>OY365750.1:18829615-20151787 GCA_959347395.1 Mechanitis mazaeus
ATATAATAAAAACGCGCTTGGTTAATTTCGCTGTAAAATCATCAGTTTAAAGTTTGAATACACATACATACCGCATCGCGTAATTAGTTCTTAAGAAATCGCTAATACACTATTTTCAGTTTTTCATAAAACTGAAAGCGATAAGATACGATACAACACGACACGACACGACACGACACGACACGACACGACACGACACGACACAACACAACACACAAATTAATTAACACGTTGAATAATAACATAATAACACAACAAATTAATTAACACGTTGAATAATACATCATTTGATGCAAAGAGATAATGTATATGAAATATGAGTAATCATCCCGAAATCAAGTTTGTTACAATTTTAGACTATATTCATATTGCTGTTGATAATTTATTTATTTTTATTTATTTATTTATTTATTTTAACGTTAATAAAATATCAATTTTAAGAGAAAATAGTTATTTTAACAAACAATAAATAATCTCTAAAACACAAATAATTCAGTTGGAACTGGATTCAGCTGATCTAGAATACGCACACGTGGTATAATATAGTTAAGCACAAATGAATAACACAGTTCAATTAGCAGGAACATTAATCAAATGGTTCGTATTGTAATTGGGTATCATGTAAATTATAGTGCTCTTTATAAATTATAAATATAAACACAGTACCATATTCATTTACAACTAATTTACATTTTTTTACAATATTAATTTAGTAAAAAAGATTGATCGTTTTAAAAGGTTTGAAATTTTTATTAACTAAATAATATTTTAATATAAAATTTAAGACGGTCGTGGTTAAGAGTTAATGTATTCTTACATAAAGAAACGTTTAAAAATGTCACAAAACACATTATTATATTACACTACCAATTTTATATCTTTAAAGCTTTTTATGCGACTTCTTATGATTATGACGTAATTTATACTTACTTATCAAGGGTTATAAAATAAATCTATAAAACAATAATAAAATTATTATGTAAATATTTTATTATTTTTTAATTTAAATAGTGTTATTGCAGACACTTAAGATATATATAGTACACAAAAGTAAACGAAAAGATACATAGCAGTGGGCGACCTTATCGCTAAAGTGATTTCTTCCAGGTAACACACTTACGAACTATAGGACTAACAATAGAAAATTGCAATAAAAAATAAATATACTCTACGTACATACATATCTTTATTATAAACATACACTAATCAAAATTATTAACAATATATGATAATGAAATTGAACATATATACATATAGCAAGACATGTTACTGTAAATGAAATATTACAGCGACAGATAATATTTTTTAATATGGTCTTATTTCAAGTGGAAATGGAAGTTTCATTTTATTGTAGGTAAAAATATATTTTTTGTGTATATAATGTTTCTGCATTTATAAGTATCGCTGTGTGTATATTACAAGCACTTCTCAGGTCTTTAGTAAATACCTTCCTGAGCTGGTAGAAGCTTTAACATAAAAAAACTCTTACAAACTTATTTTGAAGAAGGTTTGATTTTAATACATTTCTCATCTCCTAACCTAAACCTACCTTAAGACTAACATCTCCTAATCTAATATCATACTACACACATACTAAGATTAATTAATTAAGATTATTGAAGATTATATACAGCAAGGGACTCAATTTAAGAAAAATACTAAATATTATGATAATAATTTGCTATTTTCTTACACGACGATGGTAATAGTTCTTATGAAAGTAAAACAACCCAAAACAATTCATTAATATTCTCTAACCCTTAACTAGCAGTAAATCATGTTACTATTACAAACAGACAACAATGAAAATCAAATTTGTATTTGTTTACTTAATTATAATCAAAGTTTATGTAAATATTTGTATTGACATGGAAAATTAAATATCTTTAACAATAATTATACATATTAATTGAAGTTATGTTACACATTTGGTACATAAATATAATTATATAACTAGCTTGTCTATGCGTATATATTTTGCTTCACGTTTTTTTTACGTTTCTAAACCCATTAATCCTATTGCGATGAAATTTTCTTTAATTATTAAATACCTAATATATTAACTACGAGAGGATAGTTTATAAAAGTTCTATTTTCAATAGCATACTCTAAAATAACTAATAAGACATGATATTAAGCTTTTGATAACGGTTTAATTGTCAATTGTTTTAGCTTTTAGCATGATTATGACTACATACATAATCTAGATGATTATGTAATATTTAAAGTCTATGAAGTAAATATTCGTAAACTAATATGTACTTTTAATTATATCAATTCACAAATTTATATTTTAAATAAATTTATTTTTGATAGTAATTGAAGTATCGAAATAATTAGCGAGGCATTGATAGTTTTGAATAATTTGATATAGAAACTATCTATCAGAACTTAAACCCTAATAATAAACGACATTAGTATACATATATTCATAATTTTAATCCTGGTAGAATAAACATAATAACAAGTTATTAAAAAGTCATTAATATCAAACAGGTTATCGGAATCGTCCATTCTATCATTAATATAAATATGGTGAATTAGTTACTCAAATTAATATTGTTTCTCATTGTTTGTACGTCATAGCATTTTTCTTTTAGCATTAATATATTTGGCTTAAACAGATCAAAATACAATATTTTTCCTAAAAACATACGTTATTAAAAAAAATAAGCGATATTATTATGAGTATTTAGAAACAGAATTTTGAATTGAAAAGACTAATGTAAGATAAGATTATCTTTAAATAAATATAGAGAAAAAAAATCATCAACACCTGTACGTTGATTTTCACAGATTAGTATAATAAAATGAAAGCCCATAAACATTTAGGTAAAATGTGTACTAACTTCTGTTTCGTGAAATTGAATACAAATAGATATATAAAATACATCAAACCAAAGTACTTACTGTAGTGCATTAAAAGTATAATTTAAGTTATAAATATAATTTAAAAATAATTGTGTGTGTGAAATAAAGCTATTTAAATAAATAAATAAAATAATTTCATTCTCATCGAGTTACTAAAAAATGTAAATCATTATTTAATCATAAAGATACGCAAATATTTATTTATATATAAGAACATATTATATTATAAAGAAACAATAGCTTAGTATATAAATGTATGTAAAAATAAAATGAGAATGAGGCTTTCAAATAAAACGTATACAATACTCAGTTAATCTCGGAATAAGGCTTAATCCAAATGTAGTTAATTACAATGCCACTTTAAGCCACTACTAGTTATTTGTGAGTTTACTATTCTCAAGGATTATTTCAAAAGGCATTAGAATCACGACACCTTTCTCAAAGTTTTTCATGAAATGTTTTCTACATGCCTCGAATGTAAAATGAGTTGTGGCTTTTGATAAAATATATTTAAACAAATTTAAATTAGGTTTTAGCTCGGATTGCATTTTTAATATACTTTATTATAATGTACCAAACAATTTCTTGTTTATTTGTAGCAAACAATTTCTTAATTATACAATTTTATTTTTTAAATATTTTAATCTAATTGTAGAAATGTAATATGAAGAAAAATTATTGAAATAGTTTTGTATAGAGAGTATTATTATAAAAACTACAAGCCTTAGCTTCGGACTTTAAATTAATTATAAAAAGAAAAAAAAAACAGAAAATCATTAATTATTATTTTTTGTATTATTATAATAAATACATTATACGCAAAATTTGATGTTATGATAGGTATAAATTATTTTAAATAGAATAATAATGATATTTATACTTCATTTTTATGTCATATAAGACATTTATGGCTTTATATTTAAATATATAAAGAATATAGATTAGGTTTAATATGTAAGTAAATGCGTTTTTATAACGTATGTTCAAAATCTACATAAGTGAGCAACAGGGAGGTTTAATGCTAATAGGCATTTCAAAAACGCTACCCTGAGGTACAAGCAAGAATTTGTGCAAGAAAAAAAAAATTAGTCGAAATTTCTGCATAATATTATTATTCCATATAGCTATAACATAATATTGCTTTATATATGGTAATATACATCACTGTTACATATAATATATAAATGTATTAGGTGTGTAAATTTTCTAATAATTAAATGGTGGACACATTTTATTTACAATAGCAATAATTATACATTTTTCTAACCATGAAGTTAATGTTCCAGAACATTACCGCTTGTTATTAATATTTACAAATACACACAATAAAAATTACGTAAACGACACAGAAAGTAATAATATATAAATATTAATCAAGAAGTGGCAATACTGCTTCAGTGTAAGTTCGTAAGACGTACGGATTGATTGATTTAAAAACTAACTTGATACGTACCGTACCGAAATAGATTGTAAATTGAAAGGGGGGGGGTGCCGAGAAGTTTGACAGACCTGTGGTCTGAGGTCCCTTTTCACTCCATGGTGATATACATCAATGTGAGAGCAACCAATGCTAAATCCGTGCTAAATTCGTTTTCTCATTGAAGATGTGAATGATCCACTTTTGGAAATCCACTTTCTCACTGCTATCCTTTTGTTTTCAACCAAATAGGTAAATAAATATATAAATATCAATATCAATATTTAACAAAATGCCCTATTTAAAAAAATATATATGAAAAAAAAAATTATAAGTAAAAAATAAAAATATAGCATTAGCTTATTCCTTAATTTCAAATATTATCCTAATGTTCACCTTGCTCTGTGTAATTATTTATAATAGAAAGACAAATTATACCAGTAATATTAAATTACATGCGTTAACTACATGTTAATATGTATTGTTTCATTTGATAAGGGAGGTACTTTGTTATATTTTTAAACCTACAACTTGGTTAAAATGAAAGATAAATGTTTAACGCTAAAATTAATTAGAATTGTAATTTGTCTTTTAGTAGGTATTGTTAGGTTAATTAGTTTATAAGGCTAATGGATCAAATATTTCAATTCTTTGATATTTATTTCTATTTTAAGCAGTATTGTTTATCTTAATCTATACTTCTATCTACTCGAAACAGACGCTTTTATTATTTTTTTACACTTATTAACAAATATCCAATGCATGAGTGTTTCAAAGAATAATATTTATATTGGTAAAATATAAGTTTTGTATAAAATAAATAGATTTTTTTTATCAATATAAGTGAATATATTTTTATTATAAGTTTTTTTTTCTATTAACAAAATTAAAAAAAATGCCTTTTTAATAATTTTTTGTTTCTTTTTACAAAAATCTTTTTGCTTTTGATATCTTAATTCTCAGGTAATATTTAATGCTATATACAATACATAGTCTTTAACATATTAGTTAAAACCAAATAATATGATATCTTTATCGGATCTGGTTATCAATTCTGATCTACTGGTCATGTTATCCCCACTTAGCCATACTGATGGAGTCCTAAGAAACAGGTAGGTCATTTACAGGTATACTTTAATATTGATCGTAAATGTTTAATTTCTAAAATTATGTATTGGAACGGTATGATATTCCAAACGACGAAAATTTTAACTCATTTGCAATAATGAGTTTAGTTAATATATTTAACATGATGTTTTCTAAGATTTACACGAGTACTACACATTTAAATAAAACTATTTTTCGGATATAACTTGCGTTTATTATCGCGGTACCGCGAACACGTTTGCTGCAAAACATTCGAAATGTCAATAAAAATGGCATAAAAATGTAATAATAAACGAGAGTTATATTTGAAAAATAGTTTTATTGAAATATTTAATATGGTCAAACCAGCGAAGTTTAAAAGACGTCAATTTTAATGCCTTTTATTAATTTTCTAATACTCATGGAATAAATGTTAATCAATTGCTTGTCATCAATAAGCGGGTCAAGGGTAATAAAATATTTTATATATCAATTTGCAAGTCACGTCTGCGCAATGTTTCAAACAGAATTGGACATGACACTTGAAAAAAATATAAATTTTTTGATAAAGCTGCTTTAAATTGAATACTAAAAGTGAAAAAAAAAACAGTAATATTGTAATTCTTTATTATACGTTTTTCTTTATATTATATTCAAACCTTTTTATTTATAATCATACCTTTTTCTGTCTTACCTTCTCTATGTTTGTCCAATCTAATAGGAAAACTGATATAAAATGCCACTCAGTTACTTAACATCGCCATTAAGATATCCGATATCCTGTGCGAAAGTCTTATACAAACACATGTTATATTCAAATTTTTTAATTATTACCTTATTATAGATATTTATTTCGAAAAAATGTAAAATAAAATTTTACTTCACTTTCAAACAGTTAGATTTCCCTCTTATATCTTAGAAATTCGAAATGCGAACACTTATAACATATATAATCGGTAAGATTCATTCTTCTAAATTAATTGAAGTTAGTACAAGTTACACCACGCAATGACATCGCGCGTATTACTAGCTTTAAATAAAACTGTAATTTTAAAATGAAAACCATTTACCATATTTAGATTGTTATATGAACGTAGAATTCTATGACAAACTGTAAATATTTATTTCACTTATTTATTAAAACAAAATAAACAAACAACAGTCAACTGAAGAGACAATGATCATATCTTCATTGTCTCATTCCTACCTGCGACATTGTTTAAGCATATGTTGATGCTTTTGTTGTGTGAGTTTAATAGAAAATAAACAGTTGTCTGTATTATTCTGTCTACGAATTCTAAGCTTTTTTGAACGTATTTGAAGGGTCACGGAATCTAGACATGTTTATCAAATATTTGTACATCTATCTACAAAATTATAACATATAATAAAAATGGAATTTATTTGTCTTAGATCGAATTAATCTAATGTTTTCGACACATTAAATTGAGCTGAGCGAAGCGAAGCTTTTCTCAAATTTTCAACTCTTTGTTACCCTACTCCTCCTTCAATTTACGAGCTACACGCACGAAATTTTACACACATGCATATAATGAGCAAATCTCGTTCTGGATTGAAAATCAGCCGAATCGTAATTGAAACTCGTGAAAATCTAAGTAATCTAATTGTAGTTTTCGAGATAATTGATAAAATGTGTCCCATATAGTTAACACATAGAACGTTTTTGTTTCACATAGAACGTTTTGTTTGATAATAAATTTGACGTTTATTATGGCCTCTTTGCTTATAATCTTAAAATAAATTAGGTCCAAATTAGTCAGGTCATTAAGAACGGAATTATCTTCAGCGAGAAAATTTGCATTTATCGGCAAAGTTTTTCTACATACATAAGTAATTCTCTTCTAACTTTTCAGAATAAAGTGCACTGTGAACCTTAAATTATCGCTACGAAGTGCACTGTCACTGCTTTAATGGATTTTATAACTGACTTCACTAACTTGTTATAGAAATTGCTTTGGTAGTTGAATTTACTTTATAAATACCACATCTATTGTTTTATATATATATATAAAAGTTAAAATTTGTTTTTGTGTTCGCTGTCTGAGTAAACTACTGCACCGACCGAGCTGAAAATTTTCACCCGAATAGATCAAATACTGGCAGGTGTCCACCAACTCGGCTCTCACCCACGCATTTTCTTTAACTGCTGAATCACGTTATAACGATTTTGATTCAATTTTCACTAATATAACTTCTGTCGTTTTTTCTATTATTTATATATGTATGAAAAAAGGAAATATAATGTATGTTTGACAGGTAAGTTGAGCTATTTCAAGATGAAATTTGATATAGATAATCTGGAACATGGGATAAGACATTGGACATTGACATGTGAGAGTAATTTCTATAAACACACCACACGGGGGAAGCCACATTCATAATTCAGTTTTATTATAAATTGGAATACAACAATCGAATAATTATAAAGGTTATAATTATCAGTACTTCGGTTTCAACGAAGGGATCTCTTTAATGGTCGTTAATTTAGTTAAAGTGCCTTATAAATATGTAAATTTTCTGTGTGTTATTATAAGGTTTAAGATATTAAGATAATTGTCGTCCCTAAATTTCGCTAATTTTTGTCATGCATACAAATCTCATTTCAGGCTGTTTTGTAATGAAGATATAAGAGACAATTCAGTATTTTTTAAAAATAAAACTACGATTAAATAGTAACCATTTATTATATTATATTATAATATGAATGAAAAATAAGTTGTGTCGCGAGACCAATAACCAGATACAGTGGACCCGCCTTTCTTCCTACTCCTTGATGTAGCTCTGCTAAACTCTCCCCTGTAAATAATAGAATTATGTGAGAATCTCGTAAATATATTGTAAATCGTAAAAGTTATTATTAAATAAAATTGTAATACTATGTATATGAATTAAATGAATTATTAAAGGCCTCTCACGAAGAATTAATAATACAATACCTCAGAGATTATAGCGACAATGTACCAATAAATAAAATGATAAGGTACTAAATTACTGTTAATAAACACTTCATTTTTTATTACATTAAACACACGTTATTCATTAAATGGCTTCAATGGACGTGTTAATACCTAATTATGATCACAATATGCTTAAGCCAGGATTCTTATACAACATCAAAATATATGTTTTTATTTTACCTCATGTTTAATCGCTTTTTCCAGTAATAAATTAATCTTTTGTCAGAAATGTGAAACACACACACACACACACATTTGTATACTCACATGAGCGAGTACACATACGTATGTAAATTGTATTAAGTGTTCTGAATTGTCTTGAGTTGTAATTTTTTTGGAGCAATATTGTCCATAATTGTGTGAACGTTGATGCTGCGCTACAGTTAATAACTTTTGCAGTATCATCATGTCTTTGTTATTGTCACCCTGTATTTTATTTTATTTTATTTTTTTTTTGTTTCAAATAAATAAATAAATAAATAAATAAATAAATTATTATTAAGTTGCAAAAATTACTTTATAAGATTGTGTTATCAATTTTATTAAAATAATAACATTTGTTACTATTAAATATATAAAAACATCTATTATAATTTACTTGCTGTTCAAACAATGAGAAACTTGACTTCCATAGTGAAGCCCGCACGATAAAGATAATAAGAAATGAGTATTTTATCGTCCAATCAGAACCCAGTAATAGTGGGAGCTTAGCCGATGAGGAATCGTGCGTCGACAGCTTTGGTATTCACGTTCTGACTTAAAAGGTGTAAAGTACTCTAACTGAGAAGTGTTAATATAAAAGTGGATATTGTGAAACAACAGTAAAACTGTAACTATCAGTATCACTGTGTCTCCTAATAAATATTCTCTTGATATTACTGACTATCACTTTTCCTGTCGCCTATACTTAGTTGTTCACATTATTCTACCTTCAAAAATTACCCTACGAGAATCTCATATACCGTACATTCCTATTTCTCATTATTTACATCATCTAAAACGTAGTCACAATTATAGACTAATGACCAATAGTTAACAATTGTCTAGGATGTTTGTCTGTCTATCTGTCCGTGTACACGATAGAGATTCAGAGATGGTACATGGCTGAAACTTTGTATGTTTAATACTCTAGTATAGAGGACTATATGTTAGAAATTTTGGCTTCATAGCTGCCTTTTGGTGGAAATAATTAGGTGAAAGGTCACAACATGCATGCACTGCTTATGTGCAAATTTCAGACAGATTTTCACAGTTAATTCCATACCTGTTGTAGTCAGATTCTGAACTAAGAATTATTATTCCTTTTGCGTTTGATCCAATTTTTGTTGTGAAACTCGTACGTGATAATCTTTCTCTACTTAGGCTTTTTTGGTAACTGGTTTTATATATAGGATATATAGATTAATATAAATGTGCTACCTTTAATAATATGCAATATAACATGCGCGGGAGCAGGTGACGGCGGCGGTGTCCTCGCGATGCTGCACGTATACCGTCCCGCGTCGTTGCCTCTTACACGAGCCACTCGCAGTACTGAATTAGCGCCGTTCGGCCCAAACTCAGTCCTCACACTAGTATAGTTTTATTGATTAGTTATTTTTTATCAATACTTTAATAACAGAATATTATATTTAAAGTTTTACCTAATCCCTCCTCTGGTTGTATCATCATTTAGCAACGCTTCTTTTCTGTACCAGAGTAGTGAAGGGCCCCCTTCCATACGAAGGCCTCTGACTTCACACCGTAACGCTACGGTGCTACCAAGTTCGCAAACTTGTTCAGAGACTGAGGCCCCTGCACCGTCTATAATTCGTACTGATACCTCTGCAAGAAGTTTTACGTTTAATTTATAAAGCTGTCCATATTGTCAAAAATGTTGGAAACAGTCAAGTATATGTTATGTGTACATGTATATACAATAAATGAGAGGAATTACAAAGTAACAAATATATTAAAATAAGCGATACATAAAACAGATACTAAAAATTAGAGCACACTTCAGTTACTGCCAGTGTTATTGTAGGATGATAGTATTTACCAACACAATTGATAAATTCGACAATGTGAGAAATAGGTTTATACGAATTTAATTGAGATGTGTTTACATAGTTAGGCAGTTACATTTTGGAGTTTAAAATTGTTTGTCAGATACATATTACAAAATAAATCGACATACATAATAAATTATTACAATAGTCTCCAAACATTGTATACTAAAATAATCAAATAACAAACACCAAAAAAGAAAACGTTAATTTTGATGATTTATTAATAAAAGTAAATTTGCTTTACAGCGATATTAAATCATAATATCTAAATAGGATACTTTAATATAAGATATTACCTGAAATATTGTTGCCATAAATAAAGTATATTACTTTGTATTGTAGATAAATAAGAACAAGTATATATTTAATAATTTATTCGATGTATATAAAAAAAAATATTACATTGTAATTTTTCCAGATCTTCAGATCATACATTTATAGTCTTACCTTTATATAGAACAGTTTATTTATATTTTCTTCATTTTATATTAAGTAAAATTAATTGCTATAATATGTAAATATTATGTTAATTTTTTATAGTCGATTTGGAGCTAATATAACAAAATAGATAGGGTAGGCTATAAAATAGTATTTTGCATAGTATGCTACGCAGAAATGTATATGTCAGCTTGGGTCGACAATCCCTACACGTGTTCCGAATTGAAAGGGTTTAACACGAAACGATTTACTGGGTGCTGCCTTTTGACAAAACTTATCGGTGACTTATTTAAATGCAGGGAGAAATCTCGATCAGAGACGTATGTAGTGAAGGATAAAGGGATCATAAATCAAACACTTAATATATTGAGATTGAATAGGACCTTAATATAAAGGTTACCTTAAAATTATGTTACAAAAATTGTGTTATTAATAAGTATCTTTAAAAATTTCATTTTATTCATATTCGTATTATTTAAATTGCTATTTACGTATTTCTAGGGTTTTAAAAAATAGAGGAGACTTTCAGAAATTGTACCCAAACGAAGTTGTTAGTTACAATTAAAAGACGCCTAAAAGTAATGGCAGTATTGGAATAGTAATATACCTGGTACTCGCAAAGTGACCCGAGCTGTTCTCGGCGGATGAGCTGATAACTGGCAGTCGTAAAAGGCTGCATCGGTTGGGCGAATTTCTTTTATTTCTAGCCGCCAAATATCAGGAGGGATGAAACGTGCTGAGTACCTTCAGGATACATATATTTTTCTTATCAATTACTATTATTTTTAAGATTATAAAATATATAATTATTTATTTTAAAACAATGGCATTTTAACAAAGAAAATGGTATAGTTACATTGGATAATGTAGTCGAGTGTATATTGAAATGCAATTACTAACAAGTCCTAACTAAGAATAGATTTACATAAAGGTATTGTTTTACAAATTGGTAAGGTATCCTCACCTGTCATCTGCCGTGTACTGTTGAGTCCCGGTTGTTAGTAATTCCATCGCTTCTTCTTCGCTTTTCCGTCTTACCCACGACACCTGAGACAGAATAAATTCCTAATAAAAGTGTTTATATGAGTCCGAATAAATGAAATTAATGATGAATATAAATATATTAAAAAATATATATATTTGGATTTATATTGAATGAAATAATATTCTCGCACTGTATTTAATAACTATTTTTTGTGTTTTTTTTCCAAAACATGTTTATAATTATATAATAATAGTAATAATATTTTTTATTTAAGAACCAGACCCCAGTTTACACTCTATATTAAGTATACAATTTATTCACATACATATTTATGCTATTACATTTATCATATACATTTTTCTGAAGCTAAATAGACTATATTTTAACTATTTTTGTTTATTAGTACAGAGAAAATATTTCTACAAACTAATATAAACAATTTATTTCTGATTAGGTCTGGGTAGAGAGATGAAATATATTTCCCCGGAGGCAACTTCGGAACTGATTGAAGTAAGATCACTATCTTGGCAGTCTTAATGATAATTGAACGGCGATTTTAATAGAACACATGACTGTTTACAACAGCAAGAGTTTAATATCAAAATACGGTTTGAAACTAGATCCAAGTAATCCAGTTTCATCTCGAACGCACAACATACTTCAATTACTGGGAACATCAATCAACAATGCTATATATGATAATTGCGTGTCAACTAAATTATACTGATATGATAATCTTACGTATTAATTAGAATTATAACAATTAATGCTATTATATAAGTTGTGATAGACATAATATATATATATAACATAGAATTTATGAAAGCTAATATTATATTATGTTTGTATATTTGATTAGTTTTATTCACTTTCAAAGAATTCTTGTTATCATTTCTTATTGTTCAATCAATTTGTCAAAAAAATTTAAAATTGGTTTTTTGTTTTTTTTTTTATTAATTTTGGTATACCCTCTTTTGATTTGCAAGTACTCAATCAGTCAATCAGACTATGAACCTGAAAATGTGGCTATAAAACCATGAAACAATAAAACCTTTCTGAAACTATATCCATTGTTTATGGAATAAAGCAGGAATAATTCTGTAATCATATTTATTACCAGTTTATCGTGAAGAGCGTCGACTTTACAGTCCATGTGAGCGTTGGATCCAACTAGAGCCTCTATTTCAGGAGACGCAGCTACATATATACTATTGCCGTTTCCGGTTCTAGAACAACCATATTATTTAGAAAAATGTATTTTAAAATAAATACAATATAAAAAAAATTATTAAATGTTAAATTTATATTGTCTATAATTTATATTTTTCTTTAGTTACGTACTTTAATACTTCAAAATAAAAAAATATATATTTGGTGTCTTTTTCATCAGAAATTTGATTTTTTTAAAGTTATTATTATTGTACAAGTTAAAATAATAACATAAATCTTATATTTATTTATATAATAAAATGTTGACAATATAATATATGTTTATTATATAATACCGTAGTAATTAAGTGGACAGACTGGGAATTTGAGTTTCCTAAGATAACATGCTAAACTGTAATGAGTGTGTTGTCAACATTCATGAAACCATTATATATGTATGTATGTAATTTAAATAAAATATAATGATTCATTATTTAAAGACAAATAAACATATATTTGAATATGTTATAAATCATAGTTATATAAGTAATGTTATTCTTTGCCATTTGTAAATAAGTAACGACTCGTCTCGCGTTGATCTTTATTATTTTAACTTATTGATTTTTAAAATAACGTATATAAAAGTTGTTGAGAAATTATATTTTAACTCTATCTTTATTAAAAGAAAAAGGTCTGGAGCATTGATAAAATTTCTAATTGTGACCGTTAGTACTAATAATGAACAAGAGTTAAGTATATATATTTTTTTTAATTTTGAATTAATGTCAGTGATCATACATGTATGTCAAATGATAGTTTTAGGAAAAACAATTGTGGTATCATAGTTTTGTGATAACTAAAAACTAAAATTAAATATATAAGAAACACATTAAACTCAGCCGTGTATTTTTAAATTTTTTGATAACAAACAGTGATCTTTTTCACAAAAATAATAATTATTAAAACTGCTTACTTTTCATTCCTGTGATGATGTGTGTTAGAATATGTATCAAATATGTAATTTAGCAGTGGAGCACTTGATCCTTCACCTGACTTTCTTTTTCTTTCCATAACTACTGGATTTGGCATTGACGTCACAGTCACTTGACTATAACCCAAGGTGACATTTTCAACTTCTATTATATTCACCACTCGTCTCCTTCTATTTGTAATTTCCTTATCTACTACATCGTTTACAACAGCACCATCTTCGCTATTAAATCTACTTGTGTCATTTTGGCAGCACATTGGCTGTGATTTCTCTGTAGAGAACTTTATATTTCTTTCGAAATTGTGTAGAACTGGAGAGTTAAAGACAAGTTTAGTTTGATTGTGTAGGTCAGAACTGGTGTGTAACATCTGATATACTTTATTCATCAATGGCTGAGAGTTTTCTTTTCTATTTTCGTTTAGAATAGTCGAAGAATTTGCATCTATACCTGTAAGAAATCGTAAAATTTTTAATTAACTCCATGGAAATTATTGTTTTTATATTTTTTACTTTTTACTTTCATATTTAGTAGACCATAAAAAGGAGAAGTTGTGGTGGATTAGTAAAACCAAACAGGGAAGCCGATTACATTTAAAGTTCTTAGTGTTAGTGTATTTACTTAAGCTAATAATTTAAAGCATTATCTTATTTAAATAATGTTTTCAAAGTATTTTAAAAATATTTATCAAAACAAAAATAATAAATTCAATCTTAAATAAAATAAGCAGGAACGGTTCTGACTTTAAAAAAAACTTTGGAAAACTGCACTCGTTTTCTCAAGCAAAGCTTATAAATTCTTCTCTTTAGGATTACAACTTGGAAATTCTAAACGTGTTGAAAACTTTTAAGAGAATTTCCAAAATACTCAAAAGAACTTAGAACTTGAATGGAAACCACTAAAACGTATTTGTTTAAGGGTTTACTTAGGTACTATTTGAATTTAAATTACACTTCACGAGTTTTTGCTTTTTATCATAGGTTTTATTTATGTAATTTTTGTAATTAGCTGTTTACTTTAAAGCATTCATTTAAATATATAATTTACTATGTTATACAAGAATGTCCCGGTATCATAGTTATCTAAGGGTTTTGAATTCACATAAAATACGTTAATTTTTTCAAAGTTTCTGAAAACCTCGGATCTTTAATCTCAAGATATTATTATACATATATTGACCAAGATGTATTGAAAACATGATAGAACATACAAAGCCAGCAAACCTTATATAGGCTTAAGAGCATGCGGATTTTTCTTCAAAATTTATTAAAGAAAATAAAATCCCAGTAGTTACCTATATCTTTATATCTAACAAAAATAAAAGATTTCTATAAGTTCTTATTTATGTTTTCTATTCTTATAAACTGATGCTTGTCAAATGAAATTAGTTTCTTGAACGTGTTTTTTTAAGGCTAAAAAAGGACCTCAACATTTTAACTATATAAGCCGTAGGTAGGTCTTTTGTTTTTTTATAAACATAATTATGTATTTAAAGTAATGGGCTTTCATATTTTAATTAAAGGCGAATTTAATTAATGTTTTCGGTGAAACATTTCAAATGCTTTCAAACGAAAACGCGAAGTAAAAGAAATACGTGGCATTTTAATTCCTCGTTAAGTTTCGTTGGATGAATTCGGTCTTAAAATTTAAGCAGTAGAAGTATTAATGCAAATTATTAAAATATTTTTTTATTGAGCTAATCAAATAATATGTAATTTACTTTATTATTAGCTTTTGAAATTTAACCTTAATGAGTGATTGCTAAAAAATATTTTTTTGTATGTGTTTTTTAAAAAACTTGATAAAAAATTGTCGCACCTCTAGGTAATAATTGTGTAACCAATATTAAAAACAATTGTAAAATAATGAATATAAAGTAATATAAACTGCAATTTTCCTTTAACATTTATGATCAAAAACAATCCTTTTTAGTAACATTAATATGGGCCGATAAGAACTCATTGAACATCATAGTTTTCCCAAATAGTAAGTAAATAAAATAGTCTAAAGAATCGTTAAAAGTAATTGGATGATATTAGAAATATAATTTTAATCATTGCCAATCATTGACTCAAATATAACACAATAAAGTCAATATTTGTTTTATAGTTGATTCCTTTTTAAAACACAACTAAATTATGGTATTTAATAATATTTTTATTGATTCGTTTTTTTTTTATAAAAAAAGTTTAAAAAGAATATAGGTTTTATATATACGAGTTTGTTTTTTCAATTTCACAAACATTGACATATGTATCTTCTCAAGGGAGCCGTTTTTTTTTTTCGTAACTTCTATTCAGCCTTTGATCAAAGTTCGAGCGCTATATTGAAGATTGAGAGGTTTTCGTTGCTTGAATTTAAATGCGCGTATCGAGGATGAGGTTCTAACGGTTTTTTATTTTGTTTTGAAATGTTTATGTGTCATCATTTTAATTTCCCTTGTATTTATTTAAGCAACAGTTAACCTTTTTATTATATATAATAATAGTTTATAATTACACATATCAATATTTCATTTAGTGCATAAGTGGAAAAGAAATGTCTTGTCTGTGAAATAAATTTTTATACTCGCTGTGAAGTATTAATATGTTTCCTGCTAGACTTGCCTCGACAAGGAAGAGCGGCAAGCACGGCAAGCAAGAGCGCCGCGGCCGCCGGCGCACACATCGTTACTACATTCTTGGTGACACTGTAACAAAAAATGATTTTATGATTTTTTAAACTCAACCTACAAACTATATCTTGAATATTTTATTTTACTAGAAACTTTAAGACATCACGTTGGATCGATTGCGGTGGCTCTAGTTGTTAACAAGTTTTTTATTAAATATTTTAATGTTTGTGAAACAGTGATTGCAATCAAAAATCCCGGGTGAGTTTGTTGTGTGGTTCTTCTCAGACTAGGGCGCGTTTGGAACCCTTGTAGCTTTGGTTTTAGGTTGGAGAGTGTCTCAATAAAAGGGCTTATTTCGATAAGTATGGTGTCAAAATAAGCCCTTCTGTCACTTCCATTTGACGTACACAAGTGGTCGCTCATATTTATTCAAAGTGAAAATAAATATATAAATAAAAACATAAAATGTACTTTGTATGTCTCAAAATGTTTTGGTTCTTGTAATAATAAGAACACGTATTACCAAAACATATAATCTAGATAATTTCCAACGAAATTTCTATCAAAAACTTTTATATAGCATGCCACATTTTGAAAGATAATCGTGTAAAGAAATAAAATAATCAAACTAAACAAGTTATGTTATGATTTGAAACAACTATTAGTCCACACCTACTTCTACATAATATAATCAATTGTTAATATAATCATCAATATGATTTAACTATTATATATAATTTTATTAAAAAAGTGTAATCGCCCTGAATATAGCTTGAAAAAGAGAATAGCTTTATCATGACCTCTACATACTAGTAGCAAATAATCATTTATTATATTTTTATAACAATAGAATATCTGGCTGAAATATGTATATAGAAGTAAAGTATTGACAATCATTCAAAATTTATTCTGCAATTGACATTGATGAACTTGAGATTAAACTTAATGAAGTAATCTCCTTAATTATGTATTGACTCCAAAATTGAGTTACGGCTTGCAATGTAAATTTTTTAATTAATATACGTATACGTTCTGTTTTGTGGAATATTAAATGGTGGGATAATGGATATTGACATTCCCAAATTAAAAATTCGATTTTGTTTACGTGAAAGGTTCTATAGACATTATTATGAAAATTTTGTTTTTTTTTTGTCCGTTCAATTATAGACGCTTTTAATATTTATTATTATTATAATGAATTTTTTTAAAGATTGAAATATTAAATATTCATATTTTATGAGCTATTGAAATAAATAATGTATCCATTGTGTTAATGTGTTAGTAAAATAGCGTACACATTAAATTACAACTGTAATAGTAATTTTGACGCATATGTATACATATATACATTTGGATATGGTTTAATAAAATATATATTATGAAACGCAACTAGAGCTTTTGTTATAAAACTAACATATCATTTTAGTGTAACATGCATGAATAAATAAATAAATAATAAATAAATAAATATCAACATTTAACTGTCTTATTATCTATATAAATTTTAACTTACATTTTTTAAGTGGTCTCTGAAACGTTTTAAGCAATTTGTTCATAGCCCTCACATTTATTTGCTATAAAAGAAGAAAACTGAAACCATCAAGGTATTAAACAGCAATTTGCCACCTGAGGTCAGTATTTTATGGACAAACTTTTCTCAATAAAAGAAGAGATAAAGATTTATAAAATAATTCTATCGTACGTGTCGTGTTTGCAAACGGAACACAAAACTATCTAAACATTGCAAAATACTAGATATATTTCGTTTTTGCAAATTCATTAATAGTGTTTTAGTTCATAAAATTGTTAATGATTTATAAATTATTATAATATTGAAATACTACATTCAATTTTACATGAATATTTCTTTGCAATATGGTGCGGAATAAATGTTGTCGCGGTGTATTCCTGCGGGTCTATTGATCTTTATATATTTTTTTAATGTACATTTTTGCGGAACTTATTTTCATCATCTAGAGATAGACGAAGGTAACCATAAAACTATAAATTTTTTAGACAGCGTAAGACTTTAATCCAAAGAAAAGCATTGGTTCTATATAAGGTTTTAATAAAATTGCTTTTATCTTAATTACGGTCCCTGAGATATGTTTTACTAGATTTATTATATTACCACGTGATTCTTTCAACTCGTAATTTTTTTTTATTTCCTCACTGTTATAAAGATTTACGTAAGTGGCGTTACGTAAGTTACGTAAGAGCCAATATTTCACATAAAAAAGTAATTCGAATTGATCCAAATACGTTTTATTGGCAATTTTTCCTCAATAGATGTTTTTTTTTATTTTAGGATCAGTTGTATTAGCCGTGGCTTTGAAAATATCTTCTCAATCATTTTGATGCTTGTGACGTAACATTTGGCTAAAAGTTTATATAAATACGTGTATGTGAAATTCAAAAGCAAGATCATTTTTTACACATTTAAATAAAAATACACATAAATATACATATTACAGATATAATACATAGTATTTTATATATTCAGTTTTCATATTTTACTTTAAATCCATGCGTGTCAGTAGAGGCTAATGATTACTTAAAAGGACGTAAAATAAGAAATATCCGCAAACCACTTCAACGATGCTTCTAGACGATAGAAGACGTTAATTGCATTACATGGACGGTATTAAGACTTCTGAAACTATATAGGTCGGTTGTGATTTTTTAATTAAACCTTAATTCGATTTTCCATTACTAGAGATCATACAAAAAACAATTAGACAACTATTTAATTTTAACAACGAAATTTCGTTGCACAATAAAAGTGTAATATATTATAATTAGTATTTTTGGGAATATATATATATATATATATATATATTTAGGTGAAATGTGATCACAACTGCCATATCGAGCTGGAAACACCGCCGAAGAAAGTTCATTCCACATCTTTGTGGTACGTGGAAGAAAGATTTTTGAAAACTGCATATAATAAGATATAATAAGATAGCCAAGCATCCAGGTGGTAGGGATGATGCAGGCGGAGACGTGCTATACTGTGATGAAATTCGGCGGCAAACATAAAATCAAATAGCTTTTCGGAACAAACTTATAATATAAGTTTTTAATTTACATTTCTAACTCAAAAAACTAAAATATATATATTTTTTAATTTGTGAAAGGACCTGGCAGAGTTTGGTATCAAAATATTAACGTTATAAAAAATGAATTTAAGCGAACAAGTAATTGAAGACAAAGTTCAACGAGACGGATTTAATTAGAAATGTGTTTGTCACGCAATCAAAGTTCTGCAAGAGCGTAAGAAAGTTTATAATTATGGAAAGAAGGAACTTTTATTGGAATTTTCGGAAACAATGTGAATTGTACAATACATTTAATATTATAATACTAATGTTTTACCGATCGATTTTTTTATAGAGTTGAAGACAGAGGAATGTCTTCCTGATGGTAAGTATTACTGTCGCTCCAGGGTACGGATCATCATCTATCATGTAAATCTACGAATTTATTTTCTTTACATTCCATTGCAAAAGATTATAAAAAGTCAAAATTTTGGCGTGATTCTTTTTTTATCAGAAGATGAAATCTTATTATGGTGTAGATGCTATAGTTACGAGTACTTGAGTACCGATATTCTGAGGTGTTCAATTACCTAATCTACTGTAGTAAACTAATTAAAGCTTCAATGTTACCACTTTCTCTGTTATAAAATAATAATAATTCTCTTTCACAATAACTTTGTTGGAACTCCATCACAATAGCTGACACCATAGCTAAATGGATTGGTTAATCAGTTTGTTAGACAATAAAACTGACTGATTAACACACACACACACAGACAGACATATATACAATTGTTTAAATAGTACATATATACAATTGTTTAAATAGTATCTAGATTTACTCAGAATACATCGAAACGTAAAGTTATTAAAAAAAAAGAAATCATTTCGAAAATCGGGGTGAGTACAATAACTTCTTTAATGACGAAGTTAAAAACATAGATCATTAATTCAGCTATTGCTAATATAAATAAAAATACATGTTTCTCTTCCTTTGTTACTTTGACATCAATGCCAACTTCCAATGCATATATTAAAATTGTCTTTGAAATAGTACAAAAGATAAAAGGTAAAGATTAAAAATTATTGAAGCCAACTTTTCAATAACTTCGCTTTCAAGAGGTGTTAATAAAACTGTATTTTTATTATAAAATTCTTTTTAAAAAGCACTTTTCAATAACGGATACAATTTAAAAAACATTTGCTCGTGTTTTCTCGCCTTGATTTATAGTAAAAATTATAAAATATAAGAAAAATATCCAAAGATTATAATACTTGATTGCAAGGCGTCAGAAAAATACTTCTTAAGTAATAACTTACGAAAGTCTATTTCAATTCACCTTCGACCTATGTGAAAGATGAATTAAAATTGCTTAGAGTAGGTACACACTTGAAATGATTAATTCGTTCACCTTTACCAATAAGCAATATTAGTTTTGTACAAATTTTCTGGTTCTGTAAAACTAGACAATTTGTATTAATGGAAAAAATATAAATTTGATAGGTTAATGTGTGTGTGAAATGAAAAACAGTAGATATGACTGATACTCACATTAACAAAACATAGACTAAGTAAGAGTCGGATAAGTAATTACCCTAAATTCATATAATACTAACATAACGTTATCTCGACCTTTCAATACACCTAACTTTGCTCGTAAACCTTTCTTCGAAAACGTCTCTATCGTCCTGGTATCGCAAAGGTCACAAAAATATTAACGTCCAAAATATTGGTTCATTTGGTACGGATAAATATTTATTCTGTACATTTTTCTTATTTTTACGAATAGCAACCTCCATAAATTGGGGTACAACAAGCTACCATTTTGTTAACCTGTCTTTATATTCTTCGTAAACGTGACGTGCCAATATAATATAAACCTTGTTATATTTACTCGTAATACTAAAAGCAACGTGACATTCATACTTTATGCCAAAAACATACTCTGTCACTCAGTATCTTAAAATAAAAGTACTTATTTTAATGTGTTTCTGTGTATATTCAACATAAAAAATCATCAAAATGGCAAAATTTCATTACAAATATGACTTAAAATTAAACTTTTTAAATATTTTGATACAATTCATACTGAATCAAATACTGGCAGATATTTACAACTTGATATTACCAAATTTATATATACATAATTAATTCTTAAAATATTCTCGACAAGAATGTATAATACATTAGTGCGAGTAGATAAAAAACCGCCTTGGTACTATTGAAAGTATATCAACATTCTTTCTAAAGTAGACTAATAATCAGAAAAATATACAACTCATAAATAAATAAACTTCTGAAAGTTCTCTTCAGTATCAATGGACAGCTGATGAATGGCTACGCTTACAAAAAATATGAATCTCTTACGTGATAACACACGTTGGGAAACTGGAAGAAAGTACTACTATCATTGATAGATTGGAAGAAATTAATCGTAAACCTCTTAATTTATTGTATATTTTTTCACAAGTAGCTATAAATATTTTGTATTATATTTTATTCTAAAATCAATATAAAATTGCAAGAAATATATGTAAAATAATAATTATAAATTCATATATAATTATTAAAAATATAAAATATTTATTTGTCATAAAATTTGTATGTATACTTAATTTTATAATGATGATATACGATTAATTTTCATTTTTGACTAAACAATGGCATATTATTTATTTAAAGGCAGAATTATAACTTGAAAATTGTAATTAAACACATTCAAATCTCTTTATAATAAACATAATGTATATTAATAGCTATTAAAAAAATAACTACAATAAAGGATATGGGTTGTGACATATATATTATGTTATATTATATTGCTATATGATAAAAGTTTTTCTTCGAAATTCGATAGGATCCTAATATATTGTAAAATTCTAAATTCTTTAAGACGAGTATCGACATGACATTACATGACAGCTCTGATAGCTAAAGTACAGGGATGAAATCGACAACTCGTTGCTTCGAATTGATATATTATTATATGTGCATTTGACTTTAAATGATATATTTATATATAGAACAACACGTCTAGAGAATTACTAGCTTTGAGGCGCGTATCGCGATTCGAGAAAATAGTGTATTTGTAGTTGATTCTGCAAGATGTTTAAAGTGTATCGAAGTTTATATGCAACCATTAAAATTTTAATTTGTATATGAATGTATTTCACGTCCTCTCCTTCAGTTTCATCGGATACATTCAAAAAAACTTTTTACCTTCGGTGACCTTTGGAGTCCAAAGGATCCATTCATATTCTTTCATCAAGAGCTTTCGATTCACCTACTACACGTGTCGCAACGATGTTTCATTGAGTTCGGTGACGCGACACCACAGACAAACAAACTGACAAACTGACACAATAGGGAGATTATATAATTAGATTTTAAATAGCATTGTTAGTTTTTGGGGAAATTAAATAAAAAAAAAAACAAATGCCTTGAGTGTTTTATAAATCTATTGCCTAAGCCAAACACACTTCATGATTTGAACTAAGTGTGAATTATTTTTTTATAACATTGCAAACTTACTTCTACAAGATGTTTTGAAATTTTATAATTATATTCTTAAGAAAGTCAACGGTAGTATAAGTTTGTATAAAAATGTCCGTGTCAACTGTCCTTTAAACTTTTATCGATTGTAAGTGACTAATGATACATCTTATTTAGTTTTTCCAAGATAGTTTTATAACTTTTATAACCATAATTTAGACATATTAAATACTACATAAATTATATATAATGACGTAAGCACGCAATAAGAAAATATGTAATAGTTTTGTTTTAAAGTTTCTCTATGCAAATACCCACGGGAGTGCTCTTCAGTTCCAAGAATCGGTTGGGTAATTTTGATGAATGTGTACAAATGCTCATCCAATGCTTATCCAATGCTAACATATGAGTCTCAAGAAGAATTATGTATATATTGAGTTGTATTTAAAGGTGAATTTTATTTCATTGTTATTTTTTTTAAAAAAATTCATCTTTGCTTGGATTAAATAATGATTTAGCGTTACGAAACGGGAAAGTTCGATACAAATCAATCCATATTATTAAGTTTTGTATTATTGCGGTTTATAAGATTTATTTTTTTAACTACGGGAAGCGACGCGCTAGGAAATAAGTATTACATACTTTTTAATAACCTGACGTTTAGACTAAAAGCTGATCGTGGTCACAGGATGCATTAATTCCCGTAGATAAATTATCAACACAATAGTTTATTCTTTGAAATAATTATAAATATCTGTTCGTTATTATTAGTATAAAAAACGCACTATAACATAACTTTGCTCTTCATAGATTTATCTTTTTAAACAAAATTACGACTGCAACAGACAAATTTAAATTTGTACAGGTACATCAAACGAGTAATAAATATTACAATATATTAAATTAGTGCCTGGGTTCAAATAAGTCTTCAAAAAGAAGTTCAAGCTAAATTCATTAACTGGGTGTCTGGTTGTTTCTGTGTTGCTACGCTTTGGTCACAATCTGTTAGGAAATTCCTTAACACATTGTTAAGAAATAGTCATCTGGGATTCGCTTTGTCTCAACTAAATTTTACGGTGGATTCTTGAGAAAGTTATGTAGAGAACTTACAACTTCCCTTTTCGTTTAGAATTTTGTATGTAAGCCTTACAATAAATATAATAAGACTTCTATAATATTTATATTATAAAATATATATATTATTTTTGTTAGTACATTATCTATGCCGTCTTAGAAGACTTGCATTAATATGTAAAGAAAATACGGAGACGTAATAGACAATTAAGTTAAACACTAATTAATTTCTATAGTTAATCACGTCTTGTGTGCAGAATTTAAACAAATCGTATGTGTACTGTCTAAGCTTTAATTTTATAAGTGCCCCAAATTTTTTGATATATTATGTACCAAAAATATTAAAGCTAAATTAATACACAAAATTATGGTACTTTATTTTTCTTTTCCGTAAACGAAACTGAATAACTTAGAAAATATTTCTTGCAGCAATTTTATTTTCTGAAAATAATAATTGAGGGTACGTTTCCACGATTAAAATAAAATTTATTATTTCCCAGACACTGAAATCGAAAAAGGATCAGTCGTTGATAATAGAGTGGAATTCGGCAGATTGGGGAATGATGAGATTGGAGTTTTAAATTGCAATAAATCTTTTAATGTAGCCTTAATTCTATTTTTTTATGTCTGGTATTTTTTTACTTGAATATTGTTATAGTTAGTTTTTTTGTATTATATTAGACGACTATGTAAGTAAGTCTACGAAAACATGTTTTGATGTATAAATTAGATTTGGCTGACGGTTCGGCCAAGCAATGATTAACTTTCTGTAAACATTAAACAACATGGTCTTATTTTAGATTATAAATAAAATAAAAACTATTTTGCTTCATTGTCACCCGGCATTCTTACCACATATATAATTATAATTATTTGCAAAACATTCATTTACTTTGAATACGATTGCAGTATGGATTTAATGTATTTTGACATGAGCTCTTTGATGCATTGAAAAATATATACATCCATTTCAAGTGCAAAGATTTGTGAATACTTAAATGGTAAGTTATCTCAATTTACAAACCATTTAAAATAGTTTTTGTACATTATATTAAGTTAAAAAGTATCACTTTATTTTTGTGAAACCGTCATGGAATTTAAGACTCTAAATTAAAGAATAGAAAAAACAATATTGTAGTTATTATGTATTTTAGTGATTTAGATATTCTTTAGATTTAGAGATCTTTATTATAAGACTATTTTGCCTGTCTCTTTATGGTAGTTTCATTATGACAAGATTTGTTTTGGATTAATTATAATATTATTTAAATTTATAATACTATTCATAATTAAGAAAAGTTATGAAAAAGCCTGAAATTATTAAAATAATACTGATATGACTAAATGAATATTTTTTCTTGTAATAATATAATTATGGAGTTTTGTAATCTTGTAACCGAGCAAGGGTTAGCACTGGCTATAGAATTAAGTATATTATATTAAAACTCCGACCTCATATCGAACACGAGAGAAGAAAACAAAAGTAAAGAAATCCTTTAACATATAATGTTATTTGATCACTGCCTATTATTGTTTTATTAAATTTGTAACCAGGTCGTAGATATGCAATGTGGTTCTACCATTTTGTTAGTTACGTGTATTTATTGTGGCTGATTTTTGAAACACCTGTGTTGATATTACTGTATCACAAATAATATTATCATTTTATAAAAAATATTGAAATAGTATTTTTAATCGGGGAGTATAATTTCATTAATTTTCAGGTAACAAGCAAGAAAGCAAGCAATATATAAGCAAGTAAACAAGTAAACTATTAGGGTATTTTTATTAGGGTTAAAAAAATGTTAGCAGCTGAATAAGCTTCGTTCCACTCCTATCTCGAATAAAAAATAACTGACGAGTTAATGGGGCTTTTCCCTTTCGTGCAATTTATTTAATTGCACTTAAAAAGTCTTTGTGCGGATTTTTTGGGCTATCATTATGTTTTTCGAGTAGATAACTTACATTTCTTTTTATCGCAAAATAATTTTGATATTTAAATAGTGATACTGAGGACGTTTATAAAAGATAAATATATAATTTAATACATAACTAGTAATTTTATATCATTCTAAGGCAAAAGTATGTTGAAAATAGCTAATACGAATAATTTTCTAAATCCGCATACGTCAGAGTGTTATAATATAAAGTTATTTTGACATGATGTTTATTTAAAAATATATAAAATATAACTTCAAATAAATTATTGGGAAAAAATATTTTAAAATGTATAGTTAATGGTGTAGGATTTTACTAAATAACCCGTAGTTATTTGAATAGTTGCTGTGAATGTTTAATATTCTTGTTTAAAAGACATTTACATTATCAAGTTACTTTGAAAATAACCTAACATGAATACGTGCAAATGTTACGGTAACACACGCCATTACTATTATTGCCACCTCTATATTCCAAAGGCGTTCTCGCACATTCACACGTTCTCCGAAGACATCTCATCATGCGAGAAATAATCGCCCCTTTTATGAAAGTATTAAATTTTAAGGAAAGTAATATGAGTTTGAAAGACAAAGAGTATGATTGCTTATTAAATCATCGTTAAAAATATTTATCGTTAATTATTATATATTTTTATTTTTATCGTACTTGAAGTCGAGTTAGTTCTGATGTTGGTGCTATGGAAATGACTTTCAATAGAGCAAAAAATTGAGAACGCTGATATTGCTATAGAAATCCTGAGAACCGGAATCAATAAGTTCTTTAAAGATCAGCGCTTCACCGGTCTCGAATTTCTTTATAAAAAGCTATTCAATTGAGTGAAGGATAGTTTTCACTCAAAGGTCTTGTAGTTTTGGACTCATTGTGTGATATCTGGTCGAGGGTATAAAAGGAGTGAATACACTAAATAATAAATCATCTTCATTTCTTCAATTCTTTGTATAATACCTCTTTGTTACAACCTGTATTAAAATTGCTGCACGGATCCAAGGAATTATAATCCATTGTTCTTCAAATGCAAAGAAAATAGGTACTTGGAGAACCAGTAAGGCAAGTCAAGAAAAAAATGAACAGGTGTGATTTTCTAATGGATATATGAATTTTATTTCGGTTCGGTTATAATAAAAAACTTCGGTTTAAATAACTCAATATTTTAATATTTGACAAGCTTTATAAAGAAGCTTCCACACCTGCTTCAAAAGGATGAGTGTTTGAAGAAGTTACGGGTGAAAAGGGTCGAGTGCCCTTTATAAAAGCTGAAGTCCTAAAGCCACTGTTCGCAGTATCGGATAATTTTATTAGAAAACTTCTTTATATTTTAGTACAATGTCATTATTTCTTTTTTTTATACCGTTAAAGAGTCATTTTTTTTATTTGATTAATGATAAGAAATACTAAATATTTCAATACAAGGAAGTTTTGATATTTCCTAACCGCGTAATGTAACGGTACTTTAAAAGAGATAAAACCGATTGGCTGAGTCCCAAACCGATTTTCTATAAAATATAAAATGTACTGTGAAGGAAGTAATCTTCAATACAAGTTTGATAGACGTGTCTTTGGAAACAGAATTTCGTATTTTTCATTCTTATACAATCGTTGTTCAATGGTTTGGTATTTTAAAAATGTCATGCTATTAGATCCCAGTTGCTTTTGTATCTATATGTAGGTTTTGAATAAATGGCCTGACTTAACTTTGATCGTTTTGAACTTTTGAATTTCACTGATCAATTAGAAATATAGTCAATCATCCAAGCGTTAAAAACAGTTTTTCTTTTTGTTTAAAATAGTGTAAATTAATATTAATATCAATTACTGCATCTAAAAATCACGTTTTAGAATCACTCAACAGATTTCGAAGTTTTTTGTAGTGACTGCAATGGTTAGTCTAAGATTTTATCAAAGAAAGTTTGGAATATCCTCGAGCAAGGTTGGAATATTATTTTGGTAAATTTAGAGTACAAAACTTAGATTATATTTTTAATTGCGTCAAGCAAACTATTTCTAATTTACTTATTACAATAATATTTTTTATTGTTTCTTTTTTAAGAACAAGAATATGTATTGCTGTTAATTGACTTTAATACAAGGCCTAAGAAAGTCAATATTATTGAAGATTTAAACAAATATATGTACTGATTTTTATTGATGTAAATAGGAAAGCGATCATTGGCTACTTCATAACACAACTAACACAATAGTATTTAGCTTCCGTAGAACAATGTCGTAACTTAAACGCGTTGCAGTTAGGGTTGCCTAATAACATGCAAGACCAACTCTTGGCTGTTTGACAACGAGATAAGCCCTTGTATGCATATATTCGGTTTTAGCTACTATAGTTATTGCTATACCCGTTTTGTGTGTGATATATTATTTTCATCTCTTTAAGGTTAACATACTTAATAAACACAGTTTAGAACAAAGGATTCCAATTGAATTTAGTGTTCCAAGCCGTTAGTTTCCGGCGACCAGTTCTCTAATTGCAATGTGTGACTATTACGTCCTAGTGATCCAGTTAATGTCTAGAAATTTGGCATAGCTAAGGCTCTGGGAGTAAAATAATTTTAAACGTAGTGGTGTTTGCGCTTTTAAAAATTATACTTCCAAAGATATTTAAATTTAATG
Organism: Mechanitis mazaeus; assembly: GCA_959347395.1. Lineage (NCBI taxonomy): Eukaryota > Metazoa > Arthropoda > Insecta > Lepidoptera > Nymphalidae > Mechanitis > Mechanitis mazaeus. The sequence continues at coordinate 18,858,380 of OY365750.1, forward strand.
AATTCATTTAAACAGAATCCCCGATTGAATTTCCATTATAAGAGGATTATTTTTAAAAATTACATTTACAAAAGTAAAAATACAATACGGTTCAATCGAATAAGTATTGGAAATTAAAATGTACGCAAAATAAATAAAAGTAACGCTCGTATGGATTTTAAATTCGCTTCGAAGAGAAAACCACAAATAACACACCTTCTTGAATACTTCCAACATATCATTTATTCAGAATGTAAATCGCTTTTACTGAGACTCATCGAATATTCTATTAGCGAAATACCTGAAATTGTAAAGTAAACTGATTCTTCGTCGTTATCCTAAGAGGTGTGTCTCGTTAAAATGTAACTTAAGAACAAAACTTTAGAATATATGAGTGGTGTAAACTATAAACAGTGATGAAGTGTAAATGTTTCGTTTTCTTTTAGATTTAATATTATATTATTTAGCTTTATTTAATTTTCTGTTTTGAGAACAAAAATGTGTCATATTTCTTTTATGTTGAGTGATTTTTTATTTTTTCTTCTCGGTATATTTGTGAAAATGGTTATCTACTTAAATATACCTATAGTCAGGATCATACATTTTAAGAAGTTTTAAAATTAATAATTTTAGTCAACAAGATCAATAAAAGTATTTAATATCTAAAGATAAATTATATAATATTAAGTAAATGATAATGTTTAACAGTAAGTGTATGAGATTTTATATGTGCAGTTAGTTATAACTTAATAACTATTGCAATGTATTCAATAGTGTAAACTCCCTAAACACAACAATCTTTTTAATGAGATTACGAAAGTTCTATATAAATGTTAGTAAAATGTAAGAAATAGAAATATAAAAAAGTAGTTTTTTTTATAGTGTGTTACATATACCCGAAGTTTTTATCTTAACATTGAACTCTTGCTAAGTCAGGTATTGTCTTCACAAGTTTTGAAAAATCAGCTGTTTTAGATTTCGTAACTATTGTAACCGCAAACGTTGCGGTAAAAATTCGAGAAAATTAATATCAAATGTATTAAGATTTTTTATTTAAGTACTGTCAAATTTAATTTTGGCCTAAAATGTCCATAAATTTTTGAGTTATGATCAAACTAACAGACATAACAGATAATAATCACAAGAATATACTGTTTATTTGTCGACTTCTATATATTTTATATACCAAGACCTAACTACATCGTTTTATGTATTTAATTCTAAGTGACACAATAAATTGCTTTGCTTCCAAAGTCTCCTATCTTTAGACTATTAAAGCGCTTATATTGCTCCTTTGTCAGCAGTTAGGAGTTATGGTTTGCTAACTTTATGCCTTAAAACCTAAGAATCTGCACAAACTTGTATTTGAGTCTTAACAAATTTTTTAGGCTTATATATTATGAAAACACTATATTTATCTTTTATTTACATCTACGAATATAATCAAATTAAGAATACATTTTTAAAAAAATATTTTTGGATTTTAATTTACTTAAATGACTTTTAATTTCTTAATAAAATAAGTATTTGAGTTGGACATGGATAATTATATAAAAACACACTTCCTACGGTATAATTTTACTAACTTAATAACCATTGAAATATAGTAAAGAAAGAGTCTTATGAAAACAACATATACTTGTTTGTTGTTAAGGGCGTTCGAAGAACATATGGATAGGATAAGATAGGATAGCATAGGATTCATTGATGTTCTTCGACTTTCAATGTGTGAAATATAATATAGTGTAGAAGGAATTCTGTAATAAAATGACGTATGACAAAAGAGCGTGACAAAAATTTACAAATTTCGTCGACCCCAAATAATTGGGACAACGGTAGAAGGACAAAGTTTTGAATAACGAGAACAACGAGGACATCACAATAATCTAATTGAGATATTTATGTGTTCAAATAAAATAAGGTACATTTTGGTAAAGAACATTTCAAAATAAATCAGAAATAGTAAATGACATTTACAACCAAAATGCCAACTTGTATTAAAGTTGAATCAAGTCATTTCGAATGCAATGAATAAAACCAACGAAGTACAAAATTATATTCGTGTCCTGGTTTCACTCAAATTACACCTACTCGTGTCCTAGTCTTAACGAATATTATTTTGCAAGCCTTTGATGTAGTATGTAAAGATATGAAGCATTTAATTTGAATTGTTTTTGTATCTGACCACATATGACTTTTTCATGAGATTTATATTACGCATTAAATGAAAAGTTCCTGTGTAGATTATTATTTTAAAAAACTGACTGCCGCCTGCGGCTTCGTTCGCATTTTGTAAATATCAAATAACAAGTTGCACCGCCATTTCTCGTCCGCTTTACGCCACAATGACTCAGTGCTCATAATGCTCCATTCGGTCTGATCTTATTGTGATAACTTTGAAAGTATTCGTCCAAATTATATATTGTGAATTCATCGGTATAAACAGCGCACGCTAAGATAGTTCTTAGAGGATAGAATCTTTCCCGATTTCCTCAATTATTTGTATATTTGATTCGTTATTATTATTGATCGAATATTTATTTCTTATATATCTAGTGTACAAAATTATCATCCTCTTAAAGGAACAATTTATATAAGGAATATTCTTATATTTATTTTTGATGCAATCAAGTGGTGTACATAAATGTCACGGTGCTAGCGGCAAAAGGCCGAGCAAGACTTTGTCAACTTGTCACTTATACTTAATATAAACGAGTTAGCAAACACTAGCACCAGAATTTTTTATTATATAATTGTAATAATTTACTAAGATAATTATGAATTTAAATCTCCTTACCAATATAAATATTTATTGCCAGCATAATGTATTCTCTGTTTTGTCACTTTCTCACTAACGATTTAAGTCGAAGGAGTGAAAGTAACAGAGAATATGTATGTTATATTGGGTATAAATAAAATTTTTATTAGTAATAAGGCTAGTGTAAGTAAATTATCACAACATTAAGACATCGTATTTGTAAGTCCAACTAAACTAGTCAGTGCTTTTAAAAGTAATAATGAAATAAAAAGGTCAGAGATTCATTCTAGTGACTGGATAATCCGAATACAATCTTTCTAACAATATCCATTATTAAAGCAGCTGGAGTTCAGCTGGCCACAGCTAGGATTAGACAGCTTGAAATAATACTCTATAAGCTGTCGATATTAAAAGTCTTTAATAATTTCTACTGGACTTTGTTTGGTCTAACTATAAATTCACATTCTGTAGCCATTGCTTGTGATATGCCTTAGATTGAATGAAATGTTAAAAGTAAATTACTGAAGTAAATGTTTTTCTTGTTAATGCAACTACTATCATTGTAGTAGCACGTTAGAGGTGGATATTAAAGGGCATTTATATTTTCAAAGTACACTAGGAGAGCGAACCAGACCTCAATGTTGACTGGCTGATCTCGCATAATCTCGGTATGTGTTAGTATATTGAACGAAGCGAGGTGCAAACAGCACCGAAGTTATATTAACAAAACGACGACGGATTCTGAGCTCAAGTGTTTTTCAAGTTCAGACACATTATTACATTTTTTGTTTGATTTTTTTTTAATTTTTGATTTTTTTTTATAAAACCTGATGTCTATCAATGTGCAAAATTTGGAAACTTTCGAAAATACCATTTTTTATTGATGCTTGCACAAAAGATGCAGAAAAGTCTGTCATAGAGAGCTTCGCTCAATTAAAAGGTATTGTTAATTACTTGTATGGTATATTCTACTAAATAATTATGGTTAGTTTTTTCAAATATATATTCGTGTTGGCTTTATAAGTTATTTTTATTTCATTTACTGTGAGTGGTTACTAGAAACCTCATTTAAGTGAGACTGTATAAGAGCTACATTATATTAAATTTCTATATAGGTCCTACGACTAAATATAAATGTTATAGATATCGAGAAAATAATTTATTAATATTGAAAGACTTATTTATGTTTTCTTTAGTCGATTTAACAATAAAATATTTATATATTGTTCAATTAAAGTGTATAAAAGAAATGAGATTCTAAAATATTTGAACCAAAAAATTGAAATCATAGTCTCATCGTTCATTTTAGAAAATGTTCACTATTTTTCTTAAGTTAGCATATACAAGAAAAGCAAAGTAAATTCAATTCCTTTTAAAATTTTTCAAAAAGAAATAATATAACGAATTTTTCTTAATAACATTTCAATTGGTATGAAAATGGTCTTTAGAAAAACATCCTTAACGATCGTATTCATCAAAGGAATTGATTAATAAGAGGTGAGAATTTTATAAGGGCAAAGTGGGTTTGTACCGTTGATAAATGCCATTCATTTTATTTGAATTGTCGCTTTGAGTTTGTTATGAAAAGTGGAGACTTAAAATATTATTATGAAAGTATTTAAGAAACTGTCAAAGGTAAAGAAAGAGCTTAGATAAAAACTAAACATATTATAATCATTTTCGTACTTAGAACAACAGAAATATTCGATCATGTTACCAAAACAGGTTTTGGACCTCAATAATTAAAGCAATAAATATGTCGGTTAAAACGAAAATTGTATTCACTTGTGACATTAATGAGCAATACATGAACGGAATAAACATAATTAATACTAGTTCAAACCTATAACAGATTTTACTAAACTGCATTGTTTTCTAAACAAAACGTTTAATACTGGCGACTATCCAAGCAATGAACAATGAAAGCTCCATTTCACTCATGGTTACACTAACAATACTTATATTGCTATTAATTCGAATTGTAACAAAGAATTTTGAATTATAAGACTAAGTAATATGATTTATAGTTCTGTAAAACTAATAAGCAGAAGTTAATATAAGTTTATGAGATATAAAGAGGGGAAGAGCCTTTATTGCACTTATCTTATATGAGAGCACCAAAACGATATAAGAGCATTGTTATTGCAACATTATTAGATAGATAAAGTGGCTAATACTCGTTATTGGTCATTTGCGGGTAGTTAGTCATAGTTGTTGATAAATACGAAATGTGATATGAATATACAGTTTTATGTGATCAAATATAAATAAAATTCCTATAAATTAAACGTATATTTTTCTTTCTATTTTGATCGAAATAATTATATTTCATATTGACTATAAAATGTTTAAAATTGATTTAAATTTATACTACAATTTGTGATTGAAATTTAAGAAACTTAATATTGTGAAAAAAAATTAAGTGATTGTTGAGAGGTTTTTAAACTTTATTTACTGGTTTAAGGACGCCACTTCTCTCGCAAGGGTTTAGGTAGTTGTGATCCATTTGTCAATTTAAAAAAGTTAATTATTTCTATTTGGGTTATTGTCAATTTACTGTATTATTTATTTTTAGGCAATAGGTGACCTTGAAAAGAAGCGTTTTATTTCGGTCATAAACTGTAATAAATTATACATGTTTCTTAAAAATCATGGTATTTGTTAGTGAAAACCGTAAAAAAATCAGTTTGGTAGAATAAGAGTTTATCGTTTTCACAAGAGCCAAACGCGGCGGGGGACTTCATTTTAAAATAGGTATGGATGTCTATTAAAGGAGTGGTAGGTAAAAAAAAATAGAAAGGAAAAAATGGAACAAAAGTTTTACATTTTTATTTATAATTACTAATGTTATTTATAACTTTATTGTTACTTAAATGGAATATATATGTATGACATTTCATTGTATAATGTAATAAACTGAAACACGTAAATTGAAAAAGCTTACATTATTTGTAGATGTACTTGATATATTTAATTTAAAATGAAAAATTAGAAATAGCAATTAAGTACAACATATTTCTTGTCTGCACCAAAGTACTTTTTAAAAAGACAGTGAATTCTCAACCTTATGACTCAAATGGGTGGAAATTTTTAATCTGCAGAGTGTTAATTAATTTAAATTCTAATCTCATTTTAATTATAATTTGATTTCAAAAAAGTTATGAACAAATCCTTTAAATTATTTTATATTTGATTTGATAGCGAATTTTTTAAGGGAAAATTTCATTTTAAATGACAATGGAAGGATTGTAGAGATTTTCTTTTGTTTGTTTAAATATTGAAACTTAAAACGGTTAGAGTATTTTTTATTTTATTAAAGATTAAAATTTTACAAATGAAATTCTATGAAATAAGAAATGTTAAGTGAATTAAAACTAGTCAACCGCTCTGATTTCACTGGTGTGGGGTTTCGAATATTTGTCTTTTCGTTGATGTTTATAAAATAAAAATATACACCAGGTTGGCAGCTGTTTTAAGAAAAGCAGTTTTGGCTTTGCGTTGTAGTGACTGATATTTTAGTGTATGATATTTAAGTGTATGATATTTAAGTGTATGTATGTGTATGTAAGATACAGGGACTAAAAATCAAACTCTACTCGACGATTTTTAATCACAGACTGGCCGTTTATTTTATTGATTAAAACTTATACACTATATTATTGCATCACATTATTAAATATGCGTAATTAGATGATCTCATAATAATATTGGGTTGCAGTCAGTGACACGACACAGCTTTAAAGCTGTCGGTTACAATAAACTTTTTAAATTTATAAAATATATCAATATTAGAATTTATTTTTATTTCACAAAATGTTGTGAAATAAAATTGAATAATCAAATAGCTTTTTTATCAAAACATCAAAAATTGTAAAAGTGAAATTTTATAAAACTCTTTTCAAACAGGATATTTCCAAACTTTAAACAGAAATTTCTTGAAAAGAAATATCTTAAAAAAACACAGTCTAAATTGATTTAAGTCGACTGTCTTCCTCCTTAAAATCCAACTCCGTGAGATTTTTGATTCAATTCGAGGAATTCTTAGAATAAAATTAAAGGGCCGGAAAAAAAAAGAGTGAGAAAAGGACCGATTAAAAAGAGTATAAAACTTAGTTCTGTTATTTTTAATAACAAATTTAATTTAATTCAATTCATTTAATAAATTATTTAAACTATTATTCCCTTATACTTTGAACAAGCACACTAGAACATAAGATTTTGAAAGAAGCGGGACCTCTTATTATATCAAATATAATTAAGAAATATATTATTATTTCTTGACTATATTTTAAAGCTTTAACTAACCCATATTGTTATTTTTATGTAATGTAATTGATTAAGATTAAAAAATAGTACTTATTTAAGTTAAATTTAGCTTAAATTAATAAATTAACTCCAATTTTATCATAAAACTGTTATCATATTTTATGTTATAATGAAAATGTTGAAAGTTTTCAGTAATTTGAAGTTATGTTTAATGTTAATATCAAAGTATATATGTATATAGATGTAATAAATAATATCAGTATACATATAATAATCTTACTTTTTCATAAATTAACGACAAACAGGATAAACACATTTGGAGTGTAATAAAAAGAAGATAAATATTTATAAACGCTAATGGAGTCGCGGGGCTAAGTTTATTAACAAGCATTTTGGCTGCCATTTTGTTTTTTTTTGTGGCAAAATTATCAACTTTCCATTTATTAACTAAAAATATTTCGGAATGTATTTGTAAAACATGACGTAATTTTCAAAGTTTATTTGTGGTTCTAATATTAGATTACGTCAACTTTTGCTGGCTATTGACATCTGTAGCCATTGGACAGAAAGGATCTATGATTTTTATCTCTATTAAAATAACATTTCAATAAATTCCAATTATTTGGCGTATTGTTATTTGATGATTGGATGGGTTTGAGGTCAGACAGCTTTGTTATATATGATTTGTTTTGTGTATGTCTCTTGCTATAGAGACACAGCTTAGAAGGTTACGTATTTTAGTTCTACGGAATCCTCTACATGGGAAAATAAAATTAAGTCTATAAAAAAAAATATTTTACAAATATTTCATTAAAAAAAATATAAATAAAACATTTTAATTATAAAAAAATACATCATTTATTTTACAATATTTTGTAACATGTTCATAAAACAGTTGAATATTACATAAATGCGAGATATTGTTATTTATTTCAAGTGTGAACTAGTGTGAGCCATGTATATATAACTCGAGTAAGTTTGTCAAACTTGTATTCAATAAAAATAAATATGGCTTAAGTCTGCGTGCAGTCTACTTACCGAACTTTATTGTACTAGTATCTACGCCGCGCCGCGCCAGTACACAAACCGACAAGTTTAAACTTGTATGACTTAGTTAGAGTACTTTGTCAAGAGAATTGGTTGATTTTTTTGTATTAAAATAATTTCAATAAAACTATTTTACGGATATAACTCGCATTTATTATGGTGTCTGTCTCACCGCGAATTATCATCTCGTCTTACCGCGAACACGTTTGCTTCAAAGCATTCGAAACGTCGGGTTAAATATAAAAATGTAATAATAAATGCGAGTTTTATCCGAAAAATAGTTTTATTGAAATGTGTAGTACTCGTGTGTATCTTAGAAAACATTAAAATAATTTGTTTTGTTCATAACACTTTTTTGTAATAATAATAAGTAAAAAATTATTAATGGTAGACAAATGTCTGATACAGTCTGATTAAGTATATTAATAAACACTAAATTTAATACTTACTTGCAGGAAAGTGTGATTGTAATAACAATTGAATATTATTCTTCAATTCATGGAAATTTAATTATTCTTATGAAAACATCTTTTAATTGATTACTTAATTAAACAAGCGGTGCTAGTCGCATAATATTAAATTCCCAGTAAGTTCATGAAAATTGTACATTATTATATATTTTTATTTTTGTTATTATATATTAAAATATATGCCATCATTATTCGATAATATTATACTTTTTTTACATTTCCTTAAAAAAATGATTTATTTTTCCAGTTTTTATCACATTTTATAATAATTCATATGCATCAATTAACCCCAACCACCCCAATCATGCAATTAGTGTTTTTTATCATAACCACCCTGATCGCGCTATCAATTATTATGAAATCGAGAAAACGCGGTTTTCAGGTTTTTTTAATAAAAAACCACTTGTTCGGTTTCGCTGAAAACTGAATGTGTATTTTAAATTTAAGTAGCCATGATAATGATACTATTTCAAAAAAGTATTTGGTGTAAATTATGAAAGTAATTTCATTCAACTTGTGTATTCACAACTCTGATTAGTGCTTAGTCGAGTGACCCGATTACTCGAGTACAACGAGTGGTTCGAACCACAAAATGTTACTTGAGGCTCATCATTAGTGTAAACTAGTAGACACATTAACAAAGGTAGTAAATTTTCTAAATTATGATGATTACAAGTGACAGATGGCTCAAGAAAACACAAAAAGTTTAATTCAATTACTTGTTAAGTTTGTTTTTCGCAATATCTTAGCACCACAAAGACGCTATTTTTCATTTATTTTCACAATACTTGTAATGCGTGTAATCCATCAACCACATAATTTCACAAGTTCAAGTATTGCGCGTGACAAACGAGTCATGAGAGTAATTTGTCACGTCACAAAACATATGGAAGTGTTTTTTATAGGTCCATTTATTTCTTATTGGCAAATAATAACTAAAGTCAACAGTATTCGTTAAAAATTTCAACGTGTGTGTGTTGTGTGACGAGCAATTTCACTTCACTAGATGGCGTTACTCTTATCTCACAAATTTATAGGATAAAAAAATTGCTTCAAAATGTTATATAACTTGCTTTTCTGAAAAAGAAGTTCAATCTATGTTTAAAATTCACTTAGTCTTAACGAGTCTTTATAATGATATTATGACAACGGTCCGTGTCTCCGGGAGACGATAAACCATTTCTAGCATTTGGATTTTGAATAGAGACAAAGTAGACTACACTGCAGAAATATTCAATCCATAAAGCTTTGTTAGTAGTGTTTTAATATGACACCCTCGAGCATTGTTCAATACGCAATGGAACAACTTGTGTCTGTAGTTTAGTAGATGAGTAGATCGTTACTGAAAAACATCGTGATAAATAATGAGTTTTCATTTGGGTTTAATATTTCAATGATGTACTTTTATTGGATCTACATGAGAGTGATGATGAATGAAAGGTTCTGCATGATATAATACCCTGAAACCCTTCTTAAATTTTTTGAGTTGTACATCCACAATCAATATAAGAATAGTGGATTAATTATTATTTTTTCTTATATTACATACTAGGCTTATTTAGTGTTAGTGTTAGTGTCATAGTAAAAAGCTTCAAAATCAATATAAGAACTCAAGAGAATACTACTTAATTAATTAAGAAATATAAAAGTAACTTAAAACAACCACAAATTAAACTAATAAATATTTATTAATAACTTTAAATTTACGACCGAAGTTATAAATCGACTTCACCAGTTTGACTTTTATTACTTTATTATATAAAATAAATTTAATAAGTTAGGTGGTAAATCAAATTTAATATTAAAAATTAATATCAGTTATGAGATATATAAAGAAATTAAATTATTGAAGCCATAAATAAATATAGATAAATTTTAAATTGAATACAAATCTAATTACCAATTTAAACATGACCCGCGATAAGGGCTTCACAAATAAATGTTTCCAATTGAGAAAAATCTATCGCTTCAATGTATTTCACGAACTAATCAATTCCCTGTCGTTTACGAGAACATTTGTTCAACAAAGTGTCCTGTCTCTCCTAATTGGATATTTTATGGACTCTTCACTATATTTTAATACACTTTAGTATTTTGAGATTTCGTATTTTGGTATTGTTTATCGCCTCGTTATTTGCTATCCGCAACGTTTACCAGTTTTATTGACTTGACATTTTGAGGTTTGATTGACTCAAAACTGTTCTTGTTTAATGAAGTGGTTATATAAATATAAAATTGTATCTTACTTATGTAATCAAGATTTGAAATAGAAGCGGAATTACTTTTATTAAGATATATATAAGAAATTTAAAAAACACTACATCTAATTAGTTTAATCTCTAAGATTCAAATAATTATAAATGTATAGTCAAAAGACCTTAAGAAATTTGTTTAAGAAAAAATCAGTCTTGTAATGGATGTTGTTGAATATGTATTATCTACTTTCTAACCTACATATAGTGAAAAAGTTATATTAATTAAGGTTTTTTTATATAATTCTCTATTAGGTATATTAAAATAGTCAAAAATATTTGAATGAGTTGTATTATAAATATAATAGTTGGTAATAGTTGGTATAGTATTGTTTTATCATAATGAAAAAGAATAACCCCAGAATGCTTTAAATAAAATTAGCAAAGATCAAAACTAATATTATTATTATCTTTTACAAACAAGAAGTCATTACGAGATAAATTTAATGACGAATCCAGATGTTGATATTGTGTTTTTTAAAAGGTTTTACAACGCTTTTAAGAAAGCTTTAAATATTTAAGTTTCCTAAGTGAATTTGCTACAAAGGTACATTAATGTCTGGAAGAGATCGCCACACAGCGATAAGACAGCCTTATAGTTAACCTGAGACGTTTAAATTAAAGTATTGGTACCTATGTTTGAACGTAATTGAAATAAACAATAAAATTTTTATTATTATTAATCATTTCAACGTTAGAACGTATTAAAATAGATGAATAATATAAATAAATTATCCCTCTCAAGAAATATATTAATTTAGATAATTGTTACACATTGTTTATAAAGAAGTAAAATTCATTAATGAGAATGCTATTATATTTTACAAGCAAACCAAACATGAAACCTTCGGTTACAATTTGGTAAATATAAACATAACATAATATGTATCGGAAACAAAGAAATATTCGTACAGTTTATTCTGAGAAATAGTAAACATTAAGGGAAATGGTGTTCCATTCGACATCGAAAAACAGCTTCACAAATGGACGTGTTCCGGAGTTCCGTGACAAAAGATCCCGCGTGACCGGGATTCACGACACGTGTACTTTACGCGGAACGCACACGCCATACTTTGGTAAGTCTGTATATCTTCATCTTATTTCGGCACATTTATATATTTGCCTTATTTTTTGCGAAGTTTGACGACTTTTTACGATATGAAAACCTTAGCTATTTTACGGTTCTGTATTTTGCTGTTGTAATAAATGTCGCAGATTGTCTGAAGTTTGCTACTAGCTTTAATTAAAACAAACAGTCCCGAGATAATATCCAAACAATCAAGAATTGTAAACACGAGTTGATAAAATTATTAACAATTTAATAAAAGCTTGTTTACAAATAAATTATAGGAAAATTGTAATATTCGTCAAAAAACTGAAAACCTTTTTCATTATATTGTCATGTTATTTGATGTACGTATTAAGTATTTTTTTGTGAAGATTGCATATTATGGAAGAGTATCTCTTTTTCCTTTTATAAAGTAGACTTTCTTTGCAAATATATATTCATCTTTGAGCGTAAGATGTTTAAAGAAAAAGAGAAGGTTGTGCTGATGTTGCAATTTACTTCAATGTGACAGTGAAGAGCATCAAGAGACCATATGGTCTTCTATTTTAGCATTGTTTTTTTCAAAATAGTAACTAAAACGTCGTATTATATTTCGACATTATCACTTCCATACAAATATATTCATATACGATTTGTTAAAGTTAGTTTGTTAACATATTCTTAAATATCTTGCAGTATTTCAACACAATAACAAAAAAATTGTAAGAGATTTATTTTATTTGTTTTTAATATATGAAGCTAGAATTATTTGATGATAGAAATGTTAAATATTATTAATTTATTAACATTTAGTTGTTAATGACAACTAAATTAAAATGATATGATAAACAATGATATTAAAGTCATATTTTTAACCTAGCTCGAGCAATTATTCAATAAATTCGTTATATGTCAAATAGTTATTTAAACAAATTCATTAAAAGCATTATAATCTGATATCATAATTAAAACATTACTATGAAACACAGAACGTATAATTTTAAAGGGTAATCTTGGATAATATTTGGCATGGCTCTTGAGTTTATAATTCAAATACAGATCTCGAAGCGTTGTTTTTTTAGCAGAGGAATGACCTATATTAGAAATTATGTATGCAAGACTGAGTTTCGCTATTTCAGGTTTGTTACTTAGAATACAAACAACATTTTCAAGAAACAACATAATGCTGAAGCGTACTCTTTTTATTACGGAAAATAAAGCTTAAAACCTTCTTCAACATTAAACTCTTTTTGTTAAAGAAGCGGAAGATGCTTGCTTTTAGAAAAGATATAAAAAACACATTCAGTTTGGTTTTAGAATGGCCATTGTTATCTCGTGTTATGTTATGTAAGTTTTTAAGGTATTATTATTTTTTTAAGAACAGAAATAAAACATTTCTTAAGTTTGTAAATTTTAGACTTAACTTATACCGACGAAGTTAATTTAGAAAATGGTAGTTATTAATGTTCCATTAGAAGTTTTCAATTATTTGTAAAATAGATATATTTTGCTGTTATAAATATGAACTATTTTCATTCTCTTCTCTACTGTTTCTGGATTCTTGTTAGTGATTCGCTTCTACTTGAATATATTATCATATTTTAAAACAATTTAGAAACTTTTACGGTTGAAATAATTTTTGAATAATTTAATCTTATTTTTATTATTGTATAGAATGAATCTTTTAGAAATTATTCCAACAGTTTGTAAAACTTTTAAGAGTCTTTTTTTTTGTTGTAAATATTCATTATCACCTTTATCGAAATTAAAATTTTGCTATTACAGATATAATTAATATTATACAATTACTTTTTTATTATATAAACGTATTATATATTTGGATTTATAATGTTCATAAAGATATAGATGTTAACACAGGCAGGGGGTTTATAAAGAGGTATATATAAAAATTGTATAAATATTTTTTTGGCTTCCGAGTCAAGCATTTCAATATGCCAAATGTGTTTATTAAATTTATATGTATAACCGCAAAGGGATCGTAATAAAAGATGCTAAACAGTGCTTGGAATTTTCTTATTGAATAATTTCAGTTTTATATTGTCAGTAAATTAATATTAAAAAGAATTTATAACGAGAAAGTGCAACAATGTAGTTTTAAAATAAAATATACTTCTTATATATTTTATTAATAAAATTATTTTATTTTAAAACATAATTTTAATTATATGCTACATTTTTTAATCATAAAAGTAAAAATCATTGTGTAAAAATAAATAAATTTTAAATGATAATAACATTAAGATATGCATATTATTTTTTATGTTAAAAAAACTTACCACGAAAATAATCAGAAAACTATTCACAGGCACACACACACAATAATATTTTTTTATTAGGTCTACGTGTCCATCGAACTTTTAACGTTTGTACCACACCGCATTTACGTGCGTTCAGCACGAACAACAGAGTCGCACTGAGGATTGCTGTAATACAGGGTGGGTGCGTGTACAGTCTGTAATAGGGTTGTTTGAATTGTAATAGGTCTTTTATAACACCATTTAGATCTCTAGTATATTATTACTAATTTAATGTATATTATTATATATATATATATATATATATATACAGTAAAATTCTATAAAAAATATATTTTTCTAAAATATAAAAATATGTATTTATACAAAGATAATTTCAAGGGGTGGAATACTGGGGAATACGAGATCGATTTAGAAATTCATCGTGTTACTTTAATATTATGAAGTTACAAAAACGTTATTTAATTACAATTTTTCTATTTAATATTATTTATATATATCAATTTTATAAGTAATTATAATACTTATTATTAAGTAAAATATTTGCTCTTTAATAATTTGCCATCACTTTTATAAAATATTTCCGAAACCTTCCTATCAAATTCTTACCGTTTCCACTTAGAACTAATATAGTTTTGATTTATGAGACATGTTGATGAAACAGATAGCATTAGCGGTACTTTAACTATTTCCATCGCACTTGATTTGCGAGAATACAAAGAAAACAATTATAAACACGCCAATATGATTTATTGCAGAATTGTGCAGTTTATTTCTTAACTGTAAAATGATACCGAAGAAATTTTAGACGTAGAAGCTTTACGACGGTAAAAGCAAAAAGTAGAAAGAAATTATAAATAAATAAAAGTACTTAAATGGATTTCAGGCAGTTAAGTTAGATTGCTCAAACCGTGTGCCTAAAACCACTCGGCCACTCAATCTTTTTGCAGGCAGTGTTTTGTTTGTTTGGCTGAATCCGTTAGCCCAAATAGCTTTGACAGCGTCACTGGATAGATAGGATATAACTATAAATTGTTTAAGTCCTATGTATTTTGTTAAATAATACCCGTACCTAGGAGGTATAATTTATAAGAGGTTAAAATGTTAATTAATCTGAAAAGTAGAAAATTTAATAAAAAAAAATTATAAAAAAACAAAAACTGACACCATTATATAATTTTAAATTAATATAAAAATAATATCGACGTGATATTTAAAATGAATTTCTTTATAATTTGTTTTCCGATATTTAGGTACTCTTGCAAATTAATGTCAAGAGTGATGCAAGTGGTTGAAGTGAGTTTAGATGGACATGTATATATGATATGTGAGTAGATGAGCACTCCTGTGTGCATCCTTTTTAAATATATAAGATAGTCTTTCCATACTTATCTAACCTCGATCTGATGGGGAAAAATTTGGAATTATAGGAGTGTAATTCCAAATTTTTGTCAATTTTCAAAATCCTCAGGTTAACAGAGGCATTGTAAATTATGATATGACAATAAATAACAAAATTAGGTTCATTCATAATATAAAAATAATATAGATATAAATACCAAACATGAGATTCGAATTTCATTAGTTCACGGAAGTTGAAAGTTGTCTACTTGTTACTAACTTCAAGAGTTCCTCCTACTTAATAGCATTACCTTGAATGAGAGGGAAGACAACTTTGGAACACGGGAAAATCTTTTTATAAAACTTATTTTGGCTCTGTTTTTAGGATAAAATTGTGTAATTATAGACAAAAAATTTTATATATTAATAAAATATGATACTCTACGGGGTACTAGTTTTTATCTGTTGTTTAGACGGGATATAGGGAGGTGAGGAAATCTCAAGAGATTGTTAGTAAAAGACAGTGGCATATGTGACTTTTTTCAATTCGTGGTCTATCTTTATGGAAGACGCGATATCAGTTAGTTTCTGATTGATTAAAGTACAAACAATGGACAACACGAAATAAGGCATTAAAAGGCCGATTTTCAAAATCACATTTTTGTAATATATTTACGTTTTAAGGTGTCCTGACTTATTCTAAACACTTTTTTTAAATAAGGTAAATGTCTGTGTGTTTGTTTGTGTAAACAATCGTTGCTTCTTTATGTAACTGAAAACGTATTTGTTTTCTAGCGAAATTTAATGTTTGTTGTTTTTAAAACTAAAAAGTTTCTAAAAAAAAACTATTTCTAAAACACTAATTATAAAACGAGTGTTAATGTTAGGAATATATTTGATTAAAACAATAATAATAATAATAATAATATATGGTATTGATCATAAAGTTAAGTTGATGCGACTCGCACCATTACCGTTTGTTTAAATTTTATCTTGAAGCGTTTTTGCACGAAGTCTCAAAATAATATGTAAATATGATATTTATATTTTTGACATATTTAGACTTTTTGTAATGTATAAATAAGTGTATAGGTTTAATTTATTAATTATTTGCAATAATAAGACACAAATACGATACCATTTTAATTATACTACGTAATAAGAATTACAAATCCGCAAATAACATAATTCAACATTAAACTCAAACAAGTTTATTACCATCATAAATATCAATTTATATTCTTCTAGCAGGATTTTACAACATAAATTTAGAATATTATTTTTTAAGTATTTTAATTAAATTAGTGTAAATAAAAACTTCGTCTGAGTCGGTAAATCGTCTATTTTTGACAATTGTTTTAATAAATAAATAATACAATTTTGAGTAGCTGACCCGACTCCAAACTTCCCTAAATTTATCCTTTTGTTATCACGCAGTGGCAAGATTGGATTTAATTATTCAACTTTTGTCAGTCGTAAAGCTTCCCGTAAATGAAACATTGATTAAGTGGAATTTTGATTAGAATAAAAGCAAATAAATGCCAATTGTCGGTCATTGTCTTGTCATTCAAAACGACTCTCAAAATTAAGATGAAAAAAAATTGTAAAAATTCCAATAAGAATTAAGACAACCTGTTTGAAACACTCACAAAAATATCACGAAATGAAAGAACTAAGTTCCTCATTTCAATATAAAGTACCAAATATTAAAAATTAACCAAATTCGTTAAGAATTTAAAATATGTATTATTACTTCATTCAGCAATTTCGCCAGCGTTCATTAAGACTACACAGCGTTCGTAAGTAACGCAATCGCTGGACGGTCTCCACGAATATGTCTTATAAAAACGGTAGAATATCACTTATTCAAAATTTTAGGGATATAATTTTAAATCTGATGCAATTTTAAAAATTAATTCCTATATCCTTGTAATCCTACTTGTTTATGATATCATAAATTGGTACGTATAATATAAAAGTTTTACCGTTAATGAACTGAGTTGGCTTTTGATGACAATGTTTGACCTATTGTCTAACACCTTAACTCTTTTCACTTCTACTTATTATAATATTACAAACTATCCATCGTCTTTGTTAATAACAAAATGCATTTTCTCTCGGCTAATATAACGAATGAGCCCGCTAATGCAATGTTGCTGTCGCGTGTACGTTTTACTGCAATCGCTGCATTATCATATTAAAAGGATGATATTAAATTAAGAACTAAGTAACATTACTTACTAAATATCTTAAAGCTTCTGTATTTGTTTATAAAACAAGCTTTGCATTGCTTTAAAACAAAAGCTCAAATATATATTTTTTTAATGTTTAAAAAATACTTACTTCTCACATAGTTAAAAGGTTGAATTGTTAAAAAATTCATCGTTCTTATTCTTCAAGTTCATTTCATTATTAGTTGCTTTAGATTAGGGGTTTTTTTTATATTTTAAATGTAGGATAATCTGCCGGATCCGATTAAAACTGGATTATGTGTAAGATCCCTAACTTAAACTTCTAATAATAATTAATTTGATGGAAATGCTGCTCGTGTTGCTTCATTATAATATAATTACTATTTACCTTCACGCGCAATATAATTACTATTATTTAAAATGTTTTAACGTAGAATTAGATACAATAGGAGAGCGGTGATTAGTTATTTTAGTTTTATGGTCATTATCATGCTTTACTTGAATTCTAATTGAGCGAAGCTCTCTATGAGAGATTTTTCTGCATCCTTTGTGCAAGCATCAATCAAAAACAGTAAAATCGAAAATTTCAAAATTTTGCACACTGCTAGCCATCAGTTGGATGGTGGTGGTTTAAAAAAAGTTTTTCAAATATTCGGTTTCGTTAAGGATAATCACGGAAAAACTAAAATCACATAGATATTAATGGGAAAAATTTTTCACGCGAAAATTTAGCTTTACAATAAAAAAAATAAAGTATTAAAAATATAAAATAAAATAGTGGACAGAATGCGTTGACGTTTTGTAAGTATAACTTCAGTGCTGTTTGCTCCTCGCTTCGCCCAATATGCTAACACATACCGAAATTTTTCGAGGGCAGCGAGTTTAAATTGAGGTCTGGTCGCGCTTCTAGTTTGTTCTCTCATATCAAGTATGACTGTGACTCCAATAGTAAATATAAGTGATGGCTAATTAAGTGGTCAATTGTAACGTTATCAATAAGTTAAAGAGTATCTATGGATTTTTTTGCCGGTTCTTATCTATTGACTTACCTTTTAAAACCTGTTAACAAGAGTATAAAAAGTATATATAAAATATACTTTGACTTTGATTTTAAGTTAGAAGCATCACAATGTAATGCAACATTTACAATACATTGCACTTTTTAGATAAAAAGACAGTAATACCTATATAACTTTATTTTGTGATTTGTGTGAAAAAAAATTTTTTTTTGAACACCACTTATATCTAGGTAATATTTTTTTCAAATAAATATATTATGGACCCTAGCAATAAGCAACAGTCTAGTTCAAAATTTGTTCCAAGTTGAACTATTCTTAACGAGTACTCTAACCCTATATTTCGATGCGCAGGAAATAGAAGCGAAACCAATTTCCTCCATTCAACTTTGCAAACAGAATGTTATATGTGAAGTGTTGACCTTACCAGCCATTGTACTTGATTCTATATTATTTGGTTTTTGTTTTTAATGATTAATAGGTATTTAAAGTTTCATACAATATTGTTAAAAATTTAATATGTAGTTTAATTTAATACTGTTGAAATGAAAACTAAAATGGCTTTTTAAAATTATAACCTCATAATTCTTTTCATAACGCCACTCAGCCACCGATAATATTATTAAGATTTTAATTTGTTTAAGTTATAAAAATAGTATGTGCTTTCAGCTATAAATATATAAAAGAATTTTTAAGTATTTTCAAAAAAACATAATTCAAGACTATTATTTAAATGAAACCAATGAGTATTTTTGTTTATAATTATCTTAAGAGACTTTAAAATGTGTATAAAATATATATTACATTTATTTTAATGACACGGTTTAACGCATTTCTAAGCCCCTATTAATTTCCATAATTACTTTGAGTTAATCGAAAGCAATAACATTAAAGCTCTCAAGAAAAAATAAACTTCAATTTCAATTTTCAGCATTGACAAAAGCTTTTGATATCGTCTGAGCAACGAGCAACGAGTACAAAGAATCTTTGATTAAAATTTCACATAATTTAATGTAGTTTATTAAAAATAAGAAAATGCTCTTGATTTTGTGTTTATATCAACCAAATAAAGCTAAAAGAGATTAAAACAGTTTCTGATAAGTTTTACAATCTTAGAATCATTTTATTTTTAATATTTTATTCGTTATATTTCTGAAAATAAAATAATAACACTATATAATGTTTTTCGCAATATTAGGTGTCTATCTGTCAGCCAATGTTTGATAATGAACATTAATAAATGGAAATTTCAATATATATTCCTACTATTACTTAAAAAATTACTTTTATATGAAGATTTAATATATAAAATATCTTTTAATGAAGTAAATATTCTATTAATGATAAAGAGATCGTTGAATTTCAAGAAACCAAAAACTTATCCACGAGGTAGTCTTACATGTTTAATAAGAGACTTATTATTTTTCATTCCCTTGGATTTTTCCGTATATAATTTCCTTCTAAGACATTTTCGTTTATTATCTTGTAGTATTTTTTTAAAATATTTCCGTCATAAAAATTCAATAAAAAACATAATAACAAACAAAGAATCAAAATGTCTTAAATACAAGTGTAAATGATACATATTATCCTGATCTTCAAAGGCAATAGCTTAAAATGATGATGTCATTAATAAAAAATACGATTAGTAAAAAAATAATAATTCAAAGAAACAATCACACATAAATAAAATCTTATTTGCAATTCTTTCATATTTTTAATTTCATTTTATGTATAAGAAAAGAACTTTCAATAGAAATATACATATTTGACCTAGTAACAGTAGTATTATAATGTACAGGTATAACACAAATATAATATATGTCAGAAGGTAATGCACAAATCCTGATATTTGTCATCGGCAGAAAATAACAAGTTCTTCGACATTTATATATGTTATAAAACTTTTTGGTTCATTTTATAAGAAAACATATTTTCTACAGTAAAATTTTATGCAATTTGAAATCATTTTACAGTTAAGTATATTTTTAAGATCAATACAATAAACATGTCGACCAAATACTTTCTGTAAAGTTAACTCAATTAACTTAACAGAACCAAAATTTTTGACACAAACGATAACAATAGTGTTCAATTCAATTTTCCATTATGGCTTCACCCGTGTTTAACAATAGTGTAATTGAATGTGACGAAAAAGTTGACATCCATAACATCAGTAATAGTGGAATCGTTTTTTTTTTAAAGAATTATATAGGCACAAAAGATGGCATATGATTTTTCCCCTCACTTGAACCACACTAAAAATATATCGGGAGACTTACATCTTACTTTTATTAGAAATCAACTCCAAAGATGCCTTGAAATATTTGTCACATATATAAACGATAACTTTATCGGTATATCGTTGCTTCAACTTTTTTGCAACTTAATAATTTTTATCGTATCCATATTCTTGATATTTATAATGTTAAATAGTTTTAATAAACGCAAGCCTATTCCTTTCAAACAGTATTGTGTTTCATGATATAGTTTTTCTCTCCCATCATTTACTGATTTGCCTCTTGTGCCAGGCAGAGAATGAATTGATAAAATGAATTTATTTAGTGTAGTTCTTTCATTTTCTGATTAAGGAAGTTATTGTATTGATTTTAGACATAATTGTTTTGGCACATTTTTACTTTTTTAGGTATCCTGACACTGGTGTTTAGACGCTTTAAAAAAAATATTTTGTGTATCTACATCTGTGTGTGTGTATGTTGTGTGTGTGCTGTTTGTTTGTTTACGTGTGTGTGTGTATGTATGTTGTATGTGTGTCGTATAATGTGTATGTTGTATGTCTGTATGAGTGTGTGTTTGAGTGTGTATTTAATCGGTTTTCTTTTGCCTTCATATTCTCGCGAACTGAGTATTTAATTGACTTCTATTTGATACCACTTAATGCGTAAGTACTATCTCCAGCAAAAGTGACCAAAAGGTTTTTTAAAACTAAAATTACTTAAAATAAATAAAAATCTGTATAAAATAAAATAAAAAATAATAAAAATATTAATTAGACTTTGTAGATGATATTGCGGTGATACGTAAAAAAACAATTTATAAAATTCGTTTTAATTTAGTAGTTATTTCTACTTAAATAATAATTTAAATTTAAAATAAGTTCTGTAAAGTAAACTCTTGGCAATTCAGCTTTATAAGTAAAATGCATTTTATTAAATATTACAGTCTTTATCAGTCTTGGAGGTATCACACCACATAGAGTTATAAAACTTCGGTGTGAAAATATAAATTTCGGTCACGATTTGTTGTAAACCAGTCGTCAGATTTTGCAGTAAACCTGTGATTTTTATGAGGACTGTACCTTTGGATTTATATACATTGAAATTTGTATCATACTAACTGATACTAACAAATATAGATGATATGAATAAGAAAAATTTGAAATAAAGCAACTTAAAATAAATAAAACAATAAATAAAAAAATAAATGTTTATTAATTCGGATAACAAAAAATCCATAATGGTTAGCAAAAAAAATAAATAAAGACTTAATTGTGCGAAGCGAGCGGAGCGCTTTACTGGAGAGAATTTACATTGGTTTTCCAAATTTGGTATTAAAACGGCTTAACGGTTCGGTTTTAAATTTTGCACACATACCATGCTGATATGTGTGGTGGTTGTAAAAAAAAAAAAGATTTCAATGTAAAAAAAATAGCGCAAGTGTAAGGTCTACAATTACGACATCCCTCACCAAGACGAAGCCTTCGGCTTGGTTCGCTTCGCTCAAACGGCACCCGAGATAACGCGATCGCAGCGAGTCGAAATTGAGGGTCTGGCGGCGTTCCTAGTAACTAGTAGTAGTACTTAATAACTCGTAATGTCACACAAGTGTTCAACTAGCGGACAGTCCCCATTATCGGCGATGACCCCCAAGACATTGTTGGACAATTGGATATCACTCCAAACACCAAAACTAAAAGTGTTCTTATAATCCAACTCACACTAACACTTATCAAAAGTGTCTTAGGGTCGTGCGACACTTTTGCTAGCTTCTTGTTTTGTAAATCTCGTCTAGTAAAATTTTGCTTGTTAAAAGTTTTCAATCGATTAATACATACTGCTTTATACTATATTGTTTTCTATTATCGATAACAGGATTCGAAATTCTAGTAAGTTTTCGTCATTCGTCTCAATCCTGGAAACCAATTAAATCCGCACTCATCTGTTAAGATATCCAACAAGTATATCTAACGAGTGTCCAAAATTTATGTTATAAAGACTTGATTAAATATACTACAGTTCATTTAAATTTAATTTATCTATGATATGATCAATATTTAATATTATGAATAACATAAATTTTCTGAAAGAGATTTATTAAAGAATTGTCAACCGTTTCAAAGTCCATTATGTAGTTTAGAAGAACTAAGCAAAGAAGTATTAAGTAAGTACTAAGCTAAAGAACAGACAGATGCTGATAGTGACTTTTACTTTATTATACTCTGTTATCTGAATGAAAAAACTTGAATTCAAGATCTTTGAAAGATTATTGTTTAAAACAAATCATTTGTTATAAGGTAACTGCTACTGGTTATTGTGGCAATTTATCATTAACAGAATCTTTTTAGTATTTTTTTAATATTCTATATTATATAAGAATGTTTAATTTTCTACTGAGATATCTATCTATCTATCTCATACAAATTTGTGTTAATACATGTTTAATTTCTTAACTGCTGTATTTCTCACTTTTTAAATAGTTGACTTTCAGAAAATAATTTTTTATTGTCTAAACATTTTTAAATATATTTAAATATAAAGAACATATTCGCAATTCAGATACGATACATATTACTTTGCTTCATACATTATATTATTTCTGCTTGCGGTGACTGGTCGTCTTGCTGGCTCAGTTTCATAATTATAGTTTAATTTTATTTGCATAATTGGTTTTTATAATTTAGCCTCCACAAGGAATTGATTGCGATGGTTCTAGTTGTTCATAAATTGTTTACTATATATGGACGTTTGTGAAACAGTGATCACAATAAAAAATAAAAGAAACCCGGCTGAGTTTGTTGTGTGGTTCTTCTCAGATCAGGGCGTGCTTGGAACCCTCGTTGCTTTAGTTATAAGTTTGACATTGACTCTACAGAAGGGCTTATTTCGATATTTAAGGCATGAAAATAGGCCCTCCTGGCACTTCCATTTGACGTACACAAATGATCATTGGTATTGATTGAAAGTGAAAAATATAAATAAATAAATATATTAGATTTTATTAGTGTTGACTATGTTAATGAGAATACTGTTATATAGTATATTAGTACTATATCTAAAGTAAACTGTCTAGTGACAATGATCCACATTTATTTGCCTATACTTATCTCGTACAGAATCTCTAGAGACGAGATTGTAAATCGTATGCTAGTACCAATTCTATCGCTTTCTCATTGAACAGTATATTAGGTTTAACTTGTTTTGTATTTAAAATGGAAATTATGGAATGTTTTTTATTATTGTTAAAACTAAATCAAGTTCTGTTTTTAGACGGCCTTTCCTACATACATACACATACATGACAATACAACCTTTGCCAGTTGGTGCCAGTTTACTTGAAATATAAACGATTGTAATAACAATAATATCTCGATACGTTTTCCTAAAAAAGTAGATTATAAGAATACCATATATAGTAAAAGAAAATTCAAATATAAATTTGTTACTGGTTGTTAGCGAAACCAATGTAAAACACATCACTTGTTAAACATTGATTTGACGATATCATTTATTTTGATTAAAGTATTGTAAATTATGGATTAATTATAATATTATAAACAGAAATAAAAAAAAAATCAAATAAAACAAATTTAAATTGTGAGAAGATTTATCTTTAACGTAAAAATCTTATTAAAGTTGATAGTACTAGTACTATTTGCCGCAACTTTTATTAGGATCGAAAATAACGCGTTTGGGGGTGACACTTTGTCGGATTCTATTAATTATTATATTAATAGTAGCAGTAACTTAGTTCCCAAACACTCTAGAGTCATATTACACTGTATCATGTTACTGAAAACTCCTTACAAAATAACGTTTTAATTACAGAATGTTATAAAAAAGTAGTACACCTTAAAATATTTTATACTTAACATATGACTAAAAACGACATGCGTTATACAAAGAACAATACATCTTTAATACGTAGCAAGGGGTTTTTCATCTAGTCTGCATGCGCACTAGTTACGTGAACAAAGCTAGATCATTAAAATTTGTTTAAACGATGTACCTTGATATTTATGTTCAGTCGTGGAAATAGAAATGATGGGATATGTAGTGCGCTTTTTTTTTGTTTACTCTATAAGTGAGACATCAGAATATATGAAACTAAATACTATAAAAAGACTACAAAATTATAGGACTTTAGATAATTACACTAGAAGATAGAATTCATATAACGTTGGAGAAACAAACTTTTAACATAGAGGTAAGGCTATTAAACTAAACAGGCAACAAAATTTAGATAATACTTCTGAGAACGAAAAGATATCACGATACAATGAAAGTTTAGAGAAGGTATTAAGGAAAATCGGTCGCAAGAGATTTGCTGACCGGAACCTGGCAAATAAAATGACTCTGTTTAGAAACATGGATATTTATTTATTTATTTATTTATTTCTTACTTTATGCATAAAATACAATGGCGGACTTAATGCCGCAGGCATTCTCTACCAGTCAACCAAAATTAAATTAAATTAAATTCTAATACAAAAAAAAATACTTTTACTAAAAAGTAGTAGCAAAAATTTTAGATGTTTTGTAATTTGTAATTATAATAAAAGAGATAAAAAAACAACACTAATCAATTAGACTGTTAAGTACACAAATAAGGTCACTGGCAGTCTTTATCCAAAAGATTTGGAACTTCCATAACATCATAATTATAGTAAAATTAATAAAATATTACAAGATTAATAGAAGTGTCACTACAATCTTTACACACACACACGTGCTGGACTATATGTGGGCATATAAATGTATATCGAAAATCCAGTCAAAATATTTGTGGAGCTCTTTTAAGCTTTAAAATATTAGCGCTTGATGGTGCTTCTTTACCAATTGGATCCGACTTTAGGTAAATTAGTCCAGTCGTTCCGGATGATTCCAAAATAGATCAAACTACCGGCGGCAGCTTACGGGATCAATATACGGCTCTAGTTTACCAATTAGTGTAAAAGTGGAAAATATAAAACAGCAATACGATCTGCTATGTTGGATGGATCACAATGCTGGGATATGAAAGGAATTTATGAAAGGTAAGTGCATGCAGCTGACATACGAATGTCGAGATGGGTGTGTTGCGTGACTAGAATGGAAAAAGTAAATGGTAGTTTGAAAGTGGCACCGGTAGTTGAAATGATAAGAAGCAAAGGTTTGTTGTGATATAACCATATAATGAAGAGCGATAAGAAAGATGTATCGAGTAGAGACTTAAGCATACAAGTAAATAGATGCAAGGCTATAAGCAACGAGATTCAATGATAAAGATACGTAAAAATGTGTACTTAAAAAAAATATTTTAAAGAAGTAAGTCGCGACTAAGACAACGTATGATAGTAATTAGGATAAGGACAGGTGGATTAGGAATTCCGAAATTCTTATTAAACTAGTTTAAATCTAGATATTGAGAACTGTTGTTTAAAAATATTAAATCGAGTTTATATAATTGCAAATGTTTTAAATATTGAAGGTCTTATGCCGCGTAAATGTTTAAAATGTAATAAATACCTTGGTATATTTCCGAAGTTTCCGCAAAATTATACCGGCCGTAGTCACGAGATCACTGACTTTACGCGACACATGTACGCGACAAAAAGTTCCTTGAATATTTAAAATGTATAGACTTCGTGATAGTTTAGAACGCTTAATTTTTATGGAATATAAAATATTAGCTATTTAAATATCGTTATGCTAATTTTTTTTGAATAGTTGTCTAAATTTATTATAAAAAGTTGAAACGTAAAAAGACAGAAAGATTATACGAGAAGGTACTTATTTTCCTCAACATCTGTCTACCCATAATCCCTCTAGCTTCAATCACTGGAATAGGGTCACCATGATGATGAGAAATAAAATAAAATTCACATTTATTTTTAATAAACCATTTATATTTTATAGCATACACAATTAGTATTTTAATACGTTGTGCTTTGCATTTGTTTTATTAGTTTATTGCAATTAGTTTTTGGAGTCGTAAATTATGGTGCCTCTATATAAAAATATGTGAGTATTTTGTTCAGGACGCTATCGGTCTCGTTGGCGGTCAAGTCACGCGCAAACCCAACGTCTTTATAATGCTAAATACGGAACTCTCATACATCAACCGTAGCTTTTCTGGATTTTTTGTTTCAGAACTTGCGTCGAATTTTGTTAATCGTTCGTCAAAATCTTTTATATAAATTTTATCAAGTTCTTTAAACTTATCATAATGCAAAAGCTTTAAAACATTATTTTATATATATTAGTAAAAAATAGACAAAGTCTCTAATATTAATATTATTTTTAAAGAATAGCTAGCTATTTAGTTTATAACACAGATCATAAAATAATATTTTTTTGTGTTTTTAAAACAATAGTTGTCTACTTGTATGCTTATTTATTTTCAAGTTACCCCGGTCACAGGATATATACTTAATATTTTTTATTAAAGCTTATTTTCTTAGGCATCATAGGATACTTTATACTCCAGAAAATTATCTTATTATAAGAAGAAAAAACATCTAAATTATAAGATTTATATAGATTTGTATAAACATTAAGTTACAACAGATGATAGTAGTTGTTGACAAACAAATATTAATAAGCAAAGGTATTCAATGAACTAAATATAAAATTATTGCTATAAATCAAATAAATTGATTATTTCAGTTGTTATATATTTGACTATATATATATTTGAAAATTATCAGCGATTAAAAATACGTCATAGTGATCTATTAATGTGTTTATAATATGCCTAATATTTGAACGTAACGAATTTTGTTTTGCAATCATCTTTAATCTTCTTACGCTACTTGTAAGAAGAAAAGCTATTCCTCAACAGGATATCGATGTGTAGATCAAATATAAAGATTATAAACATACAAAATTACTTTTAAATGTTATATTAATGATGTTATCTAAAATACCATTGAGTCAATAATTTAAGCTACTTTAAAAAAAATTATATTACTATATAAAATACTCTCCAAATAAATATTTTAAACATAACAATATAGCTTTTACAACAATTTCAATATTGGTTACCAATTAAAATAATGAGCTCATGCAGTAACAATTTAGGTGCATTATGTACTTCCGATTTTAACATAAATGTTTAAATTGGTTTAAAATGTGTAAACCCAATCGTTTTTTTAATGTTTTGTTATAAAATCGTTTTGTTATAAATTTGTTAAGTTCTTTCCTGACAAAAAAACATTTCGTTAAACTTATTGTGAGTATTACATTTTTATATAATTTATTATATGGGTTAAATGTGTAATGTATGTCACGGGTAACATTAAAATTTACGTAAACTTTTTCGAATGTCCAACTATTTTTCTAGAATTGTAAGCATATAAAATGAAAAATTGAGAGCAAGTTCTATCTTGATGGATGCAGATATAAATCATTATTTTATCAGAATATATCTTATACAGGAAAACATGAAATAAATCTTCAATTCCTATGGATCTTCTTTATACAGATTTCATAATCTTATGGGCCGATGCGACAATTTTCGTAAACATGAAGCTCTTTTATGCTTTTAATACACATTTGCTACAAGTGATTTGCAAAGCATTACCATATATCAGAGAAATATAGTATAGTATTTCCCAATATGTTATATCTATATAACAAAGCAATGGAAGGTGTACTGAATTTATCTGAAATACTTTAAATTAATATCTCATATTCTTGGTTACGAATAAAATAATATCATGGCTATCAATTATTTTTTTTAGTTTTTTTTTCGGAGAGCGTGTTTTTAAAAGTTAAATCCAATACAACTCGACCGATTTTTGTCACTATATAAAAGAAAGAAACAAACATTTGTAATAAACATTTAGGACAGGCGAATGTTAGCTGATTGGGATTGTTAGGCTTCGATTTTCTTCAAGAGCTGTCAGAAGTCTTTTATCATCGATAATAATCTGACATCGATGTCCTTTATCCTTCTTTCTTTTGGTTTTAGTCTTGTTTCAGCAAAAATATGTCTTAAGAATTGTATAGATTAATGAACTCATAAAAGACTGGAATAATTCTGGGCAACAAATTCCTTACAATAAGACCGATAAATTTATTTCTTTGCTTTTGCCTTCACAACATAATATTGAATATATGGTATATTTGATAATCTTAGACAATACTTATTTTATTTTCAGTTTCTAGTTTTATTTGCACTTTAAATTTACGTTAATATGTACATACATGTAAGTTAGATTTATATAGAAAAATGTGTTACAGAAGTAAAAGAACTTTACTTCTGTATCTATATATGTTGTGTGTGTTTGTATGTGTATCTGAGTGTGTGTGAGCATGTACGTGTATGTCTGAGTGTGTGTGTGCATTTTTATGTGTGTGTGTGTGTGTTTGTTTGATATTTGTGTATGATGTGTGCGTGTAGTGTGTTTTTGTGTCTAAAAAAAATTGTGTTACCAAGCGACTTTTGCAACAATCAATACTATAAAATTTGGTCAATTTATAAAGTAAAGAATTAAGTTAAATCTCTAAGTAGTCATTTTATTGACTTTTTTGAAAATAATACTAGAATGAATGAATCAGTGTTGAGCGTAAAACTCGGACAATACTAAATTGAAAAGATTGTTAAGACATGTATTAATTTGTAATATTAGTATTTTTTTTATCAAATAATGTATATTTTTTATCTATTGTTCATCTTGCAGTAGTTCTTAAAATTCCAAATAAAACATTCACTAGGTTTTAACAAATAACAAAGAAGTTTTATTTTATTTATACAAATTTACCAAACCCAGCCTGTATCAAAATATTTCACTGCACTACAAAAACATTAACAGTGTAAGCGTGTGTAAGAGAATAATATGTGCGAAGTATTTTGTTCTGTATTACTTTTTGCGCTCGAGAATTTTTATGTAAAAAATCATGTGCCTCTACGGTGCTATGAACCAGATAGCAATGCAAAATACTACATCTGAGCTGTGTGCTGAATGGAACAAACGGGCAGGAGTTAAATCGGTGACCTGTCAATTATGTCAGTGCAATTGACAATGACATATGTTTACTCGGCTGATAAATTAAAAGAAATCGGAATGTGTCTATAACCATTTGGGTATGGAGCATAACATTTGTGAATAATATCGACGTCATTAACTTGAAAGTAATTATAAAGTTCTGTGACGAGTGATTGTGGTAAATACTTTGAACTTTTAACAGTCGTTAAAACTCATAACACGCTTAATATCAAAATTAAGGACATTATTTTAAATAATTGGTCGAATACTTAATATTGTAAACACATCAAAAGTAAAAGTATGAATTATTAAAATATTAATACTAAGGAAAAGAATGACCGACTTAATTTTTATTTTTCTTTATCAGACCTACATTAAAAAAAAATCGTTTTTAAAAATTTGTGTTCAAATAGGCTTAATACTCAATTCGTCAACAAAAGGTGACAAACATATAATACGGTATAACAGAAATACACAATAAAATATTTTTGAAAAATTTACTTGATCTGTTTAAAAGTACTGTGTCGAATAAATGTTGTTATTTAATTGCAAACGCTTTATGCTGTTATTAAAAATAATGAACTTTATGAATGTTTATTATATTGAATAATTACTATAGATGTTTGCTTATTTCGGTAAGGTTTTATACACGTAATTTAGATTTAATAGGTTGTAAGTAAGTAATATCGTGATCCATATAAAAATCATTGAATGTTAAGTATTTGTTTCAGAGATTTGAAAAATGGCTGTAATTTTTCACATGTAAATTATTGTTTTATATCTTTATTGGAATGTAACTTAATGCGAATTAAAATATGAACACTGCAAGTGAAAATAAAATCAATCGTATAAATAATTTTAAATTTAATTTAAACCATCAGTGTATTTTTTTCTTTACATGTAATTTTACAGCACACAGGCCGAATCGGTACATAAAAAATAAAACTATATATATTGTTACGTATATGACACAGAATTCAGAACAGAATGGTTTTTAAAATGTTTATGCACTTTTACACGAACTAAATATTTACATTTTTTGTTTGTGGAACACTGACTCAAAAGTTCTAGACAGATGTTGATGAAAATTAATTTTGAAATATAAAGTTGCATCAAACATTAAGGACATTATTACTCTGAAAATTGTTTAATGTTTCAAAGCAGAACACAAAAAAAAATTCTGACTTTATTTACAATCTAATAAAATTAAGATATGGATTGGGTTGGATTAGTATAACTTGTTAACGATGATTAATTTCTCGTTATTTTAATTCGGAGGCAATTTATAGTATTTAAACGCACACGTGAACGTTTCCAGCGCGTGGCCCGTAATGAAAAATCATGCTGCTTCACCAAGCCTAACCTTGGCCCTACAAAGCTGGCAACGAAAGTACCACCCCCTGCTTCCTAACTAAACTCTATGTAGTGTAGGACAGCGGTCCTGCTCGCAGAAGGAGGCCGATCATTGTGTTTACAAGACGATGCAGATATAGGGTTCTTATCCACCAGGGCTATAAACTCAGTTCGCTGACGACTCAGGTTGTCTAAGCCGCCATATAAAATATACTCACAATATCGTTCATTTACTTTAATACTTGTTTTAGTTGATAGATAGATAGATCCAAAATGAGTATTATATTTTTTTCTGGTAGTTTCACAATTTATAAATATAATAAATAAAATATAATATTATTTATTATATATTTAACAAATAAAGTACAAAATAACTGTACAAGCGTGGGAAATATCTCTAATAAGAGACCGACCGCTTACTAGAAACTATCAAGTTGTTTCTTAAAAAAGAATTACAAACAAAAACAATTTTGGCATCTCATATAGTGCAGAAAACAGTTCTTCAAAACATCTGTCTTGCTTTATACTCTTACATACTCCATCCATTCTTATAATTTAAGATTAGGGTTACAATAATATCTTTTGACTATTTCGCATATTATCTAATTCTTAATAAAAACAATAAATTTAATTTTGATATCATATATGTCTGTATAGAGCACAAATTAGGAATAATATGTTTCGAAAGAAATTTTTAAAAATAATTATTTAAAACTAGTTTATCTGCATACTTTAAATTGTGTGGCTTTTTAATACTGTGTATAAAAACTAAGTGGGGCTCTATAGACTTGTTGTTTCGTCAGTAAAAAGAAGTAAATGAAATCAAGTTCATCCTACTAGAGAGTAATTGCGTATTTTGTTTCGTTCATTGGTCTCGTTGGCAGTCGAGCGTACAGCCGACTTTCGCGTAATGCTGAATGAGGGTAGTACAACACATCTGACAGAAAAGTTTTTGATTTAGAAATAGTATCAAACGCTACGTTCCAGCTACGTGACTTACTCCTGTATTTCGTCTTTCGCATAAAATTCTGCATACAATATAGTATAAGTTATCAAATGATCGATATTTTTTGTTATAAAGGCCTTTTTCTTTGTTTTAAAATGCAGATACACGCTCACCTTCACTCTTTACGCTCCTCTTCCTACCTAACCAACGAAATTTGAAACGAATCTACCAATGCTGCCTTTAAAGTACGTCCGAGAAATGAACCGATGATAGTTCTAGAAAGGCCAAGATCTTGTAAGTACGTTATAGAATGATTTCGCTGTTATACCTTTCGCTCCCACTTGTATTGCGTACAAATTAACTATATACCTTTTCCTGGTTAGTACGTCGGTCAGTTAGTACTTGTCTATTTTATTATTTTTTCTATACAATGACGAATACATTATTTTGATTAAAAAAAAAATTTTTTTAAGCGTACAATATCAGGTATATAATTTTACTTAACCTATATTGGTCTTTTTGTTTCCTAGAAGAAATATTAAATAAAATAGTGAAGAAGTACTAAATATGCATTTATTTCACCGTAAAATCTTAACTGTTTTATTTAACTCATTAAATAAATTGATAAAATTAAAACGATAATTTATAGGCTCATATGGTTTATATAACAATATTTATATTAGGTATTATAAACTATATTAATGAAATATAACTGTCTACTATAGCTTTTATTAATTTATATTAGGAAGGAGGAGGAGTCGTAATCACATTATTGA
This sequence comes from Mechanitis mazaeus, assembly GCA_959347395.1. Lineage (NCBI taxonomy): Eukaryota > Metazoa > Arthropoda > Insecta > Lepidoptera > Nymphalidae > Mechanitis > Mechanitis mazaeus. Next base: position 18,891,309 of record OY365750.1, read on the forward strand.
AATGAGACAGATACCGACAAATACAGAGATACCGGCAGACAGGCAGAAAGGTTATTTATCTTACTAATGCTATTTCTTGATCATTGCGGATAGGTTTTTGTTTCATGTTTATTAAATATAGAATTTAACAAATAAATAGTAATTATTTCTGTTTTATCATAAATATATACTTCAATTATAAATACATACCTAAATTATATTTATTAATATTTTTAATAATTGTGCATTTCCACTTCCTTTAATAAATTTTATTTTAAGTGTCAAATCACATACTAACTGGTCAAATTTTATGCTAATTAGGTTTTAAGAGTCAAATGACATTCTTCATTTTGACTGAATTTGACATAGCAGCGCCATCTATTTCCGACATACTTATATCTAGAATGTATCAAACGAAGACATATGTTGATCAAATTCATGTTTTCATATGCCTAATAACATGGATTTATGATAAAAAATGGCTATTTATAGTGCGTTTATTGTTACAATAAAAATATAAAGTAATAATTTTAGTAATTAAAATTATATGGTAACATATACAGATAACAATTTGTATATTTTATAAAAATAATGTTTAGTAGAGATAAATAAATCGATTTTTTTTGGCAATCGTAAGAAATTGGTTTTCTAGCATTTATCCACGTCCCGCCTACGCTCATCAATCAAGACAATACTAAGGATATATAGTCTTTGAGAAAATGGTACCTATTGGTATTGGTCTATTCATTTACTTTTTATCAATGATATATTTTTATGTACGAAACATGATTAAAATATAGAAAGTAGGGAAATTTAATACATAAATCCATGCTTTGCAGTAATCGTGTCCACGGGTAGACGAGATGTAAGTGTCTGTCAGTCAGTTAATTAGTCATCTACCTTCAACGGTTCCTTAGCTTGCAAGCATAGAGTTCCGGATGTAGACAAAATGCACTAATGATCTATCTTGAGGTCTGACAGTGCGGTCACAGACGTGAAACTTTACAGTATTTATGAGTGGGTCCCAGGTTAGAAAGGCTCCAACCATCTTCTCTATTAAAATAAGAATATTTTTTAATTTCAATAGCCTGGCGAATCATTCTTGGTATGTAGCGGGGTTCCCTAGAGAGGATTTGTGTTTTATCAAATCTAATATGGTTGTGCTTGTCTATAATATGTTCACACCCCGCAAACTTCGATTTACGCCTATTCTTGATATCCAATATGTGTTCCCTTACTCTTGTCCCGATGCTCCTCTTCGTTTGACCAATGTATGACAAACCACAATCGCAGCAAGTTTATATACCCCGGCACATTGTAAAGGGATATTACTTTTAATACACACACACACACACACACACACACACGCGCGCGCGCGCGCGCACACGCACACACGACCACACGCACCCACGTACACACGCACACACGCACACACACACACACACACACACGCACACACACGCACACACACACACACACACACATTTGTATACTCACTAGAGCGATTATACATACGTGTGTAAATTGTATTAAGTGGTCTGAATTGTCTTGAGTTATGTAATTTTTTTGGAGCAATATTGTCCATAATTGTGTGATCGTTGACGCTGCGCTACAGTTAATAACTTTTGCAGTGTCATCATGTCTTTTTTAATGTCACACTGTATTTTTTTTTTGTTTCATATAAATAAATAAAATAAATAAATAAATATATATATAAATAAATAGATCTCAAGAATTAGCTCACTTTTCTATGAGGTTTGTAAATATTTTAATAGAAACCTTTTTTAAGATATTATTAATTCTGTCAGTAACTCCCTTAACATATGGATGTAGGACCGGTTGTCTCTCGACTGTGACTTTCGAAACGTCGGGTTAAAATTAAAATGTAACCAAATTATACGCGAGTTCAATCCGTAAAAAAAGTTTTATTTTAAATGTATACTTTTGAAAATCTAAGAGAATACTACATAAATCTGTTCTCTACTGACAGTTACTGGAGACCGCACGGCGATCTGACATACCTGAAGAAATACCTGAACCAAAATCCGCAACATACGTCACAGTGTAATTTAAAATGCTTATACGATAATACTTTTAAGATAATTGAAATCAAGACAGTCTTTAGATGTTAACAGATTAATTATTTCGGCTTTTGGATATTTTAAGCAGATGCTAAATCAGATTTTGTGACTACGTGCTTATTATATTATAATGACTTTGGATTTGAATAATTATGAAAATTTATTCGTTATTTTATCTTTATAGATAAATTGTATCTTCATTAGCAATAAAATTTAAATGTCACTACTAAAACTTAACCATTTAATAGTTACTTAGTAAAACTACTTACTTATTTTCTTGTCCTTTCCTAAGCGCATTATACATATAATATAATAAGTTTGGCAGTTGACAAATCATTGCATTTAAAAAATATATATATTTTTGATTTAATATGTATTTTAGGGCAATCTTTTAAATTTATGATAAAAATTATACATAAGTATAGATGGAGTAAAAATCTATTCACACAGTTTTTGTTCAAATAAATTTTATTTAGGAAATTTAAAAACATATTATGAAATTTTAAAACTTTGCTGACAAAAAAATGGAGACTAGATTTGAGCTATGCTTAATATTTTTTTTATAAAAATAACATTTTAAAGTTCATTAAATTATTAAGTTATAATTTATTTTAAATTGATCACATTTTATTTGCCTGATGCACTAATTACACTGCAGTCAGATTCCGATTTATCAAAACTTTTTTTTCAACCAACGTTTTATTAGAAGATAAAGCGACAGCTCTGTAAAGTGATTTTGGAACAGTTATATTAAAAACATAAATATATTTATTTATGGTATTTGTAATAGATCAGGAGGAAAAAGTAACTTATCAGTTTTGCAAAAGAATTTTTTATTAAAGGATGTCAGAGGAACATAAATCATTCCTTATAAGGCGACGACGCTGTCACTCCTTCTAGTTATTATTATCATTTTTCCTTAAGAAAAACTTTTACTAAATTGTATTAGACGTCAGTTATGATAAAAAACAAGTTTGTGCTAAGGGTAACTTAAATTGCCAGTTTTAACACAATATATTATTCAATGATATGTTGAACATTTACGGTGTGAATTTTGGAATCCTATTAGTTTCATGGTATTATAACATTCGGAGTAATTTTGACTTATTTTTTAGACTAGTCCGTGTCCGGAATGTATGAATAACAAGATGTTGGGTATTGAATGGATAAAAAGTTTTATGAGAAGTTTTTATCTTTTTAGAACCTGAAAGTATCAACCTTTCTGGCTCAACAGGTTTTTTAACAATTATGTTACTAGTTAATAGAACTTTAGTTTACTAGAAGAAGTTTTCACTGAAGACGAAAGCCTAAATTTTTATAACTTATTAATTAGGTCTTTTGGCCGATATTTCTAATTTATCTATTTGTGGCGAATAGTGTGCAACAATAATATAACAAAATCTTTTGCTTATTTGCATATTTTGAATTTTATGTCATAGCCTATCAAATCCTTTCAATCATTTCGGAATCTCATTTTGTAATTAGTTTTTGTTCTGATTTTATATTATGGAATAGTTAAAATTCCTATTGCCGCCACATTCCGAGTAGTTTAAAAGTTTGTTATAACGAGTTTTCTATTTGTCCCATTTGGACTATTGGCAGTGTCGACATAGGCTACAAACTGCTTGCATGGTTTTTCTTCTCTTAAGGAGGTTGCTTGAAAAATACGTTTTATTTAAACGTGAAACTTCGAGGTATTGTACTGCTTGTACTATTTCCTGTTTCCCGGCTCTATCTGAAGGCTGGTATTATTGTATACCCGATTTCTGGTGATATAAAATTTATTAATATATTTAATAAACACTGCATAGTAAATATTTGAAAACCAATTGTTTAAATGCGGTTCTCTTGTATTGACAAACGTGGAAGCTGTGCATATGTCTTCACCTATCCATTGTCAAGTGGCGCCTAGAGATTTAACAAAATAAAGTAAAATTTTAAATAATAATCTTTCATAGAAATATAGGAGTGTTTAGCTCCAGTTACCCAAAGCTGAATTTAACTGGCCTATTAACTTTTTATTGTTAATTGTTGTTTATTACAAAAAAGGGTTTATTATACATTAAAATAAATGAAATTCTTGATCTCAACGTTGTTTAATTTAATAATCAAGTAATACGAGTAACATCGACAATGATGCCGCTGCGGCTGTATATATAAATGGGCCAACCTGATACAATAGTTCAAAATGTTGACAACTCTTAAGTTGTTACCCTTATAACATATGTAATTGACAGTGATGCCGACGAAAATCAATAGGTAATAAAAGTTAATAAATCTATTATGAAGTTCCAGTTGATAATTATCGACATTCTAAAAATGCTTTAAAGAAATCTTTCTATGAAACTTATCAAACCATGTCTGTTCATGGCGTTTTTGGTATTTATGCAAGTATTAGTAAAGGTAATTCTAAATCTGATACTCTCGATGACGAAGAAGAGTAAAGACAATTCTTGAGAAACGTAAATTTTAATGAAAATGATTAAATATTAGCAAATAATATTCTACCATTAGATAGAATAATGTACATTTTTTTTTGTTTCTATTAGTTAAAAGGAATTTGTTTATGTTTTTTTCTGACAAGGAAGGTCAATCCTTAGAACCTATTAGAATGTTAAAAAGAAATTTCCAACGCCATGTCCTACTGCAGGAACTTGATGTATCATACGAAGCTGGTCTATTAAGCTTCAAATTTGACTTTAATATATTCAAAATGTGTTAGGTAGTAACTTTCGAAGTATTACCATTTAATTCCCTATAACTATTGTACTATGAATTAAGCTTCTTTTTCGTGATAATTATTTTAAGTTTCCTATTAAAATAACTTACATTCTTTATTTTATATTTGAAAAGAATTTGAAATACCCCGTCCTAAGGCTTTTTCAATATTGATTTCATGATTAATATTTTCTTGCTATATTTAATTTTATCTCACTTAATAAGTTTTGTTTCCTTAATCAGAGTGCAATAAGCCGCATTTAGTTATATAAAATATATTAGTCGATTAATATTTTTTATAAAAAAAAAATAACACGATATTTTGATAAAATATGATAAAATCATTTATATAATGTTGATTATATTTGTTTTTACATTTTTTATTTTATTTTACAATTTTAAAACTGTCCTCTTCGGTTTTTCAAGTTTTTCCTGTCCATGAGGAACATAAAATAATATTTTAAAAAATGTGTTAGTTTAAGAATAGTAAATAAAATAAATATATTAATAAGTATTCAAATTTGCCTCCCTCACTCCTAACGGGCCAAATATCACAATATCAACGTAATTTGACCAGCAAAATATAAAAATGAATAAACCTATAGAAAGTGTTTGTAATATTTTACCAAACGACATTATGATATAACGAAAGTTCGGCCAACGGCATTAAGGGTAATCGGTCTCAAGAGTCTTCGCCGGTCAATAAAAATGGTAAGAAAATTCGTTATAGATTTTAATCTAAATGTATATTTTGTGCCTTAAAAACTTTTGTAAATAAAATGTAATAAAACAGAAAACTGACATTATAACGTGACATGTAAATAATTAAGAGTATTATAGTGTAGTTGTTAAAAATTATGGTAATAAAATAAAGCGTATTTTTAATTAATTATTGAAGGTAACAAAATATAATTGAAAAATGTGTAATTATAAAATTTGTTTTATTTTTGTATACCTTTAATAATTTCTTCAATTAGTCAACTAATATAGAAATTAATGCTAGTGTATATCGGATAATAATCAATATCCACTTAAGAGACGGCCCTATTTTTTCTATGTAGCATTAAACTCATCACTTGAAGCATTTTTATTTACAAATACTATCAATTGTTTATGGTTCATAAATGTTATGTTTTTTCATCTACGACGTTTCTTATTACCGGACGAAATATATTTTCCAACGGCGCTGATATAACAAAATATAAATAAGCTGTTCCATTATATTCGCCCAATCTCAGTTTTATGCAGCGTGAAATAGTGGTCGAGATATCACGCCACGTTCAGTCCCATATTTAAACGTATGGCTGAAAATATGAAACGAAGTGAACATAGAATTATAAGACTTCTTTCTTAAAATATTACTTTTAAAGTTTTAATTTAATTAAATGTTTTATTAAAATTTAGAGTTTGGAGTTTATGTATGATTTTTAATAAATCTTTATTTATCCATCTGCATGCATGCATATTAGCCATAGCTAAGGGGTATTTATTAAAAAATTGAGTATCAAACTCAAATCAATGTTAAAATTAATATTAAGAATCTCCTGCTCCTTCACCTAGGCCTAGTATTTTAACTAGGGGGTGTCCTAGAAATGCAACTTAAAAAATCTAAATAAATTTATTTTAGCTCTCTTTATTGCCATCACTCATATAAAATCTTTTGACTATTTCTATCTAAAGTTAAGGAACATTTCCTTTGATAAACTATTTTTCAATATATTTCTACTGAACTAAAAATTTATATATTCTTCATATTAAAAAGGTTAACACAAAAATAAAAAATGTATATTTGTTTTAAATAATTCAATAAGTTTGTTCTAAATTATTATTAAAATAATCGCTTTGATAAATAAAATGTTTGTAAGATGAAAAAAGATCTGACTTAAACTGATAAAATGACAGACGTAGGTACTTGTTTTGTAAAAAATGTATATTGTGATGATTTAAAATAATAGGTATATTTTTATGATATAAAATAGAAGGCATACATTAAAGATAATTCACAAAATAATATACAACATTTTCTATAGATAGTATAAAATATGACATCCTAAAATTTACAAGAACAAGAGCTTCATATACAAAATAGTTTTCCTTAACATATGTCTTACTGTAATCTCAAACCTCCATCACCGAAGAGCAGGGTTACCATGTTTTATTATAAATATTGTTAAAATATATTGAAATAAAGTTATTCTAACGTTTATAGTTCGTGTTTCAATATTTTGCATTTTAAATGTCAGACACGCACAGCTCGTCATCCTGTGACACGATTGTTGCATTTGAAAAGCCTTAGTAAATAAAAATGCAAAACTTATGCAAGTAAAAACATTTACAAATATTTTTATTTATAGAGCATGTTTCTAAAAATATTAATAAAGATAAAATTATTATTAAATTCCATAATTTAAGCTTTAAATTAGATACACATCATACATACATATCATACATGTGTATGTCGGAGAAGACAATAGGGAAGCAGTAAGTCCGTCATTAGTTAGACTTGGTGGTACAGGTACTAGGTGGGCTACGGCCCACATTGTTGGTGAGTCAAAACAACGATATCTACACTATTAAACTGCTCTTCCATACTGTACATAACCACAACCTCACCTCTTAACTCACACTGCTTAACCAAATCAAACAAAGCAAGTGACCAGGTCAGCCTCCAGAAGAAGTGATCATCGACTTATAAATACTTACAAAAAAAAGTCTTTCCACTTTTCGTTATTACGAATCAGGAAACGCCATAGCATTTACCCTACTACGAAGTATGAATGTAGAAAATATGACATTAAATATTTGTAATTTTATTAAACATTACAAACACTAAATGATGGTTCTCCTACTAGAAAGTAAGTACGTATTTTGTTCAGTCCGCTACTTATCTCGTTGATGGTCAAGTCACGTATACTCCGTCGTCTTTATAATGCTGTGTGTATCATCTGTAGCTTTTCTAAATCTTTTATTATATGACCTGTTTTGATTTAAAAATTAATCAAAATGTTCTTGCCTTCATAAATGTATATTAAGTTTATCAAAATACTATTATTCGGCTGCACTTCCGTAAATGCTATCGAAATTGTTCGACTAGTTTAGAAACCATTCCGGGTCCTTATTCATAAGCATTCAGATCTCAAAGCGTGCCATTCTCAGAGCTGAACTAGCCGGGATAATTACGATAATATTTACGTAGGTATAACCAGATTATTATATATAATAATAATCATTAATCACGAAAATTTATCATTTTATAAATATTTGATTTCAGATAGGCATTAAAAATAACCTTTGTTCGCCTATAGCATGTTCAGTAAAAAAGATTAATATGCTTTCAAGTTTTACGTTAAGAAACTTGTTCTTGGATTTACTTTTAAAATAATAAATACCACACGACAAAACATAATTATAATTAATTAAAATAATATGATTAAAGTATTTTTTGCAATTATAGTATATATTAAGGTTTGTATTTTTTTTGCAATTATAGGTTTGCAACTGATTATGAAGGAGGTACTTCTACCACCGGACTTTCGGACCTTTTTTACCTGATCTTTGTTGTTTCGAACAGCGAGAGACTGGCTCAGCGTGCGTGATTTGTCCTTTCGATTGTCGTTGTCTTTAAGACAAAAGTGAATAGGCTCACTAAGTTAATGAAATCTATCTACTGCGACTAAATTATCACAAAACTTTTGATATAATGTTGTCTGAATTAAGTTAGTAAATATAAAAAAAAATTGGTATTTTTAATATAAAGAATATATTTTAATGACATTATGTACATATAGTGGAGAAAATATAATACCATACATTAAAGTAATATATTATGAGTGTAAATCCTGACATTAGCGAAATGAGAAGAAGTATACAGACTGACAGCGCGTTCGAGGATTATTCATCTTGTTAATGTAATTCGTTTATCATTTCGCAGCGATATGATTTCTCGCGAAGTCAACAAAGCCAAAAAATAAAATGAATTTGACTCCTACGCTTCAATATATATGGTATTATTACTTTACGAATATATCACATTTTAAAAAACCACCTCGTTTTATATTTTGTCCTTGTGCTTTAAGAAAACTTTTGTATGATGATTTTATTCTAATTGTGTTAGTTATACAATTTTTTTTGTAATAATATTTTCTTTTTCGCATTGACCCCTTATGTAATATATAAAGTTTTTAGGCATAGAGGTATTCGCAATGCTGTGATATTAATTTGCAAACATGAATTTGTTACATCTTTTATTCAGAAGAAAGTTTTTGGTCTAATAACATCAAATGATAACATCGTCATGTATCTAATTGAAATTAAAAAGAAGTTTATTAATAATGTTGCTTATATTGAAATGAAGGACATCGGTTTTTCATATAAAAATATAATACACTATTTAAGGAGACATATGTAGGAAATAATAAAATAAAATATGAAATAAAATATATATGAAATAAAATTTTAAAAAAGTAAATAAAATATAATTCTCTATAAAAAGTAAAACTCAAAAACAAAACTATATGGAAATTAATGTGTACCTGAAGTTTATACGTTTTTGTGTATCATAATAATATAATACAAACGTAATAAGATTTAGAAATATAAGAGGAATAATAAAATACTTTATTAAGTAGGGCATCGTTCAAACATCAATCACCGCTTTATAAGATTGAATTGACTTTAATCAATTTATTTGAAGATCACAGGAAAGTCCCTTAAGAAAGCTTCATGAATAAAATCTACATATTCTTTTTATTCAGCTATTTTATAAATGTTTTTATTTCAAAAGTATTCTCTATATAATTGAACTATATATATTGATTGACTATTTTTCTCGTTTTGTTGATCTTAATTGAAATAAGATGAAATTACCTATAAACTACTAAAACTTAAATCTAAATTTTATATTATTTAGTTAGAATAAAATCGACCATATTAAATATTCTTTATATATAATATTAATTCTTCGTCTATTTTTAAAATTATCTTATCAATATTTTGAATAGACTATCAGGCTTCAATTAAACTAAAAAATTAATGAGGGGCTTTCATGGAGACTAATTTACAAAATAAGTTTATGGAAAATGATAGAGACGGTTTGTTTAGTAAAATTGTGCTAAGTCTAGTCAACAAATGAGTTGCCTATAACCGGTAGTAATAAATAAATGTGTTTTGTGATAAATATCAGCATCTGGTGATTATTCGTAGAAATACCTAGTCTTTTCTAGTCTAGTCTTAATTTATAATTAATAATTATATTTTGTGGGTAGATTTATTTCCTTAGAAGCATAACGTTGAATATCTTAGGCCTAGCACTATATTTTAAAAACGTTTTCACTTTTAAGGTTGATAAAGGAACGATCAGAATAAATAATTATGAAAATGTCTGTAATGGGGCATGTGACATTCGTTCAAAATGACGAAAAGATGATATTCATTCCTTAATTAACATAACATAAATATGATTATACTTATATGTATCTTACTTAAAAATACATATTTTTCAATTATTACAATGTTCAAAATTTATTTATTTTATACAAAACCATACGGGGTAATTAACGATTAACGAATGAGATTAACAGGATAATAAGTATGCGAATGAGCTATCGATATTTCATGTCATCATAACTCATTTTACTAATGACTTAAATAATTGATGAATAAATAAGTACTGTTAATATAAACTAATAAAACATTGTGTATATTGTGGATTAAACCAAATAGTATTAAGAGTGTTTGAAAAATACCAGCACAAGATTGTGAGGTAAGAGTCGACCCCCATCAGCCACAACTGCGTCATTCAAAACGGCTCATTACACTGGTGACACGTGGGCTTGTTTATTTGTGTAGAACAGACGATTTTTATAAAGATAAGGACCATAAAGGTAAAGACAAAAATTTCTTCCACTAATATAATACATATTAAGATATAGAAGGTTTCAATAAAACTATTTTTCTGATATAACTCGCGTTTATTATTACATTTTTATATTTAACCCGACGTTTCGGATGCTTTGCAGCAAACGTGTTCGCGGTAAGACGAGATGATGGTGTCTGACACAAAATAGTTTTATTGAAATGTGTAATACTCGTGTAAATCTTAGAAAACATTATATATAAGGTTGTTTGATTTATATTGCTTTTATTTTACAAACGTTATACTTTTTTTAAAGTAATAAAAATCCAAAAGTAAATAATGGCTTGCCATCTAAAACTATTTATAGTATTATTATTTTTTATCAGAAGTTTAACTACATGCAGCACTAAATATACAAAATTGTATTATTTGGAGCGGTATTTAGGGCAGAAGAATGAACCGTGCAAAATTGGATCTTACCTCTCTAATAAGTGGACAATTACAACTAATTACAATTTCATTCATACAGAACAAGTTTAACGTTTTAAAAGTTTACTGATATTCAATATAAAACTTACCACCCGTTTTAATATTTATGAATAACATTAGGTTTTGTTTCGAAAACGTGGGTATTTCGTTATTTTTGTCTGAATATTGATGTCACAATTTGATTTTTAAAAAGAATGCTCTTAAATATAGAAATTAAGCAATTTAGAATCCTGATATTTATACACATAGTAAATGAATGGAATTATCATATTTTTATTATTAGTAACACGATTGCTGATAAGTGACAGCTAAGTAGCTAATAATAAGCTTAGTTGCTTTGAAAATGCGCTTGTAGTTATTGTGGTTATTGAGAGACGTCCGGCACATTCCTGTAACACATAATGATTTTATAATTAAATAAAAAAGAAAAGAAAGAGAAATTAAAATAAAACCAATAAGTTTTTAATTAAAACCAGTCGATTTTGTATCATGAGCGTTCCACAAAAATGTGAAAACTGATGTATACAATAATAATATCAAAATATATAGAGATGAATAAAGAATAATATAGAGAAACTTTATTTTATAGTAATATCAAGAAACAGAAGTTTTCGATACAGTTATGGTGGTCTATCACACATTCGTATCACAGGTATGGCAAGTATTTATATATCTAATATATAATGTCGTTGGTCAAGGGTTAGGTATGATCATAGATGGTTATAAGAGAACGTAGATGGATATGAAAGCGACTGAAAAAGACATGAACTCAGTGCGTGATAAATGATATAATGACGACGGATGTTTTTGCGGAGATAAAAAGTGTGAAAGATTTTAACATATTCCACCAACTCCAAGTTAATGTTTTTTTGTTTGTTTATTTGAATTGATTTGTTTAATTCAAAATAAATAATTTATTAAATTAAAATTTTCTCTATTCAATTAATAACATATATTTTTAATAGCATTGAGTAATTTTATATAATTGGTAGATTACTTAAAGGAATAAATAACTTGATACTTTATAAATTAAGTTTTAATTTCTGTGTATATTTATATATTTTAAAGTGTTTTTTTGTGCATTAATAATTAAAAATTAACCAATATTTTCATTGTAATATTAATACATATTAATATAATTGTAACATATTTAAAATTTCTTTCAAAGTAACAAAATTTGTATTCCTAATTGTAATGGGTATCTTAATATACGTTCATTAAATATTTTAGAGGTATACTTACATCGTTATCGAGGGACGTCATCGATATATACGGCAATTTATTACAGTTATAACCTATGGGGTTCGTAATTCATATTTTATGAGCTTCTGTAGAAGGCTATACATCAGTAAGAAACTTCGGTTTCGATAAGATACACATTTAATAGCAACTTTAATAAGTTTGTAACAATTTTGGAACTTTTCTTTTTTTGTGGCGAGATAATTTATTTTGTTGAAACGACATATGCTCGTACTTAAAAAATCAATAATGACAATGAACGGTTTTGTTATATAAAAAATAAAATGAACAGGTAAATTTAATGCATAAGTCGTTCCATTAAGTGGCTGATCTGAGGGGATTTCTCGTGATCTTAGAAAACAATCAATCAACCCTAAGAACATTTGATTGATGTTTAACGAATACAAAATATGATAAACATTCACGTTGATGACTAAAATAGTATACACTTTAACACTTCTAAAAGACAACACAACTAAAAAACGAGAATAGTAATACAAAAAATTAATACACAATATACATACATACATATATAAATATAAACATTACTATATAAATTAAAATATTTATTAAGGGATGCTCTCTGAGACATTTCTACATCCTTTGTGCAAGCATCAATCAAAACGGTATATCTTAAAATTTACAAATTTTGCATGCTGATAGACATCAGTCTGGTGGTGTTTTTATACAAATACAAAAAAAGTAATAATATGTCTCATCTTGAAACATAGTTGAAGACAGAATGCGTCGACGTTTTGTAAATGCAACTTCTGTATTGTTTGCACCTCGCTTCGCTCAAAATGCTAACACATACCGAGATTTTAGCGTAGCGAATCAAATTGAGGTCTGGTTCGCGCTCCTAATTAAATATTTATAAAAACAAACACTATCATACTTAATAAAAAAGAAGAAATATTATAGTGACAGACAATGTTTTTAACACGATTTTTAAAAACCAATAACTTTTTGGAACGTCTTATTTCAATGTGAAGTGCGTTTCACAGCGTTGTTGCTCCTATACTAAAAGAATCCAAGTAATTAGAGTCGGAGAGTCTTAGAACATAATCTCTAGACGAGCACAGGGTGTTATATGATACATAATAAAAAATATATAAAAATATTTATTTCAACTACTATTTTTTTACCGAAATAAGGACTCGTTTGACTATAACGTGCTTTATTTTAACATGACTTTGGTCTAATATCTTATTTAGAAAGTACCTATTTACTCAAAATTTGAAGAAGCTCCAAACTTTCGCTGTTCTCACAAAGAAAGTAACTGTGAACCGCTTTGCCCGGAACTTTGAAATTTTAAACGTAAACCGACGTTTTCTTGTTGAGATTCTGGTTGTTCGACGATGGAAAGGATCTAGGAGTATCAGCTTGTGTAGCTCTATTGCACGCCCTCCGAAATGTTACCAATGAAAGATCGAAAAACTAGCCGCCTTGCGGTAATTTTTCAGACTATGAAGTTTTACCTTCGCAAAGGTTATATTAATTATAAGCCTCTTAGCTCGTCTTTCAATTGATTCCAACATTTCTAGCTGGTATTTTGCTAATTCATTTCAAAGATGCGAGCAGTGCTACATGCATGGCCGTATTTGTACTTTATAATAGAGTGTGAAATTATTTCGTTTTGAAGTACTTACACACCTTCTAGAGTACTAAGCTTTTTAGCAGCCAATAGAGCTTTAGACTCAATATAGGATCCGAAGTTTTAGGCTCACAAAGAAGGTCGAGGTGGTTTGCAATCTTCACGGATACATTCGGCCAGATGGAATGGCCACTTTTTACCAGAGAACAAACACGCCCGGGTTTCGCTGCATCATGGCATCGCCACTTTCGGACACTACCTTAATGGAAAGGTTCGTGCTCTCGAGTATGGCCTCTTTAAGTGACTGGATATCGGCTTTGGACATACAACTCTCCACAAATGTCGTCTACATACCAAAAAATACCGAATTTAAATATATCGTTAATGTGAAGCAAGAAGAGAAGTGCGGAAAGTCTAGACTTTTAAAAAACACCAGCATTAATAGTTATTTGATCAGATGAGCAGCCATACTGATCGATCTCTCAAAAAGTCTGACAACATTTCTTAATTTCGTCAAAAACTCAAGTGGCTTTCATTTTTCGACTTAGGCTAACACATCACGCACGACAACGTGTTTTAAAATTTGTCATTAACATAGAGAATACGATTCCAAGAACTTTTCGCCGTTTGCCAGAAAAACCCACAAACGTGAACAATTTATTTAATTTCCTAGATTGTATGACTCATAAGTACATTATAAAAATATCTATCCTATATCGCTGTCTTGTGCTCTCCTATGTCCTGTCTGTCTTATACAATTTAGGATTCCAAACTGTGGAATGCCATTATTTTTCAACGATTAAAAACTTAGTGATGGTAGGTAGTTCATTATTTATATAAATACTTTTACATTTTTAATAATTGATAATATAAGCATGTATAAAAGATTTACATGTTTTATTAACTAATTTAGGAAGTTTTTGTAATCAACCCTATTCTTGAAATAGTTTTTTTTCCTATGTATTCTTTCAGCTCCATTTACTCGCCACCAGATTATGTGATTTTTAATGTTTTGGTACAAATACCCATAGATGCATTGCCGCGTAACTAGGAGCGGATTAGTTTTCCAGCAAAATCGACCAAGGATTTTATTTTAAAAACCGAATACTGCTCATAAGCGATTACACGAACGGAGTGGTTAAAGTACCAATCGAAACATATTCAAGTAACTTAAAGCTGAATAGATTTCCAGCGAAATCGGTCAACCGTTTTTAGGTCTTACAGAAAAGTGAACACCACTAATTTGCGATTTTTAAAACACTAATAGTGCGATTAGGGAGGTTGTAGTGTCATTTGATGCGTGTTAATATAAGTTAAAAGTGATCACAATTATAATAATATCGTAATTTTTTTATTATAAGAAAATGTGAATAATAAATACTACCATGTTACATAACAATCAAATGATGGAATGGATTTATGAAAACAAAAAAAAAATAAAAATAATAACATATATTTGAACCAAGAACTTAAAATGATGGGGCTCGCACCAATTACAGCTTGTTATATTTGATATGTATTGTATATAATGATGTTTTGTCTATTATTTGTATGTTTATATGTTTTTTAAGCAAATATGTTTATTATAATCGCGCCACTAACCATTACCTGATATTTTTCTAATCAACTTTTGTCTTGAAGAAATCGCCCTGAGGCGATAAGATCACCACGTTTTGTACTTTACTATTTAACTGTACATGTTATTTTTACTAACATTAATTTTTGTGGTGTACATATATAATACATACAGCGAATATATAATACAAACCAAAAAAAAATCCGAAGGCGAAAAACACTGTCTTTAATACAAAAATATTTTTGATAACCAGGAATTGTATTGTCAGCAATTTTTTCTTGTTCGGCCGCGATGCTAATTAAAGGTGTTTGAATGCTTGTCTCGAACAGCCCTCGGAATTATATCATCTTCTATAATACAATGTAACTACTTGTCAATATCACGATTCCTTATATTTTCTTCAAACTTAAAGTAACAAATTGAGAGGGCATAAATGTAATAATGGTGACTTGTTTGGAAAGTTTTAAAAGTAATTATGAAGCTAAAATCTTTAAATGTATCGCGTTGATAATCTAAAACATCTATTGTTTATTTTGTTTTAATGTTTGTATTTCATATTTTACGTGTATAAAAAAATAAAGAAACACAATTAAATTTTAAACTTTTATTATAACATTACCTAATCGTTTTATTTAATGTAAAAAATCACAATCTCCCTTAAATAAACGTTTTCAATTGCTTTCTTTGAATTTACCAAGGTTAAGTTTTCAGGATGTGATATTATATTACTTAGTAAATTCCTAGATATATTTGTAGTTTAATGAATTTCCGTAATGAGTGGAGGAAATGAAGGGTCAAATGTCGTCTATATAATTGGCATTACGGTATAGTTATTTATCATATAAGGAAATAGTTGGAATGTTTTGTAGAAATAATCAAATACCAATTTAATTTTGAATCACACCTGTAATAAAAACATTTTTATTATAACTTTCAATAAAAAAAAGCAAGCGACCATATATAATAAACACTAGAATCTAATAACATCTCATAAAGTCGTTAGGTATATCTTACAGTCGCCGATGTTCTTGGCATCGATTACGCTAATGTTGTTCTCGGAACTTACATTGTAGTTAAATATTCTATTAGATTTATATCTTAATAAGCAATAATATGTTTATGTATATATATCGAATTTTTGACACCTTTCGGTAAAGTAGTGAAAGCTGCTATCCACGTGTATGATCTCGCAAATAGGGCAGTCGTATTTAAAGCCGCAGCGGAGGATATTTCGCAAAATACAGTTATATCATATATTTGATATAATTATAAACATATTAAACATAAAAACCGATACAAGGAAATATGTGGGTATTAAAGATTCTAATTCGGATCTAAGTAATCAGCTGTACTACAATTCTAGAGATATGATAGGCACCATAATAAAGAATATGAGTTTGGGGAATAACAATTTTAGTGAAAATGATAAGAAATTGGTGCAATCTTCTGAATAGTCTCAATATCATTATGCTCACCTCGCTAAGTTGCAGAAATATGAACTAGCTGATTTTCAGAAGCGACAACAAATTTTAACATTTCTGCATTATATATGAAATTTGAAATCAGAGAATGGAAACAGTAAATAGGAAAACTTTATTAATATTCTGATTTAGGAAGTTATTGTAGTCACCCCGATTTTCAAATCCTTTTTTTTTTGTAATAGCTTTACGTTTTGAGGTGTCCAGTAATTCTAGACACTTTAAAAACATGTATAATGTATGTATGTGTTTGTGTATAAAACCGTATCTTTTGGCTAATGGTATTTATTGTAAATTGCGTATTTGCGATTTCTAAATAACGAATTGAGTGATTCAGGTGGTTGTGGTACCAACCAAAACGTATTCATGTACTTAACTAACAGCTGATTAGCTTTCCAAGAAAATCGGTCAAAAATTTTGTTAACAATTTTTTTTGTTTTCTCCAACCCATTGCCGCTTGATTATAATAGAATACTCAAAAATATATTAACGCTTGTCTATAAATATATTTTAATCATCATTATTTTGGTTTGAAACAATCAAACCGTTTTTTGTATCTATCAGGGCAGTGGTAATAAATACTTCAGCTTAGCTGACATTATCAGGAGTTTCCGCATCAATGCCGCTTACTCAAGTTGAAGGATCAATAAATTTTTTATATTAAATTATATTTAACCTAAATTTAACGTATGTATATTCAAAATTCTTATATGGAATTTATTTTTAATTATAACAGAAATAAAAATAATCAATACGGATTACTCGCAAAAAAATACAATTAAGAAAATACTTGGGCTTGGTTGTCGTTTTATTTTCAAGAATTAGGGGTTTAGGTTTTGGATGTGCGATGAATTGAAAAAATTATTAGGTCCATGTTGTTATAAAAAAATTGAAATCACCTCGGTTTCACAAGCTGTTGATACTTACAGCGCCCCGATATACCCTTAGGTTACTTTATTGTGGAAGTAAGAATTATTATAAAACGATCAACTAATGCAACGCATCACATTCTATAAAACATAAATATATCACAAGATAAAAAATAAAGGTACACGTGTCGAGAAATTAGTAAAAGCAGTATTTATAAAGATATAATCGAGTAATTGTAAGCAAATTTAACATTGAGAAGAGCACGTTCTTGCAATTAACCATGCGGCCTACGCATTATAATAGTATCGTACTAACTCATGGCCATAGCCGGTATTCAAATGGACTTCCCTATTATTGTAAATTGCTACAACAGTTACTGAATAGTACAGTATAGTTAAATTCATTAAGTATTTTCTTAATTTTTGTTTGTGGTCTACGTTGCCATATTTATACTCTTCTTTATTTTATTTCATTTGAAAGGATTTTCACATTAACGAAAAATATAATATATTTAATTTATGATCAATTATTAGATCATAATAAAAATTTATTAGATTTTGGTATTGATTCAGAAACTTAAAAGAACAATCCAAGTTTCTACTTCTACGCCAGCATACTATCTTCGAGAATTATTTAGAAATTTCTTTTTAATGTACTTCAGGAATCATTTACCTTATATAGTGTCATAGATCTTAACTTCTGACCGATCGATTCCGAGTTGCTGGCGAACTATACACGCAAGGCGCTAACGCCCATAAGTTATGTGACCATGTCTAAAACTGAGTTAAGGCTTCATCGCCGCAGCGCCTGGTCGCCCTAAACTACCAAATTTTGGACCACTTGCGATTGGCCACGCACAGCCTTGTTTCGGTGTCCCGTCCGCGTATTCTCTCCGGCCTATAATGCAAGCCGAAGTGGATGTCGTCTTGGGTTCCCTTGAGAGTCTGTAGTGGACCGAACGGTTTCCTTGGGCGATGTCTGTGCATTGTCCTGGAATATTTACTCTGATATTTACTGGCTTTGGGTACTGCTAAACATCAATTTGCGACCTTTACAGTTTTTAAAAGCCTGGAAGTCGAGCAGCCTAGTCTGTTGCGGACGGAGGGTCATCCTGACGACAGTTCTATGTTTACAGACAAATCGTGTAGTTGGATCAGACGGGACAGACGAGTCTCACCAAACACCTTAACGAAGTTGAAATTATTTATTAAACGGCATATTATATAGTTTTTGTTTTTGTATTGTCAATTACATAGATTTGATACTTTAATTTTTTTTATCGCTTTTTTTGGAAAATTTTAAATCATTACTACGAAAGAAGTACCTGTATACAAGTATATTAATGTTTTTCCAGTAAACTGTAGGAAAATAAATATTTTTTTAATCTAAAACCGATATCCGAGATACCTAGACCTTAAACAAAATTCTTTTGAAGCGAATTCAGTATTTTGTTAAAACGATTTATAATACTTCCGTCGACAACGTCGTAGAATTTTAATTTTATTGTAAAAAAATTGTTTTTAATCACAAAATATTTTTAAATATATATAATTTTATTATTTATTTTTGGATTTAAATAAGCCTATTATCAAATATCGCTTAAAGTAAAACTTAACCTACAAAATGGCTGGGGCTATAATTATTTGGCGTAATAACTCTAATAGCCTCTATTAAATAAACACTACTTTTAACAAACTAACCAGAATTACAAATGCTGATGATGATTTTAAACGTGTAGTTAGTCTAATAATAGACAAAATTTTAAATAATAATTAAGATTAAAAACCCACGACAGTATTACCACACTGCACAATTTAATACAATACCTCAGAATGGTCATCCTGTTTGTTCCTGTGAAACCTGTTTGCTAAGTTGAATGTCGGAAATTAGTTTCGCTTCTATTTCCTGCGTTTTCGATTCGCTGTTCTATCCCACAGTTGCTCTGTAAACTCAATTGTAACTTAGTTGGCTCTACTCTCGTTCAAATTTTACATTTTACTAAATATTTAATGACTCATGACTTCTATATATAAAATATTCATTTTATCATATCTTAACATGCTTACAGTCAAACAGTAAATTAAAACTTTATAACTTATAATAAATAAATAATTAAATGAGAAGGAATATTATACAAATATATTTAATAAGTTGTATACTTATTAGTTATTTCGAGCAGAAATTCACAATTTAGGAATATATTGTTTCGACCGACCCGAAAATATTTAACGCGTCAGGTCAAATTGAATCAAGTGAGCACATTGGTCAGGGCTGAGTTACAGATTGATTGGTTAGAGATATTGTGGTATGCGGTCGGAAAGACCGTTATTATAATCTAGCGTATAATTTGGCTTTATCATTTCACATTTATTTTATATATTTATTTATTGTCGCAAAACTAACCACAAAATAACGCTTTATATTTGTTTTCCAAAAAAAATCTGAATATATTTTTTTATTACATTGAATATTTTAAGTATCTGTTATTTTATCCATATCATATCGATGATATATTATCCTGAAAATTTAGACTTATGAGATTAAAAGATATCGGAATGTACGGTACTATGTTTGAATTGCGTAGTCACCGTGAAGGAAATATTACTATATTTAATATCATACAGTTATAACAGTATATTACACCCGTACTTTATCGTTATTACTCAATGTACTTAATTTTAAAACAACTTTCTTACTCAGGACTTTCAAAGTAAAGATATGAAAAAAAAGATAGAGATTAAATATATTTGTATCAAATTTATTTTCATTCTTCGTGGCTTTCGAGGGTCATTGAATATTGATGGTAACCATTTTTTATGACTGTCATTTTGTTTTTATCTGTGACCATAAATAAGACAACAGTTAAAAAACGGGTAATTGGTTTTATGTCATGACTTAATTGTCAGTATAAATCATGCCAAAACCACAAATTATACTTTAATTGAATATATATACCTCAGTGAATATTTTATGTGACAACATAATGTATGCTTATATTAAAATAGTAAAAGCGAATTATTATTTTGATTTTATAAACTATAAGATGCTCTATACATCATTGTACGTTTAATAATTTGTCTTCTTTCGTTGGTACTTGTCTTTTGGTATTATAACAACACGAAACAGCGAAGTTAGCAATGTCACCTTTAATTTAATTAAAGTTTTTTGACCAGCGATATATTGATTGATAATTCTTTTGAGTTGAGAATAATAAAAAATATTAAAAAGTAAATATGGTAAGTTAAGACTGACTCAAAAACGTAAAACGAAACAAAGTATATTTATCGCGTATGGTTTTTCAATACAAAAGACTTATTCATCTACCTTTATTTCTGTGATATTATTTTAGTAAAAAGAAAAAATATTTTTTGCAAATATTGTAGTGCTTGAAATAAATTATAATTTATTATTTAATCTGTTTACTATTATATATAATTATTTATTATGACTTTATTGAGTGTTAAGTATATTACTTTATAAATTAGAAACAAAATGTACAAAAATAAAAAAAAAACCTTACTGTATTCACAAACAAAATGTTATATAAAATAAAATCATATTTTTAACTAAATATAATCAGGGAACATCTTACACATGACTGTGAATACTGACGTATTCATATTTTCCGGCAGGCGATGCTCTCGGGACCGATTATCCTAATGTTGTTCCCAGAACTTTTATCATATTCGAATATCTTATATTTCTGTATCTCACATTCAGTTTGAAGCTACAGTGGATATAGAATTTTCATAATTATTATTTAAACATATTGTAATCGAAGTTAAAATAAGTTATTGAAACGAATATTTATTTTGTGGCTATAATTTAATAAATGTCTTAAAATGCCTCTTATCTGAATTATCCTCCTTCTCATTTGTTTTCTGGAGAAAGCACCGATAAGTATATATATTTTATAAATGTTTTGAAATTATGGGGTAATATTAAAATTGTTTAAAAGAATTATATCATAAATAAAATAAAATAATTTTGCATAATTGCAAGATAATTTTTTTTGATTATTATTGTGATGGCTGATAATTATTGCATATAGAAATCTGCAGCAAAACAGCCAATGGATTGAATTATCATTATGTCCTATTAACACAGAAATTGCAAATACTTATCTTTATTTTTTCTTGTCTCTATTATATTATAATTTAAGTTTAATTTTTATAGTTTACAAAATTTTATGTTCTACATAAAGTTTGATTTAAATTACGTTAATTATTGATTTTCCACGTAAATAGAAACTTGTGACCAAATATTTAAAGAAAATATTTTTATATATTTGGCTGGCTTCTATATTTGGAGATGGTGCAATTAAAAGTTAATTATATAATTATTATAAACGCTAATACGATCTATAATAATTTCAAATATGGCAGCAATAATATTTAAATTATTAAATAAGCAACAATATTAAGCAGTGCTCAAAAAAATATATACTATTTCTATTTTAGTCAAGAAAAAAAATAACTTAATTATACGCTTCGTTTAATTTTAGAATTCAGTGCGTTTCAACTGAGACGAGCGTTTGATATTTCAACCACTATTTATAACCGCATACAACGAATTTTAACATAACGGACATTAGTAACAAAGTGGAAACTAAAAGCTTTTTCTTAATATTTGATTGTTAAAATTCATTACTTACACCTTATTATTTATAAGGCAAAAATGACATTTGTATACTGTACTAATTTAGTTTTAACCTCGCATTCGCAGAAGCCAAATAATATACTAAAAAATACTATCGAACGTATTGTATTCTTTTACTCTTCGAGCGAGAATTTGGATCGTAAATACACCAGCCACTACTCGCTCAAAATGATTTGTTTGTATTAAAAATGTAAACGTTATGCTGAAAAAGTATCGAATACTATTTTTTATACATTAGCTGTTGTCAGTATATCAATCATTTGACATTGCATTTAATAACCGAGATGTCTCTCTCTACGTTCAACACTTTAGTTTTCAGTTATAGTTACTAAAGTAAGTAAGTTTTTAAGTAAAACTTGTCTAACTTTTTGAAATGATGATTTTTTATTCGCTTTTTATAATATTTTTTTTATCCATCAGAGCTGATAGACCAAAAAAGGTATATATGTTGTCGTTGCAGACATCGACATTAAAAACATTTAAAAGTATATTAAATAAAACTATATTAAATAAAAAAATATATTTTAAATAAAACTGTCTATAACTTATATATTTAAAACATCATTAATATTAATACCACAATTTCAAGAACAGGTGAGAAAATAAAAAGTTTATTAATTGTATTATTTTCATTCTAAATTATATATAACTACAAAATAATCAGTACAACTGTCGAATTTTATTGACACAATTGTCTCTGGTACTATATCCGCGTTTTGACTTTGAATACTTAAAACGGAAAAAAATGTTGACGTCACCATGTTGCCATACACTAGGAAACTGTTTGGAAAATATCGAATTATTAGACATGATATGAACGATATTGTATGTCTGTTAAGTCCACTAATTTAAAATTACCACTAAATAATAAGAAATAATTTTCATTTCTCAAATAAAAAAAGATATCATTTTTATGAAATTTAGTGAAAAATTAATAAAATTTATATTAATGACTCACAATCTTCACACATGAAGACGGAAAATCAAATTTTAACGACAATTTTTTAAGGACGAATGTTGGTTTAGAACATTTAGAACATCATGTATATATGAAGAAAAAATCACGGCCTTTCGTTCTTGAAGACGTTCCTTTTCTTTTTTTTTAATTAATTAATTTTATTAATTTAAGTAGATACGCTTTTGACTACAGCCTTTACGTTAAATAAAACTTTACGCATACCTGCTCGAAATAAAAAAAAAAAGTCTATTATTACTTACCTTACTTATACAGTTTTAATAGTATTTGGGATACGTAATTCCACAAAACATATTGAGTTTATTCTGTTTAGCAACGGAATAACATAAATACGAAATTTCTTTTGCTGAAGCAAGTAATCTGATATGGATTTCATCTGAAAGATGTTTTTCATCAGGTTATTTATCTTGTTAATGTTAGTTGTTTCTGCTTACATTTTGTTTTTATAGAACCTATTTGATGGGCGTCAAACCTTTAGTACTAAGTATATCAAAAGTAATTCTATTTATTACATATGACAAAATAACTATCATAATAATCTATTGCTGTATATTAATATTTACAAATTTCGTACTATTAATATATTTTCTTATGTATAGATTATATTATAAATCATTTTAATATTTCTTATCGTGCAAAAAAAAGTTCTAATTCTTTAGATAGATCTCTTGATATCAACCTTGAAATATTCAACAATAAATATATATTTTTTAATATAATTAATTTCTAGATTTGAGCTTTGGTAAATACCAGAACTGTAATTATTTATCATGTTATAAAATTAAACTAAAAATATACTAATTTCTTTCAAATCATATCACATCGAAACATTATAAATAATAACTATTACTTAAGGATTAAACTCGCGTATAACTTTGGTTATATTTTATTTTTAACCCAGTATTTCGAATGTTTTGCAGCAATCGTGTTCTCGGGTAGACGAGATGTAAGTCAGTTACTTAGTCATCTACCTCCAACGGTTAAGAAACTCAGGAGTTTGCGGGCATAGAGTTCTTGATGTAGACCAAAGGCACTGGCGATATCTTGAGGTCTGACAGTGCGGTCACAGACATGAGACTTTCCATTATTTATGAGTGGGTCCCAGGTGTTAAATACGCTCCAACCATATTCTCTTTTGAAATTAACATATTTTTTTAATTTCAATAGCATCAGTCTTGGTATGTAGCGAGGATTTGTGGTTTATCGAATCTAATAAATGGTTGGGCTTGTCTATCGTATGTTGATATGTACATATGTATTCTTGTGTATATCCAATATGTAAAAAAAAATGTTTTATTTCAAATGTGTACTCGTGAAAATCTAAGAAAATACTTTATAAGTAAATAGATTTTTATGGGTTTGTATTGTCAATGAATTAGACATAATAATACTATGTTTTAAAATATTTTTTTTGTAAAATGAGAAACCATTGCTACATTACATTACATTCAGTATAAAAAGTATTGTGTACGTATAGATTAGTGTTTTTCTAG
The DNA here is from genome assembly GCA_959347395.1 of Mechanitis mazaeus. Lineage (NCBI taxonomy): Eukaryota > Metazoa > Arthropoda > Insecta > Lepidoptera > Nymphalidae > Mechanitis > Mechanitis mazaeus. The sequence continues at coordinate 18,916,315 of OY365750.1, forward strand.
TAAACTGTAAGTACAGTAATTATTTTCTTATCTAAAACCGATGGCAGACATTTAATTAAATATTAAACAAAAAACTTTTAAACTTGTTTAGGTAGAATTTATTAAACTGTCGTCGAACTTAAAGGTAGCAGTAATTTTAAAGAAGAGATTATGTTAAAACTCTTACAATGCTCGTAGCTAATACTTCTAAATTATTGCTAGTATTTTTAAATCACAAGATATATTAATATATACATAATTCTATTATAAAACGTTGCTCAATAGTAAAATGTAACGTTTACATTTTTTTACCTTTAAGTCGAAATAGCCGGCATTGTAATTAGCTGGTGCAATTTGCAAGTATTTGCCTTAATGTAATATATATACCGCTATGAAGAGTTATATTACTTTAAGATTTAAGAATTCTTTATTTTTTAATAGACACTACTTATTACAAATTGCTCTGTATTACAAATGCTAATATTTATAAACATATACTCAAGCTGTGAGTTATTTTAGTTAGGCCAGTAATAAACAATAATTAAAATCATATTTAAGATTAAAAACTCATGATAATATTACCACACTGCACAATTTAATACAATACCTCAGAATAGTCCGTCTGTTTGTTCCTGTGAAACCTGTTTGCTAAGTTGAATGACGGAAATTAGTTTCGCTTCTATTTCCTGCGTTTTCGATTCGCTGTTCTATCCCACAGCTGCTCTGTAAACTCAATTGTAACTTAGTTAACTTTACTCTCGTTCTAATTTCACCTTTTACTAAATATTTAATAACTAATGACTTTTATATTTAAAAAACAAAGTATCACTAAAAAGGAGTGCTTGTAAATCAATGATAGACTGAAGACTAAATGTAGTGTTCTCTTTGATTCCCATCGATGGTGAGAACGCAAGCGTGCGGTTTCGTCTTCAAGCGAGCGGTGTCGTCTTCACCTTACACCAAAGCTTGGCTACACTTGCGTAACAATTTGCAATATTTCAATAAGCTAATTAACTATTCGTTTTTTCAAGCAGAAATCCATAATTTAGTACTATATATTTACAAACTACCCGGAAACATTGAACGCTGGGTCAGATTAAATCAATTGGGCACATTTGTCTGGGCTGAGTTATAGATTGATTAGTTACAGATATTCATTTATTTATTTATTTATGTAAACGTAATTGTAAAACCAAGAAAAAAAAGGAAAGAATCACAAAGGCCGGACTTAATGCATGGTGGCATTCTCTGCCAGTCAACCCGTGGTGCAGGTGAGAAGATGGAGTAGGTTCATGCGAACTTAACTAACATAAATATATATATGTGGTATGGAGTCAAATACACCTTTAATGTAATCTACCGCTTGAATTATTTTATTTTATGATTTTTCATAGAATCCATATGTTTATTTACAGTAGCAATTTGCTTGCCAAAATAACATTTTCCATCTATTTTCCAAAGAAAAACATGTATAGTTTTTAGTTTATTGTAATATTTTAATTAACTCTGTTATTTTATGCATATCATTTCGATGAAGAACTGTGTTGATAATATGGGCTTAAGAAATTAAAGAATGGTGGAATGTACTGTGCTGTGTTTGAATTGCGATGTCACTCTTAAAGCCTGAATTTTAGGTTATTGATTTCTAACATAATATATATTAAGTTTCAAAACAATTTTTTTAAAGTAAAAATTTAATAAATGGCTGAGATTAAATACTATTGTATCATATTTGTTTATATCCGTTCTTCAAAACAAACGTTTAATTAGTTTTATGTCATGATTTAATTGCAGCATAAATTACGCCAAACCACAAATTACACTTTGATTGAATATATTTTGCTCAGTGACCATTTTATGTAACAACATAATATATGCTTATATTATACCAAATAATATTTTATTATATATAAACGTTTCAACTTCTTGATTATGGAAGGTATTGTCATCACTCCGATTCTTAAAATCATTTTTTGTTTAATATCTTTACGTTTTGAGATATTCTAAGGAATTTTAGATTCTTTTGAAAAAATTACATGATTATGCAATTAACTTAGTTTTCGTTCCAATCATTAGTTTAGATTAGTTTTACTTTTTAATTGGCCGTGCGATATTTTTTATTTTTTAGTGTTTTCTAAAAAACCAATTTCGCGATCTTTTGTGGTTATCGTACCAATCGATGCTTATTCAATTAACTTAAAGCTGATTAGTTTTCAAACGTTATCGGTGAAACGATTTAAGATTTTTTTTAACTTAAAACTTAAACAAATTTAAAACTAATTAGTTTTTCAGCAAAATGGAACAAGCTTTTTTTTTTAAACTAAAAACTTGATTTTTGCGAATAATAACAAACAGGGCCAGGTGAGGGTAGTTGTATTACCAATAGTCGCGTGATAATGTCAGTAAAAAAATATCATAATGGGAAAAATACTCCATTGTCTGAATTTATTTCTTAATAAAATGTAGGAAAACAATAGTATCAGATTATAAAACAAACATTAAATAAAACAAAAACAACAACATTTTTTCTTAATTAAGCAGTTAAGGACATATCCTTAACACCATAGTGTTTGAGCCCATTAAAGCTTGTTTATTTGTTACAATTAAATTCAAGTGTCATGTTGGAAGTTATGTAGATAATAATTATTTTGTTCTCAGTATGTTTTGTGTGTAAGATTTACGCTACACGTGCTACAAACATTAATAATTATAAATATGGTAACAAAAATAACATATTTAAACAATTAAACAAGAAACCATATTCAACAGTCATAAAATAAAATAATATATTATTTCCATTTCAGGCCAGAACTAATATAACTTTATTTTACGCTTCGTTTAATTTCCTAGCTCAATGCGTTTCAACTGAGACTGAACATTTGATATCTCAACCACTATTTCTAGCCGCATAAAACTAATACTTACTTAGTATACACCGTGGAAACTAAAAGTCTATCCTTGATATTGAACTGATTATATATCGTTAATTTAACACTTTTATTAACATGGACAACATAAATAAATACATTTTTAAAAACGCAAATTAATATCTTTTTACAAAATAATATGGATGATGTGACAATTTGAATTGTTAATATACCAGTTAATACTGTCTTAATAAAATATCATTATTGAAAAAAACAAATGTTGTGTGGTAGTTGTCATCTTTTATTTTTTTATCATATGTTAGCGTAACTTTTACCATTCTCAATATAATTTTTTCTCTACTTTTATTTTGTCTTAATATTTTTATATTCTAATTTAAAAATATATTTTATTATCAGAACGTTAATACCCTTCGGAGTAAAAAACATTTTATAAGTTATTAGGATAATAAACTGTAATCATACAAATATTATAAAATTCATTCTGTCGTTTTATTACGTCACAAAAAAAATTAATTATTTGTGATCTGTGTGATGTACCTACTTATTTTTTTTTATTTAAAGAAGATAACATAAAATTTTTACTAATGCAGATGACACAAGATATGAATCGTATTTCAAGAACAACTTCCTGTAAAGTTAGAAAAGTCTGGCTGTAAAGTTAGGAAAGTAGAAAAAGTAAGTTACTAAAGGCATCTCAAGGACGTCAAGTGGTTTATGATCATATGTAGTCTTTTAAGTATAAGGAAATTTACATATTCAGCGTAAAATAAATTTTTACTGAATTATCTATATGGTATTTACTTACTTAATGGAGTATAAAACAATGTTCTTGTGATCGATAATAATTAATTAGGTATTTTTAATAACTTGGAACAATTGTCAAATTAAGACTTCTATGTATAGACAATCAATATCGTATTGCATTTATAGGATCTCAATAATATATAATTTGTAATCGATATATATTCATATACGCTGCTATAAAAAAAACTGAAACTTAGCCTGAATTTGCCTTCAAACCTCTTTTTTGTATTCTGTTTTAATAAGCTTAGAATTTAGATTTAAGATAAAGTACAAATATTCTTACCGTTTAAATTATTTCTAAAATTCGAAATTGACATTTTTAACAAATTAAATGTTGTTTGTTTAATAATTTAATTAAAAATAATATATTGCATGTTCAAATAATATAAAAATAAATCCGTTTTAGTCGCGAAGATGTAAATTTTTTAGGAATAAACTGTTTAGTGTATTACTAGTAGAAACCACCAAGGAAACTATTTAACCTCAACTAAAACGATTCAAACAATTTGTAGCTTACGAGTAAGAATTTTATTGTAGTGGTTGCTTTGATAACTTTTAAATAAATTTTAATAATATTATATAATTTAATTCATTAAATGCTGCAAGAATTAAAGATGTTTTTAGATCATACTTTAGATTAAACAGTTGCCCAATGATATTTTGTAACATATCCACGAGTACTTCATATTTAATTTATAATATTTGGTTGGTTTAACGCGCATGTAACCAACTTATGCACATCTATGTAACAATTAAAGTACTTATATTTCGTCTTCCTGTGAACAATGATTCACACACACACATTTGTATTATTACATTCCTTTGAATTGGTATAACAATAATTTAGACTTACAATTGAAAACGAGTGAAACGAAATTCGGTATCTTTTGTTAGAATATCGCACTTTGCGGCCGCAAAAGCAGTTACGTAGCAGTAGGTAGTTTAGTCACCATCCTTACATACAACTGTTTAATAAAACAAATACCATTTCAAACAATACATTGTTTGTAATATATCTCTTTGCAATATCTGAAATCATCAACTCTTATTTAGATTAACGATTTAAAACAGTTTAGTTCGATTAAAATAAAAAAAAAATATATTAACATAATTTATGAATAAAACCAGAAAATTATAAAAAGAGAAAAACTTTTTTTTTGGTCATGCAAAATGTATAAATATAGAAAATGACATATTTAATAAAGACAACGGCTTTTAAGCCTTTTCACAGGCAACATTGTAAATAACTCTTCAATTTATTTTAAATTCATTAAGCTTCACAGTAAGGTATTTTAACGAGACAGTTTTCAATATACATTAAATTATATTAAGACAAAGAATATTTTCATTAAGGCAGAAATATGTTTTCGTTATCATATAATTATTGTTTGTACGTTATAACACTATTATTATATAGTATAATAGGTCGTCTGTAATATGATAAATGTAATAGATAAAGTTTTTGTAAAATAATTGTAACTAAGCCAAGATCACACCGTAATTCTAAAAACTAGTGCTCTTATTTCAGTCAGGATAGAATATTCTATATTGCAACGTGGCTACAATCTGTCTCATAATATACAAGCTGTGCCTTTATCTTCTTTGCGCTGTTTGCAAAAATAATACTGAATTCCTACTGGAAATATGATGGAAAAATATTTTTTTAAAGATATAGAGAAAATTACCCTGGAAGACCTAATAAAATATTAATTTTATATACAGACAATTCAACAATATTGAATTTATTGATATACTATTAATTTAACTTCGTTGCGCTGTTTGCAAAAATAATGCTCAATTCGTACTGAAAATGTGTAAATTAATTTTAAAGGCTGTGAAGAAAATGATTTTTTAAAAACCTAATTAAATATTAATTTCATATTTAAAACAGTCATCAAAAATTAAGGTTTAGAGCAATAACATCATTCCATTACTAACAATTTACTTTTTGAATAGCAATGAAAATATATAAAAATAAAAACCATAAAAACAAAGTTATTTTAAATTATTCATACAACTATACTTTCGCAAATTTTAGAACGCTTTTGTTCTACTTGTTTAAATTTTCTGATAATGAATCAGAATGTATGAAATCAAAATGTAATTGCTTGAATTTGCCAAAATAAAAACTAAAGAAATTACTAATAGACGCAATAAATGATGTACTTGAGAAATAAATTAACTACAGAATATATTGTATTTCTTTTATCATAACAAGAGACTTTCGTGAAACTAATTGGATTTTTTTTCTAAAATAACGTGAGTACATCCGAATAGTTATATATAATTATTATACACAATATATAAATTTTTATGATTTTTTGTGACCAAGTAAAAAAAAAGTTTAAATAAGAATTATATAAATAACATAAAATACTGTAATAATAAAATTAAGCTCAACTTGTCTGAACGAGACAGATATCAAGCGTTTGCACTTTGTCAAGTCGCTTATAAAGTCTTAATAAACGAGATTTCTCTCTCTACATTAAACATCTTAGTTTTCAGTTACTTTAATTAATTTACTTTTAAATGAAACTTGACTAACTTTTTGAAACTTATTAAAAAAATTAGTTAACTTGGGATTTCACGATCTCAAATTTATCACAATTTGACTTGGTTTTTATTTATTTTATTTATTTATATTTTCCACTTTCAATCAATACCAATCATTACTTGTGTACGTCAAATGGAAGTGCCAGGTTAATAATAACACTTTATTTCTATTTTCCTTCAATAAATATGACATTTGATAAGTGCACTGTTTGTGTAATATATATCAACTTTATCAACTTAAAGTTAAAATACCTAATTCTGATTGAAAATATTTCCATCTCGATAAGAGTAATAAATTGAAGAGTCAATCAATTACCAGATCTAAATCTATTCCAATTCACACATTGAACGGATTAAGACTTGACCGTGATCAATGGCGGTATTAACGGTTTAATTCTGTACCTTAAAAGCTTAACCAAGTAAATGCGCTTTTACTATTATGTAATGTGTTTTAATTCACAAGGTATATAAAATTGCAGAGTTAGAAGTTTTATGGAACTGCAAGGTTACTAAAACGTAAAGTGGAACATTTTAATACCTTATTATATCATGATTATTTATTTGCTTTTTAATGTTATTCATTTCATATTTCGGTTTAATATGTCCTATTAATTTAAAAAAGTAAAAGTATTAATTTAAACAGTTTTTAACGGGGATATTTATACAATGAAAAATTTTAACATCAAAATTTCAAGTACAGTTGCATTAATTAAAAAAATATCGATTTTATTAATTTTCCATTTTATGTTATACTATAACTATGATATACCTATGTTTTCGTGGTTCGTCAAATATTTTTAAAATAGTTCTTAAGCACTTTGAAAATTCTGACGTTATATCCGCGCTGTGACCATGAATATTTAAAATGCTTAAAAAGGAAATGACTGTTCACGTCACGATTTCTCTATGCCCAAGGAAACTAATCGGATATATTCTGATTTAATTGATGAAGTATAGCGTTGTGAATAGTTCAACAACAGCAAATTCTGTAATTAAAATAGTTTACTTATAGTTAGTTCCAAATATTTATGTGATATATAGTGTTCATATTGTGTTATATACTAGACAAATTCTATATTTTTTTATTTCTCAAATATAAAACAGGTTTTCATTTATCATTGGTCGTTCCTTGAATTCAGTCTAAAGGTGTCAAAATTCTTTTTTTGTTAATGACTCAGTTTTTTTTTACATATTTAGGGAAAGTCATGTTTTAACACCGATTTTTAAAGGGAACGATCTTGATTTGGTACATCCAGTGAAATTAAAAGTAAGGACCGCGGTCTTTCCTTCTTAAAAACTTTGTATCTGTATTTAGTAGTAAGATGTCTTGTATGATATTATATTCGAGATCTAATAAAATTATGTATTAGAATCTTTTCTTTCTGGATTTGGGAATTATGACACATCATTTCCTATAGTGTTATTTCTAATCATTTATTATTAAGAAAATTTAAAACTGTTTTTTTTTATTTAAAAAACAAAACAACAATTTGATATACATTTTTCAATTATACAATACAAATAATATACGAACAATAGTTTTGTAGACATAGTGAATACGCATTTTACAGATAATTAAAAATAAAAACTAAAAAAGCGCTTTAATTTTGTTAGAAAACTAATCAGCTTTAAGCTATGTGAATAAACATTGATTGGTAACAAAACGAAGTCAATTACAAAATCAGGTCACGAGAAAATGAAATCCAAAAAAACATACACATCTATCTCGCGTCCTGTACTCATACTCATATTGATGATCAAATTAAATCTCATATGTCAGATTTTAGCAAGCGTTGACGAAAGCTAAGATCTAAACTATTAAATATAATTATCCGACTGTACTCAAATTATTATATAATAATAATATTAATAATATAATATTCTAATAACGTGAAACATTAATTATAATATAATATTACTAGGAGTGCGAAACAGTAATCTCGGTATGTGTTAGCATATTGAGCGAAGAGAGGTGCAAACAGCACCGAAGTTGCATTTACAAAATGTCGACGCATTCTGTCTATATAACTATTTTTCAAGATGAGACACGTTATTAGATTTTTGTTTTTTTTTTATTTCTTTTTTAAACCACCACCAGACTGATGTCTATTAGTGTGAAAAAATTTGTAAATTTTCGGATATACTGTTATTGATTGATGCTTGCACAAAAGATGCAGAACAATCTCTTATAAAGAGCTTTGCTCAATAATAACGTGAGTACAGCTGGATAATTACATTTAATAGTAATAATAAGGGATCACGAAAGTTTACACAACAAAATGCTTGTGTGAATATTTAGATTTAGTAATTAAAAACTCTTTATTATACGTTTTGTGAAGCATTGCACGAACTAAAATTATTCAGTATGTATTTGTAAATAATTATTGGTATTGAATTTTAAAGTAGTTATAATTGAAAATAGAAATGTAGGAGTTTAAGAGAAATTCAAAGAAAGAACAAATATTACAATAAAAGTATAAAGCGAGGAGTAGGTTTATAAATAATGTCTAGCTTTTAGAATAAATTGTTTCAAATCCGAAGTAGATACTTTCTGGAATAATGCAACTTCATGCATATGGAACTAAAAGATTTTATCTTTTTAGTTTAGTAAATACATTTTCATAACAATTTTATTCTAAATTGTTCTTATTGGAATATAAAATATTTAAAATTGTTTATAAACATGTCTTGCCCGGTTATGCTAATTTAAATTTTAAAATAATATAGAATTATAAAGTTACAGATATGGGCAGAACTCATACCATGATGTGGCATTGAATTGATTTAAGATAATTTTATTATCACGTCTTTAAAAAGAGTAATGCTCGTTAATCCTCTTATGCCGCACCTTTACCGAAGACTGTCGTCATGTTCTTCTTTGGATTAATGGCGGAGCGATACTGGTCTTATACCCATGTGTTCACGCTTTACACACCTACCCACCTATATATAAATTAGAGTTCAACTTAAATTGGATGATTTAAATATCTGAAATAACGAAATTCTATGCATAAATCTTAGACCACCATTACAATTTTACACACTGTAGTTAGATTATTCCATTCAACTAAATAGTTCAGTTTACGACGAGATTCCGTCATGTTTCGAGGTCATGAATAAGAGCCCCAGACAGGTTCGAAACTAGTCGGACAAATTCCGATAAATTTAATGTTATACAGCCGCTTAGCTTTATATAATGCGTCATATTTTTTCAAAACGATACAGTTTTTTTTATTACTTATCAAATTAAAATAAAACGAAACATAATTTTAAATTACAGAGGTTACCACAACAAGACTGAAAACTGCATTTAAATCAGATAAGCCGATTCAAACATTGTCACGAACAAACACTCAGACAAATAGACAAAAATACTAAAAATCATTGTTATGTGTTCTATGCGAACGACCCCCTCAACTAGCTTCTATGTAAAGATAGCGATAACTTAAAAATGTATTATGTATACCTAAATCTAAATAGAAAACAAGACGTAAAAGCAAAGAAAGTTGAAACTTTATAAAGTTTTCAATAACATTAAATGCCTTCCATTTGTCACATAGAATGTTTATAAAAACATCAACTCGTTCATTTATTCTTATCGTTGTTGAAAATAATACTGATATTAATGTACATTATATTTAAAAAAAAAATCGTATATGCAATAACTTTATTCGGGTTTCCCAATTTATGAACCAGGCCTAATTTACTGCTCTAAGCAGTCAGCCGTAATCACGATAATATGCCCTTAAAATCAACCCCTGACCCTGTCCTAATGATGGCTTGTAAATTATGATCCTTTGTAAACACAAATCCAGAGAATAAAAGAGACTAGTCATGTATATAATAATATATATCCATTAATACGTCAGTGTTTAATAAGTGTTTTTTTTTTTGTCTGATAATTCGATATATTTTTAAGAAGTTCGCTAATGGTTTCTCCAAATTGTATTCTGTAACCGAAAATTATCACATTATTGGCAACATGGTTAATAAATTTATTATAATCTTTTTTGTAATTTAAAGTTGAGAAGTTCTAAGTAATTCTGGACACTTTTTGAAAATATATGTATTTATTTTTTGTGTGTATATGTATTTATATGTGTATGTTTGTAAGCGTTTCGATTCAAATTATTCGCGAACTGATAATGCAATTTACTCCATTTTAGTACCGATCGATGCGTTTTCTCGTTGACTTATTAGTTCCAGCGTAATGGGTCTGTTTCTAGTTTTTTTTTAATGAAAATCGTTTATACGGAATTTCTAAAAAACTATCAGTGGGGATGGCTGTAGTTATAATAAACCTGTGGTAAAATTACTCAATCAACCAATTAAGCGCTCAAAATAAACATAAACATATCTTATTTTTTGTCTTTGTGAAAATATAGAAAGTAAATAGTATTATATTAGCTAATAATCAAGTGAAGAAATAAATTTCATTAAGCAAAAAAAGAATAAATAAAGAAAATAAAGAAATAGAAAAAGAAAAATTTATAGACCATTTTTTAGTTATTTTATTAATAACCAGGAAAGTTTAAAGTGACGGGCTCGCACCGCTTTTCTCTCTTAAGTTTATATAATATGCAGGACTTATATATTAAAGAATACGTTTATATATTAGAAATAATAGATAATTTAAAATTGTACTTACGTCTTTTTTTTCTTTAGTTGCTTATTATTATAATCACGTTCAATTGTTTTTGAACAGTGTAAAAGTTTTAATGCAACTATAGAACATAAGTTTTATATAACTAAACTACTCTACTTTTAATAAACTATATTCGATATATTTCTCATCGTATCTATTATTGTTGTATTAGCCAATACTATTGGATTATTATACAGATACAACCCAGTGAAGCCGAAATACCAATTAATTAATTATATTAGATGTGTTACGATTTGTTATATTTTGGAGTACGCTTCAATAATAATGTGTTATTTATTCACATTTATATATTTCTATATATTATGTATGTGATGCAGATATGTTAATTAAAGTTCGTCAACTGATTACTTAGTAGTAGGGTAAACGTTGTGTCGCCTGATTTGTATTAGCGGCAAGTGGACAGAGGCGTCTTTGTAAGTATGAACAGGTCAACGATAATTTCTTCTGAAGGCTTGGATCTGGTGAAGTTTGGCGTGGTTGGTGAGTGTGTGTTAAGAGGTAAGAATGTGGTTATTTGGACACTATGAAAACCAAGTTTGACGGTGTTGATGTCTTTGTTTTAACACATCTCCAAACACATTTGTCGAAGTAAAAACAATGCAATTGTCTGTTAAAATAACATCTAGGTAGAAACATATAATTCCGAAAACAAACATACAAGAAAATAAAAGTAAACGTGGAATAAATGCATTCTATAATATTAAAACAGGAAAAAATTTGAAACTCAAAAGAAACATATTAGAACGTTTTGTGCGTTCGTGTGTGTATTATGAATTATTGCTTGTATTAAATATTACCTTTCGCTTTGAAGTCTAAAATTATTAAAATTTAAAAAAAAATCATAACTTCTTAAGTTCTTGTAACTGAAACTATTTATGAAGTTCTCCGTGTAAATTAGAGTTTTCTAGACTACAAGACATCCCGAATATAGATTTAGGTAAATAGCGAACACCAAATCAATAACACATAAAAACCAGTTTTTTTATATAAGTATTCAGTGATTGTGTTTTGTTTGAAAATGGCGGGAGTTTCCCAGAAAATAAGTTTTTTTAATAGATCGGCAAAATAACCTACGACTATACCAATACGAACCCAGGCCAAAATACACACAACACACAAACAAACATAATTTTTTAAACTACGTTTTTGAGTTTTGGGTTGTTTGTTCTTTTATGTAACTTAAGTCATTGCCTTTTTATATATTATATTATAAGTATACTAATTCTATGGTAACACCAAAATACCAACCCTAAAATATGATGATTTGTGTAACACCGTACATTTATGAATGAGACTGGAATTCTACAATATAAATCAAATCGATGCTTATAATGTTTGAAAATATCCTTAAACTTGTTAAATGAAAAGAAACATTATTTCATTAAATTTACACATAAACATAAGCATATTTTGAGTTAAGTTACAAAAGTATTTACTTAAAACACAAGCACGTTAATTGGCAGGTTGAGGCAGTTTCTTGTGATCTCCGGGACCGATCTATCCACGTCTACATAAAGCTTGATTAATGCCGACAGAGAGCTGGCTTTATCCCAGATACAGGTTTTTAAAATGTTTTTTTTTTATTTGGCATGCTCGATACCTTCGAAGTATTAAAAAAATTGAGCTTCTTTCACTAAGTCTAAATTTTATAGGTCATTAACTCCAAGCGCTTTAAAGGTATGTTTTTAATACAAACTTTATATAAACATAACTTAGAATTTTTGGGCTATTGGTCTAATAGGTTGTGGCCTTGACGCCTGTGCCAAAGGTAGTGGGTTTGATTCTCACACGGGACAGTGGTTTTTTATTTGATCCACTTTTTTTTTGTTGGGTGTTTAAAGTTATTACTTTTTTTTTTTGTAAAAGAGTCTTTAAATAAAATAATTAATTGACCAATAAAAAAAATTAAATTAATTTAAAAATTTAGATCCATCTGTAACGATTTCTTAAGCTCAAAAAATGTGTACTGATGAATAATACTTGACGAACATAATTTTGTTTCTATTTTTATCTAGAACTTAGAAAAAAATAAACCCTTATTCATGATTAACTGGGTACCTGGTTATATTGCATACTTTATGAGCACTATGGTACACAATTGAAATGTTTTGTATACAGTACAAATCTCATACTACAAAATATATATATATATATATATATATATATATATATATATATATATATTATTTATAGGGTTTAACAAATGTGCACTCTGACCTGAAAATAAAGGTAGACTGGTATATGATGATTATGATATGACTGGTGGTGTGTGACCATGGTGGTCCATAGTGGAGCTAATGATATGGATATATACCACGCGATAATAATAACATATTATTAGATCGGTTCTTTTTGAAGACGTGATAGTAAAATTTAGTCGTAGTAAAAAAAGTGTACTCCACGACGTCAATTCAGATTTGTACAGACGGCTGGCAGAAGTTAGAAAGAAGAAGAGGCATTAAAAAAACTTTTTTCTTAAATTATTTAGGTTAATTAATGAAAGTTCTAAAAGTAAAAATAATATTAATGATTTATAAGGTTACTTTCACTAGAGTTTTATGTTATATTTGAAAAAAAATTGCTTATTATGATATTATGTATCTCTATAATCGTCTTATTTAAGAATAACTAATCATAACTATGAAAAACTAATCATAATTTTAAAATTTAATAAATAAACACTTCTATGTATACAGTACAATATTTTGTCCAAAAGAATTGCAAAAATTATAACAATTTGTGCTTGATGCGGTGGATATGGTGTCAGAATTATAAACAATTTTTTTTTATAGCATATTGTAATAAAACTAAAGAAAAAAAGAAGTTAAAATTGAATTGAAACATCTTAGGGGAAGCTTATATGATAATAAAGTTTGTTTGTTTAGACGTTAAGGAAATTGTGTGTTAGTTACACTTGATTAATTATTTACACTATGAACCATTATAATATAATAGCAGTTCGTGATATGATACCACTATCAATAGAGCTAATTGGAATACAAAAGGACTATGGCATGGCATAAATTTGTAAATATTGTGTTACATTATAAATTGCTGATAACTAATTCTAAAAGTAATATAATTTTCAGATATAAATCGAATTTACTTTAATATCATCTGCATATATAGCAACGCTGTCTTATGTTTATGTTATTAATAAGTTGATGCAAATAACCTCATTATAATAAGATAAAGCATTATAATTTAAGTTGAGGTGTTATAAATAATATCCAAAAATAATCATAAGGCAATCTAAATAACAAGATAATCATAATTAATTCGACATCATCAGCCTATCGTTTTGAATCATTTATGAACGTACTTATTGTAACGTTTTACATAGTTAATTTGTACGCTGTGAAAGTGGAAGCTTGAGGTGTTGCAGTGAAATCTTTTTATGACCTCTTTAGAGATCTTGGACTCTTTAGAATTATCACTTAATTTCTAGAAAGTACTTCAAAGGTGGCGTTAGTTCGTCCGTTTCAAATTTGGTTAAAAATAACGAGTAGGGCGAGGGGCATTTTACTTTATGCGCATTTTAAGGTACTTGACTTATATCTGCGTTGTAAGTTCCAGGTAATTTTTGCAGTGCTCTCCCTCTAACGCTATGAACCGAGCACCCGCAAGGTGAATCCATGGAACGACTGATCAACCCTTTACCCAATTAGCTTTGTTATTGGCGCATATTGTCAATTCTGATTTATAGCAATAGAATTTTAAAAACGATTATAGAACGTTCCGGCGGTGTTATATCAACCCCCCCCTTGAGGTGGTCCTATTATAAGCTTAAAGTCACCTCTAGAATATTACTAAAGCATATTTATTATTTATTATAAATATCTTAATTACTAATAAATCACTGTTACATTTTAAAAGTTTTTGTCTGTGTAGGTCCTGTTATAATGACCTTTGATAAAATGTATTTTAAACTAAATATCACTGGCTAATCGAGAGATATTTTTCTAAGATATTTTTCTGCTAATTTTATCATCAATGTCAATTAAATAATGTGAATTCAAATCTAAAAACTTTTTGGAAAAAGTAGCATGTGTTTTAAATGTTTTGAGGGACAATGTTAAAACCCACTACATTGAATTTTCTGCAAATTTTAAAATGTAGAGAGTAAAACTTAAAATGTACATATTACTTATTTTACGATATAAAATATTAGGTTTTAAAAAACCACTAATACCGCAATATGTCACTCTGAAGTCTTAATCCGCTTAATGTTTACAGGACATTGGACGAGTTCCAGATCTAAGACTAATTAATTACCAATTTGATTGATTATCAAATCCAGATATTCGTCAATAAAATGTAGAGGGGCTTATAATTATATTACATACAAACAAAATAAAATATATTTTCAAAATATTGTGAATATTCTTTTAAATGAAAGTCATATTAGCTTATACATGTTTTTAATGCATTTGAATGCATAAAGTTTTAAACGTCGGTATTCAAAACAGAAGTGATTTTTTTCTGTTGGTTATGCCACAAAAAGGTCAACATAAATGTTTTAGTAATATTAAGGTCATTAAAAATGACTTCTAACTTTAGAACTGAAATAAATGAATAGAGTGTCAATTATTGTAGAGAAAAAAAATGATTTTGATTTTAAATTGTAATCTAGCGATTTCAACTGGCATTTTACAATTAAATCTTGAAAGAAATACTTACCACTAGTAGAAATCTAACTGGCGATATCTGAAATTGCAAATACGTATTTCCTCATTCACTCTATTCTATTCTATTCATTCATCTTTTATGGTTAAATCACTAAATAATTTGAATGTACATTTTGTTCCAATAAAGATAATAAAAAATGGTTTTTCAAAATAAATATTGGCAGTTCAATAGAAAAATATATATGATAAAATATGGTTAGTATAATTTAGTTTATATGTGAGGTGAAATTTTTTTAATTTATAATTCTGACTTAAAAACTTTATAACAACAACATTTGATAATAATTTAGTATATATTATGTTTTCCTTCTTTATAATCAATAATGACATTAATATTTTGTGTATTGTGTCAAAGCATTTTTTACTTTTTTTATATACTTATAGCTGATAAAATACTAGCGACTCTCGGGCATTACTATATAAAAGTATTTTTTACTTATTTCTAACCAAGTGCACTCCAGAGAAATGTGCACATTGAAATATTTTTTGCTACCCGAGAGAGGTAATAAATGGCGTCCGAAATTTTCAGGTTTCATTTAATAAAACTATGTGTGCTTCGGACTTTTAATGAAAATGAAAATATATTTTTTAGTTTTGAAACACGATATATAATTGTTCTATTAAAAAAATTGTATACATCAATTTTAAAATATAGTAAATTCACTATTTTAATTGAGTTATGTTTACTGTAAACAAGAGTCAACGCATGTTACGTTAAAAAAATATTTCCAACGATTATTAAAAATTTTGAAAGCCATAAATTTCAGATTTTTGACGGTCGTGTTTCGTTTTGTTAAAATTTAAATTATTGTACCATTGAATGACTAAAATTACTTACACCATTGCAGTAAAGTCACATTGGCTATAAAGAAACGCTGCAATCACCAAAGTGAAGCAGGGGGTAGAAATACGAGTTACGTGAAGCGCAGATCCGGATGCAAATCTAATTTATAATTGAGTACTATTTTCATTTGTTTATTTGTTCATTTGATCATTAGAGTTGATTTGTTATCTGATCAATTGATTTTGTCAGTTGACCTATTTTATACTTCCGCGTTCTTTTATAGAATTGTCACCGAACAATAAAACTATTGCTACTCTATACTTAGGTTGTACTTAAATACTGTCGGAATTTATCTGACTAGTTTCGAGCCCATTTGGGGTTCTTATTCATAAGTTCACGCCCGAAAACGCCATTTTTATAGTATTTATGGGAGTATAGCCGGATAATTACATATAATAATTTATTTCAAATTATAATTAGTGTTGTAGCAGCCTTATAGAGTCATTGGTTGCTGCAGCCGCCAAAGTTATCAGACGTGTCACATTTGTTTTGCTATTAATATATTAATTAACTTAGAACGTAACTAAACTCATAGTACTTTATTTGATTTAATAGTGAAATTTTAACGACGAAAGAATTGAAGTGTAATGTTCCTTTAGAGCCCAGAATAATTAAATAATAAAACACTTTTTCAAAGTGAATTAGTGATAAGAAAAAAGTTTACCTACATTAAAAAAAAACAAATTTTTGTTATTTTACTCTTAGTATACTCCAAACATTCGCATCCAATTATAAACGTTATTTGTTGTTGTACTGTATGATGTAAGATATTGTTTAAATATATTTGCCCTCTGGATCGGCTTAATGGGTGGCTGGTGTAGCTGGGGCCTGGTGAGGGGGGAAGGGTGACCCCTCTTACCTAGCATAGGCCTGCGATGGGAGGGTGCTCTACGTTGCTCGGGGCACCCTCATTCGGGGGGTCTCGCCGGGGCGTCATGGTGTGTGCTAACGCGATCCCGTGACGTCCCATTACGGCGAAGAGGGCAACCGTTGGTTTTTTAGTGGGTAGCCATAAAAATGGCAGCATCCTCTATGCTGCCGGGTAGTCCCACATAACCCCCCGGCCGTCACCCCCCTGGGCCGACGGGGTACCCGTAACGGGTTTTTTCAACGGAAAAAAAAAATTAAATAATAATATCTAAGGGTGATGGTTAAAATTCGGCTTCCGATTAGTTTTTACAAGATCCAAAAACTTACTTGTAGATAGGTCACGATTCCGATACAGATTTTTTTTTCGTGTGCCAGTGGAATAGTTTGTCGCCATTAGAATCTGTACAAAATTTTTAATTTTGAGAGGTAACAACTAAAGAGATAAACTCAATATAAACAAATGCCGCCGGGGTTGATTGAATATCAATAAAAATGATAAAACTAAAATATTGTCAATACAACACTTAATAGTGGTAGTATTTCCAACGGCTCTTGTCAAGCCTATTCCTAAAAATTGGTATGTGGAAAATATTAAATATCTAAGGCCCACCCGGCCATACCAGTTCTATCTAATATTTTCGAAAAAGCTGTTAACTCATACTTAGCTGAATATTTTGAAAGTCACAATTCTGACTTCCGCAAATAACACAGTACAGTCTGTTCAAAAGTCAATTAAAAAGTTAGAGTTCAAAAGTCGAGGACCATGTTTAAAGTTTCAAAACATCTATACACCATATTATACCAAAACTGCTAAACGTGACAAACGCCAACATTGAATGAACATCATTAGAGTTCAAATTACCTAGTTTTGAACTTTCAACATGGTCATCGAATTTTGAAGCTCTACAACAACGGATTTATTAGATGTTGATGAACGACTTACCGCGTCAAATGATAACTGTGCCTTAGTATTAGTCTTACTCGATTAAAGCAGAGCGTTTGATTGTCTGCGTTGTGATTGAACCATCAACTTCTTATTAAAAAAGAAAAAAGATTTTATAGCTGCGGCAATTCTTTTTGTTTGTGGTTCAAAAGTTATATTGAAAACGGCCATCAGATCGTTAAATGCAAACACACCTGAGGTGTTATTAAAAAATCACAGTCACTATTTTTAAAAAAAGGAGGAGTACAGGGATCTAATTTAGCGCCACTTCTATACTCAATTTATACTTCTGATTTAGTAAAATACGTGAAGTCTTCATTGATAAAAATGGACGCCGATGATACACAATTAATTTTTAAATTATAGATGATATTCAATTAATTTTAGTATAAGTATAAAACTACATATTTATGTCAAAAATTAAACTGGATTAAGAATTGTGCCTTAAGAAATTTTAGATCGTCCCGTATTATTAATATTGTGGTACTTAAATCTTCTCGCATTTAGAGGAAGCTTCATATTTGCCGCTTCCAAATGCTGGAATGATATTGCACCACCAATTAAATCTTTACGAAACCTAATGCATTTAGGATGCAATACAAATTATGGCTTCTATCTTGTCAAAAGTTGGAAACAAGTTGGGAACAATTAAAAATTCATTTAAAAGATCAGGTTTCGGACCCTCGACATCTAGAAAACCGCTCCTTCATCTTGGATTACCAATTAAAATCGTATAAAATATTTGGAAATATTTCTAATTAAGACCCTTTTTTAACAAAAGAATATTGTATAGGAGCAATTAACAATAAGGGTTAATTACAAATTCCACAGAGAATGAAATACGTAGAATAAATCTATTCAAAGCTATAAATGTTTCCGGAATATTATTAAAGAGTAAGTTTTATGAATAACCTAAAAACTAATTAACAATTATACTACAGTAATAATGATTTTAAATGCAAATTACATGAAGAAAAGAGTGGTTTTTTGGTTTTTGATTTTTTATTTTAACATGGTTTAACGTATTACTTTTCACGGCACCGTAATTGGATTTGTTATGATTGTTCGGTGAGGTCGGTTGGATTTAAAATGTATACAATTAACACATTACTTTACTTCACTGTATTATCATATTTCTTGATCAAGACGATAACTTCACTGACCAATAGTGCTCTAATTGCTATTAAGATCCTTATGTATGTGTCGGATATAATACATATTCTGTAAGAGAAACATATTTAATATTTCGTTGCCAATTAACACGATCAATCACTGAATGTTTACGGAATCTGTTGAATTGTTTGGTTATAATTGCTGTTTCAGGCTATTTATCTTAACAATTCAAAATAAAGTTTATGTCTAATCAAAAACAATTGCCGAATACCATAGAATGTTTATTTTAAGATTAGATTTGATGAATCCAGTTTGTCTAAATTTCACAAGATAAAATTTTCTGTACCAAGTTTTTTTTCTTTTTTTTAGATACACATGTATATCAAAAAAATATGATCATGATATTATATTTCTTTGATAGTTACGCTATATTTCTATATATGTATATACATATAAAACATACTTGGTTGTTGCATCCACGTCCAATATGATATTTACAGTAGTATAAGGCATGTCCTTAAACCTTATTACTTTTTCTTATAACGTAAAAAATAGAGAGTATATTGACAAACAGACAACAATACATCAATTAAAAGAAATAGAGATAGCCGTGATCCCTCACGCCGTTTCAGCGAGTTTTCCAAAGTTTGCGTAATCGATTATAGGATTGTAGTGTCAATGACGAGACGGGGTACATTTGGACGTTTTACTTTTGGAAAATATGTGTTAAACGCTTTCTCGTTAAATAAATAATCGATCGGATAAAATTTGTAGTTTTTTTGAATTTTTTTAACCACTAAATGAGAATGTGATGAAATGCAATTAATTCAAAATATTTTATTATCAAATAAATTTATAACACAAAAAAAGAAGAATTCCTATAAAAATAGTTTTTAATGTTTAACTGCTATTATGATTTTGTGGATTGTGATTAAAAAAAAAGAAGTATAGAATGCTATTGTGTCAAAGTTTTAGAAATGTATTTTAAATAACAGACACAGTGTTTAACCAAACTTGAAAAAACAATCTGTAGGTCAAACAACGTATGCTGCCGGTTAAATTTTAATTCACGACATTTTTAAAGCAATTATTGACTCGAATCACTACACCAGAACTACTACTACTAGAGGATAAATATGTAAAAAATATTAGATTGAATAATCATAAGGAATATTTAATTCAAAAGTGATTATTGTATTTTTTCTTAGATTTAAATAAGATTTAAATATTTTATACTGCTTTATTTATCAGTTCCTTTCTATAGTAGAAACAAAGATTGATTTTTTACTTTATTATTAATTATTAACTTTGTATACTAGAATGTTAGGAGTAAAAAAAGGTTACACTTTTTTTTATAATGCAAGTATGATTAAGAATGTTTTATTCGTCATTTTCTCGAAATAAACTCAAAATATTTACATCATCATCCGTGGTACGCTGGTTTTAGTTTCTAGTAAGTAATTTGCCAGTATCGCGTCGACTTTAATTAGCGGTTTGGGAAATGTGAGAATGTTTTCCATAAGATAAATTATATCAATTTACTTTATTTGTTATAGCAAATAATAAAATTTTACAAATTTTACCAAAATTATAAGAAAATCGAAGGGGTGCATGAAACACTTTGACAATTGATTTGAGCCTCAACATATCATCTTCCTGATTAAGAAGGTTATTGTTATCATCCAGATTTTCAAAATAGATTTTTTGTAATATACGTTATGATACTTTTTAAAAATATGTATGTGTAAGTGTTGTTTTCGAATCCATTTTTCAAGGACCCAATTATGCAGTTGACTTTGTTTTAATATCCATGAATGCGTGTTCACGTAACTTTACTTAACTCATTTGTATCACAACCACCCTGATCGCCTAGTTAGTTTTTTTAGAATTTGCGAACACTTTTTTTAATTACTGAAAAAATGTAAAAATGCTTGATTACTAATCAGCTTTAAAAAACGAGAATACGCATTAATACCAAAAAAAGACAATAATATAATCAAGTCGCGAGAAAATGTAGCTGAACAAAACACTTACATATATATAAACACACACAAATACATACTTGTTTTTAAAAAAATATCTAGAATTACTCAACACGTAAGAATATTAAAAAATAAAAATTTTGAAAATCAGTGTGTCTACAATAATTTCCATAATCAGTAAGTTAATTATTCCAAAAAGCGAGCTCTATTTATATATTTTTATAACAAGATATTATTACTATTATGTTAATTTCATTGCGAACAAAATTTTCATAATGTATTTTACGATTTTCATCTCATCAAACTGCAAATACTCTCGTATGAACGTACAAATTCCATGCATATTTTAATAACGAATTTAACAAAAAACTCATTTTATCACGAATTTTAATTTATAAAATTGATGTGTACTTGTGATATGAGGTTTGCGGAATTTGGTGATTTGATTTGTATTAAAACATGTATCCTGTGATCACGTTTTTTATTATCATATAACATTTTCTTAATGAATAAAAGTATTTATGGGTATTAAAAATATATGTGTTACAATTTAATATGAGGTGAATGGCTGGCTCTTTAATAATAAATTCTATGACTGGTTTCTAACATAATATGCTTAGGAGAACACATTGAAATATTTTAGATTTTAAAAGACAATAAATAGCAAACAACGTTTTCAGATTTAAATAAATAAATAGATTTTCATGTAATTGAAAATATACTTTAACAATTCTAGTATTAAAAATATACATAAAATAATTTTATTATTTTAAAGAAATATAGGATGAGAAAGTCAGATACAGACACGACTCAAAATTAGGATATTTTAGATAATTCCTGTTGATTTCCGAATTGAGATACCGTGTCGCTGTCACCTTATAATTTTTTTCAGACTAAACAATAATTTCTAATATCATTCTTAAATATAAATCATGACTCATAATATTTGGACACAAATTGATGAATAATTTAATTTAATAGTGATGGTAAATGGTGCTCAACAAGTTTTCCATTTAATTACAGCATTATTTAGTTAGTAGTTTTGACCATATAATATTATTAAATAATAATACCTAATTCTTAAGTATAAACTTCAATAACATTGGTTTATATTTAAAAAATTGGCGGTTTTGTTATATTTTAGACAGAGATATGTATGCAAACGATAGTAGGTAGGTAAAAAATATTATAGTATAATGGCTTCTACGACGTTGCTAAAAGTTAGTTGAATAGAAGAAGAATGATTGTTTGAAATGCTTTAGTTGGCCTTTGACATTTTCAGACTTATACAAATTATATACTCTTTTAAAATGTTTGAAAAATTATTAAAATTAACCTTTTCTGCAATTTGTGTTTCATTAATTAGTTAAAATAACAATTTCAAGTTGTAAATATTTGCCTAAAATTTTGAAATGATTTGTTTGAGCCTTTTCTTTAAATGTATATTTAACCTAAAGAAATAAGAACTAAATTCCTTGTCTGACCTGCCCCTGGAGTCTTGTTAGATGCCCGGGCACGTGCGAGGTGTCTGACCCTTCTATACTGCGGTATGTTACAGCAATTGAGATCCTGCTAAATTTGTTCTTAATTTTTTAGCCAGATTAAGAAATACCTACATATTAAAAATATTTCATAAATTTGGCAATGATATTTAAAATAAATAACATTATTTTAGGAGAATGTTAGTTCGTATATTCATTTCAGCAATATATGAATGGTAAAAATTATTTGTTACACGAAGATTATATTTAATATATAGTAATAATATTTTTTATAATTTTGTATGAAATAAAAGCGTTCAAATTAATTAAAAATAATCAACCAAGCCTTCCTATTGAAGGAAATCTCTATCATGTAGAACTAGGACATGAAACCGTTGCATTACAGGGACTTGTACAAGTATGACTACTCTCTACAGTTCTGCAAAAAAATAATCATAAAGATAAGGTTAAAATTACAAAAGATTTATGAATAAATTTTCGTAGATTAGCTGCTACTGTTGACACAAAAATAGGTCTTAATCACAGTGTGCTAATTAAGTCAATTTATTTTTCTAATAATATTGTACAAAGGATTACATATCCCTTTTAGAAAATTTTCAAAGTTTTTGTAAAATTAGATTGTTTGAAATTACGGAAAGAATACTTTGATGAACGTTCCCTTAGTAAATTTATTTGGTATAAAACAATATAGCCTAGTATATTTGCTAAGCCTTGGTTTCAAGATTCACGCCAGGAAGACAAGATTTAATTATGGCTTTTAGACTTCGTTCCAGGCATATACCACTTGACAGTTTTACATACCTTATGGGTAAAACATCTTCATCAATGTGTTTTAAATGTAACAGAGTAGAAGACGTGTACCATATTTTAGTGGAATGTTTCAGAAATGAATCGGAAAGACAAAAATTTTGTAATTATTTTAAAATTAATATTATTTGTAACATTTTCTGGCTTTTCCGTTGTCTAAAAAAGCGAAAATGTTATATAAAATAGTACATTTAGGTATTGAGCGTCGCATGTAATGTATAGTTTTAGAGACAATGAGGGTGACATGTTCATTGTATGAACAAACCCTCGTTAATAAATAAAGAGAAAAAAAAAGTCACTCTTTGTTGTAAAACATCTTATTGTTGACATATACAGATAGGAGAAAGATAACAAAATAGTGATTAAATGAACAAACCTTTTAATTAATAACTACTTAAAATATATAAAACACTTACAAACATATTTGTATATATAAAAAAATAATTTATATGTAGAACACAGAAGTTTAATATTCTTTAGCAAGGTCGTTTGAAATATAGTATTCTTTATTATTATTATCGAATTTAGAATAAAAGCTTTTAATATTAATAAAATTTTTGCATTTCTATTTGAGAATTAACTATGAAATTTTAAATACTCATGAATCTTAAAGTATAAATATTTAAAAGGTAATAAATAGAAAGAAAAACGAGATTACTGATCTCATTACCATAGCCGGTGTAAATCGGCTGAAACGTCCAGAATATACAAAGGTATTTATGTACTTTTAAATATTTTCGCAATATTAAGACCCTTGAATATTTAAAACTATAAAATTTAGAAGTTTTAAATAAAATTGGTCCTGTTCGACAGTGAAATAGTCAAAATGCTAATTCCATTATTTTATGTTTGTACGGTGATAAATCAGTTAGTCAGAGAAAGTAATTTGTTATTATTTTAATTATTTATTATTAAAATTATAAATTTATAAGTATATACCCATTTAGTAAATATATAGATAGAAGTATTAATAAAGTATATAAGTGAGGTTATATGGAAAAAATGCTTTCAACGCATTTACAACTTCTTATTGTGGTAAATGCTTTATACTTTCAGGCTATTCATTTAATTAAAAATATCTCTGTTCATGAATTAAAGATGAAAAATTCTACGTTATAAGAATATTTTAAGTCAGTTTCGCTTCTGCCTGCTAATATGGAAACAATATAAGAATTTATATATATTTTTCTTGTGTTATTTACAAGTAAAAAGTCTAATAAATTTAAATTAAATAAAAAACATTTTATTTTATGTTAAATCTTATAAAATTATAAAAAACTAGTCTGTCTTCGTTAGACGTCTTTTAAAGAGATATGAGAGAATAACATATAATGTTTATAAGACAAATCTTCTTAACATTCAATAGCTTCACCATGCAGGAGCAGGAAGAGGAGTACCAACAATGCCTCGATCTTGTGACTGAGGTGTAAGTAGATAAAGGATACCTTTATGATGCGCATTCACGATTTGATACTAATATGGTCATAATTAGTTTAAGCTGAAGTTAAAATTTAAGTTAAACTTATGAGAAAATGTGATTTTATGTTAAATTTTTATAATGTATTGTTTCTTTTTGTTATTTTTATTTATCTAAGTTATAATAAAACTTTAACCCTAAAGTCATTAATTACTATGCCGTGTGTTTGTTTCTTAAATGAGGTATTTGCATGTTGGTACTAAATTATACATAATTTATATCACAAATATAAAAACAAAATAACAAAATCGATATTTAAAAATAATCTTCTTTTTCCATAATATTTATCAAAAATTTTCAAATATTTCAGACAGACTGCCTCTCAAAATTAATTACCTATATAACAAATCACATAATATATAATACATATATTTATATGATTTGTACGTCAAGATTAACGTTAATTTTAATAATCGTCTATCTTCTATATTTTTTTTTATATTTTAATAATGGTTACAAAATTTTCATAACCTATAATTACTGAAAATGGAGTATGTAAAAGCTTACTGCACTTCCTTTTATACGAGCAATCTGTGGGTCATATATACTCTGAGATCGTATAACGTCTTGCGTGTAAAATATAACAAGGCCTTCAGGACATTGTTGGGGCTGCCCCGGTACTGTAGTGCCTCGGGTATGTTCGCGTACGCAGGGGTCGACAGTTTCCCGGCCATTCTCCGCAAAAAAGCAAGCTCACTTTTAAGGCGAGTGCGCGACACGGGATTAACGGGATTAACGGGATTTAGATATAATTAAAAGCTTTCATTTAATATGACCTGTCTCTTAATTTGTTGGCGCAGGAAAAATCTTGGAACCATATTTTTAACCAGTAAACTTTTACAGATATATCTGAAATTTGGAATTCATATTCAGTTTTAATAATGAAAATTGTAAAAAAAAACAATTAAAAATGGCTGCCATAACAAAATTGAGGATTACTTGTTTTTGTACAACCCACGCAATACTAAACAAAAGGGCTTGATATGTAGAATAAAATACGTCATGTAAAACAGAATTAAACCTAAGATTGCTGACATCACAAAATTGAGGAGTACGTATTTTGGTCGACGGTCTAGTAGTTAGTGGCTCAGCCTGCTAACCCAAAAGTCGTGCTTTCGATTCCCTGACAGGACAGGTGATGGTATGATCCATAGATTGCTGTTTTGAATCTCGGTGTTATTTGTGTTCGCCATTTTGTGAACGCCTGTTTGTGAAACCCTATTGCATCATGGAGTTTCTCTAGCACAGAAGTAATTTTTTAAAGGAAATATTCACAATGGGTGTTAAATGAAAAGGCTTAAAAAGTAAAATACAATACATCAGAAAGAAAAATGCAAACCAAGATAAGCACTGAGCACTTACTTTAAAACGCTTAAAAGTTTGTTTTTAAAAATATACATGTTGATTTTTACCATATCTTATTTGACACAAAAGTAACATAAAAATAAACAGGTACAATTTTTTTCTCAATTAACAAAATTATAATTCGATGTAAAAGAATTTAAATACTCATTAACTTCAAAACATCAATAAACATTCAAGTCAAAAGTTTATATTAATTTAATAACTTAAATTTGAATGCGGTTAAAAACTTATTTAATTTTATTATATATTTTTTGGAACTTCAAAAAGCTATAGACAATATGAAATAAAAATATTTTTACGGATTAAAACTCGCGTATAATTTGGTTACATTTTTGACTTTAACCCGACGTTCCGAATACTTGGATTACTGCAAAGTAAAAAATAGTTTTATTTCAAATGTGTACTCGTGAAAATCTAAGTAATTACTATAGACAATATGCTCTAGAAGACTTTTAAACACGTGTCAGTTAAAGTTTTAGCTATAAATAAATTTAACAGAATCCGGAATTAAAATTAAAAAAGAAAACCTTTAAGATTAAGGCTAATTTAAGCTATCAGTTCTAAAAGCCAACGCATACCTTTTAAGAAAATATTATTATAAAAAAAATATTTATTTATTTACAGTGAGTACTTCTTTACTTTGACTTGTTTTCAAAGAAAGAGTAGTACAATGGTTTTGGTTTTAACTATCTGTTTTCAATATTATGTATATCACAGAGATCATCGAAATATTAATTATTTCAAGTTCGGATATAAAAGCAAAATTAAACATTTAACTTTCCAACAATCGTGTCATTGAAATTTTGAATTTAATAAATTAATTTTTATTCTATTTAAAGAGATTTTAATAATTTTATTGTTATTTTTTTCAAATAAATATATTTTATTCGGAAGTACTTAATATTGAAAAGCATTTTTAATAATAGATATAAAAAGAACATATATATTAAACTACTAATTATTATACTAATGTTATAAATTAATAATAATAAGCACTAAAATGAAAATTGAAATTTATATTTGATAAGTTCGAGAAAGTATTTAATATAAAATATGAGTTGAAGATTGAACGTCATTTTTCAGCAATATTTATAAAACTACGATCGATAATAAGCGTTTTAATAAATGATCTTTTACTGGACGATGTCGAATAGGTATTATTTGTACAGAAATAAATAATATAAATATTTATTAAAAATCAAATAAGGAAAGTAAAATTAAGTAAGAAAATTGAAGAACCTGTAAGTGCTACATCCCTAAATTACAGTCATAATGTTACTGTAAATTGTCGCACCCGTTACATACCGGCCATAAAGGGAAATTGGCTCCATACACAAAATAGGTGATTGTGCACGACTTTACCGGTAAGAACCGTAATACTAAGGAGATATACCCTTAGCACACATATTCAAGGAGTTTTGAATACATAATGATTCCTTCTTTTATGTGATCATACATATACATATCTAAACTAATTTAGTAAATCTGTCTGTAATATTATGATTTTATATATTAGTGAAATAATTTAGCAACAGAGGTTGACTCTAAGCCCTTCTTGATTTCTGCCAGTATTTCTAAATCATTATTGCTCATGTAAAACGTATTTAAGTGAACTAGTTGAAATATTTTAGATATCTGGCTAATGTGGTCAAACGAGACCAGGTGAACTGATTTGTTTCTGTTTGATTGAAGCATTCAAGAGCAATCGCTGAGTGTACTTCAAACGATTGTCACACTCGAACCACTTTGCTCATGTCATTTGGTCATGTTTGCTTTATATATTTCAAACTCACATCGGAAAAAAAATATCCTGATTCATATCATTTTATGAAAAACTTTGCATAATTGAAGATATATTATATATATACCGTTATTTATTACTAGTGTTTTATCTACGAAAATCAAAATCAATATAAAAAGTATATTTTGTTCACTCTCTGTTATTATTTAAACTCCAAAACTGTACCAACACTACAGACCTGAGACGAGCACGAGAAACTCGGTCTTGTCTGATCCCTATCGTGTTTTTGTAGCCTGTTTTAGCCTTGTAACGATCGCTTCATATCCAAGTCCCCTTGTTACTTAAAAAATAATTGAATGTATACTAATACAATTTTTCTTTTCATATTTTATTTGATTGAAAATTTCATAGTTTCATCTTCATGATCTTTCGTATATAATTCTTGTCATGTACAAATATGCTGGTGTAAACAATTTTTTTTTTCGTTTTATAATATAAAATCAGTAGCAGCTGCACGAACTTTATCTATGCTAATCGAGCACCACTCAGCGGCATTTGCGTTTAATTTCCGTGCTAAATCTGTACTGAGAAGAGAAAGTGCCAGTTTAATGACGATATACTTAAGTGCAGTGGCTGTTCTTGACGTAGCTTTGTCAATTATTTCCATTGCTTGCAGTGAGCACTCATTATATTAATTCTGTTATTTTAGTATAGTATAGTACAATATTCTAAGCAACAGTTTCGATATACAATGTACGCATGTATGGATAAACAAATATTAGATACACAAATCTATAATCAGGGCTCTTTAACTTTAAAATATTTTATCGTCCGATAAAAAACGTCCATTCTTATTGATCTTAGTTAAGCTAGCGCCTTAATAAGTTAAAAGTTTTTTTTACAAAATATTGAACAATTTCAGTTATATTCGTTTTATATTCTTATTATATTGTATGCAAAAAATAAGAACAATAAACAAAATTTTACATTTTCTCAAATATAAAGTCAGGTACAATAAATAAACTAATTTAATAATGATTATACCTAATTTCTTAATAAGGAAAATACAAGACAAACAAGAGTAATTACAAATTAAGAGCGAATAGCTTGACAATTATTTTAGATTCAACGATTAAGTGTAATAAAATAATATTATTAAACTATGTATATCTTTCAAATAAAAAGTTTATTAATGATCATAGCAGTCATCTATTCGGTATAAATGATCACCATCTCTTGGACCACCAATGGAATAACAAGAACAGCGGCAAATTTTTTAGATATATTAATAATTTTCATAATTTTATGCTGCGATATTAAGATTACGTTGAAATAAACCATTTTCTATCCTAACAGCAAATTCTTCTTTGTGTAACTATTTATACTTTTGATCTACTATTATATTTAATGAACCTTGATGTTTCTTAAAATATGTAAATATAATTCTGGGATATAAATTGCAAATAGTCAAATACACTACTTCATGATTTATGATAGTAAAAGTACATATACTACGAGCGCGAAACAGACCACAATTTTGACTTACTGTGCTCTCAAAATCTCAGTATGTGTTAGCATATGGAGCGATATACTGTTGGATATACCGTTTTCGATTGATGCTTGCACAAAGAATGCAGAAAAGTCTCTCAGAGAGAGCTTCGCTCAACTAATTTCGTGTGATTTTGTAGGTAACGGGAAATCGATGTTATTGCACAAAATTTTGAGTTTATTATATATTTTACAATATTTTTAATAAAAACGAAATAGAATACATAAATTGATTATATTTGGTTGAAACTTTACAAAAAATATTTATGTTAAGGTACAATCGATAGGTAATGATAATGAACCAAGATGAATCAACAAATTATACTACACCGGTGTTGAGAAATAATATCCGAACAAGATAAGACAGTATTTTTTTATTGTCAAAATATTTCTTAACATGTGTTGACATTTTCAATTATCAGATTTTTTAAATGTATGTGCTTACGTCGTCCTATACGTTTACAATGTTTTAGTTTTTATAAAACCATACTTTTTAATTACACTCATAACTAATCACTCAACAATCACTTCAACAAGCACGAAATTTTCCATTAAGCTGTACAGTTATCAAATCTTCATTGCCTCTTCGTTCGAAACGCTCACGTTCCGTTTTGTGTTCACGGGGCATGGGAGTATCAGTGAGTAACTCTTAACTCTTTACACCTTACGCAGCCTCGGATCTGGTAGAGCGATCCATTGGATGTAACTATATTTACAATTTGAAGTTTTAATGGACTTCTTTTATTATATTAATAACAATACATATATATATATATTATTAACAAAACAACGTAATTGAACTATTTATACACCGGCCCTTATGAAATCGTGATTAATTAATTAATCTTTAAATAAATATATCCTTTATATTCTGGGACTGATTTTAATCATATTTTTTTATATACATGTTTTTATTGTTATCAAGTTTCATAATACTATTTTTCAAGATAATCTTTTACTAGTTTAAAAATACTAAGTAGTCCTAGAAGTAAAACTTAAATGCTCATCGTTTAAAATGATATATTTTAAGTGATTTGAACTAGGCCAAAGCTAGGTCATAATCTTAATGCATGGAAAACTAATTAAAGCCTGTCTCCTGACTTTAGAACCGTCAGCGCTATACTCTGATGTGATACATAACATATATACATACATAGCATACTAAAATGTCACTGTGTAACTAATATATTTATCTATTCTCTGAAGTTAGGTACAATAACATTCTGCATAAAAAAATTGTTTCAAGACTTTTTCTTTCAATTATTTGTTTCATATCGTTGTTACAGTTTCATATAATTCTAAAGAACAGACATTATACTAAGAATAACTTTTATATTAATTTCGTGATGTAAGCATCCCAGCGTCTAATTTTTTATCAGCAACTGAATATAATAAAAAAAGTCAAAACAAAAAAGTATACATAGGATGAGCTTATCTCTACAAAGAGATCTGTTCCATCTACCCACGAGTGTTGGACAGGGTGTTTCAAAGTTCAGAGATAGGTATATAGATATTTATATAAAATTCTACAGATACATAATAAGTATACTGTATATAATATACTACTACATATTTATATCTATACAAATACAAATAATACATACAAGAGCAATATATACATATATAAAAATATATACATACATATATGAATATATAATTTATGCTTGTGACAGAAAATGATGCTTTAATTATTTATCATCGCTACCTCTAGTACCTTTTCAATGTCATCCTTTTTCCTCTATGTCTGTATATGAGCTTGTTGTTGCTACGCACTTAAAAAGCTTCACCTCTACAAAGGTGTAATGTAATGTAATGTAATGTAATGATAACATCAATTCTTATGATAATGATTTCTCAAGATAATGCACATGTATGATACCTTAATAAGCCAACTTAATGCTTTAATAAACTTGACCGACTGCAAAACCCTTGCATACGTTTTATCGTTGGGCTGAAAAAGTATGATCATGTTTCTCAATTTAAACCTCAATTAAATTAACTTACTACTGAACGCATAAACTCTTATACGGTTCGCCTTTTATATAATATCTTATTTAATAAGTTTTCTCTAGAATACTTCCATGAACGATCCAACATTTTGTATCCTTTAAATGGTGATCTAACCTCTTTGATACATCCAACTCTTACACTCATGAATTTAACTCATTTAAATTCTGAAATTCACTCACTCCAAAAAAAAGAGCATTACCTCTTGCAACAATTGTAGCACAACTTGTGTTAAGGCATTTTAGTTTTAGTTAGTATAAATACATTTAAAACTTTTGGCGTTAACTGTAAATTCTATTTATTTTTTAGAAAATCTCTAATCTCTTAATCAAAATCTCTCTTAAATCTTAGGTAGAAATTTCTTAAAAAGATGAGTTCGCCCTTTGTATATGTATTTGTAAACTTGATCATGATTAGTGTACAATAAATAATTAATTTAATAAAATAAATAACTATTTGGCTGTAATCAAGTAAGGAATATGAGTAGTTTCTTCCCATTCGGAGTCCTTATTCATGAGCTCTGAGAATAGATGAATCGCGTCTTGAACTTATAGGAACTATAAGAACGTTATCGAAAATAGCAATTACCTAATACCATGAAACGTTACCTTAATCAGAGTTATTCCGTCTCGATTTTTACCAGAATTTGGTGTCATTTTACAAACTTTTTTTTTTTGGTAACAATATCTTTGAATTAACTTAATTATTAATTAAAATATTGCTTAAATGATAACGGCTATTACTTTATTAAAATCGGTAAATAATAACTTCAAGATTTATTAACAAGATACCATATGATTTTGTATAAAAAAGTTAGTATAAAACAACGCTATTGAATAGGAGTTCACAAGGGTCCTTGAATTTCAAGCTTGTTGGCTTAGAGCCAGATTTTTCTCCAAACAATGTTTTTAAATTTCATGAAAAAATTGAAGGACATTGTTTATTTTAGGTTTATTTTATTATTCTTTCAAAGACACACAATGCAGTTTTTTAGTAAATCCTAAAACAAATAATCTGCAAAAAAAATAAACAATATTACTCCAAATTTCCAATACCAAAATGCAAATGATCAAGTTTTTTAAATTTTAATAAGTTTTTACACCTTTAAAAAGATTCGTGTTATTATAATATACAACTCCTTAAGTTATATTTACATAGTTACAAAGAAATGTACTGAGACTGTCTTTATACTCCAGAGAAACAAATTTTGTTTTATTTAGGTAACAAAATAGTGTAAACAATACCAATTGCTGAATATTTCCTCTACATTTCAATAAACTAACTTGAGGGTTAGACAATAGATGGATAAGGTTGATAAACGATGATCCATATAGCTTTTGTTTTTTTAATGTAAGATTTTTGAGTATTTAAATACTATCAAAATAATTTTATCATAAACATTACACGTTAATTTACAGTTTTATTTAAATTATGAATAAGCTTATGCCAATTTTTTATAAATCAGATTTTTCATAATAAAGTAGTCATCAAATGACCAGATCAAATCCTTGTGAATAAAATGCACGCAAAGCATCAAAAACCGATAAAAGCGCAGCGCTTTAGTGCTGCGCGCCTCTAAAAGATATAATTGATCGCGAATAATCTGCCAAAAACAAACGAATACTTAAAATGTCTTTATTTAGATATTAATATTAAAAACAAAAAATAATATATAAGATTAAATAGGAATTATTATAACTTTATACAAAGAACTTATCACATATTCAAATTGTCATCCGATCATACGATTTAGTGTGTAAGTTTTACGATCTCACCCCATCAAGCGGCATATAGAAGACAATGATGGTGAGATATAATATATTGTTCATATGAAAATGTGTCTAAGATATTATATGAGATGGATGAAGGGACATTGAATACTGATGATATGGAAAATGAAAAACTGTTATAACATTCTCTTCTTTCACGAATAAGATGATGAATTCCTCTTTCACGCTTTGAATGTAAACAATGATTTAAAAATTGACGAGTTGCGCTATCAATTTTACTTGATGCTTAGTCTTGGTTATTTTTATCCTATAATTTTATGATTTTTTTTTTATGTTTTAAATAAAATAAATTATAGCCGGTCACATCAAACATAAAGAAATATTTTGACTTTGTAATTTTATTTTATTTTACAAATGTAATAATTACATATATAATTTTTTATTATAATAAAGTATCTGAATCGTCATGATAATATTTAGAGTTAATAAAATAGCGTCATCACATTTGTTTTGTTTAGAAAAGGCTCCTAATAGATTACACCTCTTTGGTTATTAAAGTATAAAATAGTATAAAATCCTCCCTATTTTATATGGAATCTACCGATCACATGACAAAGGGGTTTGTTGAGCTCAGACTTTACCAGGCATTCCGTTTGAGAGCAATTAAGTCGAGTGCTTTTGAGTATTACTATAAATGGTTTATGGTAAGAAATGTACCGAAACTGAGCTCAACATAATACCTGTCTTATTTTATAATAATAATTGTGGTTGTATAAATAAAAATTTATATATTTTATAAAAAATTAATTCAATATTAATAAACCTTATATGTACATAATATTCTGAGAAGACCAAACGAAAACTAAAATTGTCGTAAAGGATGCGAACGCAATCAAATTAACTTCCTGATTAAGAAAAATATTATATTATTTTATATATCTTTTTTTATTTATTTTTCACAAAATTTATTTATCATTTGGTTATTCCACAATACATTTTTTACATTTTTTTAAAAACCAAGAAATCAGATCGGGCTTTAGGAAAAAAAAAATTATTACTGTTATGTTATTAGTATAGACCGTTGACGAAAAAGATACCATTTATTTTAATTTATTTTATTTATATAGGACAGTTTACATTTATATACCAACAGAAAAGCCTAAGTATAACATTCCTGAAAATACAATGTACGCGATACATATTGTAGGGTCTATAGTATAGGTCGTTTCGTAATAAGGACAGGACGTAACTGCAATGAAAGCGGATGTAATGAAGGGAAAATAATACGCAATGACCGCTCTGCTGTGCCTTTGTCTACTTCCATCTTCAATTATCTAAGAATGTGCTCCGATCCTGAATGAAATGTCTTTAGTAGAGGTATATGAACCATAGCATATATTCACTAATATAATTCACTTCACTTAGAACACTTTAGGGCAAAATAGTTGCTATTGACAATTTTACGTCCACTTTCACGTATACATCAGAAAATTTTATAATAATGTTTTAATCACTGAGTTTCAATTAAAAAAATAGTTAAAAATGTGTACTCGAATAAAATTCTATGGAATTTTAAATTGTAAGTTGTAAGACATAAACTATATGTATCTTATCAAAACAATTTTTCGTCCACGTTTTAAAATTTTTGCACATTAATTCAAAATGTTAAAACTTAAAGCACATAATTTAAAATGATCTCTTTTAAGTGATTTGAACGTCAAAGCTAGGTCATAATTTGAACGCATGGAAAAGTAATTTAAGTGAAGTTGGGACTTTGAAACCGTCTGTGCTTTACTCCTAGAGCATTCTATAAATTTGACATCTATTATCATGCAACAGCAAACTGGAATACTGTGACGTTATTACGTAACTAATATATTTTATTCTATTCTTTGGACTTAAGCAAAAAATGCTTTTGCAAAATACTTAGTCTTACGATTTTATATTATTTTATTTATTTATTTATTGAGAAAACAACAGCAAATTAACAACCATATGACAAATTTACAATATATACCAACATAAAGCCAATAACTGTCTTCTTCTGTTTTATACAATATTTAACTATACACTAATGGGTGTTAATCGACCCGTTAAATAATATACAGTCAACAATGGTTTAAAAAAATAAAAAAAAATTGTTTATCTCTTTTATTTGTTAGTCTAGTTGACACGAATATATAACAAAGTAGTTGTTAAAGAAATAAAGTTTTACATTAATTTCGCGACACAAGCAGCTTCCTAGGATCTAATTATACATCAGAAATTTGATGTAATAAGTAAAGTAGAAATTTTAAACGACTTATACCCTCATCTCAATAGGGACGTGCTCAAAAGTTTTTACGAAACCGAAATTAAGTTTCAAACATACCATTATTTAAATGACTAAATGGTTTTCTTATGCGAATTTAAGTATATAAAAAGCATTGTGTCAAAAAAATCATTCAGTAGTAAAAGATTTGAGATAAAAATTTAAGTTAAAATTTGTAATTAGGTAAATAATATGTGAACTGTTTACTTCATTCATGTGTAATTTTGAATCCTGAATTTATTTTAATAATTGCCTATTTTTATTATTATTATGTTTTTCTATTTGTATAGAGTAAAACAATGTTATTTTAGAAATTATATAATATAGTACATAAATTAGCAAAACCTCTTCATAGCATAGCATCTTTATGGGAAATAAATATTTTATATATATATTTGTTTTTAATTAAATTGAACAGAAACTTAATGACTATGTAACAAAATATTATAATTTACAAGCCTGCGAAAGTTAAAAACTATGTTGCAGTAAGAACGCAACACAGTTTTTAAAATAAGATTAAAACAAGTATAAATAATACTTATTCAATATCAAGACACCTTCTTCAGAATTATGATCTTGAATTTATTAGAAGCTTCGAGTCTCTTTCGATTGTTAACGAAATTTCCGAATTTCGTTAACGTTCAAATCACCTCGATTTTCGAAATCGGATTATTTGTAACATCTTGACGTTTTGAGGTATCCTATTATTATATCATTATATTATATACTTAAATTATGTAGAAAACAAAATATTGTAAACATCAATCGCGGATTATCGCCTTCAGTCGTAATTCAATAGACTAATTTGAGGGTAAGATGACTAATAGGTTAGGTTAATAAACTTTACTACGCTTGCTTTTGTTTTTAGCCACTTCTAATTGGTGTTATAATATGAAATTACTTAATTTTGTGTTTAATTTGCAATTAAGGGAAAGTTTTGTAACATTAACAATATAAATTAACGGCATATATGTTAATTTACAATTTTGTTTAAAACTATATTTAAAATTGCGTAGATGTTAATTTAAAATAAATAAGTTTTGTCAAAACATGTATAACTCGCAAACCGCAGTGTGAAGAGGAAACCGTCTCTGCGGTGCTTATGAAGGATTTATGAGTGACGCAAAGACCGCGAGATATTGTAATCTGTCTCGTCGACTCTCGAGAGCAGCGGGGCTTGTTTATTTCACTTAATATTAAATTTTGGTAGAATTTAAAAAAATAATTTCCCTGTTGAATACAATGATAGTCTTGAGTAGTATTAGATATCTTTTGTATTTGGAAATGTAAGATGTTGTTCGTAAAATACTTAAACATGTGACCGACAAGATATGATAACTGTTTAATTATTTATTATTTTAATAAAGGTATATAAAAAATGTAAAAAGTTTCATACAAAAAATAAACACTAGTAATTACAAATTATTAATTTAGACTTAATAAAACAAAAGTCTTTTTATTCTTTCTTCTGTGTGACTCTTCACTTGATTTCTAGTTTGTTTTCAAGAAGAAACCGTGAAAATTTCATTTTTATAAGTTTAATATATGCTTGAATATAGTAACCTAAAATTTTATGACTAATTAAAATAAATATAAATTAATTAAGAATTATGAGAATTCTACACTAACCTTAGCTATGTGCGTATGTCTAACGCTCGCATCACATTCATCCATAATATGAACGATAATGGTAGTGAGATATAAAGTAATGTTCATACGCAAATGCGTCCTGACGTTGTTATGTGAGATGGATGAAGTGGCATAGAATACTGATGGGGAATGAGAAACTATTGTAGGCACCCTCTTACTTCAAGAGCTAAATAGAAACCCTTTAAAATTTAAATGATATGGGGATTGTCGCGTTATGCTATAAGCTATACGTTTATAGTAGTTCATTATATGATATTATTATTATTTTATTGAACACAATTATAAGGTTAGGTCATTTTCACAGCTATAATAAAGATAAAAATGACGTACTGCATATGAATAAATTAATTATTAAGCATGTAAGTAAAGTTTTACAAACCTTGATTAACTTGTAAATGTCTTTTGAACGACTATAATTATTAAATATAAAAAGATATTGTTATTTTTATTTATGAAGTTATATAACGCCTATATTACTTCCTATTCAAATAAAACTATTTTTACGGATCAAAACGCGTATAATTTGATTAAATTTTGATTTTAACCCGACGTTTCGAATACTTTGCAATGTAATAGTGTCTGTCCCACTTACATCTCGTTTACCCGTTAACACAATTACTGCAAAAGTATTCGAAACGTCGGGTTAAAATCAAAATGTAATCAAATTATACGCTAGTTTTAATCCGTAAAAATAGTTTTAATTCAAATGTGTACTAGTTAAATCTAAGAACATACTATTCCTTCCTATTTTATTGTGAAATTACTGATCACATGACAAAGGGGTGTGCTGAGCTCAGACTTTTTTAGGTTTTACATTAAATAAGTCTAGTGCTTTTGAGGATTGTGTTTAAATGCTTTTGGGTAAAACTAGCCTCTTGCGGCGGCTTCTCCCGTATTTTGTGTTTATGAAAAATAGCAAATAGTTGTAACGCTGGACTCCTTCACCTCCGCCTCACATCGAACCGACTAACAGTAGGCGCTTATTTGTGGTTCCTTTCGTTCGTTCGTACAATATTATCGTGATAACATTCAAACTACTTAGTGTAAAAGACAAAGTTTATTTATATTAAATACTAAGAGCGATAAATCAATTAATTTTGATAAAAAAATATAAATACTCTAAAATATTGTTAAAAAAGTATCTAATCAATTGTATTTGTGGCTTACTATGTTGGATATAATGGCGTTTAGTTAAAATATAAAAGATAGATTTATGCTTTCGCTAATCTCTTAAAAAGCATAAGAATTTCCGACTTACTTGGTACTATCTTTATATTTATAATCAAATTAAACAAGATCTACATAAATTCAAAAATATAATTTATATAACGGTAAAGTCACATCTGAATTCATTAAGTAATTTTTGCATAAAAAGTAAAAAATAAACATACATTCCCACAAACTTTCGCATTTATAATATAAGTAGGAAGTAGGATTAGTAGGATAGTAGAAAGTAGAGTGGACTATCCACGCTCATACCTGTTTTGTGTTTTAGAAAATTTTTAATAGTTGAAGTTGTATAAATTAAAATGCATTTATTTTACAACTTGTAAATGGAACATACATAAAACTTATATTTAACACTAATATTTTTACAAAAAAAGATATAAAAGTATTTTTTCCTCTCTAAGACCGATCCGTCGTTATCTTAATTGAGATACCATACCGCCACCTCTCAACCGTATTCTGGGTTTCTATATTTATTTATCTTTATCCTAAATAGCTAAAGGCATAGAGAATACTAGAAAGTCATGGCACATTATTGAGCCTTGACATAGACATACAAATTCTTGAAATTTCTGAAAAAACAATCAAATATAATATATATTAAAAAATTCAGTTGCTTATAGGACCATGAAATATATTATATTGAACTTCTTTGTAATGAACTTTTTTGTATTATTAAAAATATTAAAAATTTAAATAAAACTTTAAGTAAAACTGTTTATCCTCAACACCTTTAAACCTTCTACAATCAATATTGAACAGTTATGTTAACTGTTAAATTTTTTATCTCATCAAAATAATTTTTTATTTATGTTACAGAATATTATTTTCTACATATTTATAAAGCATTTCAAGAAGCAAAAATTTAAAAGCTCATAATTTAAAATAATCTATTTTAAGTGATTTGAACTAAGTTAAAACTAGGTCATAATGTGAATGCATGATAAGTTATTTTAGTTTGCTGCCCCAATTTGAACGCGTCAGCGCTTTACTCCGGGAGCATTCTATAAATTTGATATCTATTATCATGAGCAGTAAAATGTTGAGAACTGGATTACTAAAATGTCGCTATGTAACAAAATTTTTGGGCTGAGCGAAGCGAAGCTCTTTACTACCCAAATTTTCAACTCTTTGTTACACTACTCCTCCTTCAATTTACGAGCTACACGCATGAAATTTTGCACACATGCCCATAGTGAGCAAAACTCGGTCTGGATTGAAAATCAGCCGAATCGTAATTTTGGTTTTCGAGATAATTGATAAAATGTGTCCCATATAGTTTACATATAGAATGTTTTTGTTTCGCGCGCGCTGCGTCGCGAGGCTAACCCCGCTTGCGTGGACCTAGTATTTCATTCATTAAAGTTAAATAATAATATTTTCTATGGTAAATATTTATTTTTAGGATTCTTTTAGTTTTTTTATTTGCATCATATTGTTGTAAACAAAATTTAATAACACTTTACATTTAATACTCAAAATTAACTTTTACAACAAATTCGTGACGTAAATTTCGTTGCGTCTAATTATTCATCATCAACTGAATATAATAAATAAGGTAGACATTTAAAACGACTCACATCTCCATCTGAATGCTTGGGACGTGCTTCGAAAGTTTTAGCGAAATAGAAAGTTTCAAATATGCGATTGTCATGGGGACTAAATGTTTCTGTTTTAGAGTTTTAGTATGCAGTGGGTATTGAATATAATAAAAACAATTAAGCACTAAAAAGTTTGACATTAATATCTGTTGAGGTTAAAAATTGTAATTATTATATTGTTTTACCATTAATCCTTACAGTACCCATGGAATTCGTTTGTTTTTTTTACTTCATTGTTCTGTTTTGATATTAATTTTTTTATTTCCATAAGGTAAAATACTAATTCTTTAATTATACAGATGATAGAAGCTTGAGCATGAATTAGCAAAACTATACTAAGATATAGTTGAACTGCAACGCGAACCCAAGGAAAATGTTAAATAGGAATAAAACAAGTATATGTAAGACATTTAAATTATTAACTTGTTCAGACACAGTATCTTTGTCAGAATTATTGAATTATGAATAAAATCAATGGAATAATTCGGTTTTCAAAAACTTTGAATCATTTTAACCATGCTTTTTTTATTAACGAATTTATGAGTTAATCTATTTTATTAACATGTTGCTATTAATAAATTCAAGATATAACAAGATGTCATATGATTTTCACATAAAAGATGCATATAACTATAAAGTATCGGTTTTCAATAAAAGTTTATAAGGGTCCTTGTATTTCAAAGCTTGTTGGCTTGTAGCCAGGTTTTTTCCAAACCATTTCTTTTAATTTCAGAAAAAATAGTTCAAGAAGGATGCTCAAGATGTTTATTTATTATTCTTTCAAAGACACGTTTAAATTTTTTTTTCGGGATCAAATGCAAAAAATATAGTTTCAAAAATTTGACAAGAAGTTACATAATTACGAGACACAACTTTAGCTGCAATTCAATAGAATAAATGCTCGTAGAATATATGAAGGGTTAGATCTTAATAGACGATAATACGTTTACTGTTGCTTTTATTTAATATTTTGTTCTTCTCTTTAATTACGTTTGAATTATATGATAATATGTGAATAATTATTTTCATACTTAATTTGTAATTAAGAGAAACTATGTATTTTAATAAAAGACATTTTATGTAAATTTACAACTTTATTTACATTACAAATTAGGTTATATTATGTTAATTTAATGTACGAGTAAATCAGTTTTGTTAAAATATGTATTACTCACACGCCGCAGTGTGAAGAGGAAGTCGTTTCTGCGGTGCTTATGAAGGATTTATGACTGACGCGAAAGACCGCGAGAGATGGTAATCTATATCGTCGCCACTCGAGACAAGCGGAGCTTATATATTTCGCTTGATATTAAATTAAAATTTTAGTCGATCTTAATAATACCATTTATCTGATGAATTCAATGAATGACTATTATATTTGTTACTTTTTATAGTCAGAAATGTAAATTTCTTGTGATTCCTTATATATATCGCCGCATCCTTATTACGTATGTTAAAATGGTTTCGAGTAACAAGTAAACTTAACAAGTCTATTTAAGATAAGTTTGTTTAATGATAAGAATGATTATTTGTTATCATAATTAATCTCCGTTAAATATTTATGTAAATGTACACTTGTACATCAGATCATCATGTAGTTGAACCATTATAAAATAATGGTTCAACTACAAGTTACGACTGATTGAACTTCAATTTGAAATAATTTTGTTATCACCATCACGTAATTCATTGATATGTTAAATATTAGACTTTAACATTAATAATTAAAATATAATATATTTATTTATAACTTCAAAAGTTTTTTATTTGTATAAATATAATTTTACTAGGTAATTATTTTAAGTTTAGAAAAGGCGCGACATCTATAATAACTATGAACAACTATATTTAATGTTAGAAATTAAAACAACAAAATATGTAATTATTTTAACATAGACATTTTCATTAGAAATTCAGAAAAACAGAATTAAGAAGTTACAGAAAATTATATTCGAGATAAGGTTAGTTAAACGAATTATTCAAAAGGAAAATTTTTCCTCATTGCTAAATTATTTAAAAAAAATAAAAGTTTGATTAAAGGTAACTTTTATATTTTTAAAATCACTTTGACTTTTCTCTCAATGTAAAGATTGCTAATTACCAAAAATAAATATACTAGTACATTTATTACAAAATGCTTAACATATTAATAATTTATGAAAAAATGACGAAAATATATGATTGCATGGATTTGCCATTTATGTATAATAATAGATGGATTTATAGTGGATTTACTAGCAGTTGAAAAATAATAATCAACTTTCTCTTAATTTTATTTATATAAATATCTACAAAAATATTATAAATTTTAAATGGTTATTTTATAAATTTTATTTATAATTTTGTATTGTCGTTGAGACAGCCAATAATTCAGAGCGGAGTTTCCGTCTTGGTACTACCCGTGCTCGTACTCGACGTGGTGACCCGCGAGCACTTGTCACAATTCTTTTCTGTAATTGGTCCATGTAATGGACTTTTTGAATTAGATTGTGAAGGTTAGCATCTGGGGTCTGAGGTCGTATATCCACAAACGAATATTCGACAGATATTTGTCAGGCTATCCTATGAACGCATTTAACAATATTATTTTTTCGTAATTTTTTTTTTATGTAGGTCAAGAAGAAAAATCTGAAATAGTCAAAGTTTAAAAAAAAAACATATTTAAAGTCGTCTGCACCACGCCACAGCTATATCATAATCTGAATGCATGCAAAACTAATTTAAGTCTGTTTTCCGACTTTGGAAGCGTCAGCGTTTAACTTCGAGAGCTTTCTCCAAAGTTGATGTCTATTCTTGTCTATACGCGTTTAAATTACTGCTTAACTAATGTGTAATCTATTCTTCAAAGTTTAAAGTATAATAGAAGAAATACATTATCAAAAAAAAATTTTTTTTTTAATTTTTTGTTTCTTTTAAACTCTTTTATAGCACACAAAAATAAAAAAATCAGCGCTACAGTCATTACGTTAAACTTCAAAGCATTTAATTCTACATCGGCAACTGAATATAATATAAGGTAGAAATTTTAAACGACTTGTACCTTCGTCTCAATACTAGGGACATACTCGAAAGTTTTTACAAAGCTAAAATGAAGTTTTAAAGATGCGATTGCCATGGGGGCTTAATGGTTGTGTCTGCGAGTTTTATTATGCAAAAGGCGTATTGTTTTTTTTATACAACTTTTAGAAGTAAAAGTTTCGAGAGTAATTTTATGATGGAATTTAAAATTTGTAATTAGGTACAT
This sequence comes from Mechanitis mazaeus, assembly GCA_959347395.1. Classification (NCBI taxonomy): domain Eukaryota; kingdom Metazoa; phylum Arthropoda; class Insecta; order Lepidoptera; family Nymphalidae; genus Mechanitis; species Mechanitis mazaeus. Next base: position 18,959,855 of record OY365750.1, read on the forward strand.
AATATATGAATTTTTTAAATTTTTTTGATTGATTTTGTTCCTTTAATTATTTAAATTTGGTGTATTTGTTAATTCTTGATTTTCTTTTAAATATTTGCTTTTTATGAGTTTTGATTACCTTACTAAAATAATACATGGATTAGCAAAATTCTATTCCGGCATAACTGAAGTGAAGTATTATTAGCAAAGAATTTTTAAATAACCAAAATTAAAACTAAATTAAATAAGTATAACTGAAATATCCACAAATACTTAATTCCATGAAACATTACCTTTGTTAAAACTATTTGCTTCATTTAATCTTCGAGTTTTTTACAACTGTACAAAATAAAATTTTTAAATTTAAATTTAAATATTTAATTTTATTTATCAACACATGTTTTACTAAAATGATATCATCCTTAGTAAATAAAGCGGTTAAATAATCACTTCAACATATAAAATGATGTTAACATAAAACATTCTCGTAACTATATATGGAACAGGAGTTTATAAGGGTACTTGAATTTCAAGTCTGGTTAGCTTGGAGCCCGATTTTACACAAAACCGTGTACTTTGATTTAAGAAAAAATTCATGGTTCATTTTATTATTCTTTCAAAAACATGATATAAAGTTTATTTTTATCCTCAAACATAAAATCTGTTACAATATTATTTCCGAGTTTCAAAATCAAAATGCAAAAATCTATAGTTTTTTTTTTTATAATCTATATTTTATTTTTAGAAGTCTGAAGACATTTTCTAGTGATTTCTTTATAAGCCAGTGACAAAAAAACTTGGAATTTCATAGAAAATAAAAGAGTGTAATTAATATCAATAGCGAGATATCGCGTTTCAGCCCTAATTCAATAGACCAACCTGAAAAACAGATTAAACATGTTACTTATAAACCTTTTCTATTATATTATAAAAATATACTACATATAAAAAAATTATTCATTTAATTTTTAGTTTGAAAATTAGGGTAAGTATTTTTTTGGTTAGTCGTTGGTTCGATGCTCACATGCAATGTTTGTGTAATCCGATTTTTTATGTTCATATCGTGCCTGAGTCTTATTTGGGTCCGTTATGTCTAGGCTAATATAAAAAGTTTTATTTGATATTCACATTTAAATTTAGATATGAATTTTTGCAAGTATATACAATATTTTTCTGTTATATGGTTATATAAAGTATATATCGCTTCCTATTTTGTGTGGAATGTACCGATCACATGACAAAAGGGTGTGCTGAGCTCAGACTTTATTCAGGCATCAGGTTTGAGAGCAATTAAACAGAGTGCTTTTGAGGATTGCTTTAAATGCTTTATGGTAAAATATCTATGGAATTCGAACTCCACGTTTATATCGATTTTGTGTTAGGAAATGTTTAATTTGTGGTATTTCAAAATAAAAAGCATTTATTTTTTATATAATTAATAAATAATAATAAAACTTAATTGTATATAAGAAATATTGAGTACCTAAAATTTATAGAAGGCCCAACACAAAAAACTTGAAAAAATGGTGTTCTAAATTCCACTCCTCCGTTTTTGGTTTTGTTTTGTCTAGTTAGTTATCTATGAACTTTGTAAGTGTTTTTATTAAAAAATTAGCTATTTTTACTACTAAAACCGATAATAATATCTTCATCATATCAGAAGGATTTAGGTCTAAGCTAGTTGAGATCCAGTCTTCAGAACAAGAGTGTATTGATGTATGTAGAATCATAAAACAATTTTTATAATAATTTGTTATTATTCATATTAAATTAATTTTCATTGACAACTAACGTTGTTAAATAAATCCCCAGTATAAAATATCTACGTAATATGTGAAAAGGGCATAACTGCAACGGTAGCGTGTGTAATGAAGAGAAAATAATGCGCAATGACCCCTCTTCTGTGCCTTTGTCTGCTCCCATCTTTAATTATATAAGAATGTTCTCCGATCCTGAATGAAATGTTTATAGGAAAGTTATATGAACCATAGGATATATAAATCGCTTGACCTACATAATTTACTTGACGAATTTACTATTTTGTATTAATATTGGCTTCAAACTAGTTTTTGGAAATTGTATATTTATATTTGTTAACAGCTGTTGCCCCCTACTCCGTCCGCGTGAATTCTCATGGGGAATACACATTTGAATTTCTTGTTATATTAGTAAAACTTAATCTTTGTACAATGACTATCGGTTGTAGGTAAAAATTATGTAAAGTTTCTTCCAGGGGGATTGCAAAAAGAATACCACTGTCTCAAACTCTATACAAATTTTCATAATTCGAAGATTTTATTGGATGCATTAAATTTCTTGGATGTAATTATTTTTTTAGTGTTTTTATTCATATTTTTTCTTTTTGCTTTCGGTTTATCTCAATATGATTAATTATAAAAAGACAAGCCATAATGTGTGCGACTCCCATGATATTAACTGATATTAACTTTCTGTTTTTAATTACATTTATTTTAAAATAATAGTTATATTTCAGAAATTTACTGTCATGAACAACTTGTAAGAATTATAGTACCCCTCTAATTGTTGAACATGACGTCGAAAGCAATTTCAGCTATTAAGTTTTAAAACATAACTTTATTAACCTCACACACCTTTTGACACTTTTCAACAGAAGTTTCCTACAGACGTATCCCGGTGTACTGTAAATCTTTCTGACAAGACAAGAACAAAGTACCTTGTGTTCAAGAGAATACTGTATATAATTTTTGATAATAAGGGTTAATATTATAAAATATTATATAAATATTTCTAAAAATTAGGGAAATGATTTCAAAATATACCTTATTTAATTTATCCTTTTAATAATAATAATAATATAATATCTTTATGCATATCATATATATATATACAGATACATTCTAACAGAGAGGTAAATTTTTTGTATGTCATATTTATTATTACTCTGTGTAGATTTATATTGCAACAGTAATAATAAATGCTACATCTAGTAATATAATAATAATTATTATATTTAATTATATTAAATATAACTTTGTGAGTTTTTAATTTATTTCTTCTTATCGAGTTAGAAATAATATTAAATTGATGGATACCTATATTACGACGTACTTTAAGCTAAGAATGTAACCAAGCCAGCTAAGCTTAACTAAGACATGGCATAAATAGCATAAAGCTTGCAAGGAACGCTAATGTAAGAATATTATAACTCTAGATAAATAATTTTAATAGTAACATTGTTATATGGAATGAGATTCATTAACGCTCTAAAGCATTTGGTGGTTATTCATTAAGAAATAATTTTTAAATCAATAGTACTTTTTAATTTAACAAAAATAAAATGTTGTAGTACACTGTATTATAATTATTGTGAGATTTTTGAATGTTTAAATAAGCGTCAATAAAGACGGTTTTCAAGTAATATTTTGTTAACTTATGTTCAGTAATACTTAAGGCCAACCTTAGCCTCCAAAGGCTTCTCTTAAGTTTTGTAAGACTAACCTTGCTTCAAAGACTTTGTTCTTATATACCTGTATCCGTAAAAATAATAAAAAAATATTCATATCAAATAGTATGTAAGAAAACACAATTAAATAGCGATCAATAAACAAGATCATCATTGAATTATGATTGCAAATATTGAGGTGCTAAATGTGTGTGTGTGTTTGTGCCTGCGTGCGTGTGTAGGTCCGCGACTGTCTGCGCGTGCGTGTTGTGTATGTGTAGCGTCGTGCTATGTGGGTATAATTTTAGATTATTACTGTTAAAACATATTAAATTATTTTGATTTAAGCTTCCAATAATAGTTGTATAATAATACTCTTTTATCGAGAATTTCAATACCTATGGTACGTAATGCCAATTTAATAGAAATGTATTTTTTTTTATCTAATAATATATTTTTGTAGGATATTTTTTAATATTGCTCTATTAATTGTATTTTACTGTTAAATTGAACGAGTATTTTAAAGAACTAGCAGCTATGGTGTTATACCTATGACGTTTAAACTTCTATTGATCTTTTTACATCACTAAGGCTATATAGGGTTAAACCTTTTTTTTAATCTTTATGTAAGTTGTTACGAAAAGGTTGGGCATCTACCTGTCTTAAAGTAATGACTTTCTGCATTTTTATTTTTGGAGCACTCGTACAAGTTTTATATAAACTAAACTAGATCAAATATTTTTTGAAAAAAGTTTTATTTAAAAAAAAAAGAAACTATAATAACGTCAAAAATAATTTATCTTAAATGCTTTGTTCTTATAACAAGCAGGCAGCATATTATTTTGTTAGCCGAGATTGTTCTAAGATGATACTTTAGTTGTAAAAAAAAAACAATAAAAAGGAACATTTTTCGATTAAAGATACATTAAGTTTCGTTTTGTTATTTTATTCAGAACTGGTTACTCGGGTTTTATTATTTTATGCAAAACTTGGTTTTCTGGCTTATGGAAGAAATTTTAAAGTAAAAATGATTCGACAGCAGCTTCATCAGAAAGTAATTAGATTTTTTATTATTAAGCAGTCTCTGAAAAAGAAGATCTAAACTTCATTACATCATTAGAAAATGATTTTTTGTATACTATTTACTAAAATAGTGCTTAAAACTAGCTGCCATTACATTGATGTTGTTTTGTAACTAAATATGAATTTAGCTTTATAAAAGTATGTTTAAAGTTAAATTCGTATTTAGCTAAAAGCTTACAGGAAGGCTATTTTGTCATATATGGACTTTCCTTTTTTTTGACCTTAAGTCATTGTTTGAAGATACTTTCTAATGATACTATGACTTATCTCATTCAGAGAACACCACTTATGACGCTAAATGTAAAAAGTATGAATTCCGACATGGCTAAAACTTGATTCATTTATGATTAACACTTTTTTTATATATTTGTTAAAAATTCAGATCAAAGGAATTCAAAAGTGAATGAACATTATATCGGTAATTTTTGTATTTTTAATTATAATTACTAAACGTATTTTATAGTATATATATTGTATAGTATGTAACCACCAAGCAGTGGGATACTTAATTTTTTGATAATCCCATACTTGCCACCACTTTTTATTTTGGTTTGTATTATTTTTTAAATATCACTAACAGTTGATGACTGTTCATTTGTTCGCAGTTATTCCTGAAGATTCCTGTCTATGTTAACCAAAGATAATGACGCATTCTAATGATTAAGGAATTTTATAACAGGTCCAATGTTTTTTGAAGTTATTCGTTACAAACATACAAACTTTACCTATTTTGAATATTATTTTAGATACATAGATGCTCACTCTAAATGTAACCACTGTAAAAACTAAAGTGAACTAACAATTATATAAAAATATTTTAGAGTTTCTTGATCTACTTTCTCAAACCGTGGCGTTTGAAAGATAAGTACGAAATTATTTTTTTCATATTATTTGCAATATAAAATTATTTTATGGTCATTTAATAATTTACAGAGGGTGGGTTTCATAAGCATTTGTTTCATGAACATAGATTGGGATCTATTAACATCTTAGAATTGTTTGTTTAATTGTTGTTCTGTATGTGTGACATTTAAATGTTAGACTGCAAGCAAATAAAACGCTTGTTTTTCGATGTCTGAGATAATGTTATATTGATAGCAACAAAACATCTTACTTTCATTTTCAGATAACTTTGGAATGCGAAGGAAGCCAGCTCTATTGTTTTGGGCTTTTAGCCAGTGAACACACACACCGATACATACACCGAAGCCAGCGCTTATATTACAGTTGTTTGAGATAATGTTGAATTGCGAGCGAAGAGAGTTCGTATGTTTTGAATACTTAAGATAAATTAAATTGCGAGCGAAGCGAACGTTTAGGTTTTTAGTGTGTGAGATAGTGTTGGATTACGAGCGTGCGCTTATGATTTGGGTATTTGACAGGGTATATGATATAATGTTGATGAGTGTATGAGATAATGGGGGATTTTTAACGAAGCCAATTGCAAAATTTGATTTGAATAGAAGCGACTACTAATTGTTTGAGTGTTTGAGATTGTTTTACATTAGGAGCGCAGCAAATTGTTAAATTTTACAAAACATACTATCACTTAGGTGGTCGAACTTTAGCACTTATATCAGTTTTTCGTTATTATTTAAAAATACTACCATAATAATGTTTTATAAGGCTTACACGATTACTACACATTTCAATAAAACTATTTTACGGATATAATTCGCGTTATAACCGTAAAATATTTTATTGAAAAGTTTTATTGAAATACTACCATTAAAAGTTTTATTGAAATACTACCATAATAATAGACGGTAATGAGATGTTTATAGACAATTTGATATAAAAATATAACTTTTTGAAAATGAAGCTTTTCTGGTAAAAAGTGGTATATATTTTTAAGGAATAGTTCCAGAGCGGGTGAAACGATCGGAGTAAAATAAATATCAATTGGATTTTGCCAGTGTCTCCGCAAGAATGAACTATACAAATGTAAGTAACACAATTTTTCATACAAAGTTTCTTCCTCCTTTTGACCTTATTAGTGGTTATTTTTTTTATTTGTTGTGTCTTTTTACGGACTACGCTCTATCCTTTTAAATAGTTTCCTTCAAAGCGCTTAAGCAATACAAGCGTAAAGGGGTTACAGTTATCTAAGCAAACAAGATTTTACGTTTATTATATTAGTTGGATAGGACAATAAAATTTTAAAAATAAATAAATAAAGACGTTTGCAACATAGTATGAAATTTTCTTTTTACTTATATTTAATCACGACATCCAAATTGTCGATTTTAGAAAAGATAGTACTAAATTATAGTCTCATATTTATATTGACTTAAAAGTGAACTTTTATATTGAAATAAATTAATTAATAATTGCAATCAGTTATCAATTATTATCATATTTTATGCAATTAATTTTAAAAGTTACAAAGGTTTGCGTATTTGCTCCTGACTCATTTTAGAAATGTCATTTAATATAAAGGTAAGAAACATAATTCCAGTAATATTCCCTTGGTAATATCTTATTACCTCCCACAAGACACTTAAACAGTCCTCAGGAGACTATTCACGATGTTTATAATATGTATTTTATTGCAATATTTATAGAATTCTATAACAAGAAAAGGTATAATTTATAATTAAAGTATTTGATTTTCTTTAATGTAATTAATATTTTTTAAGTAATATACATCTAGATTTAGATAAGAAAGATATGGATCCTTAATCGTTTTTATAAAATAATAAACCACTAGGAATTGAGTGATTATATAATGATATATAAATATTGTCATAGAATTTGTAGGACTTACGCAATATAAACACTGCGTAAGTCCTACAAAAAACGATTACAATATCTAATCTCTTAATAATATTATATGTATTTTCTCAGAGCTAATGGGACTTATTAGCTACTCCTACTGGTTAACATCGTTCTTATCTTATACCAGCAATTTCTTCCGCGATGTAGAGCCAAAATAAAATAGGCTTATTATGTCGGACTGCCGTCTAAATGTTATTTTATTTATGTTGAAAGGTATTATATATGTACTCAGGAGTATTTGTATATACAATCGATGAAGTTGTTAAACAGTAAAAGTGTAACATATTAATCGATAAATAAAATGTTATTCTCGACACAACCCGCGTATTTAATAATTCCAATCAAACCGCCACCTGTCCAGATTACGGGATTTATATTTTAATACCATATATGGTCAACGTGGTCCATATTGATTCCCCATACAAATATTTATCCCTTTACAAGCTTCATTTTTGGGACAGAGTACCTAGTTTATGTCCATCCCCAAGTCCCAATAAAACATCAAAAGTTAACATAATACTATCTCAAATAATAATTTGAGTTAGTATAATCTTAGCTTTTATAATATTTTATTTAATAAATATATTATAGTTATTTATATGAAAAGAAAAGTACTACAACAATTTCGTAGTATTTATAAACATTCAATTTTACGGACTTTTATCATTTTAAGAATATATTTTTAATCAAACGAGTAACCTTATATTTATACGTAAGAGGACTGAGTCGCCCCCGTCCGTGGGAGAATACCCTTTTTATGATACCCCACACGTAGTCCTCGGGTGGTGCTAATCAGGCGACAAACAACCGGTGGTAGGCTTCGGCCGTGGCTGGTGACCACCCACCAGACTAAGTCGTACCGCCAAGCGGCCTAGCCGTGTTCCGGCGCGTAGTCTGGTGACGCCATTATGGAAGTCGGGTCAGAGCAGTAGCGTTGCGAGTAAATGCCGAATAAGAAGTACACTGACTAACAAGCATCGGGAGACTAGTCGCGGAGGGTAGCGGGATCCGAGGCACGGTGCACCGCTGGCCGACCGCAGTCAGTAGGGGACCCAATTGTGAGCTCGCCACTCACGAAAGGCTGTCCCGCCAACTGTCGAAAAATCCCGGGAGTGCGTCATCGCGCCGGTTGGCTACCGGATGAGAGGGCGCGATGGACACTTTCGGGGGGGCTCGGGCGTCCCCGCAGTCTCCAGACTAGTCCCCCATCGATGTGCGTGGTTATGATGTGCTTCACTGGCCTTGCGTCGTAAACGCCTCGCTCTACTGCCGACTTTCTGCCTATATAAACTAAAAAAAAAAAATTATGAGAAACAAGAAGAAACGAAAAGATTATAAACAGCGGTTTCATACCCTCTCCCTGAAAGTGCACCTCAACAATATCAGAGGGATGCACTCCAATCTCAATTCTGTCCACCATCATCTCGAGACAGACAAACCGCATCTCCTGTTTCTCACGGAGACCCAAATACGATGTCCATCCGACGTGTCGTACTTATCCTACCCGGGGTATACCCTGGAGTACAATTTTATACCACGTGCGGGCGTATGCGTGTATGCCAGCGATGACATTTGTTTTCGACGTCTCCGTAAATTTGAAGACCCCAGTTTTTCGGTGTTGTGGATACTGGTTGATACAGGAATTGAGAAAATTCTCTATGCCTGTGTTTACCGGTCGCACAGCGGAGATATTGAGACAACTAGGCTCACTAACTACCTCAGCGAGGTGGCGGACTTAGCTCAACAGGAGTACCCGTCGGCTCAACTAGTGTTATTAGGGGATTTTAATAGCCATCACCAGGATTGGCTATATCCATACCTAGACACGAACCATGCTGGGAGAGAGACGAGACGCCTTGCTCTCTCGTTAGACCTCACCCAGTTGGTCCAAGGAGCCACTAGGGTGCCGGATGTTGACTCCCACACACCTTACTGCGTGGACCTTCTGTTGACGACTGATCCAGACAGGTACTCGGTGACGATTTCATCGCCCTTGGGTAGCTCTGATCACTGTCTGGTGAAATCTGTATCCGTCTACTCCCCTCCCGATCCCAGCCCTAAAAGTACGAGGCGGATGTGGCGATACAGGTCAGCAGATTGGGATGAAATGCGGTCTTTCTATGCATCTTTCCCTTGGCAGTCAGTTTGCTTCTCTTCGAGTGATCCCAGTGCCTGCGCAGATTCCATTACTGATGTGCTACGGATGGGAATGGAGTATTACATCCCATTTTCTGACGTGCCATCATATGGAAAAGCTCGTCCATGGTTTGGACCTGATTGTCGACGCGCAGAAGTGCAGAAACATCAGGCATACCTAGCCTGGGCTGAAGCGCGCCAGCGTAAGGCCATGGATGTTCGCGACAAGAAGAGAGCTTTTAACAAGGCTGCCAAGTCCTGCAAAAAGGTGTTAAAGAAGGCTCATTTTGACCACATTGGCCGCATAGGGTCCAAACTGGCTTCATACCCGCCGGGGAGTAAAGCGTTTTGGTCCCTAGCCAAAGAGGTTGAGGTGAACTTCTGCCGCCCCTCGCTACCACCACTGCAGAAACCTGATGGATCACTGGCTCACGCCGCTGTAGAGAAAGCAAACGTATTTGCATCTCTCTTTGCGGAATCTTCACGTTTAGACGCTGGTAGCGCAATACCTCCAGTTCTTCCTGGCAGTTCGGTGGCAATGCCGGAAATCCGAATTCGCCAGAGAGAGGTTTTGAAAACGCTACGCAATCTGGACGTGAACAAGGCCAGCGGTCCAGATGGTATTCCTGCAATTGTTCTGAAGACATGTGCGCCCGAGTTGTCTCCCATACTTACACGTTTGTTTAGGCTCTCTCTTGAGACTGGAAAAGTGCCGAGTTCTTGGAAGCTTGCAAATGTGCAACCCGTGCCCAAAAAAGGCAGTCGTGCTGACCCTGCCAACTACAGGCCCATATCGGTCACGTCCATACTCTGCAAGAGCATGGAACGCGTCCTTAATGTCAGGCTATTGGCGTACCTGGAATCAAACGACCTCCTCAGTGATCGACAATATGGCTTTCGCCGGAATCGATCAACTGGGGATCTTCTTGTGTACGCCACTCATATCTGGAGTGAGGCAGTTGAGAGATTCGGAGAAGCCCTTGCGGTTTCTCTTGATATTTCCAAGGCCTTCGACAGGGTCTGGCTCGATAGCCTTGTTAGCAAGCTTTCCTCCTACGGTTTGCCCGCTGGTTTCTGTGTGTGGATATCAGACTTTTTGAGGAATCGGTCAATACGGGTAGTCATCGACGGCTGCTCGTCTGATCGAATGGCTATTAATGCCGGTGTTCCTCAAGGGTCAGTGCTCTCCGCAACTCTCTTCTTGCTGCACATTAACGATCTGCTTAAACCCGGTATCTTTGGGTATGCAGACGACAGCACCGTTGTGGAGAGCTATATATCAAACACACGAGCTAGTGTGGCCGAAATCCAGTCACTCAGAGAGGCCATGGTCGAGCGCACAAACCTTTCCCTTCAGGCAGTCTCCGAATGGGGCGATGCCAACCTGGTTAGGTTTAATGCAGCGAAGACCCAGGCGTGTTTATTCTCTGCCAAAAAGAGGCCATTCCATCTGGCCCCTACTTTTCGAAATGTACCCGTGAAGATTGCGAACCACCTGGACCTTCTTGGTGTCAGGCTAAACTCGTCTCTCAACTTTGGTTCCTATATTGAGTCTAAGGCTCAATTAGCTGCTAAAAAGCTTGGTGTTCTCTGGAAGGTGCGTCGGTACTTCAAGCCGGAACAGTTGCTCACACTTTATAAAGCACAAGTTCGGTCGTGCATGGAGTACTGCTCGCATCTTTGGGATGGATCGGCAAAATACCAGCTAGAAGCGTTGGAATCAATTGAGGGACGGGCTAGGAGGCTCGTAGGTGATACCACCTTTGCCAAGGCAAAACTCCAAAGTTTGGACCATCGCCGCAAGGTGGCTAGTTTGTCGGTCTTTTATCGGATACATTTCGGAGAGTGTGCAACAGAGCTGCACAACTTGATACACCCAGCTCCTTTCAGTCACCGAACGACGAGAAGCTCAAATAAGAAACACCAATTTACGGTTGAGGTTCCAAAGTCCCGTACAAAGCGTTTTGCTTCCACATTCCTTGTGCGGACGGCGAAAATTTGGAATTCTCTGCCGGAGTCGGTGTTTCCTGATTGTTACAATCTGGGGGTCTTCAAATCGAAAGTTAATAGGTATTTACTAGGTAAGCGTGCCACACTTTAGACTACAGCCTATGCTTAACATCAGGCGGGCTGTAGTCAAACGCTTACCTATTGTGGTTTAAAAAAAAAAAAAAAAAAAAATACGTAAAGTGTTATTTAAATATCTCAATAGGTGAGTTTAACGCTAGTAAAGCACCGCGCTCTATCCGCTTCTAGTACGTGAGGTCATCATGATACACCTGCTCCTATTCTGCCACCGTTCAGTTAGACCGCTGAATACCGTTTTGAGAATTTCTTACCAACTATGTCCACACCTTTCTTTATATAACATTTAAACGTACGTACAGTACAGAATATAAAAGTGATGCAAGCAATTACATAGAAAAAGAGAATTTTAATGAATTTTTTTGGTGGGAACATGATGGCAAATCATTTTTAAAAGTGGTGTGTAACATAACAATATTATGGATTCTGAAATTGATCAATTTATTAATAACTTATTACTTACTTAAGAACAAACCTATAATTAGAGATCTATAAATAAAGATGAAACCTACAAACTAAAATTATAGATTTGTATTATTAATTATAATTCAAAAGTAATTAATTGTAAAAACTGTCATTATTAATTCAATTCTGTCGCTCGATTAATAAATTTATTTAGCAGACAACACTTTGAATCTTTTTAAGTTTAATTTGTATCAGCATGTTAAGTAAATTCAGCCAACATTGGTTTTAAGATCATTATTACTTTCTTTTGATAATGCTTATTCTGATTGCATGATTTTTAATATTGATCTAAAGTATTTATTAATATAAAATTCGTTTATTATATTTATAATAAAGGTTTACTGTTAAAACGAATATTCTTCCTAAAATTTTATAATCAGGTTGTACATCTAAATACTTACGTTTTATATAAAAATACAAAATAGTACTTTAGATTTTATGTACACAAAATATATTATAAACTTTTGTAAAGATAGAAATTTTAATATTAGCAACCTTTAATCATAACAGTTACTGTATTAAAAATAATAAAAAGTCCTTCAGTAAAGACTAAAATAAAAATACAAAATTTTAATGTATTTTCTCATTTTAACGTTGGTAAAAGTAACAAAGGGTTTCATTACCTCCTACGTATTTCATGATAATTATAAAATGTTAAATAGAATTCACGGGTTCCCAAATATTTTTTATAAACACAAAATAATTATTGGGAATATTAATAAATTAAGTTTCTACAACAAGTAAGCTACAATGATAGTTCTGCTTGTCATAATTATATTTAAAAAATATATAATAATATATTCTATGCAATGCTATTCTGTTAATTATGAAAAAAAAATCTATATTTGAAAACTAATTTGTTTTAAGTTTGTTTGATGATTTAATAATAAAGTGATAATATCTTAATTCTAAAAGCAAATACGACTCGTTCATATTCAAAAAAAAAAGGAAATAAATATTTAAGGTGGCGAGTGTGAACTTGAAGTTCAAGTGTAGTATGTTGTTTTAAGGATGGCGAGGGTGAAATTTATATAAACCTGAATATTTTAAAACAACTTTTCAATATTGAAATACATTCCTAATTGGAATAGAAACTCACAATTCTCATAAAATTTTTTAAATAATGATAACTAGAAATGGTTATGGGTTTTATTTTGCATATAAAATAAGTTAAAAGTTAAAATAAGTTTATTTAAAAGAAAATAGGCCCCTTTTTTTCTTAACAGTTTTTAATTAAGGTTTGGAAACCTTAATTTAAACATTTTTATAAAATTTACAAAGAAATCTTAATAAATTTCTAAATATTGTTATACGTTTTGGATTATATGGCTATTGGGGAGCCTCGCCAGGAACTTCCTTGTGTGCTTATCCGCTATTTTTGCCATTCGGATATGTCCAGACGCATGGGAAAGGCTATGGAACGGTGTTTTCTGAACAATTGTCAATGAGTTTTTTTGGGTTTGCGTTAACCGTTGGCTAATGCCTGGCGGGAGTCGGAAATAAAGTTTCGTATCCTATTAAAGCTTACTGGCGAGTTGGCCTATTTTTTTCTGTATATTAAGTTGACCTTTTTTCCTTCGGTCTCTTTTGTGAAAAGTAGGTTTGGGCCATTTGAGTGTGAGTTGAGACCTAGTGCTGGTTCGCTTCAGGTTCTTCTCTGTTTACATAGTATACCGAGGAGTTTTTCTGTGTCTTAAGGCTTTTGGGATGAGTATAGAGCTCAGGGCCTATTTCCGTCTAGCATGTTAAACATAGTGTTCGGTGAAGAAACGACTCAGTCGTGCTCGGGTCTTCGTTTTGTACTGCAGTTTTAGGTCTTACGATACAGCTATTGGTTTGTGCGGACTGGGCAACTGACGAACCGGTAGTAGTCTTCTTCAAAGGAGATTATATCTGCCGTAGATTGACCCAAGTAAAGATCTCGGGTCCGTGGCCTGGGGTAACCGAGCCACAAACCCTAGGGGTAGGGCCGTCCAGATCTGGGCGCTCCTCTCCAACCTGTCCCTCCTTAATAGAGGGACGGAACCTACGTGTGTACGACCGCAAGGGAGTTCCGTGGTGGATGTTTCGTTCGCCACCCCAGCGGTTGCACGTCGGGTTATAGGTTGGAGGGTCGAGAGTGAGGTGGAGACCCTTTCGGACCATTTGTACATCCGATTCGAGGTCTCCACCTCATGCCCGGTTCTGACCGGGTCACCGCAAGGAGGAAGTCGGTTTCCTCGCTGGGCACTCAAGCGTCTGGATCGGGAGATGGCCAAGGAGGCGGCCATAGTCCAAGGCTGGGCCTATCCCGATCTCCCTAGCGAGGAGGCTGACATCGAGGTGATGGCGCACCGCATGCGCGAAGCTCTTACTTGCATTTGCGATGCGGCCATGCCTAGGGTGGGGTCCAGGCCCCGGCGACGCAGTGTCTACTGGTGGTCGCCCGAAATTGCCGAACTTCGGGTTACCTGTTGCAGGGCTCGCAGGGCCTTCGTACGGTGTCGCCGCCGTCACGGCTACGATCCGCAAACGGAGGCCTCACTGCGGAGCTGTTACCGCGAAGCGAAGGCAGCTCTGCGGATGGCGATCCGACAGGCGAAGGACCAAGCTCGGGAGGAAATCCTGGTCAGTGTCGACAGGGACCCATGGGGGCACCCGTATCGAGTGGCGCGGAATAAACTTCGCGTTTCCAGCGCCCCGGTCATGGAGTCCTTACAGCCGGATTTCCTCGAGCGGCTGGTGGAGGGATTATTCCCGAGCTCCACCGGCCATTCTCCTCCGATGATGTGCCCCCCAACAAGGGGAGGGGATGGTTCTGATCAGTCCGTGGGATCTATCCCACCTATCACGGAGGTCGAGTTGGAAATTGCCTTAGGTCGCCTGCGAACCCGCAGTAAGGCTCCGGGGCCGGACGGTGTTCCGGGGCAAGTTCTGTGTATCGCCCTGGAATATCTGAGGGATAGGTTTCGAGAACTGTTCAATCTGTGCTTGAGTATTGGACAGTTCCCGAAGGCCTGGAAGTCGGGAAGATTGTGCCTATTGCGGAAGGAGGGACGTCCGGACGACAGTCCTTCTGCTTACAGGCCAATTGTGTTGTTGGATGAGACGGGAAAGCTCTTCGAGAGAATCCTCTCTGCCCGTCTCATCACACACCTCGACGAGGTGGGTCCCGGTCTTTCAGATGCCCAGTTCGGCTTCAGGGCAGGTCGATCAACGATTGATGCCCTGAAGGCTCTGAAAGACGAGACCCAAGAGGCAGTATCCGAGGGGGACGTCGTCCTGGCCGTATCGCTGGATATCGCCAACGCCTTTAATAGCTTGCCGTTCGAGACTGTGGTCGAGGCGCTCCGGTATCATGGAGTGCCTCCCTACCTCCAACGGCTGTTGAAGGCGTACCTGCAGGACAGAGAGGTTCTGTGGGAGGGCAATGACCGGCGGGTCTACCGGCGTGGTGTTGGCTGTGGGGTTCCACAGGGCTCTGTGCTCGGGCCTGTTTTGTGGAACCTCGGCTACGATTGGCTGCTCCGATGTCCTCTTCTCCCGCGAATGAGGGTGTACTGTTATGCAGATGACACCCTCGTAACTGCTAGGGGTAGGAGCTTTGCGGAGGCAGCCAGACTGGCAACAGTCGGTGCTACGCTGGTGGCGGACCGTATAGGGCTGCTGGGAGTTAGGGTCTCGGTCACAAAAACTGAGGCCTTGTTGTTCCATGGCCCTCGCCGGGGTCCCCCTCGTCGGGCATCCATCTACGTCCAGGGTTCGGAGGTGGTGGTTAAGGCCCAGATAAAATATCTGGGCCTTACCCTGGATGGTAGATGGCGCTTCGGGGCCCACTTCTCCTCGTTGGCCCCGAAGCTCGTTTCCACCGCTGCAGCGTTAGGTAGACTTTTGCCCAACGTCGGAGGGCCGAGCGCTCCGTGCCGACGTTTATATGCCGGCATTGTGAGGAGCATGGCCCTCTACGGTGCCCCCATATGGTCGGGAGCTCTCACTCGCGATTCTAAGGCCCTCTTGCAACAATCGCAGAGGACCATCGCGGTGAGAGTGATCAGGGGGTACCGTACGGTATCATTTACTGCGGCGACACTGTTGGCAAGCGACCCTCCTTGGGAGCTCCAGGCCGAGGTCCTCGCCGCAGTGTACTGGCACCGGGCTGAGGCCCGGGCCAGGGGCGTCACGCCTGATGCTGCAAGGATCAGGATCGGAGCACACAAGACCCTGATCCAACGGTGGAGACGCATGCTGGAGTCCCCAGCAGCCGGTTTGTACACTGTAGAGGCCATTCGACCACACCTTGAGCAGTGGATAGACCGGCGGCACGGGACACTGATGTTCCGCCTTGTGCAGATACTTTCGGGGCACGGCTGCTTCGGCGAGTATCTGCACAGGGTGGCAAGGAGAGAGGCGACCCCTGGCTGTCACCACTGTGATGAGCCCACGGATTTGGCTCGTCACACTCTGGAGGAATGTGTGGCGTGGGACCGCCAGCGTGAAGAGCTGGCCGTCGTGGTTGATAGCAGGGTCTCACTGTCTAATGTCATACCGAAGATGCTGGACAGTGAGACCGTTTGGGTCGCCATGGTCTCCTTCTGCGAGCAAGTCATTGCCGCGAAGGAGGCCGCGGAGCGGATCAGGGAGCTTGCCTCTACCGCTGATCCGCTCCGTCGTGGGAGACTAGATAGACGAATGCGTGATTATGCCCGCCGCTTCGTTACCTAGTCTGCAGTGCCTCGGTGGGAGGGGAGGGTGACCTCTCTCACATCCTATAGGCCTGCGTCGTGAGGGTGCCCTAAGTTGCTCGGAGCACCCTCATATGGAGGGTTACCGCCGGGGCGTCACGGTGAGTGTTAACGCGATCCCGTGACGTCCCTCTATGGCGTTGAGGGCAACCGTTGGTTTTTTAGTGGGTAGCCTTAAAAATGGCAGCGTCCTCTATGCTGCCGGGTAGTCCCACATAACCCCCCGGCCATCACCTTCTTGGCCGACGGGGTATCCGTAACGGATTTTTCCAACGAACAAAAAAAAAAAAAAAAAAAAAAAAAAAAAAAAAAAAAAAAAAAAAAAAAGTAAAGATCTCGGGTGCCCTTGTCGAGCCGGTTAGGCGCAGGATTGCCATAACTTTCAGAACATCCATTCTAAAGACTTGGTCTGACTAGGAGGGAGCTTCGTGCTCCTTCTGTTAGTAGGCTAGGGTAGGGTGCACGAAAATTCCTTGCGTGACCAGCATGCTTTAAAAAAAACGTTTAGATATAAAAAAAGTTATGTACCATCTTTTAGAAGGTACGGAAACAGCAAATTACTATACAAGGGATTTTTTTTTAAAACGTTATATCCGCTGTAATCATGATAGATGATTTTTAAAACAGATTTTACACTTTGAAATTAAGTGATCCCTGCTTCAAGTTTTGTTCAGGTTGTTTATTTTTTTATTATATATTTATTAGAAAGGCCTTTAAGATATGTAATAAATTATTCCGATATTATAACACTCTAACCTATTTTTTACATAATTAGTTGCCGCAAATGTTTTGTTAAGTTTTATTAATACTATTCTGTTGTAATTAAAGTAATGTAATGTGGTATTACGGAAGAAATTAAAATATTTACCTGAATAGGCAGTAATTCTCGATTGGGGAATGATTCAAATTGAATAACTCAATAAGTTATAAATTAAAAATAAAATGAATGATAATATAATAATATTGAATATATGTGCAAAAGATCCCACCCTTTTTTTTTTTTTTTTTTTGTTCACGTCAGGGGAAATGCCTTTACGCACTGACCGGGCCGCCGCCCGAGTGTGGGACTCGTCTCGCCGAAACGCCCCTCCTAACTCCATGGACGCCCGGAATACCCACTAAAACCCCTGCGAAGTCCGCCTCCTACTGTGCCTGTGGTGGCGTGGGGTGGGAACGCGTTTGCAGTCTTCCACCCCTCCGCCAGCACCGGCCGACGCGCTTGCGAGTCGCGCCGGCCTCCATCGGGGACCGAGGTGCACCAATGCCGGTGCCTCCCGGTGACGGCTTAGGAAAGCGCGTGGTATCAGACGTGGTACCACGCGCACCTCCTCTGAGGCCTTTGGGGCTTATAGCCCCGGCCCCATTCACGGGGGGCGAAGCAGGGCACGGTAGGCCCTCCTCCGCGTTCCCGTGCGTCGTCGACGAAGCGGGTGGGGGTCACCACTTGCCTCCCTCGCCCGCTCCGCCGCCTCCTTCTGCGACATCACGTCCTCGCAGAAAGAGGTGACCGCCGTCCATAACCTTTCGCTTGAGGACATCGCACTGATGATGCTCTCAAGCGACAGGTCAGCCCCTATGGCATCGCGAAGGGCACCGCGCTGTTCCACCCAGGCCGAACAGTCGACCAGGGTGTGCTGCGCGGTGTCCTCGCTTGCCGCACAGTGGTGACACTGGGTCGTCGGTTCTCTCCGGGCTATTTAACTCAGATACTTTCCGAAGCAACCGTGCCCGGAAAGAATCTGAGTCAGCCGGAATGTGAGAACCCCGTGCCGCCTGTCTAGCCAGTTGCGCAGAACCGGCCGGACAGCCTCAACGGTCGAGCGGCCGGCCGTAGGGTCGGCCAGCCGCTCTGTCCACCTCCGGACCACGGACCGTCGAGCGTGGGACTTCATAGATTCCGTCACCGTCGGCGATTCGTCGCGAGACCGCAGCGCCTGACGTCGCTTGTGGAGCTTCGCCAGGGCCACGGCCTCCAAATCCCAAGGCGGCGAGCCTGCCAATACGCACGCCGCCTCCGCGGATATAGTGCGGTAACCCCTAATGGCCCTGATCGCTATCACCCTCTGCGGTTTTCGCAGGAGGGCGACGGCTTCGCGCCGGAGTTCCGGGGCCCAAACTGGGGCCCCGTACAGGGCCATCGAGCGCACTACACCCATGTAGAGACGACGGCAGGCCACGCTTGGTCCCCCGAGATTCGGCAGCAGACGTCCGAGGGCGCCGGCAGCGCCTAACAGTCGGGGGGCCAAGCGACGGAAATGTTCTATGAAGTTCCACCGGCTGTCGAGGGTAAGCCCGAGATATTTCATATCGGCCTTAACCTCGATCCGGACACCGCTAATTACGACGTGAGCTCCAGGAGGAGGCGAAGTCCTAGGCCCGTGAAAACACAGGGCTTCGGACTTGTCGAGCGCCACCTGGAGGCCCAGATCGCGTATGCGGCGGACGACCATTGCCACACCGGCCGTAGCCAGGCGGGCGGACTTTCGGTAGCTCGTCCTTCGTGCGGTCACCAGGGTGTCATCCGCGTAACACGTCACCCTGAGACCGCTGGGGAGGGTGCCCCGCAACACCCAATCGTATCCGATGTTCCACAGGAGAGGTCCGAGGACAGACCCCTGTGGAACACCGCACGTCATCTCCCTCCTCTCGATGCCGTACCGCCCTTGGTACAAGACGTACCTCTGACTCAGGTAGTTACCGATCAGGCGACGGAGGTAGAGAGGCACTTGGTGGTAGATAAGTGCCTCTTTGACGCAACTCCACGGCATGGTGTTGAACGCGTTGGCGATGTCGAGCGACACCGCCATCATCACCCCGCCGCGGCCGGTCACCTCTTCCGATTCGGCCTTGACTCGACTGATCGCGTCGATCGTCGAGCGGCCGGCTCGAAACCCAAACTGGCAGTCGGCCAGATCGGGACCAACGTGAGTCAGGTGCTCGATGATGCGGGCAGCTATGATTTTTTCAAAGAGCTTGCCGGCTTCATCGAGCAGCACGATGGGGCGGTAGACAGAGGGTGACTCTGCGGGGCGCCCGTCCTTCCTGAGTAGGACCAAGCTACCGGTTTTCCAAACCTCGGGAAATCGCCCCGACTCCAGGCACGCTTCAAAAAGCCCCCGGAGCCGGTCCCCTAGAACATTGAGAGCCAAGACTAGAACACGACCGTGGATACCGTCCGGTCCGGGCGCGGTGTTTTTTGCTCGGAGCCTACCCACAGCCGCGTCGAACTCACAATCTGTGAGCTCAGGCACGCCGCTAACCTCCTCCTCCATAGCGCGACCAGACTCGGTCGATCGCGCCATTTCGGGGGGGATGTGATCCGCCCGGTGTGGAAATAGGGCGGACACTATATCTCTCAGGAGTTGCTGGTCGAGAATCTGGGTCAACGGCGGCGTCCAGGGGCGTAATTTGCCCCGGACGGACTTGTATGGACGTCCCCACGGATCGCGATCCAGAGTCTCGAGCTGCTCCTCCCGTGCCTGGTTCTTGGCTCTGCTGATAGCGAGCTGCAGGGACTTCTTCTTCTCTCTGAAGATCCCGTACAGCTCGTGCTCCGTCGTCTCGTCACGATACCGCCTCATGCGGTGTCGCCTTCTGCGGTATCGCCTTCTGCGATAACGGGTGTACTGGCGTCTGGCCACCACGCATTCGACACGCAGCGTGGCGATTTCGCCAGACCACCAGTACACCTGTCGACGAGCGGTTGGCGGATTGGCTCTGGGCATTGACGCGTCGGAAGCCGCAGTCAAAGACCGACGGAGCCACTCCGCTTCCTCATCCACCCGCACAGGCCCGGCCGGCTGAGAACACCAGGCCTGGACGACGAGAGCTTCCAGCAAGGCGTCTCGATCGAGACGCCCCAACGTCCACCTGGGAAGTTGTGGAAGCCTACTTCTGGGACTCGTGACGGGGGCGATCAAGGAAGCCGAGACGTCGAACCGGATGTATCGGTGATCCGACAACGTCTCCACATCCTCGATCACCATCCAGTCGCAGACACGGTGTGCGACAGCCGGGCTGGCGAACGTCAAGTCGACGATCGACCCGCCCCTCTGCCGCACACAAGTGTACGCCGACCCCCTATTTTGGATCAGGAGGCCGATCCCCGCAGCCCAATCCTCCAACTCGGAACCTCGCGGGTCGGTCCTGGGTGACCCCCACGCCGATGATTTGGCGTTAAAGTCACCCATGACGACCACTGGGCGCGGATGAGCCCTTCGAATCTGGGTCTCAACCTCGCTCAGGAATTGCTCGAATTCGGCGAGACTGCGGTTGGGAAAGAAGTAGACTCCCACAACTGCGATCTCCCGCCATGCAACAACAATGAAGCCCCGGCCACGAGCGATCACCGAGGAGACCGGGGTTACAGCCGACGTGATGATCGCCACCAAGCCAGAAATGTCTCCTACCCATGTTTCGCGGGTAGGGACAAAATATGGCTCGGCAGCGACCGCAAGATCTATTTGCCACTGCGCCAAGGACTGCAAGAGCAAGTCTTGAGCCCCGGCGCAGTGGTTTAAGTTTGTCTGCAGGAAGCGATGGTTGTGTCCCGCTAGGGCCATTACGTTAAACAAAAGAGATCCCTGACGGGGGGGATCCTTTTGGAGATCGGGGGGCCGGACTGCGGTCCGAAAGCGGACGCATTGGCTGCCAAACTGCGCGAGGTCTTGGAGTCTCACCCTGTCAAGGTCGCCCGTCCGATGAAGATGGGCGAGTTAAGACTCGGAAACCTTGACGACGCCGTTACCTCAGAGGAAATAGCGACGGTCGTTGCGGAGGTAGGCGGGTGTACGGTGGCTGATGTTAGAGTCGGGGATATACGCCGTACACCTAAGACCCTGGGTACCGTCTGGGTTCGTTGTCCTCTGGCGGTGGCGAATAAGCTTGCCACCTCCAAGGAGGTCGTCGTGGGCTGGGCTCCGGCAAAGGTGGACCCGTTGGAGGCGCGCCCCCTGCATTGCTTCCGCTGTCTTGAACGGGGTCATGTGGGGTGTAAATGCGCCAGCACCGTTGACCGGTCCGGTCGGTGCTTCGCGTGTGGGGAGGTTGGGCATCGAGCCAGCGCTTGTACCACGGGGACATTCAAATGTCCCGTGTGTGCTGACCTGGGCCGCCCGTCGGGGCACCGCCTAGGAAAGCGTTGCCCAGTGAGTAACAAGACCGCAGGAAGGAGTGAGCAGGCTCCCCAGGTCGGGGCGTGCCCCTCAGTGTCCAGTTCCACGTACTGCGCCCCGGGCAACGTTGTCCCTGACCACCGTAACGGAGTGGCAGGGCAGCGGCTAAGAGACACTGAGCTTGCGTGAATTTTTGTGATTTGTCATTTGCGCTTTTGTCGGGCGACATGTCGCAATCGCGTCCGCGGGACGTCTTCGGACGCTTCCTACCAAAAGGCCCTTCTCAGGGCCAACCCAAAGGCCCTTCTCAGGGCCAACCCCAAGGCCCTTCTCAGGGCCAACCCCAAGGCCCTTCTCAGGGCCAACCCCAAGGCCCTTCTCAGGGCCAACTCCAAGGCCCTTCGTTTCAGCGACATCGGGTCGGACCTTTCCGACACGGAGTCGATTAGAAGTGAGGTGACGAATTGCGGCTCTTCAACCCGCGAGTCGCGAAAGAGGGCCTTTCTAAGGCAGGACCCCGGAGGCTCTCCGGAGTCCAAAAGGTCCGCATTAACAAAGCGGGCCATCATGCGGGCAGAATTGGAGGAGAATATCGCCTCCAAGGAGAAGCTGGCGCGGACCGCCAGAGCTAAGGCCGGCTATGGCGCTTCTAGTGTCCTCTACCTGGACCACTCCGTGGAGGAGATGGAGCGCATGGCACTAGAGGACAGCCAGGAGATTTTGGAGGTGGCCTCCAAGTCCTCTAATTTAAAGGGGACATTCCAGAAGGCCCTAAAATGCCGAGCGGCGAGCCTCATTGGCATTGTGAAGGAGTTGGCGCAGCGCACCACCTCCGACGAGACTCGGCAACTGCAGGGAAAGGTGGACAGCCTGCAGAAGGAGGTGTCCGCGCTGCACGCGCGCGTTGCCGAGCTCTTGGCTCGGCCTGAAGGGACCTCTGAAGGTCCAGTTGCAATGGCCCCACCCTCCAACCTTGAGGACATCATCCGGAAGGTTGTCATGGAAGAGAGGGCCTTCACGAGGGCCTGCTTCGCGGGCATAGAGGACCGGCTCCTGCCGGAGAAACGGCTCCGCCCTCCACTCGCGGCGGATAGGGCGCCCGCACGAGCTCCCGTCGCACCGGGGCCCTCAACGGCCCCAGCCCAGCCGGAGAAGGCGAAGGGCAAAGGGAAGGGGCAAGGCAAAAAGGCCGCCCCGGCCGTCCCAGCTGCCCCAGCTGCCCCATCTGCCACTACCACCCAGACGGACCCGCTCCTGCCCTCCACCACCCCTTCCAACGGGCCGTGGGTAAAGGTGGGAAGAAAAAAGAAGGGGAAGAAGTCGGCCCCCCCAGCACCTCCTGCAACTAAGTCTGCGGCTTCGGCGAACAAGAGGAGGAAGTTGGCGCCTCCTCCGAAAACCGCGGCGGTGGTGGTCACGTTGACCCCAGAGGCGGCGGAGCGGGGGGAGACATACGAGTCCGTACTGCGACGGGCTCGTACGAGTGTGGACCCTGCGCAGCTCGGACCTGGCAGAGTCACTTGTAGAAAGACCCAAACGGGGGCTCGGATTTTTGAGTTTTCGGGGGCCCAGGGCGGCACCAAGGCGGACCTCTTCGCGACGAAGCTGAAAGAAGCCGTCGCAAATACGGCCAAGGTGGTGAGGCCCATGAAGTGCGTGACCCTTGAGGTGACCGGCCTCGACGACACGGTCACCCAAGAGGAGGTGGTGGCCGCTGTTGCGGCGGTGGGGGGTTGCGCCTTTGCAGCCATCAAGGGCCGGGTCATTAGGACCGGGCGCGGAGGCATGGGCACCATGAGGGTGGAGTGCCCGATCGTGGTGGCCAAGGCGGTCTTGGAGAAGGGCCACCTTCAGGTCGGATTTAGCTCGGGCGGGATCCGGGCGCTCGAGAAGATGCCGATGCGGTGCTTTAAGTGCTTCGGCATCGGCCACACCCGGGCTCTCTGTCCCTCCGCTGCTGAGCGCGGGGAACTTTGTTTCCGTTGCGGGAAGGAGGGGCATAGGTCGGCCACCTGCAAGGCCGCCACCCCGCGCTGCGCAGTGTGCGCTGCCAGTGGTCGTCCAGCGGACCACGTTATGACGAGCAGGAGGTGCTGTCCACCACCCCTGAAAAAGGGCAAAGCGCAGGCGCCGACGCGCCCTGCCGCCGCTGCCGCCGGTACTTCACCATCAGTGCCGGCCATTGGGGGAGATGCGATGAATACTGATTAATGGCCGGGTTTCATCGCATTCTTCAGGCGAACGCCAACCACTGCAGAGCGGCCCAGGACCTCCTGGTCCAAACCTTCGCAGAGTGGTTGGTGGACGTGGCGGTTGTCGCCGAGCCCTACTCCGTCCCTGGCAGCTGGCTGGGGGACGATGATGGCTCAGTGGCACTAGTAGCGCGGTCTTCCACAGACTCCCCTCCCCTCTCGCTCTTAGAGAGGGGACCGGGATATGTGGCCGCCGCGTGGGGGGACATACCCCTCATTGGGGTATATTTCTCCCCAAACCGCCCTCTCACGGACTTCGAGAATTTCCTCGAGGTCCTCGCCATAGTGGCCGGCAGAGTGGCGCGGCGCGGCGTGTTGCTGGTGGCGGGCGACTTCAACGCCAAGTCGGTGGTGTGGGGCAACCCAGCCACCGATGCCCGGGGACGCGAGCTGGAGAGCTGGTCCGTGGCGTCCGGCCTGTCCCCCCTAAATAGGGGCACGGTCCACACCTGCGTGCGACGGCAGGGAGGATCCATTGTGGACCTCGCTTTCGCCTCTCCTTCCTTGGCGACCCGGGTGGTGGACTGGCGGGTGGAGCTGGCAGAGACGCTGTCGGACCACCGGTACGTTCGTTTCGACATCCGGACGTGCCGGGGCCAGGTGGTCCGCGTGGAACGGTTCCCCTTTCCACGGTGGGCGCTCACCCGCCTAGACAGGGAGGCCGCCTCGGAGGCTGCGTTCCTCGAGGATTGGCTCTCGCCCCCCGTCGACGCCTGTGATGTGGACACTGCGGCGGTCCAGCTCAGAGCCTCCCTGACCGGGGTGTGCAACTCTAGCATGCCCCGGTCTCGTCGTCCGCCTCCTCGACGCGCCGTCTACTGGTGGTCGCAGGAGTTGGTGGACCTCCGAACCGCCTGCGTGGCGGCCAGGCGGGCCTACACTAGGAGCCGGCGACGGCGCATTAGCGACCTCGAGCACGAGGACCGCCTCTACGTGGCATACGTGGAGGCCAAGGCGGCCCTGACGGCGCGAATACGCGCCGCCCAGGATAGCGCGAGGGCGGAGATGCTCGAGGGTCTCGACGCTGACCCGTTTGGGAGGCCGTACAAGGCGGCACGTAACAAACTGCGCCCGTACGGTCCTCCAGTCGCCGAGACCCTCGAGCCGTCGCTGCTGGACGGGGTGGTCCAGTCCCTGTTTCCGCGTGGGGACAACTTCACCCCGCCAGCGATGAGCACCCCGCAGGGCGCGGCTCTTTTGGCCGAGGAGGTCCCCCCAGTGACGGAGGACGAGGTGGAGAGGGCGGTCGTCCGCCTCCGGGCTAAAAAGACGGCCCCGGGTCCGGATGGCGTCCCTGCAAGGGTCGTGGCCATCGCCGCCTCCCAGATGGGCGAAAGGTTCCGGGACCTCTTCAGTGCGTGTTTGGCGTGTGAGAGGTTCCCGGAGGCCTGGAAGGAGGGCCAACTGTGCCTTCTGAGGAAGGAAGGGCGGCCAATGAACTCATCGTCGGCATACCGACCGATCGTCCTTCTGGACGAGGTCGGTAAAATGTTCGAGGGGATTCTCGCCGCCCGTATCAAGGGGCACTTGGGCACAGTTGGCCCGGACCTGTCGGAAGCCCAGTTCGGCTTCCGAGCTGGACGCTCGACGGTGGACGCCCTATTTCGGCTAAAGAGCCAGGTGAGGGAGGCTATGGACGCGGGGGATGGACTGTTGGCGGTGTCTTTCGACATCGACAACGCATTCAACTCCATTCCCCACTCCACCATACTGGAGGCGATCCGCTTTCATGGAGCGCCTCCATATTTGCGGGGTCAGGTGGCGGACTACCTGAGGGGCCGCTCGGTACTGGTCGTGAACAGGTCGGGGCGGCTCCTTAGATACGGCGTCGAGTCCGGTGTTCCACAGGGTTCTGTCCTAGGACCACTGCTGTGGGACATCGGGTTCGACTGGCTTTTGCGGGGCAATCTCCCCCGTGGCACATCCGTCGTCTGCTATGCAGACGACACCTTGCTAACAGCCCGGGGGAGAAATTTCGAGGAAGCGGCCAGCTTGGCCTCGGCGGGTGGTTCGCGAGTGGTGGACCGAATCACCCGCCTAGGGCTGAAGGTGGCGCTGCACAAAACCGAGGCCGTGTTTTTCCACGGGCCTCGGCAGCGCCAACCGCCCGACGCCCATGTACACGTTGCGGGTGTCCGCATAGAGGTTCAGGCCCAGATGAAATATCTGGGCCTAGTGCTCGACAGCAGGTGGCGCTTTAGTGCCCACTTCTCCTTGCTGTCGACACGCCTCATGAGGACTGCGGGCGCCCTCTCGTGGCTCCTCCCGAACGTCGGGAGGCCCGGGGACAAATGCCGGCGTCTATACGCCGGCATACTCAAGAGTATGGCCCTCTATGGGGCTCCAATCTTGGCGGACTCATTGGGCAGGCGGGAGAACACCACTGCCCTCCGCAGGCCACAGAGGGCCATCGCGCAGCGGGTGGCGAGGGCGTACCGCACCATTAGTTTTGCGGTTGCGTGCGTCCTCGCAGGCACCCCGCCGTGGGAGCTCGAGGCCTGGACGCTCGCCAGGGCCTACGAATGGACGGCGGGGCAGAGGGCACTTAACGAGCCACCGGATCCGGGGGAGCGAAAGGAGCTCCGCGAGGAGGCGAGGGGTGCCGTCATCCGGCACTGGACGGAGGACCTCGCGTCCGCAGCCTACGGCCGCCGGACGCTGGATGCCATCGGGCCGGTCCTCAACCACTGGCTCGATCGGCGGCACGGCCACCTCTCCCTACGTCTGGTGCAGGTGCTGTCCGGGCATGGATGCTTCGGATCGTACCTGCACCGTATAGGGAGGGAGGAGACTCCAGCGTGCCACCACTGCGGTGCAGCGGTGGATACGGCGGCGCACACCCTGGAGGTGTGCTCATCGTGGGCTGAACCCCGCCGCACCCTTGCGGCGGTGGTTGGGGACGACCTCTCGCTCCCCGGGGTGATTGCCGCCATGCTGAGTGGCGACGAGGCATGGCAGGCGGTGGCCTCCTTCTGCGAGGATGTCATGTCGCAGAAGGAGGCGGCGGAGCGCGCGCGGGAGGACGACCCTCTCGCGGCGCCGCTCCGCAGACGTAGAAGGGGCGGAACTCGGCGGCGAACACAACGGCCGCCACCATCCGCCCCGAGGGGTGATCAGCGGGCGATAGGCGCGGGGGCGCCTCCGCCTGCATTGCACAGATCACCCCACCTGCGCTCTGGCCAGGACCCCTCCCCAGCCAGGGGGGGGATTGTTTGAGGGGCCTGCCGTAAGGCGGCCAATCGCCGGAGGGGGACTGGTCGCCACATATTCCCAGACCCCCTCCATTAAGGCGAAGCCGGAGCGCCGCTGGGTTATTTTTAGTGGGTATACCGGGAGCACCGGGGAGTCCCACATACCCCTCTCGTCCCCCAACGGGAGGGGATGCATAAGCACGCATCTTTTTCCCAGCGACAAAAAAAAAAAAAAAAAAAAAAAAAAAAAGGCTCCCCAGGTCTCACAACCAGCGACGGGCACAGCGGTACCTCCCGCGGCCCGGGGCTCTACCCCGACGATGGCTCCGATGGAGCAGTAATTTCCCGCCCCCGAAGGTCCTCCAGGGCAACCTGAATCACTGTCGCAATGCACAGCACCTGCTCATGCAGTGCATCGCGGAGCTTCAGGTTGCACTTGCAGTAGTAGCAGAGCCTTACAATGTCCCGGACCACCCTCGCTGGTTCGGAGACGACGAGGGCTCTGTCGCCATATACTGGGGGGGTGGAGAGGGGGTCCCACCCTGCGCTCTATTGGGAAGGGGACAGGGCTTTGTTGCAGTGCAATGGGGCCCCCTGGTCATAGTTGGCTGCTACGTGTCTCCCAACAGGTCCCTCGCCGACTACGAGGTGTACCTGGACGAGGTGGCTGATTGCATTCGCAGGTGCCTACCTCGTCCGACAGTCGTCCTAGGGGACTTTAACGCCCACGCAAGGGCATGGGGTAACCCCAGGAACGACTCGAAGGGAGACTCCGTACAGGAGTGGGCGTCTGGTCTGGACCTCCGGCTCGTGAACCGGGGGACTGTGAGCACTTGTGTGCGTTGGCAGGGTGAGTCGGTTGTAGACCTTACGTGGGCGACTCCTTCAGCCATGCGCCTGCTCTCGGGATGGCGCGTCGCGGAGGAGGTGGTTACTCTGTCTGACCACCGCCATATCCTTTTCGATGTGGCTCTGCGCCGTCCCGGTGACCCCAGACGCTCCGAAGGCAGCCCGTCGTGGCGCTGGTGTCTCAAGCGGCTCGACCGAGATATGGCCGAGGCCGCCGCCAGTGTCGCGGCATGGCCAGAAATCGCCAGTGAGATTCTATCCGATCCGGAAGGGGAAGC
Source organism: Mechanitis mazaeus (assembly GCA_959347395.1). Classification (NCBI taxonomy): domain Eukaryota; kingdom Metazoa; phylum Arthropoda; class Insecta; order Lepidoptera; family Nymphalidae; genus Mechanitis; species Mechanitis mazaeus. Next base: position 18,988,210 of record OY365750.1, read on the forward strand.
AGACCGGTTCCGGGGCACTTTAACGCAGATTTGCGATGCGTCCATGCCCAGGTCCAGTCGCCCCAAGTTCAGGGCGGTGTACTGGTGGTCTACAGATCTGGCGCGATTACGCGCAGTATGTCTGCAGGCCAGACGCCATTACACCAGAGCCCGAAGGAGTAGACGAGCTCCCTCCGAGGAGAGAGACAGACTCTACAGGGCGTACCGAGCGGCTACTAAGGCGTTCCAAATCGCTATCAGCGTTGCCAGGTCTCGGTCTTGGGACGAGCTTCTGGAGGGACTCAACGAGTATCCGTGGGGGCGTTCGTATCGCATGGTCCTGGGGAAACTCAGGCCCTGGATGCCCCCGGTAACGGAGACTCTCGATCCGGTCCTGCTAGAGGGTGTGGTCAGCACCTTATTTCCGGCGGGCCGGTCGTCGAGTCCTTCAGTCCATCCCCTGGTGCCGTCGTTCGACTGGAGCGACGAGTTGGGGGTGACCGTACAGGAGCTTGATCGAGCCGTTAGCCGTTTGAAAGCCCGGAACACCGCGCCGGGACCCGACGGAGTCCCTGGCCGAGTATTGGTGTTGAGTCTGTCTGTCCTGGGGGACAGGCTGAGGCAGCTGTTCAACAGTTGCCTCCGTAATGCCACATTCCCTACGGCCTGGAAAGAGGCAAATTTGGTCCTCTTGAAGAAGGAAGGCAGAGCCGCGGATTCCCCCTCTGCGTACCGTCCCATATGCTTGCTGGACGAGGTTGGCAAACTATTTGAAAGAATACTAGCCGCCCGTCTCAACGAGCATCTGTCGTGTGTCGGTCCCGATCTAGCTGATAGCCAGTTTGGCTTCCGGCAGGGTCGTTCGACCGTGGACGCGGTCTTACGCGTCCGCGCCCTGTCGGAGCAGGCGGTGTCCCTGGGTGGGGTGGCGTTGGCGATTAGCCTGGATATTGTAAATGCCTTTAATTCCCTGCCCTGGGACGCGATCAGGGGGGCGCTAAACCACCATCGTGTGCCCCCCTCCCTGCGTGGCTTGATCGAGGACTACTTGCGCGACCGGTACATCGTGTACATGGATCAAGACGGTACGAAGATCCGGAGGGAGATCCATTGTGGGGTTCCACAGGGCTCAGTTTTGGGCCCGGTACTGTGGAACCTTGCATATGATGCGGTTCTGCGTGTCGATCTCCCCGCTGGGGTTGATATCGTATGCTATGCGGACGATACACTAGTGGTCGCCGGCGGAGACACATTCGAGAGGACCAGGGAGCTCGCTGAACTTGGGGCTAGCGTCGTCGTCGCTAAAATCCGCGAGTTGGAATTGGTGATAGCGCCTCACAAGACCGAGGCGCTATGGTTCCACAAGCTGCCGAGGAGCAGGGAACCCCCCGACTCGCGCGTCCGAGTGGGTGAGTCTGAAGTCCGGGTGGGGCCGTACATGAAGTACCTAGGCCTCACCCTTGACAGTCGCTGGGGCTTCGAGGAGCACTTCGAACGCCTGGTCCCCCGGATCGAGAGGGTAGCGGGTGCTCTGCACCGGATCCTACCCAATCTCGGGGGACCGAGTGAGGAAGTCCGCCGCCTCTACGCCGGGGTCGTGCGATCCGTAGCCCTTTACGGGGCGCCTGTTTGGGCGAAGAGGCTGGCTATCAGACGCTGTCGCACGAAAATGTACAGCGTCCAACGAAAGATGGCAATACGGGTCGCACGCGGTTACCGGACGTTGTCCTTTGAGGCGGCGACAATCCTTGCCCGTTTTCCGCCCCTGGATATCCTAGCCGAGATGGATGCGAGGGTGTATCACCGGCTCCGCTCCATCCACCAGGAGGGCAGAGGCGGGCCAGAAGAGGCGATCGAAGGCCTACGACGGCAGGAACGACAGGCCGCTCTCGCAACGTGGCGCGCGCGGCTCTCAGAAGAGCACGTAGCACGCAGACGCGTAGTGGGGGCATTCCTGCCGAACCTCGAAGCCTGGATGCAGCGACGGGGCGGAAGGCTCACCTACAGACTCACACAGATAATCACCGGGCATGGGTGCTTCGGTGATTATTTGTGTAAGATCGGACGCGAAGCGACGGCGAACTGCTTCCACTGCGATGGGAAGAGCCAGGACAGTGCCCAGCACACGCTCGCCGTGTGCCCTGCGTGGAGTGCAGAGCGGCAAGTCCTGGTCACCCGGATCGGTCAGAATCTCTCCCTGCCAGCAGTTGTGTCGGCAATGCTCGGCGGGGATACGGCGTGGAGGGCCGTGGCCTCCTTCTGCGAGACAGTGATGTCCCGGAAGGAGGCCGCTGAGCGGGGTCGCGAGAGGACCTCGGATCCCGCTCGACGAGGACGCCGCCGGGGCGCAGGTAAGTCCCGTCGCGGTCCTTCTGGTGCTCCCCCACCATAAGCGGGGCCCCTGGGGTCGCAGGTTCGTCGGGTGGGGGCCCGGCGGGCCTTTCTCACCATCTCCGCGACCTCGGGAAGGACGGCTGACGGCCCGTGGTACCGTCTTGCCGTAGCTAGCACCGGCGAGGGTGCTGGGGGGAGCGCGTGTTAAGCTCCCCCGGTGCGGGACTAGCAATAGCCAGCGGGTGGGGGCCCTGTGACGTTCCGCAAGGAGTTCCGCGGGCCCTCCTACTTCCCGCCGAAGGCGGACCACTGTCAGGTTTTAGTGGGTATTACCTCGGTCGAGTCCCACATACCCCAGGCTGCGCCCCCCGACGCGCCGGGTATGCGTAAATGCATTTCCTGACAAAAAAAAAAAAAAAAAAAAAAAAAAAAAAAAAGGGCCATTACGTTACAACCATCGCCTCCGAATCTGCTCTCGGAGCCGGAGCTCGGGGAGCAGGATTTACCGCCTTGCCCTTTCTGGGCTTGGCTGGGGTTCCTTTACAGGATGGTGCCCCAGCCCTATGATTTGCCGGCCGACCCGCCACCTCGCACAATGAGCAGTGCGGAGCAGCGGAGCAGCCGGAGGCCTTGTGTCCCTTTTGACCGCAGCGGTAACACTCATCGCTGCGGTCAATCTGGGACTGACAGAGAGCACGGGTGTGGCCCACTTCAAGGCAGCGGAAACAACGCATACGCCTGGGGGGCAACACCCGTACTTCTGGTGACACCCAACCGACAAGAAGTCGATTGGCCGAAACTTTTTTAGCCGCTGCCACGGGGCAGCGTACGAAAATCGTACCGCTGCCCGAGGGAGCAAAGCGAACTGGCCCTGTCTTAATCGACTCGACGGGACAGCCCCCGGCCCTAGCCACAGCTGCCACTACTTCCGACTCGCTGACGGAGTCGTCCAGCCCGACAATGCGCAAATCGGCGCTTTTCACGGGCCGGGCGATATAGACGTCCTCCGCCAGCGCTTCCCGTAGCTTCGCCGCCAGCTCGTCCGCCTTCTGCGAGCTTGCGACGCCGGGCACCTCTAAAATACGCGCCCCAGACGCTCCCTTCCTCATCTTCAGGGAGGAGATCCCCAACTCAGCGAGAGAAACTTTCTCCTTCGCCTGAGTGAGGACGGAGGCATATGTTGCCCCTTTTTCAACAGCGCCAGGCTGCAGCGTCAGGACGACGGCTGCAGACCTGGGCGGGCGTAATTTAGGTGCCCCTTTCTTCGTTTTCTTTTCTTTAGAAGAAGGTTCCTGCACCCTCCGGTTTGGTTTACCAGACGACGCAGGAGCCTTCCTCTTTTCCTTCTTCCTCCTTCCTCCCTTTTTACTACGCTCCACCCGAGTCCATCCTTCGTCATCTCTCGCCTGGCGATTGTAGCGCGCAGGAGTCGCACCTCTTCCGACTCCGTACGGCTATACAGGGCCAGCACCGCCTCCTCGATGGCACCGGCAGCCTTATTGAGGGCTCCCACCATGGTCCCCTTAAGGTTGCCGGATTTTTTTGCTACGTCCCGAACGAGTTCTACGCCGACACGAGCATGCTCCGCCAGTTGATCCACCGACTTCGGTAAACCAAAGTCGGTGTTCAGGGATCTGGCAAGAGACAGTACATGCTCCTCTGCCATTGGATCCACCTCAACCCTCTTCGTTTTAAGAAAAGCCTTTTGGGCCTTTTCCATCCCTCCAGAATCTCCTGTAGTAGAGAGGGGCCTACCTCTGCCCCTCTTTGCCGACGCTGACCTTTTAGAGGTCGGCGCCATCGGCAATGCGTCTGAATCCGACCCGGACTCACTCGCGTCCGGGCCAGGCCGCTTCCGCCACATCCTCCCACGACTTAAATCGTTAGCCGACCCAGAAGCCACAGTCTTAAACGTGGCATCTGAGTCTGCATCCGATTCGGATAGTCGTACGTGCGACTTAAGCGCACACGGTTCCAACATAACAGACACCGGTCTACAAAATGTCCTCAAATCCATACTAACAAAGCATGAGTCATTTGTGATGCCACCCGCAGTCGTTGCGAGTGAAGCATCACCACCGCCAGTCTCAGGCACTACGTCACTTACACCGCCCTTCACAGGCACTTTAACGTCTGGTTTGTTTAATAGAGAATCCATATAGTTCCCACGAGTATGGGGGAAATAAAACGTCCGTCCGAGCAGTGCCCCCTGTACTCGGATAAGCCTAGGCGTAACCCGCTAGAGTGTCGGCTGGTACACTAGCGGAGATGGCAGTAACGACCGAACAACCCATCGGCCACGCATCCCCTCGCGCTGCATCGCCACTTGGGATTCGGGGTGATTTTTTATTGAGGTTTTCTTCCTCGTAATCCGGGCGGTTAAGCCAAGATCCTCGGTCCCGGTCCTCGGCCGCTAGACATGGTCAACGACACCGATTCCCAGGATAACGATGTTTGGGTGGTATATGTCCAGCTGCGCAGTGAAGCACCCACCGGAACCACCCAGCACCAACACTTTAAACATCGGAAACCTCTGCAAAAATAAAATTTTAGCACATATTTACATTAAAATAAAATAAACATTCAACATCATGCTACCCCGTATAAGAGCAGCATTATCCAAAACAACAACAACAACAAACAAATATATTTAAAATCACAATACAATCTTTATTTACAAAAGAGTGGCTTATCTCCTCACCCCTAGCCTTACCAACAGAGGCAAATAAATAAAATAAAATAAAATATTTATATACAAATCCAGCCTTTACAAATGAAGCAATTAAAATATTTACAAATCCAGCCTCACCAGCAAAAGCAACAAACTTACCGTACCAACGGTTTATTGCACCGGCATTAACAATTGTTCTAACTACAAACTACTGAAGCTAAAAGCAAGATTACCTATGGTCGCTTGGCCTTTCGGCAAAGCGACCGGGCCTAGAACTAAAAAAAAGCATGGGCAGCAGCACTATGCCCCTAATCTAACAATCGAGACCGATGCAAGCATCGACCCCGAAAGTTCGGCCGTAAGGTTCGGACCCACCGTCGCGAAAGGTCAAACTCCGTCCAAAACGGCCCCGCGAACAAAGCCGCCCCAGGGAGCATAACGGGACCTCGCATCCCGACACCCCTGAAACCGGGCACGAAAAACCCTCTAAAAAGTGTCAGGCCCCCCCACCAGCTAAGAAGTCACAACCTGTTGCCAGGAGTGACCCCAGAGCTAGCACCCTCCAGTTAGTCTCAGAAGGAGACCACCGAACATAAGGTTTCGCCAGGCATAACCCTATAGCGGCACCCCCCGTCGGTCATGAATCAGGTACGAACCCTCATGACCGACCCCCTCAGCGCCGGGCATTAGCCAACGGCTAACGCGAACCCGAAGGAACTCATTAACCGTTGCCCAGGGAGCACCGGCCTGTACCGCTTCCGATGCCACCGGACGTATCCGACAGCAACGATAACGGACAGGCACACGAGGAGGTTCCCGACGCGTAGCCCCCCAAAGATCCCACCCTGCGGCAACCATAAATTGATTTAACTGCATAATGAAATCGGTCGCATTAAGCGATGAACAAGCCATAATTTTAATCATTAATATAATGTTTTTCAGATCATCTTATTATGTACGTAGGAATGTCAATCATAATATATAAAAACAGTGTTTTTAATTCCAAGCAGTTTGCTGCTTGTGAATTGTGTGCAGAAGCTTACTGGAAATGGTAAGGGCGGAGCAAAAGAGGAGAGTAACGAAGATCTGCACAACACCTCCAAATACAAGACTATATTTACAGAGATGTACCGTGCAAAATACGAGTACGTAATGCTCAGTGCGTATGAATAAAGGCCCCAAAAAGATTGGAAAATAGTCAGCAAATTCCGATTATTATATGTTATTGCAATTTATATATTAAAAAAATGTGTATATCCATTTCAATCTTATTTAAAATTCATTATAACAAACGTAACAGTTAGTAAGAATGGATAAATGAATGAATTATTAAAAATATAAATGAATTTGAGAAGATAAAACGATTTCACGAAAAAAAACCACGAAACGTTCTAAGCTTCAAGGAAAAAAGCTTATTCTTCAACATATTCGGTATTTATAAACATGTGAATATTACATATAACAATAATTCTGATACTTATGATTATATACTATCATTCATGAGTAAGTTCAAAAATAAAAAAAAAAACCTGCAATCACATCTTCTTTCTGCATGCATAGAAAAACTGCTAAAGTTAATGTATGGTTTGATTGATTTTGTTGATTCAAATCCTGAGAGGGCTAAATGTTGGAATTTGTAATTAGTGAAGTTGTGGCTGTATTTTAAAACTATCTAGAATTAACGGAAACCTTTTGTGAAAGAGAAAAGTTCAGAATCCTGCCTAAAACTTTTTTGTTTTACAGAAACTACAATTTCAATGAGGAAGTTAGAACAGGATAATTAACCTTTACATTTACCAAACTAATAAGAGTCAAATAGATTATGTGTAGAATATTTTATATTGATGTTTATTTAATTTTTTTCAAAATACTAACCACTTCTACAAATCCATCCATTAATTCCCAATCCAATTTTCGCAATGGTTATCTTTTATGTATTGGTTTACCGTCTATTTTAAAGGTTTAAATAAAAGTGAAACTATATAGTTTAACAGCCTAGTTTATATTTATATTTTTTTATAGAATAAAAAATATATCAATTTGGGTAAAGCCGGAATCCAAAAGAAAAAAATATATTGTTAAAATAAAAACCTACACAAAACTGTAATTATTTTATTATTTACGTAAAAAAACTTTCTCCTTTTCATTTGTAAAAGAGAAATCTGTATTTCCTTAAGAAAAAATATTTTACTTTTTTGGGACAAATGGAAATTTACATCTAACCCTATAACATTCGCCTCATGGAGCGATGCCGCTCAAAGGCTTACGTGATTCAATTGGGCTCAATCTCAATACCACGACAAAACAGCTCATATTTATTAAATTTCTTTTTAAATAAATGTACTTTTTTTCTATATTTTTAAACAATCTACATTTGTATTCTTTATAAAATTTACTTTACTTGTTATTAAGACATACGAATAAGTTTTTCTTTAAACTGCTACATCACTTCGGAAATATGATTCCCACGTTTGTGGTAATTCAGCAGCATTTTCTTGGGGCACAACTAGTTTGGATTAGTCCAAAAAATATATAAACAGTAACATGTCGAGTGCCATATGCATTTTATTTTATGCTTTCAAGTGATTTCTGTGAAGTATACTCACCAGACGGAATGATAAATAAATAAAAACATTGGACTTCAATAAACAGAAATAAAATAGAAATGACTTTATTCCATTTGTATATTATAAAAATATGAAACTGACTATATCTTTATCGAAATACTTAATATGGAAATAGACGTAACATATTAGTATTCACTATAAAAAATAAAACAGCATTAATTAAAATGATATTTAAACATTAAATTAATATTTTTGTATAGTTTAACAATATAAAAGTATTAACTTAATAATAATTTACGTCTTTAAATGAAGAATTTAAATATTTTAGTCGTTAAAAGGCCAAATTGCTTAATCTTCTGACAAGCTACCACGTTTCAAAAATTTCAAAGAGACCTGAGATTTTAAATATTTGTTAATAGTAATAATTAAAATAAATAACTCTATATAAATATTAAAATTTTATTGATCCTGACTGCAATGTTCATAAGATTTCGATAAAAACTTGTTTACCCATAGTACTTACAATATATAAATTGTAGAATTATATTTAGTATAAGTGCTAATATTATACTATTAACATAATACTGAAATATGAAAGATTAATGTATGCTGGTCGTTACTAGAAAGAAATGATTATTTTATTAGGGAATGATTGTTTCCAAAATTGAGAAATTGTAAAACAAAGATATCTTTAACTACTCAATAACTAGTGATTTTCCTACATTACGAAAAGATGCTACTGATACTTCAAAACCATGGAACTCGGTCTCTATTTATACGAACGGGTATGCCCACTTGTCTATTCAATTATTTACCTATGTGTTTACACCGAAATCTACATGATATCTTTTGCTTTTGTTTTATTTTCTTATTCATATCCTTATGTCTACAGTACACATTAGAATAGTAAAATATAATAAAAACTGAGAAAATAAAGGGTTGTACAACCTGAGTTTTTAGCCTTTTAAAATAGGAGTTTAGATAGGAGAAAATCTGTTTCAAGTTAATCGAAATATGAGGATTATAAAAAATTTAGTATTCAACAGATGTTCGTAAAGCCTTAATTCAATTAAAAAATCCTGAAATGGCTTTTATCCGAGTCCAAAACCTACGCAATCCATAAATAATTATAAGCTTTTGAGACGCTCAAGTTTGTTGAGCTGTTTGAGAAGAGGATAGGCAAAGTCAGTATAGTCAGCATAAATTATTAAAATAGAAAATAAGCTTAGATTTAATTTGTAAAGGAATGACAAATTTACCAGCGTTTAATGCCACTTATACAATTTAGGAGGAGGAAAAAGAGTTATTTCAGAATAAAAGAACCCAGTTTAATTAAAAACGGCCTCATTTCCAGCATCGAAGTACCAAAATTTTCAATATAAGATTTTTAATATGTATTCGTCACCCATAAGATTTGCTTGAAGCATTAATCTTGTCTAATTTCTGTCTTATCTAATAACTATGTTAATATAATTAACAAAAAAAAGATGAGATATCTCAAGCCTCTAGACTTCAGAAAAGGTTGCAATATTTGTTTTACAATCTCCTAATAGACATACATTATATTATATCTAACTAATTAATAACACTATAAAAATACTAATGCATCTCAAGACGCTTTAGAAAAAAATTCAGTGTCAGTACCACGCAAAAATAATACCAATTAATCAATATGCTGATTACCTTTTATTATAAATAAATTTCTAAAGTAGCAAATTTATTTTATTAAAATTAATGAAACTCAATGTGAATGAACAAATTGAATAAATGTTTGAACACTGTTATTAAATAAATATTTGAACTCTTTGATATTTTTCTTTATTTTATGTAAGACTAGATATAAGATATAAGATGTAATATAATATATGTATAAGATATAATAAAAGAGAATTTTATTTCTTAACATATTTATAAATTTAGATATAAATCTAGTGAATAATACCTCCATTTTGCATGTTGATGCATTTTATCAAAGAGCAGGTGTGTCGCTGCTATTGATCTCACGTACGATGACATTATTGGACCAATGCCCAATATGAAATGTGAACTGTACGTGTATCATTAAAATATATATTTCAAATATGTATTTTGAATTTGAATATAGAATTTTTATTTCTAACTCATTAAATTGTAAAGAAAATAAAATATTAACTTTATTTATTTTAAGTATATATTAAATATATGTCATCTTACAATTATTTGAGTAGATATTATCAAATGTCTAAATAGAATACTAAATCATCTATATAATCCACATACACATATACACTTTGGCTATCGTTTTGTACACAAATTTGTGAAATCAACTTAATTCGGTAATCAGCTTAGGACCTCACGGTAACTTTATGCCGTTATCATATAACCTATGGCAGTGAAAACCTTTTAACAGCTACTTTATTACTTTTTGTCAGTGACAGGCACTCAGCACGGCATTTTAAATGGGACGCGATAGTTTTACTAACACAAGAATAAAATTTCTATAATTACATAATTATGAGTATGTAATTAATGACTGTATATAATTTAGTTCATATATATATTGCTTGGTCGTGTGTCTCATTTGTTTGAATTTTTTTATTTAAGTACTGGTTTTAATATTACCAAGAAGTACTTAGCGTAATATGTTGGTGATAACTGTTGGGTTAAAAGAACATAACCTTAAGATTAACGTTTTTCTTGTTTATTGATATTACGAATATATATCTATATTTATATAAACTTATACGAGTAACCAAAATGGATTTTAACTATAATTACGTAGTTAAGCTTATTTCTATAAACTTTTCAAAACACAAATATTTTAACTATATTAAATCAATACTACATTTGAGGATTATTACAAATTTAATTTACCTGTATTGCATTGATCATCTCAACAATTTATAATTTAATAATATTCCTTGATAATAAATGTACGGTTTAAACTTAGAAAATTTGTTTACCACGAATTAAAAGAGGAATATTAATAAATATGTATATATATTTTATTCTATCTAATGTTTTATGGTTGATTCAAATATGTATAATGAATTTTACATTCATTATTCATATCTACAATTTATTTAAAAAAACAACCATTATACAATTTTTATTAATTTCAATTAAAATATATTTCCAAATAACAGTCACTTATGCTATAAAAATCTGTGCTGCCCCAGACCGTTAGTAAAAATTTTGAGTATTGTAAATTAAATAAATATTAACAATTTAAATTTCCGTATCAGTCTCTAGTACGTAGATGTTATACAGTAACGTTGTTAGAGCAAAGCTTAACTTGCGATTGCACATGCATTTTGTTGATTTAACTTACATTTAACAAACCAACGCATTTAACAAACCAACTATTTCATAATATGTATAATGACTGATTATTAATAATATGCTTTGTTGCTTTATTTTTTATTGTGTTGTCTTGTCAGGAATGTCCTTTCGGAAGGACTTATTTCGATAAGAATAACATCAAAAATAAGCTGTCCTAAAACAGATTAATTTGACGTCTACAAGTGACTACGAGCGCGAACCTGACCTCAATTTTGATTCGCTGCGCTCGCATAATCTCGGTTTATGATGGCATATTGACCGAAACGAGGAGCACCAAAGTTGCATTTACAAAACGTCGACGCATTAGGTCCTCAATTATTTTTCAAGATGAGACATAATTAAATTTTTTGTGCATTTTTGTTAAAACCACCACCAAACTGATGTCTGTCAGTGTGCAAAATTTGGAAATTTTCGGATATTCCGTTTCTGATTGATGCTTGCACAAAGGATAAAGAAGTCTCTCATAGAGAGCTTCGCTCAATTACTGAAAATGATTCAGAGTGGAAAGGAAATGAATATGTAGTATAAAAAAAATATGTAGCAATATAAAATTTACTTTAAGAAGTTTTATATAGCTTCTATATGGTTTTACTAAAAGAAGGAACCAAAATGGTTTAACAGAAAAATATGCGGCGTATTAATTTGAAACATGTGATTTTGTTAATATTAAAAATTACCAATTTCGTTTCGTTCTTGAGTCATCATCATCCGAGTTTTCTGCCTGGCAAAGAACATTTGCGGCACACATACCTTTTTTATAATCAAAAGAAAACTGAACAACATCGTTGGTGTAAAAATTTCTTTCTTTTTACCAAAAACCAAAATATTTACACCTATATACAAAATTTTAATTAATATTCTTATATGTAACAATTGTTCTTTTAAAAACGAACAATTAAAAAAGGAGAAGTTTTGAACAGTTAAAATAATATCGGTTAAGAAAAACGGAAGATACATACTATATATAGGAAGATATCCCCGAAAAAGAAATCGCAAAAAAAGGTCAGTTCAAAATAATTAAGTTTCGTAAGTTTCTCTAAGCAACCGTATTCGTCTCACGCTACAAACACAATACTCTTACAAACGTTGCATAACAATGTATTCTGTATTTAAAGGTATTGTATATAGGAAAGATTTAAGTAAAATAAATAAGTAAAGCCTAATTATAAAAAGTAGTTCTCAAATGTTTCTAAATCCTAAATCTTTTAGTGAAATTTATTCTGAAGCAAGTTGCAAGTGTAATTATTGAATATCGTAATTGCTTTAAATTGTTATTTTTCTAGTAAAAATTCGATTTAATTTCTTAAAAAATATTTAATGTTTTAAGGTTAAAATAAAAAATAAAAACAATACAAGAGTGAATTACACTGGTATAACGAACACAAAAAACGAACCTAAAGATTTCCGAAAAGAAATATTCTGATACTGTTTCAATTATCAAAATGGAAGTATAGGTGCGTCTTTTCTTCCCTTTCTATCACATTAGAGGTCTTTTCATGAGCTCATAGAATAGCGGAATCGCGGTTTGAACACGATACTAGGTGGGCAACATCCTATAGTATTTACATTCAGCCGGATAATTAAATATAATAGTATTCATCACAAATGTTAAAATATAAAAATTTCATCGTTATTATTAAGAATTGAGTAATGGGCAAAAGCAGTGTGGAATATGGAGTTTGTTTTTATAGTCTTGTATTTCTGACGGGATAATTACTACCCACAAATTTTGTTTCATAGTACTATTCTGCAATGTGTTTTCGCTCCATCAAACACATCGGTTTCTTAGACAAGGGTTACTTTATTTACTGCTCCACTAAATGTTTTAGTTGATTAAACAAATAGCTAATATGATACCTCTTTTTTATAAAATGAATTACTAAAGAACTTTTACTATATACTTTAAAATTTATATGACTTAGTTTTTTTTAATATATACTATTACAATCAATATGATAATAAAATATATATATATTTTTTTTTTGTTTCACAAAAATACTAGGAACGCCACCAGACCCTCAATTTCGACTCGCTGTGATCACGAAATCTCGGGTGCCGTTTGAAGTTTGAGCGAAGCGAGCCAAGCCGAAGTCTTCGTCTTGGTGTGGGAAAAAAAATGAACAGGGGGACAGTACAATTCGATTAAAAAAATTCAGCACGCGCATCCACAATGAGACTTCAATTTTTCGCACAATTTTTTTTACATTGAACTCTATGGGAGTGATGTTTTTTTGACATTATTCCTCAACGAAAATGATTTTTTTAATAAACCACCACACATATCACCATGGTATGTGTGCAAAATTTGAAACCGAACCGTTAAGCCGTTTTAATGCCAACTTTGTAAAACCAATGTAAATTCTCTCCAGTAGAGCGCTCCGCTCGCTTTTTTTGATACATTGAACAAAATTTCTTGATATATGTCAAAGAGAATTAGAGAATCAACCTCTGTTTAGTACTACAACAATAGTAATAGTAATAATCAATAAAATAATAAAACTAATTAATAAAGAAAACCCTAGTTAAGTAATTGGACACTTAATACATACTAGCTATCACTCGCAATTCCGCCTGCAGACGAACGATTTAGTTTATTAAGATAATTAGAGGAATTAGCGTAATACTAAATAGCCTATAGCTTTCCTCTAGAATTTACCTATTACAATCAGAAGATTTTTCATACATCCAGCAGTTTCGAAGATTCGCGCGTTCAATCAAACAAACAAAGTCTTCAGTTTTTTAATATCAGTGTAAATTATATTATGATTCATGAAATGTCAAAACATTTTGTTATCAGTAACAGATAAGAAAACTCTAGGTAAGTCGAAGTAGTTTTATACAAAAACAAACAATAATATTTCTTTGATTGTTCACAAATAAAAAGTCTCCTGATAAAAATATCATATTTCATAAAGAAAAATCAACATTTGGCACAAAAGAATTCTTTTTGAAAGCCCTTATTTTGCAGCCTTTTTATGAATCAAAGGTTTTTATGAATCAAAGATTCAATTGTAACCTTGATATTTATAACAAGGACTAATCTAAATTCGTTCAAATTCAAATATTTTGTTACTTTGCTATTTTAAAAGATAAAAATTTTCTGCCGGAAAAAAAGTTCTTGGAAACCTTGTAATTCTGATTGAAAGTTAATATTACACAGATCTTATTTAGATTATATGTACACGTATATGAATAAATTTCGAAACTCGAGTATGTATTTTATATATACATATAATATATATACATATAATATATGTATTATAAAAACTATTACATAATATTAGAAAAAAAAAATAGTATACAATATAATTAGTCAAAACAATATCTAAAATCCTGTTACATAATCATAATCATACTAATAAGCATTTAATATTGGTAATTCATTATGACAAGTCAGATACATTATTATTTACTTTTAGAATTAATATTTTATTATAAAGGCAACTATAAAGGCAAAGGAAAATATAAAATATTTTCAATACAATGTCATAATTTTAAATTATAAATATATTCCAAATTTCTACAAAACTGTATAAAAACTTCTCGATCAAACATCATTTCAATTTAATTTTGAATGTAAAATTATTTCTAGCACTCCGAATATCTTACGCTAACCTGTTAAAAACTTGTGGTCACATGATATGTTTTATCAATATTTTGCCAGACTTCATTTTACCGTACGCAGTCTATTTTCATGCCTTAAATTATACCGCATATTTCCATCTCAATATTGATAAACTTTCTCATGTTGAATTTCGTGCAACGCTATTGAATAAATTAACAATTAAATGCCCGTACTCTTGAAAAAGCGTCGCGCCCTCTCAAGAATATACCCCACTGGCTGAGCTTGTACTGGTGAGAATTAGTAAACACGAACCGCTTCCATGGACAGCGTAGAAGTCACACGACTGAGAGCAAAGCATTCTGCTGATATTTTGCTACTTAGTTCTTCTATATGAAAATTTTAAAATTTTTGTCTGTATGAAAAGCTATAAATCTAGCTTCACTTTGTTGTTGTATAAAACATTGATCTAATTTAATTGTTCATGTTTTTCCCTGACAGATAAAACAGTGAAAGTTGCGTCTTTTCAATATTAAGCTGAAGGCCATTAATTTTAAACCATTTTCGCATTAATCCTGCGGTATTGTTCAATTTTTCCTGTAAGTTATTAAGGTTCTGTTCGATAATAACGACAGATACGTCATCTGTTTACATAAATACTTCAACACTTTTCACATGAAGAGGCAGATCGTTTTGTATCAACAAAAAAATCATTTCAATGCGAAGATTCTTATGGAATACGGAAGTAAGACTAATCGATTTCAAACATCCAGAATCGCGAACAACCATAGTGCCGCAATTTCATTGCCAATAATTTTCTATCGGCAACATCAAGAGAAAGAGATCACAGAAAAGTAAACCTCCTATGTTCTCGAACCTCTATTATCCTGTGAATGTCAAGGCTGTCTTCAAGCGTCAAAATCTATATAGATTTTGATATTGATTATGTATATACATATTTCTACTTAGACAATGCATTAAAATAAATTTAATGAAAAGTATTTATTAAAAAAAATTAAAAGTATTTTTTATCTGTTCCCAATATTCAAAAGATAACAATACAATATAGAACTTCAATTTTGACAAAAATAATTTGGAAGTGCAATTGTTCGTTTAGCTATCAAAAAAATACATACAGCAAAATTGACAAGAATATAAAATATAATAAAACTTTATCAGAAACAATTTTACAAGTCAGAAACATATTCTGCTGCAATAAATTAGAAATTATTTTGTGGAACATTAAAAATAAATGTATAAAAAGTCAAGAACATGAGCAGGACTTATACTTACAAATTATACTTACTACTAATAGTTGCTTAAAATACTAATAATAAAATAATCATAGCAAAGATAATTATCATGACAATTCAAAATAATATAAATCGATTTAAACCGAATAATGAGCTTAGTATATTGGAAGTACGTACAAGATTACATTATTGCAAACATTAGTACGCGAACGTCACAAATGACTGCTCAACTTGATAAGATGATTATAATAATATCACTAAGGAGGATATCACAGATGCTGCTGTTTTTAGCGGACAAGAAATATTGTTTTTTTATTAGAAACTTTAAGAACCATATCTAATTTTAGAGTAGATCTTTTAATAACTTAAAACAATCGTCCTGAAACGACCGTCGGTTGATATTAAAATAATAAAATATCTAAAATTTTGCAACTTCTAAGTTTTTTACAACTACCATAAATAATATTATTTTTGACGTTGGTCAAGAAGAAAGTAAAATGATAATAATAATTAATTACATTTTTTTTTATTATTAACAAGTGTATAGTGAATATAATACAGAAACACATACCTAAAATATGCTCATTTTGCACAAATATATGTTTGTCTTTTATATTTCATCTGAGCTTGTTAAGCAAGCTCATGCTACTACAAATAGCATAAATTCAGTAAAACTTGTCATTGACAAGCTTTGCCGTAGTCATTAGTGTAACAGAAGATTTAATGAAGTGTTTGAACAAGGTGGTTTGAAATGGGATGAGATTACTTACCTATTTTATGTAGTAATGTAATAAAATAAATAAACTTCGAAACTTATTATACGAAATATAAATTATTTTCTCAATGGATTTTTAGTAACTTTATTCGGATTGGTTTCAGTCAAAATACGAATATAGTCATCAAGTATTCCGTGTAAAAATCTTCATTATTCAATTTTACACCTATCGACATGTAAGAAGTACTGGTAATTTTTAAACCTAATAAAAAATTACCGGATTATGTGAAGTCTTGTATTAAATCCCTTTATTGTACTATCATATATTCTTCGAATTTAATTATATAATTATTAACCCTTAACTTGGCAAAAATTTTTTTTTTAATTTTAAAATAATTTTCATACCACTTGACTTTTAAGACCCAAGGATGTCTAGAAAAATAACAAAAAAAATCTCATGAGGATAGTTTAAAAAAAATCACATGTATCTTGTGGGATACATTGCCCAGAGCATTAATAATAACACTACGCTAACAATGTATCTCTACAGATACATTGCCATATTAGCACTTGATTATAAACTTATTTATACGAAAATCATAACATATAATTAAATAGCGTTTATTATCAGTAGTCTGTACTATTTGGATTGTACCTTCTATTGCAAAAGAAATAAAACAAAATCAGATTAATTTTGGAAATTTATATTATAGAAATTAAAAAAACAGTTTCGATCAGGTAAAAGACAAAGCCTCATACCACATTTAATGCACATAACAGACGTTTGGCCTTTGATGCACAGCTTGCAACGTCCTTTGGGCGCAAAAGAAGGGAAATGATTGTATCCATCATATTTTACTTCAGGAGTTGGCCTTAGGCTACTGGGTGTTTTATTTTTTTTTTTTTGGGGCTGATGGTAAAGAATAATAATTTTTAAATGGTTGCTGTCGCCCAGAATGTGAAAACCCTTGTATAATATGATGCTGGATTTTTTTTAAACTCATATGTTTTACGTTGTTTATGACAGTATGCCTATCAGTTCTACACAGAGATAAGACGACTTTTGCCCCAAAGCCCAAACTTAACTCTTTTGGAGAAAATTCGTGATATTTGAAAGTGTCTTCGCCACCATAGACCATAAAATCGTAAATAAAGCCCGAAACTCCCACTCTAACAAATATTTTGTAACCCCATTTGCAAGGCTTGCTTTTTATATAATGTTTTCGATTAGCGGCTTTTTTGCCTTTATATGGCACCATCATTTCATCGATACTAAACCTTGTTTCATGAGGTACTTGCAAAAAATTGGCAGGAACTTTTTCAATGAGGGGAACTTTAAAATATCAGTCACCGTCATCAAGTAAGTTATCGTTAAAGTGAATGTACCGTCGTACCTGCTGAATTTTTTGAGTGGCATTACATCAGCCATTTGTGCAATTCTTGGGACCAATAGTCAGTATAAGCCGGCATATTTACGATTCCCATGATCAAATTAATTGCGATAAAATCTTTGATAGATTGTTTGGAAAAATTAAGAGAGCGACCAATTGTTTTAGTTGAATACAAATTACTTTGCTATCTAATTATATCAATGTCATCATCAAAGAAATAAAAAAAATATTCTAGAGGTGTTTTGACGTTGTCTGCTGGTAACTGTTTATAGTGTATTTCGGCATAATGTTCAAATTTTTTATTTTCCGAGTAGAAATTCAATTGCTTTCTTTGTATGGGCGCAGGCCGTCTAATAGTTAGTCTTGGCTGTTTTGATCGTGTATTCTTTATATTCGATGGTGATGGTAAGGCAGCTATTGCTGGGGATGACTCAGGTGTTTCAGGTACTATTCGGTTCACTTTCGGACATTTATTTTATAACAAAGCTTACTGTGGTAACTGTTGAAGGAGGTATAATCGATTAAAGAGAATCTTGAGTGGAAGAATCCAATGAAAGTTTTGGTTTCATTGATATCGGAGGGCAGTTAGCAGTAATTTGAGGGATACTGAGATTGTAATCATCGTCTGAAAGAATGTGAAGATTTTCAAGAGTGGAAGTAAGCGACGGAGCAGTTGACGATTCAGTGCTGTCATGTTTTTGAAAGTTAAAATTCTCGACCTCATTACTAGAATCTGAACTTTCTTCATCATTTGATGATTGATGGTGTTTTGGCACCATCGCAAGTAATTTATTAGCTCTTGAAACTCTTGAAAACATAATTATACCTATAACCAATAAAAATACGCTAAACATGCATAAGCATATGAACAGTTAATCAGCTTGACAGTGTGCACATACATATACAACAATATTCTGTATAAGTTGTTAGTGAAGCTGGCAGTGTGCACCATGAGATACATATAATATAAACACAAAATTGCTACACATTGGGCAGTGTGCACGATAAGATACATCCATTTAAAGCGTCAAATGAAGCATCAACCAAACAATAACAGAAAGTTTAAAGTAATTACTTTAAAGCAAAATATACTTAAATTTATAATTTCACGCGACCATTTATAAAATATGTAAAAACCGAAATATTTTAGTAAAGTTTCTTACTTTGCTGTGGGTCGACAAGTCGGAACTTGAAATTAAATGAAGTTTGACAGCTCATCAGTCTGGTCAACAGAAAAAACTGAACAAGCATTCGAAAATTAAGAAATTACCTAAACATTCATATACAATTGATTAGTTTGCGTTCACAATTGATGAAACTTTTTTTTTTAATTCTGATGTATCTCCACAGATACATTATCAAGAAAAGGGTGAAGAAACACAAAGAATATCATTAAAACATTTTTTTAATCGTATAACAGAGTACAATTTGTAAATTACAAGAACCCTATATCATCCTTTTAAAAGGCCAAAGTGAGAACACTAAAGTCACGGTTGATTTTACAGTACCGCAATATGACGGGGTCAGACACACGTCGAGCGTGATCGAAGCACCAATGACACTCGGGACATTAAACATAAAGATATCCAGTTATAATTTATTGATGGGCTTCGGTCCATTCCCTTTGCATATAGGAACAATTTTATGAGATAACAAAAATAAAATATCTAACTATTACCCTCCTAAATTTATATTTAATCTAAATATGACAAACGTACAATATATTTGAAAAAGTAAGTGAGAGGATCACAGCCAAATAAATATATATTTAAGCTTTTTAATGCTGGAAGACCAAAACTTTATAACAATTGTGTCATTGTTTTGTTAATATAAACTGAATTAAGACGTTTATAAAATATTTAGTAAGAATATCTCTTTCACAGAATTTATATTGCTACT
This sequence comes from Mechanitis mazaeus, assembly GCA_959347395.1. NCBI lineage: Eukaryota > Metazoa > Arthropoda > Insecta > Lepidoptera > Nymphalidae > Mechanitis > Mechanitis mazaeus. The sequence continues at coordinate 19,007,902 of OY365750.1, forward strand.
GTGGATATAATAAACCAGAGCTACAAAATGTTAGTAACTAATTAATTGTTAATACCGATTGACTTTCAAAAAGTAACGTCACATAAAAATAATTAGTAAAAAGACACTTTTAAGAAATTTTTATGTTTATCAATTTCTATAAAGTTCTTGCTTGTTACTACTGATGTTAAAAAAAATGATCTTATAAATTATTTTTTTGTAAAAAAAAACCTATATTCATTTTTTCTAACAAAATAATTACTAAAATTAACTTTTAATGACAATATTAAACAGATTATATTACTTCGTACTATAAATACAATTAGTATTGAGGGATTTATAACTTTTCTGTAATTTATATTTTATAATATTAAAGTTCCGGATGGATTGATAACATATCAATAAAAAGATCAATTGTTGAGGCTGTTAATATTACTTCTATACAGTTATTTCCTACAAGAAAAAACTAAGCATACCCAATATAAAAATCTTATTCAACAAACGATTTCTGTCGTTTTAGAGGTATAAAATATTCATTAAATTATAAATTAATTATAAGACGTGAAAAGTTTTTTAAACATTTTATAAATAAAATAACAATTATATGAACAAAAAATTTCTTTATATAGCTACGCCTTTGGCGGTGTAATTATTGTTTTTTTTTTTTGGATTTATCTGAATAGTTTAAAGCATTGACATTTCTTTGATTTTATTTTAGAGTACCTATTCGTACTGACGTCTCTTGATATTTATATATATCTTAGTCTTAGAAAATAAGTGAAAGTATGTACATTTACAAAAAAAACGCGAAAATTCGAAAAATTCATACAGTAATTTTGTTGTATTGTAAGTTTAGACCACAACTTTCTAGCATTTCGATCAGAAAAACGTAAAAGAACCGGTATAAAATGTATCCTATATGTTTATCAGGCCATAACCAATAACCATACTACATCACGATCGCGTTTCACTTATCTGCACGGGCACTAATATTTTCAGTCTGGCCTATATCTGAAAGTACCTAACAGTTATTATTGAAAAGCTAAAGCTGTAAAAAGTAAAGCTGTTTCGATTTATCTTCTTTACAAAACTACTACAGTTTAAACATTTCACAAATATTGTTCGTAGTCCACCTTCCTATCATTTCAAATATTCCACATTCTAATGAACTTAAATATTTTTGAGTTGTAAAGTTAAAAACAACAAATTACTTTCTGCTAGTATATGTAGATTAAGTTGTGTGTAATTTTGTAAATCAATATATTATCTAATCTATTGGACAATATTTTAAATTTTATATTAATAATCTATGTATGGTTTTCTGTATAAGGTATAAGGATATTTACTTTCACTTGCATTTCTTTTGTGCAACTATAATCACAAATAAAAAAATATTAAAGCGAGCATCGTACAACAATATGTTGGTAGTAGGTAACTTATCCTTACTCGTATAAGGTTCTTAATAAAACCAGATACAATGTAAAACGTGTTCCTGTAGCTAAAACGGTAAATGTACGTGATTTTACTGCACTGTCTCAAAAATGCACCTTTTACAGAAAGTACTAAATCATAGAGTTTTCAGAATACATATTTTTAGCCGACTTCAAAAAAGGAAGGTTCTCTTTTTGATCTGTGTCATATTTATATTTTTCCATCCGATTTTGATAAATATTCCGTCGATTTAATTCATGTCCTTCAAGGATAGTTTTAGTATATTATACTAGTATATTTAGTTAATACTTTTTTACGACATCGATTTTTGAGACAACCGTGGCCGCGTGAGATTTTCGCGATTCTTTTGCTAATATAATTTGCATGCCTTTGAGATGAAATGTAAATAAATTGCTAAGGAAAAGAGAAATACAAACAAAATATGATACTCTTTTTAAATTAAATTTAACAGCTCTTAATTACAATCTTCAAACTGAAAAATTAAATATTTAAAAAAGGAAAAAAAAAACTAACTATAAAAAATTAAGAAATACTAAATAACAAATTTTGTATGTTAGATATCATAATTGTTTTGAAGTCTGCGTGAAAAGAAAGACTTCGTCTCGTACCTTCTTTTTTGTACTACTTACTCTTTAAAGGGACTATATATATGAGCCATATAAATCAATTATTATTGAAGTTATTAATTTTTTAATATTTATTAACATTTCTTTCAAAAGTTTATTATATTGTGCAATCTTCACTGAATCTGTATCTGTGTTCGTAGAGACGATATTTTCTGCCGTCACTTTCAATATCAATCTGTTTAATCTTATTACAAATGTAAGTATACGACTACGACGATTAGAGTTTACACATACTTCTAAAGGACTCAAATAGTAATGATAAAGAGAGAGACACATTGTCTCATGGACTATATGGAAACTATAGTTCATTACGTATAATACACGTTCACTCTGCCGAAGTCCTCAGTCCATCATTCTTGGTTATTTTAATTAGGAACATATTGGTTAAATCACGTATCACCAACAAAGTGCAGAGATCTGTATACATTCATTTATTCATTCGTGCGTACATTGTTTTACCAGTTCGTGCAGGTACTCATATATTTGATGTTATATAGACCTCTTGCTTTAGAGAACAAAAAGGACACTTATATTGAACACTGAATTTTCTATAGCTGCTATGATAAAGATGATGATGATGATGATGATGATGATAAATTTGATCATTATGTTCCGGTAGTTACATTATAATATACATATATATATTAATTGGAAGTTGTTAAAATAAAACAAATACTATTTCAACTTTTCTTTAATTAGTTTTAATATATTATTAAATTAACATAATTTATTTTTGATTTATTTCACAGGCTTACAGCTCTTATTTAATAGTTTCTTGTCAATTGGTTTGAATAATGTCGGTTATATATCAATTGAACCATATACAGGCTGTACAAAAATAATATTTTACTTTTAATGATGTTATACTTCCCTAAACGATCATCTATTACAGTTTATTATGGTCATGTTTTAATATACAATGAAGTTACACAATATGATTCTTAGGTAAGCTTATTTAAAAAGAAGCTTTTAGCAAGATTGAAGACGCTTAATGCCTAAATATACATAAAATTTAGAACCCTAATCTTTATAAAGTACTTGAGACTTTCGTCGCGAAATTACCATTAAATTAACACACTCAATTCACTTCTTTGGAAATTGAGAATAAATAAAGATATTTATCAACGTAAGAATGTTGATCGAATCATTTTAGTTTATAAAACTGTATAATAATGTGCTAATTTTACGAGGAATTAGGATTAAGTTTTTTTATGTTGATATATCAAAACTAAATGATATTTATATGAACTAAATAAAATCCATAATGATACCGTGGACTACAGTCAATATAAATCTAAACAATCCAACGAAGCTGCATTGTTCACCCAGTACTTACTTTATCGTTGTTGCTGTTTCGTGGATGAAATGGATTTAGATTTTAACGAAATAAAATGTTTATCTTCAAGAGCTATCCTAAATAGGTTTGAGAATTTTTTGGAATTTAAGACATTAGAAAATTACTTCCTATATACAAAGTCATAAACTAATAATCTTTATCTAATAAAACTATTGTTTACGCATTAAAACTCGCGTATAATTTGGTTACATTTTAATTTTAACCTGACGTTTCAAATGCTTTGCAGCAATCGTGTTCACGAGTAGACGAGATGTAATCTTCATCTATTTTTATATTATATTTACATTAATTTTATGCAAACAAATTTTTTTTTTCATATATAAAAATTATTTTATGTTCTTTAAAATTCCTATGGCATCGAGTTTTATTGTTGATAATAAAATCTAAGATTATATAAAAGAATAAATATTAAATTTACGATCTGATCGTGAATACTAAAAAATTTCAGCGAAGTAAAATATTGAGTTGTTTATCTCTGAATAATTTTATTAATAATTATTGGTTTCTTTAGAATATTTCAATATTACCTTATATTATGTAAATATAATTTATAATAATATTATGATATGTGTTACATCAATTATTGGGGATGGTATTAAGGTTAGAGCTTAGTTTCAAATCTAAATTTTCAAATGGTATTTAATTAAAAGTAAATAAGAAAACATGTTTATTATATATGATTATAAAAAAAAAATATATTATTTAAACTTTATTCATCCTATGCTAAATAATGTTATAAATAAAATTTTCATTATTATTATGCATAGGTTATTTATTTAAACAGTTATAATAATTTATCTTAAAAAATCAGGGGAGTGTAAAATAAAGGAAAAGAGATTTTATATATTTTTTAAAACATTTGTTTCCCAAGCACACAATTATTAAGTATTAAAAATATCTTACATATTTTAATCGCATATATACAATTATATTTTATTTATAAGCCACTGTTTCAATGTGCTTACTAAAACTATATTTATGACAGCCTAGCTAATAAAGGTTTTAAATATATACTCTGGTTATTCAGGAAATACATAATGTTCCAGAAGAATTCTAGAACCGAGAAAATTAAGATACATCTGTTTAAATATACAAAACATTAAAAAAAATTAAAATAGTACAAAGTAAACGATACGATACTCAATATCCAAATTAGCAATAGATTTTCATATGTTACCTTTCTTATTGCATAAACATAATATATAAGGTAATAAGAAACGAGATGCGGAATAAACTGTGAGGGACGATCATTCATGTCTGCCCTGGAGTCTAGAGTTAATTATTTTGTAAGTTAACTTTACCAAGTAATAAAACAGAATAACGAATGTTAATGTTAAACCATAGTTTGAAATGATACACCTAATTGATTCTTCATTTTGCTCTTTAAATATTTTCTTTTATATTCTACTTGTTAATTTTAATTGTAACTGATGTAAAAGTATTATTTAGATCTTAAAAAATAATAAATAAAATAGAATAGAGTAGAGCGGAGTGGAGTGGAGCGGAGCGGAGTGGAGCGGAGCGGAGTGGAGTGGAGCGGAGTGGAGCGGAGTTAAGTGGAGATAAAAACTAGATTATAATATTTTATTCTAACTATTTAAATATCATTGTATTAATGAAGAATCAATAATTACCAACTAAAACCAATGGTACGTGCAAAATAATATTATAATAAATATGAGTTTGATTGTTTGTTTAACTACATGCTTTAACTACTTATCAGATTGTCATTAAATTTTGCGCTGGCAACGCTTTTGTGTAACTCTTGATATTGCAAGAGATTATAGGCAACAGTGACAACTTATCAAGCATGCTGTTTAACTCTATTTTAGACGTAAAAAAAATCATATGTAAAATATTTTTTTGTTTGTTTTAATTTTATCTTGGTCAGAACTAGGACTAAGAGAGAAAGTTTTTAAAATAAAAACTGGAAGTTTAGGTTTTTGGATGTTGGTAATTCAATAAAGTGAAATGTAACGCATTCACTATTGAGGGATTTATGTGTTTTTTAACTTACTTAATTTAGTTATTTGTTTTTAGTTCTCTTCTGATCTTGAATTGGATTTTGGTGCGTAATGTTTGTTATATTGCATAATTATCTCATCAGAAATATCGCGATGCACGGGATTATAAGAATCTTCTAATCAGCTACTCGTAACAAACCTAATTAGTTTGAAAACAAATTGTTAAGGTTTGGAGGACTCAAAAGAGGAAGATATATTATTCGCGGTGTTACGCACACATTCATTATTCATACCTGCCTTTTAGTTACGTCTAATAAATCGTATTAATTAAAATTTCTCTGGATTGTATATTTGTATTAAACTTATGTAAAAAAAAAACTAAATTTCCCTTAATTGTTAATTATTTATACCTTTATTTCATTGTTCACCTATCATATAGGATCACAGAGAATTATATCATTTTTTGTATATATGGACAATAATAAATATATCAACTGCGTTGTCACGCTTGAAGGACGAGAATCTTATACCTCATAAAGGAGGACTTTAATAGAATTCACATTCTTCGTAGCTGCAGTAAAGGAGGATAATGGAGAGGTAAATGCTTAATGACCGCTCTGTCGTTCCTGCGTTTGCCAAGTTTAATTATCTGAGAGTGCGGTTCGACGATGTATTAGTTTCTACATTATTGCTCTTATGCTATTTAATAGAAATTTAGTTAATTCATTATTGAATCTGTACATTAGAAAATCCCTATAGCGTAAGGGTTCATTTTTATACATTTAAATATGATAACAATTTCGATTTGCAAATTTACGTAGCACTTTGATTAAATTTTTATTCTAAAACTTATGTTATTTTTTTTTGTAATTTTGTTGTCGTGAAATACTCATAGTATTGTGCTGTACTGTGTGAAGATATTAGTGTTAAAATGTTTATTTTCCAAAATATTTAAGATATAGTTTTAACCTATAAACTATTATGTATTTGAGTTTGCTGATACAGGTTTCAGAAAAGATTTGTAATGATACTTCCGATAAATTAATAGATACTTATATATTATTAAAATATAAATGGTGAGGTAAAATAAACGATAAAGGTTCAAAAAAATATTTAAAAAGTATCTACGGAAGCTATGCCATTTCAATTTGTATTTTTTATCAATTTTTCCTATTTTTATCAATTGTTTAATCGAGTATATACTACTTATAACTATCTACCTCAACTCAATTCAACTGGTTCCTTGCAAAATAATATTTTTTAAATTGAGTAAAAGGACGCCAAGAACATTTAATGGCAACAGTTTCATTGTCCGTGCTGTTTGATAAACAGAAAAGTCCAATATCTATTGATGCCGAGACATAGCATTTATTATGATTAGGAACTATTTTTTTAATAAAAATAAATTTAACGTATTTAAACATCGATTTTATTTTGCACTATCTTTTAATACAATTTCATTAAACACCTCTGTGCTATATTTTTTCGAACTTATAAAACGAGTAGACGTCCCAAAGGTACAGCACAATGTCGTATAGAATCGATGTTTTTTGTTAAGTTCTAAATAAATAAAAAAAATTATATTATGTTAATTAAAAATATAAACAAGCGGTGTGAGAACCCCATCACATTATTTTCTTATATATACTTTTTTATTTGCTTATTATTTTTATTATTTTTTTTTTATAAAATTCAATCCATCATTTGCTTATTCGAAAATATGATATTATTTCTTTTTTTACATTTTCTTTCTTATATATTTTTTTCTGCTACTGACGTTAATGCTACCATACATAGTACCCACACAAATCCCATTATTATTATTTTTTAATAGCAAATAAGCAGTTATCCGTTTTTATTCATAAAAAAAATTAAAATATCACTTGTTCGATTTCGCTGGAAAACTAATCAACTCAAAGATAAAAATCAACAAAAAACATATATTGAAAATACATACATATTAAAAAATAGGATTTTATTGCTTCAAAGAGAAATAAATGCTAGTATTATAATATTATATTATTTTTTGTATATGGTCCTAAATTGAGTCAAAGCAATAGTCATTTACACAGTATGGAAATTATTTCCATTGCTAGTAAAAAATAAAATCTGTGGTAGTTTTGAAAGCCCCATATCTGAAATATTGGCTGGAGTGTATGAAGTGGTGGTATGATGTCCGTACAATATCATACGAAAATAAATGTAAATCCTTCCGAAGATACACACTTCGGTAGCAATATTTTTAAGAACCTACTTACTGACCTGTGGGAGTACGTCTAAATTGCACCAAAGTGAATGAATGTTAATTTTGCTTTTACTTAAACAGTGCTTATGCAAACAAAAATACTTCTGATACATAGCCTTTATGCTTAAACCTAGAAAAATATCGTGGAGCAGATAGTATAACTAAATTATAGTGTTAAAAGTGGAAAAAAATAGTTTTCCGTAACCATTTTAGTAATTTTATTACATACCAGTACAATGTTGTTAAGATGAAATGGTTAATTCAAAAAAAAAGTTCTTCTATAATAACCTAATCGTAAGTAAGAATTATATAATATTAAATATGTATGTATATAGAATATTGTTAGATCTTGCAGAATAGTATGTCATTTAGTTTTAGGATATATAGTATTATTCCTTAAGATTAATGCACCAAGTCTCAGGAGTCCTTTAGTTGATAGTATGTCAAATCATATATAAGTAGAAATATTTTAATGATTAATGAGCACAAAAGTTCAGAGCATAAAGTCAAACATTGTTTTTCCATAAACTAACAATAATAAACATATTATACATAAAACGCAAAAATCGCTTAAGTATATGTTATAAATAAATATGATACTAGATAAATGGAATCTAAATTTCTTCTTTCCTCTTTATACAAAGTATCTAGATATCAAAGCCCAAAAAATATATATAATATATGTTAAATAAATGTGAAAAAATTGATAAATATGGATTTTGGTATGAATATCGATAGTAAAAATAACGTACATGAATATCTGAATTTAAGTAGCTATATAAGTATAAACCACAACAGAACAATTATGTTAAGAAAATTTAAAAAATGCGATGTTCAATTAAACTCTCGATTAAAGTAAATAAGGCCGTTTCAGAGAACAAATTGCTTATTTTCTCAAATTTAATGGTACATTGAACGATAATATTAGATTACCAAAACTGTGAGTTATTCTTATTAAAATTAAGCCCATAAAAATAATCGCTATTTTATTCAAAGATCTTAACAATTATGTTAACATTGTAACAGAATGCAAATACGCCCTAGACAAAATGAACTATATAAAGTCAATACTTGTAAAATAAGTCCCAAAAATATATATATTCTTTAATATTCAGACACAAAAATGTAGATTTACTACGAGAGCATTTTAACGACTGAAAAAAATATATTAAATGCGATGATTTTGAAATAAATCAAAATTTGGAAGTTTATGTTTTTTTCTAAAACTTTTATAACATTTACTTATTACTTTTATAACTTTTTAAATATTATTGTATTTTCGTCGTTAATTAAAGTTATTATGTAAGATAACTTTTTTAAGGATTCTTTATTGTACTGAATGTTTATAAAAAAAGTAGGTGCTCATCAATACACTTTTAAAAACCATTTTAACACCATTTTATCATTATATAAAAGTCAATAAGTTATCTTGTTAATGTTTACAGTCCTTTTTTAATATTTAGGATGTACAAACTTACGAGTGCAAAAAAATACATTACTTTCAAAATAATAAACCTTTTTATTTTAGGTATTGAACAAATACCTACGTAATAATTATATATATTTTTTGGATTGACCTTACTCGCTTAATTAAATGTCAATATATTCCATAAACGGTATTCTAAGCTAAACAAGTAGAATATAAATTAAATTTTAGATATAATTTTGGGTTGACATAATTTTGTTATTTTCTGATTACTTGACATTTTTAGTGGAACAGTCTCGGCACTTATTACAGTTCTAGTCACGTACGATTTATGTCCGACCCCTTCATACTGTAGCACTTCGTGAATGATTATTTGATGTTGGTAGTTAGTGGATCTGTGTAATTTACGAGGGACATTATTATAATCACCTGCATTAACAATAAACAGAGCTGGATGTCCATACACCATCTTCACACACCGCAAGAGTACTTAGTAATTATTTATAAATTTATTATTCATTATTCAATTTCTTACAGAACATTTAGTTTAATCTCCCAAATGTAAACAATATATGACACAATGTTTGTCGACAATTTTTATTTGTAGCGTGATGTGGATGTAGTAAAAAACAAGTATGTAAAAGATAGTTTTATAGTAGCATTAGAAAAGGTGAAAAATAATCGCTTCCCGTGTAATGGCCACATAACGCGGAGAGATGAATGAACTCAATATCATCACTGACATGAAATGTAAAGGTTCATAAGATATGATTTTATTGATATAAATTTAAAATAATAAATTTCATAACATTTTACATGTTTCACACGAATAAAATATTCTCCACAATATACGTTCACGACGTACTCGTATTTTTTATTTTAACTTTAAAAGCGAGCGATCCGTATCACGATATAATAGACACGTGTAGCAGATAACATATCACTTAGTAGACAAATAAGGCAATTTTACACAGTCGCTAGCCCGTAATAAAGACACATTTTGTCCCAAAAGGTTTTATATTATCTGTAATGATTTCCTTTATTGTATCTCATTTGATCTCTAATGTATCTTTTTTCTCTAAGTAATAGTAATAAATATAACATGACGTGATATACTATGTACCCCGTAACACGCACTATATGGGATAATATAATAATTTTCTTATGCTATCGGAAATTTACTGATATTCTTATGTTTGTTTGACAGAGTTCAAATATCATGACGCTTAGCCATGCCATTTAAAACTGACCATAAATCATTAATCAAGAAATTCAGGCTGGGACTAGATGACAGCCAGTCTAATATATCTGAAACGCAAACGAATTTCCAACTGTATATTTACATTTCCAACAAATGTTGGTTAATTTTTGCAAACAGTATTGGCCAAATGACCTGACCTGACCTAAAAACAGTCACACCTGTCTCGATAGAGATGGTTTTAAATAGAATGCTAAATTTATCGACGTGGCCTGCGATACGATAGCTCAATTGGTAGAACGATAGGACAGCTTGCCAGAGTTCGCAAACCGTGCTCTTGTCGATAAAATTTTTCAACCTATATTTATTTTAAACTAACAGTTACTCGTTCTTTTATTTTTTAGCATTCCAGAGTGTATTTTTTATATTCTTATTTTGAATTACTTTTATTCTTTTCTGATTTCTATTTATGACCTAATTCTGTATGGTTGATGATATTTTTTAGGTAAAGTCAAAATAGAAGTATTTTTTTAATTAGGTATAACTTGAGCGTTATGCTATTTATGTATTTTATTTAATTGTACTTAATGTATTTATATTCTTTATTTATTTCTACTGCGTTTAATATTTACTCTGAACTATACCCTTTGTCTAATATATAAGCTGTATTTACTTGGTTACAATATTAAAACCGGAATACATTATAGATTAAATTAACACTTGTCATAAGACACATTTACTTTGTTTTGTATTACATGTTACGTATAAGTCCATATGTTTATTAGTTTAATCAGAAGATGGCGTTAGTAAATTCTTAAATCACGGTAGCGAGTTCACATAAAAATATTTCAAGTATTAAAATATTATAATTAATAAACTCTCCATACGTTCCGGAAGTTTGGTTTTATTCATTGGATTTCCTGGCTCAGTATACCTTTGGCCACCCTTTTTTAAGGAATATGTTCAGTTTATCAGCAATATATAGTGAAGATTAATTCACGTTGTTATATTGCAACTCAGAAGTAGTATTTTCTTTTTTATTTACTTCTGAAAAAACAAAAGATGTTCTTTTATATAACATAACTACTATAACTAATCCAGTATATAACATTTTAGGATATTTAAAAAATTATATCATTGAGCACAATCTCAGTATATCCATTTACTACATTTGCTGTAGTTAGTCCGATGCAGTTAAAGTATACAGACATATGAAACTTCCGAAATTACATTTCTGCGTACTTACTTAACGGTAAGAACATATGGTACCCGGTTGTTTGAGGCTCGCCTGGTATTTTAGCAAAACCTTTTAGACTCAAGTTGTTTTTACTTTATGTTACGTCTTACTAACAGCATATGTTTTTTCAGGAACATAATTGTCAAAATTATATAGTTCTTATAAATAATTGCACTAGAAAGAATCAAGTAGAGATTAGAAGGATATTTTTAAAAATGTTCATAAAAATATGTGGGAACTCTAATCGCAAAAGCAAAGTTTTAGATATTTAATTCTAATAAAGGCATAAAAACGTTTTAGGAAGCGATTACAATTTGAAAAATATCAAGTTTTAGTATTTAGTAAAGCAGGTAACAACAATAAAGTGTTGCATTAAATTTCATAAATGAAAACATCAATATTGTGATTACGTCGTACTGCAGCTACTAATACAAGTGATTGAGTTAATTCTGTCAAAGCTGAGTTACCATCTCTACCGCAAATTACGACCATTACGCTAGTGTATTAAAACCCCAGAATAACTATTCGCATATTCATACTTTTTTATATCATAAATAAGATTTTGAGTTGACACTTTCATTATTTTATATTTTAGTTTTAATAAAACTATAATGTTTATTTTATGCCTGATTAAAATATATATTTATCGTTAATTATAATACAGTTAGCGACTACATAATTACACATTTATTACAAATTTATAAATTATATTCAAAAGTAACTATGTTAAAACAATTCGCAATACAGAAAAGAAACAATGTTTATTGAATTGTAAATGTGAAATATTTGCAGTACACAGCGTTGAAAGAACCTGGCAATATCACAACTTCTCTCTTATAGAGAAAAAGTCATATTTTAAAACAATGAAAAAAGGAATTTGGAACTGAATTATAATAAAGCTTCATGAATTTACTTAAAAGTTTTCATAGAACAGGTAAATTTATTCATTATAAATTAAGTTTTTCACTATAAAATGTTCTTAAAAGCAAAATACAAATATACACAGATCACCTTACCTTTTATGCTTTGCATTAATATTAATGCTATATATAAAATGATTTATTTTAAATAAAATAAATCATGGGAGTAGGCTTAATACAACTTGTAATAAACAGTTAAGTTATTATCTTTCCATGTCAATGCGCTAACTTGCTTTAAGCTTAGGAATTGTCATGCTCTTTGTATTATCTTGTATCATGAAATATAATATTTATAAACAAAATTTTATCTTTTTTATCTTTGTTCATTGTAATTTCTTTGAAGTCTGAGGAATCACAGTGTGTCACATATATAATTAAAAATATCCCTTACTGTCGAGATAACTGCTATATTAGTGTATTACCATATTTCCATATCTTGTTCAATATAAAAAACGATTTATTATTTTACAAAAGATATCTCCGTGCAAATTACAAACTGTGCCCTAGAGTTTTTAATCGACATAAATTTGAACAGTTTAATAAACTGTTTAAATTTATTCATACATATATATTATGAGAATACTAAATTGAAGATAATATGAACAAAATGTCAATTAATCTATCTGATTTAATATATCTTTACAGAATCACTCTCATAATCTATCATTTAAAAACAATCAATAACTTAATAGTACAACTTTGAAAACTAATATATTATCATTTTTTTTTTTTTACATTTTGCCATAAGCCATATACGAATTTAATAAAACAAGGTATATTTAAATAAGTTTGTGATTATGTCGTATTATACACATTATAATTTTGATGTTGTTGATGACATATATTGACAAAAAAGCCGCATGATGCTTAGCAGTTCCTTTTGAAGCATTGGTATTGAATTGATAAAGAAATAATTATATACATACTAAATAATAATCATATACATAGTATGGCAAGTGGTCTACATCCTTAAACACATTTTGAATGCAACCTTCATAAGTAAACTAGGAACTATAATAATAATGAAAAAACAATATCTTTATAAAAATTATAAAGTCATAATCAATGAACAGAAATAAAAATAATTAAATATATTATATAATACGAAACGGTCAGTTTTATATATATATTATAGTAGATAAAGGTGGCCCAATGTACATATAATTAAAAATAAAAAAAAATATTAAAATAAAATTATAAATCAGCTTTGTTTATACTTTCATAACTATTTTAGTATATTGTGAAAAAAGAAAAACAAATTTTTACTGAGTGTGGAGCCCACATCTCAAATAATAATAAAAAAAAAATTAAGAGAGATTATTTATAAGTAAGCAAACAAATAATAATACACTTTATTTACAACTATATTTACTTTTTTCATGCGCCTTAAAGTTAAAATGTAGAAATTAATCATAAAATCATAACATACTTAAGTTAATATCAGGATAAATTTATGAATTGTCGATTCCGACATAATTGTCATGAGCATTGCTTTTAACACGGTTAAACAAACTCGGTAAATGTATTTTGTGAGCACACACGCAGAGATCATTTTATAGGTGTATGATTTTTATTACATAAATATATACGTACATCAGAAAACGTCAACCTTAGAAGATTGATGTCAGAAGGTTGAAGGTTGATTACCGATTGACAAATCAGAAGGAGAAAGCAGAGGATTTTTCTCTGATAGCATACTAATATATACATAGAAATATATTATGTCTAATGGTTGTTATTCGTATGAAATGTTGTACTTATTAGTTGGTGGCATAAAAACGAGGAAATATTTATAAAAATAATATCATAGTTGAAATTTCTTTGTAGTCATAGTTTAGATATTAAAATTAACATAAATATTTTTAGATTAAAGCTTATAACTTTTCATATCGACTATTAGTAATTGAAAATTGATCTAGCATTCGTAACAGGACACGCCTCGTCCTAATAGAATATATTTTATATATATAATTCTGAATTAGTTTTTATAGACAGATTATTCATGTTTATTCTTATATATAATTATTCGGCTTTACTTACGTCAATTTAAATAGATTATTTTGAACTAAATAATTTTATCATATATCATTCATATTTATCATATATTCGATTCCCTGAATATTATTAATGCATACCTTCAGGCGATATTTAATTGTGTCATGAACAATGTTTGTGACAAATAATTTAGTATGTGTAATTAAAATGTAAAACTATTATTCAGCAAACATTTTAAAATAAAGTAAGCTTATAGCAAAAACTGTAAGGTGATTACTACTTGACAAGTGACACTTGATAAGTGTATTTTTTTTTGGTGTATTTTTTTTATATATTAACTGTAAAGAATATTTATTATTTATCCGAATGTTTTTTTTTTTTATTTCAAAATTAACTTTAATAAGTTCGGTTGTACGACCATAGTTCTCAGTCTTAATATTAAAAGTGGAAAAGTGGAATAAAAATTAATAATAAATTTAAAAAAAACCCACTTGTTTATGTAGTTTATCATGTTTTGATCATGATGTCGGAATTAAGGGAAATGACACTTTATAATGTTATAGCAAATTATTACGTGTTTAAGATTAAAAGTAAATTATATGAATTGTAACTAGTTAATTTTTTTTTAATTCTAAAATATTACTATATTATTTAGATAGACATTATTATTTTTTTGCCTTATGGAGAGATTTTAGAAGTTTAAAGATGTCAATTAAAAGTATGTCATTAATTATAGTAATAACAATATTTTACAATCTCTATTTATATGAATAAAAAAAATGTATATAATAATAAATATTTGTATTATAAATATATATTTATAATATTTTAATGGAACAGAAAGTAGAAAAAAAAAATATAAAACAAACAACAAGAAATTTAAAAAATAACATAAATGTGGCTCAACTTTGCAAAAGGGACTCACTGACCCAATTTTTAAGGCTCCTACTAATCAACTCATCTTTTATGCATGTTTTTTAAGTCGCAAATAAGATATGAAAAGTGACAAAAATAAAAAAAACCAAAAGAGAACGGACGAGGCGTCTGTGATGAGTCAATTATATATATATTAAAAAAAAACACGAACATACAACCATTTTTTCATTAACTATATAATCATTACGGTTTTTATAAAAAATAATAATTAATGAATGGAATATTCTTAAATCTAGAAAATTATTTCTCGCAATTGTTGCATTTGTGTTGAATTAAATATATAGTTTTTGTTACGTCCAAGCGATTTAGAAAAATATATATTATCATTACAGAAACATACATCTTACAGAAAATGTAAATGGAATTTATCTATTTTTATGTTACAGCTAATTTACAACATTCATGTTTAGAATCAAACTCTGCCTTCTTTTGCTTGAAAAATATTCATCTAAAAATTTCCAAAGTTTTTGCATAATATTAATATACTTGATTCATTTTAATAAGTTAAATTTCAAGCCGATGTCAAAAATATAGATTTGTTGATTTAAATACTAATATATTCAAATCTGCTTTTTTTCTAATGATTGATAATATTTACAATTACTAATAAAAACATATAATTACAATCGTATAGATAAAAATAAAAACACACTTTAATGTCCATATTAATAAAATAACGGATATTTCAGTGTTCATGAATACCGTTTATTTCTCCAATATCGACGCTAACCTATCAAATTATCAATATTCGAAACATTCACGAACAGACAATCCGATCGCTTTGATTTATTACTAGCTCTATTCGAAATAATATATTCATTGTTGTATTTTGGTTCTCTTATATTACACTTTTTTCATTAAACGATAAAGTTAAATGTAAGTACTTTCATAAGTAGAGGTAAATAAAGTTTTACAAGATATTCCTTCTTCATTTATTTTTTCTTATAAAACGTTTTTTTATAACATAATAAAGTTTAAATGTAAAAATAAAACTAAACTAATGTTATCCATATTAGACTGACTATCTGAAAGTGTTTACATAATTATCATGCCTATTCACAGAAATGAGTTTACAATCAAGTTTACTTACTATATGAATTTGAGTTACGTATAATACATTAATTGCTTAGGAAAGACAAAAGGGTTCTTGAATATCTTGACATCATTCTTAAATCAAAGCTTTTTAAATAGTACTTTCAATTTGATAGTTAAAAAATCTTAAATAATATCAAAAGAGCAGCTTTTCTGAGTGAAACAAGTTAATCTATATTAAACAAGTTTAGTTACAATTTCATACAAAAACAAAGAAATAAATAGAAAGCAGTTTGAAACATTCAGCATATCTGTGAAATTGTGTTACCGTCAAGACAAGTGAAGCTAGTGCAGTAGTCCAGAATGCTAAATACTAAAGCTTAATATAGTAGCATTTTTGGGCTGTATTTAGTAAATTTCTTGCTATTCCTTATATTTAATTCTAGCATTTTAAAAATCCGGATTTTCACAATATTCGAAAATTATTTTCATAGTATTCTAAATGTGAGAAACAAAGTTAATTTATGGTCTGCATGGTTGCATACATGCTTATATTTGCCTCAATTAAAGTCTCTACTGGTTCAAATACTCCTGTTAATTAGTAGTCGTGGACAAACATTTTTATGTAAATTTTATGTATGTATGTATCATTATTACTTTTTGATTCAATTAGTTTCAGTTCAGTTTGAAGAAGAACTTTCTATATATCACGTTACCGTTACTTTACGAACTACACTTAATAAAATGACTCAAAATTATATTCAGGCCGTAGTAATAAGCTACACCCTACTACTTTGTTTGGAAAAATATTTGATCATATCATATTATTTGTCTATGGGAAATATCACACTAACAGATTGGTAATTTTAGAAAGCTGAAGAGTATGTTGGTTTATTTGTTTGGTTGAACTCGCTAATCTACTTAGATATTGGATGGATTTTAATAATTATTTTCTCTGCCAATAATAGATAGGTTCTTAAGGCTATCTAGGTTTGCGCTAAAACTTTTAGTTATCTTAATAGTAAAAATCGTTTATCCTTGGGTAGAACTACTGTAAAACAGCTAGTAAAATTTATTTAGAAACACTGCAGCTTATTGCTAGCTTAATTATATAAAAAAAGCAAATATCTCAGCCACAAAAGATGACGTATTTAGGTAAATTACTTATTAACTGACATGAGGTGCTAATAACAATAATGCCGACATAATATGTTAGTATGTTAAATTAGGCATACATATTGGTGGAACCTCGATCTTACTGTAAATTTTCGCTTCGTTTGTAATGTATGGTAATTGTCTTCAGACATAATGTATGTAGGCAACTAAGCGTGACTTTATTTGTTAAAGCTCTTTCACACGGCTTTCTTCCTGAATTCAAGCAAGTATATTGTAAGTATTCGTAATGTGAGTTATATGATTATAACGTTACTGCAATAGACTCTTGTTAGTAGAATTCAGTCATAGTTTTTGTCATCGATATTTTACTAGGATTCGGGTTGAAAATGACAA
Organism: Mechanitis mazaeus; assembly: GCA_959347395.1. Classification (NCBI taxonomy): domain Eukaryota; kingdom Metazoa; phylum Arthropoda; class Insecta; order Lepidoptera; family Nymphalidae; genus Mechanitis; species Mechanitis mazaeus. The sequence goes on from OY365750.1 coordinate 19,025,778, forward strand.
CATCCTAACAAAAAAAATTTAGCTTGGTTAAGCGTAATCTTTATGTTATTTTTATTTAAAAGTAAATTACACTAAAAGTGCGAGAAACAAATTAGGTTGACCTATATTTACAGTTTGCATGCCATAACGTAATAGAAAAATTGATATGTTATAGTGATAATTTATAACGTAGGTACTAAAGATTGCTTTTTTTTCTTTATCTTTTTTTTTGTTTGTTGGAAAAATACGTACGAATACCCCGTCGGCCAAAAATGTGTTAGCCGGGGGGTAAATTGAGACTACCCAGCATAGAGAATGCTGCCATTTTTAAGGCTTGCCACTAAAAAACCAACAATTGCCCCAATCACCTTAGTGGGAATTTCACTATTAAGTGAAGTCCCCGAATTTAAAATTAGTTTTAGGGTTACATTTCTGTGTTGCGTTTGAAAAAAAACTATGACAGTAATTTTAAATGATGTCCTTTCTATATGCATATAATTAGGGTTATTTTGGTTCTGTTGGTATAATTTTAATTTGTTCTTATTAAAAATTTATACTGTCGTATAGATATCACGTCATTAGATATCTAATTCATTAAACAAATATCTTTAAAAACCAATAAAAATATAAAAGTATAATAATAGTTGCTGCCAGTACACATGTAAAGTTTAATATATATCTATGCTCCTGCGCGCTCCACTTTTTTAATCTTCTTTCCAATTATTCCACTAATTAACATTCTGTAAAAAGTTAAGTTTATCACAATAAAAATATAATTTTGATTCAAATGTTTCTTTTTATAAGAATTTGTAAAGTATTTTGAAAGCGCTATTCAATATTAATATTCTTAAGTTTATTGTACGTTTTATGATGATCTTTATCCTTTATTTCAAATTGTTCAGGCAGAGCACGCAATATTGTAGAGTTTGTGACTACTTAAAAAATATTACGATAAATTGTTGATAACATAAATTTAGTTTTCAAAATAAAAAGTTAATTATAGCACTCGGGAATAATTTACCTTTATAAGAGTGAAAAAATCAAAATGTTATCAGTAATCTCAAAGATACAATTGAAAAAGAATAGAAGATCAAAACTCACACACATTACTTACGATTATATGTAATGCAACAGTATTTGGCCTTAAAATAAATAAAACGCTCTATATTTACAAAAATTAAAAGAAAAATAAGAAAAATAAGCGGTAATCTATCCCTATCACATTAACTTTCTGTTTATTACAAATATTATAGTATTATCATTATTATTTTTTTAATATAGTCGACTGCATTATTACTTGCACTAAAAGAACTGTTTTCAGATAAAGAACATTTTATATTATTTTACACTTCTTAAAAGTATAATAAAAATTGTGATTACTTTTAGATGACATTAACACCCGTCGCTTTTTAACTCGATGGCGGTAGTTGTGATAAAATTTATCACAACTACCGCCATCGAGTTAAAAATCACAAATACGCAGTATTTAGTTTTTAAATAAACCTAAAAAATTTCTGGCTTCACTTCGCTGGAAAATTAATCAGCTCTATGTTAAGAATCGATGGATATTCATCGATTCATACTAATATGAAGTCAATTGTATAATCACGTTGAAAGAAAATGGACTTAAAAAACGCTTTCTTACACACACATACGGATACACACAAACCCATACATATATATTGCAATTAACCACAAGATACATAGCTAGCAATTAAGTTTATGTAAGTCTGCGCGGCTAATAAATGGTAGTCTAATGCTTTTCTCAAACGGCCCTTGAAGTTTGCACTCTCCTGTGAGAAAATACGATATTGTTGCTTGACTGTGACTAATTTAAAACTAGGAAAGTTTTTTAAGTGAAACCATTATGAAGCTAAGATCTTTGATATATCAAAATTATTATCTTAGATTTGTTTTATCGTGAGACGTATTTTTTTATTTGAAATCAGATACTATTATTAACCTATTCTCTCTAGCATGTATAATGAAACTTAATTCTTCACTTCATATTGCTCTTAAATAAAAGTTTTAAATGACTTTCTATGAAATGACCCAAGTTCAGTTTACAGTCACAGGTCTTTGTGATTACTTTTCTGTTAATGACTTAAGTTGAGAAAATAGAGTAGAATAGTGTCATGATACAAATGGAAGAGAAATATCCGACGTAATATTATAATAATATAATATGTATAACCATATATAGTGTTTATTTTACTGCTTTAGTATAGAAATATTTCTCTTAAATTTATCGAGGGACGAATCTTAGTTAAAATAAATTGTTTTTTATTTTCAGTAGCGATGTTAGCATGATAATTTTTGAGGTTAAGTATAAGTAGTCTATGAAATAAATGACTTCCATTTTTTGACAGAGAATGACTTTCTTTTTCTAGAAATGATTTCATTTTTGGTAAGAAGTCATCTGCACTGAATAAGGTGTACCAATGTTTTGTATCCAATATCTAAAATTCAATATTGTTAGAGAATATATAGTCAAACTCTGGTTTCAGTTTTAATCTCTCTCTAAATTTATTCGTCTACAAATACTAGATGTACATTAAAAACGTCGCAGTCCTCCGAGGATACTTCTCAGTGTGAGTATAAACATAAACTTGATAAAAATTGTATTATAATTGTACAGCTTTGTAAACATAACATGGAGCACTCAGCCTGTTTTGGCCCCAGATGTCTGCCCGAAATACGATGGTAATTAACTTAATGAAGAAATAATAAACATATATATTTCAACCTTAATTATGGAGCACTCTAGAATCATATTACAATGTATTATAATACCTTATAAATTTCGAAAACTATTTCGGATATAGTAAGTATTGTACACAAAAAAAAGTAAATATCATAAGTTGTTACGTATATGCTTATTATTTGAATATATATATATTACTAAAACATATTTACTATTGTACATTATGCAAATATTTTTATAGTATACGTTAGCATAAAACTTGTTCTGTTAGCTTTTAAAACATATTGTGGACAGACAAACTCAGTTTTTGTAATTTAAGACTTATACTCACAAGACATAATTACACCCCATATGACTTTATTACTTATTATATATACGGCCAGGAAAGTAGCAAAGATATAGATTATTAATACATATTGATATATTAATAAAAGTGGATTTGATCCAATAAAAATAAACCATATACATTTTAAATTTATCTCTCAAATATTATTAATTAAACACACATTCATTAATATATTTTATATTTTTAATCAGTGACCTCAGATTAAACAGCACATAGTACAGGTAAGTCAGGATGTGAATATAACGTCACAATCGAACGGGTACCCACTTAAGCTGTGAACGAAAATAAGAAACACGAACGATTTGCTTAATCCAAATAAACCATATTGAAAAATTTTTAAGCCTCTCAAGTTTGTTAAGTTGGTTCTCGTTTAAATTGATATTGATACACCTTGCGTCTTCATAATCCAGAATGTATCAATAATTGTTCTCACTTAATTAATGGAGGGTTAATTAAAAAAAATTAAATCGTCACAGAAAGCCTTTCGAGTTGTATAAGTTTCACTCTTTTACGTTTTTACTTAAAAATTCCAGCATTTTGTACTATTCATTATTATGGCCAGGTTCTTGAAGTTGACAGCATATGATACAACGATATTATTTTATTCTACGCTGAGTAATATAGTGAGGTCAATTTTGAAATTATATTACAAAAAGTTGCAAAAATTGCAATAATATTTATTTGTGATTTCAAAGCATCAACCGTAGGCTAATATAAAAATAGATCTTTGTTGGTGCCAGTAGTTTTGGTATTGCAATTAGAATATATTTGTAAATAATTGCATACGTAAGGTAAAGAAAAGATATATCATGAGAGAAGTAATTAATGAAAATTGTAAAAAGTATTAAACACGCCAACTTGAGGTAGGTTGAGTTCCTCATAGAAACAATGTCTTCCATACGAGTATCTTCCTAATAAAATTGTAGATAACTAGAAAATAAAATACAAATGGATGGAAATATATTAACAGAACAATAGCATAACATTAATTGAACTCTCTCTACCTACTCTTAAAGACTTAAACAGGAAAAGCAGAACGGACTAAAACACAATTTACTACAGCTTTTGATTTTTAAGGTAGAATAAGAAAGAATAACTGCATTATTCCATAAGGTAAGCTTTTTAAGTTAAGGTATTTTCAGCAAATATGAATGTATTTAGAATATGGGTAAGGATTGACAATGTCTACAATGGAAATTATCATTTTGCGGCTTATATTATCAGTACCCATCAGATCACATAAAGTGAGTTGAGGGGAATTAAACTTTGAGATGTCAAATGCCGAAGTTGAGTTTCCTGAATTTTAGTGTGCTAAACTTAACAAAAGTATTTGTGGAATTATAAGTTGTAAAAAGAGAGAATTTTTATATAAATATTTAGAAGTTTTACCAACTCCAATTGACATACATATATATTTATTTGTTTTTTTTTCTTTGTGACTATGAATCAATACTAGTGTTCACTTGTGTACGTCAAAGTAAGTAACAGAAGGGCCTATTTCGATATCATACTTTTCGAAATAAGCCTTTCTGATAAGATAATATAACACATAAAATTTAGTTTTATTGGATGTGTTACCGTTTTAGACTGATTCATGAATGTGGCGTTATTATGAAACCATACATAAAATATTATTGTCATTCTTTATATCTTTTTCAAAGGCTATTTTTCATTGATGATTACCATTTTTTCATGACTGTCGTTTTGATTTGATTTTTGACCATAAAAAAGAAACCTGTAGAAATGGGTAATTGGTTTTATATGATGAATTGTCAGCATTGAATGCATTGAAAACGCTTTTTCACCAATTTAATTGTCAGAATAAATCACGCCAAACCGCAAATTACACATTGATTGAATATGTTTTAGCTCAGTGAACATTTTAAATGTATGTTTATATTAAATTCGTTATTGCTATTAAGCTAACTTATATTTAAATGTTGCAATTAAATCATATGTGATTTGATTTTTCAGATGAACATTTCACATGTTAATGTTTAAGTTAATGCGCGCGCAACTTCCTACATACGTGCATCAAATCATACCTTATATGTGCGCGTACCTGACTGTGTACCTGACTGTGTACGTTTGACGCTTCGTGGATTGATAAAGTTTTGTGAGTTAACGTTAACGATTATTTGTAGCTTTCACCCTCACGTAATAATATTAGTGTTGTATATATCTATCAAATAAAGTTTATTTTTGAGTTAAGTAATAAGGATTCCTGAAAAATAAGATTTAAAGAATACTTATATAAAATGGAAACTTCAATATTAATTTTGCAGAAAAAAAATCTACTTAAAAATTTATGTATAACCATGACTAATAATCGAAGGTTCAATGCCAAAAACCATAAAAAAATATATAGAACACAATCGATTTCTTCGTATTTTTATACGACATTTAGATAATCCAAGTTCCAATCAAACATTTTTGTATCATACTTCAGATTCCACAAACCTATTGTATGAAGAATAAAATAGATATGACATTTTCCATGATAAATAAGAGTACTATGAATTAATTGAAAATACAATTGATCTAGATATTATCAAATAAATAATAATAATACACACACTGAAAATAATGTTGAAAATTTTGCCATGGAAAATTATATAAACATGATTTACGAGCTAAAATGGTATAAAAAAATGGTATAAATAATTTTACACACTATACTAGAATCGCGAACCAGAACTCAATTTTGACGCGCTGCCCTCTCAAAATCTCGGCATATGCTAAATATTGAGCGAAGCGAGGTGCAAACAGCAACGAAGTTGCATTAACATGACATTGTAAAGATAAATTTTCGCTCGAAAACTTTTTCTCATTGAAGGATTTTGATTTTTCCGTGATTATTCCTCAACGAAATCGAATATTTGAACAGTATTTTTTTTAAACCACCACCAGACTGATGTCTATTAGTCTGCAAAATTTGAAATTTTTCGGATGTACTTTTTAGATTGATGCTTGCACAAAGGATGCAGAAAAGTCTCTCATAGAAAGCTTCGCTCAATAACAAAAATAATGTAACACACTAGTCAAAAATAATATAAGGATATATTGGTTTTCATCAACTTGTCTTTATAATTTATATTTTGTATTTACGTAACCATAATATAGTTAAACAAATAAAATATAAAGCACATTTATTTGTACTTGTTGGTCGCAGTGCCGAAAAATGTGAAATCAGATTATTATTTATAATTTTCATTTAATATTTAAAAGTTAAACTAAAATAAAACTTTTTATTTCATTTTTTAAATAAATTTATATCAAAGACTTACTTTATTGTGTCTTATAATAAACACACAATTAAGTATTCTGTTTTAACCTTGTTATTAATAAAAATTATCTAATAAAAATAAAAATCATATTTTCACTAAATATAATCAAGAATCATTTTCACAGTAAGTTTTCCAATTTTAGGCCTACCGATGCTCATGGGTACGATCATCCTAATGCTGTCCTCGGAACTTTTATCGTATTCGTATTATTATATTTCTGTATTATAACATTATATTTTTGTACAGTAGGTAGATAAACTGAAATCAAAGTAAGTTATCTAAATGAAGATTTAGTTTTGTCTAATTATGTGTTAAATGTCCTTATCAAAATTTTTCTTTCTCTTTTCTCACGACGAAAGATATTAATTTCTTTATAATTTTAATACTTAAGTGCCAAATCTAATTTAGCTTCATTTTTTTAAGTTTTACTTTTTCCATTTATGTGTCAATTATTAATTTTTAATAATGTGGTTGTAAATCTTTAAAGTTATGTTTAAATTCTTTTAATTTCAACAAAAAGACTCATGAAAAACATCTTTTTATAATTGCATACGTCGGTATTAATATACAACCTGTAATCGTAAAAGTCAAAATACTGATTACATTGAGGTAAAAGGTTTCCGTATCAGACCAAACTACAAAATTTAAAAAAATATATAAATGTGGTAATAATAATAAATTTATAGATTTAATATTAAAGAGATGAAACCGTACAGTCTCTATGTAACAAAAGTAATCTTCAAGCAATTATGATAAAAAAATCTTTTATTTTTAATTAAGCATTGAAGGTTTATGTCAAAATTTACCTTTCCAGTTTAAGCTAAAATCTACAACGAAATAAGATATGAGATATTAATAAAATTTGTTACTCTGAACTCTTAATCCGCTTAATGTTTGCAGGACATTGGACGATCTCCAGATCTAAGGCTAATTAATTACCAAATTGATTGATTATCTACACTAATCCTGAAATTCGTCAATCAGTAATTAGTAAAGTAAGCTGTAGGAATTCAGAAACACATCATAAACCTAAGAAAGATATATTTTCACAAAAATAAATAATTGGATATTAATATATTGTAATTGAAATTGTAGTGTAATTATAAATATATTCAAACATTGAATAATCCTCGTTAAAACGACAAAATAATATTATTCCTTAAGAAATTGGCATTAATAGTCTCATCACGCTGAAAATAATACAAATGTTAGATGTTGAAATAAAGAATACATTTAATTTTTATGTAAAATGAAGGCAAACGAGCATGTGAGTCACTGGTGAAATGTGATCACTGCCGCCAACAAACTCTAGCAACATCCGAAGACTCACAAAAGGCCTTGGAGGTAGGAGTATACGCCTTTTTTGAAGGAACCTCGATCTGAAATCGATCTGAAAACACCGCTTATGGAAATTCATTCCACATCTTTGTGGTACATGGAAGAAAGGTCCTTGAAAACCACACAGTTGAAGATCACATCCGGCGCATGCCACTTGGATGCGTGGCGATCTTCAACTGTAGGGATACATCAAATGAACTTAACCAAAGGAACTAAAATTGATAAATCATCAGAACCACAATCTAAGAAAAATAGTTCAAGCATAAAAAGTCGTTACTGTTTCCGTGTATTTCATATCTCAATCAAAACATTTTATTAAAAAAATAAATAAAGCAAAAATATATAAACATGTTTTTACAGTAAATGTAATGGGGCCCATTACGGCATGTTACCATTTCTTTTAAGATACTTCTTTTATTACTTTAAGTATATTATAATTTCCATTTTATTTTCGACCATTTTTTAAAGACTAAATTTTAACACAATTTAATAATACTATCATTATCTACGCAATATTACTCATATTTAAAAAATTCTTATAAACATAAAACTGATGACATAAATAATTTATAAGTCAGAACTTGTTTAAAATATTTTAAACAACTTCTGATATTGTGATATTTACACAGCTTTTGTAGTATAAGGTATTGGAAATAATTTAAAATATTCATGAAATATTAACATTCACAACACTTTAATTTATTAATTAAATTAAATATACGAGATATAAACCAATGATTTTCAGAAGATGATTTTCGTGTTTCGATCCAATTGGCGGCAGTATTCCTACGGACGACATTAGTCGCAAAAGATGCTATATATGCTATAGTTTCTTTATTGTTAATCTTACTATGGGACTTGAGATAATATAGTATTAGACCAAATAGTCATTGCAATATGTAAAGATGAATGTTTTATAATAACTTTTTGATATATCCACCGAAGCACTTTATATCTATTAAAATGCTTATTTGATAAAAATAGGCTCTCCTGATACTTCCATGTGATAAAAATAAGTGATCACTGATATTTATTAAAAGTGTAAATGTATATCTTTGTATATATTAAAAAAAATATTATTTAATAAATATTTCGACAAATATACTAGTGACTTTAGTAATTAAACATTGATGTTATTGATCTTGAATAGTAAATATAACAACTAAAAATATGCACATAAAATAAAAGGCATATAAAATACGTTAATATATTTTCAATACTCAATTTTTTTTTTGATATACTTTCATTATATAAACCCACATCATTGCATTATTCTTCATTTTCAGGAACCGTGGCAATAACTGATGCACATGCAACTGACATATTTCTTAATTAAAAAAGAAACACTTTCACAAAGTTAGTTATGGAGAAAAGTTTTCAACATAAAATATATACAGACTCGGCACACTAAACTAAGGATTATTTTATATACATAGACATAGATTTTCTAATTTAAAAATCGAACCACCGCCTTCTTAGTATTTTCTTAGATTTTCACAAGTACACATTTGAAATAAAACTATTTTTACGGATTAAACTCGTGTATAATTTGACTTTAATTTTAACCCGACTTCTCGAGTGCTTTGCAGCAATCGTTTTCACGCAATCCGTAAAAATAGTTTTATTTCACAGACTTCTTAGTTTGCAGCAGGGTCACTATCTATCCAACTACAAAATCTATCTAATCAATGCAATGAGATCATTTTTTTTGCACATCTTCTTCAGCATGTTGTTGCTTCCTTCAGATGGATAGACGTCTGCCATACCATCATAAAATATTTATAGAATTTTCATTTCTATTATACATACCTAAGAATATGACGTGAAACTACAAAAAAACTAACTGAAAACCTCTCCGTATAACTTCCGCGATATTCACTGATGTTACAAAAACTCCGTTTAATATCGTACGTCCCCCACAACTTCCCCTGCAGGCACAATTCGAAAAAAAACTTTTAATTAGTATTTTGTAATCTCTGCCGCTTGGATTCTATTCTACATTTTTGTATGTACTAATTATTTAAATGAATGAAGCTATAAAATAAAATATCGTTACATGCTATACCGATTTAACATTTCTTATATTATGATAATTAATATATACATTTTTATTAATTGTATTGTAATATCAATAATGGTTTAATAATAGGATATGATTATTATTACCTACAATTTTAATTTAGATTTTTAATAGCAACCACATTAACAAAGCGATTGCGTCAAAGAATTAATTAAACGTTTACTTTCTCCCAACCAACACGCAACATAAATTATGGTTAAATTGATAAAGTTAACAATTGACATTAATGTGTCAAAATTACCTAGATCCTTAATATAATGTCTGTGTAAAATGATCAATTAACTGCATCAAACTGCAAAATGATCAATTAAATGATCTATTAACACAATTACATAATTTTCATTAAATAGCCTTAGCGAAGTAAAAAAAAGCCTTAGCGAAGTTGATATAAAACTACATTATGTAACAGCCACAGTATGTTGGTTTGAGACTCAGTGGGGAATAAGGTGATAACTTTAATTGGCGGTTTTAAAACTTAAGGCAGTTTTTCCATTTGAATAAATACTAAATGTCACGAAAGTATAATAAAAGATTAATAAAAATATTTTTGTTCATTTTCATTAATAAGAAATCTAAATTTCGAACATAAATAAATGAACTTGAAATTGAGTTTCTACTCAACTATTTTAAGAAAATATTTTTGGGTTTCTAAAAAAGCAATTAAAATTCACATTTTATATAAATTTATCTTGCAATAGAATCCGTTAAAAATATAAAGCAAGAAATTTCTCTTATTTATTATAAAACTAGATTGAGTAGCCTTGAAAATAAAAAATAACATTGTAAATTTTATTTATGAACTGAATATACTATATTCAGTACACAGGAATGTTTTGTTATTTTTATTTTATGAATTCATTTTGACATTGTTATATTTCTTTGAGTGTTTTGTGATGAATATTTTTTTCAACTCTTATTGATGCAGTGATATTCTGATACAATAGTGACTTGTAAATTTAATTTTTTGTTTTTTTACTTATTTCTAACAGATTTGACTCCACAGAAGTATTCATATTTTTTACATTCCCAGAGATGTAACAATTGGCTTCTGTTATTTTAGTTTACATTTAATAAAACCATATTCACGGAATTTCAACAAGAAAACAAATAATATTCTACAGAAACTACGTAAAATATTATTTTATTATTTTTACAAAAACTTTATAAATCCTCTAATTGATAACAAAATGTACAAATGCGATATTATTCTTTTTACTATAAATAAGCTTCAACGTATGTTGCTTTCAATCATATTTATTAATATATAGAAAAAGCTGATTTTTGTCCCACTGATTATGAACTTTTTTGAAATAAAGTTGTTGTTTTGAAATAAACGTTGGTATCGACAGATCGAATAATAGTTAGTTTGGCAAAACATCATTAAAGTAACGCCGGCTTCGAAAAACAAAACTCTCATCTGTGTTAAGTGACTTGAATGAATCCTACCCCTGATGATTATACTACATATCAACACCTACGAAACTATTTTTATTATCTGAAAAAAACAGGATAACCAAAAAAAAACAACTACTTCTTTCTTAAAGGCCTTCAAATATTTTTTAACTCCACCCTTGTTTTTTGATGTCACTACTTCTTGATCGGTCTGTTGGTTTGTATATTTAAATTTACTTAACTAATTTCTAATATTAATCCCAGATATTTTGGATATTTTGTAAATTTTTAAAGTTTTTTGTATTAACAGATACACACAATTTAAATAAAAAATCTGAATTTTTTCTTTGATTACACTGCTAACCTTAGTTTTTTGTTGCCAACGCTTCATTACAGCGGGATAATAGACTGTTTCATTATTTATATATACTTCGGTAATAAGAGGTCTTATAAATTTTTACAAAAAAATTATGAATACCGACAATGAACAATAAATGCAATTATAAATTCTTCAGAAATTGACATCCGTAGAATATAATACTATTCAATAGTTTAAATGCTTTTGAAATATTAATAACGACTGCAGTTTATGAATAACTTAAAAAACTAATTAACAGTAATATTCCAGGAAAAATGGCTTTTAATTGCGAATTATAAGAACAATGGCATAAGAAAATAGCAGATTGTTAATTAACAAACTTTTGTATACTTTTCTCCCGGAGGCAGATATTAAATGTAATACGATAATTTTTGTGTAAACAAGATATTTACTAAATCAAAAAGTAGATTGCATAATATATTAAACTCTATCACCAGTTTTATAACTTAACACTTCTTTGGGATTTGTTCAACATATCACATTATAGTATTATAATATAATATGAAATATTATATATAATATACAGCCTTTACTTATAATTGAATACCTGATTGTAATGTACGATTATATGTTCATTTATTGTCAGTTATATATATAATTCGAACAGCTGCACACAATCTTATGGTGGAATCCGATAAATGATGTGGTCCACCCCAAAGGTAAGAGTTGTATATCATACGTGTCTTAAAATTTGTTTTATAAAGAGCCTTCTAGAATTTGATCTAGCATAAGGTACTGCTCGACTCTGTTGATTATTTCCAATACGTTTCTATTACGTATAAGTATTTTATTTTTACTCAATTTATTATTAAATCCAACGGAATTTACTTCTCGGCAGCACTATGAGCTCGTTTTTTTGTGCTTTTATCTTATCTTTTTCTTTCGTATTATTTCAATATGCTAAACTGAAATAACTTTGCATGTCTTAACTTGTAATTCATTTTATATCACATTTAATGTTTAAAAATAGTTTAGAACAGTGATTTGAATATCACATCAAAGCGACAATGTTCAACCAATATAATTTATTTTATTATGACGTTATTTTTATGTTATGTTTATACTACGTTGTTATTGCATTATTTTCTTTTTTTAAACAACGCTACGGGAGGCAATACACCAAGGATATGTATACAGTTACTGAGAACAAGAATTCTTTAACAATTCATTACTACTTTGTAAGGTATACCTTCGAATTGCTTGAGAATCGTTTTAGTGAAGTAATTAACAATACTTGAAGAAAAATAGACGAAATAAATAAAATTTTTGAATTAACCAAATATTATTTCAGTAAACAAAAAAATTTTGATGTTATTACTTTACTTATATCAAACCCGGATATAAAGAAAATATGGACTATAACTTTTATTTTTGAAAATTTTATTTAAATAGAAGAAAGTTTTTACAATAATAGATAAGATATCTATAATATAAGGATAACTAATGTGTTAGTAAATAACTCTTTGAGGTAGGTGTGAGGTAGTACCTACCTACCTAATTTTACCTATTGATAAGAATTAAAAGCAACAATTTTTAAACAACTTGGAGAAAATGTAAATGCTACATGCTTTAATTACAATCACAAAGTTATTGTAAATTATCGCGCCCGTTATATACCGGCTATAAAGGGAAATTGGCTCCACATACAAAACAGGTGATAGTGTACGAGTTTACCCGTAAGGACAACAATACTGGAGAGTATATCTCTCCAGTATTGTGGTTTTGAGAAAAATCTGAAGTAAGTTTTAACAAAACCCTAAACCTTCATTATATTATAATAATTTAAATTTAATTAATTTATCTATAAACTTTAAAACCCTCAACCGGTTATAAAATTTTATGCTTCGACCCTTACCAATAGTATCTTTAAATTCAAAGCAAGATGTCAGCCTTATTTGTTTCCAGTGTCTGATCAATGTTGTCGACAGAGATCATGATCAATATTTATATCAACATTTATTTACTTTTAAATAAATATAATATCTCTTTTTGTATGAATAATTTCGTGTTTTATGATTCCCATTATAACTAATTATTCGAAAAAACTCCCGTTGGTTGTTTCGAATTTCCTCACTAGTTTCAAACTTGCCTATATTCATGAGCTCGTAACATTGTGGAATCACGGTGTGTGCTGTGTACTTGTCAGACAAATTCAAATAAAATTAACATTTGGATAATTATATTCTTTTGACATTTGATTATTTTCCTATAGGATCTTATAGAATTTTTATCCTATAATAATAATAATTATACTATAGTATCTATTTATCTTATTATAAACAGAGAGGCATTTAACTTTTTTATGTCTAAATTAGCATTGATTTCCAGACGACCGTCAAAATGACAATGACTCAAAATATCAAGTACTCTGATGCTTGGCGAGGACAGTGCTCTTTACGAGAGATGATCCATACAGATCAAAAAAAAAGAATATAAATACATATATTTATAAAATTAAAAATATTTCATAAAAAAGGGTGAAATTTAAATACTATATTATGTAACTTCACTCACATTGACATAGATACATCAAAAGCAGTAGAACCTAAATGTAGTTATTTGTGGTTACGCATTTGCATTTATATTAGGAAATGTCTATGGGCGAGGACACCACTTACTATTAGGTTGACAGTTTGCTCGTTCGTCCGGTCTCTAATAAAAAACTAAACACCATAAATAAATAAACAATCTGAAGCACGTGAGGAAGAATAATATAGAATTAGACAGGAAGATTAAAACAAAAGCCTTTTAGGGAGATTTTTTTAGGGTAATTATACAACCTTATATTGGTAACAAAAATTCCATGATTTTCAAGAATAACTGTAATATTTCTTCATATTCCTTGGTCATTCATAATCTCATTTATGTATACATATTTATTTCATGGTTAGTTAATTTAAATAATTCAAAAAGTAGAAAAAACAAGAGTAATTATAAACAAGTATAATTTTTAGAAACTGAAACATTAGTGAATGTTGGACGTTCTGTAATATAAACATTCCCGCTAGGACTTTATAAAAACAGAATTAGCAAGTTAAATAACCTAATAATGATATTTGACCTATATTAGTTAGATGAATTATTCAAAAAGGAAAATTGACGAAATTTTAGAAAAAAAAAACAAAAGATTTTAATATGAATTTTCCTTTTTCCTCTTAAATTATTCACTATAAGATTTACTATATATTAAATAAGGAAAAAAGCAAGAAAGTAAATAACTTTGGATATACTTTTATATTATGGAAATGGACCCAACAACACATTTTTTTTGACAGGTGGTTTTAATTGCAGTTCAAGAACTTAAATGCTTATAAATCATTTCTTGCATATGCATAATATTATTAGCCAAATCAGCTGACGCAATATATTAAAAAAAAACAGTCAAGATATAATAAACATTCTAGAGTGGCACGTTAAAAACACGTTAAAAACTTAAAATTTTTATTTGTATTCTTTATTATATATGAGAGATGTGCTCGAAAACGTGTTTTGAAATCCAAATAAAGTTTCAAACATGCTCTTCTAATGGGGGCTTAATGGTTATGTCAGCGAGTTTTTGTAAACAAAGAGCTTGAATTCAAAGAATTCTTTTAACAGAAGTGGTTTGAGATTTACATCGTGATATGATTGCAATTTGTAGTTAGTTTAGCTGGTGATTAATCTTTAAATTACTTTTATTAACTTTTATTTATATATATATAGTGATAATTCTGGGGTACTTTTTTAAAATTCAGAAATATTCTAACTGTACTCAAACAAAATAATAACAAATAATCATAAAGTAATAATACTTCCATCCAGCTAAATTTCATTTATACCGGGTACAGAAATGTATTCAAAATCTTATTCAAATAGTCTAAAGTCAAATATTGAATTCTAATTAAAGTTCTCACCGATATAAGCAATTTTCCTAATTGTGTCGGAGCAAGATATTGAAACTGCAAATAGTCACCATTGATGAAGTATGGCTACTATGAGACATGTTATGAGAATAAAATAAAAAGTATAATTAAATATTATTGCATAGAGCCTCATCTACATACTTACATAATGGTTATTTATTTGTCAAAGAAATGTATTTACATTTGAAATAGAATTTCGTAACAATAAAATGAATTATTTTTAAAAAAACACTTGTTATGATTTATTCATTAATATATTAATTTGCTAACTCTTTGCTCAGAATTGTAACCGCTTATAATCATTTTATAGCCATTGACCTGAACATTTTAATTAATATGTTATGAAATTAATTGTTTTCCAATTTCATTTAATTTTTATATAATGGGTAAAATATATATTTATAACGGGTATCATATTTCTAGGAGTAGGTGTTTTGTTGAAAAGAGCCTCGTGTGTTAAAAGTAATTTAATAAAATTGACACACTAATGATGCATGCGATTGTACAAGCTGAAATTCAAATACTCATTAAAACATGTTTAAAATCAATATTTGTCTTTATTTTATTTACTATTTCAAATGAACGTGTTTGATTTTCAAATTAACTATGTTTCTATTCAATAAAAAGTTTGTTAAATAAAAATTTGGTCTATTTTATAAAACTGAAATCACAGGAAGCACAGTTATTTTTGTGATTTTCAGGACATTAGGTCCTGGTTTTAGACATTTTGTGATGACTTTCTTTACACAAGAAAATATTGTGTGGTATTCCATATATTTGGTTTTATGATTCTATTCCTATCGTCTATAAAAATCATTGAAATATTGACGATTAATATTCCCATTTGTAATAGTAATATTAAATGAAATGAGGTTTGAGAGAGCAATTATTTTTAATTTAAGAAAAAAATTTGTTTAAAAAGTTTTTTACGACGTTATATAATTTAATAATTCACATTTTGCTAATATAGCACACTACAATTTATTAAATTGATTGAATAATAAGATCAAAAAATAACAGGATGTAGCTAAATGGTTTTCGCTTCAAAGGTGCTTGGAACTATAATATACGGCTATTGGATAAAATTTTACAAGTGACTTTAAAATATACGTCGTCTTGGCTTCAAGCCAGATTTTACACTAAAATTCATATTTTTTCTTTAAGAAAAGAGATGTTTAATTTTTCTTTACTTTATTATTTTTATATGAAAAATCATATTTGTAAATTGTAATAATGAATGCAGAAAAAAATGCAGTTTTAATTTTTTTTTTGTAAAGTTTTTCTTTTCAACCTTCAATTTCTATCTCAATGTTTCGTTGTAATTTTAGTTGAATTATTTCCCTTTTTTTCCTTTATTATATAAAAAAATAAAATTTGTTCACGGAAATTATTAATGAAGGTTTTTTTACATACTTTACAAATATATAATTAAAGTTTTACTTTTTAAAATTAAATTAAAATTATATAATTATTAAGTTAATATTTATATTTATATACAAACAAATTAGTTTCAATGTTATTAAAATTATAAATAAGAAACATAGGCTTCTTTATTATAAATAAGTTCTCAAAGCATAAGTAAACGTCGCACACCGCAGTGTGAATAGGAATTCCTCCGTGCTGTGATTAAGAAGAATTTATGAGTGACGTGAAAGACCGCCAGAGATTGTAATCTCTCACGACATAAGTAGAACTTATTTTTTTTACCTTGTTTTATATGTATTTTTAACATAGTTAAAAATTAAAAAAAAAATCTTAAAAGGTCACTATATAACTGACTGAGTCGTTTGCAAAATATTTAATGAAAAATTTTTCATTTAAAAATCTTAAATGTAATTTCATATGACTAAAATATCAAATTATGTTACGAGTTTGCAGTCATGCTCGATTTCTAATTGTATGTAAATAAATTTAAAATTTTCATTTTTACTATTATTGTAATAAAAATTATTGCAAAACTATTATAATAAATATTGATATAGAATATTAAATGTAACATATATACTTAAATAAGAAATAGTACACAAGATTTTATAAAATTGTGAATGCTTTATCTTAAAACACAATCTCTTCTATTGCTAAGAAGCGGCAATTAGATCTGATAGGAATCAGGGAAAAGAACGTTTCTGCCACTTCGTATATTACTCGTGACAATGACGCACTGCGGGCCATTGATTTCACTATTTACTTACATTGTTTATATACATTATATATAACAGCTTGATGAAATAAAATTAATTCGAAAAAAAGTTAAATAGTTATTAGCAGTAATAAAGACATACATTCTTTTATAAACCTCATATTTATTAACATTTTTTAATTGTCAATTGAAAAAAAGCATTTAAAAAAGTACGTGAAATAACAATAGCCGTATACGTTTTGTTATATTTATTAGGCTAAATTACCTGTATTTAATATTTATATAAATTCGACTGTCCGCATGTTAATAACATCAGAATTCGTCTGACTTGTTTTGAAGTTGACATTCCGAGTTCATGAAAAAGGACTTCGAATGGGTTCGAAACAAGTCGGGCAAATTCCAATATTATTGAAATGAGTAGACGCGGATAATTATAAAACACTGTAATAGTAATCGTGAATCACGAAATTTTAAACACAAAAATAACTGTATTCAAAAGTGTAGGTAACTGATAATTAACAGTGTCATTTTTACTATAAATAATACCAAATAGAATAAAACATTTTATTACACAATATTAAACTAGGGATTTTGGTATCAAAACTGTAGATTTTATGTTTAATTAGGAAATATAGCACGACTAAGTGATCCTAATATACATACAATCCAATTAATACTAATATCAAATTTACATGTTATACAACAGGTAAATTTGATATGAGTTATCAAGCAACTCAACTAGGAAAATAGTATTTTGTATTTTTTTTTAAATAATAAAGTTCTCAAATCGTCACAATCTTATTAATGTAATAATTGTTTTTATTTTTAAATATTTCATGACAACGTTTGTATGCAATACGTATTCTATTACAAATCTACCAGTTTTGAGTTGTAAGAAATTTTTAATAATTTAACCATTTTTATAAAAAAATTAAATGCACTACATATCATTTGAAGTTTGATATAAATAATCATATTCGTAATGGCCATTGGTAACTACCATAGAATTCATTACTTAAAAGAAACCGACGAAAAAAAACTGCAAAGCGTAATATCCTGTAAAATTGAATAAAATTTATAGTCAAAAGAGTTCACATATTGACTAGACGAGAGTTAGACCGGGGCGAACACCGAGTAATTCAGACTTGATTCTTTAGAGGGTAGCTTTAAAAATGGCAATCGCTGGGTAGTTCCAAAGAGACTTTTATAAATTATAACATTTATCTAGAAAAATTTAAAGCAGATATAGTATAAAATGTTTGGAAAAGTGCAAGCCATCTCTATGTATTGTAGGGTCTATAACACATTTCGTAATAAGGACAGGACGGAACTGCAATGGACGCGAGTGTAATGAGGAGAATATAATGCGCAATGACCGCTCTATTGTGCCTTTTTTGCTGCCACCCTTAATTATCTAAGAATGTGTTCCGAACCGAATGAAATGTTTATAGGAAGTTCTACGAAACATTATGAGCCTGAGGACTCATTCACTGATTATATTTTAAAATTTTTAAAATTTACTTTATTCTCTTAATATTATCAACATTCTAGATATTTTTAGAAAATTGAGTATTTGTATTTATTACTAATTGCTGCATAAATGGGGATTCATCTCGTCCAAGAAAATAAGTTTATTGTGTCAATCATGAGATATGTAATTAAGTTTATACAAAAATAGGATTAAAGTTTTTCCAGAATTTTTGGGAAGTCAAACTTGTATTTTTTAATGTGAACTTTGCCTTATGTATAATAAAACAATATAGACACATTAAATGCTGCAATGGTAAGCGTGTCAATTATTGATACGCTTACCATTGCAGCATTTTATTTTTCTTTATATTGGTTGCGTATAACTAAATATATAATAAATTTCGTATATAAGGCAAAAATATTATGAATTATTTTCCAACTCCCACCATAACCCAAAATGCTTTGTTTGTTTTAAATGACAAAGCCAGATTCTTTTCATAAAATGAAAAATATATAATATATTAAGTAATATAAAGAAAAAAGTCCTTAGGCATAACATTTTCTTTGTTTGTAAAATAGCGAGCATTTTGCGTTACTTCATAAACATTCATACACCATTCAAATATTTTGACATGAAATAAATCACATATTATTATATTTTATACACAAAAATATTTTATTCTTTGAATAAAATATAATACTTTTTAAATTTAGGTACACTCTTAACTGAATATTATTAACGTTTTTGAATTAATGTATTAATTATTATTAATCATTTATTATTTTGAATTAATGTAATATCATAGGATCTTGTTTAAAAGAAATATAACCATGAATTCTTATGTCCTCATTCTGTGCATCTTTCACTCTGAAAACAAGAATATAGAATGTGTTTTTATATATTTCAAGTACTATACTTTTTGATATTTTATATTATTAGTTTTTGGCTTACAAGTTGTTACTAATCTGCCTTTGATTAAATTGTAGTATAGTGTTATTATTGTAGATCATTAATATAATTATTAATAGTCATTACAACCTTTTTTTTTTGTTTTTTTTTCCGTTGGAAAAACCCGTTACGGGTACCCCGTCGGCCCAGGGGGATGACGGCCGGGGGGTGATGTGAGACTACCCGGCAGCATACAGGGTGCTGCCATTTTTAAGGATACCCACTAAAAACCCAACGGTTGCCCTCTACGCCGTAATGGGACGTCACGGGATCGCATTAGCACACACCGTGACGCCCCGGCGAGAAAGAGAAATAGTCATTACAACCTACGGAAGCCAAAACTTTATACATCTAAATTTTTTTTGTAATACAACTATAGACAATGATATAAATTCAATTATGATTTCTATACTTAAAAACAATCTAAAGCGATGTTTCATTTTTTTTTATTAATTAAGATTAAATTATTGAGACGATGATAAGTAGTAGGCTGCTTAACGGTATGTGACAACATGCTGTCCACAAAAAATACGTAGTTTAAATAATCTATTACTTTTTAAAGGTCCTCAAATTTACCTCAATTCTTTTTATATTATATTTATTTTATATCCCTTTTATATTTAATATAAAAATATCAAAATCATAAAAAAATTCCATAAAAAATCCTTAGTGTAGAAATTGACCAAATTATAGCAATAAGAGTCAAGTAAGTCTAAAATACTCGTATCATGCCATCAAATTTTATCTTCTCCTACATTATATAAACTGTTAGAATAGTATAATAAGAATAGGGCCATTGATTCCATTATTTCCATCTTAGGAAAGTTATTTTTAAATAATTATTCTAATTTCTGAGGTGAGTATTTTAAAAGCAAAAAGATTGAAGATATTTATTGAAATTGTTCCCGGAATTTGCTTGTCGTTACTTTAAGCTATAATATCCAAAATGTCGCGGGCTATCAACAAATATATTGTAACCAGCACTACAAATCTTTAAAATGGTTTTAAAATGGTTTACATTTTATATGTGAGTTCTATCGCTTATTACATATTAAAAACTGTAATTTCATGTTTGATAATTATGTAATGTTTGTTTAGGTAAAACATATTACTCTATTAAAATTTAAACATGTTTAAAAAAAGAAAGAAAATGTGATTGTTGATGACTAATCATATTAATTTTTAAAACAACAATTAGTTTAAAGTAATTGTACGATAAATTTATTTTACACTAGTTTTAAAAAATTACAATAGCATTATTAATCCATAATTTAATAAAATCTGTTTAAAATCGTCTTTAAAGATGTTTCACATTATTATTATAACGTAATTTCACTTTTTGAATCGTAAAAAAGACATCTCTTTGCCTTACGTAAAATAAACTTTATACGTACGGCACAAAAAAAAATAGATATAATAACCCTACAACATTCGTATCAGAGCAAAGCCGTTCAAAGCCTCTCGTGATTCAATCGGACTCAATCTCAATACCACTACAAAATAGCTCATATTGAAGGGAATATATGAAAATAACCGTTTAATAAATTTTTTTCATATTTTTTTCTGTCAGTGTAGAATGTATTTGAATATTCTTTTAAAAAACACATCGTCGACTGGCTAAGTTTTTATCAAAACTATTTCACAAATCGCTCAGAAGACCCAAAGTAGACAATATTCACTTAAAACAAATATATATTTATTATATATTAATATAACGCCACTTTGATTGTAAATTGAATTATCACAACACACTATTTTTACATTTATATAAATTTTAATCAAGTATGCCGATGAGATTGAATTATCGAAAATTAAAAAATATATGCAAAGTAATTCAACGAACAGAAATATATTGACCTTTTTTTCAGATTGTTTGTTTAAATTTATTTCTTTCGATAAAAATGAGCGTTAATGAATGGAGATATGAATTGAAATTAAAAATAATATAACTGTATTAACTGGCGTATAGTTATTAGATACACATTTTATTTTTAAGCTGACCTTTTCATTTACATTAATAAAAAAAATATACAATGAATCTAGAATCAAAAAATTTTTTTAGTGGTCCTTAATATTTTTATAACGAATTCTGACAACATATTTTTATGAAACACATACATACAGATGGGTATATCATCGTTTATCCCATCACTATCCTAGCCAGTTCACTACTTAGCAAATTACTGCTTCATTCACATCTGCAATTCTAAATACCTAGAGAACCTTCAGAATTTTTGGACAAAAACTACTTACCAGGACCTGACCAGCGGCGCGGAAGCAAACAATTAAGCTACAACAGACCTTACTGCCATATTTTTAAAAGTGTTTTTGTTAGAATTAGTAATATTTATAAACTATAAAAAATGTTTGAATCCTAAAAATGGACCAATTATTGACGTTAATGAAATAAAATGTTTCTTTACATTTAAATTTTAATTTGTCATACATTAATCACAAATGTATCAGCTGTTGCCTTCTTAACACTTAAAGCCTAAACTCCAATACCTTGGAAGTACTCATGATGTATGATTCCTTGGAAGTACATCTTCTTTCTTTCTCTAATCTTGATCTTTCATTCTTTTGAATTAAATGTTTTATTTTTATACTGTAAAAATAAACGTGTACATTAATTTAGCACAAAATATGGCAACTGAAATCAGGTGATAATTACTACTATAAGTAGCGCTTGGCGTATCGCTCCTCGGCCTTTTGGCTAAGATCAAACTGTAGCGCTTATAAAAATACTTTTATAGTACATTATTTGAAAATATATTCTAAATACCACAACGCAATATGTTAGAATTTCAATTTTATTTAAAAAGTTTTAAAGTGCAATTGTCCATTTAGTTATATAAAAATAAAAACATCAACATTTACAAAAATATTAACCATAGAAACTATACATCGCCTTGGAAGACTCACTCACTCAAATTAAAGAATGAAAATTGAAATTTTTTTAAATTTTGTATTGTAGTACAATATGATGAAACAAAACCAGTTACTAGAGCATTACGGTATTTTTTAATAAATTTAGAATCGGCATGGCCAGGTCTTGAACCTGCGACTGTGATACCGTCCCATTATTTTACCAACTGAGCTTGAGTTGATGTATTCATTTTATATTTATTTGATATGAATAAATATAAAATAAAATTAATTAATCCAATTAGCATAACAATCGTTAAAACCATGGCAATTTAAATTAATTGATATGAATCGATTGACATCAAATGGTTACTGTAGGCTAAGTGTACTACAAGCTACATTAATGCAATCATTAGTGTGTGAACATCGCAAATGACTGCTTAACCTAGTTATGCATTATTCAATAGGTGATAACGATAACATCACTACGACGGTTATATAACATATCTTTTGTTATGTGGTTTTCAAAGTATATAATGAATTTTTTAAATAAGAATTAGGAAAATCATACTCAGGTTCAGCATAATTAGGTAAGGTAGAAAATTTGTGTAAAGTAATGTTTATATAAATTCCAAAGACCTTAAATACACTTTAAACGAAGTATTTGGTTTAAAAATATTATTTAATAAGAAATATCTGAACTTTTCTCTTTCATATAAATGTGGCTTCAAAGCAACTAAGCACGAGTAAGGCATTCAGCTTTATTCGTACTTGCGATAGTTACAAAAATATATAAATTTTTGCTCATATTATTTATTTACACGTCGGCTCAAGTAACTATAAAATACATTAATTTAATAAAACTTTGCGTTGACTTACTTTGCTGCAGTCATTAGTCTGAGTTTTAATTAACAAGGTGGTTTGAAAGGAGATAGGATTACTTTAGTAAATTATGAAACAAACAGTTTGAAATATTACAAGCAACAGAGTAACAGTGTCAGAGTGTATGTTTAGTAACGGGTTTTGAAACTCGATTTTATATTTATTATACATTGTCTATAACCCATGAATAACTTTCATCAGATTAAATGTATATTATATTATTTGCATATATGTTCATATATTTTAAGTAAGATAAAATAAATATAATAAATTGTTTATATGTTCTGACATGATAGGAGGGAACGTTATGAAATAATCTTATATCTAATAAAGTTAATATTTAGCAATAGCTAGAACTTTTTAACTAAAAAACTGGTTCTTTGTAATAACATACTTCATATTGTGGTCAATATTTCTTGTCTGAGGCGTTAACTTGGAATATTAATTATTATTTGACAGCTCCTTTGACCCCGTTTTTGTCAACATAATCATAAGCAGATTTTTTGTATGATGAATTTTTGTATTATTAAATATTTATACAAATTTGTAAATCTTTAGTTTTATTGTAATTCTAAAAAGATTTCGACATCTTTTTACAATAATAAAAAAATATCTATAAAAAGATATTATATATTTTGACATAGCTAAGAAAAGATAATCTAACCAAACTTCATTAAAACCTATCTAGTTATTTTTGCATGAAACTGGGATATACAAAATACAATACAATACAAACAGATTAACAAAATTAATGTTTAATTGTTAAAAAGAAATGTAAATAATCATGTTTAAAAACTATCCACTGCTCTGACCAGACCAATAAATAAAATGAATTTCACAAAGAGTTCATCTTAGACTGAGCTTGTTGATCAGGCAGATAATGTCCTCACTATTTTTTATTTTCAATTTAAACCGTTTAACATATTATTATTAATAATTAAATATTATATATCATTATATAAACACTACTCCTTGATACCAGAGTCTCACTAACTGATGTTTCTGGAGAACTATTGCTTAAAATATCATTTATCAAGATTCAAGTTAGTCTATTGTAAGGTAACACTATTCCATTGTTATTATCTAATTCATAGATATACTAAGAAGAAAACGTTGAAATATCAAAATAATGGAACAAATTATATTAATAAAGTAAAAAAGTTTGAATTGTGAAAAATATAGTACGAAGAACATTTATTTTAAAATAATAAATCAAGCAATACTTGTAAAATGATAATATTTAAATTTTTATGTTAAAAAAGTGAATAAGCCATATTGGAAAGAATTTTTTTAGTATTAAAAAACATATTTTACTACGGTTCAAAACTTTAAGCTTAATAGCTGCTATTAGTTTCAAAAGTAAATGGAAATTTGAAATGTACTAAAAGCGTATTTTGTTATTGAAATGTATTAAAAACTTACATTTCTTTTCAATTTATTTTTTAATTAATCAATTTTTCTATAATAAATTTTGAATATAAGGATAACAATAATAAAAAATATATATTAACAATTATTATATAACAATTGTCATTTTAAGAAGATGAAATTTGAATGAAATGAATGAATTTGAAGCAGATTTACTCATTCGATAAAGATTTTCTTTTATTTTTATTAATTTAATTCTTTTCAATTTCAAAAAATATTATATTTAAATTTATTTCTGTTGTAATATTAACCGTTGAAGATACCAAATCCATTTAAAGCTCTCGATAACTATAATAATATTATGCATACTGTATAAATACATGATATTTTCTTTCAGAAGTAATATGCTTATATATATCAAGTAATTTAGGGACAAACTTCTGTAATTGAATTTCTAATTATATTGTATGTGAAGGGGCTAATTATTTAAATTCTTAATTTGGTGATATATTTTATACTCTAATAATTCATATAATGTTAAGTCACATTTTTGTGACTTATACAGCAAAATATATACAGTTATTTATTAAACATTTACAAGTAAAAAACATTTAAAACTAAATTTTATTTTTGTATAAATTGAAGAGTCTTAATTGTTCTTTTATTGCTATAATTAATAAATGTCACACATTTTTTTGCTATACCAATTAAACATGTTTTCACTGTTTCAGAAACGAAATATCTATCTATATATTTTTCACTTAACCATTAGTTCAATGGAAATGAATGCGATGCAAATTAGATGCATATTATATCACTGGTGTCGAGTTTGATAACACTCGTTTGCATGTACTAAGCTTTGCACTAACGTTAAATATTTTCTTGTTTTGCTGTGAAACTTTCTGTGCTAATGGCACGTGACTGAACAAATTATTTAAGTCGTAAATTTTTATAAAGTTGATCTAAGAAATAATTATATTAGTTTTATTATTAATATTAATGTTTCTTGTACTATTTTATTAAAATACTTTTATATTATAATAAGTTTACGTGGACGTAGCATTAGAAATAATAGTTTCGTTAAAATTGATTATTTGTAGAGTTTTTTTAAGCTTTATATTCTATTTTAAGATATCAAATCTCAAATAGTCGTTTATAATATGATTAACATTTGATTGATAAAAATACGACGTTGATTCGACAAACATATAGATCGACTAATGGCATGCAGTTTTCACCACAATTTGACGTTGCTTCGAGTTTATAAATAAAGCTTGATTAAAACGACAAAGTAGCAGTGGAAAAAAATACATTTAAGTACAGATTTATTTGTATAAATATAAATTAATGTTTTAATAATAATAATAAAGTAATTCATTTTTGAAGCAGCTTTAAAAACAACGATTCATCTTAAATAAAACTCGCTAATGCGATCTGTCTTCAGAATGATCAACATTTCGAACACATAAGTTGGATTTGGTCCAAAGATATATATCGCAGGTATTTTAATTCGAAGACATGTTAAATAAGACCGATTGTAAATCGTATATTTTATTAAATTTTAATTACTTAATACATTTTTTTTTCTTTAGCGTAATTCTGTTGAGGGAGTTTTAAAAGAAAAATTTTTGAAGCAAGATCATACTCGTATGGGGAGGAGGGTTGCCTTCCGGGTTTTTCATAATGTATTTTTCGATAATTTTTTGTGCAAAGATGGCCCTTTACCATATGTTAATGCTTCAACACATACGTTATATGTATCACATATGTTCGTTTAGCATCTGTATAAAGAAAAACTATTTTAAGACATAAGTAAAAATAGTTCATAAATTTTACATGTTATACTTTTTCTTTAAAATAGTTTATATAAAGAAGCTATTTTACGCTACTTCTGTTATATGTGTTATACGGACAGCAGAAATTGTAAGAGCTCAAATATTTTTTCTTTGCCTTTACACAACTGACATTCATAAAAAAATTGTTGCTTTCAAAGCCATAATATACAACCAATATTTATCTTGAGTATTCATTCTAAGTAAATACATTTAGGAGTTTCGACATTGATGACTTTATAATATTAGATATAACTTATTTTTAAACAAACAATACAAAAAACAGTTTTTTGTGTAAAATTATATGAATAAACATCATAATGCGTAAAGAATATATTTTTATAAAAAAATCCGTAACACGTTCCTGCTATAAATAATAAAATGTTAGAATTATACAAATATAATTCTGCGCAATATTAAATGTACCATCCATGAATACTAAAAACAAAAAATGTAGCCGAAATAGAATAATAATAAAATAGGAGTCATGACCTTTACATTAGTATTATTATAATCTTATTTAAAAAACAAACAGGATATAAAATCATTTTGACTTTTGTAACAAAGTTAGGTTTAATTTTTAATCTAAAGTTAGTCAGTTGTTAGGGTTTCATATATTTTTTCTGTGGCACGACCGGTTCTATATATATAAACCGTCTGGCTTTATATTAGTATCCGAGATTGAGCTGCGTTTGAACATTGCAAACGATTGCTTAGATTCGTGAAGCATTCTACGCTAATCGGCGGTTACATCAATGTTACTTTGTTGTATGTATATAATATTATGGATCTTATATCGATTGTCGCGGATTGTATACCGGAATTCTGAATTATTGGTGAATTATATTATGTTACAATTATAGATTATTTAAAATAAATACATAAGCTTATTATAGCTATCATGAAAGGTCATATAATATATAATGAAATTAGTAAAATTATCCCAGTTTTTATTTAATTATGAAAGGATAGTTGACTTCTTTATTACTATTATTACTATTATTACCTAAACGGCTGAAAAAGGTTTTCAGCGGTTAAATTATATTGACAAGGTTATATTTTAAGGAAATTATTTTATATAAAAAAAGCAAGAATATTAAATATACGTTATACGTTTTCCAAGACACATTTCGATGTTTATTTACCTACTTTCCTTAGCGTACCATCGCTAACTTTTGACAGAAAATGTATTATTATTTTATTCAAACATAACATTTCTAAACTCATCCAGGCAACATGATTATTTACGAGAACGTAATAAAAAGGTGTTACGAGTTATCCAGTTTATTATTAAAGTACTCTTAATTCAACGATCGGAGGAAACAAAAAAAAACTTTTAAAACTAAAACTAACATTTTAAATAAATGTAAAAAGTTTCAAACGATATTCACATTATAAATTGTAATAATTTTAGAAATCATTAAACACTTTAGAATAAAGAAAAAAACATTTAAAGATTTCTTATATTTTATTTATAAAAATTATGTGCCTGATATCAGCAGCGATCAATCCTGCCTGTCTTGAGTCTAGAAAAAATATTTTGTAATTGTGTTTGCGAATCAATCTTACCAAACTTATGAATAATGTTATTAAAGCATATTAAATCTATGAACGGAGAGAGCATCCATTTGCAATTTTCACACACCGCACGGTGGAATCAAATCTGCTCTAATCTAAACTTATGAATAAAGACGCTAATATAATACATTGTTATTCCGCATTTTTTATTATGAGGTATTTTTTGAAACAATAAGTTTTAAAATGTTTCTTTACTACGACTACCTTATTAACCAGCCCATTTCTTTTTAAAATAAACTTATATTTTTTCTTGTTAATATAAGATTGGTGTAAATGACCGATATAGCATTTTTATTTGTAATAAAGCACAAAATTTTAAAAACAAATTTAAGTTTGAGAAACTAGAACTATATAACATATATAAACTCATTTTATAAGGTATTTGACATATAGGTAAATATATAAATTTGTATGTATATATGTTAAAACTAATCAACGTATTCATGTTTTCAATAATAAAGCTATTTGAATATAGGTGAACTGCATTCATAGACTATGATTTATTTTATAATCCGCATCAATAAAATAAAAGTTTAATAGTAACTATTGCCTATAAATTTGAACTGTAATTTTATATAAAAAATTTTTCAACACAAGTAGGGTATGAACCCAGGACATCTATGAACCGTGAGGACGGCATTTAATATGTATATTTAATATTTCTTTAAACAGTACATATAAACGAGTAGTTTATAAATATTAAGGTGTTAATAGAACATGCAATATTGTTATAATTATCGTTATTTCATTATTAAGAAATTGAAACTAAAGAATAATATAATTTAATTTTCTGTTCTTCATGAATACAATTTAAAAAAAAATACTTGATGGTTTAAATATGAACAACATTAGAAAATCGAAATCAATTCAAGTATATCAAATATAGTCTTACATTTTGTTAGACACGTGTCAGAAACAACAAAGCACATTTTGTCACAAAAGTTTATATACGAGTATGATATGTTGTTGCAGTAATCATTTTCTTTATTGTTTCTCATTTGTACTGTGATGTGTTTTTTGTAAAAGTAATAATAATAAAAGAGTATGCCGTGAGTTACTTTTTAACAATGACAAAATTTTTCATTTTGATTTTACTTGGTATGATGGTAACCCGGTCACGCCAGACGTTATATAAACTGCAGTCAAATGTAAGCAGATAGTCACTTTAGCCTTAGATAATCTAACGTGACTTTTCACAATGAAAGCTAACAATAATAGAAATAATTAAAAAAACCCAAGGATGGTCATTTTGTTATTTATTTACAAAATATATATTTTTATAACCAGCAGTCTCTCCACATACAATTCCTAGTCAATAAAAATGCTACTTTATACACATTCCGAAACACGGACATGCAAACTATCACATTTATCATTGGTTAATAAAACTGATCAACTGGACTCCTCAGGTTTCTATAAATTTACAAGATAAATCTTTTGTGATCCACGGTTTATTATAACAAATATGATTCTTATTTTTTATCCACAATGTTTAAAAGACCGTATTTATTTTTCATCTTTCGGAAATAATAACATTTGTTTTATAAAACATATTAAACTATAGAGATACTAAACTATATATATAGGTATATATTCATGTTATATGGCATTATATAATATTATCATTTAACTGGTCTCATATACGATTACATAAAGCACAGGGCGTCGTTACTATTACGGCAGTTGGATTGTGATGACCTCACGTACACGAGAGGCTGACAGTGCACGTTGCTAATTCACCGCTGAGCTGATCAGCTACATTTTTCTTGCCAAAAAATCTTGTTATAACACGTAAGAATTATATATACTTTTTAATGTTATAATGAAGTATATTGATATCGATAACAATTTAAAATATTTAGACACTTATATCTGAACTAGATAATAGACAAAGGTCACAAAATACATTAATAACATATATATGTCTGACCTTTTCTCTGTCTAGCTTAAACCTGGGAAGATGGATATTAATCTTAAAGGATCTACAATCATTACACATGCGGTGATAGATTTTTGCCTGACAAAGTTTTTAATATCAATCAACATAGTTTGAAATAGTTAATGCTCAGTCTTACTTATGAAAGACTTGACAAATAGTTTACAGTAAAACAGACCTAACAGATAATAATTGTTTTGATCCCAAATTAAAAATAATCTTTTCACTGATTCGTGTTACAAAAAGTAATATGACGAGTCCGATTTATTATTATGTATTGAAATTACTTTCTAATCGAACTCTATTTCTGTTTCATTTGAAGGCAACATCCACGTGTGTAAGGCGAAGTACACCAGTCCGTTGTCATTCCTTATCGGACCAAACGAATTCCAGCCAGACCAGCCATAGACCCAGCAACGGATAAAATAATGTAAATACGATATTATATATTTTTAAATTTGACACGGATTTAAAGAATTCACAACATTAATGTAGCGTTTCTGACTGTAATAAATTTGGAATATTGTAATAGGTAATTATTAGTTTAAAAAATAAATAAACAACATACAATATATGATTTAAAGACGAACCTACTCCTTTTGTTCAATTTTCAGGAAAATATAAAATAATTGAATATTTAAAAATGTCACTTAATAGTACAGTAAACTTTAAGTCAAAATAATTATTATATTTTAGTTTAACACCATTTTAGATTTGGAATTTAATTCTGTATTTAATAAACAATTTCTATTGATAAAGTCGTAAAATATATACTATTCAGATTATTTTTCAATAAATATTATTAAATTACTATATGAATAACTATTTAGAAAGTAGCATGACAAACCAATTTAGCATTTATTTATTACATTTAATATGACTTACAGTATAGTTTTAGTAGACCAACCTACTTTATGACAGCTTCAAAAAAGTATATAAAATCACATGTTTAAAACAAAATACATTCATTCATTTGTTAAAAAAGTTACTTTGTATAGAACTAATCTATCTACTTTTAAAAGAACACGAAGTTGAAAGTAAATGATCGACCTCTTAAGGAACAAATTGCTGTAAGTGCTCTGGTACATAGCTCACCTGAAATAGAAGTAAAACAATTAATGAACTAAGGTTTTATTCAGGTAATTCAGGATTGCAAAGTTTTCTAAGCTCAACTAAATATAATAAATAATTCTATTCGCTACTTATAATATTTCTTTAGTTAAAGGCGATCTTTTTATACTTTCTCATGTATGAAGTTAACTACAATTTTTTTGGTCGAGTATTAAACTTACTAGAACTTATTAATTTATATGAGATATTATGAAATTTTTTGTTTTTATGATAAAATAAAAAATTCCGAAATTTTTTAGATAAATAGAAATGAACTATATAAAAAAATATCATAGTATTGTTAAAAGTTTAAAGGATAACTTAGAAATTTTTAGTATATCGCACATAAAAAAAATCGGAACCCGTATAGAATTTTTTTATTTTTCAAGGCCTTTAATTACGGGAAGGCGAGATATTGAGTTGAAGTTATGTCTATAGTCCATATTTTTCATTTATAATAAAAATATTGTTGTAAAAAGACTTGAAAGAGATCACAAGATCAATGATATTGAAACTTATAGGCAGTTGAGTTTAAGTAGTTAGAAAAAAAATACAAGAATATATATCCCCTGAAAAACACATAGAATGGAATTTTTTAGTGTTATTCGCAAAATGGTAATAAAAGGTTCATCAAAGTCATTACCTCACTTAGAGCAGATCTGATCATTTTATCATATTCCTGTAAATATTAAATAAAAGTGAAATTATTTTCCATATGTAACTTTTTAAGCTCATTTTGCAAAGAATTGGAGGGTAATTGAAACTTTTTATAAATTCAGTTTAGTTACATAATAGCCGTAAATGCAAAATAACCCATTCAATTCCTTTAATAAGGTTAACGTTTATTAAGATTATTTTTGTTTCTTTTGTCATTAAATTAAAGCAGTAAAAAAATCTTATATTTTTTAAATTGCTACTAATTTATGTCACGACGTACACATTCATCTATTAACTATTAACTAACATAGTCTTAAAAAATCTCTCCTAACAAATATATGGATATGTGGAAAATCTGAAATAAAATTTATTATTATTATTATTATTATAGTGGAAGGATGTTTAAATTTGAAGAGATTAACGAACAGTATAATTTGTAGACAGATTTGATTAGTTATTTATCTACGAGATTCGGCATCAACTGTCGCAGTTAAACCAAAAGTACTGATTGATTTAGGCTTAATTGCGACTTTAATTATATACCTACTGTGAAATGTTAACCTAATTTACGTAATACTATGATATAACATTATGTAAGTAAATTTATTTACCTAAATGCTTGAAAGTAAATAATGAATGTTTCTTTATTGCAAATAAATAATGTTAGTGAGGTCGTTTCTATTTAGTGAAATAGCTCAGGTCTGATTTTACCAACACAGGGAACAGTGATTACTTACCCACATCCATTATCACAAGGGTAAGGCATTGTTTTAAAGGGCTGTTATCCCGATCACGACTGGCTACCCTCCGTGAGTAAATTACTAACCTTTGTACAATGGCAAGTATAGCTAGAATATATTTTCTATTTTATTTGTCATTATAGTTTTCTGAATGTAACAGTATTCATTCAATAGTTTTACAATACGTTTTGTATATAATATTTTAATAATTACTCAGATTTTTAACATAAATATATGTTAAAAATACAAGAAAAAAATTATAGGAAGAAAGAATAATCGAAAAAATATTATATCACTGAACCATGCATATTGATATTATAATTATATATTACTGTTTCATTTCACAATCTATTAATTGATTTTTTTTTCATAATATTTACGAATTATTATTTCTCTTTAAATAAATATATATTTTTATATAAATATTCATATAGTTATAATTATTGAACGATTTTGTAACTTGAAAGAATAATTTGATTAGCAACATTTATTTTGTATAGTGTATATTTAGATACATTTATTTGATCACATTATATTAATAAAGAATTCTCAATAACTTTAGTGTAGTTTTTAATACCTTTAAAGGTTATAAAAGAACACAGACTCTTCATGAAACTCTCGTGTTCACGTTTCTTCGCACTTACTTAACGCTTAGAACATATGTTACCCGGTTGTTAGAGAGTCGCTTTGTATTCTAGCAAAACCTTTTAGATCCCCGTTGTTTTTACTTTATTTTTATGTCTTCAATCTAAGAAAAGCAGCAAATGATTTTTTTTGGAACAAAACAAGAGAAGATATAAACTAAACGATTCATTCACTATGAAACTTTTATAAAATAAGTACTGTTGTTCTAAAGTACAATAACTAACCAAGTATTGTATGTATTCAAAATTTAAATTAAAAAAATATATTTATGTCAAAATAATAGTATAAAATATAATTATTATAGTAATGATGATCTACCTATACAAATTATTGACCAAGTGTTTCAAAACAAAGTTCGTATGCACTGCAATGTGCGCCAATGTTATGCTAAAAAAAATTCTGGCCTCCTAATTTTGGTTGGATGGCTTTATTTTTCTATTACATTGCACTTCTTTTTAATCGTTGAAAAATGTATATCGTGGTGATAGCATATTGACACTAGATTGATTGATTGAGAGACACAATTGTGAGTGGGGGCTAAGTAATTTAACACAATAGAAAATAATTATTGTGATAGTTATGCTATTCGATATAACTATAAATGTGCTTACTTACTTGTTCAATCAAGGTATATATATATATTCTTTACATATCGACACAAAAATAAATGGTTTATGTTGACTCACATTTTGAATTTGCCTTTGAAAGAGATGAAAAATCTGTAAGTATTTGACGTTTATAGATTTTTTTAACCCGAGTCAAGTATGAATGTTCACATGCTGCATCGCAGTTATAAACCTCATTCAATATGAATAGCACTTAACTGTGTTTTTAAATAAAAAAGGTTTCGAAATCCATCTCTTTTAATGTTTCTTTAATATTTTTGCATTCCTCATAATCTTATAAATAATGATAATAACCACAACTTTAGATTACGATTATTAGATGCATCGAAGAAGTATAATTCTGCCAATAACTGCGTCACTAACATAGCAATGTTAGAATGACATTTTAATGATTAGACCAGCATCTTAAATACTTTCACTCTTATCTGTAGTTCTCAAAACACACCCAGTCTTTACAACCTGGTTTTCGCAATGTTTCGTAATGTTACGGTTTAAGTTTGTGTTAATGTTCTCTTGCTATCAAGAACAAGTGATAGTCTTTGTACTAATTATTGTAAATACTTCTAACACAGTGCACTTTGTAATTATTTAAGCTATCATTAGCTCCATTCATATCTCATTAGCTACATTTGCATGGGTGTGGTCTTGCTTTTTTGACCATACCTGAAATGTTCCCAAATGAATCAAGGTGCTGGGATTACCCTGAGGTAAAATATTATTTTCTCTACTTTTTAGCAATCTTCATAATTACTGCTACTAATAATTTCTTCTTACAATGCCTAAACATTTATTGCCCTGGAGCTATTTTCCTGATCAGTTGTACTAAGTCCCCTAATATTATTAAGATAAACCGGGAAAATGACCGAAATTAATAATTATTGACTTACACAAAAAAATAATTCAACTTATAATAATTCAACTCTTAACAAGTAGTCCTCCTAGAAAGCAGTCGCGAAGCTATCTCTGACTAGATCTGTGCACAATAAGAAGAATGTCACAGCCATTCCCTACGCAGGTTGTGGCTTGTTCTGGTTTTTATTGTATTTTTTATAAGACAATTTTATTAAAAATTTCAAACGGAATTTTGTCTGAGAAAGAAGACAAGTGATATTACATTTTATCTTTATATCCATGTTATACATATACCGTGAAGCTTAGGTTTAACATTTTATTCTAAAATCGGAGCTAATGAATGATTTGTCGAATTCGAAGTAACTATCATAAGCAATGCTTAAGACATAATAGAGAAAGAAATTCGATAAATGTATTTTATGATACCAAATCCTATCTGAACATTTTATCAGTGTTTTTGTTAACTATAAAAATGTATAAGTATTTCATCTAATATGCATTTTATGTATATAGAAAAAATAAATTATTTACGTATAAACAAATAAAAATATAAATATATCTAAGTATAGGTTGAGTGGTCCACCATTTCGTTGTTACTATTTATTTTTCTATTATTATGTTGTATGTTAGTTTTGTTTTATGTATGTGGCGTATGAATAAAGTTTTTTTTATTTGCTTTTATATTCTACAATTTTAAATTAGTTTTTATAGTTATGTATTATTCTAATCTTAATAATTTCATAAGATATTCAATTCAATAAATTACATTTATGCTTTTTATTGCAATACAATTTAATTAGGCTGCTTACAATGTTTGTTACACTTCTTTGACAAGTTTCACGTTTATATTACATTTTAGAAGTTTAAAGTACAGGACTTGAATATGCAATACGGAGCTAAGTTGAGTCATACTGAGTAAAACTAACTACGTTACTGTATTGGAAACTAGGAGGAGTACTGGACTGAAACCAGGAGGGCAACGGGATATTGTAACATATTTCAGTATAGTAATTGATATCTTTAAATACTCTTATTCTCAAAGAATCTTAATATTTCTAAAAAGCTTTATAATACTTTATATATATATTTTTTACTTTTTTTATTTTACTTACGAAGGTATATTATTTGATAATTGTATAATATTGGAAAATACAGAAATACAAAACACAGCAGGTTCGTGATGGTGTTCCTCGACCATTGTACTCCATTTTTATGCAAAACAAATTTTAATCCTTGTTCTGATTGAATGTTTTATAGAATCAAAGATATCATAATAACTAACAGAGTATTACTGAATTAAAACAGCATTAAATTAACTTTCTGGTTAAGAATTATGGTATTTTTTATTATTTTTTTATTTTAAATTACATAACTTATAGTAATTACCTTTAGACCTAAATAATACGTACCTTATATGGACAGCCTTTTGTAATGTATCCCACATACCACATCTTAAACGGGGTAAATGTTATGTTTTTCGTATTAGCATATAAATATTTACAAAAGACTACAATTTAATAAGTTTCTTTACTGCTTTTTTATTGCATTTTAAAGCTTTGTGTATTTCTTCATTATTTCGTTCGTATCTTTTTTTGTTTTCACAAAATGAAAAAAAGGGGTTTTAATATTTTCGTTGTGAAATGTTATTCGGCCATTGTATTATTCTCTGAATGGTATATTTCGAAATATTTTTCAACTCTGTGTAAAGGTTTTTCAAAAAAATTTACAAAAAAGTTTCAATTGACTTCAATTGTTGCTAACGTCAATTTATGTACAAGTACAGTTGTATAGTTAAATGTTATAATTTATAATACAGTTTTAGTAGTATTATTAACAGACAGGTAAAAAGTGCTGGTGTCTGAAACGAATTTTCGGTTTTTATGGCCGTGAAAGGAGAGAAAGAATGGAATTGATTCTGCCCGATGGGGTTAACGGGCTTATCGGCCTATATTTTTGTAAAAATAATTAAGCGCGTGCTTACGGTGCTCCCTTTAAAATTTTATTTTTATTACTGTTAAAAAATATCAGAGTTTAGGATACTATTTTAAAATAAAAACCGGAAAAAAAGGTTTAATTTAAAACAGAATATTAATTTGGCTCTGCTAAATGTATTTATTATACAATATAGTCACGTAGAAACGATTTCGAATATAACAAAATATAATAGGAACAAACCGATTGCGTTTAGAGAATTGAATTATTAACTTACATGACTTGCAAATCTACCTCCTGTTAGTGTGCAAGCTATGACCTATATATAGGTGGGTCTTAGATCTTACTGTTAATTGTCACTCCGTCTGTTGTAATACATGGTAATTGTCCTCACACGCAATATGTCCGTCACTGTCAATGTCACTTTTATAAGACTATTTCAAATTAATTTATTATTTTCGGTCTGAAATTAACAATCTCAGCCAAAAAGTATTCCCTCCTGTACGTTTAAAGACGTTATAGAGTAATGTTTTTACAACGTGATTAATTAATTCCAACTATGAAATGCACATTAAATTGTTTAAACTGTAATTCACTCATATCTCATTGATTCTAATTAGTCAAGAAAATTCTAGATTTTTAGAGTTTTCCTTTGGGTCATAGAGAGCATTTAAAGGGATGATAAAATATATAATGGTTACTTTTATTGCATAAAATAAAAAATTTGTAAAAATTTTCTAATTAAAAAAAAAACGATAAAATTAAAAGAAATCTAAAATATTATACCGTAACTGTACCAATATTACGTTTAATCTACGTTTGTAAGAAAAACTGTAAAATAATATAATAAAGACATTAATTTCTATTTATAAATTAGCCAATACAGAAGTAAAGTGTAAGTATTAAAAAGCAATATTTTTAATATTCTATTTCAAAAAGAAGATACAAATTTAATATCAATAAAATAGTACGTCTAAATAAAGTGATATATTTGAATATTGTATTTTTAAAGACAGCTCTTTCATAAAATACTTTTGAAAGACTAGGGTTCTTTGTTGTAGGTTAAGCGTAGTCCAATCTCTTTAAAAGCTTCGATATTGCAAAGTCTTAACAATGTTTCAGTTTCTATAAAGAGCCATTAACTTTACAAGAAACAAAATTGATTGTATTAAGAGTTTGTGAAAACAATTAATTGAGAAAGTGTGTCTTGCCCTTAACAGTTCTACCATCCATCTTTGGTTTCTTCAATTAAAACCAAATACAGATAAAGATCGTATTTTGGGTTTTGTTATCGGGTTTATGAATGAATCAATAATGTTTTTAATTTAAAGCTGTAAAAATGAAACTTTAAAATTTTTTTTCCTCTTTAATTTTTAACCATTTTTAATTTATGTACAAGAAAATTAATGAAATCTTTAAAAAAACTTTTTTCTATAGCGTTGAATAGATTAAAATCGTATGATGTCAAATTAAAAGTATGGTAAGCCTTTTCAAAAATACAGAATAATACAGAATTTTGTAAATACTTGGTATATATTGTATTCATTACCCACTACTGTCAGTCTTAAATTAAACGCTATACGAAACGCACGTCTCTTATTTATCAGTGGCGAACGAGGTTGGAAAAGAATTCTGTGACTACCTACTACATAGAAAATATAATAGTGTCAAGGCCGGACGGTGTGAATATTGAGAATTGTAATAAAAGATACGATAATAATATGGGAGTCGGCAAAATTGACGAGTTTGACGTTAAGTCGGGTAATTGGACTGAGTACAGTGAGCGGTTAGACATGTATATTTTAGCAAATGGAGTACAAACGGAATTGAAGTTAGCTACGTTGATTGCGTTGATAGGGCAAGAGGCATACCAGCTGTTATCAACATTAGCTAGTCCAAAGAAACCTTCGGCGTTATCTTACGAGCAGGCAGTATTATTATTAAAAAATCATCTACAGCCGAAGCCATCTATACTTGCGGAACGTTACGTTTATCGACAAAGGCGACAAGCTGAAGGCGAATCTATTGCCGACTACGTGGCGGAACTAAAGAAGCTAAGTAAAAATTGTGACTTCGGTAGCTCACTGGAAGAAAACTTACGCGACCAATTTGTGTGTGGAATATTGAGTGAAGCTACACGACAACGACTATTCGCGGAAGATGACAACATTACATACGGAAAAGCAGTTAAGCTGGGAATGACACTGGAAGCGGCCGAAAAAAATGCAAGTGCAGTGGATTCTGATACTAAAGTTAACGTTAACAAGGTTCAGAATGGCTATTACAAGTGTATGGCGTGCGGTGACGACGGACATAAAACAGAAAGCTGTAAATACAAAAACTTTGAGTGTAGTTTGTGTAGGAGCATAGGACATTTAAGGAGAATGTGTCCAAATAAGACTGCAAGATTCAAGATGGCGGCGGGAATGGCCGGTTTTCAACAGTCACGCGGCGAAAACGCGACTTTCCACGGAAACAGAGGACGGGCAGCCGGGCGAGCGAGGAGTCGCGAGCGGGGAAACGGACGCAGTTATCGCGCGGCTTCGGGGTACAGCGGCGCGAAAGCGAGCAACTATTGTGTGCACGAGCACGCATCTCCGATCGAGCGACCGGGTAACAGTGACACGGCCGGTACTACCTCGGATTGCATAGGCGATGGCGAACTAAGCGAATATGAAGAACCAATGTACCAAATGTCATTAGCGAAATACAAACCGGTATGTATCACCTTACTGGTACAAAACAAGCCACTAGTTATGGAGGTAGATACAGGTTCCGCAATTTCATGTATAAGTGGAAATACGTATTATATGAATTATAAAGATGTACAGTTAAAGAAATGTCATTTAAAATTAAAGTTTTATGATGGTTCAGTAGTTCAACCGTTGGGTTATTTGCAAGTGGCAGTTACTTATAAAACTTTGACAAAGAAATTGGATTTGTATGTCTTAAATAATGGTACAACGACTTTGTTAGGTAGGCAGTGGCTTACAGAATTGTGTATGGAAGTACCAAAGATTAATATGTTAAGTATGACTTTAGAAAAAGAGAACAAAAGTATAATTATAAAAAAATTAATTTCTAGGCATGAGTCGCTATTTGACGGCACGCTGGGTCGGTATTCGGGACCGCCAGTACAGTTTCATGTTCGCGAGGGTGCGGAGCCTATATTCTGTCGCGCGCGCCCCGTACCGTACGCCCTGCGACCGCGCGTCGACGCGGAGCTGGACGCCATGCTGCGCGCCGGCGTCGTGGAGCCCGTGGAGCGGTCCGACTGGGCCACGCCTTTAGTGATAGCGAGCAAGGCGGATGGAGGTATTCGCATATGTGCCGACTATAAGGTAACCCTAAACCGCGTCTTATTGGTCGATAGGTACCCGGTTCCGAAGGTAGACGACTTATTTGCTAATTTGTCTGGTAATCAGTACTTCACAAAATTAGATTTGTCACAGGCGTACAATCAACTTGTACTCGATGAAACTTCTAAATCATATACTGTCATAAATACGCATAAGGGTTTATTTAGATATAACCGATTAGTGTACGGGCTAGCTTCGAGCCCGGGAATTTTTCAAAAATTTATGGAGTCTTTGTTCAGGCGGGTCCCGGATGTTATAGTGTTTTATGATGACATTTTAATTAAAAGTAAAGATTTGAGTAGTCATTTAAAATCAGTGGAACAGGTACTAGACATTCTACAAACAAACGGGTTGAAAATTAAAATCAGCAAATGCAATTTTTTAACTGAGCAAGTACAATACTTAGGTTTTATTTTGGATCGGAATGGAGTGAGAGTTAACTCAGAAAAAATTAAACCTATAGTGGACATGTCCCCACCACGTAATGCCTCCGAATTAAAGTCATTCCTGGGTATGGTTAACTTTTATGGGAAGTTTGTTAAGAATTTGTCATCAATTTTAACACCGTTATACGATCTACTTAAGAAAGGTAAACACTTTATCTGGGGTCAAGAACAAAGTCAATCATTTGTGGCGGTGAAGGATGCTTTGTGTGGTGCGGAAGTGCTAGTGCATTACGACATGAGTCGGGAGGTAGTTCTGACGGTGGATGCGAGCTCGCGCGGGCTGGGCGCGGTGCTGGCGCAGCGTGGGGGTGCGACGCGGCCCGAGCGCCCGGTCGCGTACGCCTCTCGCGCGCTCACCACAGCTGAACGTAATTATAGTCAGATACACAAGGAAGCGTTGGCTATTATATTTGCGATAGACAAGTTCCATCAATATTTATATGGTAGAAAATTTATTTTACGTACTGACCATAAACCATTAGTGAGTCTTTTCGGTCCGAACACAGGCATCCCCACTACGGCGGCAAGCCGCTTACAAAGGTGGGCTATTAAACTTTCTGCCTATGAT
Organism: Mechanitis mazaeus; assembly: GCA_959347395.1. Taxonomy (NCBI): domain Eukaryota; kingdom Metazoa; phylum Arthropoda; class Insecta; order Lepidoptera; family Nymphalidae; genus Mechanitis; species Mechanitis mazaeus. Next base: position 19,067,140 of record OY365750.1, read on the forward strand.
TTTACGATTGAATACATTAACACGGATAAAAATACAGCCGATGCTTTGTCTCGGTTAATAAAATCTCATAAAGAAGACACGCACGACGCGGAGGAAGAATTACCAGAACAGACATACCTACATTTTGCGACGGAAGCCCTATTAATAGATTATACTATTTTAAAAAGAGAAACCGCAACAGATCCTATCTTAAGTAGGATTATTAGTTACATATCTGATGGTTGGCCAATGAAAATTGAGATGAAGGAAATTCAACCTTATTTAAATAGAAAAAACGAATTGTACTGTGAACTGGGATGTATTATGTGGGGACATCGAGTGGTAATTCCCGCAGCGTGTAGGAAAAAGGTACTCGATGAATTACACGACTCACATATGGGCATGGTGAAAACGAAGGCTTTGGCCCGGAGTTACGTTTGGTGGCCGGGAGTGGACGAGGCGGTAGAGGCGGCGTGCCGTGCGTGCGCAGTGTGCGCCAGCGTCGCGGATGCGCCACGCGCCCACACACCAAGCCCATGGCCATGGCCAAACCGTCCGTGGTCGCGATTACACATAGATTTTTTAGGCCCAATACACGGTGTGTCTTATTTAGTGGTGATAGACTCATGCTCAAAGTGGATCGAAGCCGTAAAAATGAAAACCACTACAGCAGGTGCAGTGATAAGAGTATTAAGAGATATGTGGGCTAGATTTGGGTTGCCTAAGCAAATTGTAAGTGACAACGGTCCCCCATTTTCTAGTGCAGAGTTCGGAACTTTCATTAAAAGGAATGGAATAAGCCACGTTTTCTCTGCACCATATCACCCAGCATCAAACGGGGCTGCGGAAAATGCGGTGAAGATTTGTAAACGCGTAATTAGGAAGGCAAGAAAAGAAAAGATCGATTTCGAAACAGCGTTAAGTAGATTTCTATTAGTATATAGGAATACTGAACATTACGCCTCGGGGGAGAGCCCAGCTAAAATACTTTTCGGTAGAAATCTCCGAACACGCCTCGATAAGTTGAGACCTGATCGTTTACAACGGATGAGCGAGCGACAAGACCGCAATATCACTGAAGCTAGCTCTTCGCGTCAATTTCGGCTTGAGCGAACGGGGGAAGTGTGGTGTCGTGACTACCGCGGCGGGGATAAGTGGGTACCGGGTCAGATAGCAAAAAAAATTAGGGAATACAGACTATACCGTGCGTTATAATGACGGAACCGAGGTACATAGACATATCGACCAGTTAAGGCGTAGGGTTGCCAATGTTAGCCACGGATCACAATCTCCTATAAAATCTAAAAATCGTAGACTTAGTTCCCTTGTAGTACCTACTAGTAGAGAGTGTATCTGTGACAAAGAGGCCCGGGACAACGAGGGTGTTGCTCCGGCGTCGCCCCCGGCGAATCCGGAAACTTTTATAGACAAAACTAGCGTGCCTGATAATAAGACTTTATTACCATCTGTAGATGAGCAATCGAAACGTGCTATTAAACCACCTAAGCGTTTCGGATATGATGAATATTTTTAATCGCCTTTAAGTTCTGTTAAAGCTACGACACTGACGCTTGTTATTTTTGTTAGTAAATAAGTAAATGTAAAATTATTATGAATTGTTATTAGTTGTAAGATTATTTAATGAATTATGTATGAACTAAGGGTGAAGGTATTGGTATATATTGTATTCATTACCCACTACTGTCAGTCTTAAATTAAACGCTATACGAAACGCACGTCTCTTATTTATCAATACTCTTTTTTGATTTCTACGTGATAATATTTACAAAGTTTTTTATATTACTTTTATTTTTTTACGTTCACGGAAATCTGTATTATTTTTTTTGTATTTTTCATAATTATTATAGGTCAGGGCAAAAGTCTTGTTTTATTATTCCTTAAATTATTAATGTAAAATATTATTATGTATAGTAAATTAAAAGGTAATTAAATATTGAAAAATAAATCAAAAAAGTTTCCATGGAGATTTTTGTCAATTCTTTTCCTGGGCCTATCCTTTGGAACCCTACAGTTAATGTTTCATAAGTGAAAACTTGACTTTGAAAACCTTAAATATTTTATTTAAAGTCTATGTCACTATTTTCAAATTAAAAAATATTTCTATTTATATTTAATCACTTTCAACTATAAAATATATCCATTATGATTTAGAGACAAAGGAATTCATTTTCTTTATATAGAAATACGTTGATAGTAGGAAAACATTTTGATGTTAAGAATTCAATACTCGTCAGTATTTTTGTAGATCCTACTCTGTTATGTAATTTCCTCATCATCTGATACAAGGCGGGACTGAGCTCAGTATTTATCATGTTGCTGAGTTTAGGTCAACCTACTTGATTTACGGTAAGTAACGTATTGAGAATATTATATTATTTCTCCCACTTACTTAGTCTTGTGACTGTGATTGTAGTATAATTATATAAATTATAACTAAATGATAACATAAGTTAAATTACAGACTTTGTTGTCTTTAGACTGTTTTCTATTAAAATAATAATTTTAAATTCGTTTTCATACTCTGGAATAGACTATATACTCACAATATTATTATAATAAAAACTTCTTTGTTTGTTCAATTGAAACAAGACCCATTTTTATTTTTACAATACATTATTCATTCATAACTAGTTAATAAATCGTTTTCGTATAAAATGAGATTTTTTATTGGCAATATGTGAGCTCAATATTCTTCATTATTCTTTGAGGGATCTCACAACCACCGGAGATAAGAGAACGTTAGATCAATCCTCGTCGTAGCTTATGTTTGTTGAAATTGAATTAGGGAGCGAAAGCATTAAATTTCTTTACGGTGAAAAGATTTTTATTAAACTTATCATAACCAAACTCATCACTTGTGTTACAAGTACAGATTGATGTACTTATAAAACAGTTGCTCAGTTTTTTTCTACTATAGTAGTACAATAACATAGATAAATAGAAAATAATAATTTTAGTTTAAGATTTGGTGTAATGAGAAATTTATATTTTTTCCTCTAGTAACAATTTACTCTAATTTTCATTCCAACTTTTTAATCTTTCATTAGGTACTTTTATAAAATTCACCTTGACAAATAAAATTATTACAACACTTTTTAGCCATTGGGCTATAATACCTACTTTCTTGTGTAAAAAGTGTTGTAATAATTTTATTTGTCAAGGTGAATTTTATAAAAGTACCTAGCCCAATGGCCCAATATTATAGCCCAATGGCTATAATACCTACTTTACACTTTAGTTAACACCGCCTTCTAAATGTAAGCTTATTTTTTTCAACTACATTAGTGACGAATAGTTGTTTGAAATACATGCATTTGTTTAAAGCAAAAACATGAAAACTGAATAATATATATTATATATTATATATTATATATTATATATTATATATTATATATTATATATTATATATTATATATTATATATTATATATATTGTAACATCATTAATTATGTAATATTTTCATTTGAAATTATAAAGTATTTTTTGAGTTTTGTAAAAATATAAAAACAATCCTTACAAATATCATAATACTCCTGTTATTTCATTTTTGTATTTTCTCTAAACATCTACTTTTCAGAAGTTTCACTTCTACTGCTGGTGAAGTGCACATACATTTTTCTATACTATTGAGCAACCAGAGTTACCTATACATAAGCCGTAAACATTCCACCGATCCATACTATTCGCGTCCACTTTTTTTTCAGGAATAAAATTCCTAACTTATTTCTTTGTTTCCGGATATATGCCATCTTGGGTTTTCAAGTCACAAGTGAATAGGTATAGTCCACCCAAGAACGCATCGTGACTCACAGGCAGGCGAGTTTGCAGTCAAAGTCATAAAAATATAAGTCAAGTTGACAAAATAACTGCTAAGATGGTGAATAATTAAAATTAATCTTATGAATTATGACGAAATTCTGGGAACTAGATAAATTATCGCGTGAATGAAGAGACATAAATTTACTGTCACCTCAAAGAGAAGATTAGGTTTAAGTATCTCAGTATATAAGTGATAAGGAAACTGTGTTATTTATATCCGTTACCAAAATTTGAAATGACACCTTTTCTTTTATATATTATGTTTTATATGGTATTTTTTTTTGAAACTGGTAGTTAATTGTTATATTGCATTTATGTCTCATATCTTATATACCGTTAGGTATGAATCATCATGACGTCATTGAGTATGTTATTGTGAATATTATGAATAGAAGATGTTGTACATTCTAGGCATTTTTCACTTACATATAACTTCATAAATAAGAAAACATATAACAGATAACATATTTATATTTTTATTAACTTTTAACCATTAATGTTTTAAAATTGTTTTATTAGTTACAAAAAAAATACGTGTTTTTGTATTGAACTCATATTTGTGTCAAATTCTGCAGCATATTAACACTTGCAGTTTGTTTCACAGCTGTCACGGCTTACTTGCAATATTTTTGTCATATAAAAATCTTTACTTGAATAAATTATTTTTGCAAAAATATTTCATGAAATAAATTTGTGCTGCTTTTTAATTAAGTACCTCTGTGTAAAATCATTCACGATTTTTTTGGAATTTTACTTTTATAAACTATTTTTATCAACATTTTCTTTAAAGATAGTTTAGGAATATTTTTTTTAAATAAAAAAGTTACAACAAGATTTTTCATTTCCCAACTAGTTAGAAATACTGATATTAACATATATAAATAAGTCAATAAATTACAAAAACATATTTAATTCCAGTTCTAATATAGTATATATTAAAATGAATTTAATAGTAGAAATATAACTTATACATTAATGTCACGCTGTAATTTCGTTTTGCGGTGTGTGAAAATTAAAAATGGCTGCTCAGCTCCGTGAAGAGTTAATTGTTGAAAGTCATGCAATTATCATATTAAATAAATAAAATAAAAATAATTTAAAAATGTATGTATAATTAAATACTCAATAAAAATATATTTATGTAGTATTTTTATATTTATTTTTTTCTATAAAAAGTTAAGACATGTATATTATTAGCTTCCTAATTATGTTTTTATATCGATTTACGAGTTTCTTTTTTGTAATATCTTTATACATTCTAGACATTTTTTAAAATCATGATACCATCGTTATATTAAAATTAATAATATTGCCAAAAACTTGTTTGCTTGACAATATTTAGTGATGCTTTCTATCCGTTAAGTCGAAGGAGTGTTATAAATTTGCTGCCGTTGTCTCTGGGTATAAGCGGCTATGTATGTCTTTGATATCCGAGCTCACAAGCGGATTTAAATATGGAAATGCATCAGATGTATGCATTTCAATATTTAAATCTAAATATATATAGAGAATTTAAAATGAGTTCTGTTTTGTTTCAAAAGTGCTTCTTATCTATGTATAAATAATAATAAGCTCTGCAGTGTGTTTTAGATTTTATTTAAGAATATCATTATCTATTTAATTTTATTATTTATTCTTGCCATATTTTTCATTTTTGTTTCATTACATGTATAACTATTTTAATATTTTAATAATTTAATTATATATTAATATCTACATATATTTTTCTGTACTGTAGCAAATTAAAATATAATTTAGATTTTGATATCGATTATAAGCACCAACCTGATACAGTTAATATAAGATACATGATTGAAATGATGTTTAATATAACAAAGCCATCAGTCTTCGTCTGTGAAGAGATTGATGTTCAGACAACTGTAGCATGCTGTTCATCGCGATATTAAAAATATTAAATATTTTTCGTTCAACATGGTGGCGTTTTTATATTAAATGTTAGAGTTTATTTCAATGAAATTTTTCTTATTATAATGTTCTAACAAAGAATATTAAAATTAATTTAGTTATTTTATCCTCATATAACTGAATTTTACACTATTCATAAAAGTTAAAATATTAATTTAAATTTATAACAGATAATATTGAATAAGAATTAAAAATTACAGTTTGTGATTTTTTTTTTCATATATTGTTAATATCATTGAAACAACACAAATTCACAAGTATAATATAGTTTTCTTAGAGTTATTGTTTCAAACGTAGTTTATTAATAGTATATTAACCGTTCATTTTATGTAAAATATGTTCTTTATTTTAGTTTATTTTATTAACCCTGAAATATCTGCTCCATAATGCGGGCGTGGACATTAAATATTAAAAGTATACCCAACGTTTGCAAGCTGTAGAGTTACTCGATTAATACTAACAATAAATAAAAAATTTAAAAAAACTAGGTCGTTCACGAAGGATAATACAATTACTACAAATGTAAAAAAAACTAAGAAACGTCTGTAGAGGTTTGTAGTGTCAAGAACTTTAGCGGAATATAACATGATCGGAAATAATTATGTCAAAAGTTATGATATAGAATTTTTATTCAGTCTGACCGCTTCAAATCTACATTTTCTGCATAAAAAATTAAAAAACCCAACACTTATTACCTCTACAAAACTCTAAAGAATCGTATTTTAGAAAACGAATTATGCTAATCGTAATTCTGTATCACAATTGTATGTTCCTTTTATAAAAATAGACTATCTTAAAGTAAGGTTGAAATATGAATTTAATAGGTTCATCAACCTTAGTTACGACTTAGAACAAAAGACACCGAGAGGAAGTTTTATGAGTTTGTGACTTTATGATTTGACCAAACTGTCTCAGAATCATGAGTTATATACTACACAACAAGGTTGCAGGGATTTAAAAATTCTTCTTTATTTTTTTTGTTTAACGATATTAAGAAAGTCTAATAAACAATATTGTTTACAACGCCCATTACAATCAATATTTTATAATTTCATAACGTTTCTGTCCGTCCTCAGTTATATAAAGAATATAACTTCTCGTCTATATCTAAAACTGTTGTTATATCTTTATTATTTTAATAAATACCAAGTCAAATTTTATTATAGTTTAAATTATCTGAGCAGAAGGCTAAATCAATTTACTAAGAAAAATTGTATGAATTAGAATTATAAAATATTAAATTCTGAGGTAAATAGCAGGGCAGAGACAGCAAACAAAGTGAATTACAATGAAATTTGAATGTAGAATAAATTTAATCACATCAAGAAAATTGAACTTGAATCTCATAACATAAATTTACATTATTATTTTACTAAACATATCAAGAATTGAGAATTCGTAAGGAAAATCATAATTTATTGTAATAAAATGGTTCTTTAACCTCAACAATGAGAGACTTCCGTATATTTAATTTTTCTTGCCTTTCCTTCAAAGATATAAAAACAGAATGTATAAATTTTTAGAATACGATTTATTGAAGATAAGAATATATAATTAATGTGATTACAGTTAGGCGGAGGTTATTGAAAGTATTTTGTCTTTTAATTCTTGAAACTATGTAGTATAAGATGTCTAAATAAAGTCCAATTTCAGACATTAATTCTAACATTATTGTTTATATCAAAACTCGTCAAAATATGTTCCAAGGTTTTAAATAATAATATAGTTTTGTTTAATGATATATGTTTTATATTCGATCAGATTACTTTTGTTAAAGCTGCAAATAAAAGTTCTTTAAAGCAAAAATAGGTCTCAATAGTTACTTAGATATTAAAAGACTGGTCATAAACTTAATTAACGTAAAAGTTCCAATATTAAGATATATATTTTTAGGAGAAATATAACATTTAAATTAATAAATTCTCAAATACAGACAAAACACACGAATTATTGTCGATTATAACAATCAAGCTTTCTTGCTTTTTAAAGTTTATCATGCACACAAAAAATCAAATCTAATATTTAACACAAAATGATATTGTAAATTATTTTATGTATTTCATGATATTCCTTCTATGTTAATCAAACACCTAAGTCCTAAATCGTAATCTTACCCTGTTCACGAAGATATAGCTTGATAGCTTTTGTCACAATGGTCATATACCAAAATACCTATAACCCTTTATGCGGTGATGTATTTGGGAATCTCAGGATAACAAGAGAAGTGCTGAGCTGAGTCTTCGACCCGACCTCGAGTTTCGGTCAAATTGAATCAAGAATGCCTACGAGGCACCGTCTTATGGTGATTTTGATATGAATTAAATTGAAGCAATTTATGTCACAAATGTTTCTTCTTTCTTATAACTAGTATATTTATACATATTATTAAGTAGTAACGAATATTTTAACTGAAGTAAATGTTTCTTCTAACTTGGTGTAAGTAAATTATATATGCTTAAAAATTTTTGACATTAATATGTATAGTATGGTAGTATGTACAGTTGGAAAAACTATAGTGGTAGTAACTAGGATATCCATCTTTTTCGCTGCTTTATGGTGTAACACTAAGTAGTTTGACAAACTTTGTATCAAATGTATAAATTCCATTAAAATTTGCCATTGATAAAATTTTTATTAATTTCGTATTTAGGCCTAATATCATTTTTTTTATTATTTATAATCGTATGTAACTGAACAATCTACAGTAAAATTTTTGCAACCAAAGTTTTTATTTTTTTATTTATTTTTTTCTTTTTCACTTTGAATGAATGTCAGAGCACAGTCGTGTACATAATTACAAGTAAGTAAGGCACATACAAATCGCAATAAGCCCTTCTCTGAAAATAATCTTCAATTTAAACTTCAAGTAATGAGGGTATTTTTTTATTGTGATTCCTGTTTCACAAAGAAGAAGTTTGCGAAGAACTAGAACGATCGATATAAATTTAATGGGAAGCCTAATAATAATAGATGATAAATAATCGGCTTTAAAAATGTTCTGTATTGCTAGCTGCTGGAATCAATGGTCAATGACGTAATTCCCCCATCCCCTCTCTACCAACGGACATCCCGACGCACGGCGAGTATCCATCTATACGTTGTGGACATTCCACCTGTCCGAACGAAGCGCTTTGCTTCGTCTTTCGTGATTCGCACGGCGAAGGATTGGAACAGCTTGCCTGCGTCGGTATTTCCATCTGAAAATAATGTGGGTGTGTTCAAGAGAAGAGTAAGTGCTTTTTTTTCCGTTGGAAAAACCCGTTACGGCTTATGTGGGACTACCCGGCAGCATAGAGGATGCTGCCATTTTTAAGGCTACCCACTAAAAAACCAACGGTTGCCCTCTTCGCCGTAGTGTGACGCCACGGGATCGCGTTAGCATACACCGTGACGCACCGGCGAGACCCCCCGAATGAGGGTGCCCCGAGCAACGTAGAGCAACCTCCCATCGCAGGCCTATGTTAGGTAAGAGGGATCACCCTCCCCCCTCACCAGGCCTACAACTGGGGTAGGAAGCGGCGGGCGTATTCCCGTCTCCTTCTACCCAGTCTCCCCCTACGGAGCAGTTCACCGGACGAGGCTGACTCCCTGTCCCGCTCCGAGGCGTCCTTTGCGGCGATGACTTGCTCGCAGAAGGAGGCCATTGCGATCCAGCACCTCTCGCTGCTGACCATCGCGCTAATGACGCGCGGCAGCAAGAGGTCCCTGCCAATCACGCTCACCAGCTCAGTGCGCTGGTGGTCCCAGGCGGCGCACTCCGCCAAGGTGTGACGAGCCGAGTCGACGGACTCGTCACAGTGATGGCAGGAGGGGGTCGTCTCCCTTCGTGCTATCCCGTACAGGTACTCACCGAAGCAACCATGCCCGGTCAGCACCTGCACAAGACGGAAAGTAAGCATTCCGAGCCGCCGATTGATCCAGTGGTCGAAGTGAGGGCGGACCGCCCGCACTGTGATCATACCGGCGGCAGGAACTCCAAGTCCCTGTTCCACCGTCGCATCAGGGCTCGGTGAGCTAGAGCCTTGATTCGCGCCGCCTCGGGCCTTACCCCCGTGGCTAAGGCTTCTGCCCGGTGCCAGTACACGGCTGCGAGCACCTCCGCCTGTAGCCTCCAGGGCCGTTCGCTCGCCAGGAATGTAGCCGCCGTGAAGGACACCGTACGGTACCCCCTGATAATCCTCACCGCTATGACCCTGTGCGTTCTTCGCAACAGGGTCCTTGAGTCAGCGGTAAGGGAGAGTTAATGCGCCTTACCATCTATGACTACATTTCCACTTTCCATCAGGTGGAATGTAGTTAAGCATTAATTTAGACAGTGTAAAAAAAAAATACAGTGTAGGTCGCTTACCTCCGCTCTACCCCGTCCCCGTATATTTTTTAGTTTGATTAACTTATAAAGTTGCGCCTTTACGTTTATGTGTAATCATAGAACTTCAACTCGGTACCCTTTGTAATATATAACTAAGGTTGATGAATCTATTAAAATACATATTTCAATCCAACTGTAAGATAATTTATTTTATTATAAATTTATAGACAATTGTGTTACAGAATTATGATTACGATAATTTTTTTTCGAAAATACGAAGCATCTATACTAAATGTTAAAGGCAATGTGTTTAGTAATCTTTTATTTTAAAAAATGGACATCAAAATATTTTTCTATAATTTTTTTTAAAACCAATATATCCTCTTTTATATGTATAAAAATAGCAATAGACTGGCTTAAGTTTGCGATTTTAAAAGGAGATAAATTGAAATTGCAGTTTGCAATATATTAAGAATTTTTGAACTTAACTAAACTTTCTATCCGCTATTTTTCGTGCTATCTTCATGTTGTCATATTTTGTTATTAGAAAACAAAATCTCTAACACTGCTAGGGACTTTAACATAGAAAGAATTAAATATATGTATTAAGACCGTGGCAAAATATACAAATAATTTTATATTAAATCGAATATCATAAGAATGATTGACCTTTTCAGATCTTAATTTTTGTCTAATATGCAATAATGTACTTTCCTCATTGCTCTTATTAACTTTAGACTGACATTCTTAAACCATTTGGATATTTATTTTAAATCTTCTTTGCTCATTAAAGAGGTTGGAGTTAAAGTCAAAATGACGGATAAACTACATTATATATGCCTACTTTTGTATATTTTGTAAACGTAATATTGCTAGTGTCGGCGACAAGTAATTTTAATGTCTGCACTGATTATTTATTAGTTATATTAATCAATCGATCTTATTAGTATATTTCAATAATCTCATGTACATTCGGTCAGAAAACTAGTGTCTCGTTATGTATCATTCTTTTGTGAAACTAATGAGTGTGACAGAGATGATAAGATGTTAGCATCTCTGTCTCACACTTCGTAATTTATAGTCATAGAATTAGTCTCTCGTTAGGCAGCAATCTATTGTCAAACTGATGGGTATGACAGAGATAGCAAGATGTTGGCATCTCTGTCTCGCACTTGAGTTTAGTATGAAAATTATAATTAGATTTTCTTTTGTTTTTCTTTTGTAATTTAGTAAAGCACTTAAAACTGATTATAAATATGTTTAGTTTATAGTTGAGAGATGGATAGTTTTGACATAATAACGAATTTTAGGTTGTTAAAAGTACCGTTTTTTGTATGATATTGCATGTTTTTTACGTATTATTTTAGATTTATAATTATTACTGTTTTGTATTATATACCTTTAGATAGATTTTATTAAGACGCTTATTTTGATGTACAACATGTTTAAGTATAAGATCTAGAGAAATAAATATTAGCGAAAAAGCGGACCAGCCATAGTGAAAATGTTAGTAAAAATGAGTCAAAAATCGCGGCTCTCTTTACGGTATACGTGACGTGCTACACCCGGCAGTATGGCGCCACTACCGATTATTACTTCCGACGGCTAAGAAGAACAAGAAGAACTCTCAAGAAAAAAGGAACTGAAGAGAAAGGATCTCTAGAAGCATTGAAGATATTATTGTGGCTGGTTCGCTATCGCGTCTACACATCGTACTCCAGTGTTTTTAATCACGACCCCCTCCACCGAACCCAGGATCCTAAGAGACGGACCTACCAGCGCCCGACTGAGATAGCCATACTGTTTCACGACTTTCTTGTTTCAACTTGCTATCTCAGCGGCACCATAAGGTCCGTCCCCCGAGGGTGGCGCCAGTATTTTTCGATATAGCGCCCCACCCCAACATCTGGTCCTTCGAGCCGGATCCCTGGGTTTATTCGGTGAACTGAGTGTAAGCGACGTGGCAATAAGACTTTTTATCACCATGCCGGTGACCAGGAGTCAGATGGGATCCACCTCCAGGGCGCAGCCTATGCTCGAGGATGATACCATGGCCACGGGGCCAAGTGGGGCTATCGCGGTCTCTGTTGCCGTCCCTGTTGCAGATGCTGGTCACAGAGGAGGTAACAGTGCGAGGAGTTACGTGGGCACAAGCGCCGACGAACCTACGAGGCCTGATGAGTCCACGAGGTTGCATGCTCCTGTTCCGAAGAAGAGTCGTTCAGTGTCCTTACGGAGCGTGGCAGCCAGAAGGCGTATAGAGCTGGAGGCGCGAGCCGAGCTGGCACAGCGCGAACTGCAGGAGGCCCAAGCCGGGGTAGCTCTTGCTAGAGCCAGGTTAGACTTGTTGCAGGTTGCCGATGAAGATGAAGACTCCGAGTTAGAGGAACCTCAACACCGTGAGGTTGATGTCCAGGACTGGGTGGAGACGACGGTGACAGCGATGTCCGGGAAGGGGCATCAAACGAAGTTCGCGTCCGGGAAGGGACACGGGGGAGTGCCCGGGAAGGGGCTACCCCCGCAAGCGTCTTCATTGACCGTCAAACAGGAACCACTATGTCAGTCTACGGGAAATAAGGAGCTGGCGGAAGCAATCATCCAGGCCATTCATGCCGCACCGAAGTCAGCAGCAGCACCTCCAAGCTACATGCATGAGCTGCCTTACTTCGATGGCAACAGTGGTGAATGGTTAGCCTTTAGAACAGTATATGAAGATACATCTCCACTCTTTTCAGCTTCACAGAACATGGCGCGTTTAAGAAGAGCCATTAAGGGTACTGCAAGGGAAGCTGTAAAGAGCCTGTTATATTCAGAATGCCTACCGAACGAAGTATTGGAAGCCCTGCGTCGGCGGTTTGGTAGGCCAGATGCCCTAGTCCTCGCTGAAATGGAAAAGATGAGGAACTTGGCGAAAATCACCGAAAGTGCGCGTGACGTCTGCGTGTTTGCGAGTCATGTAAACAACATTGTTGCGACAGTTCGGGGATTAAGAAAACCTCAGTACCTACAATCTCCAGAAATTATGAAGATCATAGTGGAGAAGCTGCCTGCAGTGCTGAGGTATCGGTGGTTCGATTACGCCGCCGAGGATGAAGATCCAGATCTTACAACAGTAGCCGCATTTTTGAACCGTGAAGCAGATCGGTGTGGGCCATATGCGCTGCAGGAGTCAGTGCAAATGAAGAGGCAACCCTTCAAGGAAGCAAGGCATGCTGCGCATGTTGCTACGGAACAACGGGAAGAGAAGCCAGGGTGCCCGCACTGCCACGGAGACCATACTTTGGTCGAATGCAAGAAGTTCCTGCATGCATCCAACAAGGAGCGGTGGGAGATCGCTCTTAAGAGTAGATTTTGTTTCAAATGCTTGATGGGACGTCATCGTAAGGAGAGTTGCAAAAGGCCACCGTGCAAGGAGTGCAAGCGCTGGCATCACCATCTTCTTCACAACTACAAGCCATTGGAGCAGAAGCAGGATGAGAAAAGAGAGATCACAAATAGTGCAACTCTACCGGTCAACGCTCTGACGAATGCAAGAGCGTATTTAAAGATGATTCCTGTGGAAGTGTATGGACCCAAGGGATCGGTGCGAGTGTTGGCGCTGCTTGATGAAGGATCTACAGTGACACTTTTAGATTCATCGGTCGTGAGAGAAGTCGGTCTAACAGGACCTCAAGAACCTCTATACCTACAAACAGTAGGGGGGAAAACAATGGGAAAGGAGAATTCTATGAAGATCGACTTTAAGATCAGAGGCATCCACCATCAGAAAAGGCAAAAGATTGATGGAGCGCGCACCGTAGACGACCTGTGTCTCACGTCGCAAAGTATTGATAGAACTCGTCTTGAAGAATGTCTGCACCTTAGTAAGATGGTCGATCAGCTGATATACGAAGAGGAACCGCCTAGACTGTTAATCGGTCAGGATAACTGGCAACTCATCGTATCACGAGCTACGCGTAAAGGAAAGAGAAACCAACCCGTAGCTTCGCTGACGCACCTGGGATGGGTTTTACACGGATTTGATGGCGGAGCAACGAAACCTTTGAATTTCGTTACCTGCGCACACGTGACGGGGTCTGAAGACGATCTAGAACGCTTTATAAAAGACCACTTCGCTATAGAATCTTTGGGTGTCCAACTACGTCGGCCAAGCATCGATGCAGAAGGAAAGGCGCTAGCTATAATGGAGAAAACGACACGAAGGCTGCAGGATGGGCGCTTCGAAACAGGACTCCTATGGCGCAACGAGGACGAAGCAATGCCAAACAATTTCAAGTTAGCAGAGAACAGGCTCAAGAATATTGAAAGGAAGCTAGACAAAGATCGAAACCTAAAAAACGAGTACACTTATCAGATCCAGCACCTCCTAGATAGTGGATATGCTGAAGAAGTTCCGTTTGGCTCCACGTCCAAATGCAAATGGTCAGAAGAGGCAGCCATTAAAACCGCAAGAGAAGTGGACTTCATCAATCGAAAGGCCGGATTTAAACTTCGAACGTGGGCATCAAATCGTCCACCAGTTTTAAGAAGCTTCAGTGCAGGTCTAGCAACGCCAGTTCTGATACAAGGGAAGAGGCTGCTCCAAGACATTTGGTGGAATAGGGTTGGCTGGGATGAACTCATTACGACAGATTATGAACAAACATGGAACATCTACTTGAGCAAACTACAGCTGTTAAAAAACCTAAGAGTGCCACGATCCTTCGCCTCATCTCGTCACAAGGGGGAGACGCATGTCTTCACGGATGCTAGCGAAAAGGCCTTCGCAAACGTAGTTTATTGGAGGCAACAGAAAAGCGCTGGCGATCACCCTAAACGAAAAGTTACTCGAAGACGAAGTTCTGCACACACTCCTCTTGGAAGCAGAACACATCGTCAATTCAAGGCCATTAGTCGATGTAGACACAGATGGAGAAGAGTCACTTACATCAGATCATTTTCTTTTAGGGAGATCTTGTGGCGTTCCGACGGTCGGAACATTCAACGACGACGACATCAAAGGACACTCCTGGAAGGCGGCCCAACGAATGGCAGACCACTTCTGGAGCAGATGGGTGAAAGAATACCTTCCGACACTGATTCCCAGAAAACTTACACGGAAAGCAGACATTTTGGATCTGAGGCTTGGGGACACGGTCCTCATAGTGGACTCGGCACTTCCAAGAAACACTTGGCCACGAGGGGAGGTGGTACGGATCTACCCTGGCCCAGATGGGCGCACCCGCATCGTCGACGTACGTACTGCCGGTGGCGTGCTGAAAAGTCCAAGCTCCAAGATAGTGCGACTGGTACCTGCGGCCAGCAACAATCGAAACGGGGTCGGTGAGCAACGTGTCGCCGGATCAGCAGTTGGTGCTTCGCACAAGGGGGAGGATGTCGGCGACAAGTAATTTTAATGTCTGCACTGATTATTTATTAGTTATATTAATCAATCGATCTTATTAGTATATTTCAATAATCTCATGTACATTCGGTCAGAAAACTAGTGTCTCGTTATGTATCATTCTTTTGTGAAACTAATGAGTGTGACAGAGATGATAAGATGTTAGCATCTCTGTCTCACACTTCGTAATTTATAGTCATAGAATTAGTCTCTCGTTAGGCAGCAATCTATTGTCAAACTGATGGGTATGACAGAGATAGCAAGATGTTGGCATCTCTGTCTCGCACTTGAGTTTAGTATGAAAATTATAATTAGATTTTCTTTTGTTTTTCTTTTGTAATTTAGTAAAGCACTTAAAACTGATTATAAATATGTTTAGTTTATAGTTGAGAGATGGATAGTTTTGACATAATAACGAATTTTAGGTTGTTAAAAGTACCGTTTTTTGTATGATATTGCATGTTTTTTACGTATTATTTTAGATTTATAATTATTACTGTTTTGTATTATATACCTTTAGATAGATTTTATTAAGACGCTTATTTTGATGTACAACATGTTTAAGTATAAGATCTAGAGAAATAAATATTAGCGAAAAAGCGGACCAGCCATAGTGAAAATGTTAGTAAAAATGAGTCAAAAATCGCGGCTCTCTTTACGGTATACGTGACGTGCTACACCCGGCAGTATGGCGCCACTACCGATTATTACTTCCGACGGCTAAGAAGAACAAGAAGAACTCTCAAGAAAAAAGGAACTGAAGAGAAAGGATCTCTAGAAGCATTGAAGATATTATTGTGGCTGGTTCGCTATCGCGTCTACACATCGTACTCCAGTGTTTTTAATCACGACCCCCTCCACCGAACCCAGGATCCTAAGAGACGGACCTACCAGCGCCCGACTGAGATAGCCATACTGTTTCACGACTTTCTTGTTTCAACTTGCTATCTCAGCGGCACCATAAGGTCCGTCCCCCGAGGGTGGCGCCAGTATTTTTCGATATAGCGCCCCACCCCAACAGCTAGCCTTCAAAAGAGGGACTAGAAAATACTAGATGTAAGGGGATTTTTGCTGAACTCATCGTGGGTATGTCTCAACCTCAAGATAGGGATAAATAGAATCAAGAATGTTAAGACAGACGCTAAGGTGTCGGATCGCTCCAGGTAAAAAAAATATTTTAATCTGTTTTGTAACTGTGATGCTGTATTAAAGAAAATATTAATGACAAATATAATTACAGCTAAAGTTTAAATGTTTTTCTAAGGTACATAAATTGTCCTTCAGGCCAAATCTCTGCTGATTTTTATTTCCTTTAAAATGATTTAGAATTTCTACATAAATAAAATATAAAAAAAGTAATGATATTTTTTCAAGATATAGCTGTTTCTTATTTAAAAATTGTATCTACCAATATTAAAATAATTGACTTCTCCATACAAACAACTACAATCCATGCATACAAATAAATTTTACTGGTTGATATTTGATTGTCTGAATATTTTGTTGCTACAAAATTGGTTTTTCAATTTAAACATTTTAAATAAAATGTTATATGAAACGATGTATATTTGTTTAACTTATTGTTTTGACTATTATGTTTCTTATCTTTCGACCCTCCCTTTACACTATTCAGATTTTAGATGAATGGTTATTCTAAGCTATTATCAAATGAAGCAGAGATATTTTTAGGGTCTGTGTGGTCATTATATTGTATCTGTATATTAGATCTCAAGAATTGGTTCACTTTTCTTTGAGGCTTGTAAATAGTTTTAATAGAAACATTTTTTCAGATATTACCAATTCTGTCAGTAACTCCCTTATTACATGGAAGTAGGACCGGTTGCCTTTCGACTTTGAGCAGCTTGATGTGGCTTCTGAGATGCTGGCAAGGCGCCGGCAAGATTTAATCTAAAAATCAGGAAACAATTGACAAGATTTTATTTCTCTTATACATTTCATTCATGCATATTTAATTAAAAGAAAAGATTTTAGCTACAGATATTTTGAAGTATAAATAAAATAAATATTATTTTGATGAATGTGAGTGAGCCGTATACTGGTAGTTACCTCCAGCCCTGCGTTATGAAGAAAAAATGTATATGAACAAAAAAGAAATTAAAATCATGCATGGCATTTAAGCTATGCACTTTTAAGAAAACCTATTTAATGACATATTAAATAATTGTTACAATTTATAAATAATATATAATCTATAAGTCAAAAATCAAAACAAATGCGATTTTTTTAAATATTTATCACTATTATGGTTAACTAGCTCACAAATCACAACCCTATAGATGTTAGACTTTATTAGAAAGAGAAATTTGTTTTCGTAGTGTCACAATTAACAGGCTTATACTCTAAATTTCATTTGCTTGCCCTAATAATCTTTTATAAAGGATAAACATATTTTTTTAATAGTACCAGAATATATTATTAATATATAGAATATTATATACGATAATACACAACAAAAACCGGTTTTTTAGATTTTAATTACATAAAAATAGCAGTTATATTTCACACCTATTCTCGTGTTACACTGGGAGAAAGCATAAATTATGGTCATTCAGCTGAATGGTTGCTATTTGTAGTCCAATCTCCTTCTCGGACACAATTACGTCAGTCATTCGATTTAGTGCCTCCGGTTAGAACCTAATCACACTATCAATACTCCTCTAGTGATAATATTGAATCCAAAGCATTATTGATGTTAGGTTTTCCTTTGATGGTAATCTTCGGCTGCTATTACATTTATTCATGAAATAAAAATTGTATATTTTTTCCTAGAAATCTTTCTTCTCTTTTTTTGACGTAATTCTTTAATAAACGTTGTAGTATTATTAATTTATGGTCTGAAGGATTTAATAAATATAATATATATCAGATTAACACCCACACATTAACATTTTTAAAACACCGGAATCGTTGATCCCTTCAGAACCATCGCTTCCGTTCATACTTTATCCATAATTTAAGTTTTGTGATGATAAAACTCACTAAATTTATGATAAAATAAACACACAGAAAATATAATCAGTTCATTTAAGAGAATTACAAATTGAATTAAAGTTAACAATTAAATTTCCAAGTAATAATAGTTACCGAGATTTCAAGACAACCTTACCAGTTGAACGCTCGAACCAGAGTGGATCTATCTTCCACCGAGCGCTTCGTTCAGACATGTCCGCGCCCCTCTTAGCATTGATTGGTTGAGTTTAATAGTTCTCCGATATGACACCAGAGGCGCTGAACACATCTGAACAGCACAACTTTACAAACAGATTACTAGGGTTAGCCATGACCAGATACAAACATTAGCCTAATGATCATGTTTAAATAATCTTTAAAAGGATAACCCTTAAAACATAAAGTGGTAGTCAATTTGAAACAATTTGAAAATGAATGGTGGAATGTAAAACAATACTTAGATGGCGCCACGTAAACTTAATCAAAAACAACTTTCAAACAAAATATTTAAACTGAATCGTTTTAAATACAAACATTTATTCGATAATTAAATTTATAAATAAAATTTCGGAATGCAAATATTGGCTGGTCTGAAATTACTGATCTTAATTTCAAACCAGCAACCATTTCGCTGTGTAGTCAAATGATCATTTACAAAAATATTTGACGGAGCTTAATTTTGACAACAAATAATCATTTTAATCATTAAACAAACTTAATCTTAAATAGATTTATTAAGTTGACTTGTTACTCGAAACCATATTAACATATGTAATAAGAATGCGGCGACAAATATTATGTATTATACATTACAGTATAATATTATAATTAATATTTATTTTTAAATACTTTAACATTTTAATTTGGAACAAAAGCAAATAAACTCACAGATACGTTAAGAGTGATAAATGTATCACAATTTATTTCACATAAGTAGCTCGTCTTGAACATGATAATGTGTCTTAAAATCATCCCTTGACCCGGTCCTAATGGAAGGTACTACATAATGATCGTTTCTTGTTAACTTTAGCCGCAATCAACCCTAACTAGAAATGCTTCTAAATTTTGTTGGTATGCGGTAAAAGTAAAGATAACTACTTACATAAAATATATATATATATACATACGTCATAAAATATTACTAACAAAACCTTTTTTTAATAAAAAATAAAATTAACAATTGCATACACAATTTCTAAGAAATATGACATTTTATAAATTATTATTTTAAATTTTAATTTTTATACTCCGTTAAAATGGGATATATTTCTTGTTGGTTAGTTTTTTCCGAACCTTTTTCTTTTATCAAGTCTGTTAAAAAACGAGTAAATCGCGAATACAGTACATTATTAAAACGACGAGTTATTGCCTTGACCTGCGGAAACGATAAATCGGTTTAACCGCATAATAAAATCGACTGAATCAAGAGTTATGTAAAGGACAGTTTTAATAACGACGCAACCAGCACTTTTAAAGCCATGTCATCCTGTATGAGCTCCGGTAGATAGCGCTCACCGCACTGCATCCTAATAAATATTTCATTTTATTCTGCAGGTATTCGGGAATTTTAATGTATTGAGTATTTTTTGTTTTCCTTTTTTTATGAAACCTATATGTTTATACTAATGTGGATTGGGATTTTAATTAAAAGCGTTAGTAGAGATGCATGTTTAATAAATGTTTTTTCTACCGCACAATATGTTCATTCTAGTTTTGTACAAATAATTTAAGTATAGATAGAAATATATATGTTTTATAATTAAGAATATTCACAGTGATATCTGTGTATCAATATCTTTCACAATATCTTTCAGAATATCTATTCCTATTAAATATTAATCATAAAATTAAAAAAAAAATATAATTTGTAAAAACAATACTATGTTATTCTAAAGAATTAAAAAATGTACTATGTTACGATAAAAAAGAGTTGGGGTTACGACGTGTTGTTTCTTGCGGCTTTAATTTCCACCGAAAATACTTTCAAAGTCCTAACTTTAGCTTTTGGCTTTCATAAAGATTTCAATAGTATATAAAATAAAATAAATTTCAATAGTATACAAAATTCTCTTAAAAATTATTTTTAAGAGGATTTTGTAGTAGAGTTAAAAACTCGCTGAGGTTAGTACGAGCACCGTCTCCTACTTTGTGGAAGTTCAACACAATAGAGATATTTTATAAGTAAAGCCATCAATTATACAACCAAAATTATTTTGTCAACTTTTTACCGGCGTTAAATCAATTCGCCACACGAACAACGTCGCGGGCATAGCTAGTATGTCCATAAAACTATTTTACAACATAAAATACATACCTACATGAGAAAGAATATCCAAGGATAATAGAAAGTCTATGTGACGCAAAACGAGATTTTAATAGAGAGATGGTGGCTACCATTAAATGCTTATGAGTATAATAAGTAAGATCTTTCTTAAATAAATAATAATTTATAGGATTACAATCTTGAAATTGTATTTTTTTTTAGTTTTTATTTTGATAACATTTTATATTTTGTTTGTATTTTCATTATTATTGTTTCTACTTTTTATAATTTTACCATAAACAGATAAATATTATTGATTTTAGAAACAATTATCAGATAAAAAATGGGAAAAGATATATAATATAATAATCTCATTTCACTAGGCGATTTTGCAATGGTCCGAGTTCATTAATAAGGACCCCGAATACCTTCGAAACTAGTCGGGCATGCGCGGATAATGTAAACAACATGATTACAGCCGAATAATTATATATAATCGAGAAACAATAAAGTAGATTATTGAGAGAACGACGGGTAATCTAAAACCTTTTGTAATAAAAGGGTGTCTTTATTATAGGGACAGTTTATTACATTGCCTTTGTCTGTTGATGTGTGCGACCTTACGTTACTTATGCACAATTTCGTCTTTTATTCCATTCAAAGAAACTACTCAACCTAGTACCAGATAGTTTTTGTATTTCTTACTTATAATTTAAAAGAAATGCAAAATGAAAATATGTCAGTTTAGTATTTTATATTTCGGATGCGGAACTTTTTAAATTATGGTACTATTTGGGTCCACTTTAGTAGATTTATTAAAGCTAGGTACTAAATATGAAAATTTATACAATCTAGGATAACAGGAAAGAGGATGGTCAATGCGACCGTCATTATCATCATATATTGACTAAAGACCGTAAAATAAACCAAAGAAACAGTAAATTTATTAGGATTGGAAAGACAAATATAATAATCCTTCATTACCATACAAAGATTATTTCATCTTACTTCTATTAAAAACTTTTAATTATTTAATAAAATTTCTATGCGATTTATCTATTTTTTTAACATAAAAGTATTTTATACGTATTAATTATGAATATAATAAAGAAAATCTAAAATACTTCATTTTCAACGCTGATCTCAATTTATCTCCCGATAAAGATATTATTTATTATTTCAATATTATTACAGATCGATTTTGTATTGTATTTAAAATCGAACAAAAAGTTGTCTGATGTTGTGTTAAAGGTATTTATCGAGAAATGTTCTATTAGTTTTGTAGAAATCGCAAATGACAAAAGATTTCTTTAAAAAAAATCAACGAAATCTTGACCAATTTTAGCGCGGATACGCATCGATATATACCAAAATTAATTTAAATGCACGTCAAGTCAAATCAGTTCACAATGGAGCTGAAAAAAAAACACTTACATAAATACACAAAAACATATTCTTTAAAAACGTATTTAAAATTACTCAGGATACGTCAGAAAGATATTACATTTAAAAAAATAAAATCGCGGTGTTGAATTGTTGATGAACTTAATAATAATAGCTCTTTCTTAGCTTCCGAAAAATATTAATTTTCATAGTTTTATATATTAATCATAAAAAAAATATACGTTTGCCCAGTGGCTCCATTTGTAAATTTGCACATTAATTTGGTGTAATTATATAAACTTGTTAAGCAATTAGATATATCCTTTTTGTGTAAAAAATTTTAAAACTTAATTAATTGTTAAGTTAAAGGAATTTTCATAATAGCTCTTGATATTGCAATAAAATTAAATATTGGATTGGAAGTCGCAGTCTACTTGTGCAAGATTTTCCTAAAGTTCTAAAAAGTATAAATAAATAAATATTACAATATAAAACAACGGCTTTAATAATACAAAATAAAACTACGAGTTGCTTGATCTGTGGAAACCATGAATCGGTTTAACCGCATAATAAAGTTGACCGAATCAAGTGTTATGTAAAGGAAGCTTTAACAACGATCGGTACCAGTTCTTTTAAAGCCATTTCATTGTATATGAACTCTGGAAGACAGCGTCCACCGTCATTAACATTTAATTTTGTTCTGCAGGTTCATTCAGGAATTTTAATGTTTTTTTTTGTATTTAATTATAAAAGAATCTGATATTTTAAAGCTGTTATAGAATAATTTCATTTAAAGCAGAGTTCGAGTAAAAAAAATAGTTTTTTTAGAAATCAGAATATATATTCTAAAGTGGACGCTTTTATGCCAGTATGAATTATATATCAGCTATTGTTTCATTTCAAATTATTTTCATAAACGAAATAAGCCATAGCACATGTTTTTATATATTTATTTAGTATTGATAAAAAATTAGGAACTATAATAAAAAATAAACGTCCATAGATCTATTAAAAGTCATTATTCATGTTCCTAATAACCAAACTGAACCTTTAAAACAAACTTTTCAAATGAAAGTTTTAAATGTTGTTTACACGTTATAAAAACTATAGAGCATACTACTCTAGAGGAAACTATTTATAAGACAAAACGGTTCAATTACTTTATATCTTTTGTTAAATATAATATTATTTGATTTTTAAATGAATTTATAATCTCATTAATGAATGTTTTCCAATTGTATTTTATTGAAAATTTATTTTTACCAAGTTATAGTAGTAATAAACTGTTTTGAATTCTAGTTATGAATAAAAGTATCAGGTCCAATATAAGATAAAAGAGAGAAAAAAATATACAAATAAATTAAAATATACGAACATATAAATTCATGACTACTTATAATAACTACGGTTGAATTTTGGCAAAAGAAGAAATAATTTGAATATATATATTCGACTTCTTTTAGTGAAAATAATTAAATGTATTTTTTTTTCTGGAAAATCTTCTTCTATACATTTCTTATTATACAAATTGAAGTTTTTAAAACAAACACACAAATTTATTAGAATACAAAAAAATACAAATGTATTTCCGAAAGCTTTCTGTCTGAAAAAAAATAAAGTAAATATAACGCGTGTCTAAAAGCTTTTACTAAAATATTACGTGAGCCTCCGTTCTCTAACAACCGGTACGTATTATGTTCTAAGCGAAACGGAAGGTATGAAAGAACAAGAAAATCAAGAATTTATTTTGTTTTTAAATTATTATTAAATTATTTTATTTTGAATTGTTAATTTTTATTACTTTTCTTTGATAGAATCTGTAATATATATCTTATTGTTTATAATAATGGGTAATTTTCCTAATTTGTATCCTTTGATAGAAGATGAGCTAATTTAATATAACACATTCCTGTATCAAACAATTTTTTCCCAATATGAAAAACTGCACTCTCACAGCCTCCTTCCTGACAAATGTCACATTTATGTGATATACATCTTCAACCTTACCAAGGAGAACTTACTTTTTTCGTCATAAAATCAAATTTATTTAATGAAATACGGCCGGAGCGTAATTGAAAAGCGATAACAAGATCTTTTCTAAAAAGTTTACACTTACTAAACTAAGGCATGTCATATTGTTGTGGTTGGATCGGACAGTAGCCAACACTTAGTTTATTTTTGTTTTAATGGCTTTAGCAATACAAGTACATTATTAAAACGACGAATTATGGCCTCGAACTTGCGGAAACCATAAATCGGCTTAACCGCGTAATAAAATCGAACGAATCAAGAGTTATGTAAAGTACGAATTTCATACCGGACACAACCAGTACTCTTAAAACCAAGTCATTGTATGAACCCTAGGGAAATAGCGTCCACTGTATAGCAATATATATTTTATTTTATTCAAAAGGTCACCGGAAATTTTAAATATAAAGTATTGTTTTGTATTCAATTCTTTATGAAACTGATAGGTATATTCAAGTTGATATGGATTGTGACTATCATTAAAACAATACTGATAATGCACTTCTTTAGAAATTAAAATATTTATTCTACAATGCTTCTATGCAGATATGTTATGAAATATGAATTGGCTATGGCTCCTCTAAGGATTTACATAAACTCATTGCTCTATAGAATGACTTTTTTTATTTTAATTGAATATTGATAAGAAATAATGTATTATAAATTAAAAAATGCACTTATCGTGGTCACCTATATAATTAAACATTTCTACTAAATACTAAATAATTGACGAAACAGACAAATCAAAATATAAGAAATATTTTGAATAAAAAATTGCAACCAGTTGATTGAATAGTGTGTAGGCATTTCTCTGTTCTTTATTAAGCTTTGTAGTATAGATCAATCTCAGGACAGAACTAATTCCTTAATTGAGTTAAATCCTTTTGCACGTTTACTTTGTGTCAGTCACAGTGCATTCAGCAATTTTACTCTTTTCAAAAGTGTTACTCTACTTTCACGTTGCAATCTATGTAACACTTTTAAAGAAATGTATTATATATTGTTCTTGGAATAAAAGATTAGTTGCCAAATGAGGGGATGACAATTACACCGAACTTGAAGTAATTAAAATTTGTAAAAGGTTCTGCAAGATGTTATTTAAGGAAACCATCATATTTTAATTTAAAATTGTATTTGAATGTATGTAATCGTGCTATAGAAAAGGTCAAATTCTATTTCTATATAGATTTGTGTGTGTGTGTGTATTACTTTGAGACTACGATGATTGTCATTATTATCATTCAACACATTTTAAAATGAAATAGGTATTTCTAAGGTAAATTAACAAATTATATTAAACACTTTTTTACATAAAGCTATTTGAATAGCAATGTGTGAAAAATATTCTTTACACATTAATCTTTCAAGGAAGTTAATTTCAAAAGTATTCCTTTCATCAACACAAGCTGTGGCTGTGTTTGTATTCAGTTACAAACACTATATGGTGTAAATTCTATTACACATATGAATACTTAATAAGATTTGTCAGGAAATATCTTTTAAAAGTAACAACATCTACTGACTATATTAGAAAACGGTGCTTATAGAGTTTTTGTAATATTTTGTTATTGTCGTTGTTAAAAAAAAATATTTTAAACATTGTAATACAGAGTTTTTTTTTTAAATAATATTTTTATTATTTTTTGGATATTAACAAGTACTTGTTATTTTGTGACATTATAGTATTGTAAAATTTCATTTTCTTTTGTTATTATTTAACTGCCGTATTTAAATTACATTTATCATTTAAATAGATAAATTATTATAATGTTATTTAATATATAATAAATATGTATAGACCGCATCTCTACTCTTATTGATGCTTTGGTAAAACCAATCATTTTACAGTCATCAACTGTATTCGTTATAGTACAAAATTAATAAAATATTTAAGTTCGCTATTCAACGGAAATTATTCTAGTATATTATTTTATGTTTCCAAGTATATGTCATAAGCAGTCACTTATACGTAGGATAAAATGGACAAAAAACAAAATTTTCATTAATATATCATCGTAAACTAATCTTTTTATTCATTGTTTCTATATATTTTATTTATATTTATTTTATAAAAAATATATGAATTTTAATTATTTATTATATGTTACAGAAGTTAAAAATATTTAAAAAACAGCTAATTGTGAGTAAGCGTTCATTCACCTGTAAGACAAAACGGCTCAATACTTTTAAAATAGTTCGAGACTCTTATTTACTGTTTTAGGCGAGCCTTCTTTAAGAAACTCTTCTCAACTATCCATGTTCAATCTACTAACTATCTCTCTCAATTCATTCATCGAAAGTGCCATCTATCTGCATAATTAAGGATACACACTCCATCTACATAATATTATAATGAGTAAAACTGGAACTTAGACAAAAACAATAAATGTATTTTTTTTTACTTTCTGGTATATTTATAAACATTTAGTTTAATACCAACGCATACAAAAAACATCCAAATCGGGTAAGCCGTTCATATGTATTTTCATACATTATTTTTATAGTTTTTCTTACTTAGAAATTAATTTCCGCTTTAAGCTATATTTAATATTCTTAAAACAAACAAATTTTCTAATAAACATAAAGTTAAACCCAACAATTCTATTTAAAAAAAGCTTTTGCTTTAAGACTGAAAAAAAAAACAAAGTAAATATAACGCGTGTCTAAAATGTTTTACTAAAATACATCGTGAGTCTCCATCTTTAAACAGCCCGTAACATATTTTGTTCTAAGCGGTAAGTGCGAAAGAATATGAAATTTCATAATTTATCTGCTTATGTTATTCATTTTTACAATAAATTGTCCAAACATATCATTCTTATAAGGATAAAATTGCTTACGATAGCCTGGAAATGTCCTACTTATTAAATATATTGTTCTCAACGCATTGCTGCATTGAAACAATTTCTAAAAAATAGTAAATCACGGTATTTGATTCACAATACATGTTCAATATTAAAAGTTCAAATATTTATACAGGAGGCACTATCATAGAACATAGATGGTTAGTTAGTTAGTTAGATGGTTTTTTTAGTAGTTTTTGGTATCAGCTTTACTATGATGTTCTAATTTGCATTCTAATTCAAGTCTTGAAATGATCTCCAACAGTTTGAAAAATTTGAAATTCTTTGTTTGAACAGCTATAATTTGATCTCATATATCAATTATGGCTACAAGTTAATAATGAATATCATATATATATTTTTAAATTAAACCTGTGGAAATTCTTGCTTTTTATTCATCATGAACTAACTAGAACCTTCTATGGAGCCACAAGCGCCTGGTGTCTAACATTTTATAAGGGTACTATTGATAAAGCAGGTGACCTATTTAATATTTTTTTTTTTTCGGAAAAATGTTTTTACTAACTTTGTAGTTATGAAACTGAAACAGTGAAAATAAGAACCTACATGAGAAACTCCAAGGAAAAAAAAGTCCACTTTACGCAGGAATATAAGGAAAATGAGGAAATTTGTATTTGTAATATTAATATCTACCGGGAGATGATCTGTAATACAAATAAGGGCTTCTGTGGATAAGAAATATTTTTGTACTTATTCAAAATTCATTTTTCGTGTTTTATTAAATAAAACATTTTGTATCATGTGTATATAAATTCTATGTTAGTTTAAGTTAGTTAGTTAATAATTAAAACTTGGCAAATCATTCAAAATTTGCATACGGTAAAAAATGATAGCATTTCTTCCAATCTAAGATGGTATTGAGTTTATCATCATTGATTTTATAGATATCGTACATGAATCAGATAAAATAGCACGTTCATTGTTTATTAGAAGTGGAGAGTTTAAATATTGTTCTTCAAGCTAGTTACGATTAATGTAAGAGTTTTACTTTCTAATTAATTTTTTATTTAAAAGCCACATACTACTTTTTTAGTATTTAATTAGTACTTGTAAAGAAAATATTTTTTTTTATAAAAAATCTTGCAAACCAAAAAGTACTGCTAAAAGTAAAGTGGAACACGAAGTTTGAAGTCAAAGTTCTAACAACTATAAGCGTTGCGGTCAATTTCGTATTAGCATATTTTTTGAAAAGGGTTGAATAAAAATAAAAGCAATTAACTTTGCTGAGTGCAGACACATTTTTTTTAAATCATACTTTTTACTTTTTGCGAAAGAACAACTGTAATACCGTTACTAAGTAACAAGGTGACTATTTTTTTTTAATTAAAAACAAAACGTTAATAATATTGATCATTTTATTAATAAGGCTAACAAAGTGTGATGAGCCTTGTGGATCATGCTGGTATTAATAATAAACTAAAATTTATATGTAAATAAACACTTTAACTCAAAAACAAAACCTTTTTTTTTTTATTGATTAATTAAGACTGTAAAAATTTTTGATAAGATAACCCTTAAGAGTGTTAATACGTATAAATTTAAATGAATACCCCAAATTATCACTTTAATGTTATCCTTAAGATAATCACCGGAAGCTGTTCTTACTATACTTGATGTGTCCATTGATGTAATGCTTTTGTAACAAAATATTTTTTTAAGTCTAATATCGAAGAACATTACAATAAGAGTTCATTATTTGGAAAACAGAGACGTTGTAATTAACTTATATATTTTTTTAATTGTAATTCAATTTTATTCTTAAAAGTAATGTTTGTGTATAGCTGTAACTGCTAAGCGTTACTTTACCAATAGAATAATTAAATAGGTGCTTATTAGTCATTTTTATGCCGTATAAGTCTTATATCTTGAAATGTAATGTAATGTAATTTCTGTCCTTTCAGATTAACTTTTTTTTTAAATTGGTTGCTGGTAGATATATCTCCTTAGAGATAAGCTTGACTAATGTTTTTATTTTTTCATGCAATGCAGTTTTTTATATACTTAATCTGGTACATAAATGAATAAAAATTGCAATTTACTTCACGCAGGTCATGAGCACGATAATGTATCTTAAAATCATCCCCTGACCCTGTCCTAATGGGTTACCACTCATACATAATGACCCAGCATAATTACCGTTTTTTGTCCACTTTAGCCGCAATCATGAAAAAATGCAAAGACATGAAACAAATGGCTCTAAATTTGGTTCTTATGAGGTAAATTAAAAGAAAACAAAAGAAAATGGAAGAGACCAAGTTGTTTTCCTAATAATTTCACATATTTTTGATTCATAGATGTCAAATTGGCTTTATTTCTAATTGTGCAAAAGATTTGAAGCTATATCCACTACAAGTAAATTACTTTAATAACATAGCAAAACTTATTACGAAAGTTTTGCTTTCAACCATCGGACATGACAAAAATAAATATTCATCGTGAAAATGTATTGTTATGACTTCTAACGAACCTGAGTTTTAGTATAAATATTCTAGACATCGATTGTCGACCTTTGGTTGTCTCTATACTTCCAACAATTGCCATTTTGTTTGTCCATTGCAGAGTACGTCATAAAGTATTACTCATTATTATATTATTATAATATTTTTACCGTCCAAAATCGATAAACCAAGAAAGAAAATCTTATTATCATTATTTTCAATATCTATGATTGTGAATTTTCATTGTTTTTTTTTGACAGATTGGGAAATGTATTTTTATTGTTCGTAAAGTTGTGTTTGATTTTACTCGTAGACAATTTTGCATAAATTCTTAAAATAAAAACAAGTTCTGCTTTAGCAATATATTATTAAAAGGACGAGTTATGACCTCGACCCTGCGGAAACCGTAAATCGGTTTAACCGCAAAATAAAATCGATTGGATCAAGAGTTACGTAAAATACTTTTAATAAAAGACGCAGCAGTACTTTTAAAGCCAAATTATCGTATATAAACTCTGGGATATAACGTCCAGCGCATCGCATCGCTTTAAATATTTCATATTATTCTACAAGTTTCCGGAAAATTTTAAATTTTAAGTATTGTTTTTTTATAAAGAAATATATTGCGTGGTTGAATATTTATTTTATATCCTCATTTAATTTTGATAAAAATAATATTATAAAATTCCAAATCAAAACCCACAGTATCACTTATCTATAAAAATATGTTTCACAATATATACCTAATAATCAATATTGATTTAATTTAATCCAAACTTATAAAATAAAGTTTGTATATGGTTTGCAAGTGATAAAAACTATAGACTCTTATATTAAAATCTAAAGAAATATAATAAATACATTACTACAAATTTTAAATTTTAAATATTCAACATATAGCAACATCAACACTGTTTTAATATGCTTACATACTATACAGAATCATAAACAATTCCAATACCACACACGTCGAACAAACCAGTGACCAGGTCCGCGCCTCCAGAAGAAGCAACTGTCGGGTTATCCATACTTTCTAAAAACAACACAGTCTATGTGCTTCCACTACTAATCAGCTGACGCCACAGTGCCAAATATAATACTAACTATTCAATTGATGAACTTTAATAAAACAATGTTAATGTCTGCGACAAATATAATGTTTCTAAAATATATTTATAAAAAATACAGAGTTTTTCACAAATATATATCTTTATTTTTATATAACTGTCATCGAATATATTTTAATGTTTTAAAACTATACTTTACTAATTAAAATCTCACTCATAAAAAGGTGTATTGAATGCGTGAAAGCTTTAATTAAATGGAAAGTCTTTTTTGTAACGTTCTACAGAAATGAAAAAAAATAGGAGTGAGTACATTACAACTTTAATCCCGAAGTTCCAAATGTTTTTTAACAATATTTTCAGTGCAGGGAGACAGAGGTATAATAAGCGATTGCTAATATAAGCTTTCAGTAAAATTGCTACAAATAATTATAAACTTTACACAAGATTTGGAAAACAACTAATTTTTATGTGTAACTTTAAGTAAATAAACTAGTTAATTAACGGTAGTGTATTAAGATTTAGGTATATTGTAAACAAGTGGATATATTGCAAAAGTTAAAATATCATTTTGTTACCGAGCAGTGATCGTATAACATTTTGGTTGAAGAATTAGATTATTGTAATCAAAGGTCATATTCATATATTATAAGTCTTTTGCTGCATTGCATTACTATCATAATTATCACTTTTTGTATACTGTACATATATTAAAATACTTTTAAACTGGCTAAAGGTTTTAGCAAATGGGGCTTATTGGTTTTTATTAGATATTTTAAAAAAAAATAATATTTTTATCATTCGTATCAATAATTTAAGATTTAAAAAAAATTGGGAAAAAGAAATAGAAAAAGTTTGTTTATTGTTTTGTTTTCATAAAAACTTAAAAACAAACTCTTTACAATTCAAAGTCAAACCCCATAATTGTATTTCCAAAACTTTTGGCTTTTAGACTGAAGAAAAATATAAAATGAATGTAGCACGTGTCTAAAAGCTTTTACTAAAATACAACGTGAGCCTCCATCCTCTAATAACCAGTAACATATTATGTTCTAAGCTAAAAGTACGAAAGAACTTGAAATTCAAGAATTTATTTTGTTTTTCGTTTTTACGATAAATTGTCCTAATTTTTCACCAGTCTATCGTATTAAAAGATTAAAGTACTAAGGGCCAGACGATGTCCTTAAATTTCCAACTTTCTATATATATTATCTTCTACACATTATTTTGTGTAACGTTAGAGGTTTTATAAGTATAATATTATCATTGATACAGAATTATCTTATTTAGTATATGCAAATAAAATCAAAGCAGTGAACGTGAGGACCTACATCAGAAGTAATTTCCAAAAGTTTCCAAAAGTTTTATGTGTTTTATTATATAACACATTTTTAGGAACAATTTCTTCGTATAATAATATAATATCATTTCTTAAAAAATCATCAACAAATGAGAATGAGAAACAATAAAGATTTTCATAACCTTTGGTGCTAACAGGGTGTCGCCTTTGTCTGCTGACATAAACGTTACGTTACTTATACACAATTTTATTTCATTCAAAGGTACTACGTAACTTTATGGTAATTACTGATTAGTACTAGATAGGTACTTTTTCTAGTAAGTCGTAGTTTTAGTATTTCTCGGCAAATATTGAATCAGAACGCATAATGAAATTGTGTTAGTTTAATATATTGTAACTTAACGCGAGTCTTCTGATTTATGCTTCTATTCCGGTTGAGGTTATTTGCTTCTTTGAAAACTTTTTTAAAGGATGTGAAATTGAAAACGATTCTCACTACTTCAACCTAGTGACAATATTCTTTAAGAGGTGTAATTTTTTTCAGAAGAATATCGTTTCTCATGTAATGATCATACGTTTTTTTGTACTAATCAAAGCGTTACATCAAGTACTCTTAGCAAACTATGAACTATAAATAAAAATAAAGTAGAACACTAAGTTTGTAACTAAATTTTTACTGCCTTAAGTGTTCCGGTCCACTTGAAATTGCATATTTTTGGAATGGATTCAAAAAAAAAACATAGTACTGATGTTGTTAATTATTTTGTTGCATTTCGCATGAGACCTACTGTACAAATTCTACGTGTAGAATATGATTGATAGTGTAAGGTTGAAATAAAAATTCATATTATTTTACTTTTTAAAACGAATTATTTTAGTTAAAGTAAGAGTTCTCCCCCACCATAAGCGGGGCCCCTGGGGTCGCAGGTTCGTCGGGTGGGGGCCCGGCGGGCCTTTCTCACTATCTCCGCGACCTCGGGAAGGACGGCTGACGGCCCGTGGTACCGTCTTGCCGTAGCTAGCACCGGCGAGGGTGCTGGGGGGAGCGCGTGTTAAGCTCCCCCGGTGCGGGACTAGCAATAGCCAGCGGGTGGGGGCCCTGTGACGTTCCGCAAGGAGTTCCGCGGGCCCTCCTACTTCCCGCCGAAGGCGGACCACTGTCAGGTTTTAGTGGGTATTACCTCGGTCGAGTCCCACATACCCCAGGCTACGCCCCCCGACGCGCCGGGTATGCGTAAATGCATTACCTGAAAAAAAAAAAAAAAAAAAAAAAAGAGTTAAAATAATAAAAACAACTAAAAAAGAGAAAAAAACTACTAGCTACTGCTTTAGATGCTTTAGATCACTGTATAACCACGGAATCTGCGGTATCGTCAATATTAAATGTTTATGTACAGTACGATGTGTTGTGGTCTGACCATTACCCTTTAATAATTGAATGCAATTTGGATATTGTTAAACCGAAGTATACTTGTACAGGTAATGTTGTTAGCGGGATTCTATGGGGAAATAGAAAATCGGAGGAGATATCTTTATTTACGAAATTATGTCATGAAAAATTAAGAACAATCAATTTCCCTAAAGAATTTCGTTCCTGTGGTGATTTTGCTTGCGAGTCTACCGATCCCAAATTACTTATCGATAAACTATATAGCGAAATTATAGACATTTTGACGGTGGCTGCAACGGAATCCAACACTGTAAGATTACGTGATAGGAAGCGGCCAGTGGTTGGGTGGAACAAATACGTGCGCGATGCTCACGGGGAGGCCAGATCTAAATTTTTAATGTGGGTGTGGTGGGGTAAGCCAGAACGCGGTAAAGTGTATGAGGACATGCGGCGTAGTCGCAACTTATTTAAATCATGTTTACGCTGGTGTCAAAACCGCAGCGAGTAAATTAGAATGGACATCGCGGCTACGCAGCATTCAAACAATGACTTTAAGAACTTTTGGAAAACTACTAATAAATTAAATGGTAGACCTGGCTTACCAGTGAGCGTTGACGGTTTTAACGATCAGAGTCGCATAGCGGACATGTTCAGGGATCATTTTGCGGTGACTTCGCCATTGGGACCATCACAGCTTGGAATAGATGAATGTAGGGGTGGTCGGGAGATTAGAATCCAATTTACAGCAAGGGATGTCAACAATGCTATAGCCTCTATGTCCCGCGGCAAGTCTCCCGGCCACGACGGTCTGAGTATTGAACACCTGAAGTATGCAGGTCCTCATTTGCCCGGAGTGCTTGCAATGTTTTATAACTTGTGTATGTCACACTCGTATTTGCCTTCAGCGCTGATGAAAACTGTGGTGGTGCCAATTGTGAAGAATAAAACTGGGGATGTGTCTGATAGGTTCAATTACAGGCCTATTTCACTGGCCACGATTGTTGCGAAGGTTCTTGACAGTTTGCTTGGCATCCATCTTGATAAACATATAACTTTACATGATAATCAGTTTGGTTTCAGGCCGGGTTTGTCAACTGAGTCGGCCATATTATGTCTAAAGCAAACTGTTAAGTACTATTCGGTTAGAAGTACACCTGTATATGCCTGTTTCCTCGACCTTAGTAAGGCGTTTGACCTGGTTAGTTTAAGATATCCTATGGCAGAAATTGAAAAATACTGGACTGCCTGAAGAAGTAACCAGCATCTTCAAATACTGGTACCGTAATCAGGTCAATGTTGTGCGATGGTCCGAAACCTATTCGCAGCCATATAGGTTGGAGTGCGGAGTTAGACAGGGAGGCTTAACCTCCCCTAAGCTCTTCAATCTGTATGTCAATGCCCTCGTAGAGGCCCTCAGTGGCACACATGTCGGTTGTCACATTGACGGAGTATGTCTTAGCAATATTAGTTACGCTGATGACATGGTGTTGCTGAGTGCTTCTGTCTGTGGCTTAGCGAAACTGTTGAGCGTATGTGAAAACTATGCTCACAGTCACGGCTTAGTGTACAATGTTAAAAAAAGCGAATGTATGGTCTTTCA
The DNA here is from genome assembly GCA_959347395.1 of Mechanitis mazaeus. Taxonomy (NCBI): domain Eukaryota; kingdom Metazoa; phylum Arthropoda; class Insecta; order Lepidoptera; family Nymphalidae; genus Mechanitis; species Mechanitis mazaeus. The sequence continues at coordinate 19,101,877 of OY365750.1, forward strand.
GGCCAAGGGAAAAGCATTGCCATCAACTGTACCACCCATTAAATTATATGGTACTCCATTAAAAAGGGTGTCGCATTTTAAATATCTAGGTCATGTGGTAACCTTTGACCTGAAAGACGATGCTGATATCGAGAGAGAGCGCAGGGCATTGTCCATTAGGGCCAACATGATCGCTCGCAGGTTTGCTCGTTGTTCCACCCCGGTTAAAGTAACGCTCTTTAGAGCTTACTGTACTTCATTTTACACAAGCAGCCTGTGGATTGATTTCACGCAGAAAAAATATAATGCCCTGCGTATACAATACAATAATGCTTTCAGGATGTTAATGGGGCTGCCTCGATGCTGCAGTGCGTCAGGTATGTTCGCCGATGCACATGTTGATTGTTTTTACTCAATTATGCGCAAGCGGTGCACATCCCTGGTGCGCAGAGTTAGAGATAGTCCCAGTGGCGTCCTGAGGGCATTTGCTGACAGGCTGGATTGTCAGTACCTGAACCACTGCCGTATGGTGCACGTACTGACAAATCAGGGCTGTCTTAGATATAAGGCTTAGATTAAGGTAGTTATTAAGTTTACTAACATTAGAGTAGTGATTTCTTATATATTGTATTACTAACAAAATATGATCTTTGAGGTCGAAATAAATGAGTTTTATTTTTTTATTTTTTATTTAGCATTTCAAATACGTACCTACTTACTTCCAACGCGACTAATGACGGGAACAAAATATGCCATTATCATCTAGTTTGGTTATTAAAATTGTACCTGAATCTATCTATTTCTATCAATATTTACTAGAACATCTATAAACTAGAATCATGGAAATATTACATTAGTTTAATATATTTAATGTTAAATTCATAATAATAATTGCAATAATTAGTTTGTAAACTTAATTTATTCTGTACATACGCTGAAACTGTTTCTATTTGTCAAAAATTTCTTTAAAGGAGTATTAAACTTAAACTTAAAATTAATGGCATTGATGTTCCAAATGAGTGTCAAAACTGTCAAAAGGAAGTTTGTCATAATGAGAAACATAGATGTCTTATTGATAATTTGTATGACCGCTTGATAGCAATACTGTCTGAAGCAGCTACAGTGTCTTATGACATAAGTTGCGATAATTCGACTGCTCTTTTGCCGACTAGACAAAGAGGGTGGAATGCTCATGTAAGTAGTGCGCATAGGGAGGCCAGGTCGAAGTTTCTTGTGTGGGTATGGTATGGCAGGCCTAGGAGTGGCACACTATATAATGATATGTCGTCTAGTCGTAAAATCTTTAAAAGTAGACTGAAATGGTGTCAAAACCATCAAGAACAAATTAGGATGGATGTGCTCGCGACTCATCATGGGAAGGGTGATTTCAGCAATTTTTGGAAATCTACGAATAGACTGAGTTCTAGACCTGGCCGGCCAGCGGTCATAGATGGCGTTGGTGAACCGCAGGCGATAGCAAATCTTTTTAAGAACTATTTTGCTGTACGGCCCCAACAGAAATGTCCGGGGAAGGTGCCTGATGCTGAGATTAACTTTAAGCTTGTTAACACCTACATAACTTCTAAATCAGTATCGAAAATTATACAGTCGATGACAAGAGGCAAGTCGCCTGGTCATGATAGTCTCAGCATTGAGCACCTTCAGCATGCGGGGCCTTGTCTTGCTCAGGTAATAGCATCACTTTTTAACTTGTGTATAGTACATTCGTATTTACCCCCGAACTTAATTAAAACCGTTGTAGTACCGATTATTAAGAACAAGACTGGTGATTCATCTAGCAGCTCAAATTATAGGCCTATATCATTAGCAACCATCACAGCCAAGGTTTTTGACAGTGTGCTAGGCGCTCAGTTTGATAGTTATCTGGCATTCACGAACTCCAATTCGGATTTAGAACTCATTTATCCACGGAAAGTGCAATTCTGAGTTTAAAGCATACTGTCAGGTATTACACAGATAGAAGCACTCCTGTACATGCCTTCTTTCTAGATCTATCGAAAGCATTTGATCTGGTCGTTTACAACATCTTGTGGAACAAGCTGCAGCAGACGGGAGTGCCTCTGGAAATGATTTCTTTGCTTAGATATTGGTATGGTAATCAAATAAACATGGTAAAGTGGGCAGACGAGTACTCGGAGCCGTATAGGTTGGAATGTGGTGTGAGGCAGGGAGGGTTGAGCTCACCTAAGCTTTTTAACCTGTCCGTCAATGCACTGATTGAGGGGCTCTGTAGCTATGAGGGTCGGATGCCATATTGGTGGCGTATGTTTTAATAATATCAGCTATGCTGATGACATGGTATTGCTGGCCCCCTCTGTTTTTGCTATCAGAAGCATGCTGGCTTTTTGTGAGTCATATGCTGAGGAGCATGGATTGGTGTACAATAACAAGAAAAGTGAATACCTAGTTTTTAAGGCTGGCACTAAAGCACCGGACAATATACCCTCAATACAACTTAAGGGGGTCAATCTTGTTAGAGTACACCAATTCAGGTACCTGGGTCATGTGGTCACAGAAAGCCTAAAAGACGATGTTGACATCGAGCGAGAATGCAGGGCGTTGTCCATCAGAGCGAACATGTTGGCTCGTAGATGTGCTCGTTGTTCGATCCCAGTTAAGATCACGCTTTTTAAAGCTTACTGCACTTCCTTTTATACGAGCAATCTATGGGTCAAATATACTATGAAATCGTACAACGCCCTGCGTGTACAATATAACAACGCCTTCAGGACATTGTTGGGGCTGCCGCGGTACTGTAGTGCCTCGGGTATGTTTGCGTACGCAGGGGTCGACAGTTTCCCAGCCATTCTCCTCAAAAAAGCAAGCTCACTTTTAAGGCGAGTGCGCGACAGCCGCAACAATGTCTTGAGGGTCATCGCCGATAGTGGGGACTGTCCGCTAGTCAAGCACTTGTGTGACATTACGAAGTCACTTTTAGTTATTAAGTACTAACCATAGTTAATAAGTCTTTATATATTTTTTTACTAACAATTATGGATCTTTTGTAATCTGATTTAATAAACATTTTTATTTTTTTATTTTTATTTTTATTTTTATTTTTATTTTTTTTTATATGTTTAAATTATTTTTGTTTTAAGCAGTTAAGAACACAAGCACAAATTTTTGGAAATGTTCTCGATAATATAGAATACATAAACTAAATTTGGTTTTGAATGTATATTATATTTTAAAATAAATATCAGTCGCTAATGAAAGACGTTTTGAAATTCAAATTTATCTTAATTTTAGTTTCGTATATTTCTGTTTGGAATTTAGTGATGCATTTGTTTTAGAACGATTTCATTTTTATTTCATATCATTTTGTTAACAAAATGCAAAAATTAAAGTATCTTGATGTTTAAGAATACGTTCCACCACAGCTCCAAAGCTTCAGAAATAGCTCTAAGAAGTATCATATCATCAAGAATTAGGTGATTATGGAAGTGGATACATCTTAAACTTCATCAGAGCTATCGTCAGGCAATGGCAATATAGGCTACGATTACTTTAGAAGAACTGTACTTCAGGACCGACCGTCAGAGATGTAACTGGAATGCCTCTGACACTCAATCTACACCCTGGACCTTATAACTACTACAGATTACCATTATTTTAGTAACTGTAGAGTGTACATAAATAAAAATGGTAGGTTCTTCAATTTCCTACATATATATATATATATATATATATGTATATATATAGTAAAGGGATATATGAACATATGTGTATATACTGCATACAAAACACTAATTTCGTATGTAAGGAATTTCATGTAATGGTTATTATTATAATATATATATATATTTTATATTATATTATAGTCAGCCTTGCTTCGGACTAATGAATTATAACATGACAAAACTTTGCACAATGCAATGCCTTCAGGAAATACAAAGTCTTCAATATGTATTCGTAGTTTGTATGTTCACGAAATAAACCACATCCAGAGAACAACTAACTCACGTCAATAAACAAACCTGTAACAACGTACAGTGTGTAATTTACATTACAGGTAAATTTGGTAACTCGAAGTCATAAATTTGTGGTAAATAATTAGTAACATGATAAAAGATGATATTATGTTAAGCAAAGTCAGCACTGGGATGATGAATGATGGAGGTGAGTGGCAGATACGTATGTGATGTAACGCACCCATATATTGGGGAATGGGGAGAACGAAGAAGATTAACATTTTATCACCTCAATTAAAACCATAAAATATTCAAAAAATTACTGATGAAACAAAAAAAAAAAAATTTGAAAACTTATTTAACAAGTTTAACAATAATTAATTTGACAATAACAACGTTTATTAGGTGCAATTATTTCCAATCATAAGGAACTTAAAGCTCTAAATGATATTCAAATAACATTTATATATCTTAATAAAATAAAAATTAATATAAGAAGCAAAATAGTACTAAAAGAAATGATTACCAGTTAGTGTTGTTCCTTCGGGGACTTTATTAAAAAATCCTTTATTTGTTGTTTTTACTTATTCTCAATTTCATGAAAATAAAAGAAATTTTTTTTTGGTGCTTTCATTACGCATATTTTTAGGGCACGTTTTACATGTAAACGATAGCTTAATAACTTTTTCAAAGGGTTTCCCACCAACACCAACTGTTTAATATAAACAAATCAAAATATCTTAAGATTTTTCTGCCCAAGTAAGCCTAAATTTTAATCTTGAAAACCACGTGATTGGCACTAATAGGAAAAGACTTCTAAAATATCTTCTGTCTATTAGCACTTTTATATGGCATATTTTTATTAACTTCCTAAATCAGAAATTAAAAAATAATTGATAGTAAGGTATTCTTACATATTTCTTCACTATATTATATGACATAAAACACATCATGTGATTATGCACTGCATATTACAGAGTAGAAACGTTACCATAATCGCCTCCATTAACAAGGAACGCGTCATGGAGCTAAACAGCCATTTGCTATGTTCACACACCGCAAGCCGCAGTCTCAGACATTAATATAGTAACACCAAACTCTTCATTTGTAAAGAGAGTCAGTCTCATTACAAAAAACAACGTGTTTTTTACAGTATTAGAAATTATAGAGTATTGAATCACTAAATAAATTAAGAGATAAATTAAATCTGCTCTTACTTTAATTTTCATTTTTATATATATAAAAGTGAAAATTTTCTTTATATGTTCGTTACGCCTGATTAAACTACTACACTGATCGAACTAAAACTTTGCACACGGATCGAAGAAAAACTTGCGGGTGTTCAGGGATGTGATAGAATAATACCCACCGCCACCCCCGCAATAACTCACACACGTTCTATAAATGCTGAACCGTTATGACTATTTCGATCGAAATCGTCTCTAATGTAACTTGTATCGCTGTACAGAGCATACATAATGTCTTGCATTATAATAAGTCTTAATTTGGTTTTATAATACTGACAGTTAATAATATGAATCAGAATTTTTAAATTCAAATTTATTTAAAATCAGTTGGTCATATACAAATCACTTGATTAAGTCTAAAAATAGGTATGCATCACTATTCATTTTGAACCATTTATATTCTGTATAATCAAATTTGCATTATATTATAATTAAACGAGAAATGTATTTAAACAAGGTTCTACTTTTGAAATAAGCTATTTATGATTGCATAAAAACATATTATATATGCAAATTTATCACATAAGTCAAACGTTTCTGTTTTTAAATTATTATCATTGATAGTAGTATCGTATCACGAATTTCCATATTATTATCAAGCAATGTAATCAACATTGATACTTTGCGTGTTTATCTTCAAGTGTAACTAAACGATTTCTCTCAGTTCGGAACACTTAATCTATAATGCCCTCTTTTAAGAAAGGAAATTTATAAGATTTTCTGGAATATCTGTCTGTCTCATTTTTGAAGCCTAACTTATCCTTGATAGTCTATCGCTACTTTATCGTATTCGGCTAAGCCGTTTTGGGCCATATATCCTTAATATATCCCACTCGTACATTATAGGTTTTGTTATCGCAGTTAAATTTTAAAATTATTTCAAGGAAAATTATAACTATATGGCTAAACCTAATTACAATACAAAATATATTAATTGATATTTAAAATATTTGGTTTCGTGTTAAATAATGAATTTCTTCAAAAATCCCACATTTTCATCAAAAACAAAAGAAATAGTAAGACCAATTATAACAAGAAAACTCAAAGAAGTAAGAATTTTTTTTAATTTTAAAACATAACTTACAATTTTATCTTAGAAGCAAGAGAAAGGACAGTCGCTGAAACCACCTACTGCCATAAAAAACTTTATATTGGAAATCTTCTTTTAGTAGGCAGTTGAAAATTAATATCGAAATATATTGTAAAATATAATAGCTATCTTTTTAATAGTAAATATATCAGGAATATATTATTTTTCACATCATTTAAACAGATATGAAAAAAATACAACATGAAGAAACTAGTGGATATTATTCTTATAATATATATTTCTTGGTATATTTTATGATATATAAAAACCGAAGAAATCTGGATGTCGTCTAGACAGAAAGAAATTGAAAAAGTTCTAATAACTAGACATCTGGTCGAAAAACGATTGTAACTCACTATTCCTAACTTTACGGGACAGCATATGAAGGATTCAAAAATCTTTTTCTGTTTTATTTTAAACGAACACTGTCCAATCCTGAACATAAAAAATGAAAAAATATATATTAATAATATATTAAAAATATAGTATTTTTATTTTTTTGTGAGTTTCAATGGTAATACATACAATCAAATTTGTTTCCAAATTTGGGTTAGTACGAATATCTTGTGTCTACGTCTCAATCGAAGCAAGACCCAGAGCGTCTGCGCCGTCTGACAGTGGCGCGGTCTGTTGGCGGCATGACAATCATGACAGATGTGGGGTTGAAATGCAAGCCTAATATTAGTAAAGTGCATTAAGAGTATTAACTTTCTTTTTCTTTTTTTCATAGTAACACTAAATTAGGAGTAAATGTGATTCAAAATAGCAATTGAACGAGTCTTTATGTATAACACGATAAGTTATCCTGGGATTTTTCACAGTTAGCGTGGCAGTCTTTTATCAATAGGAACTCCTTGCTTCGGATCAAGTTTTCTTCCTCAAATCGGTGTCCGATACCATAAAGACCAATCGCCCCCAAACCGCCTAAACAACGCAACTATTTGGACAACTTACGGCTTCATCGAACAGCATGCCCGAACACGACTATGTCACGGCTTTGCGGGACTATTCTTTCGATGGATGGTAATCTTGCAGGTGGTCTAATGTTGTGCCCTTATATTGTTTTAGTAATTTAATCACTAAAATAAAGATGTCACAAGTAACAATTGATTCAGCATTTATGGTCTTGCAAACACCGCCAAACAATGAATATAACTAAACTTTAAAACAAATAAAGAACCTAACTATTTGTAAATATGTTTTTATAAATACTTCACAGATTTGAAATATATCAATTGTGTTATGTGGTATCAGATTGATAAAAGAACAATAACTATATGTTTTGGACATATTGAACAAATTACAAATTATTTGTCTCTAGATTTGGCAAAGGTTTTTTATAAGTTTCGTTCAAATTCTATTATTTAATTCGATAAACCTACCAATTCAAGCATGACAGACTTTTATTACTGATATCATGAAATTCAATATCTTTGAAAAATCAGTTAAAAAAAATGATTTTTAGTACATCATTTATATGACTAACGCATACCTATGTCAATTTTTCTCCCACCAAAACCAAGAATAGAATTTTATACCTGTTACTGAATCATTTTTTTAGAGGCAAGTAAATTGCCAAAAAATGTGTTTATCGTCTAAGCCACTCTGCTAAATGACTAACGTAAAAAGCAGATGGGCAAAGAAATATGATGTTTTACAACTATATTAGTATAATATATTTACAATTTTATTTTAAATATAAATAATTTATACAGAAATTATAATTATTCATCTCATCTTATAAGAATATAATTTAATTTCAAATTCATGTCTAACATATTTATGTACCTAAATTTGCTCCAGAAGTGAGAATTTTAGGTGTAGCAAGTATTTTAGCGCCCGGTTGGTGAGGGGATCAGAGGATATTCTTTCAAATAAATGAAAATATTTTAATGAAATCCAAATGCTTTCGTAGAACATTAAATTTAATTTTTTTTATTACAAATGGAACTAAACATTATTCTGTAAATTTACTATAAATGATTCAGTTTACTAATTACTAAACAATTTTTATTTAGGTTTAATTTTAAAAATATTTCTATTAGACTAATTTAATAACAACAAAATAGCTATTATTCATAATAATCAGAAATGAATAACATTAACAAAATAAATAGTCCTACGAAAACAGCGTTTCAGATGAAATCCACATCACAATGATTTCTTTAGTATAAATATTTGCGTTTTTATGTTATTCCGGTCCATTGTTTGTTTCCCGTAAAAAGCTTGTTCAATGTTTGTCTGAATTTAGTTGTATTAAAATTTTCTTCCCATCTCAAATCAGAAGAAAATGAGAAGAATAATAAGACGTGCTTAAGTCGTATTTTAAATTCACAATAATAACATGTAAGAATATAAAAGATTAAGTAGTTGTTGTTCTTTCTTATAAATTATTTAAAAAAACTGTAGTGCACCTATAATTTGTTTACTGAAACTAATAAATAGTTCACGCTATGCTCAAAACTCATGATTAAACTCCGAATGGGTTTGAAACTAGTCGGGAAAATTCCGATTGTAATAACGTAAGTACAGCCGGATAATTATATTTCATTGTTTATTGTAATTCAGAGATCGCGGTCCTTCAAAACTAGCCCTAGAAGATACTGGCTCCGTTGAAGCCTCATAATTTGTACGCGAGCAAACTTGCTCGTGTCACTCTTTGTATTGTAAGAAGAGCACAAAACTGGTTACTATAAAAGGCAAAATGAAGCCTGTACTTCTAAAAACCCTGTTCTACTGTACATGATATCTGTGTTTGTAATATCATGACATTGTTCTCTTCTCTAAACTGTCAGAAAGGGTGAATTTTTGTTCATAGTAGTTTAAAATACTTTGCAGTTGACAGTAATATTTATCATAATTTATCATTTATCATAATCTATGTTTAATTTCAGTGTAGGAAGGAGTGAGTTCTAAGCTTAAAATAAATTTCACTATTCCATTTATTCCACCTCACTAATTTATTTATTATATAATATTACCTGAAACTCACTGTAACATTATCACTAACTAATGGCTTTCTTATAAAAATATCTTAATTTATTTAGAAAATTGTGTAAGAAATAATTTTTTAATAATTATTTTAACTATATATTCATAGCAATTAATAATGAATAGTCAAAGGTGAAATCCATATGACAGTAAAACTAACTAATTCATAGTTAAGTTTACAGTAGATGTGTGATGCATAATCGTTTCGAAAATTCTTGAAATATAAGCGAAACTAATTTCCGTCATTCAACAAACCACTTGACCTTGTTGAAATTGTAGTCAAAAGTGGCACGGTAGTTCTATCATGTGTAAAAATCTCAAATATTATTTTAATTATTATACATTAGCAGGTGGGAACATATTACAACTATTACCAGGATTTGTAATGTAATATAATTTCTTATTAAAATGTTAATTAAATAAATGGTACTAAAATAATATAATTGTATTTGTAAATGTAATGTATTATTATTACATTAATGCTCATACATGCAAATTGCATCAGTTAATTGTTGCCCGCGGCTCTTTTACTTTGATTCTACAGTCAATATGTATGTGTTATCGCTAATTTTGTACTATTAAGCAATGGTTGTATTACCACTAGACATTATATACACTTAACACGTGACGGAAAATGTATATACAATTTCTAATAACTGAATCATGTGTATTTTAAAGTATTCAGTGTTTCTTAAATGATTCACATTAACTACATAACATAACGGTTCCAATAAAACTAATTTACGGAAATAACTCGCGTTTATTATTACATTTTTAATTTAAACCCGACGTTTCTAGTGACGTGAGTAGTAAGACGAGATGATGGTGTCTAGCCACCATCACCCCACCATCATCACACAATTGTGTTTAAATTGTCGACGTCAACGTCGGGTTTAAATTCAAAATGTTATAATAAACGCGAGTTATATCCGTAAAATAGTTTTTTGAAATGTGTAGTACTCGTGTAAATCTTAGAAAACATTACTTAGTAGTTTTTAAAAAGTATTATAAATGGCTACACACTTGTTACTGAAATTACATTGGTTTTACAAATTTGGCATTAAAACGGCTTAACGGTTCGATTTCAAATTTTTCACACATAAAATGCTGATATGTGTGGTGGTTTGTTAAAAAAAATTTCGAAAAAATTCATTGTCGTTGAGGAATAATGTCCAAAAAAACATCATTCCCATAGACTTCAATATAAAAAAATTAGCGCAAGTGTAAGGTCTACAAATACGACATCCCTCACCAAGACGAAGAAACCTTCGGCTTGGCTCGCTTCGCTCAACATGCCAACGGCACCCGAAATTTCGCGATCGCAGCGAGTCGAAATTGAGGGTCTGGTGGCGTTCCTAGTAAAAAACTTTTTGAAAGGATATAAGTTTAAAATTGGAAAATAATTTATTTACTTCCAATTTTTCTTCAAAAATACTATTCTGGACATGAACAGCTTAAGTAGTTAAGATTTATAAGTATATATTTTTAAGTCCAGATCATATGAGATAAAAGGCCTCTAGTTTATATATGTACTATTAACAAACAAGTATGTTCAAAATAATACAAGGCCTATTTTATAATAAATTAATATTGATAACATTATAAAAAATAAGAGATAGAGCAAGGTCGTTAAGTCAAAATGCCTTAAAATCCTCAAGGCTTCTACTGGCTTGACGTTTCCGATGATGGCATAAGTGTTAATTCATTTAAAAGCGTGTATCGTAAAAAAAAAACTATACGTTTCTATATATTTGTAAAAACCAAAATAGGATTTTAAGTTTTAGGCTATCATCATTTGTTACACAGTGTAATATTGATAGAGAAAAACCTTTTAAATTTATTTGTTTAATTGTTTCTTGATCTGTTTGTTCATTTATCTCGGAAAACGCTATGAAGAGATCTTTTATCAAACTAAAACTCCAATAGGCTACAAAATTTAATACAATTTTGTGTAGTATTAGTTTGTGTTTGATTATTTTTATCAATTATGATGATCAAAAAGACAAAAAATTGTGTTTAGAATAACTAAAATACAATAAATTACTGGGCTTTTTTAATTTGTTGTTTAATACTTATGAAAATAAACTGCAAACGTATTGCTCCAGTTTAATTAATTAGATTCTAAAATAATGAAATTTTTTTTTTTTTAATATTTATGAAAAATAATTATGAATAATGAATCGTCAACATTTTATCGCATTTAAAATTAAAAAAATAAAACAAGAATTTAAGGTAGCCATTGAAAAGTTTAACATCATTCTAGTAATTTAAGGTAATTTAAAATTAAGATTAACATAATATATTTTTACAAAAAAGAACTTTATGTTACATTAAAGAGACGAAACTACTCAGCTTCCTCAGAGAGTAATGCAAACAAACCCTGGAACTTGCAAACGAAGTGTAGGTTTAAGGAGTCTCTTAAGACTACGAATGCATATTTAATTATTTTGTTTTGTTTTCATTTGACATTCATTTAAATAGAATTTTTATAACGCTGGAAACCTATGATGAAGAAGGCGCCATTTCGTTTTAAAGCTAGTGGAATACAAAAGTTTTGTATTTCTACATTCATCACGTCCACTCGATACTTGTAATTTTTTTTACCTATAGGATTTTGTTATATCTATATGATGTACGTCTATTAGAATGATCGATTTACTCGATCCTAATCCTGCTTTATTTGTTCAAGTACTATTGATGTGAGCATGTGCTCGAGTTTCTCTCTTCTTTTTAAATAGAATTACAGTAGCCACACTGAAAAGAAATTGAATATTTTAGAATAGTTTTTTTTTGTTCCTAATTGAAAATTAATATTACATCTAAAAATACATAAAAACAAAATCAATATTACTATTTTATTGAAGTAAACTTTCATTTGAACAAATAAAATAGGCGTCTTCAGGTTTCAAGGGTTTTTATAATAGTTACTAGGGATATTTTTGCTAAATTATATTAGGTTTGGAGGCAATTAAGTGATTAAACGCGAATTTAATTTTTAAGATTTTTTTAAACACACATGAAACAGATTTTCTCATTATTTTTTAAATGTACATGATTCGAAATAAAAATATAAATAAAACCTCAACTCTTGATGTTTAAGATTTTCAAGAATTTTTTTAAATAAAATTATTATCACTTTTCTTATTTATTATCTAATTTAAATGTTTGAAACCGCGACGACATAATTAAAACGTTAACTAGCGGTAATGATTGCGAGTCCAATCACTTCAACTTCCTGGTGAAGGAACCTGTTATACTATTCTTTATTTATTTATACCATTTTTTTTATAAAATGTATTTCATCATTTCATTATTATATAATATAATATTATCTATTTTTAAATTTGACATAATAAACGCCAATTCAATCCGTAAAGTAGTTTAATAATTATATACAATTTTAAATTTTAAATTACAAAATTTTAAACATAACATCGGGATTTTCCCAGGCTAGGTCAGGATTCTTAAACAAGACCAGTGTGCTCAATCTTTATTTTCAAGAGCTCTGATATTAAAATTTATTTCCAACGAGTTTGTGAGTATACTCAAACCGATATGAATCCCCCGAGATCTGTGGTTTTTTATTGTACATCTAGTATTGGCAGAAGAATAAAGGGAAAATAGACTAATAATGGAAAAATATAAGTAATGCATCGCATTTTATTTAATAAATATAATAAAAATGAATCTGATTGACTCTCATACACACACACATGTCGTCAGTGAACGGCGGTGATCACTTTCCATCAAGCGACTCGTGTGCTCGTTTGCCCAACTTTTAATATAAAAGTTTTTTTAAAAATCCCTACAAATTTTAAATTAATTAACTCAAACTATATACTTTTAAGCTTTTGGGTTTTTAATTTCCGTTATAAGGTTATTATAAAAAAATGGATAAGCAATAAAGGTTTAAAAAGAAAAATTATAAAAGGTTTACTTCTGTGAATCAATAATTATATAAATGTGAATGATAATAATAATGAATTTTATGAATAATCAATATTATTGTTGCTGTTTATTTTGATTTTTGTACGATTACATGATTGTCATTACATGATTGTCATTAACATTCTAGACCGGACATTTCTTTTCGAGCTATAAGTATATTTTCTTAACATTCAATTTTTCTAATTTACTTATTATGATTATTGCAAGTTATGAATTTTAAATATTTGACCCTTATTTAAACATCTCTTATACATTCGTTCACTTGTGGGACACACACTTTCATGTGTACTTTTTGTTAAAATTTAAAAAATGCTATTTATAATTAGGATATACAAACAAACAACATGTCTATGTTATCTATTTGAAGAAAATTTCTGTAACATTTAAAAAAAATAATAACTTTTTATAAAAACTAATATTATATACACCTAACACCTTTTTCAAGAATAACACTATTTATCACAGAACAAACTTGTTTCAAAAATATAATAAAAAGACGATTTTTTTAAAGATTTTTATGAAATAAACAAAATGATAAAAAAACTGCTATAAACCCTATTTTCTAATGTTGTTAGTCTATTTTGTTATTTCTAAAATTCTTTTTCAGTCAAATTCTAGTAATATAATATATATTGTAGTAGCTATTCAGTTGCAAACACTTTACGACGTAGATGGCTCTCAGCGTGTGTTTGTGAAACAAACGCTTTTCAGTTCTCTTAAAGTTTCATGAATATTAAATTTTCTCCTGCATCACCATTTAAAAGGCTTTATAAATATTTATTTTCATTTCTTTATTGACGTTAGCAAAAATGTACTAGTAAAATATATTAAAATTCTAATATATTTTACTGATTTCCAAGTACCTTTATAAAACCACGCCAGGTCGTGAAAATAATGTTAGACATAAAATTTAAATATATTTAAACTCCCTAGTAAAATTTTATAAAATACTTTAAGATAATACATTTTATTATCCTAAAAATAATTTATAAACTATTGCCCAGTTTTTATTACAATGGTATTAATTCATAAATAACTGTATCGTGATCATAATATTTAATTAAACTATCCATAAATATTTATTTGAGAGTATTTAGTACTAATAGCATATTTATATTAGATAAATTGCAACTTGTTTGTATTTGTTTTATTTTATTTTTGTTCTCATATTTTCATATTTAATATTTATATTGCATATATTTTATGTATTTTAAAGCTCAAATTTATATTGAGTAAGATGACGCTAAAAATAGTTTTAAAAAGTTAAAGTAGTTTAGAAATAAAACCTGTATCTTTTAAGACAATATAAATAAATTTCAAATTTTAACTAACTAAAATGTTATACAAAAATAATTGATAAATTACAATATGTCTCATTTATCACTAATACGTTTATCAATATAAAAGAACTGTAAATGAACGGATGATAAAGCAACGCCATTTGAAGAGTAACATTGCACTGTGGGACAAAGCAAAACAGCAGAGAAGTTAACGCTATTAAGGAATTAGTGCTCTATTGAGATCGCTCCAGACTACAAAGCTTTATAAAGAGGAGAGAAATCCTTAAATACTATTCAATTTACTAGTTGCAATTTGCAGTATGTTTCATCTTTTCTCCTTTGTCTATTTCATCAGTTAGTTCCTGTTCAGTTTGAATATTTAATTCTATAAGTGAGCATGATAAGTAACTTGTCTAAATTTAACCAAGAAATCTGAATATGCAATGGAAAGCTAAACTCTAACACTATAATAACGTTACTGTACTCACAACTACGAAGTGACGCCATTCGGATACTGAATTTGAATATTTGATAGAGATGGATAGTTAATCTAGTATTCACTTCTGATTTCTAGGGCTCACAGGTTGAAGCCTTTAAATTGTATGTATCAAAAGAATATTAAAATTTAAAATGTCACGCAATTATATTAGGCAGTCAGCGACAATTGTGTAAATTGACTTCAGTTGATCTCTCGTCTGTAATGTATAATAAAAAAAAATCCTTTTACACAAATTGTCAAAATTGTCAGACTCCATATTGACAATACATTGAGTTGGGATTTCCATGTTGCTGAGTTGAATTACGATTCAATTTTACGATAATTTTACGAAATTATCGTAAAATTACCGCTACGTGCATTATATCGACATTAAAATGTGTTACCTATTCGAACCAGAACTCTGTTAGTGCAATCACTAGTCCTTCCTCGCATTGACTATGCAGATGTATGCTGCTCTAATATCTCCGAATATAATTTAAATAAATTAGATCGTCTTCTCAACAGCTGCATTCCTTTTATTTACGATCTTCGTAAATATGACCATATAACTCAGTACCGTTGAAAGCTGCAACGACTACCTATCCGTGAGCGAAGATACTTGTGTCATCTGCTGTTTTTTATACTTAACGGTCCAATGTCACCTCAATACCTAAAATCAAAGTTCCACTTCCTGGGAAGTACTTACGAACTACATAATAAACCAGAATTATTCTATTTAAAGATTTGTAATAGATTACTCCCCTATTATACAGTTATTTGATGTGTATAGTCCCGCATTACATAGCTCGAAGTCTTGCTGGTAAGACCGTTACCCAATCAAGTAAATTATATTCAGCTTGAAATAGATTAATACTACTCTTAAACTGTAACTTATATAACTCAGTCTGAATATTCTAAAGTTCTGAAAAGACTGTCACTAACAGCTTAAGGGTAAAAAAACGGAACTAGTTTTCCCTGTTCGAACAAAGAATACGGTTGTGAAGTTATTTGATATGAATTTAGATGATTATTACGAGCATTTTGGAAAAAAGTATGAATTTCGGTCCAACACACAAGTTTGAAAATATCAGGAAATAGAACTTAGTACTTTGGCTTTCCATTTCCGCAAACTAACAAAATCTAGGAGCGTTTGTTTTACGTCTTAGTATTTTGGCTTGATTGCGGCTAAAGTTAACAAGCAACGGTCATTATTTACTGCTGTCCATTAGGACAGGGTCGGGGGATGATTTTAAGACACATTATCCTGCTCACGACTTGCTTCATGTGTGAAGTACATTGCGATGTTATGTACATTTATCACTCGTAGTGTACCTTTTAGGTTGTCATTATTGAAACTTAAATTGTCACTAAATGTTAAATTTACCTTGTATTTATTATAATTTACAAATAAAAATTTTAATATTACTTAATATAAAATATCAAGTGCGGTTGGAGTAATCTAAAAATTAAACTTATTGAATGACAAATAGTTTTTATCTTATCAATAATGTAATTTTTTTAATGTAGCATTCTTAAGACTGCCATTTTTAATGCTAAAAATAAAATTATCATCATATTGTTATCATCATACTTCTTACTTATCTCATTCTAGGTGACTTCGATGTAACATTTTGTTCATGGCTGTCATACGCGCTACCTCACTGCTACGCTGTTGTAGCCTCCGTCAAGTTGCATATTGATCGGAAATCTCAGTTTTAAATTGCTTAGTCATACAATTCTCATCGGTTTTCATTACATGTGCATAAAAGATTAACCTGGAATTTTTCTAAATATTAATTGTATAATGTATTATCATTATTAAAAGAGTTTTTTAGGTTTATTTGCAACATAAAATTTTTAATTGTTTTTAGCAATCGCGAATACGCGATTTTCAGTTTTATAAGAAATTTAATAACAGCTCGGTCGATTTCTTTCGACGACTCATCAGCCCTAAAACGAGTTATCTTAAACTCAAGTCAATTACATAATCAGGTTACGAAAAAATGAAGCCAGAAAAACGTTTTCTACATACACAACATGGTCTAAAATATATAAGGACTAACTCAGAATTCTTGAAAACGTAAAGATTTTAAAAAAATCGGATTTCGAAGGTCGGTGTCATTGTTATAATTTCCTTTAACGATAATTTAACAAAATATGAATTCGGTTTCTCAACAAGAGCGTTAGACAAAACTAACAGAGAAAAGTTATATGTTATGTAAAAGTATTACATTATCAAAATCATAAATTAATAATAACAGAATATTTGTAAAAACTTGCAACGAAAAAACAGTCAACCTTAAATAATTATTTAAATTGAATAGCTATTTGTAGAATCTAATCATACTATCAGTAATTGATTGTTATCAATAGAGCATTATTGATAGTGTGATGAGGTTCTAATTGGAGGTACTAACACGAATGGCTGACGTAATTGTATCTAAGAAGCAGATTGGACTACAAATGCGACCATTCTCTTACAATGGCTGTAATTTAAGCTTTCCACCCTTTTAACACGGCAATTATATATTATATTTAATTTCAACATTTTGTTTATGTTTCATTTACTTAAAGGAGTAAAATCTTTTTTTATGTATTTGACCAATACTCATAGCTAAGTTAGCTTATAATTTTTAGATGTAATGACAAAACGAAAGACTAAGGATCCCTTAATAACTAATTAATTACTAATTAATTTCTATAAATCAACAACTCTGTTCAAAGATGATAAATTACCTTCATTTCATTCATCTCTTTTTCATTTACAATACCAATCACTTAAAATTCACTAGATAGAATTTAAAACATATACACTGCACAGTAAGTTTCAACATGTTAAATATCCATGTTAAGTGTGAGAACGATACATATTTAGCGGATAATATTCTGACCATAATGACCTCTAACAATAACTCTACTCCATTTTACAATAGCGTGGTTCAAATAACCGTTCATCTAAATGCTGTAAGGGTATATAATAAAATATAAAATTAAATATTTTAAGCAAAAGCAAAAAAAATAATATAACCGTGTACAAATATTACTATAATAAGAATATTTCTTATTTTCAGATTCAACCGCATTTATTTCTGTCGTTTTCGCTAACATATAGAAAGAATAATTAAAAATATTCCTTATTAGGTTTTGTATACTTTTTGGACTAAATATTTATTGAATAAATGTTTAACTGTTACATTTTATTTATATTTAAGTCTTCGGGATATAGGTACTCGTATATCTGAATACTGATCGAATAACATACAACAAATAACATATATATATTTAGCAAACTTACATATTTAAGTATTTTTTGGAATGTGTTTCTAGTACCCAAAAAGATAACAATATAATCTTGATATTTTTCAATTCAAATAATATATGAGTCAACAGTTACAACTATACGCGGCTTTTATTTATGAATAATGTTTGACTTATTGGTATAATTTGAAAATGTTACATATTTCACGTGGAGCAATAACTGTAGAACATAAATCCTATTTCAATAGTGCTTTGTTGTTTTTATGTACGTAGTATTCAAACATGTTCATTGATTTGTATTAATAGATTTTCTCTATTGGACTTTTTCAAAATATAGTAAATTTGGATATTTTCCCTAACATCTCTTCATGTTAGAAAGTTATGTAACCTAATCAATTAGTGCTATGTGAGTCTATTCTAACTAATGGAGGCCATGCATGAACCTCATATGTAGTTTGGAAAAACATTTTTATCATTTATATTAAATTTTTTATCATGTAATATTAAATGCTACAAAATCTCAGTTAAACAATTAAAAAAATAGTTGATTGCCTCGAATAGGTAACGTGTAATGACAGTAATTAATATCAATAAAAATCCATAAAATATATTATTTTTCATATAATATTAATTATATTTACTTGATTTCCTGTGAAAGATAATACCATAGATAAAATATATTATGGTTAAGTAAAGGAATAATATAATATTTCTTAGTCAAGTTATAACAAAACAACTATTGTTGGAAGAAGCGGGAAATCGGAGCTCATTAATTATTCTGACTTGACGGTTGAGACGTAACCATCATGTTGGACATTCCTTAACTTATTGAATAAAGCAATTTAGAGTTCCCAATCCATGTAGTTGTGGAATTCAAAATCTTCATTGAAACATCGAACCCAAAATTAACATTTCTCTGCGACAAGAAAGGAAAGATCATTTGATATTTCGATTGTTAAAATGACAATTGTATTAGAACATCCCGGTAATATAAAATATAGGCGTTCAATTAGTTTTAAAAAAATCCTTAATTTATTGAATAATTCTTTATACACATAGTTGAATAGGACAGCTTAATAACTTCCCCACGGAAGTCGTAAGGAACGACTAAGGGACAAAGTACAGATGGACACCATCATTAGAAATTTATAGAAAAAGAAGTTCCAATAACATCGCATTTTCAAAGAGGGTTAACGTCGGCCTATGGACTTGAGGTAAAACTTCACCAGTCGTATAAAATTAGGAGATTCGTGATAAAATAACGAAACAAATATATTCTGCTTAACTTCAGCTTCTGTTTAAGTTTCTAAGACTAAGTCAAATTGTTATGCTGGTTTGAGATTTGATAATTTTGTTTGTATGAAATAGGACAAGTATTTTTATTAAAGAACGTGCTTCTAGCGTAGAACGTGACTGTGGTCGGAAAACTAACTATTTATTTAAAAAAAAACTTTTGGTTTTCTTGTTTTTCGTTTGTTCCAAATATACTGAGAGTTTGGTAGTACTACTAAAAGTAAGTTAGGACAATTGTTTGATAAATATGACCACTTCTATTGAACGTAAATAAAAAAAAGCATAACTCAAACCTCCAGTTATCACCAAAGTGTCACTCAACCAATTTAGCTAGTAGTTCATACCATTGATCAATTTTTAATGGCATATTTATTCAAATGTTTAATAGACAGGATTAAATTAATTAATGAATTATAAAACCATAAAGCTTAATTTCTTTTTTAATTTCATAATATTTATCCCACAGTTTACGAGAATTTAATAACAACAACAAAACTCTTGTTCTACAGTATAAATTATATTTTGTCAATAGCAGGAACGATTACAAAACCTTAAAACTTGAGAGTAAGATCTTGATTGATGATACTTCAAGAGAACATTTCCCTCCAACAATAGCCAATGTTCCTCTGTTTTGAAACAATGTTCCTCCGTTAAGCGTTGTCGTTATAAATGTGTTTTAAAAATAATAAGTAATCTATTGATTAATGATTACATTATATTGCGATACCGAATATTGTTTATTGTGAAGAAAGTTTACAAATAATATACTTGACATTTAAGCATAGCATCTTTAACATACAGTCTTGAACTTGTTTTTCTGTCTCTAAAGCTTTATTTTATAATAAGAATAATAATGACGAGCTTTAATTTAAAAAGCTTTGACTTGATATGGTAATAAAAAAATATGTTAGATTTTTGTTAATTTTATAAATCTAATAAATATTCAATTTCAACAAAATTAAATATTTTATTGAATAAAAAAGGTCCACATTTCTAAATCTTGATTATAATCCGCTTTAGCAAATTGAAACCATTACGTCACTAAGTAATTATTATTAACATAGTACAATGCTTAAATTTAAGGGTATAACTTTTCTAACACACTTTAAGCTAATTCCACTTTTGGTGCAATACTAATGTAGAACAAAATACAAGCTATTAAGAGTTTTTTCTTAACAACTTGATAGAAAAACAAATCAAAAACTACGAGATTTGACATTCGATATTATTTTTATGTGTTGAATATTGTGGAGTAATTTCTAAACTATTTACACTTGAAAATGTTTAATTTCCAAAAAACATTGAAATTTTATGTAATAATTTTTCTTCATTGACTGAGATTAACGGTAATATCTGGCTTCACGCCAGTACTTGTATTTAAAAGACCCTTATAAAATTTTATCACCTATATTAAAGCACAGTTTTGTTAGATGAAATCATGAGACATCTCTAACTTGAAATTGTTTTAACATGTATTAGATCTGTTATTCTTACAAATTAACTTAAAAATAAGCTTTTACATAGAAAAAGTAAAACAAAAATATTTATAAACTTATCTAGAAAGAAATTGATGTTATTATTTACCTAGAAAATAACTTAAGCTGAAAGGAGCTGGAAACTTATTTGGAAGGAAATGTAAAGCGATATTGGAGTTGAAAAATATTTTTGCTATGAATAATTTATGCAATCGAGTTTCAGATAACATTATTGTTTAAAAACTTAAGTAAGTCTCAAGTTGAAATGACATGTTCAATGATTAGTTCATGTCAGTATGTATGTACTTACAAACTGTTCTTATATTTCTATATACTTTACTATTTTTTGTATAAATATTGCCGTCACGAGGGGAAGGGATCCGTTTTGATTTTTGACTTTCGGTTGACTAAACCTGTACAACCAAAAAAATTCTTTTTTATAAAACTCACGGTAGATACTCCTAGCACCACTACAACGGGTCGACTGGCAGAGAATGTCATCAGTTAAATCTCCTTCATTATATTCCTTATTTAATGAAATACAATGTAGATAAATAAATTTCTTACAATAAGCGAATACTTTGTATTTATTTGTTTGAACGAATTCTTGTTGATTAGGTATTATTTACGTTTTTGGACTTTAAGGCGTTGTCTAAAATTCTACCCCAAAATATTATGCAAACACAGAGAAAGCGATTGTAAGAAATGTTTAATTAACAACGTGATCAGCAACTTACAAGGTATTAGGTTCAGAAAACAATATTAATATAATATTTACAAGAACTACATAATAATGTAATACCGAAAAATATGTTATAAATAGTTCTGATAATATAACCCCTAATTATCTCTTGACTCGCGGTAATGGATGGATTTTAAATAATGGTTTTAGGTTTGGCTTTGTAAAGTTAAACAGGAAAGTCTTAGTAACAAATCATATTACTAACTTTATTCTCTGTGGTATGAGACCTTCTTATATACTGAGTTCTGATATTTTAAGTTACCGCTGTTGCTAATTTCATGAAAAGAGCAAAGCTCATTAATACTTCTACTATGTATAAATTTAATATGTTCGCTTTTAAAATAATAAATTTAATATAATAATAAATTGAATATTCCAAAATCCAAGAATCAGCTAGTTATACAGAAAACTATCTGAAACAACCGGATTTATACTGCAGGAGCGGTATCATATATATAGCTTAATTTAAATTTTAGATAAACTAAATTATTTAAATAAATTGTTTGGCAATGGACCAACTTGTTGTTAGCCCAGATGTTTTATTTATTTCTTACGTGTTTGCTTCATTTCATTTCAGTGTATTTATTGTAAATAAAAGCCAAATTTCTTCTTGTTACTCTAAATTTATAACTAATAACTCGATGATATATAATGTTTTCTAAGATTTACACGAGTACTACACATTTCAATAAAACTATTTTACGGATATAACTCGCGTTTATTTTTACATTTTTTAATTTAAACCCGACGTTTCGAAAGCTTTGCAGCAATCGTGTTTGCGATAAGACGAGATGATGGTGTCTGTCAGTCAGTCAGTTTATTTGTCACCTACCTCCAATGGTTCCTGAGTTTACGGCCATAGAGTTCAGGATGCACACAAAACGAACTAACTGTATCAACGGGCTTGGCAGTCTGTTCACAGACGGGGGATTTAATATTTTTCATGATAGGATCCCAGGTATTCAATAGATTTCAACAATGTTCTCTATTAAAATTAGTACGTTTTTTTAATTTCAATAGCCTCGCGAATCATTCTTGATATATATCTGTGTTTACGAGCGAGGATATTTGGTAAGAAATTACAAGTATAATAAAAAGTGTAACCGATAAATTTATATAGCAAGCGTCAAAAGTTTAGTCAAATTATAACTTATGTTTAAATAAATATGATACATTTATTTTAAGCGATACCTATATTCGCTATTATTATTATTACTATTTAATAGAAATAAAAAAATATTGTCACTTAAGTAATTTTTTTTTATTTTTTTTTCTGTTAATGTTTTTTAAGTTAATATAATTCGTAATCGATACTTATTAAGCGGCTCAATCATTATTTATATTATTTTTATATATTATTACTAACATAATTTATTTTTTAATATTATTATAGTAAATTATATTACTCTTATGAGGTAATACTAAAGATCTCTATTGTATTGTAATTATTGTCAGATAAATGCATATGAGTACCGACTCCATTACATAAGATAGATTATATATTCTCCATAATTCGTAAAATTGATTAAAAAGCGACAATGGTTTAGAACTCGACTTTCTTTTAGCTTTATTTAAATTACTGATAAAAATTAAGTCAATTACTAATAACTAAATGTCATGCAAAACAAAATTTTACCATAAAATAATATTTTATAAAATGTCGCAACTTGAGATCAAATTATAAAAGAGAACAACTTTTATTATTTTATTCCACTAATTTGATTCAAACTGTGGCTGGTTCAAATGAAATTGAACTTCTTTATAATTATGATAATCACTAACTTCACCAAACCATTCCAATTTAATTGTTTTCCTTTTCATAGTCCAAAAACTCAATATTATTTAAAATTTAAGCTTTCCAACTCATATTATGTTATCATATATTATATATAAACCACAACAAACTTAAAACTATATGTAAGCTTAAACGATTTCGTTTACTTAATAGAAATTAGTAACAATTTTCCGTTGCTCCACGAGTTTCCTGCACATTGCAGTAACATTGTTAAATGGTACTTAGTTTAGTTTGGGATTGCATATTCCAGCTCTTTGCTTATGCGAGTACATTAGACTTTTTATGTCTTCGAGCATTCTCTCTTCTTTTCATATCATAAACCATATTATATAGTAATATATATGTAAATTCCTCTGATGCACCCTATGTAACACGAATAATACGCATTTACTATATTTTATAATTTTATTGTTACTCTTTTTCCTTGGAGGCAATGAAGAAAATTTTAAAGATTGAGACTTCTATGTTATTTTCAATGAAATATTAACGCCTCTATAAATTTCACTAAAATTCGTCTAGTAGTTTTGTTTTATTGTAAATATAGCACAAATGAGTTTTATTCCTGAAAGAAAGAAAAACAATTGAAATTATTATTAAACACATATGTACGAGTATCTTGTACAGATTTTTCCTTCTTACTATCTAATTATAATATTATCTAGATCTGATGTAGAACATTATATAAACATTATATAGACATTTATATAAAGTCTTGTAACAATCCATAGTACGATCTAAGTGTATGAACAATACAGATGTAATTGTATGATTGAGTTATTGTATCTATAACGTCTTGACTTTTTTGTAATTTCACATAGTTACTAATTAGAGAAAAAATCTACAAAATTGTTGTGTAAGCGACCCTATTACATTGGCCGTTAAAATGGTTAATATGAGATGAATAAATTTTCAAATTTAAAATATCGCAGCAGAACAAAGTTGGTCAGGACATATAGATACTTATAAATATATATAATAACTTACTGTCTTCATTAAGATATTTGAATTTGAAGCAATTGGTAACAGTCTATACTTTTTTATTCACTGATATATCTTAGATGTAAAGTTTCAAATTATAAATTTTTTAAACATTTTCGTATAAATTTTACATATTGAACCATATAAAATATTTGCGGTCAGTAAAGTTGGTATATCGTACGCTATACACGTACCTTAGTCGCTGTTAATCATATATAGATATTTTAAACATAAATTACATTTGTTATCTGGTCACGTCTAAACTTGCTGCTTAATTTAAATTATTAATTTATAGTTGAATTACATATTTACTATGTTAATATACTCTTTATTAAATATATATTATTATTATTGATAATGTTCTAAGGCTTACATGATTCATGATGCAAGTACTACAATTTAAAGATAGTGAATTTAATAAGCCTTTTTTGAAAATTTATAGGCTGAGAGTCATGCACATTATAGAGGGCTCATATTTGCAATGTAGCATGTGAACATTCATACACGCCTGAGGGTTTGAAATATTTAGAAAATCTCTAACATTTATCTATTTTAAACATAAATTAAAAAATAAAACTGTGATATTATATTGTGTCTACTTATATTAACATAAAAAGGGCTTCTTTTTTTATGACTTAGGCGTAACTAGTTTCTATTCTTATTCTTCTCTAGCAAAATATACTTGAATCATAAAAAGTACTAAGTTTGTCTTTAAGCCTGAAATATTTATAAAATGTAGCCTCCAACCAGAATATTGTTGATTTGATTTTAAATGTAGAATTATTTATAATATGTATCTTTAATAGATTCCTTTTATTATATTGTCTATTTAAAACTAAAATTTTAATTCAACAAATGAATATAGAAAACAAACTCCTCTTTCTCGTACTTATCTGAATATCTTAAAAACAACTACTTATTTGGTTATATATAAGTATTTTATGTTTTTTATGTTTAGAGAGTTATTAGATTTTTCTTCATCTCTTGTACAAAGACATTATTAGAAAAGTAAGTAAACTAGATAATTCTACTCCCGAAAAGGTGTTTTTCATTGCTCTTACATTCACGACTAGAAATAAAGTAAAAATAACTTGAGTCTAAACGGTTTTGAGAAAATGCGAGCCTCTAACAACCGGATAACATATGTTCGAAGCGTTAAGTAAGTGGAAGAGACGAGAATTCCAGCGTCTGTGGACTTTAATAACATTTAAGAGTATTAAAAACTGTACTTGGGCTGCCTGAACGATTTGAAATGAAGGAATGAAACCTTTGGCAAAAGTATTCAATTCGTTTAGATTGACGTTTCCATCAATCTAAACCAATTGAATGCTTTTAAAACGAAATGAAGTACTTATGAGTACTTGTAAAGTACACGTCAAAAGATGTAATTTACAAGTACTTATAAAAATAAATAGTCAGACTTAATTTCTTTATCAATACCATAAATTTAAAAGGATTACATTATAAAAACCATAAACTGACAATAATAGAATGTTTGTAAAAGCTTGCAACGAAAAAAAAATTAACCATGAATAATGATTGAAATTCAAGGTATTGAATAGCTATTTGTAGAATCTAATCATACTATCAGTAATTGATTGCTATCAATAGAGCATTATTGATAGTGTGATGAGCTTCTAATTGAAGGTACTAACACGAATGGCTGACGTAATTGTGTACGAGAAGCAGATTGGACTACAAATGCGACCATTCTCTTACAATGGCTGTAATTTAAGCTTTCCACCCTTTTAACACGGCAATTATATATTATATTTAAGTTAAACATTTTGTTTTTGTTTTATTTACTTAAAGGAGATCAATCTTTTTTTATGTATTTGGCCAATACTCATGGCTAAGTTAGGCTACTATTTTTAGATGTAATGATAACACGAAAGACTAAAGGTCTATTAATAACTAATTAATTATTTATTAATTTATTAAAATAGACAACTCATACATTGCACATAAAGTTTCAACGTGGACGGATAACGAGAATACAAGTTAAATATCTATGAGTTAGATGTAAGAACGATATGTGTTTAGCATATCATACTCTGACCAATAGTTCAAAAATCGTTCATCTACATACTGTAAAATTAAATATTTAATAATAAAATGTATTTTAAGCATATGCCTCAAATTTATTAATCACAAATATAACAAATATATATATATATTTAGATTTTTTTGGAATGTGTTTCTAGTACCCAAAAAGATAACAATATAATCTTGATATTTTCCAATTCAAATAATATATGAGTCAACAGTTACAACTATACGCGGCTTTTATTTATGAATAATGTTTGACTTATTGGTATAATTTGAAAATGTTACATATTTCACGTGGAGCAATAACTGTAGAACATAAATCCTATTTCAATGGTGTTTTGTTGTTTTTATGTACGTATCATGTACGTAATGTTCAAACACGTCTATTCATTCGTATTATTAGTTTTGACTATTTCAAAACATAGTAAATAATCTATTTGCATTTGTTTCTAACATCTGTTTACGTACATCAGTTATGTAACCTAATGAATTAGTGTTATGTGAGTCCATTCCAACAATTGGAGGCCATTCATGAACCTTAAATGTTGTTTGGAAGAACATTTATTAACATTTAAATTAAATTTTTTATCATGTATTATTAAATGCTGCAAAATCTCAGTTAAACAAAAGAAAGTCAATTGCCTAGAATAGTGAACATGTAATGACAGTAATGAATATCAATGAAAATCAATAAAATGTATTTATGATTACAAATAATTCTAAAATAAATAAATACTAAAAGTGAAATCGTATTGATAGAAATTAATCTACATTGTAAGAAAAAATTTTTATCGAAGGAATAATAGTAACTAGCAGAAATCAGAAAACGCTGTGATCGTATTCTTCGTCAATTAAAATAATACAAGTTCTCTTAGAACTTAGTTCTACTAGTCTGCCAGTTACATAACAGATTAGCATAAATATCTTGAATATACAGCGATTGAACCCTGAGACATTCTTGATTCAATTTCACCCAATCTTGAGGCTTTAACATGCCGCCGACGAGTTTACTATAGACCATTCATATCTATTATTTTAAAGAAACTTAGAGAATCATAACATTATACATCGTACCCTCTTTGAATTATCGCGTGTTTATAGACGAGTCTTGATCCGCAGCCTATGAAAATGGTTAATTGGTTAATCGTAACATAAAATTACCGATTCTTAACACCATTTCAATTTTAAGTTTATAGTTATATTTTTTATGTTAAAGAAATACTATTAGGGATTTGTATGAAATAGAACTCAAGTGAACTCAAATATTTTGATGTATATATGAAGTTATTTTATTGACACTGATAAAAGAGTTATATACATTTAAAAAAGAGCTATTAATTATTAATTTTCAAATTTCTATCTAGAAAGGACACACGAAAGGGCTTGTTATTTTATCATTTACCCTGGACGTTATAAATAATAAAAATTAAGATAATCGTTTCGAATCTTAGTTACATTTTACTTTTTATTAAGTGGCTATCGCCAGGGATTTCATCTGAGCCCTAACTCCCCTGTCCTTAGATAAAAGTCATTTGTGTCAAAATTTATTATTTTTTTAGTTAACTTATAAAATTCATTTGTTTGGACGTTACAACACAATACTCTTTTATACTACCTTTTATTATTTTTCATATAATATTAATTATATTTAAGTATTTACTTGATTTCCTGTGAAAGATAATACCATAGATAAAATGTATTATGGTTAAGTAAAGGTATAATATAATATTTCTTAGTCAAGTTATAACAAAACAACTATTGTTTGAAGAAGCGGGAAATCGGAGCTCATTAATTATTCTGACTTGACGGTTGAGACGTAACCATCATGTTGGACATTCCTTAACTTATTGAATAAAGCAATTTAGAGTTCCTAATCCAAGTAGTTGTGGAATTCAAAAGCTTCATTGAAACATCGAACCCAAAATTAACATTTCTCTGCGACAAGAAAGGAAAGATCATTTGATATTTCGATTGTCAAAATGACAATTGTATTAGAACATACCGGGAATATAAAATATGTGTTTAATTAGTTCAAAAAAAAATTCCTTTATTTATTGAATAATTCTTTTTACACATAGTTACGATGTTGAATAGGACAGCTTAATAACTTCCCCACAGGAGTCGTAAGGAACGACAAAGGGACCAAGTACAGATGGACACCCTCGTTAGAAATTTATACAAAACGAAGTTCCAATAACATCGCATTTTTAAAGAGGGTTAACGTCGGCCTATGGACTTGAGGTAAAACTTCACGTAGTCGTATAAAATTAGGAGATTCGTGATAAAATAACGAAACAAATATATTCTGCTTAACTTCAGCTCCTGTTTCAGTTTCTAAGAGTAAGTCAAATTGTTATGCTGGTTTGAGATTTAATAATTTTGTTTGTATAAAATAGGACAAGTATTTTTATTAAAGAACGTGCTTCTAGCGTAGAACGTGACTGTGGTCGGAAAACTAACTATTTATTTAAAAAAAAACCTTTTGGTTTTCTTGTTATTCATGTGTTCCAAATATACTGAGAGTTTGGTAGGACAATTGTTTGATAAATATGACCACTTCTATTGAACGTAAATAAAAAAGAGCATAACTCGAACCTCTAGTTATCGCCAAAGTGTCACTCAACCAACTTAGCTACTAGTTCGTACCATTGATAAATTTATATTCTATATTTATTCAAATGTTTAATAGACAGGATTAAATTAATTAATGAATTATAAAACCATAAATCTTAATTTCTTTTTTAATTTCATAATTTTTATCCCACAGTTTACAAGAATTTAATAACAACAACAAAATTCTTGTTCTACAATATAAATTATATTTTGTCAATAGCAGGAACGATTACAAAACCTTAAAACTTGAGAGTAAGATCTTGGTTGATGATACTTCAAGAGAACATTTCCCTCCAACAATAGCCAATGTTCCTCTGTTTTGAAACAATGTTCCTCCGTTAAGCGTTGTCGTTATAATAGTGTTTTAAAAATAATAAGTAATCTATTGATTAATGATTACATTATATTGCGATACCGAATATTGTTTATTGTGAAGAAAGTTTAAATACTTACATTTCCAAATAAAATACTTAAAATTTAATTATTTCTGCAAGAAAATAGAATATACCGTTTCATATAGATTTCTCTCTTGTCATGTTTCTAGCATTTTAATTTTATAAGCGTCTTTAACATACAGTCTTGAACATTTTTTTTTTCATCTCTAAAGATGTATTTTTTTAAGTTTTTTTTTAATAAGAATGACGACCTTTTATTTTAAAAGTTTTGACTTGGTATAGAAATAAAAAATATGTTATGTTAGATTTTTTGTAACAGTCGTAGTATGTCTTATTTTTTATTAGGTATCTTAGTAGGTTGGTAGGTAGGTTAATTTTATAAACCAAATAAATCTTCAATTTTAACAAAATTTAATATTTTATTGAATAAAAAAGGTCCAGATTCCTAAATGTTGATTAAAATCCTTTTTAGCCAATTGAAACCATGTCGTCACTAAGTCATTATTTTTAACATAGTACAATGCTTAAATTTAAAATAATAACTTTTCTAATACACTTTAACCAAAGTCCACTTTTGAGGCAACGCTAATATAGAAAAAATAACAACTTAATGGAACAACAAATCAAAAACTGCGAGATTTTGGGGTCATTGCTAAACAATTTATATTTTAAAATATTTAATTTTCAAAAAGCATTGAAATTTCTTTCATCTAATAAATTTTGTTCATTGACTGATATTACCGATAAAACCTGGCTTCACGCCAATACGGCTTCTATTTAAAAGATCCTTATACAATTCTATCACCTATATTAAAGCACAGTTTTGTTAGATGAAATCATGTGATTTCTCTAATTTGGAATTGATTTAACATGAGTTAGAACTGTTACGCTTAATATCTTTATAATAGACCTATAATGAAAACAGCATAAATACGGACTCGGTCTTCAACCTGCTATCTGTCATTACAAGTAAATTTTGGATTAGTATTTATCGTTTAATAGTTTTCTTATATCAATAGCTTTAATATATTTTTATATTACGTCCTTATACTTACACGTTAGCTTTTATATAGAAAAATAAAAATATTTATAAACTTATCTAGAAAGAAATTCATATTATTATTTACTTAGAAAATAACTTAAACTGAGAGGAGCTGGAAGTTTATTATAAGGAGCTGGAAGGAAATGTAAAGCGATATTGGAGATGGAAAATATTTGTGCTATGAATAATTTATGCAACCGAGTTTCAAATAGCATTTTTTAAAGAAACTTAAGTAAGTTTCAAGTTGAAGTGAACATGGTAATTTGTCTAATTCATTTCAGTATAACTACGTACGTTTGTACGTACCTACTGTTCTTATTTTTCTATATACTTTACTATTTTTGTAATACTATAAATATTGCCTTCACGGCGAGATTAGAACTATCTGCTTTTAGTATTCTAAATCTTTTTCATCCAATCCTTTCTTATAAAACCCGAGCTTTCAACTGCTAGCACTACAATACTGTGTCGACTGGCTATGAATGTTACTAGATGTTACGTCTCTTTCAATATATTTCTTGTTTTGGTTAATGCAATAAACTTTAAATTAGAAAATATATTATTATTCGCTGTTTTTTTTTATTGAACGAATTCTTCTTGATTATGTATAACTTAAAACTTATGCACCATAAGGCGTTACCTAACATTCTATTTCAAAATCATTTTATTTCATATCTATAATATGCAACCACAGAGACAGCCTTCGTAAAATATGTTAAATTAACAATGTCTTTTGTGATTGGAAATTTACAAATTATAAGGTTCAGCTAATAATATCATATTATAAATAGTCTCTATAATTTGACCCCTAATTATCCCTTGACTCCCGGTAATGGATGCTTTTAAATAATGGTTTTAGCTTCGGCTTTGTGAAGTTAAACAGGAAAGTCTTAATAACAAATCATATTACTAACTTTGCTCTCTGTGGTATGAGATCTTCTTATATCCTGGGTTCTGATATTTTAAGTTACCGCTTTTGCTAATTTTATGAAAAGAACAAAGCTCATTAATACTTCTACTGTGAATAAATTTAATATGTTCGCTTTTATGTGTATATAAATATTCAAACACCCAAGAATCCACGAGTTATACAGAAAACTATCTGAAACAAACGGATTTATACTGCAGGAGCGGTATAACATATATATAGCTTCATTTATTTTTTAGATAAACTGAATGATTTAAATAAATTGAATGGCAATGGGTCAACTTTTGGTTAGCTAGTATGTATGTATACTTGTATGTATGTAAACTTCTAGAAGCAGAATCAATAATAGTATGAAACACAATAGTATTTGACACTCATATTGCTCATACATTTATATTAATATTTTCATCTTTCTAAATTCTCTATAAAAAAGATTACATGTTTCACAATCTATGGTCATTTCTCAAAATGAAGCCTTCATTAGCGTACGTAACTGAATGTTATACCTAACATTTAATATATCTTTAGCAATATATACAATTTAAAAATCTGATATATTAGAACTGATCCATCGTTTTAATAAAATTATTTTGAATTTCACAAATACAGATTTTCTCCAGTTTGACAAAAATATATATATAAAATATTTACAATTATATTTTTAATACTTAAAAGTCTGCATAATACAATTTAACTTCCATTTAAAAAGTAACATATTCTTTAAAATAAACTTTTGGTTCAAGCATAATCAATAATAATAATGAGTAATATTGAGATACTTTTGATTATTAATTTTTTTGAAAATTTTATACAAATATATAGTAAAGATAAAATCTTTACTATATATTTGTATAAAATTTTAGATTACCTTTATAACTTGTATAATTTTTTTAAAATTTATTACTTATTTATATTTTTTCTTTGAAACAATATCACTTGTATACTTCATATGGAAGTGTCAGTTAAATCATTAAAACTTAAAGTAGCTCATTATATGGAGAATAATTTATTCCATTATTAATATTGTGTCATAGCATTTTTTTCTATTATTAGTTTTATTAATTAGGTTCTTTTTAGCGATGTTTCTTTTCCGATCTTGTACTCTGAACTCCTGATATTATTTTGTTAAGGTGAAAGCCTTCTGTAATGAGAGAAGGAATATATTTTTGAAATAATGCAGGCAAACATAAATAAATGAAATATCATTATTTCTTCCGGCTTATTTTGAATATTTTCTTTTCTTAAAATAACGCCTTTTTTATGTAGAAATGTTTTGATTTTTCCAATCTCTACATTTATTCTATGGAATACGTTATGTTACAATAAAGGAATTTGAATACCTCGTATCATATTATGTATATGCGAATCTGAACACTAAATCTATCTGTTTGAAAAAGGGATCAAACGTTTATCATAACAGTGGCGCCCAAGATGGGTCACTGCGACCCATATCACTTTTGATAAAGAAGTTATGTACATATTGTCTTACTTCTTTATATTAAAAAATACACCAACTCAGATAATGCTACTGCTATTTTATAGTAACTTGTTCAACTCTAAATTAAAAAACAAATATTATTTGATTCGGTAATGTTTTTTACGCAACCAAAAGCTATTATTACAAAAATATTGCTACAGTGGATTGATGATTCACGAAGGAAACCTTCAAGCTTCATTAGACTCAAAGCGAAAGTAGTAACTATACCGCAGTATGTGGTCGGAGATGTTGTGCGTGACAGGACCATCAATGAAACCCAGACTGTTACTGAAATCAAAACTCAAATATTAGTTTGATAGTTTACATGACATACAGAAATCAATTGAATTTTATTATATATAGAGAAACTAAATTTAGAACATTTTCTTTAAACTTTCTTTAAAATTCTTTTTAAAAAATTGCCACTTACTAATAGTTGAAATACTAACCTGATGAAATACAAAATTTTGACCATAAAACAATATTTTATAAAATGTTCTCGCAACTGAAGATCAAATTATAGAAGAGAACAACTTTTATTATTTTATTCCACTAATTCGATTCAAGCTGTGGCTGGTTCAAATGAAATTGAATTTCTTTTATAATTCACCAGCACTGAAACTTTTGTTACATTTTCAACAACCCTTGACCAGTACTTTTAAAAAGACCTTAATATTGTAACTGACTTCAATACGTTTTGTTATTAGATAGAATATATAAATATATAGTTTTTTGGAATCATTCTATAAATATATTATCACTAATAAAAATTGTTTTAATATTATAAGGATAATAATTTAAGTAAAAATAATTTAATTCTTAAATTTATGTTTGTAAATTCTGTAACAAAAAGATATTATGTTTATTTTTATAATTTTATTTAATTATTTATTTTAATAAAGCATACTTTTATATGATATGTAATCGTTACGAACGTTCGACATCACATGCAGGCAAAATGACTGACGTTAACCAATCAAAATAACCTGCGCTTCCATTTCCTTTATAAAATTTTATATTAAGAGTCAAATCACGTACTAACTGGTCAAATTATATACTAATCAGATATTAAGAGTCAAATGACCTTTTTGATTTTGATTGAAATAGCCACATCAGCGCCATCTATTTCCGACATATATTTCAATGCGTACATATTTCAATGTTTACATCATTCAAAGATGAAATGAGCAACCACCCTGTAATTGTATGTTAATGTAGTCTTTAAATGAGATATACTTTGTAACTTTTATTCAACCAAATGTTATAATATCTTTTTTTTTCATGGTATATCACGTTAGCTTTTTAATAAATAAATAAATATCAACTGAACCAAAAAATTCCCATTATTTTTAGGGCATATACTCAATATTATTTAAAATCTAATCTTCTATATTTTATAATGTCTTGTAATTGTCTTTTCTTGGCAATTTTTTTTTTAGGCTGTGACTTATATTTTAACTTCAATAATAATATAACAGCATTGTATGTCAGTAGTATTGTTTTATTATAAATATAGAACAAATTTGTTTTTTCTCCTGACAATGAAATAAAAAAAATATATTTGTATATATACTATTCAAAATTTGAATATATTACGAACTTATCTTAGATGTATACTTTTCGAATATGAATTATTTAAACATTGTCGTAGAAATTTCATATATTGAACTATATACAATATTTAAGCTCAATATAGATGGTATATCGCACGCTATACACGTATCGTGGTCGCAGTTAATCATATATAGATATTTTAAACATAAATTACATTTGTTATCTGGTCACGTCTAAACTTGCTGCTTAATTTAAATTATTAATTTATAGTTGAATTACATATTTAATATATTAATATACTCTTTATTAAATATATATTATTATTATTATTGATAATGTTCTAACGTTTACATGATCCATGATACAGGTACTACAATTTAAAGTTAGTGAATTTAATAAGCATTTTTTGAAAATTTATAGGCTGAGGGTTATTCAGATCGGAGAGGGCTAATATTTAGAAATATTTATCTCTTTTAAACATAAATTAAAAATAAAACTTCGATATTATATTGTGTCTACTGATATAAACATAAAAAAATCCTTTATAAGATATAGAGAATTATTAGTTTTGAAGTTCCATTTTTTTTGTTTTCTTTTTTTAATTAAAATTTTATTTTATGTGCACCGTGTTCTACATTTCTCTCTAATTCTCTATCTTATGTATTTGCTCTAAGAAATCTCTAGTAGAGATAAGATCGCCTTTTGTGTAAATTTCATTATTCATATGCTTAAATATTTGCTATTTTAGTTTACAATAAAGTGTTAAACAAGTAAATAACATTTTTATTCATCTCTTGTACAGAAACATTTGTAGAATAGTAAGTAAAGTAGATACTTCTACTCCCGAAAAAGTGTTTTCCATTGCACAAAGACGTAAAAATAAAGTAAAAATAACTTGAGTCTAAAAGGTTTTGCTAAAATGCGAAGAGAGCCTCAAACAAGCGGGTAACATATGTTCGAAGCGTTAAGTAAGTGGAAGAAACGACAATTCGAGCGTCTGTGTCTTTAATACCATTTAAGAGTATTAAAAACTACACTTGGGCTGCCTGATATATTTAAAATGAAGGAATACAACCAATAGTGAAAAGTATTCAATATACATCACAATTAAACATGACTATATAACATTGGGTTTGGATTCAGGTTTCACGTTTACAAGAACTTATAAAAAAAAAAATTAAAATAAAATTTCACGGAGACAATTTTTTTTTTACAGCGTATTAACTTTTATAACCTTTATCTGATGATAAACAATGATTCGTTACATGATGATGAACCAATATGATCAAAAGATAAAAATGCTTTATTTTAAATGGTCACAATTGTATATGATCAAAACGACATGCTTATGATTGATTACTGTATTTGGAAATGATATTCAAGTATAAATGATTTAAGAAAAGTTTCAAGAGTTGTGATTGGTTATTTATCAACAAATGAAGGACGTTTACAGGCTACATAAAAATCAGGTTATATTTTATTTATCTGTCTTATAGAAAATTTGTGAAAGTGTTGTAGTTGAGTAAACATTTATTATTTACTAATTGTATTGTTGTCTTGTTTTATTCAAGCAATAATTACTTCGTGAATACATTTTTCTCACTATTAAAATGTCACTATCAATATAAATTACAATTGATCATTACTTTCACAGATTTGATGTAAGTTTTTTAATTTCTTATATTAAAGCTTAAACATCAGTATTCAATAATAAAAATGTAATAATAACAATAATATTAAACATTCGTTCTATAAACATACTAGAGTATAAAATGTCCTTGTCTTAAAAATTTAAACAATATGGTGACATTTTTACAATCCTACAAACGAGTTAGAAATTAAATATTCAGTATCCTTCATTAAATACAAAAATATAATTATCATTTTGACATTACACAGTACAAGCAAATTATAATACGTTAATGAGACAGGAAAAGTATAATGAACTGCGTTCAAGATATAACAAAGAAGAATTGCGAAGAACTCCTAAGGCTAAATAATTAGCCTTATCATATTAAACCGCAAATGGAATTTGAAAACTGTGTACTTTTATAAACCTTAACAATCTGGTGTACACTGAAAATACAAATTTATTACTTGTCTTAAATTCGTTTAGATGTTTTATTGGTAAAATTACAAATTAGAATTAATTGTATTGTTAATTTATTAAATCATGATCTATATTTTTACAAGGTAGGTATAGAAGTATATTAGTACAATTTATTTAAAAAAATACATCAGGGATCAAACGAGACACAATAAAGTAAATGATCGCCGTAAGAACACGATAACCTTTTGTGGCAAAATGTGTCTTTATTACTGTCAGCAGCCGTGTCTTATATTGCCTTATTTGTCTACTTACTGATATGTTATCTGCTAAACGACCTATTTAGCCTCGCTTTAAAAGTTTCAAATATCCCGATATTATCTATGTAATTTATGGAGATCTTTCGCGTGAAATGTTTGGGAGTTGTTAAGTGAAGAGACATGAAAATGTGCAACAGAGAGGCAGGGAAGAAATGCTATGGCCAATTTGACCAATTAGCACCTGCGGTGGTATAGTTAACATTTTCTGAGACGTTGGTACTGTTAGCCAACAGTATGTACCAACAGATAAGAATGTTAGTTTAATTTCTTTCTCAAAATGATGTCGTTTTTAACTGTTGCTAATTATTAGTTTCTTATTTTTTATCATAATATAATCAGGATTTATTTTTTTTCTATAAAACTAAAAAGAGCATATACGCGATAACTCAAAAAAAAAATTTGCTATATCAGGACAGACATACGAGACTGTTCTTGTTACTTAATGTTGTTGTTCTGTAATCGTAAATAATTTTGATTGACATCAAACCTAGTCAAGTTTTCCATAACCCACCCTAAATTTCACTATTAGTTTTATACAAATTGGCAAAAAAAGGTTTTTAAGAAATTGCCAAAAATCATTTTTAAAAATCGGAGTGATAACAATAACTTCCTTAATTAATGAAGTTCAAAGAGTATCAAGCGTTATTCCAAAAATCTTTAAAGCACCTTTGCCAAGATCTCGATCAAAAAAAATTGGCCAACATTTGCAGTATGCACTGCATTAACCAATATTTGAAGTGCATTTTACTTATTTTTAATATTTTTATATCTGCAAATAATGTCATATTATAAAATTTATTCAGTGTAATATTATTCAACCGCAGAAAAAGTAATCATCTACCTATATTTATAACATTCATTTTATAAAATGTTTTTATATTTAACTATAATTAGTGGATTGCTCTGACTTTTTGTTACATTATCCGATATTTTATGAAATTATTTAAACATTTTCTATGGCTTGATTGCTTTTCATAATAAAAAATAAGGTTTTGTTAGAAACACAATACTAGTAAAACTCACCAAAGAATATCGCGTTACTTCGTGCACATAATACTCTTCTGCAACTCTCAAAGACAATTTTCTTTAAACAAGTCTCGGAAGACTCGAAGTTAACTAAATCGTCATTTATATAACAATATTAAATGTTAATTATCTTTAATGAAATACTGATAAAAGCCCATAATAATATGCACGCCTTAATAAAGAAATATGTTAATAAAGCTAATACCCTACGCTTATATGCGCTTAAAAACAACATGACGGGCCGCATCCACCATACTATATAAATTAGTCGCTCGTTTATATGACGTTATATATATGTATATCCATAACTTTCATTAATAATAATAATGTATATTAAACAAGAAGTTAAAGAGAAGTCTTTACTTCATTAGCATATAAATAATTTAATACAAACAGTATTGTTTTATTACTTTTTACATAATTATAATAGTTGCAAATGGCTCTCGTAAATTCACATACTAAAATAATGTGATTTTTTGACACTAATAAAAAAAACATAAAACTCATGAAACCCCTCTTTTTCCGTCTATTTTTTAAAAGTAACGTAAAACGTATTTCAAAAATATTCATTAACAGCCAAGAAACGAGCCATCAGAAACGATTGAATAATAAAAATTATTTTATTGTTTTATCTTTAAACTTTTGTAACTTAAACGGTTTTTAAATTACGGATGATTAGTTTAAATTTCATATTTTATTAATTAAAAATTATATTAAATGTATTTTAACTTATTTGGGCTAGATTTTATCTTTAATTTTTTTTTATTATCATCATCAGAACAGCCGAGGTTGTATTATCAGAAAAGCCACAAATCATCAAAAATAACTAAACAATGAATCATTCATTTACTTTTATAATAGTAAATTTTGATATTTATTTTTAATGCCTTTTACTGCCAAATCGCACAAAAGGGTTATTCTAATAAATATCTTATTACTCTAATAGTTTCACGTACTTTTTGTAGTACTAACATTTTCCCTATAGATACGTCCTTATTAGAATTATCAACACACTCTTTATATTATTTTGACATTTAAGATGTATTTAACTATTACCTATTGTTGTCTATGATTTTAGAGTCCCTTCATAAATTTCATTTTATAAAATTACATAGATCATTAATTTAAGTATATTTCATTTCATTATTTATTTTAAAATCATATTATGTCTCTAATATTTACATAAAATCATATTATAGCAGTACGTTGGTGCCGGTTGCAAATTAGTAGAGAAGTGAAACAGCAAAATTAATTAGTGGTTTTAGATTTAGAAAGATTTAGACATAGTTTTTTATGTAAATTAATTTTAACAATTAGCTTTTTTAATAATAATAAAATATAGAAATATTATAAAATTTATAATTTATTATTATTATGAAAAGCTGATATCGCAAATAATAATAAATAATAATTCTTTATTGCCAGAACATATATTCCATAACAATTCACAATTTTTTTTTAAATTACAATTCTGCTTAATTTATAAATAACATGCAGTTATCAAAAACAAAAACAAAATTACAATCAGAATAATAATAACAAGATACAACAATTCAAAGTTCTAATATTATAACTATAAAATGAAATTGAATTGAATTACATTAAGATGCATTGAATACATTAAACAATTTTATTATGCTGTTACCATTACAAACAAATTTAATAAATTACTTTATAATTTTATCAACCTGAAAATATTCTCGAATGAAAGTACAAACTCTATGCATATTTTATGATTCACAAATTTATTTTACGAAACTGAACGTATTTACTTTTAATATGAGATTTATCAACTTAACACATTATTTTTTATTCGTGATATGCATTTCAGAAATTACATTAAAATTACAATTTTATTAATAAATAATATATATATATATTTTAATTTTGTCTGCAAGCATTATGAATAAATTAGAGAAATTTTATCTTTTCTGATTAATATAAAAGATATAAACTTAATTTTAACACCTAAGGATTCTATTCTTCAAAACATCTATCTAAGTTGTTTTATTTATATCTAACAACGTGCACTCAGGAAAACACACTGAAATGGTTTTTTGCTTCCCGAGTGAGCCAAAAATTGGCGTAAATATTAATAAAAAAAAATTATCCAGCGCTTTAGGCTTTTTATGTAAAAGGAAAATATATTTTTCACAAATTATAAAAACAGAATAACAACATAAAGTACGAATATAATACAAACATAAATAAAGTTTAAAGGACACAACTAACACTCATCATTTCATTAGTCTATACATACAATAAAACTATAAATAACCTGTTTCGGTGCATTGAATATATTTTTAATGGGATTGTAGTAAGTAACCAATATAGGAACCAAATTATCATTTTTATAACATTTTGACGGTCTTTCTGTATTTATGTTTGTGCACACATAACGCAAATTTTATTTATAATTACGATTTTTTTTTTATTTATATAAGGAAATAACTTCACCCGTCCGTCCAAGTACATATTTTAAGCATGTACATTATTTGCTATTGCTTATGGGAAGAAATTACTACGTTCAAAATTCATCAAAAACTAGTTCAACATTCCACCTTTTAATAAAATCCCCAACACAATAAAGAAAATTTATAAGTTGTTTTAATGATACAAACAAAAACTATTGTCAACTTTTTACTGAAAAAGAACAAAAAAAATTAAAATAGCTTACCATGAAATGAAATCAAAACAAAACCTGTCATAGCTTTCGAAATTCCTAATACTAATTGAACGAACGCGAAATTTCTCTAGTATATGATAAAACATCTAAAATCGAATATAGTAAGAATTTATATCAATATTATATTTACATTGTTATTTTTCAGTTTAAATTAATATAGTGTCATCATCATCATTTTACTATACATTTAAATGATACTGGGTACAGCCAGGTACAAAGTTCCAAAGTTTTGCTGTCCTTACAATAAATGTAAGTCTTAAGTACAATTGCAGGAATACCATCAGAATAACATCTAAACTACTTTCAGAACTAAAAAAAAAATATATGTTTAAATATCTTTAACGTTTTCTTTTTATGCAAGTCAAACGTTACGTTAATTTAAAATTTTGTATTTGGTAAAATATTCTGCAATGCTCATGTCTAAAGCTAAATTTAACAATATTATTCGTAAAGATAGAAAACCGCATAAAATTATAATTGTAATATTAAATAACAATTAAAATATAAAAAACAATTTATAACGACTACTTCAATATAGTTATACTGTTATAGAAACGGTTATAGTGCAAACAAGTGCCATGTTTAAATTTAAACCTCATTTAATAATATTGGTACGAATATTAATTAATACATTATGCGTGATAATAAATGGTGCTAAGTTATTTTTGATTTACATCAAAATGTATTTTTTTTTAATAACTGGAATGGTCGTGATTAATAGTTCAAATAACCATGTTTTTCTCCGTTTATAATAGTTTATTGTTTCATACATAGAGCTGAAACTTATTACTAGAATAAATGTATATACTCAATACAGCACACACTCCTAAAGAAGTGCCCATTAAAAATGCAAATCTGTGTTCAAGGCGCATTCTATGCATGGAAAATGTGGATAAGTCTACTGATTGTTAGATTTCAATCAGTCGTTTTTAACTAATGCTACCAACGTGTAATATATGTTTCACTACAACTACTAAGTGAAACATTTGAAATTCATCAGTTTCTTGTTTTCAAATCAATTTGGTCAAACGAGGTCATGTTAAGTGCTTTGGCTCTCTATGATTTAATTACTTCAGAGAAATCGCTGAACGTACGTCAAACGATTGTAACACTTGACTGACTTTGTCATGTTTGATTTATCCAATTGAAACTAACAAAGGAACTTTTAATTTTCAGCCTGATCCATTTCTTTCCATTCAAATCTCTTAGATTATAAATACATACAATATCAAAATTGAATACAAAAATTAAATGATTAGATATGCATAGATGACTTTATAAACGAGATATGGGTTTTAAGATCACATCTAAAAGCATTATTTGTTAGGACATAATTACTTATAAATATATTTGTTTCATACAATCCTACAATGTGTACTCGCTTCGTCAAACACATCGGTTTCTCAGACGAAGGTTACGTTATGCCTCACTCAATGTTTTTGCTCGAATAAACATAGTCTGATACCAAACTTCTGTTTTCGTGAGTTAAACTGTTGACATCTGAAATCTTACTCTGTATTCCTTTAAGTACATTTATTATTTTTATATAAAAAAAATTATTTCAATTATAATATATCAATACATTTTAAAATATTAACTTCAAATTTAGCATCACTATGTTATTTAATATAAGATAACAGCATACTAAATATGTTTCTTATCTTTAATATTTAAAAAAAATGCTTTGTTATCGTAATTTTAAATATTGTATAGACTACATAGTTTATATTTAATTATGCGTTTTAGTACATATAAATTTATACATTAATGTATCCTAAGCTTTAAGCTCTGTTATAACAGGAGTATTCTATATATCATGGGTAGTTGGTCGCTCCATTGCTCATCATAGAGCCACAGTACTGTCCTCAAAGATTAATTTTTTGGATCATATCTTTTTTCTTCACGAAAGTTTGTCTTATCGTTTTGGGTTTTATCTGTACTACATATATGTATGTAGAAATATTTTATTTTTTAATTATATTTTTTTGGCTTAGTTAGTTATATCAAATACCTTAATCTTTATATATATTTACCTTATTCTATATATTTTATTAGTGTTTAAGTTTGTGTATTACTATTATTTAAATTATATATTTTTTATTAAACAAGCATGGCAGCATAGCTAGCGTCTAACGCTTGCAATGACTATTTTTACTGTGGCAAAAACTTTTATTATATATTCGGGGTAATTGGTTTTAAAACTGTAAATAAA
Source organism: Mechanitis mazaeus (assembly GCA_959347395.1). NCBI lineage: Eukaryota > Metazoa > Arthropoda > Insecta > Lepidoptera > Nymphalidae > Mechanitis > Mechanitis mazaeus. Next base: position 19,144,712 of record OY365750.1, read on the forward strand.
ATAATAATAACAAAATTTGATCTCTCTGTCTGACCTTGGATAATAATAATGTCAGACTATTTTGTTTTATGGTTCCTTCATTTTAACGTTATTTATTAAAATATGAATTAAAAAATATTTATATAATTTATAAGTAAAGTATAAAGTTTAAAATATCAAATAATATAAAAAAATGCTTCTTTGATTGTTCAGAGAAGAAACACATTAAATATAAATATATGTATATTTGTTCCAAAAAAAAAACTATTTCACAAACTTTTTTTATTGAAAATTTTACTTTTTATCTTATAAAAGACTTTATTGCTTTAATTGAAAACTTGATATTCTTGATACAAAAACATTAATCTGAAGTTTATGTTAGTGTGCGCTCGATCGCATTAATACGGCATATATCACGACTACTTCATAAATAATAATAATAAAGTAGATAAAAATTTTTTTTGTATAATTTTCACCGATTTAGTTATAATTATGTCATTTTTTGGAGCAATATTGTCCATAATTGTGTGATCGTTGACGCTGCGCTACAGTTAATAACATTTGCAGTGTCATCATGTCTTTGTTAATGTCACACTGTATTTTTTATTTCAAATAAATAAATAAAATTTAGTTTTACAATCGTGATTTAGATAATGTTCACTTAAAATCATCCTCTGACCGTTTAGTCGATTAATGTTAGTTGATAACTTTTGGTAAAGTTGAGCTCGGATTGCTGTAGTCTTAAACTTTATTACAAATACTTTTTTAAAACTAGACTATCTTAAAGAAATAAATAAATAAATGAGTAAATTGAACATTCCTGAACATAAACACGATACGAATAATTTTAAACAGTAATCTAATTGGCTTTTGGTTTTTCTTTTATATTTTATTTTTACAATTCGTATATTTAATATAAAAAGATAATATAAATAATATATCATAAAATATAATATTTTCAGAACGGTAAATGATTTATTATTTAATACAAAACTCTTCAAAAACAAAAACAGATGAGGCAATTTTAAAAACGTGTTCAATAAGTCCAATTCGGTGAGAATCGTGAATCATATTAATATCACAATGATATACGATTGTCTCGTATCGAGAGATGAACAAGCAACAATTAAAAACAAACCAATATTTTTGAATTCATATGATTGTGTATAAACGTTGAATAAGGAGTGTCGACACTAAATTGCAATAAATATTAAATTTTTATTAAGAATTTTGATATTGGAGATATTTTGTATTAAATTTTGAAAATATCTATAAGTATAAATTTAATCTGATCTAAGCTTTATTCTCTATTACTATAGGAATATTCTTTATTCTGCAGTAAAACCAACTAGGTCAGACCTTTGCCTTCGTTGCCTTGATCATTTCATACAAAAGCAGTACTGACCTTTTACTATCACGTTGCATAATGTATTATTATTTATTATTTTTATGGTTTTAGATTTTTATTAAACTGCAATGTCTCACTATCTATAAAGATTATCTGTGTGAGAAGTGTAATTAAAAAATTTATAAATAAAAAAAATTTGGAGCATTAATAATTAGTTCAGTGTACGCGCGGTACTATACATGACTAAGTAATTTTACATCTGTATCTGTCGGTATTGTTACCTAAAAGTAGTTTAAACATTTTCTAGACAACAAATAAAAAGCACAGTATGCCATTTTCAACATATTACATCTACTTCACCACGGCCACTGTTAACGCTATTGATATTTCTACTGTCTTAACTTCCGCTAAGACTAGAACTTCTGATAGTTCACGACTAACACCGTTTTCTTTACAGCATTTGGTTGTTACCTCTATTTTGTTTATACCCATGTGCTCTTAGAGAATGGTTAAATAAACTCTTTAATAATTTTATTTTATGTTTTATTTCTATCTGTAATCTCCGTCTTAACCGGCAGCTCTCGTCGGTTGCGTGTAAACGGCTGTTACGTTTTGCACATTTAAGACATTTCTATTGAAACTGAGCTTCTTGTTTAGTGTTACTTCAAGTACCGTTAACTGAATCTTGATGTTTTTCTTTTAAAATAATATATATATATATATATATATATATATATATATATATATATATATATATATGTATGCGTATGCGTATGCGTATGCGTATGCGTATGCGTATGCGTATGCGTATGCGTATGCGTACAATATATCCGCAGATATATTTTAAATCAATGTATTATTATTATATATATTATAAAATAATATACAATATGGATTAGCTTTAGTTTTTATTGGACAATGGTCCAATGACGCTTTTAAAATTGAGATCAATATTAACCGCACATCCGCTGTCTAATAAAATATAGGTCTTTTTAATTGTTTACTAATCATATATTCATTTACAAATGCACAAATAATAATATATATAATTGTCTAACATATACACATATTGTTAATGTAAAATACAGTTTAGAAGGAGAGGTGTTTTTGAAATGTTAATAAATAAAATTTTTAATTTAAAGTAACAGTAATCACAAAAGAAATATGACAGTAAAGTAGAAGCGTTCTGTATATATTGTTGGTGCTTATGTATATATTTATATTATATATTAAAGATATTAAAAAGCATTAAACCAAATGCCATAATAACTAAATATTTATCGTATAGATACTATGATTTGTCGTCAGTTAGTCGATACAATACAATTGTCCTTGCATTAATTAATAATACTCAATAACGTTCAATTTACTCCCTTTTTTGCTATTTGAAGAGTCATCTTCATGTTTTATCTGTGTGCTGCATTGAATATTTCTACTTTTATACTTTAATTTAAAATAAAACTATTTTTTACGAATTTAAGTCTCGTATATTTTGTTTATATTTCAATTTTAATCATTTCAATTTTTATTAGTCAGTTAATTAGAAAAACTAATAAACTGACTTACTGGCAGATACTTTTATCTCGTCTACCCGTCAACACGATTGCTGCAAAGCATCCGCAACGTCGGGTTAAAATTAAAATGTAATCAAAATATACGCAAAATAAAATCCGTAAAAGATAGTTTTATTTCAAATGTTAACTCGTGACAATCTAAAACAATATTGTACTATACTTTTGTATAACATTGCAATAAATGACTAACTCAAAGCAAATTTAAAATATAATATTCTCAATTATATAAGTTGTAATAATAATTATTATTGTGCTACTAAGGGTAAGCAATTATTGTTTTTGTAATTATAAATTCATGATCATGTTCCTTATATCAATCGGAATACTTCAATCTGAATATGCATGATTTTAGGATAGCATCACTGTCATCAGTCTATCTCATGATAAGCCCATAAACATCAACAAATAAGAGAAGCGGACTCGCTCCGACATCATAAATCACTTAAACCGGTGTATGTTCGCCTGAATTATAATGACTCATAATCTGAGAATGTATTGGTATCCCTAATATTATTTTGTGTAACTGTTTCCGCAATTGTTTAATTACAATTTCATTTGTTTATTTTTGTTTTCAGCTTTTATTTGCAAGTTGTAAATTATAAAAAAATATTATTATTTATACTCGTAATTCAATTATACAAGTATTTATACTTTTTATAATCCTCTACCTTTTTTCATATATTTGAATCATTTAAAACAATTTTAGTTTTAAATTTCTACTATAGTAATACAAACACCCATACTAATTAACGTATATTAACGTTTAGTTTTAGTTTAATGTTAATACATGTTAAAATATTTTTTTACGAATAAATGTTTATCAAAACATGAAAATATAACAATTGTTCCATTTACATTTAAGACCTTAAAACGGGGAGTCATGCTATCATCACTTTAATTTCTAATGAATAGGTGTCTGAAGCAACAACTGTTTTGTGTCTAAAATGCTGTCATCTAAACATGATCTTAACATCCTACTTAAGCTTACTTCCTCAGTGATAACAAAGACTATAAGAGTAAACGAAACTATAATTACAGAAACATGTTTAGAACATAATATAGATATAAAAATATAGCATACATAAATAATTAATATAGAAGCGGTAATGGGTGCGAGCTCCACTACAGTAACTTTCTGTAAAACTTATTGTAAAAACTATGTAATAAAATAGTATTAAAAAACTTTGTAACTCCAGACAGACGTCGTAGACGTACGAATTATAAAGAAGTTTACTGCGACGATTGTTATTCTTCTTGAAAATTAAATTCTAATTGAAAAATAAATTCTTTGCTTAGAATTTATTTCCTGGGGTTCTTCTTTGGTTATTTAATACATCATAATCAATGAATTTATATATTTAAAACGTGGGTTTTGTGTACTTCTTTTGTATTTAGGCCCATTTATGAAAAATACGGCCAGTTAATTTTGGTTCTTTTAGTCTGTATGTAAAGATAAAGTTTATATTTAAACTCTCTGTAACTATAGTTACAACATCGGTTTCAGCAATTAAAAAAATAGCTTTTTTAATGAAAAAAGGTCATTCTTTGGATTCGTATAGGCTTTATAGAAACTACCTAAGTAAGTCATTAATTTTAATCAAAAGTCTCGGTAAGTTAATTCAATATACATAGATTTATAATTCAGGTACATTTATATAGACTAATAAGAAGGTAGATATTTGCCTCATTATGTTTATAAGTTGTTATAAAAGTTTTAAGGTCCATAGACTTAAAAAAACACAATCACACATGCAACTTCGTGACGTAAAAAATAAAACTGCTGCCCAAAGAAACTGTCTTATGCAAAAAGCCGGGAAAAGGCTAGTATAAAATAATGTTACTTTATAGAAATTTTTATAACGCTGAAACTTCCAGAATAATAATAGCTATTAGCGAACTATTAAAACATAAATGAGGAATTACTAAAGTTAAGTACTATTAAGGGTTTCTCAATTTAAAAAATAAACTCCTTTTGAATGAAATAACTCTATAATTTATTAAAGAAATTATTTTTAATAACACTGTACAATTAAAAAACTTTAACGAAAAAAACATAAGTATGAACTGAAAAAACGTCTAAGAAAATACCGCCATAGCGTTTTAGCAAAACCAAATGACTAAAACTGTTTCGTTTACCCCTGGCACTGCTGCACTACAGCACCCGTTAATCGATAGACCTTCTAACGTTTAAAATAAAAGCAAACAATCTTAAAAAATACAAAACTCCAATCAGCACTTCACTCAATTAAAATTGTTGAAAATTATGTATTTATTTATATTCAAATTCAATAAAAGTTGGTTGTACCGTTTGTACACATATAAAACTCGTGATACCAATCACTTTTCCGCCAGGTCTTTAAAAGTAACGTGAAACCTAACTCTTTGAAATAATATCGATTATACATCGGAAACGTCGCAATTGGACAAGCAAATTTTTATTTATTTTAGCAACTTATACTTACAATTTGGTATAAAAATATAAGGTTTGTTTGTTTGTTGTTGATTTATCGTATAGTAACATTTATGTTGTATTAATTTGCTTTTTATTTTATTGACTGTTTTTTAATTTATTTGTTAGAGAAAAAAAACGTGTTTCTACAATATTTTATAACCTATCCTTAGCTGTTTTATTGGCTTTTTGTCTTTAGTAGCATCGAAAGATACGAGAATGCAATGTGTCTCTGTTGAAAATTTCTGTATCATTCTAGTAATAAAGATCAAGAAAACCTATTACAAAATTAATTAATGATAGTAGCATCCAAACAAGATCAATAATGCACTACAAAATTTTCTTATCCGATGAATATGTTCATGTAGACGACGCAGTGCTATCATTTTTCTTAGCTGATAAGGCCGCATTATTACGACGTAGGTTCACTTTTTAAATGTTTCTTATATTCACAAATTATTACTGCAAATATATTTTACGATCTTGTTTATTTGTTTTCTCCGTCCAATCTTAAATATTTACATAAAATCATATTACATCGGCGGTAAGTTGGTTCTGGTTTCAAATTAGCAAAGAAGAGAACGCGGCGACTTTAATTAGTGATGTTATGACTTGAAAGAGTTATTCTCTGAGAATGAATATTAAATATTTACTTCATTTTTATTCGCTTATAATAAAAAAAATAAGTATTATAAAATTTATTTTCCCTGTAAAAAAAACAAAATGGAACTTTATAAATGAATTTCGTAAAACTGTAATATTTAAATTGGTTCTATTTCTATAATGAAGAATTGGCATTGCATAGAAGCAAGTTTCTACATTAATTATATATTATGGAGTGGAAGGAACTAGTATATGACGCGTACTTCAAGTATTGGTACAACTGTATATTTTTTATAAATTTAAAAAATTGGAAATGGAAATATTTATATAAATAATGTGTAAACATTATTTTTTTTAGACACTGAATTTATATTTAAAAAATACATTCAAGGTAATAATAGTAAGTAATTTTAAAAGTATCATAGACTTTTAAAGCCATCATTTTAAGGAGTATATTTTTTGTTATATATTTACTTATAATAATTTGATTAAATAGACATCAGCTATTTAAACAAATTGAATGTTTTCTTTTCATGCAACAAAGCTTTATTACGTTAATGTACAATTTTGAAATAGTTTTAATATTATCCAGTACCATTTAAGAGTGCAAATATTGAATGACAATTGAAATACATTAAATAACAATTAAATCAATTTATAATGAATACTTCATTTTAATGTTTAATAGTAATGTTATGGAAATGTTAATAGTGTCAGCAAACAAGTGCACAATTAAATTAAGCGTCATTTAATATTGGCACAGAGTTTTATTCGTGGTGCGTTATACGTGATAGTAAATGGTTTTTAGCGAAGGAAGGAGATTATAACCACGATTTTCTCATTTTTTTTATACTTTATTTGTTTTATATATAGATCTAAAAGATATTACTAGCATAGATATATACACTTATACCTCACAGCGATACCCACACTTAAAAGATGCTTATTAAAAAATGCTAATCTAATATTGAAGACACATTCTATACAACATAACTATATAATAAATATGACTTTAAAATAATTTAAATGGGAACAAATCTATTACTTTTTAATTTCGATCAGTAATTTTTAACTAATGCTGCTAATGTGTATATATATTAACTACAAATAGCTAGTAAACCTTTCGTTGTGGTCAAATGAGGCCATGTTAAGTGCTATTAATAAAATTCAATATAAGATATAGATAACTTTATTAATTAATATTATTTAGTTCATGAATATACTATAGTTAAATAATTTTTAAATAATCAAAATACATTTCAGACATTTTTTAAAAATTTTTTATATTATATTTATTAAAATAATACATCATTTGAATGAATTATTTTAAATTTAAATTTAATTTTCAGAGGACAAGAGACAGATAAATCAAATTTATAATTTATTTTATCAGGTGGAAATAGTATATAAGCTATAATAAAACAGCTGTTACTTTCTTTTAAATTTACTACTCTTTTATTTTTATTTCGTTCCTGGTACGATATATTACGACAAGAGAAAAAAAATCCGTAAAAGGAGGATCGGTAATTACCACTAATGATAAATCACTAATGAGTAGCAAAAGCGTAATTAGACGTGAAGCACGTGTCAGAGATAGTAAAGTGATCTTGAAATTATATATGTATATATACGCTAGCGCACATTTATGTACAATTTATGTGTAACCTTTTTAAAAATTAAGATCCTTCAACGAGGAGCATATGGAAGGAGGAGAAAGAGGGCTAGGAGATATTACCTATATCTTTTTAGGAAGATTACTATAAGTACTTTGATTTTTTTGTAAAACTAAATTAACGTAAATTGAAGTAAAGAAACTGAAGAAAAAAAAAAGAAAGGATTTTATAAAGGACTTATTAAAATATGTGATGTATTATTTAATAATAAATCTTTTAACGGATTCCTATTATAAATCTATACAGACTAGAGTTATTGGAATGTTTAATGACCGTAATAATATGAAATGGCTGCCCTTGACACAACTTTGTTAATTATTAACGGCAATGCTATTGGTTTTGCGGTTCTTCCATTTAGTGAACTCTAATTAAATCAATTCAGTAACAATACACTACAAGGCTTTGTAGCCTTTGTAAACTTAATAGCTTGCGTTAAATACAACCCTTTTATTGTATTTCAACGTTTGTAATTTTATATGCTAATTGAGTATTACACAAATTCGTATTCAGAAACTCTATAGCTTCGAAACTGATAAAGTTACTTCCATAATTACTTATCTAAGTTAGTAGATTCTTCACCCGCATACTATTAGAGTCCTTTTTATAAAATATTACAATTCAATATTAAATATTACAAGTTATGTTTGTTTTGTAAACATTAGTTTAGATAAATGATTAACATACATAGGCATTAGTCCAGTCTATATATGGACTAATGCCTATGTATATAGACTGGACGCACCAACGTCATCTGAACAATAACTATAACAATGCCTATATTAATCATTTATCTAAACCATATATGTTGCATTATTATTGTATACCTACCTAGGTTGATTGGTCGAATAATTAGAATTTGTGAAAGAGCTGATCCACCATGTACAATTGTCACGTTCAAACTTTTATTTAGTAGAGCTGATTTATACAAAAATAAAATAATACAATAAGAATAATTTGACAAAATTAAATTTATATATAATTTAACTTATATATATTAATATATTTTCTTAGTCGGGTGACCAAGTGTGAATGATCACACCGACCCATGATCTCTGCAATACGTGTAGGAAATTATTTTTAACTATGAATTATATTTACATGAAGATATTAATTATCAGGAACTTGAGCTTGACTTTCACATACCAATAGACTGCATAGATCTGTTTTTAAGATTTTATTTAAATGCTTCACTAGTAAATAATTTGTACCTATAGTTTGCGAAGTGAAAAAATTAAAATTATGAGACAATATTATAATATTTGACCAAAGTATAGCACAAGTTTGAGTTTTGAAATATTGACTATTTAATGGTCGGCTTGCTATTTAATTTCTTATCATAAGTGGCAATGTCTAAACGAATTATAAACATTTATTATTTTCTTTTGGAAATTAAAACAACGGAGATTCGAGCGTACTGTTAGAAACATCCTCCCTGGGACCTCATAAAAACAGAATTACCAAGTTTCATAAACTTGATAATGATATTCTAGATACAGTAAGTTAGATGAATAATTCAAGAGGTGAAATTTTCATCATCGCCTGAATTACATGAAAAAATAGAAGCTCAAGAGTATGAAATTTAAATATGATTATCTTTGATCATCGCATATCATTAACGCCTAATATAAATACAATATTACTATCTCTCTCTAGTTTAATAACTATTTTGTTAATATTTTTAACATAATCAAAGAATATAAGAAACCCTTTATATATTAGATCTTTTAAAAGTATGTTCTTTTAAGTTTGTGATTATATTAAATTGTAATCATATAATTTATGAATATTAGCATTATTATGTTTTATTTCTAAAGATTTCTGTAATATTTACGACATATAAATGATAACTAAATTAAAAATTCTTGACAAATAAACCAAGAATAATATTTATAAAATAATTATTTATATCATATAAAAGTAAAAAAAGTAAAAAAGAGGTTCCATCATTTAATTGGCGTTAAAATTATGGAACCTTTTTTTTACTTTTGATGACTTGCAGTATACACTGAAATAAAATCTCTTATAGATTTCAAACTTCATAAAATATCTGTTTAATAAAAAAAAAGTTACGGGGACGATTCTCTAGTTTATTATAAAATTCATTTAAGACTAAGTCTAAAAGTAATAGTAATTCCATTTTACCAAAAGCTTATGCATAGAGTGACCAAATTCGCTTTATTATGAAAAATTTCAGTAATTAAGACAGAGCAAACTATTGACAAAGATATGCGAAAAAGTGACCTCGGACAATCTCACTTATAAATATTATAGTTACAATGTCATTCACCGAATTGTTTTGTAATCCATTTCATTTAAATAAAAATACATTCTGAAACTTTTAAATCGCATATCATATATCTAAGAACAGGTGCTTTGTAGGTAGAGCAGGTGTATTGCAGGTAAATGAAAACATTCTCGATACTCTGATGGTGCATGGAATTGGATTAGCTTTAGTCCACATTACTTTAAATAAATCTAAAGAAAATACAACATTTTGAGGAAATATTAAAGACAAGGCATTTATTGAAACATTATTTTCATCTTTACTTAACATTAAATGCTAAATCAACTATTTTGTTTTGAGATTGAGACTCGTTCTTTCCGCGGCCCTACAAAACAGCTTTGTTGAATGTAAAAAGATTATAGTAAGCGAACTCGTTTTGATATTAGCAAAAATAATGAATCGATTTTTCCTTAATTAATTATCTTTTGCTAGCGGCTTCGGACGCGTTAATAAAGAATACAATATAACAAGTTATACTACCCTTTTACATCTACATCAAGCCTCGCCGACTCAAGAAGCCATCCATCCACCCATCCATTCCGTTTTATCATACTTTGAAATTTTAAGTCCAAATTATTTAGCTCGCGCTAACAAAGAAAATTTTATCCACACTTAATATACACTATCTAAACGATAAATGTATAAATTTTCATAAGACACTTGATACATTTGAAAGAACGAAAGAAAAACAAACAAAAATTTATACACTCAATAAAAACAAAAACAAGAAGAAAAAGATTACAGTTAAAATTTAAACTTACGAGCTGAAACAAACAAAACTAAACAAAACAAAAACAAACAGTAATAGGTGAGAGCTTCAGCATTATACATATATGTATATACGCACCCTGATTGCGCAAATTACTTTTTAGAAATCACAGTCTTTAGTTTAAAAAAACCTATAAAACCGCTTGTTCGATTTCACTGGAAAACGAATCAGCTCTTAGTAATAAACACGATGTTGATATAATACATATAACTGATAAATAAAATCAATAGTATAGTAACATTAAGATCTTACTTTTTGGATAGAACTTTATTTAGCGTAGAATTTTCAATGTCTACTTGAAATACAAGATGTGTTGGCTTAAAGCCAGTATTTACTCTTAAACCCTGTTTAGAATAGAAAAATAGAATACAGTTCTTTCAAGAGTTTTAGTCTTTTAGAAGGACAAACAGTATAGTTTGTTTCTATATCCCGATACATAAAAAAATATTTGGTTATTGCAAATAAAACATCAGTTTTTAATCAATAAATAAATTAAAATCATAAGAGAGCCTCAAATTGTAATATTATTGAAGTGTTTATTTATAGAATCATATACTGAAACATTTAATAGAGAAACAAATTTTGATTACATAGTAAACAAAAAACAATTAACAAAAGCAGTCGAGAGACATCGGATTTTAATTCGAAAGTATAACTTGAGGACTAAATATTGATAGATAATAATTGATTGTTACTTCTGTTAAATACTAAGTCGAGGCATTATTGCTGAATACATTTCGCAGACTTGTAAAATTAGCAGAGTAAATAGTGGCTAAAATCGTAAGCCTAATAAGAACTCGTGCGTGCATTTTTAAACGTTCCACTTGAGAAGGTTTGACCATTTAATTAAAACTACAATCACAAATGTCACCAAAAAAACTCCAGGACCTATAAATTACTGTCCTCAACAACTCTGCTAATTTTCGACATCCTACTCTTATTGGTCTAGGAGGAGTAGCATTAGTAAAGAAAAACACACTTTTGACCAGTAAGACCTTAAACCCATAACTTTTCTATATTTCTTACTAACGTTATAGTATTATATTTATATTAAAGATATACTTATCATTAATATTATTTTTAAATAGTTTTTGACTGTATTAATTTAATGAAATAAATTTCTTATTGCATTAATTTATTAATCGAGGTATATTATTTTTAAAAAACTATGCTCTATACATACGTTAAAACATAATGTATAATTTTAAAGATATTTGAGAGTTTTTTAACAAATGCAAAAGTGTTTTTAAAACGTATTTTGAAATTAGGAATTATGAAATAATCTTTAGTTTACTTTATTTAGTAGAAGAAGCTTTGTGATTGAAGACTGGATATAAAGAATTTGTGAACAAGAAGTCATCTCTGAGGTTCTTGTAAAAATTTATAAGTGCGCCAAATACCTCAAGAGAATCTATCGCGTCAATTCACCGGACAGGCAATACTTCTAAATGTCAGTTCATATTAAATTAATATTTTGGGTAATTTGAATAAAACAGTTTTCTATTTAATGTAATTAGTTACGTTTTTGTACTCAAGAACTTAAATTTTCATAAAGTTACTAAGATCATCAAAATCGTTTAATTAATTATCACCTCAAACAAATTTGTAAGAAGGTTATAAATTTAACTTTTCAAAGTAACTCTTGAATATCAATATAATATTTTATTATATTAAATTTTCCGACTGTACTCGCGTTAATTTTATTCTACTAGTTTCGAACTCGTCCGGGACCCCTACTCAGGAGCTCGGAGCATGGCAGAATTGCGGCGTGCACTCAGTCTAAAAATTTCGGTAAAGTTAACCGTACAGCTTGACAAAGCTTGATATGTTAAAGCTCATACACCAATACCAAAACTAAGACACCAGTCATAGGCATACTGCTAGTCTTTATTAATGGCACCAATAGCGAGATTTATATTAGAAAGTGTAGCTTGTCCGTAAATATGTAAGTCGTCGGTGTACTAATGCCATGAGCCGGTAACGTCGTAAATGATGAAGTTGATAAATAACGAAAATAGAAGAATAGACAGTATACCGCCATTCGGAAGACCAGCAGCTATTTGACGTTTGTCAAAAGTTCGGTAACCTGAAAGCCGTTGTAATCCGAACTCTTAAAGATTCCACAAGAGATCTCTTAATTATCTAGTGATAAAAATTAAAAAATAATTACTAATATACTTACTAAACAAATATAAAATGTTCGTGAATCACAAAGAATTCTATTATTACCATTTTGACTATTATCAACTTCAAATCAATTTAACACCCAAAATGTTAATGATATCGCGTGGTTATCACAGCAAATCGGAGAACAACAGCGTAGTGAAAGTCTTGTTCATGTTTTTAATGATTGGTTCTCAATAACATTTGTTTCTAGTTTCTAGTGAAATAAGCTAGTCTCACTCATTGCGGTCAAAACTTTGTACTGATTTTAATATAAAATCGACTACATTCATTCATTTTATGAGATAATGATTTCATCCTTCAGAAATGATGTCATTCATTATTAATAAAATGTGTAAGTAATAGAAAACCATACAATTTTAGGTACCTAAACTAATAAAATTCAAGTAATGTACGACTTCAACTACGATAATAAACTTTAACAAGTAGTAATGAGTGCGAGCCTCATCATATTAACCTATTAGTTAAGAAAAATATATATAACTTTTTTTTATTTATTTTATTATATATTTTTTTATAAAATCTATTCCATCATTTGAAGCGCGTATAAACAATTCCCGGATCATGAGCAGAAGTTATGCTCCCACGTGTACCACGTGATTTCCCTAATCGAGGTAAGCAGCGCTAGAAGCCCATTGTATCTGTTTCCATCAAAAAGAGCAAGTGCAGCTGCACTGTTTCAAGATGATGGCGGGTAAATGCGAAATTAGTATGTAGGTTTAAAGTATTAGTCGCTATTTGTGTATCAGCAGAAAGAAATATATATTAGTCGAATCGAATTCAATTTAAATTCCAACCACTAAGAAAGTTGTTGTATGTCATATAATATAGATTAGGTAAACTTCGATTTACTTAGCAGCATAATATAAAAGAACCTTCGTACATAAGTTCCGCATAACAACACTGGAGGGTTTATAAAACGAAATAAGGACAATACGTAACTGCAATGGAAAAAGTGCGTAATGAAGAGAACATAATGGGCAATGACCGCTCTGATGAGCCTTTGTCTTCTGCCAGCTTCAATTATCTAAGCATTATGAAACTTAAGTTACCAAAACAGCTTAGACTATTCTCAACAAATATAATATTTTTGTATTGAAAATAATTTAAGGGAATTTTGTTTCAATATTTGTAACTCTTTTTTTTTTTAACTCGTTTTCGTTTTAATTTAATATTTTTTGTAACTTTTTTTCCAAAATTTCATAAATAATCATGAGAAAAAAATTGTTTTTGAATAATTTTCCAATTTACCCCAAATATCATTGTTGTTCAAACCTTTGTATGCAAATTACATAATTTTTTTTTATGATCTTCTTGTCGGATTTTCCTTCATAATGTAGATATCTCGCGTCTATGCTAAGAAATTCATATTTTTAGCTCCTGGTGGGAGTTTTGTTATCGTTCATGGACTTTTGTAAATTATACTATGAAGACTAGAAAAGGAAGGGTAGAGTGAGTACTTTTTTCTTCACGTCAATGACGTGATCATGTGAGATTGTTGTATGATCAGCCACGATCAGCCATGATCAGCTCATGCAAGCCATTTGAGCTACAGTCAAAAGACTACTCAATGGTTTTTCAAAAATATGAATGATAAATTTCTTAGTTTCTTATAAATTTTATTCACATATTTCTATACATAATAATATTTTATTAATTTAATATTCAATTGTGCAAAATATTTTTACATTTTCAAATTAAGCAAAAACATGTCAGTGTGTTTTCTTAAGTGTATTTTTTTTTAGAAATAAATAAATTTTAATTAATATATTCAATTATATGTAAGAAATAATTACATTTACCACCTATCTCTTTTATCGCAAGTCATCTCTGAAAAAAGAAGCCGTGAACAGAAGTCCTTAATAACAAAAAACGTCAAACACCAAAGAAGTATAACTTTTACACAACAACTGCAGTGTTATACTTATCAACGTGGCTCCATTGAGGTAAAGTTTCTGAATTATTGCGCCAAGTTTTGGGTCTATGACGGATTATATTACTTCCAGTGTTGACAATAATAATACAATGTGGGCAACTTTGTTAATGTACGGGTAACGGGCACGGTGGTCAAGATATAGAATTAAGTAGTTGGTACTTTTATTTTTAACATTGTTTATTTTATGATTATTTTGATAACAATGGTTAAACTAACGTTGCATAATGTATTATTGTTTAATTAACAGGAATTAATACGTCACGAACATTTCAACAGTACTTACATACTTCTCTATGGCCTGACGTTTCGACTAGGTAACACCGGCCGTGGTCAGAGGCTGACACGATCTGTAATGCGTCAATTCCCATTAATAAAATTGTAAATCAATAGTGAATTTTGTTATAAAATGAAATATCTATTAGCGATTTAATATGAATTTGTAATAGATTATTTGAATTGTTAATTATGTACCTAGCATGTTGACTGCGTTAAATAATGAATGCCATTTGAAAGGAGCAGCTGAGCCTGAAGACTACATTAGCCAAAGAATATTATCCACTAATGTTTATGAAATAAACCTCCTGTGTTAGATCTGCTATTATGATCTATTGTTTTTCTATTATAAGTATCACATATAACATAATACAGTCTACTACACATTAAATTTATATCATGTATTCTAACTATTAACTAGTAGAACGCTACAAATTGTTAAACCTTTTATGAACAACAAAGTGTAAACAAAATTAAATCTATCGTCAGATCTACAGTAACAGTGATGTCCGAGTAGTTCATATTATGGGTTGGCTATTACCATGTTATTTAATAAAGTATGTTTTAGTTTTTTGCTTTTGAGGGTCGCTTTCGGTGAGGAACAGCAAGGCATCCACTTACACACGCGATCAGATGGTAGCCTATACAACTTATCCATGCTGAGGTCTAAGCGTCACAGGGAGAACATATACGTAAATAGTCTACTTTTTGCTGATGACGCTGCGTTTGTCGCCCACAGTGAAGAAGAGCTTCAAAAGCTTATGAATAAATTTTCCCAAGCATGCGACCTCTTTTCTATGTCCATCAATGCAAAGAAGACCGTTATACTTGCGCAAGGGTGCTCAGAATATCCAAGGATCTTACTTAACGGCGCGCCACTCGAGGTGATCAACAAGTTTTGCTACTTAGGTTCACAAGTGACGAACAATCTCTCGCTTGATGCAGAGATCGATTCCCGTATCGGCAGAGCGGCCACAATGTTTGGGAGGCTCCGTACTAGGGCTTGGGGTAATAAACATCTCACGGTAAGAACGAAAATGCTGATTTACCAAGCATGCGTCCTAAGTACACTTTTGTATGGGGCCGAAACCTGGACTACTTATGCTAAACAGGAACGCCGATTAAACACATTCCACATGCGTTGTCTTCGGAGCATTATGGGCATCACATGGGCAGATCGAGTGACAAATGAGGCTGTTCTAGGCGAAGCGCAGCTCCCTAGTATCACAGCCATGCTCAAAAAAACACGGCTGAGGTGGCTTGGGCACGTGTATCGAATGGAGCAGATTCGTATTCCCCGCCAAATTTTACTCGGAGAGGTTGCAGACGCAAAAAGGCCCATAGGTCGACCATTGCTCCGCTATAAGGATTGCGTCAAGCGTGATATGGTTGCATTTAACATCTCCAGTAACCAATGGCAAGAGTTGGCTTTGAATAGGGTCAGGTGGCGTCGTCTCCTCCATGACGGTCAATCAACGCATGACGACGCCTGGTTCAAGGATTTACATGAGAAACGCACGAGGCGTCACCAAAAGTCCTCTACTTCCCGACCATCAGGGGAAACGTTCATCTGTCGCATGTGCCGCCGACGGATCAATTCTCATATCGGTCTAATCAGCCACGAGCGCAAGTGCCATCGCGATGCTGCTTAAATCATCTGTCATAGATGTAAAGGCCATATATATATATATAGTATGTTTTAGTTTTATGATAACGTAATGTTTAATGATAACGTAAAATGTAAGTGTTCTAACATCATAGTTTAAATAATACCATAAAGAGACATTAATACTTTTATACAAAATATTTCTTTTTAAATTGACTCATTATGAACCCTTATTAAAAACCTCAAGAACTCAATTCAATGAAACCCTTATAACAAATACTAATCTGAATTTATTATAATTTTATTTTAAATTCAGTAACAATAAATTAAAAAAAAATTTAACCAGGTTTTATTGGAGCGTGTTAAATTTTTGTAGAAAAATGAATAAGAATTGATTTTAATAATTTTTAGATAATGTATTGTTGTATATTATTTTAAAATTCAACCTATGTCATTTGATGAATGATGATTGAATATGGGTATATTGGGCGAATTTTACCAAAATATGTACACCGTTTAAATGAGTAAGGTTATATGTAGTAATTAAAAAAAAATGAGTTCGAAAGAATGTTATACGAAAAAAGAAATCTCAGGTTTTCTACATGGAGTTTTTTCATTTGATTTTACAACATTTAAGACATCATTAATAATTTATATCTTGCTTTTAAGGAAACTTGTTACTACTGAACCGAATATTTTCCCTTTAAAATTTCCACCTTTTTAGAATGTTGTAGTCTGAGCACTCGAGTACTAATGCTCTAATTGTGTTACCAGTTTAAAGATAGCCAGCGGTTTTGTGCTACGATTTCATTTCAATTATTAAATTTTCTTTTTGGTTATATCGTAGGGTGTGTTGTTTGATTGATGGTTTATGTAAGTACTAGTGATAAATAAAACTAAGTTTTACGGATTAAAACTAGCGTATAATTTGGTTACATTTTTATTTTAACCCGACGTTTCGAATGCTTTGCAGCAATCGTGTTCACGGGTAGACAAGATGTAAGTCACACTTACGAAACATCAGGAAAATTCGAGTTAAAATAAAAATGTAAAAAATTATACGCGAGTTTTAATCCGTAAAAAATAGTTTTATTTGAGTAGTGATAAATATGCAAAAATTACATATTTCTTCTAAGTAAAATTAACTAAAAAAATGATTAAGGTGAGCTTATAATAACCAGTAGAGGTAGATTTGATATAAACTATATAATGACAGTTGAAGTTTAAAGTACATTATTAAATAGTAAATTATAACATTTGATTTTATTTTAATTTTCTTTTTAATTTTTTGTTACGATTATAAAATAGACTCTTTTGTATAGCCAAATACATAGGTCAATAAATATATTGTAACCGTATTTTTCATATCTAATGTATTTATTCTCTCGTTTTTTGGGTCAGTCAGGCGCTCCGTATGTCCAATCCGTTTACATTGCGTTAAACCAACCATGATGCTACTGCCTTTTTCCTCACCGTTTTTAAATATGTTCGAGGATTTCTGAATATACACTTTGTTGATTCTAAAAACAAGGAAAGTTATACAAATATTGTCAACATTTTTACATTTGTTCTTAAGCTTTCATAAATTATATTCATTCGTGGCCGTTATAGTACAGATAGTATGATATTTTCATAAACAAGATTTCACAAAATTCTATTCCTTCTCATGGCGTTATATATATAATGTCAACATATTTAAGAATAGTTTCACGAGTGCCGCAGAGTGGGTTATAAATCAATACTTACGAACTATAGTTAGGAGGTAACTATTTGTTATTGGCAACTGAATGTTTGGAATACAGAATGACTTGCAATATATATAGTATTGTCACATAATATTATAATAATTAGTTAAATCATTTTTTTTTTTTGCTGGCACCTTCAATAAAAATAATTAGAAGCTATTAAACATATATAACAGTAATTGATAGTAATAAGTATATTACAATATTTTTTATAGCAAAATCTTTGCACTCCATGAAATATAAGTGAAAAGTTAATTAGTTTGCAAACTTTTAAATAGAAGCCTCAAGAGTAACTATTGTAACTATTTATGCTTCTTATAAAATTAAACTCAATAAAAAAACGTATATTCTAGTTTATAACCGGTGTTAGAAGGTTTTGGGTTTTAAATAAGTAAAGCGGTAAATGTGTACTTATTGTATGTATTGTATAATATCTAATATAGATACATGTCAACGTACAGCTTGCCTGATGTTAAGCACAAGTGTATTCTAAGATGTATACTCATACCTAGAAGGTTTATTCAAGACTTGAAGAACACTCGATCAAGAAGTCTTCCGAACTAAATTGTTTTTACAATATTGTGAGTTCATATCCTATAATAAGCAATATATTTGTGGTTTAATGACGTCATCGCTATAAATTCTATGATTATGACTCATATCAAACGTGAGGTATCACATCTAAGCATATTACCGAATTAAGTAGATTTAGCAATTTTGTTTAAAACGATTATAACCCTCATAATCCTCGTCGCTTAGTGTGATAAGTTACATTAGAATTACAATATCTTTTTATAAACATATTTTAGTCAAAATTTCTTAAAAAAGGTACCGTGTCTAGAAAATTTGAACTCAATAGATTAACTCAGTAACGTGGTTTGTTATCATTACTAATGATCAGACATTGTTTATTTTTAATAATATATGAATCTCTGGAATTACAAGTTGAATTATAAAAAATCATTTCTCAACTTATTTAATGTAGAAGATTACAAAATCCGTTTAAATGAAAAAATTAAAATACTCTTGAGTTTATTCTTGAAAATAATTTTAAAGAAAATAAAAAAAAAATTTTTCACTGTCAAGGTACCACAGAATCGAAAAAAAGCCTCCGCCCTGATAAGACTTATAAGCAATTACAAGTGAAATATCCTGACAGCAAAGGTCTCATTCTCATGGATCATGATAATTTAGATTCGGAAACATTATAATATCCGTTAACACATACATACTCTTAATTATTTTATTTTATTTTGTTATATATATGTTTGTATAAGAAATTCAAAAGCTTAAAAAAAAATTGTACATTAATTCTACGTAGAATTCGAAACCGTATTGGATGGTTGTCGCGATTTTCAAAATATTTATGTTAAAAGTAAATACAAAGAACAAACTTATATTTACTGTTAAAACTTTAGTGCAAAAGAGTAAAAGCAAAAAGCCAATATCACGCGGTGTTCCCAGGCGGTCACCCATCCAAGTACTGACCGCGCCCGACGTTGCTTAACTTCGGTGATCGGACGAGAACCGGTGTATTCAACGCGGTATGGACGTTGGCGATTGCTTTTTCGGAAATCGTCACGTGTATTTGTTTAATTTTTATGTACACCTAAACTTAAATAATATGTTTAGTTATATGACAATTGCTTAATTTCTACCGTTTAGACTTGGTTCTAGCAATGCACTGATTTAAACGTTATTCTCGTTACTTTAATAGTGACCATAGGAACAGTTCAGATCGTTCATAGATTTATAAGCGGTAAATTGTTTTATATTCGTCGAGTTCTTTATGTGTTACAAATAAATATATATTTTTCTTTTTAACCCGACGCAATGTTCGGAACTCGTTCCACTCCCGTCACGGATCGTCTTAGCATTGCAGTGACCACATCCAGTGCACGTATATACACTTTTAAAACTTTAAGAAACTATAGTTCGGCAGTAGAATCTCGTTAAATATTTGGTTTTAAACTGACTCTGACATTGCACATGTGAACGGGTGCTGTTTTGAGGTGGATGGATGGTGGACATGTCGCTGGCCCAGGTTTCATTTTCTTCAATTATAATTAACTAAAATCATAATACCTTTACATGAAATTGATGGCGATGCTTCACTAAATATTGACGTTTTTCGAACAACGATGACAGTAAATAAGAAACGGGCTGAATTTGTTTCGTGGTTTTTCTCAAACCGAGCAACCCTCGTACCTTTAACTTTAAGCTGGAGAGTCTTTTTATAGGTGATTATTTCGATAAGTAAAGTTTCGATAGAGACCCCCCTGGTTTTTCTATTTAATGTAACTGATCGCTGTTATTGATTTGACAGTCAAAACATTAAAATAAATAGACTAATAAAATCAATAATATTACATATGAAATTTAAAAGTTTAAAAAAAATTGTACATTAATTCTACGTAGAATTCGAAACCGTATTGGATGGTTGTCGCGATTTTCAAAATATTTATGTTAAAAGTAAATACAAAGAACAAACTTATATTTACTGTTTAAACTTTAGTGCAAAAGAGTAAAAGCAAAAAGCCAACATCACGCGGTGTTCCCAGGCGGTCACCCATCCAAGTACTGACCGCGCCCGACGTTGCTTAACTTCGGTGATCGGACGAGAACCGGTGTATTCAACGTGGTATGGACGTTGGCGATTGCTTTTTCGGAAATCGTCACGTGTATTTGTTTAATTTTTATGTACACCTAAACTTAAATAATATGTTTAGTTATATGACAATTGCTTAATTTCTACCGTTTAGACTTGTTTCTAGCAATGCACTGATTTAAACGTTATTCTCGTTACTTTAATAGTGACCATAGGAACAGTTCAGATCGTTCATAGATTTATAAGCGGTAAATTGTTTTATATTCGTCGAGTTCTTTATGTGTTACAAATAAATATATATTTTTCTTTTTAACCCGACGCAATGTTCGGAACTCGTTCCACTCCCGTCACGGATCGTCTTAGCATTGCAGTGACCACATCCAGTGCACGTATAAACACTTTTAAAATTTTAAGAAACTATAGTTCGGCAGTAGAATCTCGTTAAATATTTGGTTTTAAAATTAAAATTAATAAAAATATAGTCATTACTTAAGGTATGGCGTAGAGAGTTATGACTGACTCTGACATTGCACATGTGAACGGGTGCTGTTTTGAGGTGGATGGATGGTGGACATGTCGCTGGCCCAGGTTTCATTTTCTTCAATTATAATTAACTAGAATCACAATACCTTTACATGAAATTGATGGCGATGCATCACTAAATATTGACGTTTTTCGAACAACGATGACAGTAAATAAGTAACGGGCTGAATTTGTTTCGTGGTTTTTCTCAAACCGGGCAACCCTCGTACCTTTAACTTTAAGCTGGAGAGTCTTTTTATAGGTGATTATTTCGATAAGTAAAGTTTCGATAGAGACCCCCCTGGTTTTTCTATTTAATGTAACTGATCGCTGTTATTGATTTGACAGTCAAAACATTAAAATAAATAGACTAATAAAATCAATAATATTACATTTGAAATTTAAAAGCTTAAAAAAAATTGTACATTAATTCTACGTAGAATACGAAACCGTATCGGATGGTTGTCGCGATTTTCAAAATATTTATGTTAAAAGTAAATACAAAGAACAAACTTATATTTACTGTTTAAACTTTAGTGCAAAAGAGTAAAAGCAAAAAGCCAACATCACGCGGTGTTCCCAGGCGGTCACCCATCCAAGTACTGACCGCGCCCGACGTTGCTTAACTTCGGTGATCGGACGAGAACCGGTGTATTCAACGTGGTATGGACGTTGGCGATTGCTTTTTCGGAAATCGTCACGTGTATTTGTTTAATTTTTATGTACACCTAAACTTAAATAATATGTTTAGTTATATGACAATTGCTTAATTTCTACCGTTTAGACTTGTTTCTAGCAATGCACTGATTTAAACGTTATTCTCGTTACTTTAATAGTGACCATAGGAACAGTTCAGATCGTTCATAGATTTATAAGCGGTAAATTGTTTTATATTCGTCGAGTTCTTTATGTGTTACAAATAAATATATATTTTTCTTTTTAACCCGACGCAATGTTCGGAACTCGTTCCACTCCCGTCACGGATCGTCTTAGCATTGCAGTGACCACATCCAGTGCACGTATATACACTTTTAAAATTTTAAGAAACTATAGTTCGGCAGTAGAATCTCGTTAAATATTTGGTTTTAAAATTAAAATTAATAAAAATATAGTCATTACTTAAGGTATGGCGTAGAGAGTTATGACTGACTCTGACATTGCACATGTGAACGGGTGCTGTTTTGAGGTGGATGGATGGTGGACATGTCGCTGGCCCAGGTTTCATTTTCTTCAATTATAATTAACTAGAATCATAATACCTTTACATGAAATTGATGGCGATGCATCACTAAATATTGACGTTTTTCGAACAACGATGACAGTAAATAAGTAACGGGCTGAATTTGTTTCGTGGTTTTTCTCAAACCGGGCAACCCTCGTACCTTTAACTTTAAGCTGGAGAGTCTTTTTATAGGTGATTATTTCGATAAGTAAAGTTTCGATAGAGACCCCCCTGGTTTTTCTATTTAATGTAACTGATCGCTGTTATTGATTTGACAGTCAAAACATTAAAATAAATAGACTAATAAAATCAATAATATTACATTTGAAATTTAAAAGCTTAAAAAAAATTGTACATTAATTCTACGTAGAATACGAAACCGTATCGGATGGTTGTCGCGATTTTCAAAATATTTATGTTAAAAGTAAATACAAAGAACAAACTTATATTTACTGTTTAAACTTTAGTGCAAAAGAGTAAAAGCAAAAAGCCAACATCACGCGGTGTTCCCAGGCGGTCACCCATCCAAGTACTGACCGCGCCCGACGTTGCTTAACTTCGGTGATCGGACGAGAACCGGTGTATTCAACGTGGTATGGACGTTGGCGATTGCTTTTTCGGAAATCGTCACGTGTATTTGTTTAATTTTTATGTACACCTAAACTTAAATAATATGTTTAGTTATATGACAATTGCTTAATTTCTACCGTTTAGACTTGTTTCTAGCAATGCACTGATTTAAACGTTATTCTCGTTACTTTAATAGTGACCATAGGAACAGTTCAGATCGTTCATAGATTTATAAGCGGTAAATTGTTTTATATTCGTCGAGTTCTTTATGTGTTACAAATAAATATATATTTTTCTTTTTAACCCGACGCAATGTTCGGAACTCGTTCCACTCCCGTCACGGATCGTCTTAGCATTGCAGTGACCACATCCAGTGCACGTATATACACTTTTAAAATTTTAAGAAACTATAGTTCGGCAGTAGAATCTCGTTAAATATTTGGTTTTAAAATTAAATTTAATAAAAATATAGTCATTACTTAAGGTATGGCGTAGAGAGTTATGACTGACTCTGACATTGCACATGTGAACGGGTGCTGTTTTGAGGTGGATGGATGGTGGACATGTCGCTGGCCCAGGTTTTATTTTCTTCAATTATAATTAACTAAAATCATAATAACTTTACATGAAATTGATGGCGATGCTTCACTAAATATTGACGTTTTTCGAACAACGATGACAGTAAATAAGAAACGGGCTGAATTTGTTTCGTGGTTTTTCTCAAACCGGGCAACCCTCGTACCTTTAACTTTAAGCTGGAGAGTCTTTTTATAGGTGATTATTTCGATAAGTAAAGTTTCGATAGAGACCCCCCTGGTTTTTCTATTTAATGTAACTGATCGCTGTTATTGATTTGACAGTCAAAACATTAAAATAAATAGACTAATAAAATCAATAATATTACATTTGAAATTTAAAAGCTTAAAAAAAATTGTACATTAATTCTACGTAGAATACGAAACCGTATCGGATGGTTGTCGCGATTTTCAAAATATTTATGTTAAAAGTAAATACAAAGAACAAACTTATATTTACTGTTTAAACTTTAGTGCAAAAGAGTAAAAGCAAAAAGCCAACATCACGCGGTGTTCCCAGGCGGTCACCCATCCAAGTACTGACCGCGCCCGACGTTGCTTAACTTCGGTGATCGGACGAGAACCGGTGTATTCAACGTGGTATGGACGTTGGCGATTGCTTTTTCGGAAATCGTCACGTGTATTTGTTTAATTTTTATGTACACCTAAACTTAAATAATATGTTTAGTTATATGACAATTGCTTAATTTCTACCGTTTAGACTTGTTTCTAGCAATGCACTGATTTAAACGTTATTCTCGTTACTTTAATAGTGACCATAGGAACAGTTCAGATCGTTCATAGATTTATAAGCGGTAAATTGTTTTATATTCGTCGAGTTCTTTATGTGTTACAAATAAATATATATTTTTCTTTTTAACCCGACGCAATGTTCGGAACTCGTTCCACTCCCGTCACGGATCGTCTTAGCATTGCAGTGACCACATCCAGTGCACGTATATACACTTTTAAAATTTTAAGAAACTATAGTTCGGCAGTAGAATCTCGTTAAATATTTGGTTTTAAAATTAAAATTAATAAAAATATAGTCATTACTTAAGGTATGGCGTAGAGAGTTATGACTGACTCTGACATTGCACATGTGAACGGGTGCTGTTTTGAGGTGGATGGATGGTGGACATGTCGCAGGCCCAGGTTTTATTTTCTTCAATTATAATTAACTAAAATCATAATACCTTTACATGAAATTGATGGCGATGCATCACTAAATATTGACGTTTTTCGAACAACGATGACAGTAAATAATTAACGGGCTGAATTTGTTTCGTGGTTTTTCTCAAACCGGGCAACCCTCATACCTTTAACTTTAAGTTCGAGAGTCTTTTTATAGGTGATTATTTCGATAAGTAAAGTTTCGATAGAGACCCACTGGTTTTTCTATTTAATTGCTTTCTCTATTTGCTGATCGCTGTTATTGATTTGACAGTCAAAACATTAAAATAAATAGACTTTTTTTTTTTTTTTTTTTTTTTTTTTCCGTTGGAAAAACCCGTTACGGGTACCCCGTCGGCCCAGGGGGGTGACGGCCGGGGGGTTATGTGGGACTACCCGACAGCATAGAGGATGCTGCCATTTTTAAGGCTACCCACTAAAAAACCAACGGTTGCCCTCTTTGCCGTAATGGGACGTCACGGGATCGCGTTAGCACACACCGTGACGCCCCGGCGAGACCCCCCGAATGAGGGTGCCCCGAGCAACGTAGAGCACCCTCCCATCGCAGGCCTATGTTAGGTGAGAGGGGTCACCCTCCCCCCTCACCAGGCCTACAACTGGGGAAGGAAGCGGCGGGCGTATTCCCGCCTCCTTCTACCCAGTCTTCCCCGACGGAGCGGGTCAGTGGACGAGGCTGACTCCCTGACCCGCTCCGCGGCCTCCTTTGCGGCTATGACTTGCTCACAGAAGGAGGCCATTGCGACCCAGCACCTCTCACTGCTGACCATCGCGCTGATAACGCGCGGCAGCGAGAGGTCCCTGCCAATCACGCCCACCAGCTCAGTGCGCTGGTGGTCCCAGGCGGCGCA
This sequence comes from Mechanitis mazaeus, assembly GCA_959347395.1. Lineage (NCBI taxonomy): Eukaryota > Metazoa > Arthropoda > Insecta > Lepidoptera > Nymphalidae > Mechanitis > Mechanitis mazaeus. The sequence continues at coordinate 19,170,674 of OY365750.1, forward strand.
TTCCGCCAAGGTGTGACGAGCCGAGTCTAACGGACTCGTCACAGTGATGGCAGGAGGGGGTCGCCTCCCTTCGTGCTATCCTGTGCAGGTACCCACCGAAGCAACCATGCCCGGTCAGCACCTGCACAAGACGGAACGTAAGCGTTCCGTGCCGCCGATTGATCCAGTGGTTGAAGTGAGGGCGGACCGCCTCCACTGTGATCAGACCGGCGGCAGGGGACTCTAAGTCCCTGTTCCACCGTCGCATCAGGGCTCGGTGAGCTAGAGCCCTGATTCGCGCCACCTCGGGCCTTACCCCCGTGGCCAAGGCTTCTGCCCGGTGCCAGTACACGGCTGCGAGCACCTCCGCCTGTAGCTCCCAGGGCGGATCGCTCGCTAGGAGTGTAGCCGCCGTGAAGGACACCGTACGGTACCCCCTGATCATCCTCACCGCTAGGACCCTTTGCGTTCTTCGCAACAGGGTCCTTGAGTGAGCGGTGAGGGACTCCGACCATATGGGAGCACCGTATAGGGCCATGCTCCTCACGATGCCGGCATATAGGCGCCGGCATGGAGCCTGCGGCCCACCGACGTTAGGCAGAAGCCTTCCCAAGGCAGCTGCGGTGGAAACCAACTTCGGGGCGAGAAGGGAGAAGTGCGCCCCGAAGTTCCACCTTCCGTCCAGGGTGAGGCCCAGATACTTCATCTGGGCCTTCACCACCACCTCCGAACCCTGGACGGAGATGGACGCCCGACGAGGGGGACCTCGCCGAGGGCCGTGGAACAGGATGGCCTCCGTTTTAGTGACGGAGACCTCCAAACCCAGCAGCCCTATGCGGTCCGCAACGAGCGTTGCACCGACGGTAGCAAGACGGGCCGCTTCCGCAAAGCTCCCTCCCCGTGCTGTGACGAGGGTGTCATCAGCGTAACAAAACACCCTCACCCGGGGAAGGAGAGGACAGCGGAGCAGCCAGTCAAAAAGAGTTCCAGTCCGAGTAAGCCCCATTTAGTTTGGACCCTGGGTCCTTTCAACATTTCCTGTGCTCTGAGCAACGCTACAGGACGACATCGCGCAGGTCGACCTACCCTACGATGCCACCCTGGCCTGCACCATCACGGTGTGACGCTTTCCGCCATGTCTCCGGGGACTTTCCACAGGGTGAGAGAACCATAGAGGCTCGTATGTAACCCCGATAGCTGAACTGGTCGGAACTCCCAAAATAAATAGACTAATAAAATCAATAATATTACATTTGAAATTTAAAAGCTTAAAAAAAATTGTACATTAATTCTACGTAGAATACGAAACCGTATCGGATGGTTGTCGCGATTTTCAAAATATTTATGTTAAAAGTAAATACAAAGAACAAACTTATATTTACTGTTTAAACTTTAGTGCAAAAGAGTAAAAGCAAAAAGCCAACATCACGCGGTGTTCCCAGGCGGTCACCCATCCAAGTACTGACCGCGCCCGACGTTGCTTAACTTCGGTGATCGGACGAGAACCGGTGTATTCAACGTGGTATGGACGTTGGCGATTGCTTTTTCGGAAATCGTCACGTGTATTTGTTTAATTTTTATGTACACCTAAACTTAAATAATATGTTTAGTTATATGACAATTGCTTAATTTCTACCGTTTAGACTTGTTTCTAGCAATGCACTGATTTAAACGTTATTCTCGTTACTTTAATAGTGACCATAGGAACAGTTCAGATCGTTCATAGATTTATAAGCGGTAAATTGTTTTATATTCGTCGAGTTCTTTATGTGTTACAAATAAATATATATTTTTCTTTTTAACCCGACGCAATGTTCGGAACTCGTTCCACTCCCGTCACGGATCGTCTTAGCATTGCAGTGACCACATCCAGTGCACGTATATACACTTTTAAAATTTTAAGAAACTATAGTTCGGCAGTAGAATCTCGTTAAATATTTGGTTTTAAAATTAAAATTAATAAAAATATAGTCATTACTTAAGGTATGGCGTAGAGAGTTATGACTGACTCTGACATTGCACATGTGAACGGGTGCTGTTTTGAGGTGGATGGATGGTGGACATGTCGCTGGCCCAGGTTTTATTTTCTTCAATTATAATTAACTAAAATCATAATAACTTTACATGAAATTGATGGCGATGCTTCACTAAATATTGACGTTTTTCGAACAACGATGACAGTAAATAAGAAACGGGCTGAATTTGTTTCGTGGTTTTTCTCAAACCGGGCAACCCTCGTACCTTTAACTTTAAGCTGGAGAGTCTTTTTATAGGTGATTATTTCGATAAGTAAAGTTTCGATAGAGACCCCCCTGGTTTTTCTATTTAATGTAACTGATCGCTGTTATTGATTTGACAGTCAAAACATTAAAATAAATAGACTAATAAAATCAATAATATTACATTTGAAATTTAAAAGCTTAAAAAAAATTGTACATTAATTCTACGTAGAATACGAAACCGTATCGGATGGTTGTCGCGATTTTCAAAATATTTATGTTAAAAGTAAATACAAAGAACAAACTTATATTTACTGTTTAAACTTTAGTGCAAAAGAGTAAAAGCAAAAAGCCAACATCACGCGGTGTTCCCAGGCGGTCACCCATCCAAGTACTGACCGCGCCCGACGTTGCTTAACTTCGGTGATCGGACGAGAACCGGTGTATTCAACGTGGTATGGACGTTGGCGATTGCTTTTTCGGAAATCGTCACGTGTATTTGTTTAATTTTTATGTACACCTAAACTTAAATAATATGTTTAGTTATATGACAATTGCTTAATTTCTACCGTTTAGACTTGTTTCTAGCAATGCACTGATTTAAACGTTATTCTCGTTACTTTAATAGTGACCATAGGAACAGTTCAGATCGTTCATAGATTTATAAGCGGTAAATTGTTTTATATTCGTCGAGTTCTTTATGTGTTACAAATAAATATATATTTTTCTTTTTAACCCGACGCAATGTTCGGAACTCGTTCCACTCCCGTCACGGATCGTCTTAGCATTGCAGTGACCACATCCAGTGCACGTATATACACTTTTAAAATTTTAAGAAACTATAGTTCGGCAGTAGAATCTCGTTAAATATTTGGTTTTAAAATTAAAATTAATAAAAATATAGTCATTACTTAAGGTATGGCGTAGAGAGTTATGACTGACTCTGACATTGCACATGTGAACGGGTGCTGTTTTGAGGTGGATGGATGGTGGACATGTCGCAGGCCCAGGTTTTATTTTCTTCAATTATAATTAACTAAAATCATAATACCTTTACATGAAATTGATGGCGATGCATCACTAAATATTGACGTTTTTCGAACAACGATGACAGTAAATAATTAACGGGCTGAATTTGTTTCGTGGTTTTTCTCAAACCGGGCAACCCTCATACCTTTAACTTTAAGTTCGAGAGTCTTTTTATAGGTGATTATTTCGATAAGTAAAGTTTCGATAGAGACCCACTGGTTTTTCTATTTAATTGCTTTCTCTATTTGCTGATCGCTGTTATTGATTTGACAGTCAAAACATTAAAATAAATAGACTATTTTTTTTTTTTTTTTTTTTTTTTCCGTTGGAAAAACCCGTTACGGGTACCCCGTCGGCCCAGGGGGGTGACGGCCGGGGGGTTATGTGGGACTACCCGACAGCATAGAGGATGCTGCCATTTTTAAGGCTACCCACTAAAAAACCAACGGTTGCCCTCTTTGCCGTAATGGGACGTCACGGGATCGCGTTAGCACACACCGTGACGCCCCGGCGAGACCCCCCGAATGAGGGTGCCCCGAGCAACGTAGAGCACCCTCCCATCGCAGGCCTATGTTAGGTGAGAGGGGTCACCCTCCCCCCTCACCAGGCCTACAACTGGGGAAGGAAGCGGCGGGCGTATTCCCGCCTCCTTCTACCCAGTCTTCCCCGACGGAGCGGGTCAGTGGACGAGGCTGACTCCCTGACCCGCTCCGCGGCCTCCTTTGCGGCTATGACTTGCTCACAGAAGGAGGCCATTGCGACCCAGCACCTCTCACTGCTGACCATCGCGCTGATAACGCGCGGCAGCGAGAGGTCCCTGCCAATCACGCCCACCAGCTCAGTGCGCTGGTGGTCCCAGGCGGCGCATTCCGCCAAGGTGTGACGAGCCGAGTCTAACGGACTCGTCACAGTGATGGCAGGAGGGGGTCGCCTCCCTTCGTGCTATCCTGTGCAGGTACCCACCGAAGCAACCATGCCCGGTCAGCACCTGCACAAGACGGAACGTAAGCGTTCCGTGCCGCCGATTGATCCAGTGGTTGAAGTGAGGGCGGACCGCCTCCACTGTGATCAGACCGGCGGCAGGGGACTCTAAGTCCCTGTTCCACCGTCGCATCAGGGCTCGGTGAGCTAGAGCCCTGATTCGCGCCACCTCGGGCCTTACCCCCGTGGCCAAGGCTTCTGCCCGGTGCCAGTACACGGCTGCGAGCACCTCCGCCTGTAGCTCCCAGGGCGGATCGCTCGCTAGGAGTGTAGCCGCCGTGAAGGACACCGTACGGTACCCCCTGATCATCCTCACCGCTAGGACCCTTTGCGTTCTTCGCAACAGGGTCCTTGAGTGAGCGGTGAGGGACTCCGACCATATGGGAGCACCGTATAGGGCCATGCTCCTCACGATGCCGGCATATAGGCGCCGGCATGGAGCCTGCGGCCCACCGACGTTAGGCAGAAGCCTTCCCAAGGCAGCTGCGGTGGAAACCAACTTCGGGGCGAGAAGGGAGAAGTGCGCCCCGAAGTTCCACCTTCCGTCCAGGGTGAGGCCCAGATACTTCATCTGGGCCTTCACCACCACCTCCGAACCCTGGACGGAGATGGACGCCCGACGAGGGGGACCTCGCCGAGGGCCGTGGAACAGGATGGCCTCCGTTTTAGTGACGGAGACCTCCAAACCCAGCAGCCCTATGCGGTCCGCAACGAGCGTTGCACCGACGGTAGCAAGACGGGCCGCTTCCGCAAAGCTCCCTCCCCGTGCTGTGACGAGGGTGTCATCAGCGTAACAAAACACCCTCACCCGGGGAAGGAGAGGACAGCGGAGCAGCCAGTCAAAAAGAGTTCCAGTCCGAGTAAGCCCCATTTAGTTTGGACCCTGGGTCCTTTCAACATTTCCTGTGCTCTGAGCAACGCTACAGGACGACATCGCGCAGGTCGACCTACCCTACGATGCCACCCTGGCCTGCACCATCACGGTGTGACGCTTTCCGCCATGTCTCCGGGGACTTTCCACAGGGTGAGAGAACCATAGAGGCTCGTATGTAACCCCGATAGCTGAACTGGTCGGAACTCCCAAAATAAATAGACTAATAAAATCAATAATATTACATTTGAAATTTAAAAGCTTAAAAAAAAAATTGTACATTAATTCTACGTAGAATACGAAACCGTATCGGATGGTTGTCGCGATTTTCAAAATATTTATGTTAAAAGTAAATACAAAGAACAAACTTATATTTACTGTTTAAACTTTAGTGCAAAAGAGTAAAAGCAAAAAGCCAACATCACGCGGTGTTCCCAGGCGGTCACCCATCCAAGTACTGACCGCGCCCGACGTTGCTTAACTTCGGTGATCGGACGAGAACCGGTGTATTCAACGTGGTATGGACGTTGGCGATTGCTTTTTCGGAAATCGTCACGTGTATTTGTTTAATTTTTATGTACACCTAAACTTAAATAATATGTTTAGTTATATGACAATTGCTTAATTTCTACCGTTTAGACTTGTTTCTAGCAATGCACTGATTTAAACGTTATTCTCGTTACTTTAATAGTGACCATAGGAACAGTTCAGATCGTTCATAGATTTATAAGCGGTAAATTGTTTTATATTCGTCGAGTTCTTTATGTGTTACAAATAAATATATATTTTTCTTTTTAACCCGACGCAATGTTCGGAACTCGTTCCACTCCCGTCACGGATCGTCTTAGCATTGCAGTGACCACATCCAGTGCACGTATATACACTTTTAAAATTTTAAGAAACTATAGTTCGGCAGTAGAATCTCGTTAAATATTTGGTTTTAAAATTAAAATTAATAAAAATATAGTCATTACTTAAGGTATGGCGTAGAGAGTTATGACTGACTCTGACATTGCACATGTGAACGGGTGCTGTTTTGAGGTGGATGGATGGTGGACATGTCGCTGGCCCAGGTTTTATTTTCTTCAATTATAATTAACTAAAATCATAATAACTTTACATGAAATTGATGGCGATGCTTCACTAAATATTGACGTTTTTCGAACAACGATGACAGTAAATAAGAAACGGGCTGAATTTGTTTCGTGGTTTTTCTCAAACCGGGCAACCCTCGTACCTTTAACTTTAAGCTGGAGAGTCTTTTTATAGGTGATTATTTCGATAAGTAAAGTTTCGATAGAGACCCCCCTGGTTTTTCTATTTAATGTAACTGATCGCTGTTATTGATTTGACAGTCAAAACATTAAAATAAATAGACTAATAAAATCAATAATATTACATTTGAAATTTAAAAGCTTAAAAAAAATTGTACATTAATTCTACGTAGAATACGAAACCGTATCGGATGGTTGTCGCGATTTTCAAAATATTTATGTTAAAAGTAAATACAAAGAACAAACTTATATTTACTGTTTAAACTTTAGTGCAAAAGAGTAAAAGCAAAAAGCCAACATCACGCGGTGTTCCCAGGCGGTCACCCATCCAAGTACTGACCGCGCCCGACGTTGCTTAACTTCGGTGATCGGACGAGAACCGGTGTATTCAACGTGGTATGGACGTTGGCGATTGCTTTTTCGGAAATCGTCACGTGTATTTGTTTAATTTTTATGTACACCTAAACTTAAATAATATGTTTAGTTATATGACAATTGCTTAATTTCTACCGTTTAGACTTGTTTCTAGCAATGCACTGATTTAAACGTTATTCTCGTTACTTTAATAGTGACCATAGGAACAGTTCAGATCGTTCATAGATTTATAAGCGGTAAATTGTTTTATATTCGTCGAGTTCTTTATGTGTTACAAATAAATATATATTTTTCTTTTTAACCCGACGCAATGTTCGGAACTCGTTCCACTCCCGTCACGGATCGTCTTAGCATTGCAGTGACCACATCCAGTGCACGTATATACACTTTTAAAATTTTAAGAAACTATAGTTCGGCAGTAGAATCTCGTTAAATATTTGGTTTTAAAATTAAATTTAATAAAAATATAGTCATTACTTAAGGTATGGCGTAGAGAGTTATGACTGACTCTGACATTGCACATGTGAACGGGTGCTGTTTTGAGGTGGATGGATGGTGGACATGTCGCTGGCCCAGGTTTTATTTTCTTCAATTATAATTAACTAAAATCATAATAACTTTACATGAAATTGATGGCGATGCTTCACTAAATATTGACGTTTTTCGAACAACGATGACAGTAAATAAGAAACGGGCTGAATTTGTTTCGTGGTTTTTCTCAAACCGGGCAACCCTCGTACCTTTAACTTTAAGCTGGAGAGTCTTTTTATAGGTGATTATTTCGATAAGTAAAGTTTCGATAGAGACCCCCCTGGTTTTTCTATTTAATGTAACTGATCGCTGTTATTGATTTGACAGTCAAAACATTAAAATAAATAGACTAATAAAATCAATAATATTACATTTGAAATTTAAAAGCTTAAAAAAAATTGTACATTAATTCTACGTAGAATACGAAACCGTATCGGATGGTTGTCGCGATTTTCAAAATATTTATGTTAAAAGTAAATACAAAGAACAAACTTATATTTACTGTTTAAACTTTAGTGCAAAAGAGTAAAAGCAAAAAGCCAACATCACGCGGTGTTCCCAGGCGGTCACCCATCCAAGTACTGACCGCGCCCGACGTTGCTTAACTTCGGTGATCGGACGAGAACCGGTGTATTCAACGTGGTATGGACGTTGGCGATTGCTTTTTCGGAAATCGTCACGTGTATTTGTTTAATTTTTATGTACACCTAAACTTAAATAATATGTTTAGTTATATGACAATTGCTTAATTTCTACCGTTTAGACTTGTTTCTAGCAATGCACTGATTTAAACGTTATTCTCGTTACTTTAATAGTGACCATAGGAACAGTTCAGATCGTTCATAGATTTATAAGCGGTAAATTGTTTTATATTCGTCGAGTTCTTTATGTGTTACAAATAAATATATATTTTTCTTTTTAACCCGACGCAATGTTCGGAACTCGTTCCAATCCCGTCACGGATCGTCTTAGCATTGCAGTGACCACATCCAGTGCACGTATATACACTTTTAAAATTTTAAGAAACTATAGTTCGGCAGTAGAATCTCGTTAAATATTTGGTTTTAAAATTAAAATTAATAAAAATATAGTCATTACTTAAGGTATGGCGTAGAGAGTTATGACTGACTCTGACATTGCACATGTGAACGGGTGCTGTTTTGAGGTGGATGGATGGTGGACATGTCGCTGGCCCAGGTTTTATTTTCTTCAATTATAATTAACTAAAATCATAATAACTTTACATGAAATTGATGGCGATGCTTCACTAAATATTGACGTTTTTCGAACAACGATGACAGTAAATAAGAAACGGGCTGAATTTGTTTCGTGGTTTTTCTCAAACCGGGCAACCCTCGTACCTTTAACTTTAAGCTGGAGAGTCTTTTTATAGGTGATTATTTCGATAAGTAAAGTTTCGATAGAGACCCCCCTGGTTTTACTATTTAATGTAACTGATCGCTGTTATTGATTTGACAGTCAAAACATTAAAATAAATAGACTAATAAAATCAATAATATTACATTTGAAATTTAAAAGCTTAAAAAAAATTGTACATTAATTCTACGTAGAATACGAAACCGTATCGGATGGTTGTCGCGATTTTCAAAATATTTATGTTAAAAGTAAATACAAAGAACAAACTTATATTTACTGTTTAAACTTTAGTGCAAAAGAGTAAAAGCAAAAAGCCAACATCACGCGGTGTTCCCAGGCGGTCACCCATCCAAGTACTGACCGCGCCCGACGTTGCTTAACTTCGGTGATCGGACGAGAACCGGTGTATTCAACGTGGTATGGACGTTGGCGATTGCTTTTTCGGAAATCGTCACGTGTATTTGTTTAATTTTTATGTACACCTAAACTTAAATAATATGTTTAGTTATATGACAATTGCTTAATTTCTACCGTTTAGACTTGTTTCTAGCAATGCACTGATTTAAACGTTATTCTCGTTACTTTAATAGTGACCATAGGAACAGTTCAGATCGTTCATAGATTTATAAGCGGTAAATTGTTTTATATTCGTCGAGTTCTTTATGTGTTACAAATAAATATATATTTTTCTTTTTAACCCGACGCAATGTTCGGAACTCGTTCCACTCCCGTCACGGATCGTCTTAGCATTGCAGTGACCACATCCAGTGCACGTATATACACTTTTAAAATTTTAAGAAACTATAGTTCGGCAGTAGAATCTCGTTAAATATTTGGTTTTAAAATTAAAATTAATAAAAATATAGTCATTACTTAAGGTATGGCGTAGAGAGTTATGACTGACTCTGACATTGCACATGTGAACGGGTGCTGTTTTGAGGTGGATGGATGGTGGACATGTCGCAGGCCCAGGTTTTATTTTCTTCAATTATAATTAACTAAAATCATAATACCTTTACATGAAATTGATGGCGATGCATCACTAAATATTGACGTTTTTCGAACAACGATGACAGTAAATAATTAACGGGCTGAATTTGTTTCGTGGTTTTTCTCAAACCGGGCAACCCTCATACCTTTAACTTTAAGTTCGAGAGTCTTTTTATAGGTGATTATTTCGATAAGTAAAGTTTCGATAGAGACCCACTGGTTTTTCTATTTAATTGCTTTCTCTATTTGCTGATCGCTGTTATTGATTTGACAGTCAAAACATTAAAATAAATAGACTTTTTTTTTTTTTTTTTTTTTTTTTTTCCGTTGGAAAAACCCGTTACGGGTACCCCGTCGGCCCAGGGGGGTGACGGCCGGGGGGTTATGTGGGACTACCCGACAGCATAGAGGATGCTGCCATTTTTAAGGCTACCCACTAAAAAACCAACGGTTGCCCTCTTTGCCGTAATGGGACGTCACGGGATCGCGTTAGCACACACCGTGACGCCCCGGCGAGACCCCCCGAATGAGGGTGCCCCGAGCAACGTAGAGCACCCTCCCATCGCAGGCCTATGTTAGGTGAGAGGGGTCACCCTCCCCCCTCACCAGGCCTACAACTGGGGAAGGAAGCGGCGGGCGTATTCCCGCCTCCTTCTACCCAGTCTTCCCCGATGGAGCGGGTCAGTGGACGAGGCTGACTCCCTGACCCGCTCCGCGGCCTCCTTTGCGGCTATGACTTGCTCACAGAAGGAGGCCATTGCGACCCAGCACCTCTCACTGCTGACCATCGCGCTGATAACGCGCGGCAGCGAGAGGTCCCTGCCAATCACGCCCACCAGCTCAGTGCGCTGGTGGTCCCAGGCGGCGCATTCCGCCAAGGTGTGACGAGCCGAGTCTAACGGACTCGTCACAGTGATGGCAGGAGGGGGTCGCCTCCCTTCGTGCTATCCTGTGCAGGTACCCACCGAAGCAACCATGCCCGGTCAGCACCTGCACAAGACGGAACGTAAGCGTTCCGTGCCGCCGATTGATCCAGTGGTTGAAGTGAGGGCGGACCGCCTCCACTGTGATCAGACCGGCGGCAGGGGACTCTAAGTCCCTGTTCCACCGTCGCATCAGGGCTCGGTGAGCTAGAGCCCTGATTCGCGCCACCTCGGGCCTTACCCCCGTGGCCAAGGCTTCTGCCCGGTGCCAGTACACGGCTGCGAGCACCTCCGCCTGTAGCTCCCAGGGCGGATCGCTCGCTAGGAGTGTAGCCGCCGTGAAGGACACCGTACGGTACCCCCTGATCATCCTCACCGCTAGGACCCTTTGCGTTCTTCGCAACAGGGTCCTTGAGTGAGCGGTGAGGGACTCCGACCATATGGGAGCACCGTATAGGGCCATGCTCCTCACGATGCCGGCATATAGGCGCCGGCATGGAGCCTGCGGCCCACCGACGTTAGGCAGAAGCCTTCCCAAGGCAGCTGCGGTGGAAACCAACTTCGGGGCGAGAAGGGAGAAGTGCGCCCCGAAGTTCCACCTTCCGTCCAGGGTGAGGCCCAGATACTTCATCTGGGCCTTCACCACCACCTCCGAACCCTGGACGGAGATGGACGCCCGACGAGGGGGACCTCGCCGAGGGCCGTGGAACAGGATGGCCTCCGTTTTAGTGACGGAGACCTCCAAACCCAGCAGCCCTATGCGGTCCGCAACGAGCGTTGCACCGACGGTAGCAAGACGGGCCGCTTCCGCAAAGCTCCCTCCCCGTGCTGTGACGAGGGTGTCATCAGCGTAACAAAACACCCTCACCCGGGGAAGGAGAGGACAGCGGAGCAGCCAGTCAAAAAGAGTTCCAGTCCGAGTAAGCCCCATTTAGTTTGGACCCTGGGTCCTTTCAACATTTCCTGTGCTCTGAGCAACGCTACAGGACGACATCGCGCAGGTCGACCTACCCTACGATGCCACCCTGGCCTGCACCATCACGGTGTGACGCTTTCCGCCATGTCTCCGGGGACTTTCCACAGGGTGAGAGAACCATAGAGGCTCGTATGTAACCCCGATAGCTGAACTGGTCGGAACTCCCAAAATAAATAGACTAATAAAATCAATAATATTACATTTGAAATTTAAAAGCTTAAAAAAAAAATTGTACATTAATTCTACGTAGAATACGAAACCGTATCGGATGGTTGTCGCGATTTTCAAAATATTTATGTTAAAAGTAAATACAAAGAACAAACTTATATTTACTGTTTAAACTTTAGTGCAAAAGAGTAAAAGCAAAAAGCCAACATCACGCGGTGTTCCCAGGCGGTCACCCATCCAAGTACTGACCGCGCCCGACGTTGCTTAACTTCGGTGATCGGACGAGAACCGGTGTATTCAACGTGGTATGGACGTTGGCGATTGCTTTTTCGGAAATCGTCACGTGTATTTGTTTAATTTTTATGTACACCTAAACTTAAATAATATGTTTAGTTATATGACAATTGCTTAATTTCTACCGTTTAGACTTGTTTCTAGCAATGCACTGATTTAAACGTTATTCTCGTTACTTTAATAGTGACCATAGGAACAGTTCAGATCGTTCATAGATTTATAAGCGGTAAATTGTTTTATATTCGTCGAGTTCTTTATGTGTTACAAATAAATATATATTTTTCTTTTTAACCCGACGCAATGTTCGGAACTCGTTCCACTCCCGTCACGGATCGTCTTAGCATTGCAGTGACCACATCCAGTGCACGTATATACACTTTTAAAATTTTAAGAAACTATAGTTCGGCAGTAGAATCTCGTTAAATATTTGGTTTTAAAATTAAAATTAATAAAAATATAGTCATTACTTAAGGTATGGCGTAGAGAGTTATGACTGACTCTGACATTGCACATGTGAACGGGTGCTGTTTTGAGGTGGATGGATGGTGGACATGTCGCTGGCCCAGGTTTTATTTTCTTCAATTATAATTAACTAAAATCATAATAACTTTACATGAAATTGATGGCGATGCTTCACTAAATATTGACGTTTTTCGAACAACGATGACAGTAAATAAGAAACGGGCTGAATTTGTTTCGTGGTTTTTCTCAAACCGGGCAACCCTCGTACCTTTAACTTTAAGCTGGAGAGTCTTTTTATAGGTGATTATTTCGATAAGTAAAGTTTCGATAGAGACCCCCCTGGTTTTTCTATTTAATGTAACTGATCGCTGTTATTGATTTGACAGTCAAAACATTAAAATAAATAGACTAATAAAATCAATAATATTACATTTGAAATTTAAAAGCTTAAAAAAAATTGTACATTAATTCTACGTAGAATACGAAACCGTATCAGATGGTTGTCGCGATTTTCAAAATATTTATGTTAAAAGTAAATACAAAGAACAAACTTATATTTACTGTTTAAACTTTAGTGCAAAAGAGTAAAAGCAAAAAGCCAACATCACGCGGTGTTCCCAGGCGGTCACCCATCCAAGTACTGACCGCGCCCGACGTTGCTTAACTTCGGTGATCGGACGAGAACCGGTGTATTCAACGTGGTATGGACGTTGGCGATTGCTTTTTCGGAAATCGTCACGTGTATTTGTTTAATTTTTATGTACACCTAAACTTAAATAATATGTTTAGTTATATGACAATTGCTTAATTTCTACCGTTTAGACTTGTTTCTAGCAATGCACTGATTTAAACGTTATTCTCGTTACTTTAATAGTGACCATAGGAACAGTTCAGATCGTTCATAGATTTATAAGCGGTAAATTGTTTTATATTCGTCGAGTTCTTTATGTGTTACAAATAAATATATATTTTTCTTTTTAACCCGACGCAATGTTCGGAACTCGTTCCACTCCCGTCACGGATCGTCTTAGCATTGCAGTGACCACATCCAGTGCACGTATATACACTTTTAAAATTTTAAGAAACTATAGTTCGGCAGTAGAATCTCGTTAAATATTTGGTTTTAAAATTAAAATTAATAAAAATATAGTCATTACTTAAGGTATGGCGTAGAGAGTTATGACTGACTCTGACATTGCACATGTGAACGGGTGCTGTTTTGAGGTGGATGGATGGTGGACATGTCGCAGGCCCAGGTTTTATTTTCTTCAATTATAATTAACTAAAATCATAATACCTTTACATGAAATTGATGGCGATGCTTCACTAAATATTGACGTTTTTCGAACAACGATGACAGTAAATAAGAAACGGGCTGAATTTGTTTCGTGGTTTTTCTCAAACCGGGCAACCCTCATACCTTTAACTTTAAGTTCGAGAGTCTTTTTATAGGTGATTATTTCGATAAGTAAAGTTTCGATAGAGACCCACTGGTTTTTCTATTTAATTGCTTTCTCTATTTGCTGATCGCTGTTATTGATTTGACAGTCAAAACATTAAAATAAATAGACTTTTTTTTTTTTTTTTTTTTTTTTTTTCCGTTGGAAAAACCCGTTACGGGTACCCCGTCGGCCCAGGGGGGTGACGGCCGGGGGGTTATGTGGGACTACCCGACAGCATAGAGGATGCTGCCATTTTTAAGGCTACCCACTAAAAAACCAACGGTTGCCCTCTTTGCCGTAATGGGACGTCACGGGATCGCGTTAGCACACACCGTGACGCCCCGGCGAGACCCCCCGAATGAGGGTGCCCCGAGCAACGTAGAGCACCCTCCCATCGCAGGCCTATGTTAGGTGAGAGGGGTCACCCTCCCCCCTCACCAGGCCTACAACTGGGGAAGGAAGCGGCGGGCGTATTCCCGCCTCCTTCTACCCAGTCTTCCCCGACGGAGCGGGTCAGTGGACGAGGCTGACTCCCTGACCCGCTCCGCGGCCTCCTTTGCGGCTATGACTTGCTCACAGAAGGAGGCCATTGCGACCCAGCACCTCTCACTGCTGACCATCGCGCTGATAACGCGCGGCAGCGAGAGGTCCCTGCCAATCACGCCCACCAGCTCAGTGCGCTGGTGGTCCCAGGCGGCGCATTCCGCCAAGGTGTGACGAGCCGAGTCTAACGGACTCGTCACAGTGATGGCAGGAGGGGGTCGCCTCCCTTCGTGCTATCCTGTGCAGGTACCCACCGAAGCAACCATGCCCGGTCAGCACCTGCACAAGACGGAACGTAAGCGTTCCGTGCCGCCGATTGATCCAGTGGTTGAAGTGAGGGCGGACCGCCTCCACTGTGATCAGACCGGCGGCAGGGGACTCTAAGTCCCTGTTCCACCGTCGCATCAGGGCTCGGTGAGCTAGAGCCCTGATTCGCGCCACCTCGGGCCTTACCCCCGTGGCCAAGGCTTCTGCCCGGTGCCAGTACACGGCTGCGAGCACCTCCGCCTGTAGCTCCCAGGGCGGATCGCTCGCTAGGAGTGTAGCCGCCGTGAAGGACACCGTACGGTACCCCCTGATCATCCTCACCGCTAGGACCCTTTGCGTTCTTCGCAACAGGGTCCTTGAGTGAGCGGTGAGGGACTCCGACCATATGGGAGCACCGTATAGGGCCATGCTCCTCACGATGCCGGCATATAGGCGCCGGCATGGAGCCTGCGGCCCACCGACGTTAGGCAGAAGCCTTCCCAAGGCAGCTGCGGTGGAAACCAACTTCGGGGCGAGAAGGGAGAAGTGCGCCCCGAAGTTCCACCTTCCGTCCAGGGTGAGGCCCAGATACTTCATCTGGGCCTTCACCACCACCTCCGAACCCTGGACGGAGATGGACGCCCGACGAGGGGGACCTCGCCGAGGGCCGTGGAACAGGATGGCCTCCGTTTTAGTGACGGAGACCTCCAAACCCAGCAGCCCTATGCGGTCCGCAACGAGCGTTGCACCGACGGTAGCAAGACGGGCCGCTTCCGCAAAGCTCCCTCCCCGTGCTGTGACGAGGGTGTCATCAGCGTAACAAAACACCCTCACCCGGGGAAGGAGAGGACAGCGGAGCAGCCAGTCAAAAAGAGTTCCAGTCCGAGTAAGCCCCATTTAGTTTGGACCCTGGGTCCTTTCAACATTTCCTGTGCTCTGAGCAACGCTACAGGACGACATCGCGCAGGTCGACCTACCCTACGATGCCACCCTGGCCTGCACCATCACGGTGTGACGCTTTCCGCCATGTCTCCGGGGACTTTCCACAGGGTGAGAGAACCATAGAGGCTCGTATGTAACCCCGATAGCTGAACTGGTCGGAACTCCCAAAATAAATAGACTAATAAAATCAATAATATTACATTTGAAATTTAAAAGCTTAAAAAAAAAATTGTACATTAATTCTACGTAGAATACGAAACCGTATCGGATGGTTGTCGCGATTTTCAAAATATTTATGTTAAAAGTAAATACAAAGAACAAACTTATATTTACTGTTTAAACTTTAGTGCAAAAGAGTAAAAGCAAAAAGCCAACATCACGCGGTGTTCCCAGGCGGTCACCCATCCAAGTACTGACCGCGCCCGACGTTGCTTAACTTCGGTGATCGGACGAGAACCGGTGTATTCAACGTGGTATGGACGTTGGCGATTGCTTTTTCGGAAATCGTCACGTGTATTTGTTTAATTTTTATGTACACCTAAACTTAAATAATATGTTTAGTTATATGACAATTGCTTAATTTCTACCGTTTAGACTTGTTTCTAGCAATGCACTGATTTAAACGTTATTCTCGTTACTTTAATAGTGACCATAGGAACAGTTCAGATCGTTCATAGATTTATAAGCGGTAAATTGTTTTATATTCGTCGAGTTCTTTATGTGTTACAAATAAATATATATTTTTCTTTTTAACCCGACGCAATGTTCGGAACTCGTTCCACTCCCGTCACGGATCGTCTTAGCATTGCAGTGACCACATCCAGTGCACGTATATACACTTTTAAAATTTTAAGAAACTATAGTTCGGCAGTAGAATCTCGTTAAATATTTGGTTTTAAAATTAAAATTAATAAAAATATAGTCATTACTTAAGGTATGGCGTAGAGAGTTATGACTGACTCTGACATTGCACATGTGAACGGGTGCTGTTTTGAGGTGGATGGATGGTGGACATGTCGCTGGCCCAGGTTTTATTTTCTTCAATTATAATTAACTAAAATCATAATAACTTTACATGAAATTGATGGCGATGCTTCACTAAATATTGACGTTTTTCGAACAACGATGACAGTAAATAAGAAACGGGCTGAATTTGTTTCGTGGTTTTTCTCAAACCGGGCAACCCTCGTACCTTTAACTTTAAGCTGGAGAGTCTTTTTATAGGTGATTATTTCGATAAGTAAAGTTTCGATAGAGACCCCCCTGGTTTTTCTATTTAATGTAACTGATCGCTGTTATTGATTTGACAGTCAAAACATTAAAATAAATAGACTAATAAAATCAATAATATTACATTTGAAATTTAAAAGCTTAAAAAAAATTGTACATTAATTCTACGTAGAATACGAAACCGTATCGGATGGTTGTCGCGATTTTCAAAATATTTATGTTAAAAGTAAATACAAAGAACAAACTTATATTTACTGTTTAAACTTTAGTGCAAAAGAGTAAAAGCAAAAAGCCAACATCACGCGGTGTTCCCAGGCGGTCACCCATCCAAGTACTGACCGCGCCCGACGTTGCTTAACTTCGGTGATCGGACGAGAACCGGTGTATTCAACGTGGTATGGACGTTGGCGATTGCTTTTTCGGAAATCGTCACGTGTATTTGTTTAATTTTTATGTACACCTAAACTTAAATAATATGTTTAGTTATATGACAATTGCTTAATTTCTACCGTTTAGACTTGTTTCTAGCAATGCACTGATTTAAACGTTATTCTCGTTACTTTAATAGTGACCATAGGAACAGTTCAGATCGTTCATAGATTTATAAGCGGTAAATTGTTTTATATTCGTCGAGTTCTTTATGTGTTACAAATAAATATATATTTTTCTTTTTAACCCGACGCAATGTTCGGAACTCGTTCCACTCCCGTCACGGATCGTCTTAGCATTGCAGTGACCACATCCAGTGCACGTATATACACTTTTAAAACTTTAAGAAACTATAGTTCGGCAGTAGAATCTCGTTAAATATTTGGTTTTAAAATTAAAATTAATAAAAATATAGTCATTACTTAAGGTATGGCGTAGAGAGTTATGACTGACTCTGACATTGCACATGTGAACGGGTGCTGTTTTGAGGTGGATGGACGGTGGACATGTCGCTGGCCCAGGTTTTATTTTATTCAATTATAATTAACTAAAATCATAATACCTTTACATGAAATTGATGGCGATGCATCACTAAATATTGACGTTTTTCGAACAACGATGACAGTAAATAAGTAACGGGCTGAATTTGTTTCGTGGTTTTTCTCAAACCGGGCAACCCTCGTACCTTTAACTTTAAGCTGGAGAGTCTTTTTATACGTGATTATTTCGATAAGTAAAGTTTCGATAGAGACCCCCCTGGTTTTTCTATTTAATGTAACTGATCGCTGTTATTGATTTGACAGTCAAAACATTAAAATAAATAGACTAATAAAATCAATAATGTTACATTTGAAATTTAAAAGCTTAAAAAAAATTGTACATTAATTCTACGTAGAATACGAAACCGTATCGGATGGTTGTCGCGATTTTCAAAATATTTATGTTAAAAGTAAATACAAAGAACAAACTTATATTTACTGTTTAAACTTTAGTGCAAAAGAGTAAAAGCAAAAAGCCAACATCACGCGGTGTTCCCAGGCGGTCACCCATCCAAGTACTGACCGCGCCCGACGTTGCTTAACTTCGGTGATCGGACGAGAACCGGTGTATTCAACGTGGTATGGACGTTGGCGATTGCTTTTTCGGAAATCGTCACGTGTATTTGTTTAATTTTTAATATACACCTAAACTTAAATAATATGTATAGTTATATGACAATAACTTAAACGTTATTCCCGTTAGTTAAGTAATGATAGCTCAACCAGAAAACACCGAATTACGGTTCAGGTTCCAAAGTCCCGTACAAAGCGTTTCGGTTGTATTTTCCTTGTGCAGATGGTGAAAGTTTGGAATTCTCTGCCAAAGTCCGTGTTTCCAGATTTTATATTTTCGTTTACGTTAAAAACATTTTTTTTTTTAACTTTTACGTATATGTTATTTTCTACTTGTGTATAGTTTTATAGCCAAGTTGTTTTACAGAAATTGCTGATGAAACTCTTAAGAATTGTTTGTAGGTGCTCAGGAAAAAACTTGAGAAATACCGACTTGTTATTTGTATAAACAAAAGTGCGCAGACTTGCTCGTTGTATTGTATGTTGTCTGACTGATTTATAGCGACTAGTTGTATGTATGATATATTATTGTACTTCCGTCATGAAAATAACATTTAGGATTTCGGATGTTCAATAAAGGTACACTTATGTCCATGTTTTATAAAAGTCATTATAACACCTTAAGTAAACGTCAACAAGCCATGATGATTTCGTTTTTGTTATCGTAACTGTTAATTTGTTGTTCAATATAGAAACATTCGTCAGACAAAGTATAATTGAAATATTTAAAATAAGCAAGACTGCTTATTAAAAAAAAATATATATTCTTTGATAAAATCAATTAACAATATGTTTTAGAATAATGTGGTATGGTCATTATCAGTTGGTTTTATTAACTTGTTAGTTTAGTAATAATTTGTTAGTTTATTATTAACCATTTGTGTCGAAAAATTATAGTATTGTATAAAAATTGAGAATCTGACTTAGTTCGATAAGTTTTATCTTATAAAGCGAGAGGGTCAGAGGTGTCTTATCTTGAGGGACTTTAATCTCTTTTTTAAATAAACAGATTTGACGCCTCATAGGAATTGATTATTTAGTAATATGTATGTTCTAATCACCATTTATAAAAAATATAAATTTGAATTTAGTAGTATTAGGACGAAATGTTACAAGAAACAGTTTTTGTTTAGCACGAAATAGTAGTTTGCCAGAAGAGAAAGAAAATCATATCATAGAAGAGAAAGATAACAAACAATTTAACACACAAATTAAAAACTTCTCAAACATGAGAAGAATGTATTTTAACAATCGAATAATTTTTTTTGTCCATTAATCGCTAAAAGATATACTATTATTTTTGGTATGTGAACGTTTTCACTATTCTAATGCTCTGTGTATGTGTGCGTTATATTTTTAAGACCCCTTTACGAATATTTCAGAATGGGCTTTGGGAGTTTTATCAGTACTTAAGCAGTAAGCTCATATGCCGCCGCTAGTAGCCGAGATAAATTATTCTTCATGAACTGCTCTTTTAGGAAAGCTGTGGTATTTTATATAATAATACATAGTATTTATCTTATTTCTAGTTATTTAATATTGACAAACTTCAATGACTTGAAAGTTATTAAATTAAAGAAAAATAACCGGTCTCGTATATATTCATATTATATAAAAAAGTCCTTAAATTCGTTTACATTAATAAGCAAGATAATAAAAAGTTTATATATAGTTAGGTATGTGATCTGATGGCGACGAATAAATTGAGTGAAATTAATAATTAAAATTTATAATATTACATAGAGATGAATAATTAAGACACTTAAGTTAATGTGCCATAATCATTTCAGACCATTTCATTTCTCTTTTATTTATAGGAGAGTTACAAAATTTGTCACCAAATAATATTATATACGTAAAGTATTTACGAGTAATTTTAAACAAAACTTACAGCACCTTTGAGTTTTTATGACCATCTCATTTTTAATTTCTAATTGAGTCTGAGCCTAGATAATTAACGGATTAAAATATATTATCGATTTATTAATATAAAGATCACGACACAACTTTGTAACAAAACAGTATATGAAGATCATTGCTAAGTATAAGTGATACCTCGTAAGTTTTGACGTATGTTATCCCTAATAAATTGAAAGGATCCAACTTTTATTAGATCTTTGATTTATTGTCATAAAAGCTGGCGAAGGTCACATCTATTTTTATATCCAAGTGGCAGTATAGAGTAGCTTTTAGGGTTCATTTAATGAATCAAGTGTTACCGGATGCGAGCCTCATTTAATAACTTCCAGGTTAAAACAATGTTGTAGTATGTTTTGTTTCCTATTAACTTCGTGGTTAAGGAAGTTCTTTTAATGAAGTTTATTTTCGAAATCCGATTTTTGTAATATTTTTTGCTGTTTGATTTACATTCTGATGTGTTCTAAATAATTCTAAATACTTTTTAAAATACTTATATATGTGTGTTTCTCGTGACCTGATTGGAAAATTGAAAACACGTAGTTTTCAATTAAAATATAAAAACCAAAAAACTGCTTGATTAATTAAGCTGGAAAACTAATCAGCTCTAAGGAGTTCGCATTAATTTTCCCCAATAAAAACGTCAGTCAGAATTACTTAGTTCCTGAGAAAATGGATTTGAAAAAAGTGCTTATATACATACACCCATACAAACCCACACACGTCGACACAAACAAAATATATATTAAAAATCATAACGATTACAAGAACTTTCTTTAAAAATATTATTTCTATTGTGTCGTGTTAAAATAAAATAATAATATTAGTAAAATCTATTCATAAAACTTTTAATGTTTAAAAAAACAGTTTCAGTACTATTAACAATAGAACAATTAACTCGCCACAGAGCTGGGCAGCCATTTGCAATACTCTCAGACACTATACAAGCAATTCCAGTTTCCATTAATGTAAAATTGATGTTGCGACGGTTCAAGTTTAATTTAGAAGATTAATTTTCACCACTAAAGGCTTCCGCATTTTGGCATTTATTGTATTAACTTGTTTTATCTTTTTATATATATTTAAAACGCGAATATAATGAAAAACTTAATTCTTATATTTCTAGTATTTATATCAAAGCAAAGTTTTTTATTTTTCTTTGGAATAATTATACAGGTAAAGTTTCTTGTTATCTCTGATGTTTTATATTCTTTCACGCCGAGAACAATCACAAGACCTTAATACTACTCGGGAGTTACTTCTTGATTAATGATACTTCAAGACAAACTTTCTTACAATAGCAAAGTTCCTTTGTTTTGAAATAACGGTTCCTCGTCGGAATAATTTTTTTATAAAAATAAATGATGTTTTGTGATTATAATATTTAAAAAGTTTATTATTTTGTTTTTCAGTAATTATGAGAAATTCATAATCTGTTTGATAT
Source organism: Mechanitis mazaeus (assembly GCA_959347395.1). Lineage (NCBI taxonomy): Eukaryota > Metazoa > Arthropoda > Insecta > Lepidoptera > Nymphalidae > Mechanitis > Mechanitis mazaeus. Next base: position 19,192,428 of record OY365750.1, read on the forward strand.
AATTTTTTATTACAGTTGTTTTAAACGCTTCTTTTCACGAAGACCTATATTTATGAGTAATATCCTTTATAAATAATATATTTCAATAGAAGCTCTTACTGAAGAAACTTAATTCAAACATAGTATTAGTTTTATAAATAGTCGGTACAACAGTATGACGATAAGGATAGACTCGGTTGAATACAATATCAATCCGCTCTTGTCCGCTAAGGTTTCAGTTTTTAGCTAGTAGCAGTAATGAGCGGTATGTTAACTTTAATAACTAAAATCGTGTGCAGTGATCTAGTTTCGCAAATGTAGAAATCCATGGTACATCGAAAAATAGAAAAAAAAATATTACGTATATAGTTTTTAAATAGAACTCTCGGGAAAGAAAACAATTGTTTGTGTATGTGGGTTAAAAATTGCTCAGTTACGGTACGACGGTCGGATGCGAGTGCAGTTATGCACATTGACAAATGTGAATGATTTCAAAAAGACAATATGAGAAAATATTTCTATTTCATGTTCCTATAATGCTGTTCTTTTTGATTTGATTTAATTTAAAATTTGGTCATTATTGTTTTTTAGTTGTATCATTGTTGTAAGTTCTTTTGAATAGTTTGATTTCAGTATTTCATAATAAATTAAATTAATTAAATATTTTTTAATTTTTAAATAACTTTAACTTACTTGTAACTAGGATCGTAAAAATTATAATTTCGTAATCCATGATTATTGTTATATACAATTATTCAGTACCCATGTTAATACTATCGGAATATTAGTGGAAGCTTGTACTCTCGTGACGAAATGTCTCTACGCTCTAAATAGTTGTAAATTGATTTTAACAACAATAATCAAATGAATTGTAAAATTATATATGATAGTGGATAGCGATGGTTGAGCGAGAAGACCATCATCTTGTAAACTTGGTGGTACATGGCTCATATTGTAAATGTAGCAAAACAACAACATCGAGCAACACTTAACTTCTAAACTGCTCTGAACCACGATCAAGAAGTTGTTAATGGTGACCAACTTCTTCACTTCTTTTTTTATTATCTCTTTAACCTTTTGAAATCTTTAACCTACAACTTCTTTAACCTTAAACCTGTTTAATCTTCAGTTTTTGTAGCACACACTTACTAACAACGCTAGGCAAATCGATAGCTCGTCTCCGGAGAAGTGACTAGGCCTGCGCCTGCAGAAGATGTCATCGTTGGCCCTTCCATATTTACAAATCAACTGACATCACTGTATTTTCCCTACCAACAAGTAATCAATTGACGAACTATTATTAAAGCAATATTGCTGTCTGCAAATTATATAACATATTTATTACCCGTTTATGGCCTGCAACTAAAACTAAAACCAATTTACAAATATAATATGTGCTTGTTTTTATATTAAATGTTAGAGCAATTTGACTATAGTTACTTAACATCTACAGTTGTGATATACGATGACAAGTCAATTGTATTATAAAACACAAAAGACCAACTTTATATTCTTTTAAAACATCCTTGTCATGGGTATCAAATAAAAGGCTTTGGTTTGGTTTCGTTTCTAAAATACAGAACGGTCTAAAAAATTTAAAATTAAATATGGGTTGTTCTTTGTAAATGAATCAATAGAATAATAATATTAATCACGTATGGTTAAATTAGTAATATAATTTAATGAAGATACAGCAAATGCAGATAACATACAATGAATGAAACACATGTTATATACATTTTCTTTCACGTAAACACACAACTTTGAATTATAACACTGACTGTTGTTTAGATTCTGGAGTTTACAAAAGAGCGACAATAGACGGTTTTGAAATATCGTGTTTCAGCCGCAGTTCAATGAACCAACTTGAAGGTTAGATCTTGAAATATAGTAATACCTCAGTTATTTCTGTTTGATATCTTTTTGTTTTAATATATTACTAATCTTAGCATATTGCGGTAGAAGAAAGTTTTTTCAAATAACATATCGTACATTACACAATATAAAATATAAAGTTTTTACTAAGAATCGAGAGAAATAAAGGATAATGTTATTTTCAACTCACAAACTGTCAAAGTTTTATTCAATAGTTCAATCAATTATTATAATATTCTGTTGGAACAGCTACTAATTGTTAAAAGCAATTCGCTATCCAAATCTATGATTTTGTGAAATTCAATACTATTTCGTACAAAATTTGTATTTCTCAGTTACAAAGGAAGTTTTGAATCTATCGGACGTGTCTATCATCACAGAGATATTGAATATAAATTCTTCACAAATATCTTAAATAATAATCATAATTACAGTAATTAAAATCTAAATAAGGCGACTACTGACGATCTAATCAAAGTGAAAACAATAAGCAGATATGTAATTGTCATAATAAGTAATAATTGTAAAATGAAATACTTAATAAATACTTGAAATCTGTATAAAATAATAAGTAGATGACTTAGTGCAATATAAATAATTACAAGCATACCTGAAGTAATTTTCAATAATAGTAATATATTACAATAAAATTATTTTACGGGTATAACTCCCGTTTATTATTATATTTTTAAATTTAATAATTAATTTAGTTTATCCCACGACCACCCTTGTCAGTCAGCTACCGTCAGAAAATCTTTGTTTCAGAGAGCACGTAACCTCTGCGACGCTGAACATCTAGAGGACGAGCTGCAGCATGTCAAGCATGCTCTTATCAACAACAAGCTGCCCGTGCCTCGCCAGCGTCGCAGGAACCATACGAAGCCACCCACAGTTGAGCGGCAACCAGCACTTCTACCATATGTGAAAAGGGTTACTGACAGAATAGACAAAATCTTGAAGAAGGTTTCAATAAGGACAATTTACAAACCACATAAAAAAGTGAGCCAATTTCCTGAAACCAGTTAAAAGTAATATTCCCTTGCAATGTGCCGGTGTACAAACTTGATTGTGATTGTTGCTTATCATACATTGGTCAAACAAAGAGGAGCATCGGTACTAGAATCAAGGAACACATCTCAGATTTAAAAAATAGGCATACGTCGAAGTCGGCAGTATGTGAACACACAATAGACAAGCCCAACCACTTTCTCCGCTTTGATAAACCAAAGATACTCGCTCGTGAATACAGATATATACCAAGAATGATTCGCGAGGCTATAAATGTTAAAAAAACATCCTAATTTTAATAGAGAAGATGGTTGGAATCTATCGAACACCTGGGATCCTATCATGAAAAATATTAAATCCCATGTCCGTGAACAGACTGCCAAGCCCATAGACACAGTTAGTGCGTTTTGTGTGCATCCTGAACTCTATGCCCGTAAACTCAGGAACCGTTGGAGGTAGGTGACAAAAAAAACTGACTGACTGACAGACACCATCATCTCGTCTTACCACGAACACGTTTGCTGCAAAGCATTCGAGACGTCGGGTTAAATATAAAAATGTAATAATAAACTCGCGTTATATCCGTAAAATAGTTTTATTGACAATCTCGTGTAAATCTTAGAAAACAGTAATTTATTATATTTTCAGTAATAATATTATATAATTCGATAATTGATTTAGTACAAAAAAGACATTCTGTTTCTTACATATTTTTATTAACTAAACTTAAGAGGTATTACTACCCTCTTCTGTGTAGTTTCTTTGTGTTCGCAGTCAAAACTCATTGACTTTCTAGAAAATATTGAATGTTATTGAACTCATAACAACATAGTTCGTATCTGCACAAATATTTAAAAATTTTTCGTATAGTCAGATATTACTATAGTATTTAAAGATTTAACATGTAGCCTTACTAAGACATTGTATATTGGTCATATTGTGGGTACGAATAATGTGATACTCAGATGTGTCCTTAAAATATTATGTTGAAGACAGATATGATCTTCTATACTTTAAGGATCTCAGATACTAAGACCGTATACAAGGTTGCTCTAAGTAGTAACATTATTAGTACCATAAGAAACTTACAATTTTCAACGAAAAATAACCCTAATAAAAAGTAAAAGAATATAATAGAAGAAACTATCAAATGGATTTTAAAACAAATATTTCTTATTACGATCCAGGAGGAAGATTATTTAGCATTACGGTACTATCGTATTGCTTGATAGTTTTGTATGGTTAAAAAGAACAGTCCTTCGGCGGGTGGTTCAACGCATGATAGCTAGCAGTTTTATAAATTTAAAAAATGCAAAAAAAAAAAAGCTTTGAGGAACTTTACATACTCTTTGGCATAGAAGATTAATAATCATAAATGTGTAAATAAATGAATGTATATGAATATTTATTTATATAATGTTACATTTATTTTTAATTATAATAAGGTCCAGATTCAGATAAAAATTTTAATATATTACAAGTTTTGTTCGTATACATAAAGCTCAGTAAGTTTTATGATTGTATGAATTCAATATTCTTTCTTATTTTACGTGCTATCTTTTGATCTTGACAAGATGTGCTGAACAGTTTTGGCAGGAAATTTGTTTCACAATAAAAGATTTCATCAATTCTTTCTTTTATATAGCTTTAGATAAAATATAGTTGTATATTGAATCTGAACCATATTATATGTGGGGTTATTTTCAAAAGTATTTATTAAAAGAAGCTAATTAATATATTTCTTGCATAAAAATGTAACAACAATACCTTTGTAAGTTTATGGCTATCACTGAAATAAATAAAACCAGTGAGCCAGACATCTAGTTTTTGTTTTGACAATCGTCGGTTCGATTGAAAATGCTTGACCATGTCAGTAACCAAGAGTATTTCCTGCTAATATCTTTGTTGCTGATGAAATCTTGAGATTAGAGTTTTGTGTGTTGTGAATTGTATGCGTTATCACTGTAATGGACAGTTGAAGAACTATGTATAACTAGATATAATAAATATTTTGTGTTGTTGTTTTTACGATACTGACTTTGAATAAAAGTGAAACGTATAACATTAAAGACGTTTTATATATATATATGTGTATTGTTCTTTCTATTCGGCAATTGAGGAGCAATTTCGTATGATAGAGGTTCTTGTATTTTCTACTCTACATAATACAGGCGCGATGCAAAGAGTAATAAGTATTATATATTTAAAAGTGTTATTCCTTATATAATTAGCTTAATAAATTTTATGCTAGTAATGGACTTAACTACTAACTTATATGTTACCTGGCCATTGTATGCATAAGTATTTAGTACAAAAAAGAGAGCTTATTTTAGTCAAGTTTATAAAATGCATTGAAAATTTTATGGACGGCAGAGAAAGTATACAATTTTTAAAAAGTGGGTCAATGAAAGTTATTGAGCTGAGCGAAGCGAAGCTCTTTACTACTCAAATTTTGTTACCCTACTCCTCCTTCAATTTACGAGGTACAAGCACGAAATATTGCACACATGCGCATAATGAGCAAAACTCTGCAAAACTGGATTGAAAATCAGCCGAATTATAATTATAAATTTTGCTCAAAACAAGTATTGCCATCAAATCATTTTTATCCATAAATATATATTAATATTTAACTCTAGACATTGATGCGCTCGACTGCGTCGCGAGGCTAACCCCGCTTGCGTAGACCTAGTATGTAAGATCCATTTCTCTAATTTATGTTGAGAGACTGTATATGAGCAAAAACACAATTTTAATTTATTTTATTTTTAGAAAACTACTCGTGGAAAGCCAGGGCGGGACGCTAGCAATTTAATAAATTAGCATAAATAATATTTTAATGCAACTCTTACAGTTTCAGTTGTAAACGTGTTTATTTACGATATAACAAGCTCGTTAAATGAAAAGTATCTTCATTAAGAGAGTTGATATTATTATCTGAGTTTTCGTCAAAATGTGAGATAGGCTTAAATTTACGATACAAATTGCCAACATTTGTAACTTTGTGGTGTAACGCTCAGTTTAGAGAAGTGGAATGAACACAATTTGTAACATTGGAGTAGCAACTCTTAGTAATTATTTTTTATGTAAAATTCTTTCTCCAAGAGAGTTTTATTTAAGAATTTTCGGTTTCAGTGGCTTTTAAAGAGGGAATTTTTTTTTTTTTCAAAAATATTATACGTAAACTATAAAAAAACTGACCCTCAATTGTTTTTTGGCATACAGTTATATATGACAGTTAATGATATCTTAAAACTTCAACTTTTTATAGTATAATAGAACAATGTATATAGTATAATGAAGAATTTTTTTTTGTGAATTTACTTATACTACTTACTTATTGTGAATATACTTTGAGTGCATTGCACCTCTATTTATATTATAGAAACAAGTAATATTGTTAGCCATTGTTTGCTATCAATTTCAGAAGCTTTCGTATTAATTTTTTATGTTAAATGTTTAAAAAGTAGTAGTATCACTTTTTTTGTGTGCAAATAAAGGTTTTTGTAGGAAACATAAACAAATAAACAATATACATAAAATGGACAAAATTTATTAGACTTGCATAAATATATATCAAAAATATGCGATATATATATATAACAAAAATATGCGAACGTGAAGAATGAAAACAGCGTCTCTGTTCCAAAAAAAAAAACCTTTCAATTCAATATGAACACGTGTTAAAAGCAATACAAAATACCCGATGAACTTATGATTTCAGGAATAAGTTTATGGTTAATTTTAAAACATTAAAGTTGGAGCGAGATGTACAACAGCGAAATTTTTCTTTGATGAAGTTAAAGATCTGGGCCTTTCGAACCTACTTCTGGCGCACTAATCATTACTTTGCGATCCTTCGACAGGCATCTGCTCTTGAATTCATAGATGATAAGAAATTTTTTAATGTCAAAAATATTTTAGAAATTTTACAAATAAGATAAGAAATATTAAGCAAGTCAATAAAATTTCATAACATTGCAGTATTGGTAATAGTTAGTTCAGCTTCATGTCATTAGGTGTGTTAGTTAGGTATTCCTGAATTTTAATTTTAATTAATTTTAATTTTAATTTTAATTTATTTTAAGTATTGTTTTAAACTGTTATATATAAAATATTATTCTTTCTTGCATTTCTTCATTTTGAAAAGTAGCATAAGTTGTGTTTAAATAATTGTTACAAATCCATTACGTACTATTATTATTGTTATCAAACACACATCAAAATGTATATTATATTATTCGCTTATAAAACCGGTTACTTAATAACAATTATACCATTGATAAAACAAAATCTTTGCATAATACAACAGATAGTAAGCTATTGTTGAAGAGAAACTTTTGCGTGAAGTATCATCAATCAAGATCTAACCCTCGAGTATTAAGAACTTATCATTATCTCTGCTATTGACAGAATAAACCCGATAATAAAAAGAAAAATATCCTTCTAGTATTAATAAAACAACTTTAATAAGAAATTTTATACTGGCGTAATTTATTTCATAAGTCGACCCTACAAAATATTCTACAACTGCAACCACTATGTGTAATGCAGACTTTTCGACTTTTTAATGCATTAGTCGTATTCATACTATGTGCTATTTTGATTCAAAGTAATAAATGACAAACTTGTTAAATTTACTATTTATGTCTGTAACACAGAAACATTGGTTCGGAATTTTTCTTCATTAGGAATAGTAGTATCGATACATTAAACAGCTTCTATACATTGATATGTTAAAATATGTTTTAAATGGAGAAACCCAAAAATGTTTATAGGAATTTATAAGGACAAGACAGTTTATGAATTTATTGTTTCCTTAAACTCCAAAACCATCAATTATGTTTGTTTCAAAGACAATGACGCTTTATAGAAACTGAGACATTGTTAATACTTGATGAGACAGAAGCTTTTAAAACGATTAAACTACGATTAATATATAACAAAGTAATTTAATATAATACATTTAATAGACAGATCCAAATAAACGAAAATGATTTGAAATTTGTTAAGTTTTTGTTTAAAACCATAATCTTTTACATTTAAAAGTATTTATTATCAAATGAATTTAAAAGTAGTAGAAAAATAATTATTAAATAAAAACAATATATAGATTTCTTTAAGTTGTAGTAATTATTTATTATTTTTCAATAAAAACTGTTTTACGTATATAAAAATGTAAAAATAAACGCGAGTTACGTCCGTAAAATAGTTTTATTGAAATGTGTAGTACTCGTGTAAATCTTAGAAAACATTATTTATTATTTGTTTGAAATTATCTTTAAATATTTATAGAAATATTAAGTATATTAAATTTTAAATAAGTATAGAGTTAAAAATGTATCGATTCGAGCAGGATTCGAATTTGCGACCTCTTGAAAAACTTTCGTTTATAGAGATAAAGCTAATGCATCGATATTTGTTGTAGTTTTTTTTTTCGATGCCACAGGGTGCAAACGAGCAGGCACCACCAACAGCCACCTGATGGAAAGTGGTCACCGCCACCCATGAGCACTTGCAGGCCCTGTGTTGTCGGCCTTTTTAAAATTTGTAAGCTCGTTTGAATATTCCTCAGTCGTATTGTTTCAGTAATCACGCATCTGAAAACTCACTCCACAAGGTGGTGGTGCGTGGCAATAAATGTCTTTTAAATCGCACTCTGGTTTACTGCCACCTGTGGAGGTGATGCGGGTGCTTATGACGTGCAGTGCGGTGGTGGAATTCAGCGGCGAGTAGTAATCCTAACAGCTCCTCCGAGCACTCTCCATAGTAAAAACAATAAGTGAAAGGCAAAGAAATTCGCAGGGACATAGTATTAAGCCGATCGGTAGGAAGTGGATCATCGACCATTCGAATTGCTCGATGTTGGATGTGATCAAATCGAAGAGGACATTTTGTACGACTTCTCCATGAACTGAGGTCGCAATAAAAAAATAGTATTATTAAAAGAACACTTCTATATATGGTTCATGATTCACGAAGAAAAATTTTAACTTTTGAAGCTCAGTATATAAGCTGGCTAATGATTAGCTAACTAATTATTTCATAGATAGCGAAGTTATTAAGCGTAGTATGAAAGGGATGGATACGTGATTCCTATCACTCAGGTTGTCTTGAACTAATGAAATCCAGGGCAGATTAAGAAATATATTAAAATTATTTTGTTATCATAAATGTTGAACCAGAAAATATTTTTACTTGCTATTTTCACATGTCGACCTATAGAACATCTCGACATATTGTAGAATAATTTGTATTGCTAAAATTGTCTTATCTTTATTAGGAAATACCAACTAATCAAGCAAATACATCAAACACTCATTAAAAAATAAAGTAATTTACATGTTTTATGAAGACATGTATCTCAAAATCATATATAAGCTTTTAATCAATGCTTTGAATTTAAATAGATCGTATACCTAGATTATTTCCCGCAGTCGGTAAAAAATCCCTCATCGCATATGTAACGAGATCTCTTAAAAGGAAGATTCTTTTTTTCTATTTCAAAAGAGAATCATATTTTTAATATTTTAAGGTTTAATATACCAATCCGTTTTGACAAATAGTAAAAAACATAAATGTAATACTAATTTGAATTCATAAATATATTCCACATTTTTTTAAGTTTTTTTTTTTATTACATCAGGTTTTTTTAAGTAATAAGTAATATTAATGATGCTCCAACTATTAGTATTAATGAATAAAGATAATTCTTTCGACTAGTTTCGAAATTCCTTCGAAATTATCAGTTATGGGCACAGAGCTGTATTTCCAATTTGTGTTTTGTTGATTTATTCTATGAACAATGAAAGTAAGTATTCTTACTAAAAAATAATACGTAGTACATAAGACAGTAATTCTATCTTTTATATAAATAAAAATAAGAATAAATTTAAAATAATTAACTAAAGAATAAATTATTGCCAGAAATTTCAGCTGCTCTCCTCTCACACTTAAATATGTTTTATTTAACTATTTAGTTAATGTTTATTCAATTTGCTTAGTAATTCATATGTAATTTGATAATTAAGATAAAGTTTCTCCGTGGGTGAGAGTGTTAATTAATGGATTTGTCTCTTTGTTCTCTTCTCACAATTACAAGTCAAGACGTAAATATGGTGAATAATTTTGAAATATAATTCATGTCTTTTATAAGCGGCTTATTTAATAACTTTGATTATTCACTTTTATTAATGATACCTACAGAAGTATACGTGTATATTCTCGCTTTTTTTTCTCAAAGCAATTATTACGTGTGCTGTAAAATAAGTTAACAATATCTGTTGCTCGCAGCTCCATACGCAAATGCAAACATTTTTTTTATTAAGATAACCATATATCCTATAGACTTCCTCATAAACAATAGGGAAAAAAATACAAAATACATCCGGTAGTTAAACAAACAAATAAACTTTTTTGCTTTATGATATTAGTATAAATAATATATGAGGTCCTTTATTGTAACCATTACGAATGTTTTGTAATAGTTTTCGTGAGAAATTTTAAACATTAAATATATTTAGGAAATATCATAAACATAATTATTAATATAAAACATATTACTAGTTTCCTTTCTTAAATGAAATCCTTCTTAAAAATTGTAATAAAACTGTCTCGTATGAAATACAATAAAAGCTAGTACAAAGCCGCGACACGCGTAGAGATTGTTCGTGACATACGTCTTATTGTGACTACACATCAAAATAGAGATAGAATTGTGAATCCTTTGTTATAATTTAAATTGTTTCATATCTGGGGATGATTAGAAGTTCTGATATTTGTAGGACAATTGTTCATAGAACATATGAATGACAATATATTTTGTTTATCGAAAACAAATTAATCTTGTTATAACGTTTAACATTTGATAACACAAAAATCCGTTTCAATTTAAAATGGTGCTAAATGTTTTTATCTATTAACGAATAATGGTTTTTGTTGATTCAAGGTATAAAATATCTTTTTAAATTACTATTGATATCATAAAGTCCTATCATATTGGTATAGTGACAAAATACAATGTGCATGTGTTATATTTTCATTTTTAGGTTCATACCGTAAGGATAGAGGATATTAACTTAAAAATAAAAATACGGTTATTTGTAATTTCTTGGTCAATATGAATTAATTTATTTTTTAAAACATTACATTAAGTTCAAGGTTACAAATTGATTAATTGAAATAAAGACACAATATAAACAAGCATAAAAAATATATTTTGTAAAAAACATTTCATCACGTTTGTTGGTTCCATATTTTATTATTTTATTTAAAAATAGGATACGTACCTTATTTAGTTGTTATGTGGCAGCTTCCAGACAGTATTACAGGTTTAGAATCAAATGAATCAACCAGAAAAGCTTGTAACAAAGAACTTCAAATAACATAGCAGTACGACGTTGGTCGGGTCCTGTAGGGTTTATAAATTTACAATTTTGTTTCAAATACAATATCATTATTTTTCTACACCCACACATTCAGTTTAAAATATGAAAACGAATATTTTAAAGACATCATATTGTTTTCTTTTAAAATGATGACAGATCTCTCATTCAAAATCTGCTCATAGTATAATTCATTCTAATTGAATTGTTTTAATAAACTTGTTTTATCTTTTCCGAAAAAAATTGTAAGGTGTTGCTTTAAGTGAGTCTTGATATATTATGATGAGTAATTAATGATATATAATGAAATATTTTAGTTGTTTAATTATTTAATTCTATTTCCTATTGAACCACATAAAATATTTGAGCTCAATATTGACAGTATGTAGTACGCAATACACGTATTGTAATCGCAGTTAATCATATAGAAATGTTAGTCGTAAATAACATTTGTTATCTAGTCACATCTAAACTTCAAGCATAATTTGAATTATTAATTTATGGTTAAACTAGACATTATTGTATCTATTTTTTATTTCATAAACATTACATACTTATATATTATCATTATTTAGAAGATCCATGTCGCAAGTATATTTAGATTTCGTTAAAGGGCATGCATTTCGAAAGGCTTTTATTAAAACTTATAGGCTGAAAGTCATTCACGTCGAAGAAGGTTGACAACTGCAGCATAGCATGTCAACATTCATACCCGCCTGCCGAATATAAAAAAATTAACGTGCATTACGTGAAATTTATTCAATAGATTTTGATGACTTTTAGTATTGTGGTGAAAGCTGAATGTCTGGTCAACATTTAGTTTAGGAAAATTCTTTTTAATTTATGAGAATTCTTTTAGAAAAATAAAAAATAACAGTTCTATCACTAAGTTATATATACTTTTTCCCAATATAAATAATTATAATAAATCAATTTGCAGTATTACTTATGACATTTATTATATTTGATGTTATAATTATCTATCTACAATTATTATCCACATCCGCCCGCAAACTATAATAATTTGATTATTTATTAACCTACATAATGTGAGATAATGGATTAAGAAAACATATTCATAACTAAACATTTTATCAAAAGGTAATATACCAATACTTAAAAAACTTATCCTTTAAACGTACTTAAACCACTTTCATGTCACGCTTTGTTTAAAATTTAGAATTAATTTTGTAGAATTTGAAATATTATACAAAGACTACAATTTCATATTGTCCATTTCACGAAATCTTTTAAGCAGAAACCCCAGCTTAAAGCAATTTTGTGCACAAATGCAATGCGTGTCGGAAGATATTAGTTTCAACTAGTTTCACTATATTTCATTTTTACGATATGTAATAAAATATTTTCATAATCTAAATATTAAATGTTATGTATGAAAATGTTTATAAACATGTTTAGGCATCTGCCTTATTTTAAAACTTTGAATAAATATAAAATGACTATACATTTGAAAACTTAATACATATTAAATTATATTCTAAATTATAGTCTATATTTATATTAAAATGACAAATAATTTTTGGTTTACCTAAATGTCATAATTTTATCTATTTGTTCAAAATTAAATGTCGGTGGCGATAATAAACGTTTACCATAATGAATTGCTCTAATTGAGCTGAGGCTAGTTCTATAGTCCGTACAACACTATACAGTATGGAATCAGACATACATATTCATAGGTTTCATTCATTGAAAAGAACGAAGACTAAAAAAATATAGTAGGAAAAACTGGAAACGGGTTTTAATAGAAGAAAAAACGGACAGCTTGCGCCTGACATTAACTTGATGTTACTACGGTTGTTAGTTTGTTTCTAATACACCGCTGACCTCTCACGGGGGTGGATAGAGAAGCCAGGAATAAAAAATATTCGCATTGACCACAAAATCTTGTTAATTTTATCCTTTGTGTAACTAAAAAACGTAAACGTTACTAATGTTCATTTATTAACTTTATTAAAACAGTTTACGTCAGTGTCGATAAGATATCAGTACGTATGTTTATTACATAAAATAAATTAGATATTGGAATTTCAAATAACTTATGAAGAATTATTATGAATTTGTATAAAAACCACTTTTCAAAACAAAATGGAAGGTGCAATAAATATTGGTTTTACTGAATAAATCAACATATACAGTAAAATGTTAACGTGTAAGAATATCTGAAGATAACGAACCGAGACGGCTGGAGACATTAACATTCACGAAGTTCCAATATTTGTACTCGTGTAATAATATATCTCATGTTTATTTGACTCTACCTCTTCCTCGCGGCTCTATCCGCATGAAATACAGACTTTACATACTCACTTTGTAAAATTGTTCTCTAAGAGAATATGTTTATTTTTTATGGGATAAAATATAGAGTATAGCCCCTACGGTCGCAAGGTCAACCAAGATATTTAAAATAAATTATAATTCTGAGTTATTCTTATACATAAGTATTAAGAAACTTTAACAAAATCCATACTATTCCAATAACTAACAAACTTTACAATTCTTAAACTATGAAATAGATTTGATAGTTTTATTACCGGAGTTAATCCATTTTTATTAATACGATAGAGTTCTAGTATCTTTCTATATTGTACGAGTATTGTTTTCCTAAACCTACGTTATAAGAAAAGCAATTTTGATTTTACAGTAAAGAGAGATAAGGCCTGGCATTCAATACAGTTCAATACAATTATTGTTTTGACAAGCTAATACCGGATACGAACCTATAATCGTACACTGTGTAAGGTTTTCTTTACACATTTAAATAAATATGTATCACAATATTTTACAGAGATTGACATTGACACTTATAAACAAAGCAAAGGCTAAAATATCAGTACATCTGTTTCAAAATGAACAAAACAAACAAAAAATATATTTGAATATTGTTTGTATTCATTAATATTGTTCAGTGTACCTGTGTTGTAGTATGTGCAGTTGCAGGTGACCGCGTCTGATGTGCGTCTTTTCAAATTATAAGTTATTAATCATCATTTAAAATGTAAGTATAAATACATATTTTATTACTTTTATAGCAATTATAGGCGAAACCAGTTTTTACGTTTGAAAAATGAAAACATCAAACAACTCATACAAATAATTCATTCTTTTAAAACAAATACAACAATATATTTTATTTTTAAAATAGTTTAAACACATTTTATTAAAAAAAAACAAGAAAGATAGAACTTAGAACAATGACTTTATAAAAAACAAATTAAATTTAAAAAAAATAAAATAAGAGCTATAGTCAATAATATATTTTTTGCCTTGATTTGTACGTCTTTTAATAAGCTAATAATATTTTTTGTTGTTTTCTACATAACAGCTTTAAGCTTTGTTAACAATTTGAAACTCTTATCAATGATGAAGTACTTTAATACATCACATTCCTCACCACACCGCACTCTCAATTAATTAAACCTGATAAGGTCATTAAATGTTTGTCTCTTGTTAACTACTCACTAGTAGTACATCACTATGTGAGTTTTACAAATCATCATCAGCGTGAAGTAGATACAATAGCTATGTTTACTTTTATTTTGGGAATTATTATTTTTTCACTTTTCAGGCCTAACCTCTTTGTCCCAAAGCATTTGTAATAATCTATATTTGCAAACATCCGAAAGATGACACTTGGAATTATTAACTATCAGAGGGACCTTCTGGTTGTTAGAAGACGTGTCACAAATAAAAAATAGCTAATAGAACAAATAAGTAATAGTTCAAAATAATTAAAGGTAAAACAAATTATCAACACTAAGCGTTATGCTTTATACGACTTCATGTATAAGAAATGAGTGAGGCGTGCTAGACGCAGCGCATAATCTCTCTTATATTTTTAATTACAACAAACAATTGAAATAAAACTATTTTTTACGGATTAAATTCGCGTATAATTTGTTTACATTATATTTTAACCCGACGTTTCGAATGCTTTGCAGCAATCTTGTTCACGAGAGGACTGCTGCAAAGAGAGAGGATTGCTGCAAAGCATTAAAAAAGGTCGGGTTAATTTTCATCCCTACAAAATAATTTTTTTTATAACAAACCGTTATGTTAAACCAGCACATACTAGCAAATGTATAAGAAACAAAAGGAAATGGTTGCAAGACCCATCATAATACTTCCCGGTAAAGAAAAATGTTTTATATTATCGTTATTATCATTATTAATGTCCTGATTTTAAGGACGTTATTGTAATTACTTTTATTTTCGAAATCGTTTTTTTTCTTATACTTTTTGGTAATTGAGTTGTAATTAAATAATTTTTTATACTATTTGAAAACATTTCTGTGCGTGTCTGTGTATATCATATACCACTAACCACTTTCTGTTGTCTTTATAACGTCAATAGCTACTACCGCCTCACTCGCGTATTTATTTTTTTTTTATAAAATGCAAATTGCTTGGTCAATATCACTTCAAAACTAATCGCCTCTAATTTACGTGAATACCCATCAATTGGTACCGAAACATACGTACGAATTACGTACGAATTAGGTACGAATTGGTCAAGTTGCGAGTAAATGAAGCCGAGAAAAACGTTTACTTACATCCATACATATATCATAAATCATATGTTTTTAAAGAGGGACGAGAATGACTCAGCACATTTTAAATCGTAAATATCACAAAAAATCTGATTTTCAAAGTCGGGGTGCTTATAATAACTTTCTCCATCAGGAAATTAATAAAACAAGCGTTTACACAAGGCTTTAAGTGAAATAGAGACGGACGAAGTATAAATGAATGAATTCTATTCAAACTAAACTGAACAAAGTCATTAAACGATAAACGTGGCGAGGTCAGTGAAGCTGTTTAAGCTAAAGGCTTACATCGAAAAGTAAAAAATGTAGTTATATTAAACCAACATACCGACCTCTCTTACATTAATATTTAATATTAATCGTTTAAAATATTTAATAATAAGAGAACGTTTATGGATTGGACTAAACAAAATAATACAAATTTATTTTAATAAGATTGAAATATGTAATGGAAATTATAAATTTTAATTCAGTCTATATAACGTTTGCATTAATAAAGACTCTATACAAAAGTATATTATGTTATCTTTAGAGACTTCACACAAATATATATCGGTACATATAGTTACAGAGACTCTTGTCTTTCAAATAATTAATATTTTGAAAATATTTACTTAAATACATAAAAACTCTTCCAGGCAAAATTTTTATAATAAATACTCAGTTTTAGGCAACACTTTGTCTCAACTTAAATTGGAAGTATAGATTTTGATGATTTAAACATTTGTTTTAGTAACAGAATACTCATTTCATAATAAAATTAATATTTTGTTCTTAGTAGTGAAAAGTTATTTAACCTAGAAGAAAAAGACAGATAGATCGACAGATAGAAAGATATAGATATAATATTTTTCATAGAAAATATATTATTATCTATCTTAATTAGACCTCACACATTCAGATTTAGTGAGAAAACCCTTGACAAATAAAATTAAGAATGGATGTACAAAAAGTAGTGAAACTGACAATGTATTGTACAAATATTTAGATTACTATAGAACTAATAATTAAACAACTATCTTAATTAACAAGAAGTATCTGAAATCTGAGTCGTAGAAACAGTCTGACTCGACAATGAAGAAAAATGCAGCCCGAAGTAAACTGAATTAAAGTCTGTAAACTTTAACTGTCTGTATCAGCCGGTATCATCAATTTTAATTATAGCAGACCTTTTAATAAGCTATTTTAAAAGCGTTTAATTGTACATAATTATATTTTTTTATAATAATAATAAACATTTTATTAAAGCAAGTATACAGTTGTTGGTAAGAATTTTTTATGTCAGTATAAAATAATTATTTTAAATATTAAAATGTCAAAATGAATTTAGTATTTCTTTCAATTACAAAGACGGATAAAATGAAATGTAATAAATTAAACAACTCCATTTTAATATCATATTAGATATTTTCGTTGTATATTTAATCCACAGATTTCCCGTACTGAGATTTTATTAGTATACTTTAAATATATTAATTTCGGTTTTCTCACTACAACGAGCCCACAAATAAGCATATTAGTGCTCATAGCAAGATAACTACTTCTATGTTATATATCACAAATGATTTTTACGTCTCCTGTCACAATACGGCCTAATATTTAAAAATTTATACTCTTCAACATATTTGGCTAATTTTATAATAAGTTCTATATATATTTTTTGTATAAATGTGACTGATCAACACAAAAGAATTGCATGCTACTGCATTTTGTTAGGAGCAGGTGTGTGGCTACATTGATCTCACGTTCCATTGCGTCGTTGGACCAGTGCCCAATAAATTTCAAAGCTGATCTGTACGTACAACCTTACATTTAAAAAAAGTTTTTCAAGGTTTGAATTTAAAATAAAAGACTTTTGTTAGAGTCAATTTCTGTGTGAAGTTATAGAGCGGATTTTGGTACTTTCTTCAATAAATAAGCCGATAAATCCATTTTTTTTTCTAATTTAACAATTAGTTACCTACTTCTACATTTTAAAACCACTTATGTATGTACTTTACAAAAACGAAAAAGTTATTTAATACTTCTAAAAAACAAAACACACTACTGAGTTAATTTATGGCAGTGACATCTACCAATTCATTGTTTAAAAAATATCTTACAATCTGTCTTTATTACAAATTATTATTCTTTATGCAATGGATTATTGGTCAGTTCATTGCTCATCACAGACCCTCAGTACTGACCTTAATGATAGATTTCCTGTATCATCTCTTTCCTTCGTAACGAAAGTTGGTCGAATCGTTTTTGGGTTTTAATGATGCTCTACATACATTAAATATATTCGTTTTTATATTACCTATTAGCAATTTAGTTTTGATTATATAGGTTGGTAGGAACGTTTTTACCTAAATACTCAAAATATTTAAGTTAAATCTGTCCCTAGATAAAACCTAGGGTTTTTTTAAAAAACAAAAAATTAAGCGATATTTTTTTCCAACTATGAACACTGTGTACTGATGCTGACACATCGATTGTTCCTACAATCACTCAATTCACACAATTCGGTTTTTAAAATGACAAGTGGTTTTCAGTTTTTTAAACAAAACTTAAAAAACCGCAAGACCGATTATGCTGGAAACCTAATCAACTCTAAATTACGAAAACGTTTTTATTGGTATCAAAAAAAAATCAATTGTATAATCAGGGATGTAAAAAATAAAAACTACATCACTTACACACAGCTATACCTATACCTATGTTCTTAAAAAGTCTCTAGATTTACTTATAAAAAATATATATTTTAGAGTTTAAATTTATATTCTATGTTTTTAAATATAGTGAAAAAAATCCAGATTTATTAGTTCTACGTTCCAATTTGAAATATAAAAGTTTAACTCTAAAATATAACAAAACGTACTGCCAAGATGTAATATTTTTACAAGCTTTTATTTAACTTTGACCTGGTTGTTAGTTTGTTAGTGAGAACAAATGTTGAATTTTGAACTAGTTGAGCTCAAATCTGGAATTCATCTTTAGTTCCGTAATAATATAGTTATGTATAATCAATATTGTAGTCCAATACACGTGCGTCAGTGCTGATGTCAGTGTTGAAAAAAATGATTTATTTATTACTTTTTTTCAAGGTATGATTTATAATATTAAGAAATCCACTAATATACTTTAAAAAGTTCTCTGCAAAAGTAGTAGTAGTCACAATTATGCAGGGATTCGACACACGTAGCGCGTGACTGGACCGCCAACTGGTCCTTAGAGTTACTATGAAAAAAAATCCAGTTATAATATATTGACATCTATTTGTTTATGCTAAGGGGCTTTATGATTGAAACAAAAAATAAAATGATAGTCAAAATATTACTTATGATGTCCTATTTTATATGATCTAAACGAAATATTTCGATGATAAAATGTACTATTGCTCATAATGTTTAAACTTCTTCACTTTATATTAAATCTACTCTTTAGTTGTTATAATCTTATCCTTATTATTAATCTTAGTACATTTTCGATCAATAAGAAATTATTTTCTCAAAAATTTAGTCATTTAAAAAACACTAAGATAAACTATCAATCAAGCAATGCCCTATGCTATATGATTAAAAGGTTTAACAAGTGAATTGAAAATGTAGTACAAAGCCTTAGGCTATTTTTAAACTGGTAACACAATTAGAGCATTAGTACTCGAGTGTTCCAGACTACATTTCTCTTAAAAAGGGGAAATTGAAAGGGGAAAATATTCGTTTTAGTAGTAACAGTTTCAAATATTGTGTTAAATATTGTATTAATTTCACTTTTTAATTGCTACATCTAAGTTAAAAAAATCTATATAGAAAACTTTTGATTTCTTTTTTGGCATAAAATTCTCTAAAACTTTGTTGCTTTTAAAATTGCCTACATAAATTACTTATTAATATGGCTCCTTAAACAAAGTAAATATTCATAGTCCAAAATATTTTTTTGGTAATGGTAATTAAGATTGAAATAAGGTTAAGGCACTATTATTTGTCAAGTATTGACACTTCTTTAATATCACTTTAATATAAAAATTGGCAACAATCCCTTTTCCATATTTTCCTGATATTATTTCATTCAGAATATTAATGTCAACATATTTCAGAAAAGTTTCGTAAGTTCCGCAGGGTTGGGTTTTACTCAGTCCCCTGTAACTATGGTTAACTTAACTATTCGTTATTGGCAATTGTATGTTAGAATTTCAAACGAATTACAAAATAGTATCGTAACATAATATTATACTAATTCGTAAAATTACTTCCGTCTTTAGAGTCCATGTATTTATAGTACAACATTAATTAGTTTGCAGCCATTGTATTTTTAAATTACTGAATGAGGAAGTTGTTGTATAAAAAATACTGGCGTAACCTATATACATAAAATTATCTCTAATTTATTATCTTCTAAATTCAGTTTTTCTTTTAAATATTCATTCGTTTTCTCTTTCAATTCTAAATTATTTATATAAAATCACATCACATCTGCGGTACGTAGCTTCTAGTTTCGAATTAGTAGAGAAGAGCAACGCGGCAACTTTAATTGGCGGCAACTTTAATTTTAACATTTGAAAAGGTTTAAATTTCTTGTCGCAGATAATAAAAAAACAGATTTGATAATTTTATAACTGTTACACAAATTACATTGCTATACTGTTTACATGTATTTAAAAAATGAATTAAATTAATTAAGATGTCAAATCAGTGTCGAATTTTTTCTTTATCAGCTATCTTATTAGCTACGAGGAGCTAACTAATAGCCCCGCCCCCTACGTTAATAAGAAATCCGAATTGACAGACCCGTCAAGGAAACCGTTATTTTAACAAGACATTAATTAATAAAGCCTATGATTATCTCTTATACTAAATTGTGTTATAGGAATGTTATTTATTTTATGATAATTTTATTTTTTCCTAAGGGCCGTACCCAGTTTCTTTTAAAATCTTATTTAATACATTAGACAAATTGAATTATTATTGAAAAAACTTATCGTTAATATAACATACGAGTGTATATCGAAAACGACTTCTGTGTACATTTCAAAATTCAGAAAAAAAGTTAATATTTATAACCTATATTGTACTAGATGTCGGTCTCGGCTTCGCCCACGTGGTCTGTTAGTAAGTACCCCATGTCATATACTAAGCTCCAGACTATCTATATCAAATTTCAGAGTAAAATTCCTTAGCTTCGCCATAAGACATTGGTATAAGTTTATTTACATACAAAGATAAAATAACGGACAAATTATTTGTGAAACTTAAATCCTGCTTGAACTTTTTGTTCAGACATTGGTGCAATGTTTATAGAATTTATTATTTTAAAAGAATTGAATCTTTGTAAAATGTTTGCTTTCATCATCACAATCTTTATAATTATCAGTAAAGATTTAAGTTTGTTAATTAAAGTATTAGTTCTATAATTATATTCTCTTAATTGACCATTTTTATATCACCACAATTATTGCGATTAATCCAGTTTATTAAACATTTTATTAAATTTTTGGTCTACAAATTAAAAACTTTGTCTTACTAATTTTTCTTCATTTA
The DNA here is from genome assembly GCA_959347395.1 of Mechanitis mazaeus. Lineage (NCBI taxonomy): Eukaryota > Metazoa > Arthropoda > Insecta > Lepidoptera > Nymphalidae > Mechanitis > Mechanitis mazaeus. The sequence continues at coordinate 19,213,761 of OY365750.1, forward strand.
AACTAATTTAAAGTTAATAAAACATTTTCTTAAGTATTATAATAAGTATTATCTACCGTAATGGCTTTTCTTAAATGCTTTCTTGCAGAAGTTTTACTAGACGTACTTTTTTCATTGACATTATCAAAAAATATATAAAAATTATTGCTCGGAGCTTGGAGCTAACAAATTTGTTCCATCCGGTTTCAGAGCTGATAATCAAAAATGTGGCTCAGATAATTACTTAATTGTAATTATAAATATTATACAAAAATAAACAAATTAAATTAGTTATTGCTTGTTACATGATATCTATAGATCATGAAAATCTTTATTTATATCTTTTAAAACTACAAAAAGAAGAATTTTTGCAAATATAAATGGTGAATATGCAAATATTAGATAACAACACGAACAGTTTATTTCTGTGTTTAAAAAATTTAATTCCAAAATATTTATTACAAACATATGATTTGTTTTCATTACTGGTCTGACACTTAAAAAACTTAGGCCAATGTTTTTTTTATCTTGAGATGGGAAACTATGAAATAAAACTTTATTTCGTAACCTGAGACGCACAATACTTATGGTACATTATTATTTTTTCCACGGGAATAATGCAATAGGGAATATATATTACAGACCTTCGAATGAATTGCTTTGGCCTTGGTCCCTGGCTGACTGTTAATACAGGACACTGATGCGGTGCATGCTCTTCGTCGTTGAATCCGTGAAGTGAAAATATCTATCTACCCTCTTAGATATTACAAATATTGCTTTTTCTCCAAGAACTATTACATGAAACGCTCAGAGTTTCTCTATACTATAAGCTAACTGCGCACAGCTTCACTACTTTGATATTTAACCGAATTAAAAAAAAAAACTTATAGATAAATTTAGATACATTCTAAATTTATTTGTTGATCCCAATTTGTAGATGCAAAGTAATAAACACTTTCTATTAAAATAAATAACGTAGTGCCTAAATTAGGACTTCGAATCAAACCAAAACTGTCACTGAGTGCACAGAATTCTTAAACCTTAATCGAACTATAATGGCATCCAGCAAATAAGTACGACAGGGTGGATTAAGAGGACAATAGAAGGTGTACATTATAAGTTTTCGGAAACGTCGGTGTTGAATGTTTCCACTTGTCAATTTATTTTGACTGGCACCGACTTTAAAACATTGTTGATATTAAACATGCAAAATATTAACAATACCACCGTTATTCGTCCTTTGTTACATCAATACCAAACATTAGTTTTAATTCTAATTCACCGAGAATATTATTGTTCAATGAACCTGTTGTTTAACTTATTGTAACAAAGTACACTCAAAAAACACTCTGAAATGTTTTGCTTTCCCGAGGGAGATAATAAATAACGTACAAAATTTTAGTTTTATAAAAAAAATCTAGTGCTTTCGGTTTTAAATGTAAAAGGAAAATAGTATATGCAATTTTGTTTAAAAGAATACAAATAAAAACATATTATTTTACTTTAAAAAAGGATAATAATATTTAAAAGAAAATTCCACATCACTTATGTATTATACTTAATATAATATTACTATATATATATTAAATATAATAGGACTTCTCAAATCAAAAGGGTAATCAGGGTCGCTATTATGTAAAATATTTTTTTCATTCTAAAGTCATATATCAAATTTTAATTTAGAAAAAAACATTTACAAACAGTAATATGGTCTTATGTTAAATTTTACTATATAATTAAAATAAATATTTGTTACTACATACATGGAATAAAGTTATGATTTCATTATAAAGTTATAACCAAATTTTTTAGTTTTAGATTCACTAACATTTAGTTAATTAATAATGATGTTATAGGAACGTTAATTATTTACAAACACACACTGATGTATGTTTAAATTTAAACCTCGATTAATAAATACTGCTATAGAAATTGCCGAATAAATTGCATTATACACGATGATAAATAATGATTTCATGTGCTCTATTTTAGTATATTATTCTAATTATTAGGTTCAATTTCCAACTAAAACAAGAATGTACATAGAATGTACAAACTATATTTTATAATTGTGTGATTGTGTTTATTGATAAAAAAACATCACTACTGTGGATGAATTAAGTGTGATGATATTATGACGGGACTTATACATATCGTGACTTTTATAACGGACTATTAATGTATATTGAAGGTTTAAGAATCATTGATTGACGTAATATAGTTCGATCTATATGTTTATTGTTTCATAGACATGTAATAGTAACGGTAGTTTGTCAAGTCTAAAAACTAATAATTATTAGCTTCAGAAAACTATGTTCTTTGAATACTTGTTTTAAATAATCTACGTTGAATTATTATTAATTTTTAGAGGGTAACTGTACTGGTAGTACAGTAATAAAAAAATAAAAGTCAAACAAAAAAAGAATCGACGAGATTTGGAAATGGCGAGTTTAGAATTAAAGTTTTAGCTATACCGTTGAAGTTGATATGTAACCAAAAGACATGATAACTTCCTTCCTGGCTAACCTGCCCCAAAATCTGGTTGGAGGCCAGTCACGTGGGAGATCTCCGACGGTAATATGACGGCGCTGTTACATCAAGCGAGATACTATTCATTATGTAAATTTGTTAATATCACAATGACAATTACTACGACGATATTCAAAGACCCGTGACAATTGAATGAAGGAGCCTCGTCTGAGTTTTTATTAAGTTTATTGCGAGTGGGTTTGTTGTTTTCATAATTTCATTTAGATTTTCTCCTAACGAGACCTGTCTATCAATGGTTACTTTTAATACTACCTGTCTCTATATCATGAAGATAAGACAAGAAATAATGTTATGATAGAAATAAAGAAGTCGGATGAACTGACATTATGGAAAGGAAATGGATGGTAAGAAAATGTCTTTCAGGGCATGTAAAAATTCACTTACGAATTTTTATTTTGTTATTTCAATTCAACTGTAGAGGATCTATGTATTTATTTTGTTTTATTCATATATTCATGAAAATGGCAAGCTCCTATTACTTGCTTGGTAATGTAAAAGAAAGCTGCATAAAAACACTTATCTTGAACTTCTCATTTCTAGAGAACTAAGGATAAATTTATAATATAAATAAAATAAAATGTCAAATCATTTTAAAACATTTATTTTCTTTGTAACATCTGGAGGCGAGTTCCATATTTTTAAAAAGTATTTGGTATATGCTATATATTTAATATTAAATATTACTGTATCTTTTAAATTCCCGAATTAGGAAGCTACTGTAATCATTCCGATCGGATTTTTGTAATAAAAGTACAGGTGTCCTAAGTAATTCTAGATACTTATTAAAAACATGTATGTATTTATGTAATTTTCTGATTATGCCGTTGACTTCGTTTTGCCAATAATATAATAATAAATACCAAACGATGGGTATTCACGTTGTACATCAGTTATATGTCAGTTTTTTTTAAATGACAGAACATGTCAAAGGATAACGTTCATTAAAATATCGCTGTGTCCATATTTGAAAAATATGATACGAAGTTAGTCCTTCATTCGCTCCAATACCTTCCGGTGTTCCCTGGCCGTGACCGGATTCTTGATAATTCCAAGTGACGGTACTTATAAAACAAAACTAAGTAATAAATCTAATAGTTTCATTCTACTACAAAAAAAAAACAAATTTTACCAGTAGTACTAATGAATACTAATATGTAACATATTTGTTACCTGTATAGTCAGTGATACATTTGAGCTGCATACGTTAGAAATTTTGTGTAAGTATGGTCAAACGAGGCCATGTTAAGTGCTTTGGCCCTCTATGACTTAATTACTTCACAGAAATCGCTGAACGTACGTCAAACGATTGTAACACTTGACTGGCTTTGTCATGTTTGATTTATCGAATGGAAACTCACAAAGGAACTCTAACTTCACTTTGCTCAATCTCATTCAAACCTCGCATAATATATATAAGAAGGTAGGTTGTAAAAAATGATTATATAAAACCAACATTATGGATTAATATTATTTTGTTCACAACAACTTATATAAATTATTTTAAATAATCAAAACATCCCTTATGTATTATGGATGAATTCTAAATCGTATCTTCATTTGAAAAATACAAAATAAAAAATACCGGAAGTTCGTACCTCGTCGTTTCCTCGTTTTTATATGAGTAAGTATAAAAATATTATGAAAAAGGACATCATAACTTATTTTTTTAAGGAATACCTTAATTATATAACATTTTAAAATAAAACATTTCAATAATAAAAATAATTATATTATATGTTCAATTATATAATATTCTGAGACTACTTCATGTACCTCTAATTATATTAATTGTCAATACACTATAATAAGCTAACTAATTTTACTTAAATAATTTTTGTCAGGCATTACTGACTATATACATCTATGTAATGATGGCAATGAAATATTACTCAAATATATAGTAAGAACTTTATGTTTCAATAAAACTATTTTACCGTTATCCGTTATCCGTAAAATAGTTTTATTGAAATGTGTGGTACTCGTGTAAATCTTAGAAGAACTTTATGGTTTCGAAACTTTTTACTTCGTGATAAAGTGATATCCACCCTTACTTAGATAAGTTAATCTTCTTACCCCTTTTGAAACTATTTTTATTAAATACAATGACTTTTCTTTTTATAAAATATTATTTGGTAAGTCAGTTAAAAAAAATTATAAGTCCTTTAAAAATAGTAAAAAATAATTTAATATTAATTAAATTCATAATTGAAACTAATAGTACAAGTTAAGCGAATACCTATAAGGCGATGAGGTCAACCCTTTCTTTTAAGTGGATAGTTCTCAAAATGGCAGAGTCCTGCTGCCGGGTAATTCCACATGAATCCCCAGCCATCTCTCCGTAACGGATTTTTCCACTTGATAAAAAAAATAAGTTCCTTTTATGGTTATTATATACGCGAATTATATTTTAAATCATGAACCAAAGTTACATAAAAAAGCTACCATATCAAAAAGCGTAAAACAAATTTTGTACATACAAAATTTTTTTTTAAGCGTAAGACAGTACTACAAAGAGAAGTGTAGCTTAACTGAAACATACATATTCCATTTGGAGTTAATAAAAAAACACCAAGTTATATAAACTTATTAATGATATTCGAGCTACAGTTACCAGTAGTTGGATGAATTATTCAACGACTAAATTTTTCCTCATCTTGAAAATTTTGTAAAAAAAATAGAACTTCAAATGTCACACGAAATAGATTTGGTTAACCTCTATCTTCATTTTAGAGACTTTGAAAATATTGAATAAATATAAAAGAAAATAATTTAAAAATATATATAATATCATATTTTGAGGTTTAAATAATAAAAAATATGTATGTAATAAGTTCAATTTTAAATAGTTCGTTCAACTCTCCATTGAAAACAACAATCTCAAGCTTCTTAGTTCTTACTTATGAAATAAAACTCAGATAGTTGAGGTTGATAAAAGAGATCGTCTGGGGCTCCGATCAATATGGAGGATATATATATGAAGTTACAGTTATATATACATATATATGTATATGTATACGAAGTTACAGACAAGCGCCCGAGTTTCTGGTATGTCTGGTGGGTTTCTTCTATCTTCTCAAGCTTCTGGTAGCTTTAATATTAATAATATGTTTAGTAAAACACTTACTTTTCATAAAGTTTCGATATTAATATAGTATATTAATATATTCATATCTTGTCATGAGTGGTATATACAATATATTTCTATTGATTTAGTAGATCTATAAGTAAGTATAACATACTTCTAGTTTGTAAAACTTTAGCAACTGACTTATCTTCTTCCTTTTATAAAAAATCTCTACACTCCACTATTTTGCTAAATATATAGTTCACGATTTGGTACAAAGTTTGTTATATTAAATGAATTGAAATGACAATGTCATATTTATTTTTAAAAATACAAATAAATAAGTAATTTAACATTTCTTATTACACGAAATACAAAACAAGTGTATTCGAAATGGAATTAAGATTTCATACATGTTTAATCAAAGCAGTTAAAGCAATCCTCAAAGGCACCCCGACTTAATGCTCTCAATCCTTTAAACCTAATACTTTGATAAAGGCTGACCTTAACACACCCCTATGTTCTGTCATCAGTAGATTCCACCTTTAATTTAGAGGAATATCGTGTTCATAAAACAGGAAACCTATTAAGCTTTATATGCCGTAAACAAGGTACAATGTAGTACACTAAGTAAAACATAACTTTTCCTTTATACTTTATTAAAATAAATTTAATATATTTTTCGTCAATGAGTATTATTTAAAAATATACTAAAATAGATGGAACAAGTCAGTTATTGTATAATATAGCATTGCCTACATTTAAAGAGTTATAATCGAACCCTAATGATACATATTATATCAGCAGTATTCCAAGTGTTCTTAACTTCATATCTTACAGACACATCTGCGCACGAGTATTACATTATATCCTACTATCATTACCATCCATTCCTCGACGTCTCACTAAATGTCTGATAGACAACGTCAATTAAGTCTGTGATATATTACTTGAGATAGTGTAATCAAGTTCTGGGCAGGGATAGTTTATTCGTTTCATCAATTATGTAATATAATTCAATTTATGTAATATCAACTTCGGCCATAATCAATATTACTTAATAATAACAAGAGCAGAAGTTTTGTTATAAATTTAAAGGTTGTTGTGTACTTTTTTTTTGAAAATGTTATAATAAATCATATATTTTTTCAATTATTTTAATTTCGACCCAACCTCTAACTAGGAACGCCACCAGACCCTCAATTTTGACTCGCTGCGATCGCGAAATCTCGGGTGCCGTTTGCATGTTGAGCGAAGCGAGCAAAGCTGAAGACTTCGTCTTGGTGTGGGACGTCGTAATTGTAGACTTTACACTTGCGCATTTTTTTTTACATTGAAGTCTATGGGAGTGATGTTTTTTGGACATTATTCCTCAACGACAATGAATTTTTTTGAAACCACCACACATATCAGCATGGTATGTGTGCAAAATTTTAAACCGAACCGTTAAGCCGTTTTAATGCCAACTTTGTAAAACCAATGCAAAATTCTCTCCAGTAGAGCGCTCCGCTCGCTTCGGTCAATAGTGCTATTCTAACTTCAACTTTTTCCAGAATTTAGTTTAGAATATTATTATAATGATATTGTAGATACTAAAAAGTTAGATGGATTTTTTTAGAAATATGCTTTTAATTGTCTAGGCATGACTACAAACTTAAGACATTAGAATTTTTCAACAGCGTTTGAATTCTACAGGGAACTGATTTTATTTAGAATAGAGAAAATCTCCGTATAATACAAAGCGAAATGAACAAACTCAGCGTGTCTGGAGTGTTCGGTGAGATAGATTACAATCTCTCGCAGTCTATCACGCCACTCATAATTCATCTGAAGCACTGCAGAGATGACTTCCACTTCAAAGTACTGTTTCCGAGATATACTTGTAAAAATAATTTATATTAAATTGATATAAACATTATCTTATTTCATATTTTAAATAATACCATAAAAATTTAATAAAAATTCTAATACAGATATTTAAAAAATCTTTTAAAATCTCTACGTAGTTATTAAAAAAAACTTCGAATATCTCTAAAATTATACCAATGTATATATTAAATGTATATTTAATATAATTTTTTAAAGAAAGAAAATTACTGCATGATCTATGGCAGTAAAGTTACTGGTTTTGTTAATTTTATTTAATCTTGCAATTTGCAAATGTAATATGTATCTTGTTTTATATACAAATAGACAGTCACACCTGAAAATAAATTATTACTAATTAATTTATGTTCCTTGGTATCTTACTTGTATTTATATTAATACCCCTTTTTTTTAGTAATCTAAATGCGCTGCTGAAATCAAATTGTCTATTTAGTTAAACATGGATATCAAAGAAATGAATTTACACAATGAAGAATAGCAGGACATCCGTAGGGTCAGCTAGCAATGTTTATATATGTTACCTTTTTGTTATGTTTATATATAAATTTAGTAATATGTAGCATCGTCACATTATGCAAGTACATTAAATATACATTACAGAGTGTGAATTTAGAAACTAATTTTTCGTATTTACTGGATGAGAGTCCTTCACATCGGAACAGGTTTATAACTGCAATGCAGCATGTGAACATTCATATCCGCCTGTCAGCTTTGATAAGTTTCAAAATGCCAAAACATTTATCTCTCTCAAAATTTTTCTCTTTCAAAAGTTCACACAAAATATAAAACTTCGATACGATATCATATTTGCTTACATAACTAAGGTAATCTGAAAATCTTAAATCTTAAACTCTCACAAAAACAAACTTAAGAAGTACTGTATTATTTACATATTAAGTGACAAAGAACATTATCAACTTAAACTAACAATCTATAATATTATTTTATTATATTATTTATTAACTTATTAAAATAGAAAATAAATGTTGATTGAGTGCCATTATAAAATAAAAATATATTAAAACTCATCGATTAAAGTGTTTTTAATTATTAAGTTATTAAGTGTTTATATTATGTTGTCGAGGATTTTTCCATAATTTACTTATAGTAAATTATGGAAAAATGTATATATACAAATAACACCTTTATTCATTTAACAGCAATAAAAGTAACAAACATAGAATACGATCTCATATTTTACATTTCGCGGAAGCTTTAAAGCACACATAGTGGAAAAATTTAATGCGCGTTGGAAAATGTTGTCCGCATTTCAACAATTTCAAGGAGTTTTATTATTTGTTAATCTGAAAACATTTTGTGGTGTGTTCAAAAATGTTTGCTTCAAATAAATGTCTATCATTGAATAATTGAAATTATACAACGGAGCTATCTTTCTGCAATTCGGGATACTGCAATGTTCCCATCATTGTATTATATACTATGTGTATAAAATAAACATATATATAAAGCTACAAATCCTAACCTATCTTTGAAAATACACAACATGGCTGTAGATACTGTATTTATTTCTCTAAAATAAATAAAAACTACTTTTAGATAGGATTTCGTTGAATGTTTTCCTTTTGATTGCCTTTTTTGTACGAACACTTAGCCCGTGGGTTTTATTCGCTGCTCAGTTCTCTTTCTATCACTAACAGAGGATTACATTATATCTACTAGGTCCACGCAAGCAGAGTTAGCCTCGCTACGCAGTCGAGCGCATCAATGTCTAGAGTTAAATATTGATATTTATTTATGAAAAAAAACGTAAAAACATTCTATATGTTAACTATATGGGACGCATTTTATCAATTATCTCGAAAACTACAATTACAATTCTGCTGATTATCAATCCAGAACGAGTTTTGCTCATTATATGCATGTGTGTAAAATTTCGTGCGTGTAGCTCGTAAATTGAAGGAGGAGTAGGGTAACTAAGAGTTGAAAATTTGAGTAGTAAAGAGCTTCGCTTCGCTCAGCTCAATTATTGTTATTTATATATTTTTTACTTTTTCAAATAATATTTTTTTATTTCTTATATATTTATACAAGATATTACTATATGGCGTATGATGGAGACAGGATATAAAATGTTTTCAAATCATTATTGTTAGTCTTAAAAAAACACTTCCTATTGAGGTATTATTATAATTAGAGTATTGTCATTATAATTAGAGAGTTATTTTTTAATCATACTTATAATAGTGGTAACGCCTTGTAGCTTTCTTTAATAAAACTGGCACACATAGAAAAGTTGTGTATCTGAAACCCGATTTATCTAAAGGTAAGTTTTTTGATATCCTAAAAAGGAATCCGAATTCAAAATTAACCCATCACCCTTAAATTTTGCCACAGCTACCCCAGCATCTATCTATCTAAGCCATCCCAGAGGGCGAATATTTTAATAATATTTTAATAAAAAAAACGACGTTATGTCTTTTTGTATACTAATCTAAAAACTTTTTTTCTGAATATAGGCCAGTCCAATTTTTGTATACTAATCTAAAAACGTCTTTTCTGAATATAGGCCAGTCCAGTTTTTTAAAGTTACACTTGACCATTGGAGGTCTGTAATAGTATTGTCTAATAACTAAGTTAATATATTATATAAATTTGACATGAAATGTTTAAAAGTATGTTTAATTACAGAAATTTGTTTGTAAGGTGAACTTTATGTTAAATAAAATGCATAACATTTTTTTATAAAAAAATCTTACTGCTCTTTTATTCTTGAATTCCTATAAAAAGTCGCTTTGAATTTAATTTTGCTTTTAAGGCATGTCTTACTTCGAAATCAAATGAAACCAATTTGGGCCCGGTTCAGGGCAGCTCTCATTCATCGGCCTCCGGCGACCCTCACATGGTTATCGATCCATCTCGTGGGGGACCTCCGGGCCCGGTTCGTGGTCGCCACTCCAGACAACTGTACAATTACAAAAATATACAATATTTTATGACATAATCATTAAAACTATAACGTTTGACATTCATTGGTTCAACAGTAAAAAAAATACAACTTCCTTCCACTGTAGTTTAAAATAAGGACGCTCAGACATGCCTAAAGCAAATTTACACAATATTTTTAGTTAGATATTCTCAGTTTCATCTCATATAATATTTATATAGAGTCATATTACGTCAGCAGTACGTTGGTTCCAGTTTTAAATTAGTAAAGATGAGAACGCGGCAACTTTAATTAGTGGTTTGAAGACGACGCGGCGGTTAGGGTTTTTCCACGACAATGAATTTTAAGGAAATACTTCATTTTAATCGCATATAGTAAATCATATAACCATTATTAATTATAAAAATTATTATAAAATATAAAAAATAGAAGCAGGTAAGAAAATGATCTGTTAGATAATTGCTTAACTAAAATATTTGTAACAATAATATTATTAACGGATTACAATTTTGGAAAACACATAATATTTTGCACAAATAAAAAACTGAAATTACTCACTAATATTATTGATATAAAAATTCAAATAAAATTTAATATAAACTTAAGCATCAATCATCATAGTACTTTCAATTATAAAATATTATTAATATAGATTTGTCTTATTTAACATTTTTTTTTTATTTCTCTTTATAGCCTTTGCTACTTACTTTGTAAGCTATAACGAGAAATAATAAGTTAGTTTATAAATTTAATTTAACTATAAAAGTAATTTGAAAAACCATTGGCTATACTATGTTTAAATGTGGTTGAGGCTAGCTGTCGTCTTTTAATTCGTTCGTTCGTATTTCGTTCGTATTCCTGAGTTGAACAAAATAATACTCTCTCAGAGCAACTCGGAGTAAAAAGATTGCATAAATCTAAAAACACATCCTTTAGCTTTTCTTTTTTAGTACCTGTCATTAATCCAGCATCTCTAAAGAATCTCAGAATATAAGTGACCAAACCCAATTATAAAAAGTCTAAACTATATATTTAACAATAAATAAGAATGTTATCTTAATATATAATAATTATAACAATTCAATACTTAAGTTACAGCAATACGGCATTTTATCAAAACAATATATAGATAATATTCATTATGTACTAAATTAATACATAAGATTGGCACATAGCTATAAGCATGAAAGTAATTAGAATATAACACTATAACAAATAAATCATGATATCTGTATGAAGACAGTTCGAAGCACCAGCAAGGTGCCGTGTAACAGACGAACAACTTCTGATCTGTCGATAGGGCGCACTTGGCCTTTTAACAACTAGTAAACAACTAACCGGCACAGTGGGAGACGAACACGTGATCATTAGATCACGTGATAACAATCTATATCAACGAAACTAGTAATCTCCCACAAGTATTTTGTAAAAGTACATGAGTGACGACAACAATTACAAACAAATGAACATTGTGTGCATTTTCCTCCAGTGGCATAAAAATATCTGTATATCTGAACATAGTCTCTGTATTTCATTTTATACATTCTCAAGGAAAATCCTAGACAAGAACTTCATAAAACAAAATTATCTAATTTGCATACAAAGTTTCAAACAACAATGTTATTTCGGGTACGGTTAGTGGGAACATTATTCTTACGCAAAATTTTGTTCCTGCGTATTTAAGAAATTGTCGGAAAAAGTACAGTATGAAAAGGCTTTTAAATAAAACGAGAATATAAAAAAATAAAAGCTATTAATTTGTAAACTTTATACAAATTAAAGTTAATATTTCTTTACTCATATATTATTAAATGGATCATTTACTCATTTTTTGTTGACAAAAATGTAAATAATGGAATTGTAACATAAAATTAAGATAGTTTACCGTTTACTGATGTACTATATGGAAATTCGCCACTACCTAAATTACATTAATACAAACACCCAATATCTCTCCCTCTAAGTTAAGTTAATTAGTAATTTCGGTACATTATTTTATTTAACTGTCCGTAAGTACAAGTATGAATAGGCATGTGTTAAATACATTTTAAAACATTCCTTCCTTCCCCCACTGAAATTGGAAAATAATTCCTCAATACGAGATTGTTATCAAAAATTCATTTATTACCATTCTCTCAGAACTACCGATATTATAGTTGTCCCATATTCGGAGTGCTCTCAGCGATATATTGCACCCTCACAGTCCAAACGAGTCCAAACACGCGCTGAACCCGAGGGAGTTGTGCAAGCGGCATAACTAACACATGTATGTACACCGGTCTATTATACGCCAAATCCATTGTAAATGCTTTTTACATATACCTCATTTTTCAGTGAATACCTCAGGATATTATGCTATAACTTAGAAAATTATAAAATTTTCATGAATAGTTATTACAAATACAATTTTCGTCAAATGCATTCCAAATAACTCTCCCAGATCAAAGTAATTTATGAAGATGAGATAAAGTCACCGATTTAAGAACCAACATACAATCTGTGGAGTTTATCAAAGAAGACTCCTCTAAAACAAAACAAAAGCTTTTAGTGGCTTTTGATTGAACTCTCATAATGGAAACATATTAGAAATAATATAAAATCCCTGAGAAAAGCGGTACTTCGTCTTCTAGATACTTAAAGCTCATTCCTGTACTATAGACAGTTAAAGCGACTCATACTTACTGTTCCCTGGGTAACTTTAATCCCTGAAGATCACACGTTTAAGATTAATAAGTCTTACACATTAGATAAAGAACTGATCAGGAATTGGTTTATAATTAATTTGAACGTTGTAGAAGTGGGAGCGAGAGGTATAACAGCGAAATCTCACTAAGATCTGGTTAAACACTGAACAATATAAAAGAACAATCCACTAATGTGACCTTAACCGCTGATTTTAAATACCTTGGCTTCTCTAGAACTATCATTAGTTCATTTCTAAAACTTCAAAGATGGCATTTGTAGTTTCATTTCAAATGCGATGGACCCCGTACCCGCACGGTGAGTCCATGGAATACTAAGAAGCTTCGCCTCATATTAACCAAGACATGAATTGATCTACAACGATTTCATTCCTTTATTCATAGCACGAATCGACTCTCGTCCTAAAAGTGGATAACCCTCGTTTTCAATGACATGAAGAAATAAATTTGAGATGAAAGTATATCCCAGTTTTACATTTAAAGGAATATAAGCTAATGATTCATTTTCAGACCCGGAACAACAGCTTAGTATTATATTATCCTGTGTCAGTGATTTGTGTAAAATTGTTTGACAATACTATTTTTCTCTAGCTGAAATAAGACTACCTTTTAATTTTGCACCTCACTTAATTTTCGTTGATTTCTACAAAAAGATATAATGCATAATTTCGTCGACGGAACTGTTCGCTATCCTAAAATATTTGCGGTTGCGTTAAATGTCAAACCTAAAAAATTAAAACACCATTGTGTTTTTACAAATTATTTTTTTACATATCATTCTGTTCCTTGGATTTTTTCTAAGCATGAAATTGCATGGTGACACTAGTTGTTTTTTTTTAATAATCTTTTAACGAAATAAGCGTATTCTGTCTACGTGAGTTTCTTCCGGTTATCTTTGATCTTTGTGGTTCGACATGAACCAATAGAAGTCGAAAATTATCAGGTTGCATTATTAAGAACCTCAATATTACACAATTCTATAAAACTTAATGATTAAATACAAACAGAATAGACAATTAAAAAGCTATTAAAGTTAAATATAAACACTGTAAGTCCTTTAATCTTTAATCGTGTTTATTAGAGCGAGACACTGATAGTTTGTTTACATTAGGAGTTAGTCAGAGATAACCATATTTAGATTTTCTACCCTGAGCTTCTATATTTTCATACAATTTAGGCAATGACGAAAAATTTACCTTTTGAATTATTCATCTAACTTACTGTATCTTGAATATGGCTCTCAAGTTTAAGTAACTTGGTAATTCTATTTTCAGGGGATCCCTAGGAGGATGTTTATGATTATAGTACGTTTGAATCTACGTGTTTTAGATTCCCAAACAAATAATATTAACTTTTTATTTGTTATTTTCATTTTTTGAAATTATCAAAACAGCAAGCCAACAATGAAATAGAAATCATATTTATATAATACGAACCCAGTACATAATTAAATAACTTAAATTATATATTCTACATCAAAAATTAAAGTTATTGACATATTCCCAAAAGATTTACCTTTTGATATTTAAGATTAAGTTTTGATAACTATATAAATATCAAGGGATTTACTGATCGATAGTTGGATCAAATAATATAAAATAGCCTCAAGATGATATCTGTCTTAGCAACGAAACGATAGACATTGATTATTGAAACATTTTTTTTTTCATAAGATCTAATCTTTAGATAATTAATGTAATTGATAATATTTAGGATTTAAGTAATACTTACTAAACTTAGACCTACCCACCTACCTAACTTAGATAAGTAGGGACGAAAGTAAAAAGTATCCGAAAATAGAAAATTTCTAAAGAGTCCTATAGTCCTGAATCTTACTGATATAATGAGTGCTCACTGATCGGACGAGCCACAAACCTAATGGCAGCTATTAACAGAGCTATGTCAACAGCAGCCATTGCACATTATCATATCATCATTAAACAAGCCACTTTTCCTACTTTATTATTGAGAATTTATACAAAAAATAAATGTAATGTAAAGTTAATATTACGTACCATATTACATATCTTAATAACTTATTTGTGTTCTATTTATTTCAGGGCAGGGAAATTTTTAATAGGTTCAAGTTTAATTTTCCATACATTTAATACTTCCTTTGAAAATTGAACTATCTAGAAAATAAAAACATGCTAGTTTGAATCAGATAACGCATCTCTTGACTGTACAATTTACACTGTTAATTTTTTTAAATACAGTTTTTATTGTGGTTGCGCAGTTTTCTATGTGTTTGTGCTGTAGCAGACAAGCACATATAATTTCAAATAACATTGACACGTGCTTCAACCGTAATTCCGCTTTTTTACAACTCATTAGTGATTAGTAATCAACGGCAATTATCTAGCCTTCTTTGACCGGACGATATTAGCGTACGAGAAAAAGGATAGAAGTGAGGGAATAGTAAATGAGAGAAGTGAGACCTGTTTCATTGATGAATGTTTATTATTTCCACCTGATGACATAAAATATTAATTTGATTTATCTGTATCCAGTCAGTATTTTTTATTAACACATTTAAGGTAATTTTATTTATACTTTTCAACTGATTACATGACTTCGAAAGTGTCTTGATATTTTTTTTACAGAATAAAATTTTCGGGGACAAAATAATATGAATAAATATTCTATTTCATTATATTCATTGTCAATGTTAAATTATAAATATCTATGTATTTGTATTTTCATAGCATTGAATAAAACTGATCAGGGAGAAGTGCAAGTTCCTTTGTGAGTTTCCATTCGATAAATCAAACATGACAAAGCCAGTCAAGTGTTACAATCGTTTGACGTACGTTCAGTGATTTCTCTGAAGTAATTAAATCATAGACAGCCAAAGCACTTAACATGGCCTCGTTTGATCAAATTTAACAAAAACTTTAAACGCTCAAATCTTTCACTTAGTATTTGTAGGTATTATGTTATACATTAATAGCATTATTTAAGATCCAATTCGAAAAACCAACATATTTGTCACCATTTTCCTTATTTATGTTACATTAATTTCTGGTAAAATTCGCTTTCAATATAAGATTTGCATTTTTAAAAGGCAATCTTTTTAGTAAAGTTGAAATCGAGTTAGACAGTTATAGTTAACAACAATATATTTAATTATTTTTTTTAATATTTAAAAACAAAAATCCTCAAGTTGTTTTTTGCACTACATTTATGTTTGATATTATTTATATATATTATATTAAAATACCTGCATTATATTCTAAACATGTAATAAAAAACTGTCACATAATTGTTTGTGTAATGATAGTTTGTTTACTCTTATAGTCATTGTTATCACTGAGGAAATAAGCTTAAGTAGGATGTTAAGATCATGTTTAGACGACAGCATTTTAGACACAAAACAGTTGTTGCTTCAGACACCTATTTATTAGAAATTAAATTATAACATTTAAAACCTTGACTCTTTGTTTTAAGGTCACATTAAATTAATTTAGTTATAATATTCATTCAGTTATATACCTGATCTGAAAAATATATATGAGAAGTGTTTGATAATACCGCTGGTAGGGGTGGTAGATATAATAAACTATACAAAAATGTAATATCTGAGTATTAATTATTAGTTGGCCGATCGAAGAAATATCATATCAAAAATCGACAAGATAAAATGAAAGCTTTAATAGCTGTTAATTATTCTGGCTATAATACAATTCCACCAATTATTACAGGAAACAAGGTTCTGATATAAAAAAACATTCAGCCTTTTTTGCATTGTGCTGAAAAGACAGATCGATGTGAAAACCTTTGTCTTGCTTCGAAAAAAACACTTTTATATTATATAATAGACTACTATTAGTAACATATTAAAAATAAACAAAATTCGGATATCCTAAAAAACAATACAACAATATAATTTTATATTTAATGTTATGTATATTTTTATAATTTTAGAAATTTGCGGTTAAATTTTACCGATGCTTAGTTATTTTGAAATTTTGAATCAGAATAATAAGCTTCAATTGCTTTAATTGTGGTTTCCAATAATAATACCACTTATATAAAATGAATTTGCAATCGCATTTCGACCCGCTGATATGACATTAAAAGTTTATAAATACAGTTATAATAATACTTTCAATACAAAATCATCCATAATTATTACATTAATAATATATTTTTAACATTGCACTTGTTATATTATGTGCCTATGATTGTGATGGAAACAAGATACAGCTTTAGACTGAATGTCGTTTTTCAATTAGAATTGAATAATTAATGAAACTTCTCAATACCCAAAACAGTTTAAGCCTACTAATTAATGTCTGAGACTTTTATGTAAATCAGGCATAGTTTGTGATTATGAAACGTATAAATTATTTTAGCACTTTTCCAAATGGTAGTTCATAAAAGGAACGGATAAAAAACTCCAAAGTAAATTCAAATAGAGCTCACGACCAGAATAGGACTAGAGAATCAAATTAATTATATAAATACTTGCTATCTAACTAAAAGCCAACACCTCAGTTGCGGTTACAGTAAACGGGTTCAGTTTGACCGCAATTATCTGGGCAATACACAATTTTAAATTTACACTATATTTATTTACTAAAATTCTAATAATTATTACTAGTTCATTATTTAATTTTAGCATAAAAATAATTGAGTTTTTCTTTTCAGTTTTTAATAAAATCAATATAATGAAATGAAGTACATTACGGATACGATATGAGATAATATAATATAAATATTTTAGTATTGAAGTATATATTATGTTGAAGATATCGTATACAATAGTTATTGTAGTATGGTATTTAAAGATCAGCTATTATAGTTGTCTTTGAGGATCTTAGGCCATATAACCACAGGGCATTAGCTATGTCACCATGGTGTAGTGGTTCAGCAAATACAGTGTAATAAACATCAAGTCTCCTGAGAATTGTTCATAAGGAAATCGACTTTGAGAGTTGCGGAAGAGTATTATGTGTACGAGGTAACGCGATATTCCTGAGGGAGTTTTACTTGTTTTTTACTTCTTTCCTTTATATTACAATCTATTTCTTATACGGTATCAATAGAAAATAAGTTATTCTTTATAGATTTTTAAATAAACACAAAATATGTAATAAATATGTATCAAAGGAGATTGTTTTAATAAAAGAGTTGATTCTTAACTAAATTTTAAATAAGATGATAATGTTTTTTTTCTAATTTTAAGGTGAAAAATTACATTGAAAAAATTATGTAATACTATGATACAAATCTGTTACGTCTAATTCCAATTTTTCAACACAATAAACTTAACAATATAAACCAACCACAAATTGTATTATAGGAACCCTTTTTTATAAAGTGATCTAAATAAGTTAGAAAAAAATAATAAAAAAATTAAACTTACATGCATGTATTTTAAAAGCCTTGTAAACTTTGAAATGTATATAATCATCATACATAATATATTCAAGGTACTAAAATTACTTGTTGGATGTGAATTTCTAATGAGTTTAATATCATCAGTCGCGAAATACATTTGCATACACAAGAACTTTATTTTATTAAATTCTAATCATCTTTAGAAAATCTAATAATGAAAAGAGCCTAATTACAATACTAAGAATAAATTGAAATTGCATTGATAATTGCATAATGCAATTGATAAGTGAATAATATTATTAAAGCCGACAGCATCACGGTATCTCGAATTTTTCCAGAGGAGCTCTACTATCAAGACCCAATTTAATAGAGTGATAGACATTTATTAGAAGCAAACATTTTATACGCACCACAAAATGTTTAAGGAATAAAAATTAATAAAACTCCTTTAAATTTACGAAATACGGACATTTTCCAACGTGCATTACATTTGGCTACTCTTGTGCTTTAAAGCTTCCGCGAAATATAAAATATGAGATCGTAGTTTTACTACTTCTATACGTATGTTACTTCTGTACACATATATAACTATAATGTATAATAAATTCTTTATTTTTACTAAATAAATGTTGAAAATTGCCTGAGTATCAATTATATTAAGCAGTCGCAGTTATCGCAGTTATCGCAGCTTTCAACATCAATGCACTTTAGTTTAGTTGTGAAGTTGTCTACTTGAAGTTTAAGACTAATCTTGGTCTAAATATATTCTTAAGATCATGAGATTTCATGATTCTTATAAAAGTAATTATCAATATTGTTACTTATATAATTGAGAATGTAAATTGGTAAATTTGATTTAAAATTTGTCATTCACAGCAATATTATATAAAATTTAGTACAAAGATAAAGATATTTAATAAGATAGAACACAAATAATACATGATATTGACTTCTCAAATAGCAATAAAGGGAGCAAATTGAACGTTATTGAGTATTATTAACTAATGCAAGGACAATTGTATTGTATCGACTAACTGACGACAAATCATAGCATCTTGTCATTTGGTTGAATGGTATTATTATATACATCAGAGACCAACAATAGAACACATCTACGTTACTGTCATATTTATTTATTTATTTTAATTTTTAGAAAGTTTTTTTATATTCTAAAACATACTACTCTCTAAATAATTAACATTAGTATATTGCATTAACAATATATTTTACATAACTTTATTTGTGCATTGAAACAATGATATATGTGTGTGAGTGAACTATACAAAAGACCTATATGTCACTTTATTTTATTAAGAAGCGGGTGTGTTGCAAATTTTGCTCAATTTTGACGACTTTATTGGACCAAAACCTAAAATATAAAAAAGATAATCTATACTTAAAACATTATTTTTTAAAGTTGTTGTTGTTTTTAAGGTTGAGATTCTGTGAAGGTTTGTAAAGTATAATGTATCTTCTTCAATAAATGGTCTGGCTAGTGAAATAATATGTATTTTTAAATTCTAAAGATTAATGAATGTAATTCTAAAAATCATTATTCTAAAACAAAAAAAAAGCATAGTCTTCAGGTTTTTATTATAGTATTAGTTTAGGAGAGAGTTTTTACTAAGTTATAAAAAATCTAGATTATCTATTTTTAAATATAAGTCAATGTATTCTAATTATACACAACCTTAACTTAACGACGAGTATTATGAGTCTTATAATCATTATACACAATATTGCTAAACCGACTTAATACGGTAATATGCTTAAGTGTGACACCTCGTAGTAATTGTACGTCATTATCATGTAACAAGGTGGTGATGTCTAAACCACAAATATATTGCTTATTTTCAGCGACATTAACTCACAATATTTTTACAGATTATTATAGTTTTATACATAGAAATAATATACACGTATACAAGACAGACACAAAATTTACAATTCACTCGAAGACGAAAATTGATGTGAAAACTGTACAATACAATACAACTACACGAAAAATTGTTATGAACTTTGGTATGGCGGTAGTTGTGTGTATTATCTACCTACTACTACATCCATCTACTTAGTGTTCCTATTCTGTAAAGATTGTTTTACAGAATACAGAATAGGGAGTTAAGCTGTGAGTGATGTATGTGACTGTACATAGCGAAGACAATTTAAATACTTAAAAAGACGTGAGGGTAGATGAAGAAATGTTGATCTCACGGATTCGATGACGGAGAGCGTGTACCGCTAAAACAGTCTGCCTGTGACCACGGCTGGTGCAACCTGGTCGAAACGTCAGGCAGAGGTTATTGGTAGTACTAGGTCACTAGAAATAAGTCATTTCTGGTTATAAAAGATTAATAAAAAAAAGGTTTTTTTTTTCAAATTTTGATGTTTTTTTACTGACGTTAACACGCGTTGCCTGGTATCACAACCACTCTAATCGCACTATTATTTGTTTGTTAAGTGATTTTCAATATTTAGAAAATATATTGAAGATATTGAAATAGATTGTAAAAGAATATGATTAAATAAATTAATAATCTAGTCATAAGAACTTATATCCTTCTTTTTGAAAATGAAAAAAACGCATCTGATGTAATGAGCTCTGTATATCTACATGTATGTATAGCATTGATAAAACCAAAAACGATAAGACCATCTTTTGTTATGGAGGAAAGAGATATGATTACGGTATTATAGTCTTTTTCCCTCCTTTGAGGATGGACTCGTTCAAGTCATCAATATTAATTTTTATGTCATAACTTCAAGCAGCAAAGCCCCACAGCAGTAGTAATAACGATATTAAATGTAACTAAGCGGCTGATTAATCTTTTAATTGTAGGCGTGACATCCCTTGAGTTTAAAAAGTAAAAAGGTTCATTTATTATAACTTTATAGCTTTGAAACTATATTTTGAGTCATATAACAAAAATTGTTAGTGTTTTGCTCTATCAAATAATTTTGTTTATTATTATTATAATGAGTATGTGTTTTTATTCAAAGAATATTCAGCAATAATGCCGATCTTAATTTAAGAAAATAAAATAAATTAAGGGTGCTATATGTATATATATATAATTGCTGATTTGCTGAAATTTTAAGTTTTTTATAGACATGTCTCACTGAAATATTAGAAAATATTTCGAAAACTTCCATAAAAATCAATAAAACAAATAATTTTTATACAAAATCATAGATTGAAATAGAGTAGAGCTAATACAAAACTTATTTCCACTTCATGAGACATGGACCTCAGTGTATTATATGAGACAGCGCGCGCAAAACATTTCTTGAGTCATTCAATCTTCACCCCTCTTTACTCATTCATTCAGACATTCCTTTCATTGCCATTCATTTGTACAGACAGTAAAGTTTATTTACAAATTTAGCTTGCATACATTGTTTAATAAATTTTAATTGTTTGTTTTGTACAAACAATTAAATTATTTGACTTGATCTCCAAATGCAGCGAGAGTGTAACCCTTACATTAACAAAGTTGCTTATATTATATTATTATTGTCAACACTGGAAGTAACATAATCCGTCATAGACCCAAAACTTGGCGCATTAATTCAGAAACTTTACTTCAATGGAGCCACGTTGATAAGTATAACACTCTGCAGTTGTTGTTCAAAAGTAATACTACTTTGGTTTTTGAAGTATTTTGTTATTAAGGGATATTGACGGCTTTTTTTTTTATTATTTAACAGGAGGGCAAACGAGCATGCGGGTCACTGATAAAATGTGATCACCCCCGCCCATGAACTCTTGCAACATCCGAAGACTCACAAGAGCGTTGCCGGCCTTTGAGGTAGGAATAAACGCCTTTTTTGATGGTACCCATGTCGTATCAATCTGGAAACACCGCCGAAGAAAGCTCATTCCACATCTTTGTGGCACGCCATGCATCCAGGTGGTAAGGATGATAATGAAGGCGGTGACGTGCTGTACGGTGACGAAATTCGGCGTCAGGCATCAGATCAAATAGCTCTTCGGAATACTCCCCGTTGTAAATGCGATAGAAGACGCACAAGGAAGCCACGTCTCTACGCAAAGCCAAAGAGTCCAGCCGTTCACAGAGCTTCGGGTCCCCGACAATTCGAACGGCTCTCCGTTGTACGTGGTCAAAAGGCAGAAACTGATATTGGGGTGATCCGGACCAGAGATGAGAACAGTACTCCATATGTGGCCGGACCTTTCTTTTGCCAGCATTGAAATACTGTCTCGCTCTATTGATCACACCCAATTTCATCGAGGCCAACTTGGCCTTGCTCTCCAAATGACCACGAAATCGAAAGTCGCTCGAAATGTCGAGTCCCAGTATTCTGATACTTGACGAGGCGGTGAGGGGTGTGCTCTCGAAGAGCGGCGATTCAACAAATGGGGTTTTCTTGGTGGTGAACGCGCAAACCTGTGTCTTTTGGGGATTAAACTGAACGAGTTTCAGTTCACCCCATTCTGAGACCATGCCCAGGGAGGTCTCTATAGAAGACACAAGTTTCTTTCGACACTCATTTACGTTTTCCCGAGAGAGACCTGCACGGCCGGAATATACCGCATCCCCAGTGCTGTCATCAGCATAACAATGTATGTTGAAAATATCCAAGATATCATTGATGTGCAGGAGAAACAGGGTTGGGGATAGCACGCAGCCTTGGGGTACACCAGCGTTCACGGGCTTGGGGTCTGAGCAAAAACCGTCGAGAACGACCTGTATGCTACGCCCAGTGAGTAAGCTGGTGATCTACTTGCATAAACTCTCGGGAAGCCCATAGGAAGGAAGCTTCGAAAGTTACTTTAACGTTATTTCTTTTTATGTACTTAACTAAGAAAGTTAAAAAACTTTTTAGTGTAAAAATGGCGGATAGTCCAGTTTTTCAAAGTTGAACTAGAACATTAGTTATTATTAGTACTAATAATTAAACTTTGCTTTTATATCTTTTACATTATATGAATAACAATATTTTTACTCCAGACATTAGATTTTAATTCAAACTCAGATGTTGAAATAAAATGATTCGACAAATTTTTATTTTAAAAATTCTTCTCACTGCTCTCAAACATTTGAATTCCTATAATGCGTCACTGAGTATTTGATTTCCTTTTAAAGAATTTAAAAAGTACAATGAAATCAATTTTTAAATTTTCCCACGGATTATAATAATAAAGCTATAAATAGATATAAAGTGGTTTGAGTTTCGGAACCTGGTCTGTTTAAAATAGTACTGTATTACTATTAATTTAACAGATATTAAAGTTATACATTCACATTGCTTATGTTAAAAACCCAATATAAATATTTAAAAAAAACACTCAATTTACCATCCCCTATGTGGTTTTTATAAAGCATTTTCCAAAGCTAAGAATAAATAAAATATTTAACTAAAATCACATTCCATCTGTACGTTGATTCTATTTTCAAATTGGAAGAGAAGAGAAAAACGGCAACTGGCGGTTTTGAGATAGCGCGGCGATTAAGTTATGGTAAATTCTAAGCCATTATATATGCTCTTGCTTGGGTTGCATAACAATACTTAAAATGAAGGCGATGCTATATTATATAATGACAATTTGGAATATAAATCTCCTTCCATTAATTGTTAATAATATTTATTGCAAAGTTCTGTAGAAAACATTTAAACAGTTATTTTTCTGACTTACTGACAAACACTTACATCTCGTCTATCCGTGAACACGATTACTGCAAATTATTCGAAACGTCGGGTTAAAATAAAAAATGTAACCAAATTATACGCGAGTTTTAATCCGTAAAAATAGTTTTATTTGAAATGTGTACTCGTGAAAACCTAAGAAAATACTAAGTTATGAAAGAGTTTTTTTCATTAGAAAGAAAGTTAAATATATACTTTATTTGTTATAAAGAACCATCAATCGAAAATCATATAAATGTTATAAATTGTTTGAAATAAAACAATAAAATAAAGTTAATGTCGTTATGGTATCTTTCGCAGTCCAGTCAGGCGTTTCGTATGTCCCATCCCTTCACATTCCGGAAATGTCACCCGTGAAGCTATTACTTTTGCTCCGACCTTTTTAAAGTATGTTAGAGGATTTCGGAATTTTATAAATCATACTTTGTCGATTCAAAAAGTAAGGATATATATAAAAACATTAGCAAAATCTTTTTTTTATTATCTAATTATTAAATTATTGCATTCATTCTTAAGATTTCGTAGACGATAGCAGAGTTATATCGTCATAACACTAGGTTTGACAGAAATCTACTACTTCTCATATAACCTTTTTATGAACTATTATTTAACTATTATTTACCTATTATTGCAATCACCCTTATTTTCAAAATTAATTTAAATAAGTTACATTTTAAGAAGCCCTGAGTAATTCTGGATACTTTTTAAAAACATATATATGTTTGTATGTTAGTTTTTTATATAACGCGATTACACGGTATTTAGATTTTTTAAAAACACAAAAACGCTTGGTCGATTTACCTGTAAAACTAATGAACTCTAATTTACGTGAATACGCAAAATAAACTTCACAACATAATTATGTCGCGAGAAAATGGAGTCATACATATATACACACAAACACACACACCCATAGGCACACACATACAAACATTTTTAAAAAG
Source organism: Mechanitis mazaeus (assembly GCA_959347395.1). Classification (NCBI taxonomy): domain Eukaryota; kingdom Metazoa; phylum Arthropoda; class Insecta; order Lepidoptera; family Nymphalidae; genus Mechanitis; species Mechanitis mazaeus. The sequence continues at coordinate 19,238,805 of OY365750.1, forward strand.
TTACGCAGGACGTCTTAAAACGTCAATATATTACAAAAGTCCGATATTATAAATTCCTTTATCAGGAAGTTAATAAAATTTTGGTATTTTAAGCATATGAAGAAAATGTTATTTGTTACTGTTACTATATAACTTGTATTATTTCTGCTTTCCAGTTACTTATTTTAATCCCATACTTTCAAATCACCTCGTTAAAAGTCTCTCCCCGTCGATGCACTTACGACTGCAGGTAAGTTTGTCAACGACTAGTTGTATAGACATGTCTTTTAAAGTATCTTCAGCTTACTTAAAATATATTAATACAAGTTCATTGTTAGTTATTTTGTTTTTTTTTTAATATTTATATTTTTGAAGTCATAAAACAAAGTATAGTGCTATTATAATATGAAAAGACAGACAGAAGAACAAACTTTCAAGGAAGATTGTATAATCTTATTATTTATTATTGTAGATATAATGTTAAGCTTTAAAATATTGTGAGTTCGTGTAGCCTAAAATAAACAATATATTTGTGGTTGACAGTTGTTACCTCCATAAGTTATATGATAATAATCTATAATTACCACGACTTGTCGCATCTGAACAAATTACCAAATTAAGTCGGTTTAGCAACTTTGTTAAGTGTGATAGGTAGAAATATAAAGGTAACATTATAAATATCATACCTTTATATACATTGTGAATAAACCTTATGAAGCAGGTTCTCTAGAAAATATCATCATGATGATCTTGTTATTCCAGAGAATTACAACTTCAAATGAAAAAACATTGCATTTGCTAGCTCTCTTACTGAGGAAATCGTCCGTTCTGTAACTTCAAACAAATTTAAAAAAACCTGTTTTATTAAATGTATGTTTATTCGAGGCGCATATTCACACCAATATTCTGCCAAGCTCAGAGCTCATGAATAAGGATCGTAAATGGTTTCGAAACTAGTCGGAAAAATTCCGATAATATTTACGTAAATACAGCCAGATAATTTTATATAACAGGAATCACGAATCATAAAAAGTTTAAATATAAAACTAACAGTTATACGTACAGATTAGCTTTTAAATTTATCGGACGCTGGTCCAACAAAGCAATGAAACATGAGATTAATGTAGCGACACACGTGCTTCTAACAAAATACAATAATATGCTTTTTTATTGATCACTTCAATTTATATAAAAATGTTTAGAAACATACATAACATATACAATTATTAGTAACTTTAATTCTTATATACCATGTCGTTTTTCATCTGTACTACATATATTAGCAAAATCATTATTATATGGTATACAACAATACTTGGAATTAGTCGATGCCACTCAATTCGTCTTCATTTCGCTTTGCATTATGTAATGTATATATAACCTCATAAATATAAACCAAAATATAACCTTTCCAAGACCTCAACTCTCGTTTTTAGTAAAAAGAAATTTATATATATTATATTTACACAAGGCCAACGCTGAAGCTGAATTAATTTCAACTTGGTATTGCATTTGGGCCACTCTACAGATACTTATCAAGTAGGCTATATATATAAATACAATTCGAGAAATCTTCAAAAATATTGTGAGATAAAAAATAGTGCATTACTGCAAGGCTGGCGAGAGATATCACTGGGGAGCATTGATTTAGAAATTGTACCTTACTATAATATTTTACTTGACAACAAAGATATGCCAAAAGATACCTTTTATTTATATTTCAGGGGGATAGACAAGCAATGCATTTTTACCAGTAAAAATTATGTGAGCGATATTTTTATTTAAAAAAGGCTAATTTAATACGTAAACAATTATTAAGGATAGAAAGATTCATACTTCCGCCATTACATATCGTAGTTAGGTATGAAGAATCGTTTCATAAAAAAGATAAATTTATAGAATTTATTTTTTTAACATAAAACATATGTTTATGAATAAACTGATAAGATGTAAAATCTTAAGTTATTTATTAAACCAATAAAGATAATATGATAATATTTACTTTTAAATTATCTTAAAAAAGTTCGAGATATTTTTTGACACTTATCTATTTACATATATTGTTTATAATTATATATATAATAAATAATTATTATTAACTGTAGTAAAAATATTAGAAACTGTGTTAGATTATATATAAAACCAAATATAATATTCCTATATTGTTATTAAGAACGGTAGACAATGATTTATTTCAAAATCACTTGAAGTTGTTACATGCAGCAATGCAGTAACGAACGCTCTGCCATGTGAATAGCTCTCAGCCATGTTTGTGAAACAAACATTTTCAAACTGTACTCCCTTTAATGTATATTAAACGACCGTCACATAACATTGCGTGTATTACACTTACGCTATGTATTATATTATGTATAAACCGGTTCCAAATCTTATAAATTAATATGGGATTTTATTTTTTTAGTTGCTAGTATAGGCTTTGATGTTCTTTGAATCCGCTATTTTGTAATAAATTTCTGATATGTTGAAAACGTCAAATACGGATATCTGGTCAAACAGTTGTGTAGCTCTATTTAAGCCAGGCTGGTATGAAAAGTTATGTGGGAGCATTCTTTCTATACAACGTACTTTTTAAGCGACAATCAATCTCTCTTTTTATTATAACGTATAAAAAGTTAGTGTAATGTTAACGCTAAACTCTAAGCTTTGAAGCTAATCTTTAGGTACTGTATAAAAACTTTTGCTAATACCCAAAAAAACGCAGAAACGCATTTTAAATGGAAAATCCTAAAGCAAATGTTTATTTATATTTCCGGCAGTGAATAAAAATGGAATGAAAAAGATATATAATAATTCAGTAAAATATTTCAATTTATTTTATTACCAAAAATATGTCTCGCTATTCGAACTTCAACTTATGCCTCTTTTTGCACGGAATAAACTTTTTTGACATCACGTCATTCATTCTTTGAAATCATTTAACAGGAACAAAACAGTATTAGACACATATAAAATATCTCTTACACGGAAAGATACTTGGAGTCTTACCACTAACTTTTTAAAGCTATAATTGAATAGTTTCAAAGTTACAAAAATATAACTTTTTTTATTACCATTAATAATATTATTTTTATCGTATAAGTTTCTTTATATGTCAAAATAGGACGAAAAAGTAATATTGTATTAATGTTGTAATAAATTATATAATCGTATATCCTCTTATTACATTCTCGGTTTCTGGTGTGATTCATTTGATAGGTCACCACCTAATCTTGATGAATCAAACATTTTGCGATACATGAGAATGTAACAAGCATCATTTCAACTAATACATAATTGCAATATAACATGCGAATTTTCTCTTATTTGTAAGCATTGAAAAAAAGTTGTGGACATACGCTCATATGACTGAGTTTCATTGAAGTTGTTGTTAATGCTTCTATATACTTTTTTATATCCATTATAATTAACGTTTCAGTATAATGATAATTGTACAACATACTTGATACTATTTGATTTTTTTCATAAATAAGTAGTTTACTGTTAAATTTACTGATATATATATTGATCAGGATGTACTTTCATAATTACTATCGCAATTTACGCGACTAGAAAGTAGTGATCAGCACCGTCGCAGCGCGCCCAGAGAGCAGTTGCACGCAGTTCATGCCGCATTTCTTCCATCCTTAGAGCTAAAGACCCCGAATGAGTTCGAAGCTAGTCGGACAAATTTCGATAGTATTGACATAGTATATAATAGTAATCATGGATCACGAAAGTTTACATACAAAAAAGTTAAATTTACTGTCAACCTTTCTGGGGGGTCAACTTTGAGCACCCTCCATGAAAGAACCTGTACATAAATAACGAAATTTCCTTTTAGGTATATAACATTTTGATATTCATCTTTAACTAATTTCCCAGAAATATCTTACAATCAAATTTAGTTCAAGTTTTAGTGGACTTGAGGAAAATATTAATATGACGAAAATTTATTTTTTAGGAATATAAAATATATATTAGAATCAGCCGTCTTCAAATTTCGATATAGTTTCTAAAAACTTTTGTTTTTAAATAAATTAAAGGTATTTTAATTAAAATTATTAAAAATTAAAAATAAAATGCTTCTGTCACGGATGAAATTAAAGTTATAATTAGAAAATTCCTTATTATATAATGCAATATGTTATTACCTTGTTTGAGGCTCGATTCTTATTTTAGTAAAACCTTTTACCTTACCTTCCCAATTCTTTTTACCTTATTTTCAAAGTTTCGGTCTGAAAGCAAAGCTTTTATGAAAATAAAACAGTCTATTTCATGTGGCTTTCTATCTTTGTGTTCTCATTAAGAATAACAAATGAATTGTTACATTAAATGAGTATAATAATAAAATATACATTTAAATGAAAATATATAATTTATCTTAAACATCTCTTATTTTTCCTTACTTAGGAAGATTAAAAATCACAAATGTGAAAACCCACTGAAACTTTTTTTAGATTTTTAAAAGTGATCTGAATGAAAAATATAATCAAAAGATGGAAGGGATTTCATTAAAAAGTAACTAAATAAAATAACAAATAATATAACATTTTTGTTAATTAGAATTCAATGTCATTGGGCTTGCACCCATTACAGCTTGTTTATTAATATAATGGGTGTTGCTAGTTTTCCCCTGAATAAACATATATATCTAAAATATTACAATTATATGATATATTCCAATATATCATGTAATTGTTAAAAAGATATTGTTATATTCCTTGGCATCATGATCGCTGATAAGGTGATATAGATATGATGCAATATGTCAATTATCCCTTATATCATTCACATTAAAATCAAAGAATGTAATAATAGGATATTTAAAACCTTTGGTTTTTCACATTCTTTTTCTGTAATTCTTTTAATTATAAATTCATTTACTACATTCATTTTGGTCTCTCACTTTGAGAAAGTGGTCTATAACTTAGTATAAAAGTATAAGATATTAATTCAATAATAGTCGTAATACATGCATAAGTTTTTTTAAAACAACAATTTTATTGAACTGTTATGTTTTTTGTATAGTGTAGGTATAGAGACAATTCAAGATTTATTCCACACACCCAAGATTAGATTCCTTTTTTGTCCTTATTATGACCATAAGGAACACATAAAAAAAAGAATCATCCAATTGGGTGCAGTCGTTCTACATTTATGCGCGTACACACATTTCGGTGATTCATTTTTATTTATATAGTTTACGATTGTATATGTAACTATTAGTTAACATTAGAAACAATCACACATCAGGTTACAAAAATTCCTTTACCAATATTAAGAATCGATTTGTGATGATATACTCTATATTTTATTCAGCAAAATAAACATATTCTCTTAGAGAACAATTTCACAAAGTGAGTATGTAAAGTCTGTATTTCATGCGGGTAGAGCCGCGAGGAACAGGTAGAGTCAAATAAACATGAGATATCTTATTACACGAGTACAAATATTGGAACTTCGTGAATGTTAATGTCTCCAGCCGTCTCGGTTCGTTATGTTCAGATATTCTTACACGTTAAAATGTTACTGTCTATGTCGATTTATACAATAAGATCCGTATTTATTGCGCCTGCCTTTTTATTTTAATAAGTGATTTTAACACAAATGAAAAATAATTCGTCATAAGTAATTTTAAAAAGAAAAAAAGTAAAGTGCCAACATCAAGTAAAAAAAAAATATTACTATCGAAATTTACGTAAACTGCTTTAATAATGCGAATAAATTAAAGTTACTAATAGGACAATATAATGCTTAGATAATTTTAAATAAACGTGTCTTGTGTTAATAACAAAATGTTATTAACATTTTTCATTAAATATATTATTTTTCACTGTAAAATTATTAAATATCCTATATCTTTATTACAAGATCTGAAATTTAACAGCTTCAAAAAATCTGAAATTCAAAATTTTATTTGACGTGGTACTTCACTTAGGTGGGTCACAATTTTAAATATAACATTTATATATCTTTTTAATTTTAGAATAAGCTTAATATGGTACGCAATTAATATTACAATAATTATCACATTTAATTACAAATGTGGTTATTTACCTAAAATACATATTAATAACATGTTTTGTTTTCTCCTTATATCATTATTCCCATAATGGAATGATAAACTACACCATTTATATAATTCGAACGAACTGTTCTGCAGTAATTAAAAACTATATTGAATTGAGATTCAATATGCTTCAATTAAGATGGTATAATCAAGGACACTTAGCAAACAGCTCCAGCAAACCAAGAGGTTGAAATTGCAAATTGGGATAATTGCTTTAAATGAACCGTTATTGAGAATCCTCACGAATTTCTACGTATTGAATGTCTGATGCAAGGTTTGTTAATTAGATTTTACCACGACGTAATATTTATTAAATATATTTAGTTATTATTTTTGTTGATATTTTATTGTAGTTTTTTTATTAACATTAAGAAAAAAATTATACTTTTTGTAGTCTAATAAAATTAACACATTCGATAAAATAGAATGTTTAAGAATCGTATATTTGAAGGAATTTTAATATTTTTTTTTAGAGAATAATTCCCTCACAAAAGAAATAATCTCTGTGTCGCATAGACACAGATATGAGGGACACAAATAATATCATGAGAAATTCATTTTTACTAATATGAGATTTATGAAACATTTATAAACAAACATTCAACAGATTCAGACTCAGTGTATCATTGGGAGTCTAGAAATAATTGCACATTCGACTTTGTAAGTTTTAATATACTTATGAAGAATAAATAATTGTTGACTATATATAATGTTTAATATACCTTTTGATAAACTTTGGTATTGAAGAGTATTTTATTGAAACTAACTTCTTATTTATCACAGAAGACATAGCTAGTCTGCTGAAGCTTATTTGATTCATGAAAAAAAAAACTTAATTGAATTTAGATTATAAGTTTAAACTTTAATAGGAAATATAACATAAATATACACTAAATACAAGAAAATACTCAACCTACGGAACGTACATTTGATGTTCAAGAATACTTTTAACATTTCATCGACTAAGAACAAATGTAAACGCCTTAATGTTTGTGTAACATCACAGTAAAGCGTTATTACAAAACATTATACCCATATCATTGCCATTCACCTAATTAAACAAGGTTTGTTCTAAGCTTTGTTACATTATGCCTACCATTCTGTTACTAAACATTCTCCATTCAGGATGATATTTATTATTCAATTGCTATATAAACCTAACAAAATATTTTAATAATACATTGAAATAAATTAATGCCCTATATTACCCTAAATTTATAAACTGTCACTGATTACACGTGTAACATAGAAAAATATTAAAAATTTTTAGAATAAAACTTAAAATTTAAAAAAACATGTTTTTTAAAAGATTAAGACGGGTTAGGTTAACACTAGCAAATCAAATTTATAAAATATTTTTTTACAAGTAAGATTTTAATACTTGGAGCCTTGGAGACCTTTTATTATCTTGTTATGTTGATTTTTTGTTTTCATGTGAAGGGTAAAACCGAAATAGATACCGATGTGGGTTAGAAGCCTCATCTTGTAACCTATAAAAATATTGAGTTTAGTTTATTACGTTTTATAACTGTGACAGGATAAAATTTTCCGGGTAGTCCCACATAACCCCCCGGCCGTCACCCCCTGGGCCGACGGGGTACCCGTAACGGGTTTATACAACGAAAAAAAAAAAAAAAAAAGGATAAAATTTCCGAATTTAAAAGATTAATGCGAATAGCTTTTAGCTCATGACTCCCGTATCACTCCCATGGGAGAGAGCAAGACTGTGGGAAAAAAAAGGTTCCATGAATACTATTCCATTTATGCGTCTACTCTAGAAGTCTAGAATTTCTCGTTACATATAAAAACGTAACTTCCGTAATCAGGAACATAATATATATATGTACACTCACTATACCTACTCTGCAGTAGTTGCTATAATGTTATGATAAGCTTAATGATATATAATATATATCGTAATACAGAGTATCATGCACTTAATCTATCCGGCTACCACTTGAGAAGATATATATCAGATTATCTAGAGATCAACTATTACTATACTTGCGTATGCAGATTTGTAAGTGATAGCTTTGATTAACAACCGTGCGAATGTAGTAGTAATTATGAATATTTTTTGCAATAATAAACATTAATACGTAATAATTTGTGAACAGGTATAAATTCCTATTCCATATTATTAAAGATATTTATTCCTGGGAAGCCAGAAATTTTTAACAAAATTTATTATTGGAAAATATCTGGTGCTATTTACAAATAATGATTTATGGTACTTACAAATTAAAAAAACTAAGACTTTTTTTTTCCAACTGCTATCCAGGATTTCTGACATTAACACAACATTAATATTGTTTGGGACCACAATTGTTTTGTAAATCACGAATAAGGGGCATTAAATTATTGAGCGAAGCGAGCGGAGCGCCCTACTGGAGAGAATTTGCATTGGTTTTACAAAGTTGGCATTAAAACGGCTTAACGGTTCGGTTTCAAATTTTGCACACATACCATGCTGAAATGTGTGGTGGTTTGTAAAAATAATTTCAAAAATTCATTGTCGTTAAGGAATAATGTCCAAAAACATCACTCCCATAGACTTCAATGTAAAAAAAATTGCGCAAGTGTAAGGTCTACAATTACGACATCCCACACCAAGACGAAGTCTTCAGCTTGGCTCGCTTGGCTCATCATGCAAACGGCACCCGAGATTTCGCGATCGCAGCGAGTCGAAATTGAGGGTCTGGTGGCGTTCCTAGTTTTATTTAAATAAAAAATCACATAATCAATTTTGCACTTTGTAAAAAAAATAAAGTGTAAGGCTCAGTAGCTACAGTTATTAAAGAATTAATGATAAATTTGTCAGTTCCTCATTCGTTTAAAGCACGATAAACAACTCTAGTAAATGCTATCAAAACATTTATACTTCAATATAATTCCAAAAGGCCTATCAATAGTCACGCCATTGTGATTATATTCAAAGAATCGTAAGCACCACCATAAAGCTCAGTATTGTATTTTTATTGTTGCGAGTTCTTATCTTAGCGGTATATCTTTTATTATGAGACAGATCTTACTCCAGATAGGAAGAGGATGTGATGAAATGTAATAGTCACAAAATATCAAACAGGATCACATACATAACATAAGTAAAATATTAACAAAGAAAAATTATTTTTATTAACATTACATTACATAACAATGTAATAAAAAACATTCGTAATGTTTGTTATAAATCTTTATATTAATGTGAGAGTCTATGGCAGCATATCGTCCAATACTACTATTCTAGTGTCAACTTACAAGCACAAAATAAGAGTTATTTGTGACACTTGAAAACCTCGGACACAATAAACCTCGTAAACTAACAAAAAAATAATACATCTCCTTAATATTTAAGTTCTCTTGAACAAGAGTGTTGCTGAGCCTTGAGGAAGTTGTACGAACCTTTTGAAGGTACTCTTATTCTTAGCAGTATTGATGAATTTTTCATTCTATTCTTATTCAAAGCTTTAGAAAAAGACTTAGAGCCCTAAACATTTTTATAAACATTTTTAAACATATATAATATTTAATCTTTATTTTAAAGAGTGTAATTCTTTTATTTTAAATATTTTATTTAACATTAAAATTGAAATATAATGAAACTGGTTAAAACTAATATCTTCCAACATGCATTATATTTGTGCACTAAAGTGCTTTGAGCGTGTTCTGGGGTTTGTGCTTTAAAGCTACCGCGAAATGGAATATAATAGACTATGTTTATTATTTCTAATGCTATAAAATAAATTCCTTTACAAACTTAATTATGGAACTCTCAGTACTTTTAAGGCGAACGTATTTTTAGAAACAAAAGTTATTATTGATATATTTTCTTTTACTATATTGTAATATTTATAAAAATAATTGAACTTGAGTTGAGAACTTTGATTTATATTGATATTATAATTGTACTAATTATTTCTCATGTTATCGACATATATTTAAAAATTATAACTGAAGGTGTCAAAAACTATAAAATTTCTTACAATGTTTAGTAATTATATAATAGTAATAAAATATTAGATTATTTAATAATAAAGTATAATTTGTCGTTTTTAAAGGTCTTGAGTGATAATACTTCTAAATAGATAGATGTACATGATAGGGAATATATTTCATGAGATATAATACTCTACTTGCACATATGTTAATCGTATAATAAGCATCCTATCTAGCTGCAGTGTCATTCTTAATAATACGTCAATGTCAGTAATAACACTGTACGCTGATTAGATAGCAGTACCTCTGACAAAATTATACTTTCTAAGAATATTTATAAATAAATTTCCTTGAACTTTCTCCCAACCTTACTCCTAAATTCCAGCCAACATCTGTAATTACTGAAACAATAGTTTTATTTTAACGTATTTACGTTAAAATCAAAATCACCTTACAACATATAACTTTATAATTTATTTTCATATATTACTTATATTATATATATTACATATTATTAAAGAGTAATTGTTTTGTAGGGCTTCTCTAGTTAACCTATTAAAGAGATAAATGTCTTGACATTTTGTAATGTTTCAAACCCGACAGGCGAGTGTGAGTGTTCACATGCTGCATTGCAGTTATAAGACCTCTCCTATTTGAATGACTCTCCTATAAATCTGAATAAAATGATTGGTTTCTTGTACGTGATGTTTTGCAAAAGCTGCAATTCATTTTGCAGTAGATTTTAAGTCAGTGATATGTCAATATTGTAAAAATAATATGATGTCTTTAAAATATTAGAGTCTATTTTTTAAATTGAAATTATATGTTTAGAAAAATAAATAAATTGAGTTTCAAATCAATTACAAATTGTTATATATTTATTACTAGTAGCGATATAAATGAAATAAGATACAAAAATCTGTATCAAAAACAATAGCTGATATAAAATGAGATTATACAACAAAGAACCATCACAATCAAGATTTAGACTCAGTATCAAACTACTAACCATTTTAAATCAAATGAATCATCCTGAAACCTCTTGATCTGAACTGAAAATCGAATGTCCGCAGTTACGGTGAGTTTCAGTTCACAGCAGATTATCGTAAATCTCTTCAGCGATAAAACCAGCTGATTTAGGCATTTTTGATTTAATATTTCCCTGAATTTAGTACAATTTGGTCACATAGTATTTTTTTTCATGTATTTATACAATTTTTTTATACACTTGTTTATTACTTGTTAATTAATCAATTTGTAACATTGAACTTAATGATATATTTTAAAAATACCCTAAAGGAACAACCACTTAAATATAAATGCAGTTAATACTCTCTGAAATATTATTTATCTTAACTCCTAGCGACACGAACCTGAAAATAAAAACTATAACACGTGTTAATTGGTTTTGTCGCTACTTTTACCCTCAAAGCGTCAGAAATGTAATCCTATTTCATTTATCTGATAGTGAGGTATAACATTGGGCAAAAAATATATCATTCAGAACCTATGAAATATTTAAAATACATGGATTTCGAATGGTACTAATGTATCAACAAAAAATCATTAATAAATAAAGAGACTGATTTTTGTGTCATCATGTGTTAAACTTTTTAAGAACAGTCGTGTTTTCGAAAAAAAAAATAATTTATATGTTCTGTGAACAATTAAGCTACAAATATAAGAACTTCCAATCATCCCTAGATATGAAACAATTTAAATCATAACAAAGGATTCACAATTCTATCTCTATTTTGATGTGTAGTCGCAATAAGAAGAATGTCACAAACAATCTCTACGCGTGTCGCGGCTTTGTACTAGCTTTTATTGTATTTCATACGAGACAGTTTTATTACAATTTTAAGAAAGATTTCATTTAAGAAAGGAAACAAAAAATATTGCGTTTATATTCATGTTATTTCTTAAATTCAAGGTGCTAAATTTCATTTGGAAACTATTACAACATTATAAAGTGGAACAATTTATTTGGTTGTTTAGCTTACTAATTTCTTAAACTAACCGGATGGATTAAACAATTCTTTCTGATTATTATTAAAGATATTAGTTATTAGTTATTCTTTTACTAAATAAAATCATTCGTTCGCAAGTGGAACTGCGGGCAACAGCTAGTATAAGTATATTTTAAAGCACTCGTATTAATTACACCGAGAAAACATATTACAAGAATAGCATTATTGGTAAGTAATAAAAGTGAATAATCGATAATATAAAATACTCCGCTCATTAAAAAAAATAATTAAATTGCAACGTTATCCAGCGTTACTATGGCTGTCTTGAATTATAACTGTGAGAGGAGAACGAAAAAGCATGAATTATTTAACACTCTCAACCACGGAGATACAATTAAAATCATATGACCGATGTTAATTGTGCTGTTAACTAATTGTCGAACTCAACAAAAAGGTTTTAATTTTTTTTTAAAGTCGCCTTTTTTCATTGAAAAACTTTTTTAAAAAATGTGATAATAACAGATTTGTATAAATATTAAACAATAACAGATGTCTCATTTTTTAAGTCAGAAAGCAGAGCAGAGGAATTCTCTGACAACAATAGCTCTGCTTTGTATAATTACTTTAATTCATTCTTGCATTTATTTATACAAAAAGTAGAAGAAAAAGCCACTGACTTATGTACATAAGTCAGTACATAAGTCAGTCATTTTAGTAAGAGTACTTTCATTGTTCAGAATAAATCAACAAACAAATAATAAACATAAAGAATATACATATTTATCTGAACTCATGAACATGACAATTCTGAGCTCATGACTGAGGATCCAAGTAGAGTTTCGAATCTAGTCGACAAAATTATCTTTATTCATTTATTAAAAGTTGGAGCGTCATTAATATTACTTTTTGCAATCACATTTAAATATAAAAGTTTCTGATTGCGAAGATAAGAAAATGAGGAATATATTTATGAATTCAAATTAATATTGCATTTATTTTCAAAGTTTTATACAATTGAGAATTTAGCATCATTATCCTAAATTATAAAAAAAATATGATCTTAAAATATGCTTGTTTTGCAAAAATAAAAGAAAATTGCAAGATATTCTACCCGAGGCTTTTTACATATTGCGGGAAATAATGTAAGTATACGATCCATTTATGTACAATACAATGAATGCGAAGCTGAGACTTATATTTATTTATTTATTTATTTATGCAAAATGTACAATGGCGGACTTAATGCCTTAGGCATTCTCTACCAGTCGACCAAGGGTGATGCAGAGATAAAAGAAGTAGGTGCATGAAGAGGAAAACAGAAGAAAAGAGCTAAAATAAAATGTTATATAATAAACGCTTAGAAGTTTATGATAATTATAATTTAAATACTTATAATATCCATATATTACATATAGGTACATAAAAATATATATAAGTAATAGAATAAATATAACATACATACATATATATATTTACATACATACATATAAAAACATAAACACATATTATACATCATTTACTGTTGAGGGGAATTCACTATCTCTTTAAACAAAAGTTCCTTTACTTTCGTTCTAAACACATAACGACTGCTAGACTTTCTGACTTCTAAAGGGAGCGCATTCCATAAATGAATAGATTGAACGAAAAAAGAAGAACCAACGAATCCAGAAGAATGGGAAGGACATAATAGTAGGAGGTTGTTAGTTGAACGAAGGTTTTTATTATGATTATCACAAAGGAATTGAAAATAGGCAGTTAGGTAGGTGGGAGATGAGGGAGAGAATAGTAAAGAGAGTACTAAGTACACGTAAATTACGTCGCTGACGAATAGGAAGCCATTTCAATTGTTGACCAAATTTGCGAAGATTAAAGATGAATCGAATACAGTTATTAAGAAGACGGTCAAGCTGGTTGAGAAGGTCTGCATTCAGGTCGAAATAGCAAACGTCACCATAATCAATTAGAGGAAAAATTAGGGTTTGTACAAGAGCAGTCTTTGTCCTGTTAGGAAGGAAATTCTTAAAGCGATAAAGCACTCGTAATATGCCAGTCACTCTGAGGCTAACATTTTTGACTTGCGTTCGCCAATGTAGAGAAGTATCAATTAAAAGCCCTAGATCTTTAACAGACGAACTAAAAGGTATAATGGTGTCATCATAGAGTAGTGGCGGTAGAGATTTTAATGGCACTTGGCTGATAATTTTATGACTTCCAATAACAATAGCTTGGCAGTTGACCGGGTTTACAGATAGTCCATAGTTATCAGACCAGCATTTAACAATGTTAAGATCGGTGTTGAGTGCCTTTATAACAGTCGATAAATTATTTACACTTCCCTGACGATACAGTTGCAAGTCATCAGCATACAGATGATACGCACACTGAAGATAAGGAGTTATGAGATTAATATATATAGAAAATAACAATGGGGAAAGAATACCGCCTTGAGGGACTCCAGCGTCAATGTTACACCAGTTTGAGAAGGATTCCTCTACACGAACTGACTGCTGACGTCCCTGAAGATAAGTCGAGAACCATTCCAATGCCGCCGGAGAAATTCTGAGATTGGAAAGTATTGATAGAAGGATGTCGTGACTGACGTTATTAAATGCGTTTGAGAAATCAACCAAAGCCAGCACTGTGACTTTGGTATCCTCCATACCCGCACGAATATCGCCAGTAACTTTCAGCAGGGTTGTGGTAGTACTGTGGCCTGGCCTAAAACCAGACTGTAATGGGCTCAGCATGCTGTTCCGGTATATAAATCGGGACAGTTGCTTGTGTACACAGGCCTCCAGTACTTTGGAAAGAAACGGAAGGGTAGATATCGGACGAAAATGATTCGGGAGGGAAGGATTAGGAATTTTGGGTATCGGAATAATGTAGGCCTTTCGCCAGGCAGACGGGAATACACCAGTTTCAAGAGAGGAGTTGACTATATGGGTGATAACTGGTAGGAGATATTCAAGTATTAAAACGACCATGCGTCGGCTGATATTATCACAACCGACGGCGTTCTATTTAATTGTAAGGATGGATTTTTTTATTTCTTCCGGTGATACTGGAGAAAAGAGAAAAGAGTCAATATTAGGCAATGGCGAATTTGCTAAGTAATCCAATGTGCGATATTTGGTTTGGAGATTAAGTGAAGTGGAAGTGGAGAAATGTTGGTTGATTTCATCCAGACCAATTATCTTCGGCATTTTCATATGCTGCTGTTTGCCTATACCTAGACTATTTAGGAATTTCCATGTGTTAGCTTGCGAAGAGGAAACAATATTGTCATGAATGTGTTGGCGTTTTGCGTTGCGTATCATCGTATTATATGAGTTTTTGAGATATTAAAATATTTACTTATATGACTTTTTTCACTAATATCTATCTATTATTTACAATAGAAGGGAAAAGATTTGATAATTTTCACTAGTAGAAAGTATTCTATAGGTCGACTTTAAGAAATGCATATATTTAATTTTTTTTTTTGATTGATGATATCACTATAAATTTCATCAAAATCGGTACTGTTATTTTGTTTTATCTTAAGAGACTTATTAATATTCCGTGGATTCAGAGGACGGGTGGCTCATCATAGCGGTACAGATGGTGGAAGCCTGGGACTTGCCACCCAAATGTAGTTTATACCAAAATGTATTTGTGTTTTGCTTAACTCATTTAATTAAAAATGCGTGAAATGAGTACTTTTAGTAAAGGTAATTTTAATATGTTAATTCATAATTTCTCTGGGGATGAAAGACAAATATTAATACTGGTTTGAGTGACGTCTACGAATTGCAAGATTGGTATTTTAGTTAAATGTTGTACAATATTTAATATTCAACAACATTTTTATATGAGTTTTGTTAAATATTATACGAAAATTAAAAAAAAACTGATACTTAAGTATAGAAAAATAGGAAGTATCAGTATTTTTGGTTCAACTTTTATAATAACTAATAATTTTTGAGTATATTTTTTAATTTGATCTGCTCTTTGTTTCATTAGTGGTCCTGTCACGTATCGAACCCTTTGATACTGCGGTATGCTCTGAGTTAAATGAAATTAAAAGTTTTCTTTCTGAATCATGAATCACTTGTAAAAGTGTTCTTGTGAATATACCGTCTTAATTGCGACTTAAGATTGCCGATAAATCGAAAAAATATTAGTCTTTTTTTCTATTTAACTAACTGTCATTCTCTATATAAGGTATGGAATTAACAAAGAAAATCCTGCTTGTATCGATAATTTTTTACATTCTATATATATTTAAAATTTAATAAGCGGATCATGGCAATAAAAACAATAAAACAAATAATTAATTGCTATAATTTACAGAATTCGACACAAGAATATTTAATCTAGTTTCTGTCATATAATTATAAATCACATGAGACTTTCGAGTTAACTGATTGGAAATAAAAACTGTTTTTTTAAATCTATTAAACAGCAAGAATACTTTTAAAAGCTAATGACTGTGGTTTTGAACAAAAACGATATAAATCCCAATTAATTTCCATACATAAGAATGCTGTCTATAATTAAATTACTTTGTTATATATTAAGCGTAGTTTAATCGTTTTAAAAGCTTCTGTCTCATCAAGTATTAACAATGTTTCAGTTTCTATAAAGCGTCATTGTCTTTGAAACAAACATAATTGATGGTTTTGGAGTTTAAGGAAACAATTAATTCATAAACTGTCTTGTCCTTATAAATATCTCTAAACTTTCTTGGTTTTATCTATTTAAAACAGATTTTAAAAGATATTTCAATAAATATATCATAAAAAAAATGTATAATACTGTTATACCTATTAAACTTCTCCCGAAATTCTTAATCGATGTTTTTTTTTAATTTGCAGTACAGACTTTTAAAATTTTGAAAATATGCCATGAAAAATAACACTGTAATAGTGACTTTAACAAGTTTGTCATTTAATACGTTGAATTATAAATTATACAAAGATTATATTGATGGATTAAAAAGTCGAAAATTATGGTCGACTTATGTAATAAATTAGACAAAATGGAGTTTTTTTAATGAAAATTGTTGTATTAATACGAAAAGGATAACTTTTTTTACTTATGGAGTTAATTTACTTATCATACATTTACTGTATTTTTGTTTTTGTAAAATTTTTGTTTTAAAACTACCACCAGACCGATGTCTGTCAGCGTGCAAATTTTCGGATATACCTATACCATATCTAATATATATATACAATTTTTGATTGATGTTTGCACAAAGAATGCAGAAAAGTCTTTCATAGAGAGCTTCGATCAATTAGAAAACTTCAAAAAAGTTATCTTCGTCCTGTTTTGTACTATTATATTATAACATTTACCTTTAGCAAAATTAACTCTATTTTCACCACAATCATAAAAATACTTTTTAACTTTGTTAATATTCTTTTCATGTATCAAACCTCAATACTGTAATACTATAAAATGAATGTCTTCATTTATTACAGTATTTGGTGTTTGAAGATTATGATTAATGAAAGACATTTTTTTTTAAATTACATTAAAATTGAATGCACATAAAATACTTGATAAAAAGGAATTATTTTAAGTTAGATGAGTAAAAGAGTGAAATGACGGCGAACAACCAATCTTCATTTAATCGCCAAGAAAGTATAGAAGATTATTGAGGAAATCCTCATAGGTAGAACGCATAATGCTAGCTGCGTTAACCCCAAACTTCAAAAAAATCATTATTTAAGTCAAATATACTAAATGTGGGGATGATTTTGTTAAAAAACCAGGAACAAGGAAACCTTACACAAATAAAACAAAAGAGACCACAGAATAACTCAAAATCTGATCATAAGATATATAAAGACGTATTTATATTGACGCAAAGAAGAAAATTCTATAGAAAAAGATGCAAACCAATTCTGATAAAAAAAATACGCCGTATACGATCTGGCAGGCATTTTATATTATGATCAAATTTGTTGAAAATAACAGATGATAAGATGTGTACGTCAAGAAATTAAAGAAAAAAATGTTAGATGATGTAATTCACGCACTGAATGTGGTTAGTTACATAATAATAAATACATTAATATGTCACGTCATATTTCATTGTACTCTAGTTCATTACCATGCGATTATAAATGCTGTAACAGAAATTATAGAATTATGTTTATAAGTAGGAAATACTATTTTTTTAAAAACTTGGGAATAATTAATCAATATCATTTTCCATACTAAAATTTAAATTAAAAGGCATTTCATCGCTTTTTTTTTCGGTTATGAAGAAAATTTCATTTTATGATAAAAGTATGTAGTTTGAATATCGTGACTTATACTTTTTTGTTAATGCTGCAACCGAAATATTGTCTATATATTGTTTATATAACGTATATAATGAGAACACCTACCATATTGTAAATCTAAACAATACATGATGACGCTCTGTCTATAAACTTTATATTAAACTAATTACGTCGGTCACAACCGGAGGATCCAAAAAAATACAAATTTATTAACTTAAAATTTAATTCTTATATTTAATTTACAAACTACGTGATCCCTGCTCAAAGTTGGAGACAAGAATGAATAAAATGAATTAATAATTAAAGGAATACAGAAAGTGTAACAAACAAGGGTTTCAGATTTACATTCTAGGATTTTAACATGATACAATGCACCTGTGCTTAATCAGCGCTTCCACGGTTCGTGAGAATATAGTAAATGCTAATTTAACAATTTTATTATTAATAAGTATATAAGAAATATCTAATAAATGATTACATAGTCTATGGTAATATAACACCTCCCTCCGCAGATCAGCAACTATTCCTTGAGAGAGTTGCTGCGATGTTGCTGGGATCCACCCTTATTTCGTGGGGATGAACTTCACTTTTATCTTGAATATTCTTATTTTCAGTCGCGTTACTTCTTTTAATATGTTGCAAACGGAATCTTCTGTACGCCAGATAAATGCAAAGTATGCTTACTCCAAAAAGCATTAAGTATACAGGAATCGTCGTATGATATAATACGCTATGATCTTCAAGTTGAGTTAAATTAACTGGGGTTTGTAGAGACATTTTTGAATTTATTAAATGAAGCTTTTGAAGGTTTATTGAGTTCAGTATAATAGGAGATATATTTGTTTGCACTTGGTTTCCAAGGTTAGGTAAATCTATTATCCTTATAGCGTATCCTTTTATATAGTCGTTTGAATTTACAACTGTGATTGCAGGTGTCTTGACATAGCACTTAAGCGGGATTTCCAGTAGAAAGCTGCCGTGAAGTATCTTGTACAAATCTTGACCACAAGATATTTTAATTTTCATGGGTGTAGGGAAACTCATGATATAGTGTTTTTCATCCAGTTGTTCCAGCGCTTCATTATTAAGAATAACAGACGTTAGTTTGCAGGTTGAATCAAGTTCTTGCTTTTCAATCAGGTTTCTGATGCAGTCAGGTCCATCTCGAAGTGCATAGATAGTTTCTTTTTCACAAAGGTACAGAGAATTGGACTTCGGGCATTCAGCCTCCATGTACATAGAATTATTACTAGAAATTGCTATAAAGGGTAGGTTGGGAATAAGGACTTGATTATATTTATTAGGAACAATTGATAATCGGTAAAGATCATAGGACAGGGGTACGGCGATCGGTACTTTTAAAACTATAACTGTTTGATTACCGATATAAAAATAACCTAATTTAATTATATCTAAGTTCTAAACTTAGGATTTCATTCTTTGAATATAAAATCCTTAGCTTTCTTAATATTTTATCAAGATCTACAATACTAATAATAGAATGAGGCGTGCTCGATGCACGTATAAAACCTAGAAAACTTTGTAGTTTTCGTAGTTCCTCTGATCTATATTATCACCTAAAATCAATAGATATTGGGCCATATGGGCATAAAGTTTCTTAATATTAATGTTATTAATAATAGAGTTCAATACTCTAGTTATATTAACTATTATAGTACTCTAGTTATATTAACTATTATAGTACTCTAGTTATATTAAATATTATAGTACTCTAGTTATATTAACTATTATAGTACTCTAATTATATTAACTATTATAGTACACTAGTTATATTACCTGTACTGTCTATAGTTTTAGAGTTACATAACAGCCATTATTTCGTTAGACTAATATGCTCGTTTAATTTCGATTGTAATTTTAATTCGTTACTTTGTAGAGATAGAATTGCATTGTCTTATTTAACGGAATCAGTATAATATACTTTTAATAACAGAACCAAGGCCATCAACGAGTCCTCTTTTACTATAATTATGATCAAAACTTTTCAAAAAGGTAATTAAATTATCTACTTTAGAATTAAGGTAGTTAAGATGAGATTCATAAAGATATGTAATATTATCTAAGTGTCGCCTAATCATATATATTTGAGGTTTAACTAATAGGGTTTGGTTGTTAATAACATCAAGGTCTATATAATTTAAAAATGAATGATAATAAGATATAATTTTTGTATCGCCTAGATTAAAAAGGGAGTAGACCGGGACCTGATTCTAACGAATTAATCATTACTTCTTGTCCTCGCGTCAGTTGGAGTGACATTAGAAGTATCCTCTAACAATACGTGTTTTTTAGGGTGTCTTTTAAGTCGTGATTTAGCTACTAGACTGCGTCTCTTTTTAGTATAAATATATATAGGAAAGTCAGCAAGGACGGTGTTCTGTGTGTAACGTGAAGCCAATTTTTGCCTACTTGGGTTTCTAATAAAAACTTTTTTGTTAGGGGTGTATTCTTTTTCAGGCTCAAGATTTTTATTGCGATTTTCAGTTAATATTGTTCTGTGTTGTACTAAAGTCTTGTAAAGTAGATCGTATACTTTAATCATTCTTTTTCTATGGTCTTGTATGTATGTAGTAACAAATGCTTAGTCAAGTTAAAATTATGGGGTCACGAGGGTCAAAGTGTTCAGTAATTAAGTCTACAGTTTGTAAAACTATTGTAAGCTAAGACTGCAAATAACATTAAATTAATTATACGTTCACTTTTCTTTACTAGTTTTAAGATCCTTAAATTTTCAAATATTGTCGAATGAAATCGTTCTACAATGCGATTTTTTTTTAGAGGCGTGTAGTAAAAAATGGTTGAATTACACTACTAATATTTAAATTTCTATTAAAATCTAAAATATTATTTCTCTTAATAATATCTAACCTACGGGTCCTAGATTGCCGTGAATGGAAAATCTTGGATATTTATAAGGATAACTTAAGGAATAAATGGAAGCAACTTCAGAACGATTCTAAAGTACTTATAAAAATTTGTACCTTTTGGTGTTTCAATGTTCGGAAACTCCTCTTGCTGCAACACGGTGTAGATTCGAGATAGCCGACGTCCTTGATTGATTCACTGACTCTATTTAATTAATTTAATTAACTAAATTTCGGCTATCCTACCGACTGCGCCAATTACGTCGGTCACAACCGGAGGATCCAAAAAAATACAAATTTATTAACTTAAAATTTAATTCTTATATTTAATTTACAAACTACGTGATCCCTGCTCAAAGTTGGAGACAAGAATGAATAAAATGAATTAATAATTAAAGGAATACAGAAAGTGTAACAAACAAGGGTTTCAGATTTACATTCTAGGATTTTAACATGATACAATGCACCTGTGCTTAATCAGCGCTTCCACGGTTCGTGAGAATATAGTAAATGCTAATTTAACAATTTTATTATTAATAAGTATATAAGAAATATCTAATAAATGATTACATAGTCTATGGTAATATAACAAACTAGTAATTAAAGTGTCATTAATCAAAACCAAACCCTAAACATTTTCTATTGCTTTTAAAAGATTAGAACGTTTATTATTGTTATAGCTCGTATTATAAAGAATAAATTAATAAAAAAGTGTTTGCCTATAATATTTTAACACAAACAAACAATGAATTTTATGAGCTTGTCCAAAATAATCATGTGTTTTTGTAATACATATTTTTAGTTATTGGAAGGAAAACTTGTTATTATTGCCAGTTAGTTATAAGAGTCTAGTGAGGTCTATTATTAGAATAAGGTCCTGATGTTACTTAATATGGTGATCTAAAATTTATATAACTTATTTGAACAACGATAATACATACAATTCATAACAAACGAAACTCTAGTATCAAGATTTTAGCAGAAACAGAGAAGTTACTAATTAAAATCATTTTCAATTTTTTATGTGTTTTACATCAGATTCAATATACAAATATATTATTGAAGCCACATAAAAAGAGAAGATGAAATCATTTACTGTGAAATATATTTCATGCCAAAACTATTCAGTACATCTCGTCAAGATCAGAATATAGCACATGAAATAAGAAGGAAAACTGAATTCATACAATTACAAAATCTATTGAGCTTTATCTCTGCGAGTAAATATACTTGTTATATTTTATTTTTTTATCTGAATCTGCATTTTATTACTATGGAAATACACACCATCGTTTATCTAAATTAATTCAGCAGGTCAGTAAATTAATAGTTATTTATGTTATTTCATATCATAGGACGCAATGTAAATCAATGACTCAATCCTAAGTAAATTTATTTATATATAGCAGCTAAATTTAGCTTAGTTTCATCCATTTAACTTCATAAAAGCATTTGATATTTATATAAAACTGTCAATAAGTTCTTTTTGCCTATCATATTTTGTCCTTAAGAACAAGTTCTGTTTATTTTGAGGCTATCTACTCATGTATGAGTATTAAATTTTACAACGCTTTCTAATTGTCTTTTCTTTTTAAGAAGCTCTACTATAGTTCATGGTAGACGATTCTTATTGAAAAAGAGGAAGAGTTATTGTTTATATATTTGGTTAAATTTATGCTGGACTTAAATGTTATTTTTTAATGTTGTCCGACGTCACTTTATAAAGCGGTTTACTCTCAGATAAGAAGTTATTACTTCAAAAATGAGTAACTAACTTCATTGTATTGATAAATAATAATATTTATCAAGATTAAGTTTAATTATTTAACGCATTAATGTACATATATAATCAGTTTATTATTATGAATTTAAATTATCAGATGCAACTTAAGAATAAAATAGTAGGGGAAGATCATTGATAAGTATAAGTAACACCCAAGTTTTGGCGTCTGTTATCCATAATCAATTCAAAGTCCTTTTATTAGATCTCTGATGTACTGTCACTTGTGATTTAGGAAGGTAACGTCAGGCGAAGATCAGATATATTTTTATGTCTTAGTCAAACTTTCATTAAATAATTAAAAATATTACTGATAAGTACCTGTTCTTACCAGGTGAACAATCGGAACATACCCAGCTTCTTTAAAAGGGAAGTGCTATGATAATGATTTTATACAAGTTACCACGCTAGAGGCATGAACTGAATAAATTTAAATTCACTTTCAAAATATATCCCAGCTGGAATTCGATCGTGCTACTCGACCGAGGGAACGGCACGTACTTAACCACTGCTACATTTACTTTAGAGAATAATAAATTATTTGTACGATAAATTTACAAGTGGCTTAATCAATCGCATACAATTTATGTTACTAATGTCTTCATAAAACATTGAAGTATGAAAAATACTCATCAGAAAAATCACATACTGGAACTTACTTATGGATTAGCAGAAATATTTTTTTAAAGAAACAGAAATCTTGACATAAACTTATAAATAAGATAATCCTAGAATTCTTTAGTAATATAACTGCTTATTATTTTTTGTGTTATAGTATCAGGGAGCGTCGTGGGAATCAATTTTTTGGCTCGTATCTCCTCATTTTTTTATGAAAGTTGATCAAATAGTTTCAGGCTTAATCGACGATAACATTTTTACATAGCTTTTTACGGTAAGTTTGATTTTGTAGTATATTTGTTGGTAAGATGTTGTTAAGCCTTGCTCTTTCATACTGTATAATGTATGAGAATTAATAAGTCGATAAAAAAACAAAATTATTTAGACCTAAAAGTTTAATTATACAGTTTTTAAATAATAAATTGAAAAGTCAGATGATGTGGTAGGTGTATCTGATGAACTTATTCATTCATTTTTTTTCATATTATTGTAATAAATCAGTATTCATATGAGAAAAATAAAATTAATTTCAAAATTCCCTTCACTTTCCCTTCACGTTAAAAAGTTCTTTCCACCAACTTTGTTTTGTTATTTTAACATAATTCCTGAAAAGTAACAATTTAAAATTACTTCAATGTAATTATAATGCTTTTCTAACTTTTAATAAAACGACCAACCGAAAACGAAAACATAAAACGAATTTATCACAATTACTTTAAAAATTTTAAATAATAAATAATTATAATGTATCCCAATATATCATTTATTATTACGAGGGAACGTTATTTCTAAACACAGAAACATTAGCTATTGTAAGAAAGTTTGTCTTGAAGTATCATTAATCAAGAAATAACTCCCGAGTAGTATTAAGGTCTTGTGATTGTTCTCGGCGTGAAAGAATAAAAAACATATAACAATAAGATAACAAGAAACTTTACCTGTATAATTATTCCAAAGAAAAATAAAAAACTTTGCTTTGATATAAATACTAGAAATATAAAAAATAAATTTTACGTAATATTCGCATTTTAAGTATTAAGTACTTATAAAAATATAAAACAAGTAAACTATCTGCTAAAATGCAGAAATCCTTCTCGATTACAAGCTTCTGTATTGTGATGAGACTTGACAACTAAACAACTCACCCCTCGGAAGTGAGATAAAATTTTCGGCCTTATCGTAACCAAATAATTGTTTAGTTTAAGTATCTGACTTTAATATAGTTTGTATAATATAACTTACAATTAACTGCATTTTGTATTTGTGTTTCAACTTTGTATCCATGAATACCACTATATATAATTTTCGAGCACAAATGATTACTATCGAAATTTACTTGACGAGTTTCGAACCCATTCGAGGATATGGATAAGACACATTATCCATGAGCTCTGAGCGTGGCAGTATGGTGGCGTGATCTGAAAGCAGCTGCTCATTACGATAGCGAGTAAGCTAGCGAGACGAAAACCTGGACTACATCCTCCCCCCTCGTCCGCATTACCGTTGCAGGCGACCAGAGCAACAGAAGCACTTCCAAAGTGAAGAATTCTAAATGGTGGTTGGATGCAGATATAGTGGCAACAGTAATTCAAAAATACTCTTAAGTTAATCATAAATTCTCAAAATAATACTCACCTATAGTCCAAAAGAAATTTGCCTTCCCTATTCAAAACTTATAACTTTGAAAAACACGTGATTCCATCAATATAAAAATATGAATGACAATTCTTTAAAATAACCGATGCTGGTATTTTTCTTTATAAATTTACGCAACCGTTATAAAGTACCGATTTCTTTAATTTGGTTTCACAGATAATATAATATCTGAAATACATATTCTCACAAAGTAATTCAAGCACAGTTGTTTATATAAATATAGAAAAAGTATAAATATTACAATAAGAATTTATTCAGTCCTTTGCAAAAAAAATGACATGACTATAACTATATAAATTTGCAATATAACTTTTAATGTCAAACTGGAATAGTGTTTTGCGGTGTTTGAGAGCTAATGGCTGCTCAGCTCCGTGGAGAGTTAATTTTAGAAAAGTTAATAATATTGAAAATACTTTTGAGTTATTAACATTTTATGAGTACATCTTATTAATTTTTATTTTTTTTTATTTCAAAAATGCACAAGAGAAATATTTTTTTTATTTAATGAAAGTTTGACTAAGACAAAAAATATCTGCCCTTCGCCAGCCGTTACCTTCCTAAATCACAAGTGACAGTACATCAAAGATCTAATAAAAGCTGGACTCTGAATTGATTATGGATAACAGACGCCAAAACTTAGGTGTTACTTATACTTTTATCAATGATCTTCTCCTACTATTTTATACCAAATCTGCATTTAATCATTTACATTTATGTTAATAAACTGATAATATGTATATTAATGCGTTAAATAATTAAACTTAAACTTGATAAATATTTATATTTATCAATACAATGAAGTTTCAAAATACATGAGATCGAGTTTTTTTAAATTTTTCTCATGACTGTTATCGTCTATCGCCCGATTTCAGTTTGACGTCGAGTTTTGGGACATCCTGTATATATATTGTAAAAGGACGTACAGTCAAGATGACGTCAAACAAAGAAACGGTTATTACCTTTCACGTACTTATTCACAGCAATCGGACGGCCTTTCAACTTGTTCTGTAATTCGCGACCGTTGCAAGAGAACTAACTCGATCTACCCTCTTCATCGACTTTTATAACATTTTACAATTTATTATATTCTTATTATGAAGTGAAGCTGTATACGCTGTATAAGAGTAAATTATCAACCATGATAATCCCTTGCTATAAGAACGACTGATAACAGGTCGCTGTTAAATGTGGTAGTGATTGGTGAAACAGAGAAATGAAACACTCTCAACTGATTGTGACATATTAATATAACTTTTTAATAAAAGTGTCTAAATCTAAACTATACATCGCCTGTAAGATTATAAATTTTAAATATGAATTGCTTTGATTTTCCACGTAACCTTCGAGTTGAAAGCTGTTTCAATATATAATAGTTCAATATATAATAGTCTTTTTGTAGACGTATATTTTGTCATGTTTGTCAATTAGGTAATAAACTTCTCAATATATAGTTTGGTTTAACAGATTTTAGGACTTTACTTTAAACTTGACTATAAGTTAATTTAAATTACTATTTTCGAAAGATACACAAACATTAAATTTTATGCATTTAAATTACTCGAGAACAAACGAAATTAAATAATATGTATTATTATGCAAAATAACGAGGCTCTACTAAACGAGCAGTTTAGGAAGAACAATTTATCAGGGTTTCAAGCGGTCGCGTTGAAGCTTACTGCTTAAGTACTGATAAAACTCCCAAAGCCCATTCTGAAACATTCATTGTGAATAAGAACTTATGAATATAACGCAAACATACACAGAACATTAGAATGGTGAAAGCGTTCCTATAATAAAGTAAAAGCAAGTACGATAACCAACTGGTGACCGCGACTCCCTTTGGGTGCAATAGAACTAGAAAATTGAAGACTACAGTAGATACTCATAAAAAATGCACCCCTAGTGACGACTAGTGGTTGAGACTTTTCTAAGAAGGCTTTTTATTTATATATATATAAGTGAACACTCACTCATTACGAAGTTTCTAAAACTACTGAGACCATTAAAATGAAATTTCACAAGGTGACTAGGCGGCGGTCGCTAGGAAAGGATTTTAAGAAATTAAATTCATAAAGTGGTGGAATAAGAGTTGCAAGTTTGTATGAAATTTCGTCATTTTTAATGTGGAACACACGATTTTAGTTTTAAATTTGTGTTTAGTAAAATATAAATATGAATTATTGGGATTTGAAAATTGCATTTCTGCATTCAAAATAAGGGTTACAAATTAATTTAAAATGTGTCTTTTTTTGTTTTAGGCCAAAAGATGGATCTAGCAGTTATTTCAAATGTTGATAGTGGTGTGTCGTTCGCATTTAATCACCCTGT
The DNA here is from genome assembly GCA_959347395.1 of Mechanitis mazaeus. Taxonomy (NCBI): domain Eukaryota; kingdom Metazoa; phylum Arthropoda; class Insecta; order Lepidoptera; family Nymphalidae; genus Mechanitis; species Mechanitis mazaeus. Next base: position 19,266,302 of record OY365750.1, read on the forward strand.
GTAATAATTGTCATTTTTATTCACAAAACACGCAGGCGAATGCGCTGGCGAAAGCTAATATAGTATTCATCATCATGATATGTAATATCATCCGTCCGTCCGTCAGTCGTCAGTCCCTCAGTCAGACACTAACTCACTCACTCTTTTTTTTTTTTTTTAATAAAACAATTCTTAATAAAACAATTTCCGAATTAGACAAACAGTACATGGGAAAACTTATCTCTTCAAAAGGATTTCTTCCACCTATCCTACGCTACAATGTGGTAGGTCGTGGGAAAAAGTTCCTTGAAAACCGCTGTTTAAGAGCGCGACGAATCGAAGAGGTAAGGATTGTATTGCAACAGTTAATGTGCAGTGCGAAAAACCAATGGATCTAGCCTTTTACAGAACATGTGGTCACTAAAATCTCAATTGATCTTCGTGAAAATTAGTCAAATGGTAGAAGCTGATACTGGGGTTATCCTGAGCAGAAATGAGATCAGTATTCCAAATGTTACTTAAAGTTCACTTTACACAGGGTTAGCCGCTGACCTGAGGATACTGTGAAGGACTTAAGGAAATGCTCTCAAACAGGGTTGATATAACGTATGGGATTCTGTTGGTTCGGTTGGTGGTTTTTTGGTTTGGTAGTAAATATGCTAACTTGTGTCTTCTGGGGACTAAATCTAACCAGATTGAATTTAACGGCACTCATAGATCTTTCCCAAAGAGATCCTACGTGAGAGAGAAGAGATCCTACGTGGTCGGAATTTACTGCATACGTAATGCCGTCACCCGCATAACAGTAAATTTTGAGAATAACCAACGTATCGTTGGAACATCGGCATTAACGGGCATGGAGCCCGAACAAAATCCGTCAAGAACAACTTATAGGCTCAGATCATTGAGAAAGCTAACAATTCAATTGCATAAACTTCCGAGGCACTTCGAAAGAAGAACATTGTGCCAAACACGAAGGAGTTCTTTTAACATCTAGGCTAAAGGCCATACTTGCTTTCTATACTCGCCGCCACTTGTTGTGTATACCCAAGCTTCTCGAAAGAAAATCATCACAAGAATATCGACACTGGTGAAAGCCATATCGATGGACATTGCTTTTCTGGCGATCCCCAAGATAAGCCAAAGGTGTCGGTTTATAATTTCAATAGTAGTCTGTGGTGAGCCGAGTCTGAGTTTGTATTTATTTTAATGGTCGGGTGGTGATGACGGTCTTCTATTGGTCTGGAACTAAGCTTTTTAAATAGATGAGGTAGAAAACTAATAATTTTAAAATACACACACAGTTACATGTAACCGCCCACCTTTATCATTCGTCGCCGTTTGCTTACGTTTATTTTGGTTTATCAACTGTATTGTTTCTTGTCAAGTGGGTGCTCTGGCAATAAATTAAACACTTATATCCTTAATTCGTGTTTTAGAAGTCGGTAGAGCCCGAGGCGGCAACACCCGTTATTAATTTTAAATTTTATTTCTAATTACACTTATGTTAAAATTTTCAAGACCTTAGAGGTAGCTTTCAATGTACCTCTCAGAAAATGAGGTCTAAATTTAAAGATTTCGGTAAATTTAGGGAAATACGAGGTGCGCAGTTAATTGTGCCTGTGAGTGTATGATTATTAAGGTATATGCATACGTTAACTCGGCGCTTTTTGGGGCGATCATTGTGTTATTGGGTAGACAATACAGGAAAGAGATGGTTTTAGCCATGTTTCAAAAAGAATGAATCCACCACATTTTGGACCATTAGTCGCCTCATACGACATCCAAGGGTGCAAGGGGTGGTCGTATTCTTACCCGCGACCACACGGTAAAAAAATTATCATGGCATGGTCGATTTCTATAGGACTTATTACTTGTATTTGAATGACAAATAAACACAAAAAATATTTTATTAACAATATAAACCTGGGCCATAAAACGTACTGAATAAATATATTTTAAAATCCGTTCTACTCATATTAGAGTAGTTTTGGTTTGGGATGTTAACAAATTTCTATTGTTACTTATAGCAAATGCATATCCGTCGTTATACAATCTCATTGTATTATATGAAAGAAAAAATTTGAATTAATAACTAGGCTCAGAGTAAGATTTTTTGTTGTTTAAGTATTAAGATTGATCTTTTACATAACGACAATTTAAATCGTGAGTAAAGGCGATAACCTTATTGAATATTTACAAATCCTCAATATTATTTTCATGACAGAAGTAGAATGATACATCATACAAACAACTTGTCGCAATAAATCATACAATACAACGAGAATGTCTAGGCACTTTTATTTATATAAATAACAAGTCGGTATTTCTCAAGTTTTACCTGAACACCTAAAAATTATTCTTAAGAGTTTCATCAGCAGTTTCTGTAATACAACTTAGTTACAAAGATTTTTTGTTATTGACATAGAAAGTTATTTTAAAGGTTATCTTAATAACTTTAACAACCTTTGAAAAGTAAAAGGAAAATTAGAAATAAGGAAATGCCTGTTTTAAATAATCTTATATATTAATGCAGGAAGCGATTTCGTTGGCACACTGTAGCTCGAGAACCACTAAAGGGAAAAATATCGTTGATGGCTCAAATCAAAGGTCTCATTATGCTACACTGCTGAAAAATAGTGACAACTCTCAAATCTCATTAGCCTAATTGCAGTAATTGGTCAAAAAAATAATTTTTCCCATAGACTTTGCATGGGGAAATTTTGCGCGCGCTTTCAAATTTTTTGTATTATCTATTGTGACTAGCTGGTCTTAGCTTACTAGTTATTGGAATGCACCAACCCATTACAATTATAATTATGTAGTATCAAATGATATAATTAAATACATTAATCTGAATTAAAATTCAATAAAATAAAATAAAATAAAATAAAATAAATCAAATCTATAACATATTTATTAAAATTAACACAAAATATACATTTCAAACATCAATATAAAATTTCGTCAAAGTTAAAAACAGTCAGAAATAACAAAGTTAAATGTTTAGACTAATTAAAGCTTTTTCAAGATACATGTAAAATAAAAGTAGGTACTTACAGTACTCTTTAATATAATAACAAAAACGATTTAAATATCTAAAACTCTAATTTAGTATACATTTAAAAAAATAACAATTATAACATTCATTAATAAGATTTAAAAAGCCAAGGACAGTTTTAGTTTCTATACAAGGGACAATTATTCTAGATCATGTAATTTAAATGCGTGACACAGACCTACCACATCATATATATACTATATTCTATACCTACGTGAGGTAGACGGCTATGTAGTCATCGGCAGCGTCCAGCACGGCGCGCCGCAGCGAGTCATCCCGCGCCTGCAGCGCGCGCGTGTGCTGAGGCAGGAAGAGACACATTCGGCCCGAGTCACCCCACGAATGGTTTAGGGTCCCTGCAGACGGACCCCTAATTATTATTGCAGATACTCTTTAATTCATTTCATTCCCTAAAATATTATTTATTAGAAGATAAAAATAATGAATAGCGATCTTATGCTCTTTCCAAAATCCTTTCTATATCTTTAAAGTTATATGAAGGATTAAAGCTAAGTCAAACATATCGAAACAATTTTTGATAGGGTTACCGAGCATTTACGATGATATCGAGTAGCACAGGTACTAAAAGATATTTAGTTGAATTATTAACCGACTTCATTTTAGTCGCTTATCAATATTAAACATTTGAATCCTGTAGCCAATTTGTATAAAAATGTCAATCCGAAGTGAAGTATAGCAACCGTAGTATTTAAGCGGCCATTGGTGTGGAGAGTGCGTGCGCGAGAGAAGGCAAGAGGGTAGTGCTCCTGGAGTTAGTACACGCGCCGGCCACCAAGGACAGGCGCCAAGCTTGTGCCACACGACGTCGTCGTAGCTATTAGGATGTTATGATGTGTTATTAGTAACGGCAGTCAAAGATTATATCGTTTTAAGTACAATGTCAAAGCGATCACTGACCCCACTTTGGGCCCCCACATACAACTGGGACACAGCTCGAGGTTCTCCTTCTCTTTGTGCACGGTGCATATCGTCCTAGTGCTGGATAATATTTTGTCAACGAGGGTCACTTGCTTTTGAGGTTTCTTCGGTGGGTTCTTGCGATCTGTCAAGCGAATTATTTGTATCACGTCCATTGTAATAGAAATAATTATTATAATTTCAATAAAACTATTTTACGGATATAACTCGCGTTTATTTTTAAATTTTTTCCTTATTATTAACTATTCTTGAAGTAGGAATGCCCTAATGACGTGTAAGGGTCTCAAACCATTCTTTAAAAGTCAGTTATTGTCAGATGTTATTTTCGTGAACATAATTCTTGGTTTTATAATAAGCCATAGATACAAGAACGCGTAGATGCGAACTTTTATGATATCTGGTGTAGTCAATTTTTTTATTTGTTATAAAAAAGAAATAAATTGTCCAATTAAATATCATATTTTGTTTTCGGTATTTTTAATTGAGAAACAATTTTTTCTTTTTTTGCACTAAAAAGTGAAAAAATTAAAAAAAAATATGCATGTCGCTTTTAACGTTGCAGCTTATTCCACTGCATAAATATAATACGAATGCAATTCATCATGACAGATGTTTCGTTTACAAAAGGTTACAATGGTAACCTTTTGTTAACGAAACGATAAGATAAGCCGTATGACAGCCATAATACTATGGATGCACACAAGACAACTTTTAAAATTATGACTTTATTTTTATAAACACGTGAACTACGGCACTAGGAAATACTTAGATATTATGCAACTTCAACTTTCCAATAATTTGCATTTGAAAGAATTTCAATATAACCAAGTCCTATCTACAGCATAACACTTTTATTCGAAATCTGTAAAGTAAATGAAATCAAGAATCAAAAATTTCAATATGAATTATTTGATATCAATTATCAACAGAACGAAAAAGCAAACATCGCTTTCGCAGGCGGATTATGTTTAAGAAATTCCGTCATAGCTGAATAGGATCACGTTTAGAAACTCCATCTGGCGGAGTTATTGCTACATAATTTATTTCACAGGTCGCACGGACCCATATCGCTAGTTCTACAGAGTTCTCTACGGCCCTCCCAGATGGCGCCACAGAAAGTTTCAAGCTAGCTGGTTTCAAGCCAAAACCAAAAAATATATGTTTATATGGATTTCATGAGATGGTAAGGTATACCTTTTTGTATGAAATTTGATTTTTTTTCTAATCATTAAAAATACATACATATATTAATGTTTAAGCCATAGAAATATACAAATTTATAATATTTTTAAGATTTATCCTTTGAGCGAAAATCGTTCCTCACTCGTATTATTTTATAGAAAATTATTTTATTTAGTAGATAATAATTATAAATTAATGTAAATAATGATCAAAATACAAGTAAAAAATTAAGAAAAAGCAATCGCCAACGTCCATACTACGTTGAATACACCGGTTCTCGTCCGATCACCGAAGTTAAGCAACGTCGGGCGCGGTCAGTACTTGGATGGGTGACCGCCTGGGAACACCGCGTGATGTTGGCTTTTTACTTTTATTTTTTATCACATAATATGCTTCTTTATTTTTTTTATTAACCATTAATTCTCAATATTTAACAAGACTCGCTAGCGTCTTGCCATCCCGTTTATAAAAATTCTTTCAAGTGTAATCAAAAATTAATAAAATATCGTGTTTTCGTTATGATTTGACATCAGAAAAATCGAAGTGCCACGAGAAAGAATTTTGATACCGTATCATTATCGAGATAGGCCCTTCCTTCTCAAAAGACCACTCTATCCAATTAGAAATTAAAGTTACGAGTGTTCCAAAGGTGCCCGTATTCAACCCAGCAGGGTATTTGTCTTTTCTTCACTGCGATCACTTTTCAACAAACCTCAATATTCAGTGAAAAATTCGTGACAAAATATAACCATCGCAATCAATTAGGTATTAAGAGGTCTTAACCACTAAGAAGGCACTCGGACGGCAGCGAGACAACTCCGCCAATTCACGAGAATAACACGAGGGTCAGCGCAGCAATCGCTCCCTTCACCGTATTTTTTTATATGGGCTTAATAATGTAATAATACTGTATAATATGTGCATAATATCGTAATATAGGATTCACATATTGTGAGATTTCTTTCAAATTTATATCGTTTTATGTGGGCCGATCCCGGCGGCACTGCAATGCCGGGCCGACCCGTGACGGGAGTGGAGCGAGCCCCGAACATCCCGTCGGTTTACAAAAATCAGATTAATATACTGGTCCCGACATGCGGGAACTTTCAGATATTAAGCTGAAAAGAACAGATACTACACTTTGATCTTAGCCAAAAGGCCGAGAAGCGATAGCACCCCTATACGTACTAGAGAGGGTCATTGCCGGAGCGAAAATCTTGTCAGCGCGTTTATGAATAGTTGTGATCTCAAACAGAGCCATCTAGTAGCTCCGGGCATACATCATCATGTCTTTTTTATTTTCATCGTGAACAATTCGTCGAATCACAGACAAAGTGGGATGATGACTTGTTGTGTTGTATGATGATATATATGTCGTTAGATTCAGCTTTTCTTATAGTTGTTTGGATTGATACTAGGACGACCTTTTTGTTATTGCTAATGCGGTAAAGAGACTAAGTAAAAATATATTTCTCGATATTTTTGTGTTTGAGTAAACTGACAATACTTGTAAAGTTTGAGATTTTAAATTAAGTTTTAATATTTAAAAGTTAATCTCTTCAGGCTGAAAGAAATTTAAATATAGAAATCAGTTTATGCAATTTTTATTGCTATTCATTTTTTGATAATTTTTCGGTTAGAAAAGTACTACAGTTTCTGTGAGAAACTCGGTCGGTAAGTCTACGGTGATTGGCATTTATTTAGAAACTATCTATAAAAATATGTTCGATAGTTTAGTTCATTTCTACCTACCCCCATTTTATTTATCGAAGGGGTACGATATAAATGTTTTTATCGAATCTCATTAATAAAAAGTCGATTGTCACTTCTATTTACTTTAAGAGGGTAAGTTATTGCGAAACGACCAAAACGGAGTACGTAAGTTTTTGCAGCGCAAAATCTACGAGTTCGAGATTGTCGTATCAAGAAAATTTTTCTTTCAATTATTAAGAATTAGTAAAAAAGTAGACATTAAATTTTGAAAATAAAAATGTCAAAATTTTATATCAAGCCCAAGACCTCGTGCGTACTTTGCTTATTTTGACCATTTTAATTGCTACTAGCTAGTAACTAAGACGACGCTAACAATATCCCAAAATCCACCTGTCACCTACTTCAGAGAACACTAATTAACTTGGTTTTTGGCATTTATATAAATATTTTTAAATAGGGTTTATTAAAATAGAGCCACTCAGACAGCGACGGCGTCCCACGCCTCTCCCGGAGGAGAAGTGAACGATCATCGAGAACTGACGACTGATAGTCATCGTCCGCCTCACGCTCAGGACGCCGCGCCACGTCTCATCAACGCGGCTGGTAGGATCTCACGTAGTGTGTAGATCTCGTGAAGAGCTTACTATAGAAATGATCCTATGAAGTAAGGTCTTAAATTGAATCTCTTCCCCCGGTCAAGTCATTATATTTACAAAAATCTTATCACCGCGATGCCTGAATACAAGTAGATTTAGAAACTCCATCTGGCGGAGTTATTGCTACATAATTTATTTCACAGGTCGCACGGACCCATATCGCTAGTTCTACAGAGTTCTCTACGGCCCTCCCAGATGGCGCCACAGAAAGTTTCAAGCTAGCTGGTTTCAAGCCAAAACCAAAAAATATATGTTTATATGGATTTCATGAGATGGTAAGGTATACCTTTTTGTATGAAATTTGATTTTTTTTCTAATCATTAAAAATACATACATATATTAATGTTTAAGCCATAGAAATATACAAATTTATAATATTTTTAAAATTATTTTATTTAGTAGATAATAATTATAAATTAATGTAAATAATGATCAAAATACAAGTAAAAAATTAAGAAAAAGCAATCGCCAACGTCCATACCACGTTGAATACACCGGTTCTCGTCCGATCACCGAAGTTAAGCAACGTCGGGCGCGGTCAGTACTTGGATGGGTGACCGCCTGGGAACACCGCGTGATGTTGGCTTTTTACTTTTATTTTTTATCACATAATATGCTTCTTTATTTTTTTTATTAACCATTAATTCTCAATATTTAACAAGACTCGCTAGCGTCTTGCCATCCCGTTTATAAAAATTCTTTCAAGTGTAATCAAAAATTAATAAAATATCGTGTTTTCGTTATGATTTGACATCAGAAAAATCGAAGTTGCCACGAGAAAGAATTTTGATACCGTATCATTATCGAGATAGGCCCTTCCTTCTCAAAAGACCACTCTATCCAATTAGAAATTAAAGTTACGAGTGTTCCAAAGGTGCCCGTATTCAACCCAGCAGGGTATTTGTCTTTTCTTCACTGCGATCACTTTTCAACAAACCTCAATATTCAGTGAAAAATTCGTGACAAAATATAACCATCGCAATCAATTAGGTATTAAGAGGTCTTAACCACTAAGAAGGCACTCGGACGGCAGCGAGACAACTCCGCCAATTCACGAGAATAACACGAGGGTCAGCGCAGCAATCGCTCCCTTCACCGTATTTTTTTATATGGGCTTAATAATGTAATAATACTGTATAATATGTGCATAATATCGTAATATAGGATTCACATATTGTGAGATTTCTTTCAAATTTATATCGTTTTATGTGGGCCGATCCCGACGGCACTGCAATGCCGGGCCGACCCGTGACGGGAGTGGAGCGAGCCCCGAACATCCCGTCGGTTTACAAAAATCAGATTAATATACTGGTCCCGACATGCGGGAACTTTCAGATATTAAGCTGAAAAGAACAGATACTACACTTTGATCTTAGCCAAAAGGCCGAGAAGCGATAGCACCCCTATACGTACTAGAGAGGGTCATTGCCGGAGCGAAAATCTTGTCAGCGCGTTTATGAATAGTTGTGATCTCAAACAGAGCCATCTAGTAGCTCCGGGCATACATCATCATGTCTTTTTTATTTTCATCGTGAACAATTCGTCGAATCACAGACAAAGTGGGATGATGACTTGTTGTGTTGTATGATGATATATATGTCGTTAGATTCAGCTTTTCTTATAGTTGTTTGGATTGATACTAGGACGACCTTTTTGTTATTGCTAATGCGGTAAAGAGACTAAGTAAAAATATATTTCTCGATATTTTTGTGTTTGAGTAAACTGACAATACTTGTAAAGTTTGAGATTTTAAATTAAGTTTTAATATTTAAAAGTTAATCTCTTCAGGCTGAAAGAAATTTAAATATAGAAATCAGTTTATGCAATTTTTATTGCTATTCATTTTTTGATAATTTTTCGGTTAGAAAAGTACTACAGTTTCTGTGAGAAACTCGGTCGGTAAGTCTACGGTGATTGGCATTTATTTAGAAACTATCTATAAAAATATGTTCGATAGTTTAGTTCATTTCTACCTACCCCCATTTTATTTATCGAAGGGGCACGATATAAATGTTTTTATCGAATCTCATTAATAAAAAGTCGATTGTCACTTCTATTTACTTTAAGAGGGTAAGTTATTGCGAAACGACCAAAACGGAGTACGTAAGTTTTTGCAGCGCAAAATCTACGAGTTCGAGATTGTCGTATCAAGAAAATTTTTCTTTCAATTATTAAGAATTAGTAAAAAAGTAGACATTAAATTTTGAAAATAAAAATGTCAAAATTTTATATCAAGCCCAAGACCTCGTGCGTACTTTGCTTATTTTGACCATTTTAATTGCTACTAGCTAATAACTAAGACGACGCTAACAATATCCCAAAATCCACCTGTCACCTACTTCAGAGAACACTAATTAACTTGGTTTTTGGCATTTATATAAATATTTTTAAATAGGGTTTATTAAAATAGAGCCACTCAGACAGCGACGGCGTCCCACGCCTCTCCCGGAGGAGAAGTGAACGATCATCGAGAACTGACGACTGATAGTCATCGTCCGCCTCACGCTCAGGACGCCGCGCCACGTCTCATCAACGCGGCTGGTAGGATCTCACGTAGTGTGTAGATCTCGTGAAGAGCTTACTATAGAAATGATCCTATGAAGTAAGGTCTTAAATTGAATCTCTTCCCCCGGTCAAGTCATTATATTTACAAAAATCTTATCACCGCGATGCCTGAATACAAGTAGATTTAGAAACTCCATCTGGCGGAGTTATTGCTACATAATTTATTTCACAGGTCGCACGGACCCATATCGCTAGTTCTACAGAGTTCTCTACGGCCCTCCCAGATGGCGCCACAGAAAGTTTCAAGCTAGCTGGTTTCAAGCCAAAACCAAAAAATATATGTTTATATGGATTTCATGAGATGGTAAGGTATACCTTTTTGTATGAAATTTGATTTTTTTTCTAATCATTAAAAATACATACATATATTAATGTTTAAGCCATAGAAATATACAAATTTATAATATTTTTAAAATTATTTTATTTAGTAGATAATAATTATAAATTAATGTAAATAATGATCAAAATACAAGTAAAAAATTAAGAAAAAGCAATCGCCAACGTCCATACCACGTTGAATACACCGGTTCTCGTCCGATCACCGAAGTTAAGCAACGTCGGGCGCGGTCAGTACTTGGATGGGTGACCGCCTGGGAACACCGCGTGATGTTGGCTTTTTACTTTTATTTTTTATCACATAATATGCTTCTTTATTTTTTTTATTAACCATTAATTCTCAATATTTAACAAGACTCGCTAGCGTCTTGCCATCCCGTTTATAAAAATTCTTTCAAGTGTAATCAAAAATTAATAAAATATCGTGTTTTCGTTATGATTTGACATCAGAAAAATCGAAGTTGCCACGAGAAAGAATTTTGATACCGTATCATTATCGAGATAGGCCCTTCCTTCTCAAAAGACCACTCTATCCAATTAGAAATTAAAGTTACGAGTGTTCCAAAGGTGCCCGTATTCAACCCAGCAGGGTATTTGTCTTTTCTTCACTGCGATCACTTTTCAACAAACCTCAATATTCAGTGAAAAATTCGTGACAAAATATAACCATCGCAATCAATTAGGTATTAAGAGGTCTTAACCACTAAGAAGGCACTCGGACGGCAGCGAGACAACTCCGCCAATTCACGAGAATAACACGAGGGTCAGCGCAGCAATCGCTCCCTTCACCGTATTTTTTTATATGGGCTTAATAATGTAATAATACTGTATAATATGTGCATAATATCGTAATATAGGATTCACATATTGTGAGATTTCTTTCAAATTTATATCGTTTTATGTGGGCCGATCCCGACGGCACTGCAATGCCGGGCCGACCCGTGACGGGAGTGGAGCGAGCCCCGAACATCCCGTCGGTTTACAAAAATCAGATTAATATACTGGTCCCGACATGCGGGAACTTTCAGATATTAAGCTGAAAAGAACAGATACTACACTTTGATCTTAGCCAAAAGGCCGAGAAGCGATAGCACCCCTATACGTACTAGAGAGGGTCATTGCCGGAGCGAAAATCTTGTCAGCGCGTTTATGAATAGTTGTGATCTCAAACAGAGCCATCTAGTAGCTCCGGGCATACATCATCATGTCTTTTTTATTTTCATCGTGAACAATTCGTCGAATCACAGACAAAGTGGGATGATGACTTGTTGTGTTGTATGATGATATATATGTCGTTAGATTCAGCTTTTCTTATAGTTGTTTGGATTGATACTAGGACGACCTTTTTGTTATTGCTAATGCGGTAAAGAGACTAAGTAAAAATATATTTCTCGATATTTTTGTGTTTGAGTAAACTGACAATACTTGTAAAGTTTGAGATTTTAAATTAAGTTTTAATATTTAAAAGTTAATCTCTTCAGGCTGAAAGAAATTTAAATATAGAAATCAGTTTATGCAATTTTTATTGCTATTCATTTTTTGATAATTTTTCGGTTAGAAAAGTACTACAGTTTCTGTGAGAAACTCGGTCGGTAAGTCTACGGTGATTGGCATTTATTTAGAAACTATCTATAAAAATATGTTCGATAGTTTAGTTCATTTCTACCTACCCCCATTTTATTTATCGAAGGGGCACGATATAAATGTTTTTATCGAATCTCATTAATAAAAAGTCGATTGTCACTTCTATTTACTTTAAGAGGGTAAGTTATTGCGAAACGACCAAAACGGAGTACGTAAGTTTTTGCAGCGCAAAATCTACGAGTTCGAGATTGTCGTATCAAGAAAATTTTTCTTTCAATTATTAAGAATTAGTAAAAAAGTAGACATTAAATTTTGAAAATAAAAATGTCAAAATTTTATATCAAGCCCAAGACCTCGTGCGTACTTTGCTTATTTTGACCATTTTAATTGCTACTAGCTAATAACTAAGACGACGCTAACAATATCCCAAAATCCACCTGTCACCTACTTCAGAGAACACTAATTAACTTGGTTTTTGGCATTTATATAAATATTTTTAAATAGGGTTTATTAAAATAGAGCCACTCAGACAGCGACGGCGTCCCACGCCTCTCCCGGAGGAGAAGTGAACGATCATCGAGAACTGACGACTGATAGTCATCGTCCGCCTCACGCTCAGGACGCCGCGCCACGTCTCATCAACGCGGCTGGTAGGATCTCACGTAGTGTGTAGATCTCGTGAAGAGCTTACTATAGAAATGATCCTATGAAGTAAGGTCTTAAATTGAATCTCTTCCCCCGGTCAAGTCATTATATTTACAAAAATCTTATCACCGCGATGCCTGAATACAAGTAGATTTAGAAACTCCATCTGGCGGAGTTATTGCTACATAATTTATTTCACAGGTCGCACGGACCCATATCGCTAGTTCTACAGAGTTCTCTACGGCCCTCCCAGATGGCGCCACAGAAAGTTTCAAGCTAGCTGGTTTCAAGCCAAAACCAAAAAATATATGTTTATATGGATTTCATGAGATGGTAAGGTATACCTTTTTGTATGAAATTTGATTTTTTTTCTAATCATTAAAAATACATACATATATTAATGTTTAAGCCATAGAAATATACAAATTTATAATATTTTTAAAATTATTTTATTTAGTAGATAATAATTATAAATTAATGTAAATAATGATCAAAATACAAGTAAAAAATTAAGAAAAAGCAATCGCCAACGTCCATACCACGTTGAATACACCGGTTCTCGTCCGATCACCGAAGTTAAGCAACGTCGGGCGCGGTCAGTACTTGGATGGGTGACCGCCTGGGAACACCGCGTGATGTTGGCTTTTTACTTTTATTTTTTATCACATAATATGCTTCTTTATTTTTTTTATTAACCATTAATTCTCAATATTTAACAAGACTCGCTAGCGTCTTGCCATCCCGTTTATAAAAATTCTTTCAAGTGTAATCAAAAATTAATAAAATATCGTGTTTTCGTTATGATTTGACATCAGAAAAATCGAAGTTGCCACGAGAAAGAATTTTGATACCGTATCATTATCGAGATAGGCCCTTCCTTCTCAAAAGACCACTCTATCCAATTAGAAATTAAAGTTACGAGTGTTCCAAAGGTGCCCGTATTCAACCCAGCAGGGTATTTGTCTTTTCTTCACTGCGATCACTTTTCAACAAACCTCAATATTCAGTGAAAAATTCGTGACAAAATATAACCATCGCAATCAATTAGGTATTAAGAGGTCTTAACCACTAAGAAGGCACTCGGACGGCAGCGAGACAACTCCGCCAATTCACGAGAATAACACGAGGGTCAGCGCAGCAATCGCTCCCTTCACCGTATTTTTTTATATGGGCTTAATAATGTAATAATACTGTATAATATGTGCATAATATCGTAATATAGGATTCACATATTGTGAGATTTCTTTCAAATTTATATCGTTTTATGTGGGCCGATCCCGACGGCACTGCAATGCCGGGCCGACCCGTGACGGGAGTGGAGCGAGCCCCGAACATCCCGTCGGTTTACAAAAATCAGATTAATATACTGGTCCCGACATGCGGGAACTTTCAGATATTAAGCTGAAAAGAACAGATACTACACTTTGATCTTAGCCAAAAGGCCGAGAAGCGATAGCACCCCTATACGTACTAGAGAGGGTCATTGCCGGAGCGAAAATCTTGTCAGCGCGTTTATGAATAGTTGTGATCTCAAACAGAGCCATCTAGTAGCTCCGGGCATACATCATCATGTCTTTTTTATTTTCATCGTGAACAATTCGTCGAATCACAGACAAAGTGGGATGATGACTTGTTGTGTTGTATGATGATATATATGTCGTTAGATTCAGCTTTTCTTATAGTTGTTTGGATTGATACTAGGACGACCTTTTTGTTATTGCTAATGCGGTAAAGAGACTAAGTAAAAATATATTTCTCGATATTTTTGTGTTTGAGTAAACTGACAATACTTGTAAAGTTTGAGATTTTAAATTAAGTTTTAATATTTAAAAGTTAATCTCTTCAGGCTGAAAGAAATTTAAATATAGAAATCAGTTTATGCAATTTTTATTGCTATTCATTTTTTGATAATTTTTCGGTTAGAAAAGTACTACAGTTTCTGTGAGAAACTCGGTCGGTAAGTCTACGGTGATTGGCATTTATTTAGAAACTATCTATAAAAATATGTTCGATAGTTTAGTTCATTTCTACCTACCCCCATTTTATTTATCGAAGGGGCACGATATAAATGTTTTTATCGAATCTCATTAATAAAAAGTCGATTGTCACTTCTATTTACTTTAAGAGGGTAAGTTATTGCGAAACGACCAAAACGGAGTACGTAAGTTTTTGCAGCGCAAAATCTACGAGTTCGAGATTGTCGTATCAAGAAAATTTTTCTTTCAATTATTAAGAATTAGTAAAAAAGTAGACATTAAATTTTGAAAATAAAAATGTCAAAATTTTATATCAAGCCCAAGACCTCGTGCGTACTTTGCTTATTTTGACCATTTTAATTGCTACTAGCTAATAACTAAGACGACGCTAACAATATCCCAAAATCCACCTGTCACCTACTTCAGAGAACACTAATTAACTTGGTTTTTGGCATTTATATAAATATTTTTAAATAGGGTTTATTAAAATAGAGCCACTCAGACAGCGACGGCGTCCCACGCCTCTCCCGGAGGAGAAGTGAACGATCATCGAGAACTGACGACTGATAGTCATCGTCCGCCTCACGCTCAGGACGCCGCGCCACGTCTCATCAACGCGGCTGGTAGGATCTCACGTAGTGTGTAGATCTCGTGAAGAGCTTACTATAGAAATGATCCTATGAAGTAAGGTCTTAAATTGAATCTCTTCCCCCGGTCAAGTCATTATATTTACAAAAATCTTATCACCGCGATGCCTGAATACAAGTAGATTTAGAAACTCCATCTGGCGGAGTTATTGCTACATAATTTATTTCACAGGTCGCACGGACCCATATCGCTAGTTCTACAGAGTTCTCTACGGCCCTCCCAGATGGCGCCACAGAAAGTTTCAAGCTAGCTGGTTTCAAGCCAAAACCAAAAAATATATGTTTATATGGATTTCATGAGATGGTAAGGTATACCTTTTTGTATGAAATTTGATTTTTTTTCTAATCATTAAAAATACATACATATATTAATGTTTAAGCCATAGAAATATACAAATTTATAATATTTTTAAAATTATTTTATTTAGTAGATAATAATTATAAATTAATGTAAATAATGATCAAAATACAAGTAAAAAATTAAGAAAAAGCAATCGCCAACGTCCATACCACGTTGAATACACCGGTTCTCGTCCGATCACCGAAGTTAAGCAACGTCGGGCGCGGTCAGTACTTGGATGGGTGACCGCCTGGGAACACCGCGTGATGTTGGCTTTTTACTTTTATTTTTTATCACATAATATGCTTCTTTATTTTTTTTATTAACCATTAATTCTCAATATTTAACAAGACTCGCTAGCGTCTTGCCATCCCGTTTATAAAAATTCTTTCAAGTGTAATCAAAAATTAATAAAATATCGTGTTTTCGTTATGATTTGACATCAGAAAAATCGAAGTTGCCACGAGAAAGAATTTTGATACCGTATCATTATCGAGATAGGCCCTTCCTTCTCAAAAGACCACTCTATCCAATTAGAAATTAAAGTTACGAGTGTTCCAAAGGTGCCCGTATTCAACCCAGCAGGGTATTTGTCTTTTCTTCACTGCGATCACTTTTCAACAAACCTCAATATTCAGTGAAAAATTCGTGACAAAATATAACCATCGCAATCAATTAGGTATTAAGAGGTCTTAACCACTAAGAAGGCACTCGGACGGCAGCGAGACAACTCCGCCAATTCACGAGAATAACACGAGGGTCAGCGCAGCAATCGCTCCCTTCACCGTATTTTTTTATATGGGCTTAATAATGTAATAATACTGTATAATATGTGCATAATATCGTAATATAGGATTCACATATTGTGAGATTTCTTTCAAATTTATATCGTTTTATGTGGGCCGATCCCGACGGCACTGCAATGCCGGGCCGACCCGTGACGGGAGTGGAGCGAGCCCCGAACATCCCGTCGGTTTACAAAAATCAGATTAATATACTGGTCCCGACATGCGGGAACTTTCAGATATTAAGCTGAAAAGAACAGATACTACACTTTGATCTTAGCCAAAAGGCCGAGAAGCGATAGCACCCCTATACGTACTAGAGAGGGTCATTGCCGGAGCGAAAATCTTGTCAGCGCGTTTATGAATAGTTGTGATCTCAAACAGAGCCATCTAGTAGCTCCGGGCATACATCATCATGTCTTTTTTATTTTCATCGTGAACAATTCGTCGAATCACAGACAAAGTGGGATGATGACTTGTTGTGTTGTATGATGATATATATGTCGTTAGATTCAGCTTTTCTTATAGTTGTTTGGATTGATACTAGGACGACCTTTTTGTTATTGCTAATGCGGTAAAGAGACTAAGTAAAAATATATTTCTCGATATTTTTGTGTTTGAGTAAACTGACAATACTTGTAAAGTTTGAGATTTTAAATTAAGTTTTAATATTTAAAAGTTAATCTCTTCAGGCTGAAAGAAATTTAAATATAGAAATCAGTTTATGCAATTTTTATTGCTATTCATTTTTTGATAATTTTTCGGTTAGAAAAGTACTACAGTTTCTGTGAGAAACTCGGTCGGTAAGTCTACGGTGATTGGCATTTATTTAGAAACTATCTATAAAAATATGTTCGATAGTTTAGTTCATTTCTACCTACCCCCATTTTATTTATCGAAGGGGCACGATATAAATGTTTTTATCGAATCTCATTAATAAAAAGTCGATTGTCACTTCTATTTACTTTAAGAGGGTAAGTTATTGCGAAACGACCAAAACGGAGTACGTAAGTTTTTGCAGCGCAAAATCTACGAGTTCGAGATTGTCGTATCAAGAAAATTTTTCTTTCAATTATTAAGAATTAGTAAAAAAGTAGACATTAAATTTTGAAAATAAAAATGTCAAAATTTTATATCAAGCCCAAGACCTCGTGCGTACTTTGCTTATTTTGACCATTTTAATTGCTACTAGCTAATAACTAAGACGACGCTAACAATATCCCAAAATCCACCTGTCACCTACTTCAGAGAACACTAATTAACTTGGTTTTTGGCATTTATATAAATATTTTTAAATAGGGTTTATTAAAATAGAGCCACTCAGACAGCGACGGCGTCCCACGCCTCTCCCGGAGGAGAAGTGAACGATCATCGAGAACTGACGACTGATAGTCATCGTCCGCCTCACGCTCAGGACGCCGCGCCACGTCTCATCAACGCGGCTGGTAGGATCTCACGTAGTGTGTAGATCTCGTGAAGAGCTTACTATAGAAATGATCCTATGAAGTAAGGTCTTAAATTGAATCTCTTCCCCCGGTCAAGTCATTATATTTACAAAAATCTTATCACCGCGATGCCTGAATACAAGTAGATTTAGAAACTCCATCTGGCGGAGTTATTGCTACATAATTTATTTCACAGGTCGCACGGACCCATATCGCTAGTTCTACAGAGTTCTCTACGGCCCTCCCAGATGGCGCCACAGAAAGTTTCAAGCTAGCTGGTTTCAAGCCAAAACCAAAAAATATATGTTTATATGGATTTCATGAGATGGTAAGGTATACCTTTTTGTATGAAATTTGATTTTTTTTCTAATCATTAAAAATACATACATATATTAATGTTTAAGCCATAGAAATATACAAATTTATAATATTTTTAAAATTATTTTATTTAGTAGATAATAATTATAAATTAATGTAAATAATGATCAAAATACAAGTAAAAAATTAAGAAAAAGCAATCGCCAACGTCCATACCACGTTGAATACACCGGTTCTCGTCCGATCACCGAAGTTAAGCAACGTCGGGCGCGGTCAGTACTTGGATGGGTGACCGCCTGGGAACACCGCGTGATGTTGGCTTTTTACTTTTATTTTTTATCACATAATATGCTTCTTTATTTTTTTTATTAACCATTAATTCTCAATATTTAACAAGACTCGCTAGCGTCTTGCCATCCCGTTTATAAAAATTCTTTCAAGTGTAATCAAAAATTAATAAAATATCGTGTTTTCGTTATGATTTGACATCAGAAAAATCGAAGTTGCCACGAGAAAGAATTTTGATACCGTATCATTATCGAGATAGGCCCTTCCTTCTCAAAAGACCACTCTATCCAATTAGAAATTAAAGTTACGAGTGTTCCAAAGGTGCCCGTATTCAACCCAGCAGGGTATTTGTCTTTTCTTCACTGCGATCACTTTTCAACAAACCTCAATATTCAGTGAAAAATTCGTGACAAAATATAACCATCGCAATCAATTAGGTATTAAGAGGTCTTAACCACTAAGAAGGCACTCGGACGGCAGCGAGACAACTCCGCCAATTCACGAGAATAACACGAGGGTCAGCGCAGCAATCGCTCCCTTCACCGTATTTTTTTATATGGGCTTAATAATGTAATAATACTGTATAATATGTGCATAATATCGTAATATAGGATTCACATATTGTGAGATTTCTTTCAAATTTATATCGTTTTATGTGGGCCGATCCCGACGGCACTGCAATGCCGGGCCGACCCGTGACGGGAGTGGAGCGAGCCCCGAACATCCCGTCGGTTTACAAAAATCAGATTAATATACTGGTCCCGACATGCGGGAACTTTCAGATATTAAGCTGAAAAGAACAGATACTACACTTTGATCTTAGCCAAAAGGCCGAGAAGCGATAGCACCCCTATACGTACTAGAGAGGGTCATTGCCGGAGCGAAAATCTTGTCAGCGCGTTTATGAATAGTTGTGATCTCAAACAGAGCCATCTAGTAGCTCCGGGCATACATCATCATGTCTTTTTTATTTTCATCGTGAACAATTCGTCGAATCACAGACAAAGTGGGATGATGACTTGTTGTGTTGTATGATGATATATATGTCGTTAGATTCAGCTTTTCTTATAGTTGTTTGGATTGATACTAGGACGACCTTTTTGTTATTGCTAATGCGGTAAAGAGACTAAGTAAAAATATATTTCTCGATATTTTTGTGTTTGAGTAAACTGACAATACTTGTAAAGTTTGAGATTTTAAATTAAGTTTTAATATTTAAAAGTTAATCTCTTCAGGCTGAAAGAAATTTAAATATAGAAATCAGTTTATGCAATTTTTATTGCTATTCATTTTTTGATAATTTTTCGGTTAGAAAAGTACTACAGTTTCTGTGAGAAACTCGGTCGGTAAGTCTACGGTGATTGGCATTTATTTAGAAACTATCTATAAAAATATGTTCGATAGTTTAGTTCATTTCTACCTACCCCCATTTTATTTATCGAAGGGGCACGATATAAATGTTTTTATCGAATCTCATTAATAAAAAGTCGATTGTCACTTCTATTTACTTTAAGAGGGTAAGTTATTGCGAAACGACCAAAACGGAGTACGTAAGTTTTTGCAGCGCAAAATCTACGAGTTCGAGATTGTCGTATCAAGAAAATTTTTCTTTCAATTATTAAGAATTAGTAAAAAAGTAGACATTAAATTTTGAAAATAAAAATGTCAAAATTTTATATCAAGCCCAAGACCTCGTGCGTACTTTGCTTATTTTGACCATTTTAATTGCTACTAGCTAATAACTAAGACGACGCTAACAATATCCCAAAATCCACCTGTCACCTACTTCAGAGAACACTAATTAACTTGGTTTTTGGCATTTATATAAATATTTTTAAATAGGGTTTATTAAAATAGAGCCACTCAGACAGCGACGGCGTCCCACGCCTCTCCCGGAGGAGAAGTGAACGATCATCGAGAACTGACGACTGATAGTCATCGTCCGCCTCACGCTCAGGACGCCGCGCCACGTCTCATCAACGCGGCTGGTAGGATCTCACGTAGTGTGTAGATCTCGTGAAGAGCTTACTATAGAAATGATCCTATGAAGTAAGGTCTTAAATTGAATCTCTTCCCCCGGTCAAGTCATTATATTTACAAAAATCTTATCACCGCGATGCCTGAATACAAGTAGATTTAGAAACTCCATCTGGCGGAGTTATTGCTACATAATTTATTTCACAGGTCGCACGGACCCATATCGCTAGTTCTACAGAGTTCTCTACGGCCCTCCCAGATGGCGCCACAGAAAGTTTCAAGCTAGCTGGTTTCAAGCCAAAACCAAAAAATATATGTTTATATGGATTTCATGAGATGGTAAGGTATACCTTTTTGTATGAAATTTGATTTTTTTTCTAATCATTAAAAATACATACATATATTAATGTTTAAGCCATAGAAATATACAAATTTATAATATTTTTAAAATTATTTTATTTAGTAGATAATAATTATAAATTAATGTAAATAATGATCAAAATACAAGTAAAAAATTAAGAAAAAGCAATCGCCAACGTCCATACCACGTTGAATACACCGGTTCTCGTCCGATCACCGAAGTTAAGCAACGTCGGGCGCGGTCAGTACTTGGATGGGTGACCGCCTGGGAACACCGCGTGATGTTGGCTTTTTACTTTTATTTTTTATCACATAATATGCTTCTTTATTTTTTTTATTAACCATTAATTCTCAATATTTAACAAGACTCGCTAGCGTCTTGCCATCCCGTTTATAAAAATTCTTTCAAGTGTAATCAAAAATTAATAAAATATCGTGTTTTCGTTATGATTTGACATCAGAAAAATCGAAGTTGCCACGAGAAAGAATTTTGATACCGTATCATTATCGAGATAGGCCCTTCCTTCTCAAAAGACCACTCTATCCAATTAGAAATTAAAGTTACGAGTGTTCCAAAGGTGCCCGTATTCAACCCAGCAGGGTATTTGTCTTTTCTTCACTGCGATCACTTTTCAACAAACCTCAATATTCAGTGAAAAATTCGTGACAAAATATAACCATCGCAATCAATTAGGTATTAAGAGGTCTTAACCACTAAGAAGGCACTCGGACGGCAGCGAGACAACTCCGCCAATTCACGAGAATAACACGAGGGTCAGCGCAGCAATCGCTCCCTTCACCGTATTTTTTTATATGGGCTTAATAATGTAATAATACTGTATAATATGTGCATAATATCGTAATATAGGATTCACATATTGTGAGATTTCTTTCAAATTTATATCGTTTTATGTGGGCCGATCCCGACGGCACTGCAATGCCGGGCCGACCCGTGACGGGAGTGGAGCGAGCCCCGAACATCCCGTCGGTTTACAAAAATCAGATTAATATACTGGTCCCGACATGCGGGAACTTTCAGATATTAAGCTGAAAAGAACAGATACTACACTTTGATCTTAGCCAAAAGGCCGAGAAGCGATAGCACCCCTATACGTACTAGAGAGGGTCATTGCCGGAGCGAAAATCTTGTCAGCGCGTTTATGAATAGTTGTGATCTCAAACAGAGCCATCTAGTAGCTCCGGGCATACATCATCATGTCTTTTTTATTTTCATCGTGAACAATTCGTCGAATCACAGACAAAGTGGGATGATGACTTGTTGTGTTGTATGATGATATATATGTCGTTAGATTCAGCTTTTCTTATAGTTGTTTGGATTGATACTAGGACGACCTTTTTGTTATTGCTAATGCGGTAAAGAGACTAAGTAAAAATATATTTCTCGATATTTTTGTGTTTGAGTAAACTGACAATACTTGTAAAGTTTGAGATTTTAAATTAAGTTTTAATATTTAAAAGTTAATCTCTTCAGGCTGAAAGAAATTTAAATATAGAAATCAGTTTATGCAATTTTTATTGCTATTCATTTTTTGATAATTTTTCGGTTAGAAAAGTACTACAGTTTCTGTGAGAAACTCGGTCGGTAAGTCTACGGTGATTGGCATTTATTTAGAAACTATCTATAAAAATATGTTCGATAGTTTAGTTCATTTCTACCTACCCCCATTTTATTTATCGAAGGGGCACGATATAAATGTTTTTATCGAATCTCATTAATAAAAAGTCGATTGTCACTTCTATTTACTTTAAGAGGGTAAGTTATTGCGAAACGACCAAAACGGAGTACGTAAGTTTTTGCAGCGCAAAATCTACGAGTTCGAGATTGTCGTATCAAGAAAATTTTTCTTTCAATTATTAAGAATTAGTAAAAAAGTAGACATTAAATTTTGAAAATAAAAATGTCAAAATTTTATATCAAGCCCAAGACCTCGTGCGTACTTTGCTTATTTTGACCATTTTAATTGCTACTAGCTAATAACTAAGACGACGCTAACAATATCCCAAAATCCACCTGTCACCTACTTCAGAGAACACTAATTAACTTGGTTTTTGGCATTTATATAAATATTTTTAAATAGGGTTTATTAAAATAGAGCCACTCAGACAGCGACGGCGTCCCACGCCTCTCCCGGAGGAGAAGTGAACGATCATCGAGAACTGACGACTGATAGTCATCGTCCGCCTCACGCTCAGGACGCCGCGCCACGTCTCATCAACGCGGCTGGTAGGATCTCACGTAGTGTGTAGATCTCGTGAAGAGCTTACTATAGAAATGATCCTATGAAGTAAGGTCTTAAATTGAATCTCTTCCCCCGGTCAAGTCATTATATTTACAAAAATCTTATCACCGCGATGCCTGAATACAAGTAGATTTAGAAACTCCATCTGGCGGAGTTATTGCTACATAATTTATTTCACAGGTCGCACGGACCCATATCGCTAGTTCTACAGAGTTCTCTACGGCCCTCCCAGATGGCGCCACAGAAAGTTTCAAGCTAGCTGGTTTCAAGCCAAAACCAAAAAATATATGTTTATATGGATTTCATGAGATGGTAAGGTATACCTTTTTGTATGAAATTTGATTTTTTTTCTAATCATTAAAAATACATACATATATTAATGTTTAAGCCATAGAAATATACAAATTTATAATATTTTTAAAATTATTTTATTTAGTAGATAATAATTATAAATTAATGTAAATAATGATCAAAATACAAGTAAAAAATTAAGAAAAAGCAATCGCCAACGTCCATACCACGTTGAATACACCGGTTCTCGTCCGATCACCGAAGTTAAGCAACGTCGGGCGCGGTCAGTACTTGGATGGGTGACCGCCTGGGAACACCGCGTGATGTTGGCTTTTTACTTTTATTTTTTATCACATAATATGCTTCTTTATTTTTTTTATTAACCATTAATTCTCAATATTTAACAAGACTCGCTAGCGTCTTGCCATCCCGTTTATAAAAATTCTTTCAAGTGTAATCAAAAATTAATAAAATATCGTGTTTTCGTTATGATTTGACATCAGAAAAATCGAAGTTGCCACGAGAAAGAATTTTGATACCGTATCATTATCGAGATAGGCCCTTCCTTCTCAAAAGACCACTCTATCCAATTAGAAATTAAAGTTACGAGTGTTCCAAAGGTGCCCGTATTCAACCCAGCAGGGTATTTGTCTTTTCTTCACTGCGATCACTTTTCAACAAACCTCAATATTCAGTGAAAAATTCGTGACAAAATATAACCATCGCAATCAATTAGGTATTAAGAGGTCTTAACCACTAAGAAGGCACTCGGACGGCAGCGAGACAACTCCGCCAATTCACGAGAATAACACGAGGGTCAGCGCAGCAATCGCTCCCTTCACCGTATTTTTTTATATGGGCTTAATAATGTAATAATACTGTATAATATGTGCATAATATCGTAATATAGGATTCACATATTGTGAGATTTCTTTCAAATTTATATCGTTTTATGTGGGCCGATCCCGACGGCACTGCAATGCCGGGCCGACCCGTGACGGGAGTGGAGCGAGCCCCGAACATCCCGTCGGTTTACAAAAATCAGATTAATATACTGGTCCCGACATGCGGGAACTTTCAGATATTAAGCTGAAAAGAACAGATACTACACTTTGATCTTAGCCAAAAGGCCGAGAAGCGATAGCACCCCTATACGTACTAGAGAGGGTCATTGCCGGAGCGAAAATCTTGTCAGCGCGTTTATGAATAGTTGTGATCTCAAACAGAGCCATCTAGTAGCTCCGGGCATACATCATCATGTCTTTTTTATTTTCATCGTGAACAATTCGTCGAATCACAGACAAAGTGGGATGATGACTTGTTGTGTTGTATGATGATATATATGTCGTTAGATTCAGCTTTTCTTATAGTTGTTTGGATTGATACTAGGACGACCTTTTTGTTATTGCTAATGCGGTAAAGAGACTAAGTAAAAATATATTTCTCGATATTTTTGTGTTTGAGTAAACTGACAATACTTGTAAAGTTTGAGATTTTAAATTAAGTTTTAATATTTAAAAGTTAATCTCTTCAGGCTGAAAGAAATTTAAATATAGAAATCAGTTTATGCAATTTTTATTGCTATTCATTTTTTGATAATTTTTCGGTTAGAAAAGTACTACAGTTTCTGTGAGAAACTCGGTCGGTAAGTCTACGGTGATTGGCATTTATTTAGAAACTATCTATAAAAATATGTTCGATAGTTTAGTTCATTTCTACCTACCCCCATTTTATTTATCGAAGGGGCACGATATAAATGTTTTTATCGAATCTCATTAATAAAAAGTCGATTGTCACTTCTATTTACTTTAAGAGGGTAAGTTATTGCGAAACGACCAAAACGGAGTACGTAAGTTTTTGCAGCGCAAAATCTACGAGTTCGAGATTGTCGTATCAAGAAAATTTTTCTTTCAATTATTAAGAATTAGTAAAAAAGTAGACATTAAATTTTGAAAATAAAAATGTCAAAATTTTATATCAAGCCCAAGACCTCGTGCGTACTTTGCTTATTTTGACCATTTTAATTGCTACTAGCTAATAACTAAGACGACGCTAACAATATCCCAAAATCCACCTGTCACCTACTTCAGAGAACACTAATTAACTTGGTTTTTGGCATTTATATAAATATTTTTAAATAGGGTTTATTAAAATAGAGCCACTCAGACAGCGACGGCGTCCCACGCCTCTCCCGGAGGAGAAGTGAACGATCATCGAGAACTGACGACTGATAGTCATCGTCCGCCTCACGCTCAGGACGCCGCGCCACGTCTCATCAACGCGGCTGGTAGGATCTCACGTAGTGTGTAGATCTCGTGAAGAGCTTACTATAGAAATGATCCTATGAAGTAAGGTCTTAAATTGAATCTCTTCCCCCGGTCAAGTCATTATATTTACAAAAATCTTATCACCGCGATGCCTGAATACAAGTAGATTTAGAAACTCCATCTGGCGGAGTTATTGCTACATAATTTATTTCACAGGTCGCACGGACCCATATCGCTAGTTCTACAGAGTTCTCTACGGCCCTCCCAGATGGCGCCACAGAAAGTTTCAAGCTAGCTGGTTTCAAGCCAAAACCAAAAAATATATGTTTATATGGATTTCATGAGATGGTAAGGTATACCTTTTTGTATGAAATTTGATTTTTTTTCTAATCATTAAAAATACATACATATATTAATGTTTAAGCCATAGAAATATACAAATTTATAATATTTTTAAAATTATTTTATTTAGTAGATAATAATTATAAATTAATGTAAATAATGATCAAAATACAAGTAAAAAATTAAGAAAAAGCAATCGCCAACGTCCATACCACGTTGAATACACCGGTTCTCGTCCGATCACCGAAGTTAAGCAACGTCGGGCGCGGTCAGTACTTGGATGGGTGACCGCCTGGGAACACCGCGTGATGTTGGCTTTTTACTTTTATTTTTTATCACATAATATGCTTCTTTATTTTTTTTATTAACCATTAATTCTCAATATTTAACAAGACTCGCTAGCGTCTTGCCATCCCGTTTATAAAAATTCTTTCAAGTGTAATCAAAAATTAATAAAATATCGTGTTTTCGTTATGATTTGACATCAGAAAAATCGAAGTTGCCACGAGAAAGAATTTTGATACCGTATCATTATCGAGATAGGCTCTTCCTTCTCAAAAGACCACTCTATCCAATTAGAAATTAAAGTTACGAGTGTTCCAAAGGTGCCCGTATTCAACCCAGCAGGGTATTTGTCTTTTCTTCACTGCGATCACTTTTCAACAAACCTCAATATTCAGTGAAAAATTCGTGACAAAATATAACCATCGCAATCAATTAGGTATTAAGAGGTCTTAACCACTAAGAAGGCACTCGGACGGCAGCGAGACAACTCCGCCAATTCACGAGAATAACACGAGGGTCAGCGCAGCAATCGCTCCCTTCACCGTATTTTTTTATATGGGCTTAATAATGTAATAATACTGTATAATATGTGCATAATATCGTAATATAGGATTCACATATTGTGAGATTTCTTTCAAATTTATATCGTTTTATGTGGGCCGATCCCGGCGGCACTGCAATGCCGGGCCGACCCGTGACGGGAGTGGAGCGAGCCCCGAACATCCCGTCGGTTTACAAAAATCAGATTAATATACTGGTCCCGACATGCGGGAACTTTCAGATATTAAGCTGAAAAGAACAGATACTACACTTTGATCTTAGCCAAAAGGCCGAGAAGCGATAGCACCCCTATACGTACTAGAGAGGGTCATTGCCGGAGCGAAAATCTTGTCAGCGCGTTTATGAATAGTTGTGATCTCAAACAGAGCCATCTAGTAGCTCCGGGCATACATCATCATGTCTTTTTTATTTTCATCGTGAACAATTCGTCGAATCACAGACAAAGTGGGATGATGACTTGTTGTGTTGTATGATGATATATATGTCGTTAGATTCAGCTTTTCTTATAGTTGTTTGGATTGATACTAGGACGACCTTTTTGTTATTGCTAATGCGGTAAAGAGACTAAGTAAAAATATATTTCTCGATATTTTTGTGTTTGAGTAAACTGACAATACTTGTAAAGTTTGAGATTTTAAATTAAGTTTTAATATTTAAAAGTTAATCTCTTCAGGCTGAAAGAAATTTAAATATAGAAATCAGTTTATGCAATTTTTATTGCTATTCATTTTTTGATAATTTTTCGGTTAGAAAAGTACTACAGTTTCTGTGAGAAACTCGGTCGGTAAGTCTACGGTGATTGGCATTTATTTAGAAACTATCTATAAAAATATGTTCGATAGTTTAGTTCATTTCTACCTACCCCCATTTTATTTATCGAAGGGGCACGATATAAATGTTTTTATCGAATCTCATTAATAAAAAGTCGATTGTCACTTCTATTTACTTTAAGAGGGTAAGTTATTGCGAAACGACCAAAACGGAGTACGTAAGTTTTTGCAGCGCAAAATCTACGAGTTCGAGATTGTCGTATCAAGAAAATTTTTCTTTCAATTATTAAGAATTAGTAAAAAAGTAGACATTAAATTTTGAAAATAAAAATGTCAAAATTTTATATCAAGCCCAAGACCTCGTGCGTACTTTGCTTATTTTGACCATTTTAATTGCTACTAGCTAATAACTAAGACGACGCTAACAATATCCCAAAATCCACCTGTCACCTACTTCAGAGAACACTAATTAACTTGGTTTTTGGCATTTATATAAATATTTTTAAATAGGGTTTATTAAAATAGAGCCACTCAGACAGCGACGGCGTCCCACGCCTCTCCCGGAGGAGAAGTGAACGATCATCGAGAACTGACGACTGATAGTCATCGTCCGCCTCACGCTCAGGACGCCGCGCCACGTCTCATCAACGCGGCTGGTAGGATCTCACGTAGTGTGTAGATCTCGTGAAGAGCTTACTATAGAAATGATCCTATGAAGTAAGGTCTTAAATTGAATCTCTTCCCCCGGTCAAGTCATTATATTTACAAAAATCTTATCACCGCGATGCCTGAATACAAGTAGATTTAGAAACTCCATCTGGCGGAGTTATTGCTACATAATTTATTTCACAGGTCGCACGGACCCATATCGCTAGTTCTACAGAGTTCTCTACGGCCCTCCCAGATGGCGCCACAGAAAGTTTCAAGCTAGCTGGTTTCAAGCCAAAACCAAAAAATATATGTTTATATGGATTTCATGAGATGGTAAGGTATACCTTTTTGTATGAAATTTGATTTTTTTTCTAATCATTAAAAATACATACATATATTAATGTTTAAGCCATAGAAATATACAAATTTATAATATTTTTAAAATTATTTTATTTAGTAGATAATAATTATAAATTAATGTAAATAATGATCAAAATACAAGTAAAAAATTAAGAAAAAGCAATCGCCAACGTCCATACCACGTTGAATACACCGGTTCTCGTCCGATCACCGAAGTTAAGCAACGTCGGGCGCGGTCAGTACTTGGATGGGTGACCGCCTGGGAACACCGCGTGATGTTGGCTTTTTACTTTTATTTTTTATCACATAATATGCTTCTTTATTTTTTTTATTAACCATTAATTCTCAATATTTAACAAGACTCGCTAGCGTCTTGCCATCCCGTTTATAAAAATTCTTTCAAGTGTAATCAAAAATTAATAAAATATCGTGTTTTCGTTATGATTTGACATCAGAAAAATCGAAGTTGCCACGAGAAAGAATTTTGATACCGTATCATTATCGAGATAGGCCCTTCCTTCTCAAAAGACCACTCTATCCAATTAGAAATTAAAGTTACGAGTGTTCCAAAGGTGCCCGTATTCAACCCAGCAGGGTATTTGTCTTTTCTTCACTGCGATCACTTTTCAACAAACCTCAATATTCAGTGAAAAATTCGTGACAAAATATAACCATCGCAATCAATTAGGTATTAAGAGGTCTTAACCACTAAGAAGGCACTCGGACGGCAGCGAGACAACTCCGCCAATTCACGAGAATAACACGAGGGTCAGCGCAGCAATCGCTCCCTTCACCGTATTTTTTTATATGGGCTTAATAATGTAATAATACTGTATAATATGTGCATAATATCGTAATATAGGATTCACATATTGTGAGATTTCTTTCAAATTTATATCGTTTTATGTGGGCCGATCCCGACGGCACTGCAATGCCGGGCCGACCCGTGACGGGAGTGGAGCGAGCCCCGAACATCCCGTCGGTTTACAAAAATCAGATTAATATACTGGTCCCGACATGCGGGAACTTTCAGATATTAAGCTGAAAAGAACAGATACTACACTTTGATCTTAGCCAAAAGGCCGAGA
Organism: Mechanitis mazaeus; assembly: GCA_959347395.1. Taxonomy (NCBI): domain Eukaryota; kingdom Metazoa; phylum Arthropoda; class Insecta; order Lepidoptera; family Nymphalidae; genus Mechanitis; species Mechanitis mazaeus. Next base: position 19,295,974 of record OY365750.1, read on the forward strand.
AGCGATAGCACCCCTATACGTACTAGAGAGGGTCATTGCCGGAGCGAAAATCTTGTCAGCGCGTTTATGAATAGTTGTGATCTCAAACAGAGCCATCTAGTAGCTCCGGGCATACATCATCATGTCTTTTTTATTTTCATCGTGAACAATTCGTCGAATCACAGACAAAGTGGGATGATGACTTGTTGTGTTGTATGATGATATATATGTCGTTAGATTCAGCTTTTCTTATAGTTGTTTGGATTGATACTAGGACGACCTTTTTGTTATTGCTAATGCGGTAAAGAGACTAAGTAAAAATATATTTCTCGATATTTTTGTGTTTGAGTAAACTGACAATACTTGTAAAGTTTGAGATTTTAAATTAAGTTTTAATATTTAAAAGTTAATCTCTTCAGGCTGAAAGAAATTTAAATATAGAAATCAGTTTATGCAATTTTTATTGCTATTCATTTTTTGATAATTTTTCGGTTAGAAAAGTACTACAGTTTCTGTGAGAAACTCGGTCGGTAAGTCTACGGTGATTGGCATTTATTTAGAAACTATCTATAAAAATATGTTCGATAGTTTAGTTCATTTCTACCTACCCCCATTTTATTTATCGAAGGGGCACGATATAAATGTTTTTATCGAATCTCATTAATAAAAAGTCGATTGTCACTTCTATTTACTTTAAGAGGGTAAGTTATTGCGAAACGACCAAAACGGAGTACGTAAGTTTTTGCAGCGCAAAATCTACGAGTTCGAGATTGTCGTATCAAGAAAATTTTTCTTTCAATTATTAAGAATTAGTAAAAAAGTAGACATTAAATTTTGAAAATAAAAATGTCAAAATTTTATATCAAGCCCAAGACCTCGTGCGTACTTTGCTTATTTTGACCATTTTAATTGCTACTAGCTAATAACTAAGACGACGCTAACAATATCCCAAAATCCACCTGTCACCTACTTCAGAGAACACTAATTAACTTGGTTTTTGGCATTTATATAAATATTTTTAAATAGGGTTTATTAAAATAGAGCCACTCAGACAGCGACGGCGTCCCACGCCTCTCCCGGAGGAGAAGTGAACGATCATCGAGAACTGACGACTGATAGTCATCGTCCGCCTCACGCTCAGGACGCCGCGCCACGTCTCATCAACGCGGCTGGTAGGATCTCACGTAGTGTGTAGATCTCGTGAAGAGCTTACTATAGAAATGATCCTATGAAGTAAGGTCTTAAATTGAATCTCTTCCCCCGGTCAAGTCATTATATTTACAAAAATCTTATCACCGCGATGCCTGAATACAAGTAGATTTAGAAACTCCATCTGGCGGAGTTATTGCTACATAATTTATTTCACAGGTCGCACGGACCCATATCGCTAGTTCTACAGAGTTCTCTACGGCCCTCCCAGATGGCGCCACAGAAAGTTTCAAGCTAGCTGGTTTCAAGCCAAAACCAAAAAATATATGTTTATATGGATTTCATGAGATGGTAAGGTATACCTTTTTGTATGAAATTTGATTTTTTTTCTAATCATTAAAAATACATACATATATTAATGTTTAAGCCATAGAAATATACAAATTTATAATATTTTTAAAATTATTTTATTTAGTAGATAATAATTATAAATTAATGTAAATAATGATCAAAATACAAGTAAAAAATTAAGAAAAAGCAATCGCCAACGTCCATACCACGTTGAATACACCGGTTCTCGTCCGATCACCGAAGTTAAGCAACGTCGGGCGCGGTCAGTACTTGGATGGGTGACCGCCTGGGAACACCGCGTGATGTTGGCTTTTTACTTTTATTTTTTATCACATAATATGCTTCTTTATTTTTTTTATTAACCATTAATTCTCAATATTTAACAAGACTCGCTAGCGTCTTGCCATCCCGTTTATAAAAATTCTTTCAAGTGTAATCAAAAATTAATAAAATATCGTGTTTTCGTTATGATTTGACATCAGAAAAATCGAAGTTGCCACGAGAAAGAATTTTGATACCGTATCATTATCGAGATAGGCCCTTCCTTCTCAAAAGACCACTCTATCCAATTAGAAATTAAAGTTACGAGTGTTCCAAAGGTGCCCGTATTCAACCCAGCAGGGTATTTGTCTTTTCTTCACTGCGATCACTTTTCAACAAACCTCAATATTCAGTGAAAAATTCGTGACAAAATATAACCATCGCAATCAATTAGGTATTAAGAGGTCTTAACCACTAAGAAGGCACTCGGACGGCAGCGAGACAACTCCGCCAATTCACGAGAATAACACGAGGGTCAGCGCAGCAATCGCTCCCTTCACCGTATTTTTTTATATGGGCTTAATAATGTAATAATACTGTATAATATGTGCATAATATCGTAATATAGGATTCACATATTGTGAGATTTCTTTCAAATTTATATCGTTTTATGTGGGCCGATCCCGACGGCACTGCAATGCCGGGCCGACCCGTGACGGGAGTGGAGCGAGCCCCGAACATCCCGTCGGTTTACAAAAATCAGATTAATATACTGGTCCCGACATGCGGGAACTTTCAGATATTAAGCTGAAAAGAACAGATACTACACTTTGATCTTAGCCAAAAGGCCGAGAAGCGATAGCACCCCTATACGTACTAGAGAGGGTCATTGCCGGAGCGAAAATCTTGTCAGCGCGTTTATGAATAGTTGTGATCTCAAACAGAGCCATCTAGTAGCTCCGGGCATACATCATCATGTCTTTTTTATTTTCATCGTGAACAATTCGTCGAATCACAGACAAAGTGGGATGATGACTTGTTGTGTTGTATGATGATATATATGTCGTTAGATTCAGCTTTTCTTATAGTTGTTTGGATTGATACTAGGACGACCTTTTTGTTATTGCTAATGCGGTAAAGAGACTAAGTAAAAATATATTTCTCGATATTTTTGTGTTTGAGTAAACTGACAATACTTGTAAAGTTTGAGATTTTAAATTAAGTTTTAATATTTAAAAGTTAATCTCTTCAGGCTGAAAGAAATTTAAATATAGAAATCAGTTTATGCAATTTTTATTGCTATTCATTTTTTGATAATTTTTCGGTTAGAAAAGTACTACAGTTTCTGTGAGAAACTCGGTCGGTAAGTCTACGGTGATTGGCATTTATTTAGAAACTATCTATAAAAATATGTTCGATAGTTTAGTTCATTTCTACCTACCCCCATTTTATTTATCGAAGGGGCACGATATAAATGTTTTTATCGAATCTCATTAATAAAAAGTCGATTGTCACTTCTATTTACTTTAAGAGGGTAAGTTATTGCGAAACGACCAAAACGGAGTACGTAAGTTTTTGCAGCGCAAAATCTACGAGTTCGAGATTGTCGTATCAAGAAAATTTTTCTTTCAATTATTAAGAATTAGTAAAAAAGTAGACATTAAATTTTGAAAATAAAAATGTCAAAATTTTATATCAAGCCCAAGACCTCGTGCGTACTTTGCTTATTTTGACCATTTTAATTGCTACTAGCTAATAACTAAGACGACGCTAACAATATCCCAAAATCCACCTGTCACCTACTTCAGAGAACACTAATTAACTTGGTTTTTGGCATTTATATAAATATTTTTAAATAGGGTTTATTAAAATAGAGCCACTCAGACAGCGACGGCGTCCCACGCCTCTCCCGGAGGAGAAGTGAACGATCATCGAGAACTGACGACTGATAGTCATCGTCCGCCTCACGCTCAGGACGCCGCGCCACGTCTCATCAACGCGGCTGGTAGGATCTCACGTAGTGTGTAGATCTCGTGAAGAGCTTACTATAGAAATGATCCTATGAAGTAAGGTCTTAAATTGAATCTCTTCCCCCGGTCAAGTCATTATATTTACAAAAATCTTATCACCGCGATGCCTGAATACAAGTAGATTTAGAAACTCCATCTGGCGGAGTTATTGCTACATAATTTATTTCACAGGTCGCACGGACCCATATCGCTAGTTCTACAGAGTTCTCTACGGCCCTCCCAGATGGCGCCACAGAAAGTTTCAAGCTAGCTGGTTTCAAGCCAAAACCAAAAAATATATGTTTATATGGATTTCATGAGATGGTAAGGTATACCTTTTTGTATGAAATTTGATTTTTTTTCTAATCATTAAAAATACATACATATATTAATGTTTAAGCCATAGAAATATACAAATTTATAATATTTTTAAAATTATTTTATTTAGTAGATAATAATTATAAATTAATGTAAATAATGATCAAAATACAAGTAAAAAATTAAGAAAAAGCAATCGCCAACGTCCATACCACGTTGAATACACCGGTTCTCGTCCGATCACCGAAGTTAAGCAACGTCGGGCGCGGTCAGTACTTGGATGGGTGACCGCCTGGGAACACCGCGTGATGTTGGCTTTTTACTTTTATTTTTTATCACATAATATGCTTCTTTATTTTTTTTATTAACCATTAATTCTCAATATTTAACAAGACTCGCTAGCGTCTTGCCATCCCGTTTATAAAAATTCTTTCAAGTGTAATCAAAAATTAATAAAATATCGTGTTTTCGTTATGATTTGACATCAGAAAAATCGAAGTTGCCACGAGAAAGAATTTTGATACCGTATCATTATCGAGATAGGCCCTTCCTTCTCAAAAGACCACTCTATCCAATTAGAAATTAAAGTTACGAGTGTTCCAAAGGTGCCCGTATTCAACCCAGCAGGGTATTTGTCTTTTCTTCACTGCGATCACTTTTCAACAAACCTCAATATTCAGTGAAAAATTCGTGACAAAATATAACCATCGCAATCAATTAGGTATTAAGAGGTCTTAACCACTAAGAAGGCACTCGGACGGCAGCGAGACAACTCCGCCAATTCACGAGAATAACACGAGGGTCAGCGCAGCAATCGCTCCCTTCACCGTATTTTTTTATATGGGCTTAATAATGTAATAATACTGTATAATATGTGCATAATATCGTAATATAGGATTCACATATTGTGAGATTTCTTTCAAATTTATATCGTTTTATGTGGGCCGATCCCGACGGCACTGCAATGCCGGGCCGACCCGTGACGGGAGTGGAGCGAGCCCCGAACATCCCGTCGGTTTACAAAAATCAGATTAATATACTGGTCCCGACATGCGGGAACTTTCAGATATTAAGCTGAAAAGAACAGATACTACACTTTGATCTTAGCCAAAAGGCCGAGAAGCGATAGCACCCCTATACGTACTAGAGAGGGTCATTGCCGGAGCGAAAATCTTGTCAGCGCGTTTATGAATAGTTGTGATCTCAAACAGAGCCATCTAGTAGCTCCGGGCATACATCATCATGTCTTTTTTATTTTCATCGTGAACAATTCGTCGAATCACAGACAAAGTGGGATGATGACTTGTTGTGTTGTATGATGATATATATGTCGTTAGATTCAGCTTTTCTTATAGTTGTTTGGATTGATACTAGGACGACCTTTTTGTTATTGCTAATGCGGTAAAGAGACTAAGTAAAAATATATTTCTCGATATTTTTGTGTTTGAGTAAACTGACAATACTTGTAAAGTTTGAGATTTTAAATTAAGTTTTAATATTTAAAAGTTAATCTCTTCAGGCTGAAAGAAATTTAAATATAGAAATCAGTTTATGCAATTTTTATTGCTATTCATTTTTTGATAATTTTTCGGTTAGAAAAGTACTACAGTTTCTGTGAGAAACTCGGTCGGTAAGTCTACGGTGATTGGCATTTATTTAGAAACTATCTATAAAAATATGTTCGATAGTTTAGTTCATTTCTACCTACCCCCATTTTATTTATCGAAGGGGCACGATATAAATGTTTTTATCGAATCTCATTAATAAAAAGTCGATTGTCACTTCTATTTACTTTAAGAGGGTAAGTTATTGCGAAACGACCAAAACGGAGTACGTAAGTTTTTGCAGCGCAAAATCTACGAGTTCGAGATTGTCGTATCAAGAAAATTTTTCTTTCAATTATTAAGAATTAGTAAAAAAGTAGACATTAAATTTTGAAAATAAAAATGTCAAAATTTTATATCAAGCCCAAGACCTCGTGCGTACTTTGCTTATTTTGACCATTTTAATTGCTACTAGCTAATAACTAAGACGACGCTAACAATATCCCAAAATCCACCTGTCACCTACTTCAGAGAACACTAATTAACTTGGTTTTTGGCATTTATATAAATATTTTTAAATAGGGTTTATTAAAATAGAGCCACTCAGACAGCGACGGCGTCCCACGCCTCTCCCGGAGGAGAAGTGAACGATCATCGAGAACTGACGACTGATAGTCATCGTCCGCCTCACGCTCAGGACGCCGCGCCACGTCTCATCAACGCGGCTGGTAGGATCTCACGTAGTGTGTAGATCTCGTGAAGAGCTTACTATAGAAATGATCCTATGAAGTAAGGTCTTAAATTGAATCTCTTCCCCCGGTCAAGTCATTATATTTACAAAAATCTTATCACCGCGATGCCTGAATACAAGTAGATTTAGAAACTCCATCTGGCGGAGTTATTGCTACATAATTTATTTCACAGGTCGCACGGACCCATATCGCTAGTTCTACAGAGTTCTCTACGGCCCTCCCAGATGGCGCCACAGAAAGTTTCAAGCTAGCTGGTTTCAAGCCAAAACCAAAAAATATATGTTTATATGGATTTCATGAGATGGTAAGGTATACCTTTTTGTATGAAATTTGATTTTTTTTCTAATCATTAAAAATACATACATATATTAATGTTTAAGCCATAGAAATATACAAATTTATAATATTTTTAAAATTATTTTATTTAGTAGATAATAATTATAAATTAATGTAAATAATGATCAAAATACAAGTAAAAAATTAAGAAAAAGCAATCGCCAACGTCCATACCACGTTGAATACACCGGTTCTCGTCCGATCACCGAAGTTAAGCAACGTCGGGCGCGGTCAGTACTTGGATGGGTGACCGCCTGGGAACACCGCGTGATGTTGGCTTTTTACTTTTATTTTTTATCACATAATATGCTTCTTTATTTTTTTTATTAACCATTAATTCTCAATATTTAACAAGACTCGCTAGCGTCTTGCCATCCCGTTTATAAAAATTCTTTCAAGTGTAATCAAAAATTAATAAAATATCGTGTTTTCGTTATGATTTGACATCAGAAAAATCGAAGTTGCCACGAGAAAGAATTTTGATACCGTATCATTATCGAGATAGGCCCTTCCTTCTCAAAAGACCACTCTATCCAATTAGAAATTAAAGTTACGAGTGTTCCAAAGGTGCCCGTATTCAACCCAGCAGGGTATTTGTCTTTTCTTCACTGCGATCACTTTTCAACAAACCTCAATATTCAGTGAAAAATTCGTGACAAAATATAACCATCGCAATCAATTAGGTATTAAGAGGTCTTAACCACTAAGAAGGCACTCGGACGGCAGCGAGACAACTCCGCCAATTCACGAGAATAACACGAGGGTCAGCGCAGCAATCGCTCCCTTCACCGTATTTTTTTATATGGGCTTAATAATGTAATAATACTGTATAATATGTGCATAATATCGTAATATAGGATTCACATATTGTGAGATTTCTTTCAAATTTATATCGTTTTATGTGGGCCGATCCCGACGGCACTGCAATGCCGGGCCGACCCGTGACGGGAGTGGAGCGAGCCCCGAACATCCCGTCGGTTTACAAAAATCAGATTAATATACTGGTCCCGACATGCGGGAACTTTCAGATATTAAGCTGAAAAGAACAGATACTACACTTTGATCTTAGCCAAAAGGCCGAGAAGCGATAGCACCCCTATACGTACTAGAGAGGGTCATTGCCGGAGCGAAAATCTTGTCAGCGCGTTTATGAATAGTTGTGATCTCAAACAGAGCCATCTAGTAGCTCCGGGCATACATCATCATGTCTTTTTTATTTTCATCGTGAACAATTCGTCGAATCACAGACAAAGTGGGATGATGACTTGTTGTGTTGTATGATGATATATATGTCGTTAGATTCAGCTTTTCTTATAGTTGTTTGGATTGATACTAGGACGACCTTTTTGTTATTGCTAATGCGGTAAAGAGACTAAGTAAAAATATATTTCTCGATATTTTTGTGTTTGAGTAAACTGACAATACTTGTAAAGTTTGAGATTTTAAATTAAGTTTTAATATTTAAAAGTTAATCTCTTCAGGCTGAAAGAAATTTAAATATAGAAATCAGTTTATGCAATTTTTATTGCTATTCATTTTTTGATAATTTTTCGGTTAGAAAAGTACTACAGTTTCTGTGAGAAACTCGGTCGGTAAGTCTACGGTGATTGGCATTTATTTAGAAACTATCTATAAAAATATGTTCGATAGTTTAGTTCATTTCTACCTACCCCCATTTTATTTATCGAAGGGGCACGATATAAATGTTTTTATCGAATCTCATTAATAAAAAGTCGATTGTCACTTCTATTTACTTTAAGAGGGTAAGTTATTGCGAAACGACCAAAACGGAGTACGTAAGTTTTTGCAGCGCAAAATCTACGAGTTCGAGATTGTCGTATCAAGAAAATTTTTCTTTCAATTATTAAGAATTAGTAAAAAAGTAGACATTAAATTTTGAAAATAAAAATGTCAAAATTTTATATCAAGCCCAAGACCTCGTGCGTACTTTGCTTATTTTGACCATTTTAATTGCTACTAGCTAATAACTAAGACGACGCTAACAATATCCCAAAATCCACCTGTCACCTACTTCAGAGAACACTAATTAACTTGGTTTTTGGCATTTATATAAATATTTTTAAATAGGGTTTATTAAAATAGAGCCACTCAGACAGCGACGGCGTCCCACGCCTCTCCCGGAGGAGAAGTGAACGATCATCGAGAACTGACGACTGATAGTCATCGTCCGCCTCACGCTCAGGACGCCGCGCCACGTCTCATCAACGCGGCTGGTAGGATCTCACGTAGTGTGTAGATCTCGTGAAGAGCTTACTATAGAAATGATCCTATGAAGTAAGGTCTTAAATTGAATCTCTTCCCCCGGTCAAGTCATTATATTTACAAAAATCTTATCACCGCGATGCCTGAATACAAGTAGATTTAGAAACTCCATCTGGCGGAGTTATTGCTACATAATTTATTTCACAGGTCGCACGGACCCATATCGCTAGTTCTACAGAGTTCTCTACGGCCCTCCCAGATGGCGCCACAGAAAGTTTCAAGCTAGCTGGTTTCAAGCCAAAACCAAAAAATATATGTTTATATGGATTTCATGAGATGGTAAGGTATACCTTTTTGTATGAAATTTGATTTTTTTTCTAATCATTAAAAATACATACATATATTAATGTTTAAGCCATAGAAATATACAAATTTATAATATTTTTAAAATTATTTTATTTAGTAGATAATAATTATAAATTAATGTAAATAATGATCAAAATACAAGTAAAAAATTAAGAAAAAGCAATCGCCAACGTCCATACCACGTTGAATACACCGGTTCTCGTCCGATCACCGAAGTTAAGCAACGTCGGGCGCGGTCAGTACTTGGATGGGTGACCGCCTGGGAACACCGCGTGATGTTGGCTTTTTACTTTTATTTTTTATCACATAATATGCTTCTTTATTTTTTTTATTAACCATTAATTCTCAATATTTAACAAGACTCGCTAGCGTCTTGCCATCCCGTTTATAAAAATTCTTTCAAGTGTAATCAAAAATTAATAAAATATCGTGTTTTCGTTATGATTTGACATCAGAAAAATCGAAGTTGCCACGAGAAAGAATTTTGATACCGTATCATTATCGAGATAGGCCCTTCCTTCTCAAAAGACCACTCTATCCAATTAGAAATTAAAGTTACGAGTGTTCCAAAGGTGCCCGTATTCAACCCAGCAGGGTATTTGTCTTTTCTTCACTGCGATCACTTTTCAACAAACCTCAATATTCAGTGAAAAATTCGTGACAAAATATAACCATCGCAATCAATTAGGTATTAAGAGGTCTTAACCACTAAGAAGGCACTCGGACGGCAGCGAGACAACTCCGCCAATTCACGAGAATAACACGAGGGTCAGCGCAGCAATCGCTCCCTTCACCGTATTTTTTTATATGGGCTTAATAATGTAATAATACTGTATAATATGTGCATAATATCGTAATATAGGATTCACATATTGTGAGATTTCTTTCAAATTTATATCGTTTTATGTGGGCCGATCCCGACGGCACTGCAATGCCGGGCCGACCCGTGACGGGAGTGGAGCGAGCCCCGAACATCCCGTCGGTTTACAAAAATCAGATTAATATACTGGTCCCGACATGCGGGAACTTTCAGATATTAAGCTGAAAAGAACAGATACTACACTTTGATCTTAGCCAAAAGGCCGAGAAGCGATAGCACCCCTATACGTACTAGAGAGGGTCATTGCCGGAGCGAAAATCTTGTCAGCGCGTTTATGAATAGTTGTGATCTCAAACAGAGCCATCTAGTAGCTCCGGGCATACATCATCATGTCTTTTTTATTTTCATCGTGAACAATTCGTCGAATCACAGACAAAGTGGGATGATGACTTGTTGTGTTGTATGATGATATATATGTCGTTAGATTCAGCTTTTCTTATAGTTGTTTGGATTGATACTAGGACGACCTTTTTGTTATTGCTAATGCGGTAAAGAGACTAAGTAAAAATATATTTCTCGATATTTTTGTGTTTGAGTAAACTGACAATACTTGTAAAGTTTGAGATTTTAAATTAAGTTTTAATATTTAAAAGTTAATCTCTTCAGGCTGAAAGAAATTTAAATATAGAAATCAGTTTATGCAATTTTTATTGCTATTCATTTTTTGATAATTTTTCGGTTAGAAAAGTACTACAGTTTCTGTGAGAAACTCGGTCGGTAAGTCTACGGTGATTGGCATTTATTTAGAAACTATCTATAAAAATATGTTCGATAGTTTAGTTCATTTCTACCTACCCCCATTTTATTTATCGAAGGGGCACGATATAAATGTTTTTATCGAATCTCATTAATAAAAAGTCGATTGTCACTTCTATTTACTTTAAGAGGGTAAGTTATTGCGAAACGACCAAAACGGAGTACGTAAGTTTTTGCAGCGCAAAATCTACGAGTTCGAGATTGTCGTATCAAGAAAATTTTTCTTTCAATTATTAAGAATTAGTAAAAAAGTAGACATTAAATTTTGAAAATAAAAATGTCAAAATTTTATATCAAGCCCAAGACCTCGTGCGTACTTTGCTTATTTTGACCATTTTAATTGCTACTAGCTAATAACTAAGACGACGCTAACAATATCCCAAAATCCACCTGTCACCTACTTCAGAGAACACTAATTAACTTGGTTTTTGGCATTTATATAAATATTTTTAAATAGGGTTTATTAAAATAGAGCCACTCAGACAGCGACGGCGTCCCACGCCTCTCCCGGAGGAGAAGTGAACGATCATCGAGAACTGACGACTGATAGTCATCGTCCGCCTCACGCTCAGGACGCCGCGCCACGTCTCATCAACGCGGCTGGTAGGATCTCACGTAGTGTGTAGATCTCGTGAAGAGCTTACTATAGAAATGATCCTATGAAGTAAGGTCTTAAATTGAATCTCTTCCCCCGGTCAAGTCATTATATTTACAAAAATCTTATCACCGCGATGCCTGAATACAAGTAGATTTAGAAACTCCATCTGGCGGAGTTATTGCTACATAATTTATTTCACAGGTCGCACGGACCCATATCGCTAGTTCTACAGAGTTCTCTACGGCCCTCCCAGATGGCGCCACAGAAAGTTTCAAGCTAGCTGGTTTCAAGCCAAAACCAAAAAATATATGTTTATATGGATTTCATGAGATGGTAAGGTATACCTTTTTGTATGAAATTTGATTTTTTTTCTAATCATTAAAAATACATACATATATTAATGTTTAAGCCATAGAAATATACAAATTTATAATATTTTTAAAATTATTTTATTTAGTAGATAATAATTATAAATTAATGTAAATAATGATCAAAATACAAGTAAAAAATTAAGAAAAAGCAATCGCCAACGTCCATACCACGTTGAATACACCGGTTCTCGTCCGATCACCGAAGTTAAGCAACGTCGGGCGCGGTCAGTACTTGGATGGGTGACCGCCTGGGAACACCGCGTGATGTTGGCTTTTTACTTTTATTTTTTATCACATAATATGCTTCTTTATTTTTTTTATTAACCATTAATTCTCAATATTTAACAAGACTCGCTAGCGTCTTGCCATCCCGTTTATAAAAATTCTTTCAAGTGTAATCAAAAATTAATAAAATATCGTGTTTTCGTTATGATTTGACATCAGAAAAATCGAAGTTGCCACGAGAAAGAATTTTGATACCGTATCATTATCGAGATAGGCCCTTCCTTCTCAAAAGACCACTCTATCCAATTAGAAATTAAAGTTACGAGTGTTCCAAAGGTGCCCGTATTCAACCCAGCAGGGTATTTGTCTTTTCTTCACTGCGATCACTTTTCAACAAACCTCAATATTCAGTGAAAAATTCGTGACAAAATATAACCATCGCAATCAATTAGGTATTAAGAGGTCTTAACCACTAAGAAGGCACTCGGACGGCAGCGAGACAACTCCGCCAATTCACGAGAATAACACGAGGGTCAGCGCAGCAATCGCTCCCTTCACCGTATTTTTTTATATGGGCTTAATAATGTAATAATACTGTATAATATGTGCATAATATCGTAATATAGGATTCACATATTGTGAGATTTCTTTCAAATTTATATCGTTTTATGTGGGCCGATCCCGACGGCACTGCAATGCCGGGCCGACCCGTGACGGGAGTGGAGCGAGCCCCGAACATCCCGTCGGTTTACAAAAATCAGATTAATATACTGGTCCCGACATGCGGGAACTTTCAGATATTAAGCTGAAAAGAACAGATACTACACTTTGATCTTAGCCAAAAGGCCGAGAAGCGATAGCACCCCTATACGTACTAGAGAGGGTCATTGCCGGAGCGAAAATCTTGTCAGCGCGTTTATGAATAGTTGTGATCTCAAACAGAGCCATCTAGTAGCTCCGGGCATACATCATCATGTCTTTTTTATTTTCATCGTGAACAATTCGTCGAATCACAGACAAAGTGGGATGATGACTTGTTGTGTTGTATGATGATATATATGTCGTTAGATTCAGCTTTTCTTATAGTTGTTTGGATTGATACTAGGACGACCTTTTTGTTATTGCTAATGCGGTAAAGAGACTAAGTAAAAATATATTTCTCGATATTTTTGTGTTTGAGTAAACTGACAATACTTGTAAAGTTTGAGATTTTAAATTAAGTTTTAATATTTAAAAGTTAATCTCTTCAGGCTGAAAGAAATTTAAATATAGAAATCAGTTTATGCAATTTTTATTGCTATTCATTTTTTGATAATTTTTCGGTTAGAAAAGTACTACAGTTTCTGTGAGAAACTCGGTCGGTAAGTCTACGGTGATTGGCATTTATTTAGAAACTATCTATAAAAATATGTTCGATAGTTTAGTTCATTTCTACCTACCCCCATTTTATTTATCGAAGGGGCACGATATAAATGTTTTTATCGAATCTCATTAATAAAAAGTCGATTGTCACTTCTATTTACTTTAAGAGGGTAAGTTATTGCGAAACGACCAAAACGGAGTACGTAAGTTTTTGCAGCGCAAAATCTACGAGTTCGAGATTGTCGTATCAAGAAAATTTTTCTTTCAATTATTAAGAATTAGTAAAAAAGTAGACATTAAATTTTGAAAATAAAAATGTCAAAATTTTATATCAAGCCCAAGACCTCGTGCGTACTTTGCTTATTTTGACCATTTTAATTGCTACTAGCTAATAACTAAGACGACGCTAACAATATCCCAAAATCCACCTGTCACCTACTTCAGAGAACACTAATTAACTTGGTTTTTGGCATTTATATAAATATTTTTAAATAGGGTTTATTAAAATAGAGCCACTCAGACAGCGACGGCGTCCCACGCCTCTCCCGGAGGAGAAGTGAACGATCATCGAGAACTGACGACTGATAGTCATCGTCCGCCTCACGCTCAGGACGCCGCGCCACGTCTCATCAACGCGGCTGGTAGGATCTCACGTAGTGTGTAGATCTCGTGAAGAGCTTACTATAGAAATGATCCTATGAAGTAAGGTCTTAAATTGAATCTCTTCCCCCGGTCAAGTCATTATATTTACAAAAATCTTATCACCGCGATGCCTGAATACAAGTAGATTTAGAAACTCCATCTGGCGGAGTTATTGCTACATAATTTATTTCACAGGTCGCACGGACCCATATCGCTAGTTCTACAGAGTTCTCTACGGCCCTCCCAGATGGCGCCACAGAAAGTTTCAAGCTAGCTGGTTTCAAGCCAAAACCAAAAAATATATGTTTATATGGATTTCATGAGATGGTAAGGTATACCTTTTTGTATGAAATTTGATTTTTTTTCTAATCATTAAAAATACATACATATATTAATGTTTAAGCCATAGAAATATACAAATTTATAATATTTTTAAAATTATTTTATTTAGTAGATAATAATTATAAATTAATGTAAATAATGATCAAAATACAAGTAAAAAATTAAGAAAAAGCAATCGCCAACGTCCATACCACGTTGAATACACCGGTTCTCGTCCGATCACCGAAGTTAAGCAACGTCGGGCGCGGTCAGTACTTGGATGGGTGACCGCCTGGGAACACCGCGTGATGTTGGCTTTTTACTTTTATTTTTTATCACATAATATGCTTCTTTATTTTTTTTATTAACCATTAATTCTCAATATTTAACAAGACTCGCTAGCGTCTTGCCATCCCGTTTATAAAAATTCTTTCAAGTGTAATCAAAAATTAATAAAATATCGTGTTTTCGTTATGATTTGACATCAGAAAAATCGAAGTTGCCACGAGAAAGAATTTTGATACCGTATCATTATCGAGATAGGCCCTTCCTTCTCAAAAGACCACTCTATCCAATTAGAAATTAAAGTTACGAGTGTTCCAAAGGTGCCCGTATTCAACCCAGCAGGGTATTTGTCTTTTCTTCACTGCGATCACTTTTCAACAAACCTCAATATTCAGTGAAAAATTCGTGACAAAATATAACCATCGCAATCAATTAGGTATTAAGAGGTCTTAACCACTAAGAAGGCACTCGGACGGCAGCGAGACAACTCCGCCAATTCACGAGAATAACACGAGGGTCAGCGCAGCAATCGCTCCCTTCACCGTATTTTTTTATATGGGCTTAATAATGTAATAATACTGTATAATATGTGCATAATATCGTAATATAGGATTCACATATTGTGAGATTTCTTTCAAATTTATATCGTTTTATGTGGGCCGATCCCGACGGCACTGCAATGCCGGGCCGACCCGTGACGGGAGTGGAGCGAGCCCCGAACATCCCGTCGGTTTACAAAAATCAGATTAATATACTGGTCCCGACATGCGGGAACTTTCAGATATTAAGCTGAAAAGAACAGATACTACACTTTGATCTTAGCCAAAAGGCCGAGAAGCGATAGCACCCCTATACGTACTAGAGAGGGTCATTGCCGGAGCGAAAATCTTGTCAGCGCGTTTATGAATAGTTGTGATCTCAAACAGAGCCATCTAGTAGCTCCGGGCATACATCATCATGTCTTTTTTATTTTCATCGTGAACAATTCGTCGAATCACAGACAAAGTGGGATGATGACTTGTTGTGTTGTATGATGATATATATGTCGTTAGATTCAGCTTTTCTTATAGTTGTTTGGATTGATACTAGGACGACCTTTTTGTTATTGCTAATGCGGTAAAGAGACTAAGTAAAAATATATTTCTCGATATTTTTGTGTTTGAGTAAACTGACAATACTTGTAAAGTTTGAGATTTTAAATTAAGTTTTAATATTTAAAAGTTAATCTCTTCAGGCTGAAAGAAATTTAAATATAGAAATCAGTTTATGCAATTTTTATTGCTATTCATTTTTTGATAATTTTTCGGTTAGAAAAGTACTACAGTTTCTGTGAGAAACTCGGTCGGTAAGTCTACGGTGATTGGCATTTATTTAGAAACTATCTATAAAAATATGTTCGATAGTTTAGTTCATTTCTACCTACCCCCATTTTATTTATCGAAGGGGCACGATATAAATGTTTTTATCGAATCTCATTAATAAAAAGTCGATTGTCACTTCTATTTACTTTAAGAGGGTAAGTTATTGCGAAACGACCAAAACGGAGTACGTAAGTTTTTGCAGCGCAAAATCTACGAGTTCGAGATTGTCGTATCAAGAAAATTTTTCTTTCAATTATTAAGAATTAGTAAAAAAGTAGACATTAAATTTTGAAAATAAAAATGTCAAAATTTTATATCAAGCCCAAGACCTCGTGCGTACTTTGCTTATTTTGACCATTTTAATTGCTACTAGCTAATAACTAAGACGACGCTAACAATATCCCAAAATCCACCTGTCACCTACTTCAGAGAACACTAATTAACTTGGTTTTTGGCATTTATATAAATATTTTTAAATAGGGTTTATTAAAATAGAGCCACTCAGACAGCGACGGCGTCCCACGCCTCTCCCGGAGGAGAAGTGAACGATCATCGAGAACTGACGACTGATAGTCATCGTCCGCCTCACGCTCAGGACGCCGCGCCACGTCTCATCAACGCGGCTGGTAGGATCTCACGTAGTGTGTAGATCTCGTGAAGAGCTTACTATAGAAATGATCCTATGAAGTAAGGTCTTAAATTGAATCTCTTCCCCCGGTCAAGTCATTATATTTACAAAAATCTTATCACCGCGATGCCTGAATACAAGTAGATTTAGAAACTCCATCTGGCGGAGTTATTGCTACATAATTTATTTCACAGGTCGCACGGACCCATATCGCTAGTTCTACAGAGTTCTCTACGGCCCTCCCAGATGGCGCCACAGAAAGTTTCAAGCTAGCTGGTTTCAAGCCAAAACCAAAAAATATATGTTTATATGGATTTCATGAGATGGTAAGGTATACCTTTTTGTATGAAATTTGATTTTTTTTCTAATCATTAAAAATACATACATATATTAATGTTTAAGCCATAGAAATATACAAATTTATAATATTTTTAAAATTATTTTATTTAGTAGATAATAATTATAAATTAATGTAAATAATGATCAAAATACAAGTAAAAAATTAAGAAAAAGCAATCGCCAACGTCCATACCACGTTGAATACACCGGTTCTCGTCCGATCACCGAAGTTAAGCAACGTCGGGCGCGGTCAGTACTTGGATGGGTGACCGCCTGGGAACACCGCGTGATGTTGGCTTTTTACTTTTATTTTTTATCACATAATATGCTTCTTTATTTTTTTTATTAACCATTAATTCTCAATATTTAACAAGACTCGCTAGCGTCTTGCCATCCCGTTTATAAAAATTCTTTCAAGTGTAATCAAAAATTAATAAAATATCGTGTTTTCGTTATGATTTGACATCAGAAAAATCGAAGTTGCCACGAGAAAGAATTTTGATACCGTATCATTATCGAGATAGGCCCTTCCTTCTCAAAAGACCACTCTATCCAATTAGAAATTAAAGTTACGAGTGTTCCAAAGGTGCCCGTATTCAACCCAGCAGGGTATTTGTCTTTTCTTCACTGCGATCACTTTTCAACAAACCTCAATATTCAGTGAAAAATTCGTGACAAAATATAACCATCGCAATCAATTAGGTATTAAGAGGTCTTAACCACTAAGAAGGCACTCGGACGGCAGCGAGACAACTCCGCCAATTCACGAGAATAACACGAGGGTCAGCGCAGCAATCGCTCCCTTCACCGTATTTTTTTATATGGGCTTAATAATGTAATAATACTGTATAATATGTGCATAATATCGTAATATAGGATTCACATATTGTGAGATTTCTTTCAAATTTATATCGTTTTATGTGGGCCGATCCCGACGGCACTGCAATGCCGGGCCGACCCGTGACGGGAGTGGAGCGAGCCCCGAACATCCCGTCGGTTTACAAAAATCAGATTAATATACTGGTCCCGACATGCGGGAACTTTCAGATATTAAGCTGAAAAGAACAGATACTACACTTTGATCTTAGCCAAAAGGCCGAGAAGCGATAGCACCCCTATACGTACTAGAGAGGGTCATTGCCGGAGCGAAAATCTTGTCAGCGCGTTTATGAATAGTTGTGATCTCAAACAGAGCCATCTAGTAGCTCCGGGCATACATCATCATGTCTTTTTTATTTTCATCGTGAACAATTCGTCGAATCACAGACAAAGTGGGATGATGACTTGTTGTGTTGTATGATGATATATATGTCGTTAGATTCAGCTTTTCTTATAGTTGTTTGGATTGATACTAGGACGACCTTTTTGTTATTGCTAATGCGGTAAAGAGACTAAGTAAAAATATATTTCTCGATATTTTTGTGTTTGAGTAAACTGACAATACTTGTAAAGTTTGAGATTTTAAATTAAGTTTTAATATTTAAAAGTTAATCTCTTCAGGCTGAAAGAAATTTAAATATAGAAATCAGTTTATGCAATTTTTATTGCTATTCATTTTTTGATAATTTTTCGGTTAGAAAAGTACTACAGTTTCTGTGAGAAACTCGGTCGGTAAGTCTACGGTGATTGGCATTTATTTAGAAACTATCTATAAAAATATGTTCGATAGTTTAGTTCATTTCTACCTACCCCCATTTTATTTATCGAAGGGGCACGATATAAATGTTTTTATCGAATCTCATTAATAAAAAGTCGATTGTCACTTCTATTTACTTTAAGAGGGTAAGTTATTGCGAAACGACCAAAACGGAGTACGTAAGTTTTTGCAGCGCAAAATCTACGAGTTCGAGATTGTCGTATCAAGAAAATTTTTCTTTCAATTATTAAGAATTAGTAAAAAAGTAGACATTAAATTTTGAAAATAAAAATGTCAAAATTTTATATCAAGCCCAAGACCTCGTGCGTACTTTGCTTATTTTGACCATTTTAATTGCTACTAGCTAATAACTAAGACGACGCTAACAATATCCCAAAATCCACCTGTCACCTACTTCAGAGAACACTAATTAACTTGGTTTTTGGCATTTATATAAATATTTTTAAATAGGGTTTATTAAAATAGAGCCACTCAGACAGCGACGGCGTCCCACGCCTCTCCCGGAGGAGAAGTGAACGATCATCGAGAACTGACGACTGATAGTCATCGTCCGCCTCACGCTCAGGACGCCGCGCCACGTCTCATCAACGCGGCTGGTAGGATCTCACGTAGTGTGTAGATCTCGTGAAGAGCTTACTATAGAAATGATCCTATGAAGTAAGGTCTTAAATTGAATCTCTTCCCCCGGTCAAGTCATTATATTTACAAAAATCTTATCACCGCGATGCCTGAATACAAGTAGATTTAGAAACTCCATCTGGCGGAGTTATTGCTACATAATTTATTTCACAGGTCGCACGGACCCATATCGCTAGTTCTACAGAGTTCTCTACGGCCCTCCCAGATGGCGCCACAGAAAGTTTCAAGCTAGCTGGTTTCAAGCCAAAACCAAAAAATATATGTTTATATGGATTTCATGAGATGGTAAGGTATACCTTTTTGTATGAAATTTGATTTTTTTTCTAATCATTAAAAATACATACATATATTAATGTTTAAGCCATAGAAATATACAAATTTATAATATTTTTAAAATTATTTTATTTAGTAGATAATAATTATAAATTAATGTAAATAATGATCAAAATACAAGTAAAAAATTAAGAAAAAGCAATCGCCAACGTCCATACCACGTTGAATACACCGGTTCTCGTCCGATCACCGAAGTTAAGCAACGTCGGGCGCGGTCAGTACTTGGATGGGTGACCGCCTGGGAACACCGCGTGATGTTGGCTTTTTACTTTTATTTTTTATCACATAATATGCTTCTTTATTTTTTTTATTAACCATTAATTCTCAATATTTAACAAGACTCGCTAGCGTCTTGCCATCCCGTTTATAAAAATTCTTTCAAGTGTAATCAAAAATTAATAAAATATCGTGTTTTCGTTATGATTTGACATCAGAAAAATCGAAGTTGCCACGAGAAAGAATTTTGATACCGTATCATTATCGAGATAGGCCCTTCCTTCTCAAAAGACCACTCTATCCAATTAGAAATTAAAGTTACGAGTGTTCCAAAGGTGCCCGTATTCAACCCAGCAGGGTATTTGTCTTTTCTTCACTGCGATCACTTTTCAACAAACCTCAATATTCAGTGAAAAATTCGTGACAAAATATAACCATCGCAATCAATTAGGTATTAAGAGGTCTTAACCACTAAGAAGGCACTCGGACGGCAGCGAGACAACTCCGCCAATTCACGAGAATAACACGAGGGTCAGCGCAGCAATCGCTCCCTTCACCGTATTTTTTTATATGGGCTTAATAATGTAATAATACTGTATAATATGTGCATAATATCGTAATATAGGATTCACATATTGTGAGATTTCTTTCAAATTTATATCGTTTTATGTGGGCCGATCCCGACGGCACTGCAATGCCGGGCCGACCCGTGACGGGAGTGGAGCGAGCCCCGAACATCCCGTCGGTTTACAAAAATCAGATTAATATACTGGTCCCGACATGCGGGAACTTTCAGATATTAAGCTGAAAAGAACAGATACTACACTTTGATCTTAGCCAAAAGGCCGAGAAGCGATAGCACCCCTATACGTACTAGAGAGGGTCATTGCCGGAGCGAAAATCTTGTCAGCGCGTTTATGAATAGTTGTGATCTCAAACAGAGCCATCTAGTAGCTCCGGGCATACATCATCATGTCTTTTTTATTTTCATCGTGAACAATTCGTCGAATCACAGACAAAGTGGGATGATGACTTGTTGTGTTGTATGATGATATATATGTCGTTAGATTCAGCTTTTCTTATAGTTGTTTGGATTGATACTAGGACGACCTTTTTGTTATTGCTAATGCGGTAAAGAGACTAAGTAAAAATATATTTCTCGATATTTTTGTGTTTGAGTAAACTGACAATACTTGTAAAGTTTGAGATTTTAAATTAAGTTTTAATATTTAAAAGTTAATCTCTTCAGGCTGAAAGAAATTTAAATATAGAAATCAGTTTATGCAATTTTTATTGCTATTCATTTTTTGATAATTTTTCGGTTAGAAAAGTACTACAGTTTCTGTGAGAAACTCGGTCGGTAAGTCTACGGTGATTGGCATTTATTTAGAAACTATCTATAAAAATATGTTCGATAGTTTAGTTCATTTCTACCTACCCCCATTTTATTTATCGAAGGGGCACGATATAAATGTTTTTATCGAATCTCATTAATAAAAAGTCGATTGTCACTTCTATTTACTTTAAGAGGGTAAGTTATTGCGAAACGACCAAAACGGAGTACGTAAGTTTTTGCAGCGCAAAATCTACGAGTTCGAGATTGTCGTATCAAGAAAATTTTTCTTTCAATTATTAAGAATTAGTAAAAAAGTAGACATTAAATTTTGAAAATAAAAATGTCAAAATTTTATATCAAGCCCAAGACCTCGTGCGTACTTTGCTTATTTTGACCATTTTAATTGCTACTAGCTAGTAACTAAGACGACGCTAACAATATCCCAAAATCCACCTGTCACCTACTTCAGAGAACACTAATTAACTTGGTTTTTGGCATTTATATAAATATTTTTAAATAGGGTTTATTAAAATAGAGCCACTCAGACAGCGACGGCGTCCCACGCCTCTCCCGGAGGAGAAGTGAACGATCATCGAGAACTGACGACTGATAGTCATCGTCCGCCTCACGCTCAGGACGCCGCGCCACGTCTCATCAACGCGGCTGGTAGGATCTCACGTAGTGTGTAGATCTCGTGAAGAGCTTACTATAGAAATGATCCTATGAAGTAAGGTCTTAAATTGAATCTCTTCCCCCGGTCAAGTCATTATATTTACAAAAATCTTATCACCGCGATGCCTGAATACAAGTAGATTTAGAAACTCCATCTGGCGGAGTTATTGCTACATAATTTATTTCACAGGTCGCACGGACCCATATCGCTAGTTCTACAGAGTTCTCTACGGCCCTCCCAGATGGCGCCACAGAAAGTTTCAAGCTAGCTGGTTTCAAGCCAAAACCAAAAAATATATGTTTATATGGATTTCATGAGATGGTAAGGTATACCTTTTTGTATGAAATTTGATTTTTTTTCTAATCATTAAAAATACATACATATATTAATGTTTAAGCCATAGAAATATACAAATTTATAATATTTTTAAAATTATTTTATTTAGTAGATAATAATTATAAATTAATGTAAATAATGATCAAAATACAAGTAAAAAATTAAGAAAAAGCAATCGCCAACGTCCATACCACGTTGAATACACCGGTTCTCGTCCGATCACCGAAGTTAAGCAACGTCGGGCGCGGTCAGTACTTGGATGGGTGACCGCCTGGGAACACCGCGTGATGTTGGCTTTTTACTTTTATTTTTTATCACATAATATGCTTCTTTATTTTTTTTATTAACCATTAATTCTCAATATTTAACAAGACTCGCTAGCGTCTTGCCATCCCGTTTATAAAAATTCTTTCAAGTGTAATCAAAAATTAATAAAATATCGTGTTTTCGTTATGATTTGACATCAGAAAAATCGAAGTTGCCACGAGAAAGAATTTTGATACCGTATCATTATCGAGATAGGCCCTTCCTTCTCAAAAGACCACTCTATCCAATTAGAAATTAAAGTTACGAGTGTTCCAAAGGTGCCCGTATTCAACCCAGCAGGGTATTTGTCTTTTCTTCACTGCGATCACTTTTCAACAAACCTCAATATTCAGTGAAAAATTCGTGACAAAATATAACCATCGCAATCAATTAGGTATTAAGAGGTCTTAACCACTAAGAAGGCACTCGGACGGCAGCGAGACAACTCCGCCAATTCACGAGAATAACACGAGGGTCAGCGCAGCAATCGCTCCCTTCACCGTATTTTTTTATATGGGCTTAATAATGTAATAATACTGTATAATATGTGCATAATATCGTAATATAGGATTCACATATTGTGAGATTTCTTTCAAATTTATATCGTTTTATGTGGGCCGATCCCGACGGCACTGCAATGCCGGGCCGACCCGTGACGGGAGTGGAGCGAGCCCCGAACATCCCGTCGGTTTACAAAAATCAGATTAATATACTGGTCCCGACATGCGGGAACTTTCAGATATTAAGCTGAAAAGAACAGATACTACACTTTGATCTTAGCCAAAAGGCCGAGAAGCGATAGCACCCCTATACGTACTAGAGAGGGTCATTGCCGGAGCGAAAATCTTGTCAGCGCGTTTATGAATAGTTGTGATCTCAAACAGAGCCATCTAGTAGCTCCGGGCATACATCATCATGTCTTTTTTATTTTCATCGTGAACAATTCGTCGAATCACAGACAAAGTGGGATGATGACTTGTTGTGTTGTATGATGATATATATGTCGTTAGATTCAGCTTTTCTTATAGTTGTTTGGATTGATACTAGGACGACCTTTTTGTTATTGCTAATGCGGTAAAGAGACTAAGTAAAAATATATTTCTCGATATTTTTGTGTTTGAGTAAACTGACAATACTTGTAAAGTTTGAGATTTTAAATCAAGTTTTAATATTTAAAAGTTAATCTCTTCAGGCTGAAAGAAATTTAAATATAGAAATCAGTTTATGCAATTTTTATTGCTATTCATTTTTTGATAATTTTTCGGTTAGAAAAGTACTACAGTTTCTGTGAGAAACTCGGTCGGTAAGTCTACGGTGATTGGCATTTATTTAGAAACTATCTATAAAAATATGTTCGATAGTTTAGTTCATTTCTACCTACCCCCATTTTATTTATCGAAGGGGCACGATATAAATGTTTTTATCGAATCTCATTAATAAAAAGTCGATTGTCACTTCTATTTACTTTAAGAGGGTAAGTTATTGCGAAACGACCAAAACGGAGTACGTAAGTTTTTGCAGCGCAAAATCTACGAGTTCGAGATTGTCGTATCAAGAAAATTTTTCTTTCAATTATTAAGAATTAGTAAAAAAGTAGACATTAAATTTTGAAAATAAAAATGTCAAAATTTTATATCAAGCCCAAGACCTCGTGCGTACTTTGCTTATTTTGACCATTTTAATTGCTACTAGCTAGTAACTAAGACGACGCTAACAATATCCCAAAATCCACCTGTCACCTACTTCAGAGAACACTAATTAACTTGGTTTTTGGCATTTATATAAATATTTTTAAATAGGGTTTATTAAAATAGAGCCACTCAGACAGCGACGGCGTCCCACGCCTCTCCCGGAGGAGAAGTGAACGATCATCGAGAACTGACGACTGATAGTCATCGTCCGCCTCACGCTCAGGACGCCGCGCCACGTCTCATCAACGCGGCTGGTAGGATCTCACGTAGTGTGTAGATCTCGTGAAGAGCTTACTATAGAAATGATCCTATGAAGTAAGGTCTTAAATTGAATCTCTTCCCCCGGTCAAGTCATTATATTTACAAAAATCTTATCACCGCGATGCCTGAATACAAGTAGATTTAGAAACTCCATCTGGCGGAGTTATTGCTACATAATTTATTTCACAGGTCGCACGGACCCATATCGCTAGTTCTACAGAGTTCTCTACGGCCCTCCCAGATGGCGCCACAGAAAGTTTCAAGCTAGCTGGTTTCAAGCCAAAACCAAAAAATATATGTTTATATGGATTTCATGAGATGGTAAGGTATACCTTTTTGTATGAAATTTGATTTTTTTTCTAATCATTAAAAATACATACATATATTAATGTTTAAGCCATAGAAATATACAAATTTATAATATTTTTAAAATTATTTTATTTAGTAGATAATAATTATAAATTAATGTAAATAATGATCAAAATACAAGTAAAAAATTAAGAAAAAGCAATCGCCAACGTCCATACCACGTTGAATACACCGGTTCTCGTCCGATCACCGAAGTTAAGCAACGTCGGGCGCGGTCAGTACTTGGATGGGTGACCGCCCGGGAACACCGCGTGATGTTGGCTTTTTACTTTTATTTTTTATCACATAATATGCTTCTTTATTTTTTTTATTAACCATTAATTCTCAATATTTAACAAGACTCGCTAGCGTCTTGCCATCCCGTTTATAAAAATTCTTTCAAGTGTAATCAAAAATTAATAAAATATCGTGTTTTCGTTATGATTTGACATCAGAAAAATCGAAGTTGCCACGAGAAAGAATTTTGATACCGTATCATTATCGAGATAGGCCCTTCCTTCTCAAAAGACCACTCTATCCAATTAGAAATTAAAGTTACGAGTGTTCCAAAGGTGCCCGTATTCAACCCAGCAGGGTATTTGTCTTTTCTTCACTGCGATCACTTTTCAACAAACCTCAATATTCAGTGAAAAATTCGTGACAAAATATAACCATCGCAATCAATTAGGTATTAAGAGGTCTTAACCACTAAGAAGGCACTCGGACGGCAGCGAGACAACTCCGCCAATTCACGAGAATAACACGAGGGTCAGCGCAGCAATCGCTCCCTTCACCGTATTTTTTTATATGGGCTTAATAATGTAATAATACTGTATAATATGTGCATAATATCGTAATATAGGATTCACATATTGTGAGATTTCTTTCAAATTTATATCGTTTTATGTGGGCCGATCCCGACGGCACTGCAATGCCGGGCCGACCCGTGACGGGAGTGGAGCGAGCCCCGAACATCCCGTCGGTTTACAAAAATCAGATTAATATACTGGTCCCGACATGCGGGAACTTTCAGATATTAAGCTGAAAAGAACAGATACTACACTTTGATCTTAGCCAAAAGGCCGAGAAGCGATAGCACCCCTATACGTACTAGAGAGGGTCATTGCCGGAGCGAAAATCTTGTCAGCGCGTTTATGAATAGTTGTGATCTCAAACAGAGCCATCTAGTAGCTCCGGGCATACATCATCATGTCTTTTTTATTTTCATCGTGAACAATTCGTCGAATCACAGACAAAGTGGGATGATGACTTGTTGTGTTGTATGATGATATATATGTCGTTAGATTCAGCTTTTCTTATAGTTGTTTGGATTGATACTAGGACGACCTTTTTGTTATTGCTAATGCGGTAAAGAGACTAAGTAAAAATATATTTCTCGATATTTTTGTGTTTGAGTAAACTGACAATACTTGTAAAGTTTGAGATTTTAAATTAAGTTTTAATATTTAAAAGTTAATCTCTTCAGGCTGAAAGAAATTTAAATATAGAAATCAGTTTATGCAATTTTTATTGCTATTCATTTTTTGATAATTTTTCGGTTAGAAAAGTACTACAGTTTCTGTGAGAAACTCGGTCGGTAAGTCTACGGTGATTGGCATTTATTTAGAAACTATCTATAAAAATATGTTCGATAGTTTAGTTCATTTCTACCTACCCCCATTTTATTTATCGAAGGGGCACGATATAAATGTTTTTATCGAATCTCATTAATAAAAAGTCGATTGTCACTTCTATTTACTTTAAGAGGGTAAGTTATTGCGAAACGACCAAAACGGAGTACGTAAGTTTTTGCAGCGCAAAATCTACGAGTTCGAGATTGTCGTATCAAGAAAATTTTTCTTTCAATTATTAAGAATTAGTAAAAAAGTAGACATTAAATTTTGAAAATAAAAATGTCAAAATTTTATATCAAGCCCAAGACCTCGTGCGTACTTTGCTTATTTTGACCATTTTAATTGCTACTAGCTAGTAACTAAGACGACGCTAACAATATCCCAAAATCCACCTGTCACCTACTTCAGAGAACACTAATTAACTTGGTTTTTGGCATTTATATAAATATTTTTAAATAGGGTTTATTAAAATAGAGCCACTCAGACAGCGACGGCGTCCCACGCCTCTCCCGGAGGAGAAGTGAACGATCATCGAGAACTGACGACTGATAGTCATCGTCCGCCTCACGCTCAGGACGCCGCGCCACGTCTCATCAACGCGGCTGGTAGGATCTCACGTAGTGTGTAGATCTCGTGAAGAGCTTACTATAGAAATGATCCTATGAAGTAAGGTCTTAAATTGAATCTCTTCCCCCGGTCAAGTCATTATATTTACAAAAATCTTATCACCGCGATGCCTGAATACAAGTAGATTTAGAAACTCCATCTGGCGGAGTTATTGCTACATAATTTATTTCACAGGTCGCACGGACCCATATCGCTAGTTCTACAGAGTTCTCTACGGCCCTCCCAGATGGCGCCACAGAAAGTTTCAAGCTAGCTGGTTTCAAGCCAAAACCAAAAAATATATGTTTATATGGATTTCATGAGATGGTAAGGTATACCTTTTTGTATGAAATTTGATTTTTTTTCTAATCATTAAAAATACATACATATATTAATGTTTAAGCCATAGAAATATACAAATTTATAATATTTTTAAAATTATTTTATTTAGTAGATAATAATTATAAATTAATGTAAATAATGATCAAAATACAAGTAAAAAATTAAGAAAAAGCAATCGCCAACGTCCATACCACGTTGAATACACCGGTTCTCGTCCGATCACCGAAGTTAAGCAACGTCGGGCGCGGTCAGTACTTGGATGGGTGACCGCCTGGGAACACCGCGTGATGTTGGCTTTTTACTTTTATTTTTTATCACATAATATGCTTCTTTATTTTTTTTATTAACCATTAATTCTCAATATTTAACAAGACTCGCTAGCGTCTTGCCATCCCGTTTATAAAAATTCTTTCAAGTGTAATCAAAAATTAATAAAATATCGTGTTTTCGTTATGATTTGACATCAGAAAAATCGAAGTTGCCACGAGAAAGAATTTTGATACCGTATCATTATCGAGATAGGCCCTTCCTTCTCAAAAGACCACTCTATCCAATTAGAAATTAAAGTTACGAGTGTTCCAAAGGTGCCCGTATTCAACCCAGCAGGGTATTTGTCTTTTCTTCACTGCGATCACTTTTCAACAAACCTCAATATTCAGTGAAAAATTCGTGACAAAATATAACCATCGCAATCAATTAGGTATTAAGAGGTCTTAACCACTAAGAAGGCACTCGGACGGCAGCGAGACAACTCCGCCAATTCACGAGAATAACACGAGGGTCAGCGCAGCAATCGCTCCCTTCACCGTATTTTTTTATATGGGCTTAATAATGTAATAATACTGTATAATATGTGCATAATATCGTAATATAGGATTCACATATTGTGAGATTTCTTTCAAATTTATATCGTTTTATGTGGGCCGATCCCGGCGGCACTGCAATGCCGGGCCGACCCGTGACGGGAGTGGAGCGAGCCCCGAACATCCCGTCGGTTTACAAAAATCAGATTAATATACTGGTCCCGACATGCGGGAACTTTCAGATATTAAGCTGAAAAGAACAGATACTACACTTTGATCTTAGCCAAAAGGCCGAGAAGCGATAGCACCCCTATACGTACGAGAGAGGGTCATTGCCGGAACGAAAATCTTGTCAGCGCGTTTATGAATAGTTGTGATCTCAAACAGAGCCATCTAGTAGCATCAAGTATAAAACAAGTACAAGTATATATCTTAATTTTTGCATTAAGTTTGACGTTTTTATTTTTAATAATATAAATAATATAATTTTATAATTTTTTTTTTGTTAACTAATAGTTTGTTTACTATTACTATTTATATTTATATATACGATTGAATATAATTTTATATTTTCTACTTTCATCAAGAATTTTAATATGTAAACATTATATTTTATTTAATATGTAAAACATTAAATAGTATTAATATGTTCATTTTAAATGATAATGTGTTTAATTTATTAATGTTTTAATACATTTTAAATAATAATGTTATGGAATTTTGATTTTTATAGTATATTATTAGATTTAAGAAAACCTACAAAGTGATTGCTAAATATCATATTAGTTTTTTATAACCAATATCCTCAATAGCAAATCTACCCACAATCAATCAATATTTTTTTATAATTTAATTCTTAACTACAGTTGTATCAAAATGTTGTCAAATATCTTATTTAATTATTAATGTTTATATCAATTTAGAAATAATGTTTACAGAAAAGAAATCTTATTAACTTACGTATGACGGAAACCAGCCACTCCCGCCTGCAGGCTAAGTGGTAAGACGCTGGACAGTGAGTGCACTCCCTCAGCCTCTCACTTTCTCCACATACAAGACACCAAGGTGTATGAACGGTTACAACTATTGGAGATGTGGTAAAGATTTTCTAAAATTTTATAAAAATATTACTTTAAATTTTTTGCATAATTGAAAACAAAGCCAGACTATATAGTTACTTACAGAATTATCTGAAATATCTTTGTGTTCCGTCTGTTTCTGAACATAGTTATACCTCCAGCACTGATGTAAATAATTTTCTATTTCTTTTTCAGTTACAATATTTTTAATAACCATTTCAAACTTGTCCTCAGAACTCGCATTTATATTTTGTAAATAGTCTATAATATCTTCATTAGTTTGTTCATCAAAACATAAATCAGCATAAAATTGGTCAAATATATGTTCTTTTCCAAGACGAACAAATTCCTTGAAGGCATTTTCGTATTTCCCCTGTTTAAGTGGCTTTTGGCGTATTTCAAATGAAACATTAAAGTCTGGGTCCTTTGATTTTGAAGGTTTTATATTTAGAGGTAGAATGTGGTCTTCAATTAGCTTTCTCTGCAAAATAATATAATGTAATGCATTTTTAATATCTAATTACACATTACAAAATACTTACTTTTCTAGGTGCATGCTTTGGTGATGGTTTGGTAACAGGAGCCTTACTGGAAGGTCCATAGTAGGGACGGGATCTTTCGGCCAAGTACATGCAGGTGTAGGGCAGCCACAGCCGCTGCTTACTTCGAAGGATTTCCACGTAATAGCAGAGTTCATTTGTAACTTCTATCCCTTCTTCGTTGGTCGTTATACCTAGAACTAAAACCGACAAATAACAGCTTGAGAACCCTTACACTACTTACCCTTGCCCGCTTTATACACCAAATAATTGGATTTAAATAGATGCAAGTACTTGACAATTTAGAATTCCTACTTCCTACCTCGTGTTTTCGTCAAGAGAATTTTAAAAAAGATTATACATTTATTTATTTCATGAAGATGTTGTTCTTAACAATGCTAAGTGCAAAAAATTTTAAATATAAATAAAAATACCTTTTTCGTCATGAAACAATCCCTCCTCATTTTTCACTACTTGAACTTTTGCGTAGATTTTTTTACATACTCTTGCAAGAGCTATGTCTCCTAATTTCCAATGATATATACCGGTTGTATGTGTAGTTGCCATTTTATGTGTCAATTATAATAAAACAATATATAACTACTATATTAGATTTATAAAACAGAAGAATTTTGAAACATTTAGTGAGAAAACTAAAAATTAAATAAAAGCCATAATTTATGAATTCGTACACATATACACTTTTCAGTTGCTAATTTTACTAATCGTTGACTTTGATTTAGCCCCGCCCATAACGGATATCCAAATTTTTCTCTTCCAATTCTTTTTATTTATTAGATAACGCAACTTTTACATTTTAATGGCGCTTTAAATAAGTATTATTAATTAATTCATTAAAATGTAACGTATATAGTAGTTTAATAAATTAATTTTAGAAATAAAGGAATTATTGTATCTTTCTTTTATGCTACTTGACGCTAGATGGCAGTAGTAAAATTGTTTAAACTGATGATAAATTAGTCAATTGACGCAATTTTTACTTGAATCAAAGACTTAATTCAATATTTACTTTATCAAAATAACTTTTCAAAATTTCCTTATAGAATGATATGTTCATTTATGAAGAAACTGAAATGTAAAATATAACTATTTGCATCTTAGGATAAATGAGTCAATTCACTCAATTTTAACTTGACTAAAAAACTAAATAACTTCTTTATTAAAATAACTTTTCACAATTTACTTACATAATTATAGGTTTTTTATTTAAAGAAACATCTTTTTTTGAAAACTTTTATGACAGTGCAAACAGTTAACTTGAACTGATGATCATAGATGGCAGCACCCGTGTTTCAATTAAGATTGTTCACAAACTTAATTTTTATAACGTTATTTTTAAAATGTGGATGGAAGATTGTGGTGTAGTTACTTCATTATAAGATCTTTTTTGAAATATTTAATTTAATATCTTTTTTATTTTCTATAAACATCTACAACGTAACAACTAACCAATAGGCTATAAAGCTGGGATGGAACAGATGTGCTGATGGTAAGACTTAAACTATTGACATTTTCCATTAATAGAAGATGATTTCTACATTTATGATAGAACAAAGGAGAGAAAGGAGACGGGTTTCACATCTTACTGCATTACTCGCGTTAAGGAAAACTTCTATAACACCTACTTTACGCTACTTTACTTCTGCAGGAGAAAATATGAGATATTGCGAATGCAAGCTATAGTCACTAGGCTACAACTATACACTATACACTAGTGTCATATTTTACTAGACACAATTGACAACAAAATAAGCAATAGGACACAAAATACACAACGTAACTTAGTTCTTTTAATATTTATTTTAAATTTAAATAAGCGTATCATAACAATTTCAAAATAATTAAAGATATATTTATGTTTCCAAGAAAATATTTCTATTAAGAAATATGTACTAATATATTCGGAAACACTTTTTTGATATACTTATATCTAATAAATACCAAGCCCTCAATAAGTATAAATACCTCTGACTTAAATCATTTCGAGCTTAATAATACTACACTCATAATACGCACGTATTATTATAAAATTAAAAGTCAATCTTGACATTTATTAAAAATAAAATTATAACTTTTTTGAGTACTTGATGCAAATATGGAAAGGTAAAAAAGAAATCTACATATTATAATATTATCTACATATTTAATTTTATTTATTTTTATCATTCTTTAAGAAACTTGTTCCTATTGGACTAACTTCATGAACCAAACTAGATCAATTTTGGTAAAACTTATTTATTTTAAAAAAAATGCAGAATTATAATTTGTTTAAAACAAAATTATGTTTTTAATATAATTTTTTCAAAGAGATGAAATTTTACTTAAATATAGTACAGATTGATTAATATATATGATGTATTACTTATGAACTACACAATACACTAAAAACTGTTTACTCCCAAATAATAGTGAGTCAATTGGACAATTAGTTTACTAACAGCATTTTCACAACGATATTAGAACCTTAAGTGACCTCAAGCTAGTATATATCTATATAATATAGTAGTAAGTACCTACTTTGGTTATATATCAAAAGATAGAAATTTGGCACAGACACAACATATCTATAATCATTGTATATAATCACTCGTTCAACTGACTCGCTTCTGATTGGTTAATCTCGAGAGAGGCGTGGCTTCCACAGCATCCAATGATCTCCCGTCATCTCGAGATAGGGGACAGATTTATTTTTGGGGATATCAAGTGATAGGTGAAGATAAGTTGTTTGACAAACCACTAAATATATAGCTATTATTAGAGAACCGTTCCCTTATAACTGTTGTTAAACATACGTTATCATAAAGATAAGATTAAATGTTTTAATATTTTGTTTTTCTGTGCTCATATTTAAATTGAATCCTTTTAGTCCCATACAGATTTTACCGATATATGCTAAAAATTCCTTTAAAAAAAGTGATTTTTTATACATAATTTATATGCACAAGACAAATATTCACCATTAAATTTTTTCAACATTCTCTTCAGAAGATTTTATACTATGATAATAAAAATAAAGAAATTGAAGACAAGAAATTTACAGAAAGAGTGAACTGTAAAATGGAGCGCTAATATATATATATATATTTTACAACTAGCGAGAGCAGCGCGACGGCGCTCCCATGCACTGAAAGTTTCATATAACACCACAATGTATCTATGTAGGTCCTCCAAACGTCATATCTAGGTCATGTATGACCTGCTGATAACTATATATACCAAATATAATATGATGACATTTGAAGCATTCTCGTTATTATAATGCTTATAACTGCTTTCTATATATACTTATATTTTGTAGATTTGAGGCATACACGTATCTAGATGGTTCTAGATTTGTCTAGGTTTCGCTTACTTATTTTAGGGTATTTGTGATACCGTGTCGTCTCACTAGGACAGTGAGGACAACTGTTGACTTTTTAGTGGCTAGCCTTAAAAATGACAGCGTCCTCTATGCTGCCGGGTAGTCCCACATAAGCCCCCAGCCATCACCTTCTTGGCAGACGGGGTATTCTTAATGGATTTTGCCAAGGAACAAAAAAAAACAAAAAAGGTATTTGTAATCGACAACTTACAACAATGAAACGTCCTTATATTTCTCGCAGAACCAGTGAAGACGGAGAAACTGTGAGGAGAATGTCTTAATATGACCTGGAACACCATGGTAACACCACGTAACAATCTGAAACCCGACATTATATTTACAGTCATTTGGCAACAACAAGACTGGCATACGTACTTATATTATTTATAAATATGTATATATATTATTAGATAATGATAGTAATAATGTACATACATACAATTCTAATATACATATCGAAATATTGTAACTAAAAATAAAATATATTTTAAAATTAATCAAAGCTTTTTATTAAAAAATAAGATTTCCCTACATTATCATATTAATTAACATAAAATTTAAGTAATAACCTAAGCTTTTCTCAACTTAAATAATTTGAATATTAATTAGTTCAACTTAGATTAGTTTGAGTTATCATTTCTGTCAGACCTTCTGAGACATGCTTCTTTCATCTAGTATATACCAATTACTACATAGAGTTCATACTATACACTACGTAAGCTCACTGTATATATTCCGATGTGATCAATATCGTTGTCGTATCTTTGTCGTATCGTATAAATTGTCTCAGCTAAGGTGTGTCCTTATTTGAGTGAAAGTAGCGGCAGATGTCAGTTATCGCAACGAAATTATACGTTCCAGTGACATGACGTATTAACAATAAACATGGCTCTTGAGACAGAGACACTCGAGTGAAATAGTATAGAGTGATAGGAAATTAATTATATTTACTATGGAAAGACAGTTTTGAAAATGGCCGTCGCCTTCTGCGTTGTTTTAGAAACACTTAAAAACTTCTTATTACTTAATGTTTTCTAAGATTTACACGAGTACTACACATTTCAATAAAACTATTTTACGGATATAACTCGCGTTTATTATTACATTTTTTGGTGTGTCACCACCACCATCATCTCGTTTTACTGCGAACACGTTTGCTGCAAAGCATTCGAAACGTCGGGTTAAATTTAAAAAATTTAATAATAAACGCGAGTTATATGCGTAAAATAGTTTTATTCTTATATTCATAAAAACCTTCTAATTAGAGATAATCCTGGCTGTTAATTTTGACCCAATATTTAAATTCTAATTTAAAATAAGTTTGACAAATAATACTTTTGGCAATGGCATTTCATTTATGACTTTTTTTATTAGCTGTATCAAAACTTTATTAATTATTTTATTATTTAATATAAAGCATCTTACTTCTGACTTTGTGATATTAAAATTATTTATTTAAAAAATTAATATTAACATATAGTTTTAATGCTTGGATTTTATTTCACGTTTCAATTAATATTGTTTTCTCTGTGTTGATTTGCATCAGACGTCATATCAAAGAAGAATTTCTGATAAGACGTCTGATTATTGAAAGGATTACTCAGCCTATAGAAAATATATAGTAATAAATATTAATATTCCATATATTTATTAAAAAAACTATAACTAAACTAAATATATAAATATATATTTCTTATAGCTTTATGATTATCCGTTTATTTGTAATATATTATTTATTAAATATTTTATGAGCTACAGTTCACGCCGCGATTCTGCCATGAATATGCTAATGAATATCCTGAATGGGTTCAAAACAGAAAACATTCACTTGAGCACAAACAGGTAAGTATATGTCATAAGTAATTATAAGTGTTTCAATTTCTTCTGCTTTTTCGTAATTTTTATCTTCATACAGTTGTAAAATTAAGAGGCCTGTTAAAGATCTATCTATCCTGTTTTATTGTTTTATTTTTATTAAAAGATCTACTCTCATTATCTACAAAGGCTCTTCTAAAACTATAGAAATGTATAAATTATTATATTATATATTTTTATTTCTAAATTATATATTTTGTTTGTTTAAAATTAATTATAATAATGAATCATATAAGTACTTATCAACACAGGACTTTTCATAATAAAATGTTTTTAAGATTTTAATTCCAATTAAAACAAAAATATCAGTGGAAGTGTCAGAGACAATCGACAGTTTTTCTAGCTCGTGCCGACCATCCTGTACAGTCGGTGACAAAAGTGTTATCTACTAATATAATATAGTTAAAAAATTGATTTGTTTGAACTTTTCTCTGTAATCACGAGGTGTTAAGAATTTTCTTTGCATTTGACAGACTTTTATTATTGATTATTTTATTAAAAGTTTTTATTATAAAAAAAAAAATATTCATATTAGTTTACGCCGCGATTCCGCCATGCCCAGAGCTCATGAATAATGATCCCAAATAGGTTCGAAACTAGTCGAGCAAATTCCGATAGTTAAAACTGGAGTACAGCCGGATAATTATATATAATAGTAATCATAGATCACGAAAATTTAAATACAAAAATAAAATTTATACTTTTTATACAGATAGAATTTGCCTAAAAGGGTATAATCAGCTCTTGACTGTCTATTCCGAAGGTGTAATGGAATGGAAGGACTTGATTCCCCCATTCCCCTTCCATCACCGAGCAACGAGAAACTCGGTAGGAAGATATAGATTTACAGTGGAAGTCGCAAGGTCGTTTTGCTTCTACATTTATTGTTAGGACAAGCAAATCTTTGGAACCCTCTACCTGGGTCATTATTTTTAGAAAATTTCAGTTTAGGAACTTTCAAACCTACCTTCTAGATAAGTCTGCTACATCTTAGACTACAGAGATGCTTAACATCAGGCACGCTGTAATCAAACCTAACCTATTATTCGTTAAAGAATACGAAAAATACACCGAACGCTCTTCTGAAGGAAATTTCGACGGAGTCATAACAACAGCTAACTTTAATGAAATATCAAAACGAGCGGGAATCAAATATGGAACCTCAGCACAGTAATGTAGCTATAGCGTCACAGCTTATACTACTTATTAATAAATAAATAAATAAATATTAAATTAATTAACATTTGAAGGATATTTATGAAACTAATGTAATCTTCATTTTAAATATAAATATTTATTTATATTATTATGTTGTCT
This sequence comes from Mechanitis mazaeus, assembly GCA_959347395.1. Taxonomy (NCBI): domain Eukaryota; kingdom Metazoa; phylum Arthropoda; class Insecta; order Lepidoptera; family Nymphalidae; genus Mechanitis; species Mechanitis mazaeus. Next base: position 19,332,403 of record OY365750.1, read on the forward strand.
GTTTTGTAATATTTTCTTAATACTTTTTTTAATTTATCAAGATATAAAAAATATATTTTATTTAATATTAATAACCCTTGTGTACTCGATAGTACATCCATTGTCAGCATCTGTCGATTTTTTTGTATTGTTTCGTCAACTTTGTTGTTTTTACCTTATTTTATAGAACAGGTTACGCGCCAGATGAACTATTACTTGACAATCAAAACAATGGCCTGAGCTGTTAGTGGTGAAAAGGACAGGTTCTTGACCGATTAAAAAAAGAGTAAATTTAACTATTTCAAATCATGTTGTTTTTGATCAACTCTGACTAAATTTTTACAATATCATGAGATGATTACATTAAGAACCAGAATCTCTCTCTCTTTTGCTTATAAATTTATATATTATATACTCTAATAGTTTTAGTACAAGTTTTGTATTTAAACTTTCGTGTTACATGGTTACTATTATACATAATTATGAAGCTGCACTTACGTAATTGCTATAGGCTTTTGCCCGACTAGGTTCGAACCCATTCGAGTTCCTTATTAATTAGGTCGGAGCATGGCGGAATCGTGGCGTGAATAGAGTCTTAATACAATAATATATCTAATTGTATGATCTCCCTATTCTGTCAGTTTGTTTGTCTGTGGTGTCGCGTCACTGAAACTCAACAAATCGTCGTTACGACACGCGCAATACGTCAACCGAAAGCTCTTAATGAGAAAATGAATGATAACAATTATGACTTCCTCCGGTGACTGGAAAAAAATGTATATACGTATCTGATAAAACTAAGGCGAGGAGTCATCTTATGGCCCCCAGTAACCAGAAGTGGGTGTCATACAAACATCCATGTACTACGGTGCATTCATTAAACATCTTGCCGAGTCAATTACAAATATAACACGTATTAGAATCGGGCCACAAAGCTAGTTATTAATATAATATAATCACATACATAAATGTTACATAAAATATATATATTTGAAAGTACTATATTCTCTAGCCATCTTAGAGTAGAATTTTCAATATTTTTTTTCTACCAAAAGGAATCCATTATATATTAAAACGGCATTTACATATATAACATACATACAAATACAAATAAACACAAAGATCATCTGATTATAATCTATTATGCAATTATTATCTGATACCCTGTTTCAATGTTCGCACGTTATAATTACGGCTCAAGATTATTTACACGGTCAATGTCGGCGTGAGTCATTGTGTGGTGCAAGTTAGGAGCAAAGTGAGTTATTTTAATTATTAACCCTTTTGTATTATACTATTATTGCATTATTTCACTTATTTACATTGTAAAAATATTTTATAAAGGTACTGTATACAAAAAGTCTGTGTCGGTATGTGTGTCTGTAACAAATTACAGTTGCGAAGATAAAACTGGAATATCGATATTCTTAAAATTTTAAACTCAACAGAGTGCGGTTTAAAATAATGAGCAAAACCTATATTATGTAGAATTAGAGCTGCCAACTTAACAAAAACATTTAAATGATATTTTAAGAAAATTCTAAATACCTAAAGTATGAAATTATTAATAATTATCAATATTAGAAGTGTTACAATTAAGAATGATTTTCTATTCTTATGCTTAACCCTTTTAATGTCATAGATACATATTTTACCAATTTTTATAGATAATGTATATGAACAAAACAAATATTCACCATTTGCGTTACAATATACCTATATTCACAATTTTTTCAACATTCTCTTCAGAAGACTTTATTCTATAATAATAAAAACAAAAAAGTTTAATACTACATGCTTATGGTCAAGAAAATTACTAAAACAAAGTGACTGGTGAAAAAGAGCGCTATCGCGACGTTGCCATTTTTCACAACTAGCGAGATCAACGCGACGGCGTTCCTTGGCGCTAAAAGGGTTAAAAATACTAAAGTTAGACGAATTACTAAGTATAATAGTAATTTCTTCAAATAATGATAATAATTAATAGCTCAAGTTGAGTATAAAATATTGTTCCATTCATTGGACCCAAGAGATACGTAATAGGTTGATAGGTTGATAGTTTTACTGGCGTTTCCTACGGTTTTACACGCGGACAAACAATTTTATTTACTTTTTTAAATAATCAAGAGTAAGAGAAGAATGCTAGATATCCTATAGCCTTTCTCATGAACTTGCCTATCATAATCAGAAATAATTTTTCAAATCCATGCGGTAATTTCGAAAATTAGCGCGTTCAATAGAACAAACAAACAGTCTTTTTAGATTTATAATATTAGTATATATATAATTTTTTTATATCTTTACTAATTTTATTTTATATTTATAGCAAAATCAAAATAAATAATCCAAATCGTTATTGAACAAAGCAAATACTTTTCATATTAATACAATATTTACGCTACTTACTAAGGGAAAAACAGACAGAAAACTGTTGCATTTAAATAATTGACAATTCAGAGTTCTGATTGGCCGCCTTTTATATCCTAACAGTTTTCTTAATTTAAAAAAAAACATATTAAAATTAATTAAAATTATAAGTTATTATTATATATATAAGTGTATAACTTGTACCACGTCCCAGTAGTTCGCCGCACGCAGATGAGATGCAGCAGCTGACACACAGCACGCGATAATCTTTGATACTTTGATATACTTAATAACATATGTTTTGAAAAATTTATTATTAATCTAGTAAATACTCTTTAGGATTTTTTATATTATTTGCTTATTAATTTCTAATAACATAATGTTTCTACTCTACAGTGGCAGAAGCATAGATGGTAAAAAAAATGTTCATTAGTTAGATACGATTGAGATTGTATTGAAGTAAGAGAGAAAAAAATAATACATAAAAAAAATTTTAATTAATAAAAATATAAAAAATTGATTTGGATTAAAATGAATATAGAATAAAAATTTTAAAATAGGTTACTTCCTAATTGGTTTTATAAAAGTAATAAGTTTATATAATATGAATTAAAAGTTATTCTTATTATATTTTCTAGCTAGAAAGAATATTCTTATAAATTTTATAAACTTTTTATAAGAACCAGTATCGAGGCTTGCGCACGCGACACGGCAGATGTCCGCAGCATCTGTCTACACACACACACATGTTCACAGACGTCATCCCGCACGCGCCGACCTGCGCGCGCGCAACCTGCGGCTTTCTTTTTACATATTTTAATATCATTGAGATAAATGTGATCGAATGGCAAATTTAGTATCGACTTTTTTATTTATTATTCGTTATTAAATTATATTGAGTTAAATAAAGTTACCTCATATGTAATAGTAGGTGCAAATATTTATAAGGAAGTAGGTACGAGAATATACATTTGTATATCTTTTTTGTAAGTAAAAAATAAGTTAAGTAAAAAAAAATAAAAATAAACAGAAACTTAATATATATTTTTTTGTTGTTAACGTGTAAGATTTTTAAAATTTGTGTCTTTTATGGAGCTAAGTTTTATGAGATAAAGTTTATTATTATTATTATAGCATATATATAATAATTAGTATGTATGTTTGAATGTTGGTTTCACTCTCTTCACCTCATCTCAAGGGCGACACATCCAGGTCTCTAGGTCAGATTGCAGGTGATGGTACAGCTGCCCCCAAATATTTAATATTAGCTCATTAGTAATAATATTAATTAACGATATATGATTTGAATGAACGAATCATTTATATTCATACATTACCTGACTTTTTATGTTTAATTGTTTTTGACCAATAATATTTTATTTATACATTATAGTGTTTTTTGTTTCAAATATTTTGATTATATCTTCAATTTATTAATAATTATTTTGTTTTTCAATACATTGTCTTATTGTAATATTATTGTATAGGTATTTTTTTGTTATTAATAGAATGTGTATTATTTTTTAATAGTATAAATGATGTTATTTCTTGTTGTTTGTGTATTTAAAAAGGTTTTCTCGGAGGGTGGAGGTCATCGCTCGTGGAACCATATAAGAGCGGCAGGTGGCCGGCAGCTGGAAGATACTAGATTATGTGTATCACTTATTACATCAAATTATTTGCTAATGAATAAAAAACACATCGGTAAATCATGATATCTAATAAACAACCATTTAACTACGATTACATGAAACTGTTCTTAAAATTATTTTATAAATATTAGGTCCGCCACTGTGCACGGCGGGTGGAGCTGAGCGATGCATTGTTGCTGAATGAGTTTCACATACTTGTAAAATTAGCAGAGTAAATAGTGACTATAATCTTAAACCTAATAAGAACTCTACATGTTAACTCTATGGGACACACTTTAACCATTTAATGAAAAAGTACAATCACAAATGTCACCAAAAAACTTGAGGCCCTATAAGTCACTGTCCTCGACCATTCTGTAAATTTTCGACATCCTACTATTATTCGCCTAGGAGGAGTAGCGTTAGTAACGAAACACACTTTTAAGCAGTTTGAACTTCGCTTCGCTCGGCTTACTTGGTCTAGTCTTATTCTAGAGATAATAAACAGGTCAGTATTGATACATGCTTTAAATAGTTCATACACATTCTTTCCTGTTTTGGTCCATGCTCCTAAACTACATAGTGATGTCGAAAATGTAATGAAAGCTTGACGAAGAGAGAAACTAATATCTTTGAGACCTCTGTCATCATCTTTACCCATGTTCCAATTTTTTTTTTTTTAGAACTATATCCTTCCTCATTGCTTCCAGGCTACTATATGTCATCTCAGTGTCTATTGGCATATTATTTTTCACGAACTGCATTCATCTTCTTCCGGCTTCCTTTTCTATTATGAAGTTAAGCAGTTCGTTAGTTTGTTTAAACTAATCTTCGAAACTACCGAATTGATTTAAAAAATTCTTTATTATTATAACGGGCAGGTTATAGTAAATAAAATCGTTCATTCGCGAGTAAACGCGAGTAACAACTAGTTTTTTATAACCACATACAAACTAAAAAATCTTGTATCATCTCTCTACATTACATCACTATAAAATATACCAAGGTCTTCTTTTTAAATTATACTAATTTTGAACGATTTGACCGATAATGACCTCATTAAAATCGTTCAAATATTACCATCACTAGCAGATTAAACGATTATACAAATGGTATTTTCTTTTTACTATTCAAGTATGCCTTTGTACTGTCGTGATTCAGAATGACTCATATCTGTCTGTCTGTTGCAATACTATTATATTTAAATGAATCATTTACCTTTTATATTTCGGGTACAATGTTCTGTCCACAGCTGGGATAAAACAAAGACAAAAAGGTAACTACTAAGTATTTGTTATATGCATTAGGTATTCATTATAAAAAAATAATACAATTCTAATTAACTATTTCAATTCCTTTTAAAACATGCTTCATGAAGTATTTTAAAAATATTTTTAGTGCTATCATAATTTTTAGTAGTATTCTAGTTTGTAAGTCATTTGCGTGATCCATTATTACTATTATATATATTTCAATACTATACTTTCGGGATTTGCGAAAGTATAAATACACACACGAACACGAAGCTATGGTATTAATGAACGTAATCGCGGCGTGAACTCCATTGACACCGCGATTCTTTACAAATAATCAAAATTAGTCCAAAGTATAATAAAACAATTATACTTTCTAAATACCCACGAGCAAAGGTTATACAATAAACAAAAAGTCAAGCGCATAATCTCGTAATCTCGTTGGTCCAGAAAGGTGGCGCGTGCGCACCTGCTGTGTCAATGCACTGGAGGTTCAGGGCTGCCACCATACAGATATTGCGGTAGGCTAGACACTCTTAACCCTTTCAGTGCCAAGGAGCGCCGTCGCGCTGCCCTCGTTAGTTGTGAAAATGCCAGCGTCGCGATAGCGTTCCTTTTCACAGTTCACTCTGTTTCACATATTTATTGACAAGAAAATTACAGATAATTTCCTTGTCAATAAATATGTAGTATACAATTTCTTAGTTTTAATTATCATAGTATCAATGATATGAAGAGAATATTGAAAAAATTATGAATATTGGTATATTGTAACGGAAATGGTGAATATTTCTCTTGTTTTTATAAATTATATATAAAAATACACTTTTTTTTACTGGCATTTTTAGCATAATCTAATATATATGCACATGAAAAAGTAGGTTTATAGGTTTATATATCTGTTCTCCTTGCAGTTTTGGCATATGTTGTAGTTTAAGATATTGTAGAAAACTCCTATGTTGTAGTTTAAGCCCTAATATACTACAACATATGTCTTTTAAATGGAATTTCTTATAATTTACCACAATTTGTTTGTAAGGTAATTAATTTAAATTCTGTTAAGAGCTATCTTTCCGTCTAGACCGTTAAGAATTAACGGGGGTTTACTAGTGGTAAAATATGTATGACATTAAAAGGGTTAAACATCGTCGTGACACTTCTAATAGTGATAATTATTAATAATTTTATATTCTTAGTTAATTAATATTTTCTTAAAATATCATTTAAATGCTTTTGTTAAGTTGGCAGCCCTGATTCTGCATAATATAGTTTTTGCTCATTATTTTAAACCGAACTCTGTTGAGTTTAAAATTTTAAGAATACCGACATTCCAGTTCTATCTTCGCAACTGTAACTTGCTACAGACAAACATACCGACGGACTTTTGTATAGAGTACCTTTTTAAAATATTGTTACAATGTAAATAACTGATCAACCTTTGAAATAATAGTATAATAACAATAAATAATATATACACATTCACATAAAATTATTTTATTGGTTAGAAGCAAATAAATTGTCATCACATTAGTTTTGTATCTGTATTGCAAAACAAAATGGTCGCTAGCCGCCATTAGCATTTATTACCATAAAACGCACGTTTCATTACTTAAATAACAAAAAGAGCGGATATCGATGGGAAATGATCACCTTTAAATGTGTTTTGTAGTTTTTTAATTTATTTTATTCATGTAACAAATTTAAACAACTTTGTGTCACTGATAATTTTTAAGGTTATTTGTTACATCGAAATCAAAATAATTTTAATAATAATATATATAAATATCCGGTTGTACTCGCCTAAATACTGTTAAAGTTTGCCAGACTAGTTAAGATTAGCCCGTGACACTTCACGCCGCGAAATTGCCATACTACGAGCTCAATAATGTACCCGAATGGGCAAAGAACAAGTTGCCAAATATTTATAGTATTTTGAATACAGGTTATAATATTATACAAAAGTAATCATGAATCACGAAAGTACAATATATATATCCACGAATTGATTACCTGAAATATATTATAATATACACGTGATGCAATAACATAAGTTTATTCTCATATATTTATTTTTGATAAGATATAAATATATATATACTTAATTCAGTTAAGGATTCTTATATGTGGTTGTGTCTTATAGTTACGAACACACACATACATATATCAAGCTCTAATAAGATACAATAGAAAACGCAATGAAATAAAGCATTGATTAAAGAAATATCTACTCATAGTCCGTGGTGTTTCGCACTGCGGCAGGTCTGCTCTCCACTGTGTCAACGAACACGACACGACATTTATATTTAAAGCTGCCAATTTATTGTAATTTGTAGTAGAACTTAATAGAAAATATTACAATTCTAATTAACTTTCTTAATTCCAATTAAAACAAATTTCAAATATTTCATAAGTAGGAGCGCGAACCAGACCTCAATTTTGACTCGCTGCGCTCTCAAAATTTCGGTGTCTTCTATATTGAGTGAAGCGCGGTGCAAACAACACCGAAGTTGCATTTACAAAACGTCGACTAGTACTAGCATCAATGCATGTCGTAATCGCGCCGTGAACTCTGTTGACTCTGTGATTTATATAAATAATAAAAATGACTCTTAAGTATCATAAAAGCAATTATACTTTCTAAATATTATTATAATTAAAAGCAGCTATTATATATTATTTGTACACTAGGTCACCTAGGGTACTAATATTGTAATGTGAAAGGCTGCTAGTGTACTAATCGTAATATGTATTAGTTTTAACTTTTATGTCACTAAGGGTTCAAATGCTTATAAATTGGATAGTGTTACTGAATCATGTTCAATACAAGTTCTTCAACAACCCTTTTGGTGCCAAGGAGCGCCGTCGCGCTGCTCTCGCTAGTCGTCAAATATGCCAGTTCCCTTAGTTCTGTAATTTTCTTGTCCATAAATATGTAGTATTCAATTTCTTTGTTTTTATTATCACAATATAAAATCTTCTGAAGAGAATGTTGAAAAAAATTTAATTTTTGGTATATTTTAATGGTGAATATTTGGCTTGTTTATATAAATTATCTATAAAAATGCACATTTTTAGCGCCATTTTTAGCCCATATTTGTAACATATTTTTAGGACTAAAAGAGTTTAAAATAATATTATATACTTTTGATGTTTTATTTGTGAATAATAATTTAGCTTTGGATAAGTTATGTAACATTGTTTTTCTTCATGTATTTCTCTAACAGAAGTAAAAACTTCTAAAGCAGTAAAGAAAATGGCTTCTTCTTAAAATCTAATTTAAATCTAATTGGATTTTTTAATAAAACCAAGTAACAATGGACACAAACATTGCCAGAACAGCAATTTGTCGCCAAGAAAGGTAGTAATGTTCCAAATGGATAAACAAACTCTCATATACCTTTGTATATACTTATATGAAAATTCACGCAAAAAGAAACAATCATAAAACAATATTTTAGCAAAATAATCGATTTATTATATATTTTTATCTTTTATTTTTGCTGTTTGTGAAATTATTAAAAAAAAACTTAAAATTTTTTTCACCTATAAGATGGTCAAAAAACGTATGAGACTTTTAACTGGTATTATTAAATCTAATCATATAATTATATATTTAAATTATATAAAAAAAACTTAAACGGTTAAAGCCTTCAAAAGATATTTTTTACATATGTTAAACAAAGCAAAATTAACAATATTTAAAACTGTAATTATATTAAAATAAGCAATTTCTAAACAAAATTATTCAAGAACTAATCGTAACGGATATCCTCGATTTTAAAAATGCTAATGACATTTGATTTTTAAAATCAATACGATCTTTTAAATTAAAACAATGCAAATTAATACAGATTGAAGATAAGTAGAACTTATTCTCTTTTTTGTCTTTTTTACACCTTTGACTTAGATCGTTAGTGAGAAAGTGACAAAACAGAGAATTAGTTCTAATAGGTACAAATATATTTATCTTTGTTTATCAGTACAAGCTATGCAGTACAGTACAATATTTTTACCTGTATTTTTTTGTTATTTTTTGTTATAAAAGCTTATAAACATATTTTTGTGTTTTTTTTTTCATTAATATTATGTAAACCGAATTGATTTATTATATTATTTGTATATTTTCGTGTTTTATCTCAACAAGATTATTCCCAACGGAAGAGGGAAGCTGCGGCGTACCACAGCCGATAATACATATTCTCATGAGTTATTTTTATATTTAACAGATAATATATTAATTATAAAATATAAAATATATGTTGTTAAATTTGGTTATTAGTTCCTTAGTTACGTATATCTAATAACGATTCATTGTTCTGTTTAAACAATATTTAAAATTTTTTGTAACATAAATTCTAATTTTATACAAATAAAGAAATAGGGTTGACTCAAAATTTAATGAGGAGACGAGTTTCTGCTCCTAAATAAATCCCCAAAGCTTACGAGAAGAGCTCACGAGAAGCTTTCGTTAAGATGCAGAATAGAGTAGTCAAGGTTTTTAGAGATATTGGTAATTAGGTCTAAAGACAGTTTTCATCCAGGGACAACAGCAGAGTAGTTCTGGAATCTTGACTTTCTTTGAGAGCTTGAATATCATAATCAGTCCTTTACCTCCAGTAGGTCTCAGCTGTAATTAATGTAACCAGAGGTGCACCATACACATAAACAGCTGATGATTCGTTACCCTGTGGGAGATAGGCAACTATACTTCTTCCTTCTTCTGTATATGAGACTTCTTCTAAATACAAGTAGATTAGAAAAATAAGAAATATTAGTACCAATACCAATAGTAGACCACACATAGTTTTATTTAATATATTGAAGACTGCTAACTCTAGGGTGGATTATTTTAAATCTGCATCCCCTTTTTCTTCATTAATAAATAACAAAAAAAATTACTAGGGGGCATAAAAGCATATATTAAAGTAACATTACAACAAAACTTGCTTTTTCTTTTCGTACAAAACATTTATAAAACAATATTGTTTTACTCATATTACTGTTATTTCTTTTTTAGGTATACTCAAAAAGTAACATTATTGTAATATTGAAACATAACTTTTTCAAACTATAATAGTTCTCAAAATATTTATTAAATCAATACAGAACTAAAAAATAAAATAAAACCTCTGCTCATAGTGTGCTCGTACAATAGTTGCGGATATGCGGCGAGGCTCTCTATCCGGTCGGAAGGTAACTCGAGATTGAAGCCCTATCGCTCCTCGCTGCTCGCTGGATATCTACGTATCTGAATAACGTATAATAATCTTTTACTTAGTAATTAATCCTCATAATTAATTATTGTATGATTTCTTATATAATCGATTTTTATATAATATTTCTAGATTATATTATAGATATTATTTTATTTTAGGTTTCGTGTTGTTTTAGAAATTTTTATATATACTTGTTTAATTAATTTGAAGTTGTTCTATGATGGGACAGTGGCAGAGATCGAAATTTCCAGATAATACTAGATAAAGAATACCACATATTTGAAACTGTCTTTAAAAAATACTTAATAAATATAGAATTAAAAACTTATCAATGGGCCTGCATCCTGATAAAGACGATTATATAAAAAAACGTTAAAACGAAGCCAATAGCACGATAGCTCAGTTGGCAGAGCAACTGGACGGTTTGCCAGAGGTTATGGGTTCGAATCCTTCTAATGTCAATAAAATTTTCTTTCTATATTTATTTAAAGAAGAAGAAATATATTCTCTATTGAATATATATTAATTATTTTAGTATAAATAAAATTAAAAACCAATTTTCTTTGCAAATACATATCAAATATCAATGACTTAGTATTATGAATATATTTAATTATATATTTTTATTAATATTTGTATAAGTATGAAGACGGTATCATCTCCTACATGCGTCTATGTCAAAGACGTTACATGCAGCAGAGCGCATCGGCAGATGTCTGTACATCTGTTCCTACATCTATCAGGACACTCACCTGAGGACTTAGGACGTTTACCCAGGACTACAGCTTATATACTTATATATATAATACTTTTACTTACTTTTTACTGTTTATAATGTAACATTGAAATTTATTAATATATATATATATATTACTTTTTGATAGTAACAATATGTCGTTGAAAATTTAATAATCAGTAAGAAATACATAACATATATGTCTTCATACATTTCTTTTATAAAAATTCGTGATTATTGTTGTGTGAAAAAGCTCTAGAAATAAAAAAATATGTAATAGAGATACATTAATATATAAAACACAGAAGTAAACAAACTCTGAGATTATAATATATACATATCTTTTTAATAACAAATGTTATAATAATTGATTATTTATGAGTTACTTTAACAGGTATGTACTGAGGAGTTGTTATTCAAAAAATAAAAACATTTGCAATTGGAGTAAAAAAGTTCTCCAATGAATTATTCGTATTAAATAAAATTATAAACGAAATTATTAGTTAGAAGCGATAAATATATGTTAAAATAATCGATAATATCGTAATCACTTTAATAATTAATACTTTAGCAAGGTTTCGCAATATTCCACGTACAAGTTGTTAACGGAATTATTAATAACTCAATAAATTACGTTTTGAATAACTTTTTACGTTTATAATATATAACTAGTGGATCTAAAGTGAAACTTAGCGTTTATTCAACGGATGTTTTAGGAATTTTTAAACCTATGACAGGTTATGTTTCGATTTCATTTTATTGTAAGCTCTCACTCATCTAACTTTTTTTTTAAAGTATTTAATCCGTCAGAGGAAAGGCAAAGACTTTTACACTATCCGGCCTGGTCTTAAGTACTACAATCTTCATTGAAAGTTCATCAGTAGCTAAAGTTGTAGTCAATCTAATTGACTTCAGTGACTAATTGAACAATATCTTCAGTTGTTTAATTATTCACTCATCTAATTGGCGCCAAAATGACGAAAATTATTTTTTAATTTTTTTGTTTTAGCATATCTGAAGCTAGATACAGCTTTATAAAAAGACATCATAGTTGGTTTTTTATTTAAAAATCACCTTACTCTATTAATATAATATATTCCCTAAGTGTAGAATAATTTTTATTTTATAACAATAAGATGAATAACGAAACCTTTGCTTTTACAAATGTTTTTATTTTTAAATCCATATGTTTTTAACTCAAGCAGAACGTCTTACAACATGCCTTATATTCGTTATTGTCAGTTATATTTGGCGCCAAAGATCAATGGAGGCCATACTTAAAAATTGGCAATACCAATATATACATATAATATATATATATATATATATAAAATTTTATGTAATCTCTTTGACAAATATATATGTAAATATTATACCTTTTTAATTTATCCTTTTCTAGGTGTCAAAATATCCTGCTTGAAATTATTTGGCTCCACAATTTTGAACAGATTTTCTACAGATTAAATATTTTTTTTGTATCAATTAAAAAAAAATGTTTAGAAAAATCAATTTAAAGAAAAGAGTTAGAAAAAGGAGTTAATATATAAAATAGAATATTATTTTTTATATATATATAATTCACTAATACGTCACTTGAAATAGGTTTTCGATATTTTATCGTTTTTTATCTTTTATGAGTCATCTTAATAAATTGTTAATGTATATGTTGTTAATAATAAAAGTGGTTGGAAACGAAAGTGTTAATAATAATTACAAGATGTTCAAAGGAAGTGGGAGATAGGGGTGCCACCTGTGACTGGGCGTAACTGGTCTTGATACTGGAACATTATATTTAATATATAGAAATACTATTACTTTTAATTATTTATCTAGAGCTTTACAGAATTACAGATTTGCTATATTTTTATAAATTCTTGTATTTATTTAAAGTATTGATATATAATATATAAGTTGTTTTTAATAAAATTAATTTTTTTATTTAATTCTTTGTGAAAGTTGTATAAAAAATGTTTTTTTAATTTCTAAAGTAAAAAGTATCAAAACATATCACACGTAGAGGATCAAGCGTTGTCTTGAGAGGATACCACAGGAGTCACAAACATTTTAATAAAATAATTTATTATATTTTTATTTAAATTTTTTTATGATACTAGAAATATATTGTTTGATTTTAAATGCATATTACATAAAAAACCAAAAGATTTAATAATGCATACAATTTTTTTCTGATTACATATATAAGTATAAAATACTATATATACTTACTATTTTATTATTTTACTATTACTAATGAAATTAAGTAATGGTGGAGAACCCCTGTGCTTGTACACCTGCTCCGCACGTGCCAACTGCTGTATCCGGGGACTGGACAGTGAGCTTTTTTTTTTTTAATTATACGAGGGCATGAACTGAGCCTTCACCGGAGTTCCGGTTTATCTAAGATGTTCTTTGAAAGTAAGTTTAGTTAAGAAGGTTAAATATAATGACATTTCATTTAATTTCAAAAACTTACTGTAGCTGTAATTTTATTGAATGAAAGATAAATGAAAGAATTTTTAGATATATATAAATTTTAAATTTAATTGATATGATCAAGATTCGAACCCGTGACCTCTGGGGTACCGTCCCGGGAAAATATTTTTTTCTTTCTATATTTATTTTAAACTAGCTTTTACTCGTGGTTTTATCCACGGAGAAAAGATTTTATTTACTATTAGGAAAACTAAGACTAGTAGCATAATGCTACATATCATAAATATATAGTATATATAGTATAGCATATAGCCTCATGAATCTGCCTGTCATAACCAGAAAAAAAATTTCAAATCCATCTAGTAGTTTCGAAGATTGGCACGTTTCAACAAACAAACTCTTCAGTCTGTTATATTAGTATTGATTTAATAACTTCAATATGATTTGTATGTTTAAAAATAATTTCAACCAAGAACAAAAGAAATGTTATTAATTTAAAAAAAAACATATCCTATAATTATGACATTTAACAAAAAGTGCGAAATTTTATATAAATATACTAAGTTCTTTGAGAATCCTTTAAACACATAAAATATACAACTAGAGACTAAGATATATTTAGATATACTTAAATTGAGCTAATAACTAGCAACTAGCCTTTGTCGTGAACATATAAGATTTTTTAATATTAGAAATATATAAAAATAATATATTTATTATAGGTATATTGTCTCTCATAGCTTATATATAATGTTGTAATGTCTGTGTATTGTAATAACTGTGTGTGTCTGACCGATCTGAGTCCTGGTACCAGTGCATCTATTCCATCAACCCTCAAACATCCACTTATATAACATCGTCAAATCCGTTAGCCAACGGTCACAAGTGACCGCACAAAAATATCAAAGAACACAATACCAAGTGATTAAAAGGAGACCAATCCTTTGTCTCCAGGCAGCCAAGGTTCCCAGACCTCATTGTGATGGACGTTACAATTTTGCAAAGAACTAGATCGTTCTCACGCACGCAAAATTTCGATAAACGAATGTCCGATAGATGAATAGATGATGAACAAAATAGATTCGCGAAGGGATAAATAATACCTTGTAAGAAAGGGGTGGTTTTCTAAAGATGGGTCACTCCGGTCATCCGGGGTTGACCTTAGACTGCCCCAATTTCGGGGTGTTTAAACTGGCATAAAGGGTTATGTGACCCTCTTTGTGATGGGGTCAGCACGGGTTGGCTACCTGAGTCCAGCGCGTCCGAAGGACCCTGCCCAGTGAATAGATGATTAAAACGAGACCGGTGCAACAGACAGACGGTACAGCGATAACCTTTAGTTGTAATTGTATTTAAATGCAATTTGTAACAGAAAATTTGTTCGTTATTTCAACTCGTCGACTGGTTTGTTATCTACGGTGTAATTGATATATTTATGGTATGCAAATTAAACGATGGCTGATAAGTACTAAGACTCATTTAGTATTATATAGGAGCTAGACATTTTATTAATTAACATTTACATCCTATTGAGACACTAAAATAGAGAAAATACTTACATCTCGTGACACTTACATCTCGGTTCTTGAACACGATTGCTGCAAAGCATTCGAAACATTGGGTTAAAATTAAAATGTAACCAAAATTATACGCGAGTTTTAATCCCTAAAATATAGTTTTATTTCAATTGTGTACTCGCGAAAATCTAAGAAAATACTAGAGAAAATACAGTTTTTTTTTAATCCTAGCTAAGATATTGTTTTCATAAACATCATTGTGTTCACAACTATACGGTTTTTTTATTTTTATATATGTCATTATATAGATATTATATGTTTTTAAATATACATCGTTAACCTTACAATATTTATTATTAAAATATCAAAGAAATGAAGTGCAACTGTCATATTTCTTTGAAATGTAGCACTAGTTGCATACCTCATACCTGCATGTGTCATTACAGGTATTCACTGCTCATGTATGACAAATAACCGCCATATACTTCAGGTGCAAAACAGCCATTATTAAAATCATATAACAATCCGCCAAAGGCGAATCCGTTAGTCCATTGAGCTTGGACAATGCAAAAAATAGAGCATAGAAAATAATTTCCCATAAAAATTGTATCAAAGGGTTTGGTCATAGTCTTTGTTCTGGACAGTGAGAAATTTTGCGTTAAGGGACTCCGCGAAATAGGTCAGTCCGACCCAAGGAGATAGTACAGGCATTGTTAGAACATCACAGCGGTATGCAAATTGGTTGGATCAGAACAATGGCGTCTGTACCTGAGATATACAGGTAAAATAAAAGTGAGTGAAGGAATTTTTACTTATATTCGATATTCTTTGTTTTTGTCTGTTATACTTAAAAAATGAAAAAGATGTAACTGATATACTGACAGACTTTATACATTAAGTAGATAATATTAGATTATATAACTAACAGATTTAATTTAACAGTGGCTAATATTTTATTTTATTTTAGTTTAATTTAACATTAATTTGTATTAATTACAAGAATACTCTTTGTCAACTGATTCATTCTCTAAGTATACAACCTCCTAAAATATTAATTTCATAATATTTTTTTATGAATACCAAATAAGAATACTTCTAGATTGTCGCTCTTTACATATTTGAATAAGAAGTATTAAAACAACAACAAACCTAATGGTGATTAATTAAATTTTATATTATCATGTTTATTCGTTCATTCATTCTTCAGTCATTCAAAATACATTTCTTCATTTTACATGCTACCTTAATTACTAATAAATATTGGGTTTCTTTAAACCTAATAACACAGATGAGTGACATTCCTTTTTGGGACACAACACAGTTGCAGAATTTGTTTTTTTACATATATTGTTACATTTAATATTTCTTATCTTTTTTTTCATTTCTTTTGTTTAGTTTTATACAAATATGTTTTTTTCTTTTCTTTTTGTTTTCCAATTTTTTTTTATTTAAATAATTCTAATTAAATACGTTTTATATTTCTGTGTATAAAAATGTCTGCGATTTGTATTATATCCCAAATAATACTTCCTTTCTTTCATCTCTAAGAATGTACATATATGATATACTATATTACAAATGCGAAATTTTATGAAGATATAGGTATGTCGGTTTGTTACTCTTCAACGCCAATACTATTGAATAGATATAGAGAAAATATTATGGTTGTGTCACTTATACATCATAATAATACTTAAGCAACAATATATATAAATATTTTGTGTCATTTCACCACTATATATATTTATAGAGTAAATCTGATAAGATTCTGCTCTGTTAGAGTATTTTGATATGCGTTCTAGGTCTTTGAAGGTGCACATAAATAATGAACCAAAAGATTATTTGTTTTAAACAGCTCTTCTTAAAACTCTATGACAGGATTTATCTACCTTTGATATGGAAGCTGCTATATAATAAATAGTAAGGAATAAACACAATTAAATTATATATTTTTAAAAATACAAATTTTATATTATTCATTTAATTTTAATTGAGTTAAACTTTGTTTTTAACATTAAGTAATTTGCTCACATAATATCAAAATTATCACAATAATATTGAACTGAATAAAGCACCATTAAGCGCCTAGTTTGAGTCGGCGCGGCGTGAAGATAAGGTGAAAAGGGGTGAAACTTGCTATTTTATAACACACGCAGGCGATGCCGCAGACAGAAGCTAGTATAATCTATAATAGAAAATCTGCTATTGAACACAAGACGTATTTCCATACATATGATACATACATAGGCATGGTTTTCCATGTTTTTCTGAAATGACTGTAATGACAAAATATAACCAATTTTCTTGTACACTGATAATAAAACTAGCTTCCAATCCAAGGTGCGAAACGTTGACCCCAATGTAAGAAAAACACAAACATATTTTTGCTGTTACCGAAATATAAAAAAAGCGATTTTCAACCTTATTCTTAAGCGTTAAGAACAAACGGAAACAATATTAACAGTAATAATAAAATTGCGTCAAGAAAATTGTAACATTAGACAAATTTTGTTTTATGAACCTTATAATGTTATGATAAAGTTGAAATTAGCTTAAATCTAAAGAATATATCTGTTATATATGTATAGTCGAACAGTTTAGAAACGCGTTTCTTATCAGTTGCTTCGATTAGATCTATTTGACTCGTACAAGTACTTGCTAGTTATTAACTTCATAATTTTATCTTTAGACTTACTCATTTTATGGTAAAATATTTTTAATTATTTTTAAAGGTAACAATGAATCACATTGATTTTATATTTTGTCATTTCTTATTTTATAAAAAACCAAAAAAAAAGTATAAAAATTATATTTATATTTGTAAAATTTTACAGACACTTATATCTCGTCTACCCGTGAACACGATTGCTGCAAAGCATTCGAAACGTCGGGTTAAAATTAAAATGTAACCAAATTATACGCGAGTTTAAATCCGTAAAAAAAGTTTTATGTAAAATTTTTTATTATTTGTGTAAATATTTTGGTTGCCCGTAATATGACATTCATTAAGAATAATTTATTAAAATCTACTATTATCATTTGTATCTAATACTATTTATTAATGAGAATACGAAGTCAATATAACCATAAATATAACAAATTCCAAACCCGCAACATTCAAGGCTAATTATTAAAAAGAGAAACAAAAGAGGAATATGTAAAACAGGTAAAAAAAAATTACAAACATAACGTTGATAAGAGTATTAAAACACAGACAAGTACAGACGAGTAGATACTAAACGAGGCATAAACAGATGCAGTAAGATATTTGAATCGATTTTCGGCGTAACCTCTGGTGATATGTTATCGGTTATTCCGCCATTTGATTGTATTTACAGCTACCAACACTGTACGTGCCCGCATTAGCTTGAGATAACAGCTACAAGTCTGAAAATATTCTGAAATTTGTAAGAAAGCACCTTATTAAGTTTATTATCCAAAATATAAATATTGTCGGTATAAAACTGTGAAATTTATTTCATTTTACGGACATAATTTGAACTTAACCTTATCTGAACGCGAGATGTTATGTCTCATAATCTCATAATTCTCAGTAAAAACTAAGATTACGTAACTTGGCTCTCGGTTTAAGTGAATTTCTAGGTAATGTGAGTCAGTTTTGAACGAGATAATGAGATCTGAACTTTGACAGTTCCCAGGCTGCCCGGCGGCCATTATAATTGTTTAGTCTTTTTTAAATTCTTCCATATTATGAAAAGGCAAAGGATCTATGCCCATACTGCCTTTATAATTGTTAAGATTAAATTCTTTTTTGATGTGAGTGTTTTGTTTGTTAGTTGTTGTTAATTTTATGTTAAGAATCAGGTTTAAAAATTTGTTGAGGTTAAGATGGATTATTCCAGATAAATTTTAAATTCCTTTTTAAGTCAGCTATTGTTAAAACCTTACCAAAAATGGTAAAACGAGAAATAGAAAGAGCAAATTTACAAAAAATATTTTATGATAGTTATTAAAAAAAATGTTTTCAATGTTTAAAATTATAAAACTCGATCGCGTTAACTTAAATTTAGATGTGTATGAAATAAAAGCAATTCCATACAGTATAAAATAGCAGGAAGAACCGAGCAGCATCATGGGAACTGTGGTCGGTATGAGTGAAATCAATTACATCCCTTCACAAAGACTCGTCCATCTTGACCTGATCGTTTAATACCATTATAAAAAAAACAAAGAGACGATTGTCTAATGGTGTCGGAACTAACAATATCCGGACTGAACCGGTTCGAACCGGTTACAACCGCCATCTTATAATGCCTTGTTTATGGTAATTTAGCGTTTATTGTGTCAGCTTGTTTGTTTTTTTTTTTTGCGTGTGGGATTTCGGATGCTGTTCATGAGATTAGCGGTCTCGTATAACACGATCAGATTTATTATATGTTGTTGTTTTATTTTAAATACAAAACTAGAACAGTGATAGATTATTTAAATTCTACTACTTAATATGAAATTGTAAATATACCTAGTTTTTCTTTTATTTAAACAATTTATAGTAACAAAAAACTTCAAATATTAAAATGCACAATAAAAATAGAAATACTACTCAATAGACAACTAAGGTAAGAAACACAACTGTTTATCTAATAACCCTTCTTTTAAAACTAGTAGCAATTAATCTTAGGGTCTATTGAATTTGCGTATTTTTGCGCCGTCCCTTAGGTGTTTATGCAAATATTCGCAATTAAGTTTCTTCACGTAACGGTCTTTGGTATTCTTTTATCTCCTGGTCTGCAGCTGGACTTATATTTAATGTACATTTTTAAAAAACACTACTGAAGAAGACATTAGAAGACGAGCGTAACTCTGTGGCATGAGAGAAATAACAAAAATATATTACGGAAACTTTAGCTTGATACGACTTCCCAAATATAAGGAATTAAAAAAATGATACATGTCAGTCATAACTATGTACCATCCTCACGTGAATTAAAAATAGAATTAAATATAGAGATAATTGCAAATTTCTCTTAATCTACAATTACATACTTTTTCAAAATCTATCTTTAGATAGAGAGGCATGTGATGATCAACAGGTCCAAATTTGTTTAGTATAGCTCGATCATTGTAAGAGATAGCGGACAAAATTTAATCGAGTCGACCGGTAAAGAATGTACCAATCAAAATTCAATTAAATCTTTGAAATTAATAATAATTTCACTTTTGTACATAAAATTGTATTGTTGATAAAAGTGATTGTAATGAAAATATTATTTGTGTTTTTGTTCTTTGATAACAGACATTTATTTTGTTGTTTTGTTGGAGCTGACGTGTATATATTATTAAATAAATTGGATAATTCACTCAGAAGAGGTGAAGAGATTATTATGAAACATAAAGTTTTGACACCAGAATACGAAAATCAAGGACAAAAAAGATTTTCAGTTATACACAAAAGATCTAAGTTAGATGACTGGAGAAACAGTTTAAAAAACAGACAGAGTAAAAGAAAAAATAATATCTTGAAAATAGTAATTATTTAAGATCTGATTTAATGTTTTTTTTATCTGTATCCATTATAAATATTCCTGAGATTAAAAAATGATGTATTAATTTATAGTAATATTAATAAATATTGATTTCATATAATATATTGGGATAAAAATGAATGAATTATAATATTTGATCTCTATTCCTCCAATGTCATATTAAAGTTACGCCTCTGACATTATTATTACATGAAGTTCTAAAGAGATTTATATAGTATGAAATTAATAAAATCACTACTCAGATCTGACCACTGTTAAACTGACCCTTAACATTGAAACGTGACCCCGGGGTCATCTGGACCAGTCGCCCAGTGGACAAAAGTGGACAAAACCTTTGATTGGTGTTCCTGACAAAGGTCTGACCCTTTGAATTACCTTTCTTAGTGACCTTTTGTGTCTTAAAGGGTCACGTTGAAGGGTTGGATTAGAGGTGTAACGGATGAAAGAATTTTTTATTAGTATTTTTATTATCTCAGTTTGTTTTGTTGTAAACATGTGTTATTATAAAATATATTTCATATATATTAAATAGACACAAAATTAAATATGTTTATATATATGCCAGTAAACTATTAATTTTCTGATCAAAGGAAGATATAGTAGCAAAATGATATGAAAAAGTATTCTTGCATATAAATAGAAATTTTATTATGTTATGGGAATCTCATTGCGTAGATACAAAGAGACAGACATACTTTTTATATAGATACATTCAATTATAGCATTGTTAAGTCATGCAATGTTACTAAACTGTTTTACATATCTACAGAATATTGAAATATATTTTCAATTCTTTTAAACTGTACTCACGTAAATGCTATCAGAAATTGCCCAACTAGTTTTAAAACCATTCGGTTTACCAATATTATATAAATTATCATTTGGGCTATCATATGTTCTTACTTTATGCAAATTATCATTAAGATCAAACAGGCCCAATTTGAATTATAGGGATAGAGAAAAAATGTAAGACAGTAAATGACATAATACAGGCAGTATTTACATATATTAGTATAGATAAAATAAGATATACATCCATAACTAACAATGACAGTAAACAGATTTTTAAGTGAAATTTTAATCACAATTTTATCTGAAACTACAATTTGAAAATATACGTAAGTACGTCTGTAAGTACATTGTGTTTTCCAATTCCAATCATATTGTACGTAAAAGAAAAAATATATGACAATAATAATACAAATTACATATTTGTCCACAGAACCTTTTTAAAATACGTAAATAAGGAAAACAGTCACAATACCTAAATATTTTTAATATTCCATAAAACATCAAGCCAAATAAAGGGTGGGTCAGCACTGGACACGAGTGCTTTGTACTGAATACAACGAATTAACAAACTTATGTGTATGGCATAGAGTTGATATTAAATGTATTGTGTACATTATCTTATAGCCTGCTCCCACGAGAGGCGCGTGAAATGGTGAAATATTAGAAACAGCGCCTTTCCACTATAGTAGTGTTATATAATAATGGTATTTGAATTTCTTTTATTTAATATTTTTTAAACTATAGTAGTGTTATATAATAATGGTATTTGATAATTAAATTATTATATTTTTATTTTTATTCAGTGACAGCCAGTTACAGGTTGTTTTTTTTTAACGAAAGGCAAAGGTCGGTTTTTAGTGTGCTTCAAAAAGGTTGTATTGCTTTATTTGTTTTTTTTGTATTGTGGTTAAATAAAAATTAATTTATTTAGGAATTACTATAATATTTGTGTATCCAACAATAACCAATTCTCTCCACCGTACTGCAGGACGCCAGCCAGTCTGCGCACACACGCGCATTGACACTAGTGACTCACCTGGGGGGAGTGGGGTGGCCATAATGTGGGGGGGAGGTAGGATTATTTGAACTAAACAACGCTGAAATAAATAAATATTAAACTACTCTATTAATTATATTTAGTAGATTGTTAGTTATTTATAATCCTCAAAATCTTTTCGAAACCATTTCATAACTTGAAAAAAATTAAATTAAAACTAATGTATTATATCTTAAAACAAGAGTATTGTTATCCTATTAAAAATGTGATATGTTTTTTTTAATAAATAATAGCTACTCGTATAGTATTATTAAGTTAATAAATATTTATATATATTATTATATTGTGATTTAAATATATTGAAAATATCCTAAAGAGTATCGAAATCAGGGTCACTCAGGTAAGTTATACTTGCATATCGATTTGGCGCTCTCTCCCCGCCGGGGTGAAGGGGAGTTTGCTCTTTTTATGTGCAGCTAAAAAGCCGGATAAATGCGGTTCTCGCTTCCGAGAATAAGGGAAATAGCCTGGTTTGGATTTGGTAATATATTATTTGTATTACCTATAAAATTGTTTTACTAAATATATTTTTGGTAATTCCGATAAACAAAAATTACAACAACATAGACTTATAATCAATATTATATTTTTTTTATTTTGTAATTAAACTCGTGATCCATGGTTACTATTATATATAATTATCCGGCTGTACTCACATAAATATTATCGGAATTTGCCCGACTAGCTGACATGAACTGTACTGACGAATGGCGGAATCGCGACGTGAACTGAATTCACTGAGTTCACGGCACGATTCCGCCTTTATCGGAGCTCATGAATAAGAACCCCGAATGAATTCGAAACTAGTCGGGCAAATTTCAATAATAATTAGTTAATACAGCTGGAAAATTATATTCAATTATAATATTTTTTTTAATATTCTATACGTATATATTAATATTTTCTTGTTAGTTAATTTGAAGAAAATGTGTAATTGTCTGTCTGTTCTCTCGTAGTTCATTACATGCGTAACAAAAGAATGATAGTGAGACCACCAGTGACACACTAGTCTTACGCAAAGTTGATTACTGTTTATTACCAGATATTACCACTGGGGCCGACACATCGCTGCACACTTATATTACAAATCTTTTATACACTGAGAGCGTTTGAGAGAAATATGAATATTTAAATCTGGTGTTAGTTTTTACAGATTTAGGCTATTATAGTAATATTTTATTAAAAATTTAGGGAGACCCCTTTTTGGCACTAGGTATTGATTGAGCAAATTTAATGATTTTGGTAAAAAAAAAAACAATCTTTTGAGACAAATTACTAAAAAAATCTACGAAATATTTATATCGGATCAAAGAAAAGAAAGTTTTATTAGATAAACACTGTCTGTGTGTCGTTACCAGTGGAAAATCACTTAAATAATAAAAATATCTGCGCTCGAGAAATCCTCGCAAGATAATAGAATGAGACAGGAGATCCCACGTTCTCGCAAATGCCTCCAATTGTATATTATTGCCTCTAATACCGAATTATGTCAAATTATCATAACAAGAAGAATTGTTAACTTTCACAGGAAATAACAAGATAGAAACAGTTTGTACACACACATACACATCCTCACACACACGCATACACATACAAGTACTGTATATATATGCAAAGTTTGTCATTTAAACATAAGCCCATATGAGTGAAGCATCTGAAAGAAACAAATTCGCTTTGCATTTTTTTTTCAACTTATTTTGCAATAGTTTTCATGAAAACCAAGCCATGGTTTAAATGGTTTAAAATAAAGCCTATATCGTAGGGCCATTTTAAATATTGCTGAATATATTTTTGTAGATTTTCTGTAACATAAAAATTAACCAGGCCAGACTTTGTCTCGCTGCGCTCGCAAAATCTCAGTATGTGTTATCATATTGAGAGAAGCTAGGTGCAAACTGCACCGAAGTTGCATTTACAAAACGACGAAGCATTCTGTCCTCAACTATTTTTCAAGATGAGGCACATTATTACATTTTCTATTTGTTTTGTTTTTTTATTTTTTTTTTAAACCACCACCAGACTTATGTCTATCAGTGTGGAAATTTTCAGATATACCGTTTTGGATTGATACTTGCACAAAGGATGCACAAAAACCTCTCAACAAACTTATCTTACCTTTTAATCATGTTAATTTAGTTATTAAAAAATGCAAATTGTCAAAAAGTAAATATTTTTTCTATTCTGTTATAAAAACAACACAAAAATGTTGTCTCAAAGCCGGTGGCATCAACATTTTTAAGATTTCTCTAAAATGTAAGTATATTTATCTAAAATGTCTTTTGCCTCTTGTTTTACTGAACATAGAGATAAGAACTAACCCTCTTACTCGTCGCATACTGCGGAGATGAATCCCACATCCGAGACAGGATTAACAATATACAGAGGAGTCTATATTTATAAATTATTTAGCTGTTATTGTGTTTTTTATTTATTTTTCCGTGTTTATTCTTAATGTTAAAAATTTTTATTTTTGGTATTTTTGAAATATATTAAAATTGAGTTCCTACATTATAAAACCTACATTATAATATTTCAAAAGTGTTAAAAATACAATATTATAAACAGTACTAAAATAAATATGTTGCATAAATCAATAATTATTCGTAATATCTAGGTGTTCCTAAGTCTACAACTGGCGCGTGCGCAGATGACTGCGTCACTCTTCAGATCCTCGATAAACCTTAAAACGTTTTGTCCACACCTTGAGATAACAATGTCTCATCAATATATATATATATATATATATATATAACACGTGAACTATACAGAACTACTCATCCATTGAAGATTCTGTATGAACTATTATATTTGTTTCACAAGAAAACCTTCAAAGAATTCAAAAATTAATGAAAGATCTCTTAAAAACGCTGTTTGTATTGAGATGTTGAATCTTTTGTTTTAAAATGTAGAGTGAAGTAAACATAGCCTCAGCTATATGTTATAAAGATTGAATTTGTATTTTTGTTTGACAACAGTACTCACGTGTTTATTAAATTGTATACTATTTATACCATACTTTGAATAAAACTCGAATACGTTTTTTAGGATACTTTAGTTTCCCTCGACTCTAGATTTGATATTTTGAGAAATGTCCTAAAATATAAAAATATTTTTAATTCAGATCCAAAACAAACAGACATCGAGTTACCACGTGTTATTAACATTTAAATAACGAAAAATTATTACTAAGATTTCAATATATTTATTAAAACAATTTGTAATAAAATATTCAAGTTTATATAATAATTTTATTGCTTTACACAAATAATAATAACACCTCCCAGATTAATAATGTCGTGTACGCGTATAAAATATATTTATAAGAATTTTGACCTATGACCTTTCACCCAGTTGAAACATTAACTGCCCGTTAGAATTATTATCTGTTGGATGCCATTTAGTAACGAAGACTTATTGACGAACAGCCGAAAAATATGTCATACATCATTGATGAACCTAATTATAGATATATATTAACCCTTTTAGTGCCAAGGAGCGTCTTCGCGCTGCTCTCGCTCGTCGTGATAATGCCAGCGTCGCGATAGCGCTCTTTTTCACAGTTTACTCTGTTTCTGTAATTTTCTTGTCAATAAATATGTAGTATTTATTCATTTAAAATGTGAATGTCTTGTTCTAAAAATTATCTTTATAAATTCACTTTTTTACTGCCTTTTTTAACATATGTTGATAAAATATGTATGGCACTAAAAGAGTTAACAAATACCGTACAGTGCGTCAATCTGTAAATCATTATTTTTAATACATGAGTATTAAAAAAAGAAAATTAAATTAAATTTAGTTAAAATAATTTATAAATATTGTTGAATGATAAGACGCCATGTAAAAATAATGTTTCAGAGTACAAAAATAAATCATTTTGACATTTTCACATGACATTGCATCGCTGCTAGGCATAGCTATGTATTGAAGTACTGCGGGTGGACTTGAAACTCACTTTTTGTAACAAATCTTTAAAGCATGATCTAGTATTTGTACTGTAGGAGGCTATATGTATTTTATATTTTAATTATTTATTATCATTATATAAACCAGTTACCTATATTATACTATACAGTCTACTTGTTTTGTCGTCCTAACTTACTGTTACATTATATGATCGAAATTGTAAAGTTTTTGAAAAATAATAAAAATATTACATTGACGTACTGTAAGTAAGTAATACTGGATTTGAACCTACGACCTCTAACACGACGAACTACCAATTATTGGTCAATGTTTCATAAAACCAACTTACAGCTACCAAAAGACGCGAACAAAGGCCAGTTGTATGAATAATTATAACAAAATTTAAATGAAACTAGTTTCAACATAAAAACCACTATTTGTTCAATGGAAACTAAACCTTATTTCTAATCAATAGCCTAATGGAGTCATTATAATATATGAAACGAAATATAAAACAAATATGGCCGACTCCTTGTACGTCATCTTTGTTTTGTTCATCAATATTCGTGATCAAATGATAGGAGTTCGAAAGAACCCATTGACGAGTCTTAGAGTATACATAGATCTTATTGATTGACTTCGTGTACATTTTTTTTCGCATTTTTTTGATAGATAGAAATTGTTATGGCTCCATTCCATGGGTGAAGAGTTGATAGGCTCTTGGTAAGGTGTTTCAGTATGATGAGAGCTGTAGATACAGAGAGGAAGTTTATAGAACTAGTGTTTCCGGTCCTCCCAATCAGTCCTGATTAGTAGACCATGTTACGTAAATTATGATGAACTTATAATTTGATTCCAAAAACAAATAAGTACAAATATATTATGATTGGATTTGACCAAAAGAGCAGAGGGTTTTAGACATTAAAAAAGACTATTAAACAAAATCAATCAATCAATCAATCACGAGATTACTCGGAGGTATTGTATCGCCACAACTCTTAAGCCTAACTCTTAATATTCAAGGCACGTCCAGTCTTCTGTCAACATATCTGCAAATAATGCAGATTCCACGTCACTGCATTGATTTTAGCATAGGTTTTAGGCTTGGAGCAATGAACTATTGACATACTTTAGACGATAGATTTGGGTACTGGTATGTAGCTGTCATGATCCATGTTTACTACAATATTATATATACTACGTTTATTGTATTACAATTTTGCCAACTAGTCTCGAAACCTTCCGGGTCCCTGGTCCATGAGCTCCTATCATGATGGATTCGCGGCGTGAACTGTTAATGTGTATATATAGATAGTAATATATAATATCCTGGAATTTTATAAAGTTAGTAAAAAAGTAATATTATATGTATTATATAATATTTAATTTACTTTTTTTTAGTAACAAAAAATTGCAACTAGATCTCATTAAGAACTTATTACTTGTCAGTAAAAGAAAAATAAAAATTTTATATCAAATTTCGACAAACACCCTCATAGCTATTAATACTTAGAACAATTAAATATATAACAAATATTTAATATAAGGTTAATAATTCAAAAAAGTCATAACATGTTTTAATCCTTCTTATCCATATATATCCACTATCGTTTTAAAATATAATATACAGTGGGTTATTAAAAGTCAATTAAATATATCAGTGATGCATCGTGATGCACTCATCACGCTCTATCACTATAACAATACGATCGTGATCAACGACAAGGCGTGTGATATGAATTTATGTTTCGTTTTTAAGTTTTTGTGACCCGTTTTAGGACGGCGGCTTATTTAATATTAATAATCAATCCTGATCCTATTTTTGTTATTTATCTGCAATCTTCTAAGTTATCAACAATAACCGATAAGTGGATTTAATTTACTAATATAATAATTTATTTAGGATGGATTATTAATTATGTCTATTAATATTTCCACTCCACAAATTTAGATGCGCAAATTCGATACTCTTTTACAATTATTAACAATAATATTTAAATATATAATAAAAATAATAATATGATAATTACAGTCTGTTGTTCTAGTAGTTAGTAACCCAGTCCTATTGGCTAGAGTTGATGGGTTCGATTCCCAACAGAACAATTCTTTGTGTGATCACAGATTCTCGTTTAGAGTATGGAAAAGACCTCATGTTCGTATTTTTTAAGTAAAAACCCTCGAATTTTTCAAATTTTTTTTTCTCTAATGCGGTAATTATCATTTTTTTTACTACAAAAAAAACACAATAAACATTAATACGTATTCAATTAGGAAAATACTAATGACCTTGGTGTCATCTAACAAATGTTTAATGTTTCATTGTATTTTTAATAATAAATATATATAGTAATTAGATAAACAAATAAAATGTGGGAACATTGGTAAGATGAGGTCTGCGCACGCGTCCTGTCACCACACAGTTTTTTATTTGCTTTTGCACACGGTAACAATACTACCAACATTACACGCTGTTAAATATGGGATCTCATTGTTTACGTTTTTTAAATGTAGGTATTTTGTATATCATTTTTTTATTTCAAAATTTACGTTCTTAGTTAAAAATTTGCTGTTGTAAATATTTGTAATTGTAAATTCATAAAAGAAAGCCATCTTATCGTAACTAAAAAAATGCGAATATGAGATATAGACTGGTTGTTTGAATCATAAAACATATTTGGTATAAAATCCAAGTTTAAATTTTCTATGACATTCGTTTGCTTAGATAACTACATTTGATTTTTTTTTTAATATTTCGAAATTTATATTTTTTTAGCTCTGGTTTGAAGATGAATTTATCAAAATTACTTACTGGTATCGATGTCTAATTATTTCTGTTACTTCATTGATTGAGCGAAGCTGTCTATGAGAGATGTTTCTGCATCCTTTGTGCAAGCATCAGTCAAAATCAGTATATCCGAAAATTTACAAATTGTTCACACAACTATCTGTTAAAACCACAACCAGTCTGATGTCTACACATCAGACTGGTTGTGGTTTTAAAAAAAATATCAAATGGTCGAGATCATTGAGGAATAATTACGGAAAAACTAAAATCCCACAGAATTGAATGAGAAAACTTTTGAGGGCAGAATGCGTCGACGATTGGTAAATGCAACTTCGGTGCTGTTTGCACCTCGCCTCGCTCAATATGACAACACATACGCAACATATTGCAAGCGCAGCGAGTCAAAATTGAGGCCTAGTTAGCGCTACTAGTATTTCTTACTTTAATAATA
Organism: Mechanitis mazaeus; assembly: GCA_959347395.1. Taxonomy (NCBI): domain Eukaryota; kingdom Metazoa; phylum Arthropoda; class Insecta; order Lepidoptera; family Nymphalidae; genus Mechanitis; species Mechanitis mazaeus. The sequence continues at coordinate 19,362,030 of OY365750.1, forward strand.
TAACTTATAAATTTATGAGTCTTTTGTATTTATGTATATAGTACATATTATATTAAAAGCAATCCATTAATAGCTTGTGTTTGCGCACGCGTTTTATCCGGAGATATGATCTCACGGTGCTCGCGTGTCTCACCGCGATATACTATTAGTATATTACTAGAGGAACTAGAACGAATATCACTTATAACATTTACTTTAAACTCGAAACATTTTTATATAATTATGCAATTTTACCTTATTTTAAAACTCTAAAATGCATATGTAATAAGAATAATTTTATGTATTTTTTATTATTGATATAAATACAATTTTGAATGTTTTTTTTCTATACTTGTATAGTTATTTTGGGGAATAATTGTATTTTTTTTTAATTTTTAAAATATAAATGTAATATGTTTATTTTAATATGTTTTAATATAGTTTTTATTATAATTTTAGTTTATTTTTTCGAGTAATTAATATAATTAGTCAAAAAAGATGTAAGTTCGAGTTCCTATAGTCATGGTAGTGCCCGCCCCCCGTGTTTACGTTAACCAATTTACTGATTGTTATAGGATGCCGTGATAACCAGGAGTCATCACTTGCACGATGAGGTCCAGACCAGGGGAGCTATACCTTTATTACTAATATTAGCTTATGTATTTATAGAAGCATGTCCATTTAAAAGTGCTAAACTTTTAGGAAACAACCTTTTGTATCACCATTTTGCGTAATCCTAAACAAAAATTTGTTGTTCCAAAAATATAGATATTATCTATATTTAAAATGTCTTATAAAAAAAATAAACATTGATTTTAATTTTGAAAAAAATTATATACTTTTTTAGCGTTTGTTCCAAATTCAAAATAAAAAAGGCAAACGTTTTGTGAAAAACGTGACAACGAGGCAATTATGTAAATAATATAGTAGGTGTATACTAATATGTAGCGCGGTGATGTTTACTTGTCAGAGCAAATATGAGGTAAATACAAAGTATACGACAGTACTGACGAGTTCGAAATACAATATAAATATATAAATAATTTTTACTTGACGCAGATAATACTTTTTATACATTTTTAAATAGTGTAAATAATACAGTTTGATTAAAAAAACAATTAAAAATATAATTATTATCTATTATTACGATAAATGTATGTATAAAAAAAAGAAAAAAGTAACAAACTATATTAAAATTATATAAATAATAAAATTTTACTTTAAAAAATCACTCATAAAATCTTAAATATTGGGACATTTATATTATAACATAGAATACATTAATTCAGTATTATATATATATAAATAATATATATAAAAATCGTCTTGTCGTATTGTATACACCAATACTAACAGACGGTGAGTAGTAATGATGTTTGCGCGCTCTCCCCTGAGATATTATTGCGTTTTACGGGAATTAAAAACCTCCCCTTTTATTATAATCATACGCTTTTTATTACCACAAAGATACTAGATATATTGTATTAATATTTTACAACGAAAACAATATATAACATATATTGTATTATATAAATAAAGAATAAAAATATATAAAATTTTGAAATATTTCGTTAATGTCAAAATAACAAGTTATTTTATGTATTGCAATTGAAATAATATTAAAATTGTAAATTAAATTATTGTCCCTATAGCAGGTGTAAAATACAGTGGCATCAAAACGTTTTTACAATAAAATGAAGATTACGATTAATTCGGAGACAAAGCCAATTATTTTATTAAAGAAATTAAGTTACGAGCCGTTCAAGAACTATTGAATCCAATTTGGATGATCCAATCATAAAGAAAAAACGCTTACACGTAAATATATACTAGGAGCGCGAACCAGACTTCAGTTGTGGCTCGCTCGCAAAATCTCAGTATATGTTAGAATATTGAGCGAAGCGAGGTGCAAACAGCACCGAAGTTGCATTTACAAAACGTCGACGAATTCCTTCCTCAACTAATTTTCAAGATGAGACAGATTCTTACATTAAAAAAAAAAAACCACCAGACTGAAGTCTATCAGTGTGTGTATAATTTTGAAATTTTCGGATATACCCTTTTCGATTGATGCTTGCACAAAGGATGCAGAAAAGTCTCTTAAAGCTTCGCTCTATAATATATTAATGGTCATTTTTAATAAAAGATAATTATTTATAATGTACATTATTAATAATTATTACATAAAAATAAATCATGATAAAAACAACACCTTGTACGATTATAATTCACTTCCTGCAGCTGGTAATTTGTGGAACAATGACTGCCAAATTTCCGAACGAAATAAAAAATGATCTGTCAAATGAACAGCTTTCCCGCCAATTTGGTTTCGATTTGCGCCCTCTCACTCAGTGGGGTAACCATGATATGTTTTAAATTTTATTTATTAATTAAATTGAATTGAATTTTTTATTTTTTAAATTGTACTGGATATTTCTGATTATATATCGGTAGATATTTTTTGTTAATTTTTGAATTTTCATTTAGGCATTATTTTTTCTTTTTTTTTATACATTATAATTGTAATATAAAAGTCTTCACATGAGTTTAATAAACATAGAAACAATCCAAAAATCTTATAATTTTTTTATAAATGACATCTTTGTAAAATTCTTAATTTATAAACATTTTATAATAAAAAAATTATCTAGATAGAGTTAATAATTTTTTGAAATCTTATTCACCCTCGCGAAACGCCCTAACTTAGAGATTAATAGGGCTCGATGTTTAGACTTTGGTAGCCATGGCGCCAAGGGTGGGATTGACAATCTGCCCTCAGAGGGGCGCCTAAATACCACATCTCGGGGGTAACGTTACTTATCTGGCAACATTGACATTTAATGACGAGAAAAAATCAAATGTCAAATGTTAATTGAAGTTTTTCCTCCATGCTTTGGTACGTTCTTTCCACGAAGGCGTTTTCCTGGAAAATGTAATGGGGTTTTTAGTTGCATGCTAGGTTACACATAAATGGTACCTCGAATTTTGGTACCAATGAATATAGATTGAGTTTTCAATTTAATTTCATATTAAACTAACTATTTTCTTAAGTTATTGTATTAAATAGTTTTTAATCAAGAATATACAAACTTTTTTATCTCAGATGTGACATTCTAGAAACATGATATTCCGTCAATAAAATTGTGACGTATATTTTTCTTACAAATATTTTATAAAAAAATTTACAAAAAAATAATCCAAAATGTCCGAAAACCTAGTTCAGATTCCGGTTGAGCTGACGGAGGCTCTGGTCTTCGATGACGCCTTCTCCTCAATGAAGGAGCGCTTTGTAGCAGAGATGAGGAGGATTGATGATGCAATGAATAAGTTCAGGTAATTCAATGACAATATTCCTCTACTAACTGACTCAGACCAAGACCACTTACAATTATACTAATAATATCGCAGGTAGGGTATTATATAGAAATGCTCAACCCCTAAAGCATATCTTATCTTTAGGATATAAAAATTAAGTTCTTCATTTTCACTAAAATCATTCTAGCATGAAGCTTCTCCAAAACCAAGCTAAAGTCGGCAGTGACACGTCAGCTCCGGACCCTCATAGCATGGACTTCCTCTCCAATTCCCCCCTTGTGGAAGGGGAGGGAGAGAACAGAACACTGAAACTTCAGTTCGATGTCAGCCATTTTAATCCTAACGAGGTCATTAAATATTAATGTTTGATTATTTTCTTATTACTTAAAACGTAGGTATATTATTTACAAAAATACTTCTAAATGGCATGATATTACAACTGTTTAATTTTATATATTTTCTCAGGTAAAAGTCACCATGTTAAAAAACAAGTTGATAATATCAGCAACCCATGAGGAGAAGACAGACAGCAGCACCACATTCAGGGAGTACCACAGGGAGTTCTACTTCCCCCAGGTGGTGAATACCGAGAATATAACATCTTCCCTGTCTAAGGACGGGGTACTAATTGTACAAGCACCTTTACCTGTGAAATAAATTACTGATACTAAATATTCTTTTACTATCACAATAACGCTATTGCTGTGTTTGTTTATACATTATATATTATACATATTTTAGTGTTATTTTATATATATTTTTGCCACAACTCTGAACGCAAATCAAATGACCGCAAGTGGTGTGTTATAATATCTCGCTATCAGTATGACATCGATGACGTGGCAGATAAACGCACACATAGATACATGAATATTGTAACACACTGGGTTTTATATTTAATATACATACATAAGAATAGAGATAAAGGAATTATTATAAATATTTTATATATACAATGAAAACAATTAAAATATGTAGTGACTACAGTTTCCCAGAGGTCGCAGGTTCGAATCGTGCCTATATTAATGAAATTATCATTTTAAATGTATAACAACATAAACATAATATATGACATTTATTAAAAAGGTTTGAGCATTAAATACCAACTGTAGAATTTTGCCAAGAATAGAATACAATTGCCAAGAATTCAATTTACAACCGAAATTAATAATCAATCTCGATATTCGCTAAAAGAGATTGAGAAATTCGTTTCATAAGCTATGAGAGTAACTTTTATTAGTTTTGGAGGTGCAATATATGTCTACATATATATGTCTGATCTCATTGTATCCCAATCTTAGCTAGGTCACTTGTACACGAGTAGAGACACGAGCCTGTGTGATGTTGATGCGACACGTTGCCATGGCAACCGCCGCCCGACTTCCCAGAAGAGGTAGATACGAGATACATTATTAGGTATTGGTTCAGTTTTTTATTTCAGTACTAATGTATTTGTAGTTGTTATCAATGATTTATTATATAATAACAGTTGTTATTTGTTTACAACTTCTTTAATACAATTTTCTTTAATGTATGCAAATAAAAAGATAATGAAATAACAAATATCTATAATAATTATACAAAGCTGAAGAGTGTGCTTGTTTATTTGTTTAAACGCTCTAATCGAACTACTGAACGGATTTCAATAATACTTTCTGATTATGATAGACAGGTTCATGAGAGAGACTAAAGAATTACAACTCATAGTTATATAGTCCACGAGTAACATATAGTAATATACTTCAAAAACACTAATAATACCTTTTACAATAAATTAAAACTAACTTCAATTTCCTTTTTAAATACTCTACAACAATGGGTATATATTTTGATTTAACGCACCTGTACTGTACTGTACTGTACTGTACTGTACTGTACTGTACTGTACTGTATTGTTCTGTCCTGTGAGGGTGTAGGGTGTAGTATTGTTATCACCCCTGTAGCGAATTGTAAAAGTCAATCACCTTTTGAATAACTTAACAATGATATATAATAAATTAGGTGTGAGCTAAGGGTGGATTTATAATAAATATAAATTTATAATACCTTAATTTTATTTAATGTTGGTAACACTTATCCAAACAGTATATATATATATATATTGTATTGTTGGCTAAACTGATACAAATAATAATGAAATTGTTTTTTTATATGATATTTATATTTGGAGATATATATAAAACATTTTATTGTTTAAAATGTGTAGAGCAATATTAATTTTCATAAGAAATTATAATATATATTATAATTAATATATATTTTTTATATATTTTTGGAACAATAGCTTGAATCATCAAGAAACAAATTGAACACAGAACCAGGTATCCTTCCGGTGGGGGATAAACCTCATTTCCGGTGCACCCTTCCGTGGGGTACAGTAACTATGGTGACCTGACCACCCTCGGTCTATGGTTTTGATGTTTCATCGGATTTTAGAAATATATTCAGATTTTTAAAAAACAACATTGATCTGAGATAAAACAAACAGACAACCTATGAACGATTTTTTTATTACTAGTTATACCGCGCGGTTTCACTCGCTACTACAACAGTCTTTCATAAACAGAAATAATTAGAACCCAGTTGTTCCGTGATTATTCCTCAACGACATCGAATATTTGATTTAAAAAAAAAAACCGACCCCAGACTGCTGTCTATCAGTGTGCCAAATTTTGAAATTTTCAGATATACCGTTTTTAATCGATGCTTACACAAAGGAGACAAAAGTCTCTCACAGAGAGCTTCACTCAAGTATTATATTATATTAATATGCTAGACTATTTACATATGAACATATCGTTTCTTAATAAACTATATAGTATATAAGTTTTGTAATAACCGATCCATTATTTGTGATATATTAATAACATTTAACACTCGACACGAGCGACACTCATAACATTTATCAAGACAAGATGTCGGAATTGTAAATATTATCACTCACTTCTTTTCATATCTCAATAATATTTCGTCTTAAAATGATTACAATTTTCTGTTATTTCATTTACTTAATATTTGTAATGTTTTTAGTATTTCAGTAATAATAATTATTTATGGATAATATTAATATTAAATTCAGGGAGTTCTTCATAACTTAGTATTTATGTCTTAACGAATATTATAATGTGTACGAATATTTGTATCATAATATATCCTGGAAAAGAGACCTTCGTTGTTAAAATATTTCAAGATTATAATAAATTTTAAGTCTATAAGTTGGTTTTAAAACAATAAAAGACCAGGCCCTTTGAGTTTCTCTCGAAAATTCTTCTCAGGACTGAGACATACATATGTGCATATATACATATGCCTTTTCAGTAAATATATACTATATATGTGGTAACTTTGACTGCGAAAAAACGATTATAAACGTAAGTAAAAACTATATAAGTTATATTTTAAATATTTTGATACATATTTTTTTTTATTTATTGAGGAATATAAACAGCATTTACAATAATCTACTTAAAATATTATAAATAATTCACACACAAGTCAATAAAGTTTTCACAATATATTTAATACACACATGATAAGCGGGTAGTTGTCGATCATATGCAGTAAATATTTTATAATATCATTAATCTTACTATGAGTGTTGTATTAAAATCTAAGAGAGAAAAATAAATTCTAATAATTATAAATATTAATTTATTTGTTTTTTAGCTTTTATTAGAGATTTAAATTGGTTTAAATTATATCTATAGATCAATAGGGCTATGTTTATGAATATATGAATTACAAGCTCGAATTAAGTATCTATTCTTTGCATATTTGGTTCCAACAATTGGCACTTCTAAAATGGTATGGAGCGAAGAAGTAGAGCGAGCGAAGCTCTCTATGACACTTCTCTGCATCCTTTGTGCAAGCATCAATTAAAAAGGGTATATCTGTAAATTTAAAAATTTTGCACACTGATAGGCATCAGTCTGGTGGTGGTTTTTTTTTTTTAAAAAAGAAAAATTAAAAAATGTAATAATGTATCTCAAATCGAAAAAAAGTTGAGGACAGAATTCGTCGCTGTTTTGTAAATGCATTTTCGGTGTTGTTTTGCACCTCGCTTCTTTCAGTATGCTAAAACATAACGAGATTTTGTGAGCGCAGCGAGTCAAATAGAGGTATGGTTCACGCTCCTAATTAATTCGTATATTGATTCTTGGACAACGTAGTAAAACTTAACTTAACAAATATGGAGAATCAACCAAACTATGTTATGACATTTATACAAGTGTCAGATCATAGAGAAGTATAATTTATCTCACAATAGGCGGATGTGAGTGACGTCACGAGCTGACACTAACAGACTGGTGGTTTATATTCTGATCACGAGGGTTGGTTCGTGCTGTAATTATTATAATTAAATAAACAAATTATATTTTTATTTAAATATAATGATTATATTAATGTAAGCTTTTACTTATCTTTAAGTAATTTCAGTATGTTGTGAGAACAGCCAGTCTTAAAGTAATGAGGTGCCCGCGAGGTCAATAAAGTAGACGGAGGGTGTCTCCCCCACACAGGGTATTTTTTCTTAAAGGTGACGCCTGCGCACCTGCGACATAGACTTACAATATAACAGAAGAGACACACTACAAATATAGTAATAAGTTCATATTAATTTACTAAAATTAAAATACTATTTAGGAAGAAATAAATAGTCTTAGAATGATATGATTTTTCATAAATAAAATTTAATTTTGATTTAAAAAAAAAAGATTGTGAAAACCTTTTTACTTGGTTTCTTTTATATATTTTCATTCGACAAAACCAAAGGCTTTTTAAAGCACACTTCAATATTCTTAACTATTCAACTATTCAAACAATTAATTTTGTTGCACAGTTCATTGACCTCTGAAAACCAGTAAATTAGTTACTTTTTTATACATAGGTGTGTATATAGACATTATAGTTAAGATAAAAGTTATTATTATTATTATTGCTAAATTTAATTCGAATTAATATATATTTTTTGTCACTTCTATACTCTAACAAGACCTTCAACCTGCGCACGCGACCCTTTCTCAAGACAGTTGGTGACCGTTGTACCGTTGATCATCTATCATTTATGCCTACATATATACGTACATATATGTGTAATACGTGTATTTAATTCATCTTTATGTAATACCACCTGACCAGTGCCGACTACATTTTGGTAGTTTCTCTTTTAGTAAAATTTAAAAAACTTTATGAGACATTTAGTTATACCATTAAAAAAAAATTAAACTATGAAAAAAAAGTTTCAACCAATTCTGCATTAAAATAGAAATAAAATTTAATTAATAATTACTTTAAAAATTTAATTAAAAACTTTTTATAAACTCTTAGCTGGATTTCACAGGACTCATTGGCGCAAAGTTTTTTTTTTTTTTTTTAATAATTACAGTCCTTTGTATAATAACATCAAATTAAAAAGTATATATTAATCTTTAAAAAAAACATACTTTAAGACAGGAATATATAATAAATAATTTTAAGGCTCTCTACAAATACTAAAATTTTAAATTTTTCTTTTGTTTTGTTAAAAAGCCATCAAATCTTGTTCCTTGTTCACTTTTAAAAAAAAATCAATTAAATTAAAACCTATTTATAAAACAACTGACAGCTTTCGCGCTATTGGCTCGAGATTTAAAAAAAGAATCACGTTCAAATTTCGAAGATAATATTATCTCAGTTGCGTCTTGGAGCGAGACGATCCTGCAATAGAAAGAGAAATACAAAGAAAGCTGTAGTATGAGAGAGATACAAGATCCGTATAAGCGGCAACGTCGCGTCCACCAATCGCCGGACGTTCAAACTTCGATCATCTTGTTTTATTTTCCACTTTTGTTGTTACCATTTACAACTTGCGCGTTGCTTTTTATTATCGCGACATTTTGGTACACTTCAGTTTTTAGCGATGTTTTAGTGTATTGTTTACAATATTGTTTTATGTATACTTATATTATAAATGATGTGATATAGGAACAAAGTTAGTTAGGTCAAATTCTTAAAGTATTTTTCTTTTTTTAACGAGTAGAAATAATTTTCGAAGATGTATAATATAAGGCACATTTTTAATGAAAACTTTTGCTGAAATGATTAATTAACCAGTGACAAAGAGCGCCGTCGCGCTACTCTCGCTAGTTGTGACAATGCCAGCGTCGCGATAGCGCTCCTTTTAACAGTTCACTCTGTTTCTGTAATTTACTTGTCTATAAATATGTAGTCTTCTGAAGAGAATGTTGAAAAAATTATGAATATTGGTATATTGTAACGGAAATGGTGAATATTTGTCCTGTACAAATGCACTTGTAAAAATGCACTTTTTTTATGGCATTTTTATCATATAATAGTAAAATATGTATGGCACTAAAAGGGTTGTTTGCAATTTCATAATATATAGAGTTTGTAAAAATTAAAGTTTTTCTAGGGCTGACAAATATAAAACTATGTATATATTATTTGTTACGATTTCTCACAATAGAAGATACATTTAACAGAGAATATATTTAAAAACCAGTTTAAAATAGTTCAAAGGCTGATAAGAGATCCAGTGAAGTGTGGAGACGCTGATAACAGCTTCCTCTGGCAATTAACATTTACACGTGGAGTTGTCTCCGTGAGACTTCATAGTGTTGTTTAAACTAGCTTATATACATGTATTATAATATTATTTTTTATATTTAGACTAAAAACTGATCTATTTTTTATAAAAACATTGAACTTTTAATCAGTTTTCTGAGTCAAATTTGTATGGATTGAGTTTCTGGAAAAAAAAGAAAGACAAAAAAAGCAATAATTATTCTGTCGTATAATAAATTGAGTAAAATTTCTTATACTTAATAGTCAAGGCTGGTGCAGACATTATTTTTTTGTACAGTATTAAGTATAGCATAAACATTACGAAGCACAAAGGCATCTCGTATGAGGTCACACGGACCCTCGCTCCAGCAGACCGTGGAGATCTTGTTCCCACCTATCTTGGATCTTTTACCCCATGGTAAAAACGTACGCGACAGATGGACAAGAAAACACTTTTATATATTAAGAGTATGTACTTTATAATATATATTAATAAGCTAAGGATGTATGTTAACAACATTTCGTAATAAAACTATAAAAAATTTATCAATTTCTCACATAAATTACAAAAATAAATAACAATAGATAGTTATGTCTTATAAACAGCTTGATATTATAGTAACCTAATTGATTTTATAAAAAGCGTCAGCCGCCATTTTGTTTTCTTGTCGAGGTATGGCGCAAGGTCCTGAACAACCAGACCGTAGATCTCGTGTTGAGGAAATGTCGCTAAAGGGGGAATATTACTGAGTTATTTATAACAGTATTTTTAATGGTTTTTCATATTGGTTTATATTTTGACGTTCTAATATTTTATAAACTTCAAATATTAAAATGTTTTTCAACATAAGTTAATATCGAATAATTTTATGTAATACTCACTAATAAAATAAGGCTTTGAAAGGTTATTTTGTTACTTTTATTTCATTTTTTTATCTTCTATATTATATGCTTTTTAGTTCTTTCGTTCTACATCTATAAATGAAATTGGTAGAACAAAACACAAAATCATTAACCAGATTTAAATTTCTCATCATGTCATATCATATCATAAATTTGTTACAAAGAACGATATCACAAAAATGTAAATTTAATTTAATTTTTGATACATTTAAATTTTGAGTTAATTTTCGTTACAATTGTTATATATCTACCATATGTATATTAGCACATGAGCGGAAGCAGAGTTAGATAAAATACCTGTTTGTTAGTTGTTCAGTGTTTCGCATTATAAGAGATGTGTTGTCACGGAGCCACTCGGCTGTGAAGACATGAGGCTTGAGGGACATCCTTCCCGACTTACTAAATTGCTACCATCATATTTCAGAACAGCCTAACCAACAAACAATACATACATCCCAAAAACACCTTATTATATAGACATAAGGTACATATTTAATTATTAGGATAATTTCTTTTACCATCAAGTACGTGGGAAAATATATGGAATATATTACAAGATATCTCTTCGGTTGAATGCGCTCGATACATTTAGATATTAACCAATGGTTCCTATTGTAATGACCGCACTACACTTGCTCAAATAATCAATAATATTTATATGGTATATTTATTATATTATAAAACGTGTAACCCCCTTTATTTAACCCTTTTAATGCCAAGGAGCGCCGTCGCGCTGCTCTCGCTAGTGAAAATGCCAGCGTCGCGATAGCGCTCCTTTTCACAGTTTATGTTTGTGTAATTTTCTTATCAATAAATATGTATTATTCAATTTCTTTGTTTTTATTATCATAGTATAAAAACTTCTGAAGAAAAACTTGAAAAACATATGAATATTGGTATATTGTAATTGAAATGGTGAATATTTGTCTTGTTCATATAAATTATTTATAAAAATGCACTTTTTTAATGGCATTGGTAGCATATATTGGTAAAATATGTATGACATTGAAAGGGTTAATGCGGCATTCGTTCAGAAACCAATACACAATGCACTTTCCCAAAAACGAATTCCAAAATGGCGTCGAACCATATATATTTGATTAGTATTCTCATCGCGCTGTGATCTCTGAATACGCAGAATCTGTATACAATAGGTGAAATCGACTCTGTTCTGAGAGCTCCGCTCCAGGATAATGCCATACCTGACACCTCCACTTCGTTTTATTTGTATAACTAGCTTCATCTCGCATCTTCGCTCGTATTTTGGTTACCCTTTTGTAAATATTAAAAAAACTTTTACGAAGGATACCCTTAATTCTGGTATAATTTAGTCAATTTATATAAAACTATAATTAACGTTAATTAATGCGCGTTTAAACATTCCTCGGGATTCATAATCTATTGTACGGTTTTTTTCAAGTTTATTTCATTCAGACAGACAGACAATCAAGGTACTTCATTTAAAAATAATAAATATATTTATTTAATAAGATAATAATATATACTTATACATATTTTGGCACATAATTATATATTACATTAGATTATACAATTTATCATAGTATTAATCAAAATGAGTTGTTTTTATAAAATGTATCTCACGTTCCTAATAAGTACGTATAAAAGTAAATAGCAAAACCGAGTTTTACGACTTTTTGGAATCGATGCACCGTAAAACCGGAATTCCCGGACATTTTCCTTATTCTTAGAAAGATTGACTTCAATCCAGATAATGTGATAGTGATCGTTAATTGTTTTACTTTCAGATTACGTGTTATCTATTTTAGTAATTCAGTGACATAAGAATTATTTATATTTATTAGTGTTTTTCGTTTCCATATACATACTTATATATTTTTAGAATACGAAAAATTTTATATTATTCGTTATTTAGACACAAGCAATAATTTTTGAAATTATATAAAATGATAATGTTTTTCTATTAAAATAAACTAGATTACTTACCATATATATATATATATATATATATATATATATATATATATATATATATATATATATATATACATAGTTTTGATATCAAAAACCGAAACGCATTAGATTTTAGTAATTTCGAAAAAGACAGATAAAAAAACTAATTATTTAATGTAGGTAGAAGTGATTTTTTTTTTCAATTTTATTTTTAAGTTTGTACTTATTATACCAAAATTGGGCCTTTTTTAATTCTACCTAAAGATGTATAGAACAGAAACAGAAGGAAGTACAGTAAATATATAATGAATCTACTTTTAAAATTAAAACTATCATTATATATATCTTCATATATCTGTGAAAACTAATATTTACTTTAACATAAATATACGTTCACATCAGCCACAAGGATGAGATAAAATATTGATAAGAGATAATGATATGTCCTTGAAGTTGAAATTAATAATCGATCCAGATCCAATTTTTGAAAGATTGAAATGGATAGCCGTAATCCTTTTCACTGTTAATGCGTTCATGAATGTATTGGGAAACATCTTTCATGGCATCCATCTAGGATTGTAGATCGATTATTGGTTTCATCAATGGGTGTAAGTAAACATAAAAAACAGTTCATAATAGATATCCATTGATTTAAGATTTATCTCATTATTTTCTTAAGCTATTATTATCAATTCCTTCTCTACTACTATTACTAATAAATATATTACTATAATTCAGTTGTATTCATGGAATATTTAGTACAAATCATATATCTTTAATAATTTTATGGATTGTCAAGAAACACCTACAAATAATAAAAACCTAAATATTCCTTCATGTGAGAACCCCGACATTATATTTAAATTAAGAACGTACTTTCTTTTATATTGACAAACTCAATAAGCATAATACTCGTTTTACAGAAATATAAAATAAGAAGTATAAATTATTTCGTAGCTGTACTAAGAATAGTAAATAAATCTATAAATCAAATATTGATTTTGTATCGTTCATCTGTTATCTGTTATCTACACTTGAGAGTTGAGAGGAACGTTGTACCTCACTAGATAATCTAATACTAATAATAACGACTTACTTTTGGTTTATCTTTCAAGTATATTCATATATTTTTTAAAAAATTTTTAGTCCTTCAGAACACAGGCAAAGGCATTTATACGACGCAACCTGGACACATTTAATTAAAACTGTCAACTGTAGTAATTGTCACCTAATTTTTTTTTAATTTGCTAGAGGCAAACTTTTTACATCCGAAGGTTATCGACAAATGAAAAGATAATTTGTATATTCGCGTATATATTTTTTTATTTAAGTTTTTAGTCCTTCAGGAGACAGGCAAAGGCTTTTACACCCCAGGACACATATTAAATAAAAACTGCCAACTATGTTAAATTTCACCTGTTTTTTTTTTGCGAAAGGCAAAGGTTTTATAACCATAGGTTATTTACTAATGAAAAGATTATAATATAAAAAAAGAATATGTATATTCAATTATATTTATAATTTTTTTTTTTAGTTTTTAGTCCTTCAAAGGAAAGGCAAAGGCAAGACACCATGCAGCCCGGATGCATATATTTAATTAAAACTGTCAACCATTCTAATTGTCATCTTTTTTTTTTAATATGCGAAAGGCAAAGAGTTTTTACATCTACAGGTTATTAACTAATGAAAAGTTATAATATGAAAAAATAATAATCATTAATAATTGTATTAAATTTATTAAAAAATTATAAGAAATAACTTACTGTCGAGTATAGCGGTAGTTATTCGACTCATATATAACAGTTACTTTTCATACGGTGATTGAGACTCCCTTCCTCTTCATGTCTTAGTCTCCTGTATCCCTTTCTATTCCTCAGCGATATCGAAGATATATATAACAAAAATATATATGTACAGAAACAGATATATAAAAAAATAGCAAGGAGTTTCTCTTATTATTTATTTAAATTAAACATATATATATACACATATAAAACAATGAACTCATCGGCCAGACAGTACAGATTGTATCTCGTTTAAGATGCTCAAGTCATTGCGAATTCTTCTCGCTGGGTTCTATTACGTACTAACTAAAAAAAATAAAAAGCTATTAAAAAAATTCGACACACACATGTCATTGTAAAACTAAATTTTCGTGCGTAAAATTTTTCTCATTGAAGTTATTAGGATTTTAGTTTTTCCGTGATTATTCTTCAACGACATCGAAAATTTGAACAATTTTTGAAACCAGCACCAGATTGCTGTCTATCAGTGTGCAAAATGTGTGTGTGTGTGTGTGTGTGTGTGTGCAAATTGAAATTTTCGGATATACCATTTTTGATCGATGCTTGCACAAAGGATGGAGAATAAAATAATAATGATAATACGTCATTTCTATTTCCATCTTTACATAACATCGCCTGATTTTAATATCATTGATAAGTCAATAAGTATCAAAGAGTGTCTCTTTGTATTAATCAGCCGCCATGTTGTCTACATCGATGTTCTATTATAAGTAAGTATATGTTTTTATTATTTTTTTTAATTAATTATGAAAATGCCAAAAATATATCCAAAATTAAAAAAACCTTATCTATAACTAAGCTGAGTAAAACAATACTAAAAGTAACAAAATTAAATTATTTGTTTTTTATTGTATCCTGTCACCAAAATACGTCCCACGCTTCTCGCTTTATACGAAATAATTCGTTTTTTAATGCGATTAGAAAAAAAAATATCAAAAAAATATACCCCCATAAGTAAAAAAACCTTATCCATAACTAAACTAATATAAATAAGTCTAATAGTAATAAAAAAATCAAAATTATATACATATATATTTTTTCGTATGTCACCTTAATACGTTCCATACACACATACATTAAATTCAAATCCGTCACCAAAATTTAACATTGGAATTCAAGACAATGCGAGTAAAATTACAAGCAGCTTACGAGATATCTCAAATATATTTATAATATATAAGTTATAAAACAAACAGACATACATAATAATAAATAATTAAGTAATATCTAAATTAATAAATTAAGCATGTACCTCAAGTTATGATAATTTTCCTATTTTTTACGTTATCTCGTGCTGAGCCTCATCAAAATGGGCGCCGCATGTGAAGCCAACGTCCTATGCTTCCGTAGTTTAAGATGTTTCTTTTTTAAATACACAACGAGTGTTATATAATTTATTGGGCATTTATTTGATTAAGTTTTTATTAGATAATAAATACGTTTTAAAAATAACATTATTAAAGTAATTTATGTACGTAATGATGGTGACATACACACAAACGCACACAAACGCACACATACACACACACACACAACAAACGAACATCAACTCACACAGAACGCACTTTCAAACCTCACAAGAGCATCGTTTTATGTATTTATTATTATATTCATAATGCTTTAAAAATATATTTAGTATAGTTTAATTGTAACCAATGAAAGAAAGATGCACCCAATACGAGTCACAAAACTGGTACAGGGACCCTTGTGACTTATTTATACTAATATTATAAAGATCTTCGAAACTACTGAATGGATTTGTAAAATTCTTTCTGGTTATGATAAGCAGGTTAATTGAAGCTATACGCTATCTAGCATTAGAATTCTGCTTCTAATTATCATAAATAGTATAAAAAATCGTTCGTCCGCGAGTAACACTAAGTTAAGTATACACGTTCGAAATGGATAAAAACATTTTTTTTGTGTTTAGAACTATACTGTACCATACTATATCTAAAATATTAAATATATTGGTTGAGTCTGTCCACTGCAAATAAATTAAAAATATCATATTATTTATTACGTTACATTTAAGCTTTTAAGAACCATGATTACTACTATATGTATTAACCTCACTCACGTAATTACTAACGGAATTTGTCCGACTTTTCAAACCCATTCGGGATCCCTATTCATGAGCTCTGAGCACAGTAGTTCACGCCGTGAATTCGAAATGCTGGGTTTATCCAGGCTGTATAAAAATAAATAAGTATAAATTGTAGCTATGTTATTATATGAAATCATTTTACACTGTAAGTATATGATAAAATAATAATAATCAAATTGACAAATTCTGTCAATGTCCTGTGTATGAATCAATATTATATGTGGTTTAGTTTGGAATTGCCTGAGTGAGTAAAGACATACGTCAGTGTCCTAAATACTTACCTTACATGAAGATCACTGAGAATGACGGTCATACGTTTGCATTATTATGAATTATATATTTCATTCATGAACATGACATGACAATAAATTAATTTAAATTTAGTACAAATGAATATATAATTTAATAATTATTTTTTCATTTTTGATATTCTTTTATAAACAAATAATTATTTAACAATTGTTTGTTAATTTTTTACAAAAGTGTGTTCTATTTTTACAAAATAAGTACATAGATTATCACAAGCGGTGAGTCACTTCCTCTCGAAGTGTTGATTACAAAACGTTCGAAATTTGAATTTCACGAGGCGCTAGAACTGCGTCAGGTTTCCTTGAAATATGCGGAATTAATTGAGTTTTATTTTAAAATGCACATGTGTTTAGATATATTTAACACGACAAAAAAATTGCTTAATTGGAAAATGTATTTCTTGAAATTAGATATAGAACAATTATGAGTTTTTATTTATGAATAAATAATACATTTTCCATATTGTAATGAAAACTCTATAATCATTATTACTAATAGTATTTTTATTGTATATTATGATTATATATTCTGAATAAATAAGATTAAAAAACTTAAAACCTAAATAATTTAAGACATTGTAATTCCATTCATCCGCGCACGATCTCACAATCAAAACACATTCCTTCTTCTTCGAAACGAATGAATGGATGCCCATTCACTCACATTCAATGATCGACTCGGATAACTGTACTTCTTGTCTATCAACAATGACCACATTTACCAGACCCGTGGTAATGTATTGGCAACCTCTGATTGTATTGGTGATGTTAATGAGGAGGGGGGTGTGGAAGGTCAGCTTGAAATGGTATTATAAGAGGATATTTTGATTCAGTCACCGTCGCCGGCTTCCGCGAAGTGTACGTAATAAGAATGAGGCTTAGAATGACCAGCGGTGTAATGATCTTAAAATATTCGGTGTAAGAGAAAATATTGCTTTAAATTCAAACGTTATAACTTCTTATACTTATTAGTAAAATAAATTTAAATACTTAAAATTAATTTATCTACATGAAAATATTCATTGACATATCAGACACCATTTGGTTAAGAATATTCATTAAGAATATGAAATGAAGAGTCAAAACAAAATGTCACGTATATTTAAAGTTTAAAAGTTTGTTCGTTTAAACGCGTTAATCTTCAAAAAATTCTGATCTGATTATGATCTGAATCTGAATCTGATTATGATAGGCAAGTACATGAGGAAGGCTTTTAGTTTATTTATATATATTAATAGCAAATAAAATCAGGTAAAACCGCGAGTAAGAGCTAGTATTATAATAAGTATTTAATAAACAGCTTATGATATCTCAAACCATCGAGTTCTGATAATCCATCAAAGGAATAAACAAACAATGCTCTGAGTCTTCACCGCGCCCTTCCTAGTTCCAGTCAGTGTTATGACCAATACCAGACGTCATAATATCTTCTAAGTGGGTTAGGTTATCTTGATAATAGTCGATAATTTGTCCAGTAATCTGTATTTGTTAAGCACTCATGAGTTTATTATCAAGATCTTAGTAAACTGTTCGATTGAAACTAAAATATTTTTTTAATAGCTCCCGTTCTAGAGAAACCAAGAGCGCGAATAAGACCTCAATTTTAAATCTCTGCGCTCGCAAAATCTCGGTATGTGTTATCATATTGAGCGAAGCGCGGTGCAAACAGTTGCATTTACAAAACGACAACGCATTGTGTAATCAACTTTTTTTCTTTTTTTTACAAGATAAATATTCGCGTAAAATATTATTCCAATTAAAATCTATTGGCTTTTAGTTTTTCGTAATTATTTCTCAACTACTTACATCGAATATTTGAAACTTTTTTTAAAGACACAATTGATTGATGCTTGCTCTATAGATGCAGAAAAGTCTCTCATAGAGAGAGAGCTTAGACCGCTCCGCTCGCATGACTCCAGAATGTCTGTGTCGCTTGAGGTTTCACAAACAGAAATGAAACTGTTCAATGTGGGAATCGAACCCACGAGCAGCAGCAAAGCCACCACTAGACCATTCAACCCCTAATTGTGTTATATAAATTATTCACTCGTAGCTGATATCAATCTCCTGTCACTTTTCCGGCTACTTTTATCTTACTAGGAATTATTGTTTCGACGGAATTAAATTGAGGCACACTTTTCCTGCTACGGCATTACTTGAGTAATTTATTACTTGTTCTATGACCAATGATAATTACTCAAATTGTTTTTTATTTATTTATACATATTAATAACAGGTAATTTTTGATTCGACGTATGTAACGACATATAGCATAGTTAAATTAAAAGTCCCGGATTCGATTTCAGTAATGAAATCTTAGCACAAATGTCATGAAGAAAATATTAGAGAAAATTTATTTTCGTAACTCGTGTATTGCTTCTTGAATATATAAATAATTGAAGAATCCGGTTTCTCAAAAGTTAATAAAAAATATTTTGGCATCAAACCTTAACTATGATTGGTTGATGGCGTGATAAACAACCAATCACAAGCCCTGCACGTGCGACAAATATTTTTTTATAATTATTTTCCCAGAACATGGAATTGAATTTGGAACATAATTATATTGAATTTTAAAACAGATTTTCAGGAGACATTGAAATTTTTTTTTATCAGATTTCTTAAGAATTGAATTAAAAACAGTTTTATTTCACATTTTTTATTACTAACATAAGTGTGACAAACAAACATACATACATATAATAGTTAATTGCTTGATGTTTTGTAAAATGTACCTAAACTGGGACATTCGCAGAACATCTATCTAATCTTGTGTTTTAAAATGTATTTTAAAGTAATATATTATCAGTGGGTGAAGACGTGAAGATATCTTGGTACTGTTATTATTGATTTTGCCGAATCCTGATATCATATCTGTAATCTGTATGGTAGCGAAGTAGGTTGGACCACGGCTTATGAGGTTTAGATTGATTATTTTTAAGTATTAAGGTAAATATATATAAGACTAGGTGTTATTTGCGGTTTCATTCGCGGATTAACCATTTTATTTACTATTATCATAACTAACAGTAGGAGCAGAATACTGTAGCTGCCTATCATAATCAGAAACAATAATTCAAAACGATCTAGGAGTTTCAAAGATTAGCGCGTTCTACCAAACTAACAAACAAACCAGTCCGCCATATAATATTGTATTGTATAAACACATACACTACTTCAGCGACAAAAAACGATACAATTTTGAATGGCTGTTCTCATTTTGATGAAACGAGCTAATTATCTAGATAGTCATTATAAAATCGTATCTTTATCGTTTTAGGATAAAAGATTCCACAAGAAAACAGATAGACTTCAACATAATAACTCCTTATTTTTACGCCCATATATTTCTTATTAATATTTTTAAGAAAAACATTATGATTGTAATGTATATAACACATGGTCACAATGTCATGTGTGTGATATATAAAACATGAAAAGAATATTTGTATTTTCATGTTTTACATGTTTTAATTATTAGGATTTGGTATAATTTTTTTTTTTTAAATCAAAAAAGACGATTCATCCCTTTTCGGTTTGATTTCAATTTTGTATGTATGCTTTGGATGTATTTTTGTGTGAAGATTCTAATAAAGAAGATGTACAGTTAGTCAGTTCTGCTTTATGAGTATGTCAAAAACACACAGACAATTCCGACAATTGTTAATTATATTAGTAACTTCAAAAACTTAAAGATAATTTGAAGATGGTTTGAATATTGCTTGAATTTGGGATATGGATACCTTCTTGGGTAAACGCTTCCTCCATCTTCTTCCAGGTTTCTCTCCCTTGCTCTAACATCATGCAATCCTCTATATGTATCCTCAGCCCAGCATCTACTTCCTTGCCAACCTACGTAGGTGTGGTGCGGTCGGCCTGCCTTCCTCTTTCCTGTCGATTTTTCTATCTTGTTTTGTATATAGTCATGTTATTAAGTTTGTTTTAAGTTATTTGCTGGCTTACACTTTTGCTGATTGGGTCTGAATTTGCATATCTAATCCTATAAGTTAAAAAACTCTTATAAAAGTCATCAAGTTTCCGTCGTGTCTATGTGATATTTTCCATACAAAAAACAATTATTATTATCACTAGATTTAAAACTAAGTATATATCCTTAATTGGGAAAGTATTTCATTAGATCAGAATAAAATATTAAGACGGTTTTTCTTACAAAATCAAAAACTAGCTTTTCCATGAAAAAATATAAAAACCTATTACCTATACCTAGTATTAGGACAACTCATATGACGACACTTTACCTACTGTACAGCTTATTCTTACATTATTACTTATTAACTACACTGTGGCACTAATATAATAAATCCATACATAAAGCCATAGTACGGTTTATTAATCTTTCAATATAAAATAAGAAACAAAATCAATAATTCCTAAGCGACAAAGAGACTATTCTTATTTATAAACAACATAAAATCATCTTTTTTCCATTAGACATAAGGTTGATTATACTTTATATATTTTCTAGGTTCTAAAACGGAACCCCTATCGGGCGCGGCCATGACGTACCTTATCTGTTAGGTGATTCTACTAAACGTTACAATATATATATATATATATATAATAGGTTGAGTTGTTTCTAAGTTTTATAACTTATGACACACGCACACGCACACGCACACACACACACACACACACACACACACACACACACACACACACACACACACACACACACACACACACACACACACACACACACACACCACACACACACACACACACACACACACACACACACACACACACGAACACACGCACGCACGCACACACACACTAACAAACATACACAATTAGTGCCTGTAATATTTAATTTAAGAATTAATTTATTTTGCTATAATTATATTGTTATGAAAGATCGGAGTCTTCTAACACAGATAATTATATTATTGTTAAAAGAAGACTTCTACTTTGTTGATATTTATGACTGTTTGAAGTTGAAATAAATTATTATTATTATTATTATATATATAGTTTTAGTTAGTTAGTTAGTTATTTGTGTTATTTTCTCAGAATGACCCGAGCTTATCAGAGGTTACATTACCTTCCTTGCATCTGTTATCATCTAATCGTTTATTCTAACTCAGAGTTATTTCTAAGTTATTCAATATAATACAATATAGACAATATAAACAATTTGTATGTTTATAATGGTCAAGTTACGATTTTTTGTAAGAAATATTTAAATATGAAAAATTTATTTGGACATCTACAGAATCAGACGCATAATATAATAAATATTTTAATAAAAATCTCATATACATATTTTTAGGTTCAGTCTGATAATTCTGATGCCTTTGAAACGATTTTCGTATTTTAGAACTAAAATTACTTAAGAATTATTTGCTTTTTCATTCTTTGTTTTACATTATGCTGTATGAAACAACACAATGATAGAACCTTATATCAATGTAAGTAATTAAATTAATATCTGAGAAAATTACCTTTTGCAAAACAATATTATCTACAATATTTAACATTTTTATGTAGTTTGTGTTTGGAAATACACACGAATAACATTGTATTAAATACTGCTACGATTTTCGTATTATTTCGTATTATTTAAAATCGTTTTTACATTTCCAGTATTATCATTTTACTCAGAATATATTGGCTTCAAAATATATACGCTCGAAGAAATTCTAGAATGTTTTGAATTCAGTCTCTGACGTGGCGTTCTCCCCAGAGCAAATCGATTTCGTTCGACTATTAGAATAATGTCATAACGCACATCATTCAAGGGACTGTCGCTCTTAAATACTTAGCAACCTTGACCACAAGGACGAAAACCGCTTGCACACTGCCCTGGCTTTTCCCTAGGAACCATCTTTGAATGTTCCATGTTTAAATTGTTTTATCATTCTATACTAAACAGAAAAAAATAAACTTTATCGGATACTAAACAAGGTTCAAAATAAATAATATATGTCCTGTTTGAGAGAATCGATCTCAATTTTAGTTCAGCTTTTAAATAACATAAGTGACATTGTAATCTGTTAAAGAAAACTATACTTTAAACCAGATAATCTCTAAGAAATTGAGTTCAATTTCGCTTGCAGTTGTTAATATAGGGAGTACTGGTGTATCTCTGCAGGAATAAAATGAGATCGCATACTATTCGTCGTAGAGATGCTATTGGTTGAGATTTTGAGAGGGAAAATTGAAAGGAGTGTTCTATGTACTGTCACTTACATTATATATTTTATACTCAAGCAAAATCAAATCTAAAATACATAGAGTATAAATCGGCCTTAATAGATTAATATTATTATTATTTCACTACTCAATAACACTCTAAAGATTAATTTAAGCGATGAAACCATACAAGTGACTTACAAAGCGTATTTTGGCGATATATTAAGTTTCGTAATGACCGCCATGACACTTTTATTTAGATGAAGTATTTAAAGACGTTTTTTATACTTACCAATAATATAAGTGTCAATTCGGCGTATTGCTTACAAATATTAATATTATAGAGTATAAGGTTAACTGAATATCCACCCCTATACAACCTCTAACAAAAGGCTTGTTCCTTTGTTCCTTTCTTATCGTTCCTCAGTTGAAAAATGCAATAATAAATAACGAGAAAACTTATACATTTTCCATAGAACCAAAATCGTTTAAATAAAACTTGATAGTAATATTCATTCTTGCTTTTTATTCTCAAACCTTAATTTTCTTAAAATGATTCGTCATCTCGTATTTTCGGTGCCAGGCGCTAACTTCCCCCCAGGGTGTTCTTGGAGTAGAGGGTGGGGAAGGGGGTGTTAATTAATATTGGAGTTCCTCCGTGCCTTCACTGCAGGTTTTCTCATACAAAGAATGTACATTTTTTAAATTTACTATTGAATTTATATGACTTTGTTTGTATTATATATTTTTTATTACTTAGCTATCTATTCTCATTTATATAATAAATTAAATTATTTGTGTAGATACTCTGGAATTCTCGAAAGCTAATTAAAAAAAAAAAAAAAAAAACAAGATTGTCTGTTCATCATTCTGATTGGTTGTTAGCAAGATCAACAGCCAATCACAGCTGTTGAAAGTGTACTTAAATAATTTCTATTCGAATCATTCTTACAGAAACCGGAAACGAGTTTGAAAAAAAATATTTAAGTAGAGAATACTCATTCCAAATTAAAAAAATTTAAATTCGTGACAATGATGATTCTTTATATTATAAAGTAATTGAGAACATTAAATTGTATAACTGTCCTCTGGTGTGTCTTTTTGTTCGTCTTTTTACATATATCTGTACTAGATTTTACATAAAAGTATAGTAATAAAGTTAATAGAAAAAATCTTGCCATATGAATTGGGATGCCAGACAAAGTCTGGGCGTGTTGGTAGTGAAGCTAATTCCACTTAACAACTAGACAGGCCCATTTTTTTGCGTGAATCGTAACAAACCAGTACATTACAAAAGTGAACAAAAAAACTATGAAACTAGTTCATATATTGCGTACGTCCTCAATTATTACGATCTAATAAACATTCATAGATATTACAAAATATATTGGAATTTTATTTGATTGCTAAAGACGATACATTTTATTGTATAAAAAAAAATTAAAAAAAAACATAAAAAAAAGTATCATTACTTTTATATTAACATCGATTTACTCTAAAGAAAATATTATTAATGTAAATATAAATTTGCCACAGATATATTTTTCATATATACTTATATATAAAAAAAACAAATTTTAAAAAATATATATTTTTTTACATATATTAACATCGTTATACTCGATTAAAAAAAATTATGAAAATGTAATAAATATAAGATATATCTGAAAAACCACACCCATTCGGGAAATTCAATCCGAGATTCAGAACGGCTTCACGATCAATAGTCTCGCGTCCTTGTCTCGCGGGATCACTCTCCACCACCACCTTGTAACTAACGACATAAGGACTGTAATACAATGACACGAAACATAACTAGACTTTTCGTTTATTTTCTTTGTGTTGTATGTGTGAAGCTTTTTTACACACACAAGTGCACTTAAGTACACGTATATATTTTTCGTTTATTTTCTTTGTGTTGTATGTGTGAAGCTTTCTTACACATACACACACATATATATACACGTATATATGCATGTGTATGTGCTTTAATGTTATTTTTCAATTATTAATATCAGATTGAAGTAAATGTTAAAATAATGTAGCTGATAAAATATATTGTAAAATAGATAATATTTATTAAATCTAGAATTATACAAATTCCTATATTTTCACGAGAATCTTTTCAGAAGTTTCATACGAAAACAGTCATAATATTTTTAGTTACGGATACAGCTAAAAGTCTCTCGCTTGACTAATTATGAGTATATTTTGTAATATATCACGAGTTCTTAAATACAAACATACAACACCAGTTAAGTAATGATAGTTGCGTTCCGCGGCGTTGCATTTAAATGACTTTATGATGTTAAATATTTAATTTGTATTTTTTTAAATCAACACATTAATTTGTATACATTGTCAAAAACGGTCAAGTTTCAGCATTGTATATCAAGAAAGTGAAGAACAAACATACAAGAATATATATATGTATAATAATGTGTTTAAATATACAAAAACTTATGGAAAAATGTATGGAGAACTAACAAACAAGAAAATATTACTTGTATATATAAATAAAAGAAAGTACGTATTTCATATAAGAAAGTATTAAATATTTGATGGTATAGTTCGTGAGTTTGCAATTTAAAAATGTTAATAGTTTCGCGCGGTGAGTTCATTGTATGCAAACGAGTGACCCCTGCTCTGTGGACTCGACGATACACTCAAACTATATATTATTTCACGCCTTTCTCATTTACAGACATATTATGATTTATAAATCGATAATTTCGATAAAATCTATATTTCAATAATCGATAAAGTCGGTAAATTAAAAATGTTTGTGCCATATTAGTTTTATTTTCTCCCCCAGTTCTATATATTTCTAAGATATTTAATATTATATTATTATAAATTTATTGTATTATATAAGTACAATTAATTAATTATGTAATGGCGTCTATAAGAAACATTGTCTATTTAATACTTATAAAACTGTTTTACTAGCTATTTTATATATATTCATAATTTGTATGATCTGTCGGTGGTAATTATTGAAATAATTAACAATTGATGCTACTACGTCTGTATAAATTATTATAATACCCCCTTAACAAATATATATACTATTTTTTATAAATTAATTCAAACTAACAAGAATACAAGAAAATTCTAAAAAGAGAGAAAAGAAAAAAAATATTAATTTCGCGGCATATTGACAATTACAACATGACAGTTGTAACAGTTAACTTTTTTAAAACAAAGTAGTCTACAATCGCATATTATAAATCCTAAGTATTGTAATTATTACGCTATTCAGGCGTCACGGTGGTGGAACTGAGATTGAAAACTACGTTTAACGTAACGTAACCACGTATTTTTCACGGGCAGCTGGTTATATAGTGAAAAGCGATAGTTTTTTTTTATACTAATATGCTATTTAATGGTTTGTTAGTAAATGACTTGCAATATATATATTATGTAAACACTATCTTTAGCGAGTGAAGCTCTCTATGAGAGACTTCTCTGCATCCTTTGTGCACGCATCAATCAAAAACGATATATCCGAAAATTTTCAAATTTTGCACACTGATACACATCCGTCTGGTGGTGGTTTTAAAAAAATCAAACATTCGATGTCGTTGAGGAATAATCACGGAAAAACCAAAATCCCATAGACAGAATGCGTCGATATTTTGTAAAAGCAACTTCGGTGTTGTTTGAGATTTTGTGAGCGCAGCGAGTCAAATTGAGGTCTGGTTCGCGCTCCTAGTACATATAAAAGACATATTTGTAAGTTGATACCACATGATACATACAGAAGTTTAGTGTTTTTTTAGTATTGATTCTAGTGTTGACTCTTTTTACAAATTTTTTAGACATAACTTACTCCACGGTTTAGTTTTAATATTAGATTTACATTGAATTTATATAGCTTAAAAAATATATATATTATCTTATAAATAAGAAATGAAAAGTATATAGAAGTTAAAGTCTTAAGAATATATAGAAATTTGTAAATTTGATGAAGAAGTGATGAAAAGCTTGTTATTTTTTATTTAACTTACTAATAAAAAACAATAAAAATGTATTGTCTTCAAACATATGAAATGTAAAATAACATTACAACATGTAAGTACGTTTAATTAATTTATATTAAAGTAAAATCTTTAATTTCTAAGATAAAACACAAACAGATCATAGATAATAAGATCTCAAACAAAGCCTCTATTAAGTCTAAAAACTAATAAACAAAGAGCAATTACATCTCACGACGCGTCTTCGCATTCACAGCGGTAGTGTACGAAAAACTTAAAAAAAACATCATACATACTAAAATAAACCTTATACATACACAATAACACGTATAGTGCGTGTAAATTATATAATGGTGTGCGTGAATCAATGCGCACGCGCATGTACACCGACCAATGACCGCGCTTTCACTGTCATCCATCTTTGTTCGAATCGATTTTGATTTTAAAATTGGAACGCCAAACGGTATAGAGATTTGAAATCCAATATGGCATTTGGTACCTCTCTATCGCTGTCACGTTGTACGCATTATAATATATGTTGGTATGTCATAAATATATTAAGAAACAATGTGGAGGAGTGAGACATTACAGTATAACATTTTATTTGTTTAAATGGACAGTCATCTTTAAATGTTAAATAATATGCTACGCTACAGACATGCAGATATTCTATATATTATTTTGTAGAATGATTTTTTAATTATACAATCGGAATTTTTCAAATAATAACAACGTTTTAGCGATTTTAAATTTCTGAAGCCAGTTATTTCAGAGAAACGGAGATGAAAATTTAAAAAAATCAAAATTTGTAATATGAAAATTTAAAAAATTTCAAACATGAAAAATATTCGAAGCTAATATTTTATCAAGAGCAACCACACAGTACGAACACATATTAGCAGCACTGAGTTCCTTGTTTGTAGTGCAGTCTTAGTAGTACAGGCACAACAAGTGGAGATGTGTCCATGTTCCCATAGATGTTTACAGAGCAGCTCAGGTGTTCTTAGCCGCGGTTGATTATGCATTATTACAGGGTTACCAACACTAGGATTATGTAATAATATATAATTGCATTTAATTATAAGCGTAAGTGAGATCACTTAGTAAATATTATGAAAAATATTTATTTGGCTAAGATATAGACTTTTTTTATATGGATAAAAAAATGAAAACATTTTTTTTATATAGATTTTTTTGTTTATAAATAAAAATAAACAATATTTTTATGAATCAATCTCAATACATTTTTACAATACAGTTTAAAGTTAAATTAATTATGTATCTCCAAAAATATTCAACGAAGCAATTGAAAACAAAAACAAAAGATTATTATTTTTATTATATTCTTTTATTATAAAGTACATCCCTAACAAGAGTCATCTCACTGGTTCTAGTAAACGGCGTCGTGGGAAACAGAACATCAATTGTTATATATTTACGAACTTAATACTATTAACAATACTGTCTGTCCGTCCAAGAACATTATCACTTAATATATTTCGGGTAATATACCTGTTTCTGTACAAATTTACAATCACAAAAGGTTTTTTCTAATCACTGGTGATTGTTAATTACAGAATACCAAACGAGCTAATATTCAGATAAGTTAGAGTATTAAGAATATCTTATATTGTAGCAATTAATTACTTGTTTAGATATTATTAAATTTATTAAAAACCTTATATAATAACAAAAACCCTAAGACACAAAATGTATAGAAAATTAAACTAACATTATAAGTATGAAGAAAATTAAATTAATATTAAAAATCAAATAAATTATATTAACTTTCAATAGCTATATGATGTTGATATTAGTGTTAGAACTGAACTTAATTTTAAGGTAAAAAAGATGCTAAAAAAGAAATGAGAGCAAATGGAGTTAAGGGATAATATATGCAGGAGTG
This sequence comes from Mechanitis mazaeus, assembly GCA_959347395.1. NCBI lineage: Eukaryota > Metazoa > Arthropoda > Insecta > Lepidoptera > Nymphalidae > Mechanitis > Mechanitis mazaeus. Next base: position 19,390,982 of record OY365750.1, read on the forward strand.
AGAGAGGAACAACTTTTAAAGTAAATTCTACCTAGCGTGAGATAGGGACAAAAGACCAATGATGGACCCAAAATATATGTAATCTGTATTCTTGAATACAATTGTCGAAGATACGGTAAAAGCGAGAGATGACGCATCATAGGAGTGAGTGAGAGAAAAAACTAATTGATTAAATTCTACCTAGAGCGTGATAAGGACAGAATATTACAAACCCAATAACATATTTATAAAAAAATATTTACTTGAAAACAATTGTCGAAGATACGGCAATTAACAGAAAAGAGAGAGATGACGCGTGGAAGGAATGAGTGGGAGAAAAACTTGATGTGTCTACCTAGAGTTAGATAAAGAGAAAAAAATGAACCCATACATCCGACATTTTTTTCAAGTAAAAAAGTGAAAAAAATGTCGGAGATTAAGTTATTAATAAAACAGAGAGATAAGTAACTCATCAGACATATATTTTGTCATTTGTCATAAATTTTGTTTCATATATTTAACATATATTATATGTTCAAATACTTATTCCAGTGTTCAATGACAAGAACAAGGTTGAAAATAAATTAATATAATTAAAAGTTATTTTAAACATAAAACAATACACAGACAGATTTGTTAACTGAGGTTTAAAGTTGTCAATAATCTATCGTTATCTTAATTATTAATAAATTATTTTTACATCAATAGATATATGAAATATTACAAATATTAGAAAGATAAACGAAAAACGACTCTACATATAGATAATAGAGTTCATATAACATTGATATAGTTCTTAAAAAAACTATTATAAATTTAATTGTAATAATTATTGCTTTATTCTGCACGACTGTGGGTTGTTTTTATTCTTTGAGTAGCGGATGTAGAGTCAGAGGTCCAGGTCGTCATACATATGTAGAGCTGCTCTTTATTATGTTACATTACAAGGATATTTATCAGGTTATACAAAACAGAAAAAAAATGGCGACATTAATAAAACAAACATTTTAATATTTATAATTCATGTAATAGTAACTCAAGCCCTGGAAGATAATGTCTGATTGCGTTTTACTGACAGACACACACACACGATGTACTCCTAGAACAATAGAGTATATATAAAGAATTATTAAAATCTTTCGTCCAATTTACGTCTATTTAAAATTAACCACACACACACACACAAAAATAAATACTAAGAGTAATATATAATATATATGTTGCATGGAATTTATATATTTATATACAGGTATACATATTCAGTCCATGCAAAATATATGTACAGAGACGTTTTCACAAACCATAGAAATTTAGCCCTCGTGGTGGGCGTGACCACAGCGACATATAATCATTAAAAAACCAATAATTTCAACTTAACTCTATTCTTCATTTGTTTTTAATTCATTACACAGAATAACTAAATAGATTTTCGCGAAATATTTGTAAAACAGTAAAATTTATGTTCGCAAACGCAATATGAACCACGTTGCGAAATATCCTGAAAACACCTATTATTAATTCCGAATGACTTGCGAAGTATACAGAATTTATTTAAACATTATTACAATAAACATTATTTCATAATTCATTAATTGAGCGAAGCTCTCTATAAGAGACTTCTCTGCATCCTTTGTTCCAGCATCGATCAAAAACGGTAAAAAAAAATGTAATAATGTGTCACATCTTGAAAATAGTTGAAGACAAAATGCGTCGCAATTTTCTGAATGCAACATGCAATGTGAATGAAAACTGAGGTCTGGTTCGCGCTCCCAGTTATAGAAAAGTTAAGAAGTTTCATTAATGCCCCAAAATACATTGATATCTCTTGACCCCTGAGACATTATACATTTATAGTATAATTGAAGGACGAACACACGAACAAATTAATTTGTAATACCGAGAACTTTAAAATATAATATTTTTATCTGATGTACATGAAATCATTATGAAATCGATAGATAAGCGATAGAGAAAGTAACTTAAGTAATGAGCCTGTAAGAGGAATGTTGATGCGCTTGCGCAATGTATTGTAAAATATAAATTGAGACAGATAGGTTGAAATATTAGCGAGGCGTCAGAGTGTACCTGATAAAAAATATACATATATATATACATATATAAATCGCACGTGACTATGTTACGTCGTATGTTAAGAGATTAATAGGAATGCCGCCGATAAAATGGATACAATGATTAAACATCAAAATTATTAATATAAATATATATATTTATATTTTGTTTGATTAACACACACTTTAACGCTAATACTCACACAAACAAACAAGCAGGTAAAAAAGGTATAACAAGAAAAAAAAATATCAAAAAAATAGGTGTAATATATTTTTTATTTTTTATTTATGAATCAATTTAACATAAAACAGGAAATTTCTAATTAACTAATCTGTATGTAAGTGTTGGTTTTGTCCTTTTCTTTTTACATGTGAGCGACAGAGATAACAATATAAATCAAGTACTCAATGAATCACAATTAATTTAAACGACTTAAAAATCATTCGATATTAAGGAAAATGAAATCATAACCGCAGTGACGTCACAGTCTAAAATTCCTCTGGAGAAAAGTTGGGTGTCATTACGCATGCGCGGCGGGATGCGCCTGCGCAGCCGACTTTCGAACTCTCGGGCTATCCGGTCTGAGTTACAAATCATATTGTTTTAAGATTTTGGATTTTATTGTGTTTAATACTCAGTAAATATATTTTTATTATCCTATACATTATAATTAAAAAATTATAGCAACATATGAAGATACAAACTCAGATATAAACCTAGAAATATTATAAACAAAACTTTAAATAAAAATAATACTTAACAATAAATAAAAATACCTAAAATTAAAATCTAACATATAAGTTTTTACGATGTAAATTAAACGATTTCAATACTATTTATATGTAAATAATGTATTGATAACAGACTACTAATTGTAATTTAAACTCGATGTTGCCAACATACAAATAAATCTAAGCATCTATTAGCACAGATGAACATGCTAATGTTGGTAATAGTAACAATTAAAAAGTTTAGATATGTCATTAATATCCCAATTAAAATAATTTAATATAACGTAATATGTTGTAGGTATTATTACTATAATCTTGTGTAACTCTGATAATGGCTTAATTGCACTAGAAAATGTTTTTATATATATACTAGATGAGACTCTGTTTATATATTAATAACACTATTTTTGTTCAATAATTATGGGATGGAAGCTGCACATAAAAAATGGGATATTGTCTCATTTTGAACTCCAGGCGTAGATTTTGCAAAAAAAAAAAAAAGGTTTCGTAATTTATGCTCAAAACGTCAATGAGTGATATAACTTTAACAATGAAATTAAATATATACGATGCATATAAAAAATTGGTTATGGTCCTATTTTAAAGAGCTACAGCCGTAGATTTTACAACAAAAAAAAAATAAAATAAATAATTTCATAATTTTGGCACCAAATGAGAATTAGTAACGTAACATTTACAATGACATGAAATGCAAAAAAAAAAAACTGTTGAATAAATCCCAAGTTCTACGACAAACTAGATATTTTTAATATATTATACACAACTTAACAATATATATATAAATCATTTTTTTAAATCTATATAGTTAGACTGATGACTAATATCTAATATATGTAAATTTATTTTAAAATAATGATGTACCAAAAATAAAATACAACTAAGTACATTTAAAAGTGTTTTATAAAAAAAACTTAATTATTTTGATTCAAAGAATCACAAAGAAATAGAATACAATGAAAAAATTAATTTACACACGCCTTTACGCTAATACACATACACAAACAAACATACAGGGAAAAAAGATATAGTACGAAAAAAAAAAATATCAGAAAAAAATAGGTGTTTGTTATTTCTAATTTTTTCCAAACTTTTATTATGAAATTGATCGAGATTTTAATATTGATATTAATAACTAATCTAGGATAGTCCAGTACAGGCACATCCAGTATCTCTTTATCCGTCTCTGCTCAGTGCTGCGTGTATCAAGGTGAGGTGTTCATCTCAGTTTTTTTGCGAAACTTTACACTTTGAATGTCAAATTGCAACTGACCTCATTATATTACCAAATGTACTAACATTAATATTTATAACAGTTACGTGTTATATTTGGCAAGTTTATATTAGGTTTTTGTTTTTACTTTTAAGAATAGAATGATTCTAAATTATTTTTTATCTGAAATTCGTGTCGCGTTTAAAAATAATTTTTATTCTTCATGAATTTCTTTTAACCATCTTTAATACAGATTAGAGAGATGTAGATGAAATATATTATAAATGTATGTTTCTAATATTAATGGTATAAAATAATAATAATAATATGTTGTCTATCAATCACAATGATTAAATTATTTATGTTATAAATTTTTTCTTCATGACAAAACCGAAATCAATACGTAGGTACACTTTTCCAAAAGATGTCGTCATAGAAGACAACTGCTCACCATACTTTAATGTTTCAGGAAGAATCACGTGTTACGCTCTAATTATTCCGCAGGCCTTTGCCCTGCATTATTAAAGGTTAATATCATTTAAAATAATATATTAAATATAAAAGTATAAACATTTGTATAAACAACTGTTTTAAAGATAACATACCCAATTGTTCATCGATTTGATATTTGATGAGAACTTATAAGAAAATGATTTGTGTTAAATATTTTTTATAACACCTACTTAGAGATCTCAACAATTAACATTTCCAAAATAAACTGTTTGATATGGTAATTTTTTGCATTCATTAATTTTTTTAACGCGTAGTTATGTTGTAAGACATACCAGTATAATAAAATGACTTAACACTCATACGTAGAGACAAAATACACATCTAACATTTCATATTCATAGATTTGATTTCAAAACACTAAAAACAATAATAAAAAAAACGTTACTTTTAAATATTGACACCTGCACATTTTAAATTCGAATACTACATACGTAAGGAATAGTATGGATGCGACTTTTGAAATTACAATATCTGTTAATAGATGGCTCTGTACAAATAACGAGATAAGGTTCGACATCTAAATAGAGTCTTAACACGTAAGATACGTTATTCACATCATGTACGATGCAGTGAAAGGTCAATGGCCCGTCTAACAATATTGACATGAGCAAGAAGAGCCGATATCGCCGCATACAAATATTGTATCCAAACAGGATAGATGTGATCATAAGGATTGATATTATTAATTCTTAATTTAGATTTTAGGTGAATAATGGAATAATAATTCAACGAACCTCAAAATAATGTCATTATGGAAAATATTTGACCTACCGTAAGGATCAACTTCAAGCACATGCATCTATTGATACTAAGTACAAAATAGAATCCATATTCTTGATTGAAAACTATAACTGTTTCTTTTATTAAATGAAATATTTTATTAATGAACAAGGAAGGACAGAATCATGGAGGAAAACTCTATTCTCTAACGAAAGTGAATGAAAGTTTGACCAATACATCATTTTCATCACGCGAACATAGCGGAAGCAAAGAATCTTAAGTTTTTTCTTGTTACATACCGGCCAGTGTCAGTTACCGCTGGCTTCATTGAGAAAAAACAGACTGTCGTGCATTACACTACTTGTTGGACATGCGAGAATTGATTACGTGATTGTAATTTGTTTGAAAGAATACTATTATTATAAGATTTATCATCAAATATTCGATAAAACTACAAATCATTTTAATTAAATGCGTACTGCGCTGTGTTTAGGCTATTCACACAAATATTATTATTAAATGTCTAGCATCTAGTGCTCAAGTTTATCTACAGCCACCCTATATTTTGTAAACTAAACATCCACATCCCGTCTATCTATTTTTTCCGTTGGTGGGCATGTTTGTAAATGTCGTTGCCGGTTTGTGAATGAATTTCGCACGGTTTCCGTGATTTGGCACGAGAACGTGTTTAGATATAAGTACATGATAATTAATTACATTTGACATTCAACTGTACATTCATTACTTCCTGAAAACTATTTTAATATAGCTTTGTTTTACAGTTTAGGAACCAGGTCTATCTCGAGACTCAATCGTATTATACAGATTCAGTCTTATCGAAAACATCTTGTAATTTATTAGGATAATATACAACTTATTTTCAAGTTTAGTAGTTTCATTGTACATAACATTAGAAACATGCCTATATTCTAACAAGGCCTGATGACTTGATACTTAGTAAATACAATACACTATTTTATGTTAATATTTACAATAAATTTTTGTAGAAAGTAAGTTTTCAACACTGACAAATAAATAAATATAATAACGAACCTATCAAATATCTGTATAAGAATAAGGCTATTAATTAACTATCAGCATACCATTTAAAAAACATTTCCATAAACAAGACAAACTGTATTTTAGATGTTACCCTATATGATGATTTATAGAAATATAAACTTGAAAACATATAAACCTAGATATAAGCTATATCATATATATCGTGTTAAGACTTCATCCTGCAGCTATTGTTGAATAACATATACCTACTGTATAAATAAGTATATAATAAATTGATGTTAAACAAATATCCAAATAATTACCTTCACGACCCCAATAGATTGTGAAGAGCAGAGATAATATTCCTTCCTAGGAATAAGTACATATTAGTTGTTTACTCAATATTGGTCATATCAGATAATAATCATAGTTTTCTATACACCTTTACACGGTATCTCTAAACCGTTAAGTAACATCTAACGATAAACGAACGTCCTTTGCTCTGAAAAGATAATATTTATGACTAAATCGTTACTTTTAAATTATTTTTTGTAGTCCCTGAGAGGTAGACTTAATTATCAATATAGATTAATGTCATGGTAATAGATAATTCATTGTTTAAAATAATCTTTTTACAGAAGATTTTTATTTACAAAATTTGTAATAAATTAATTTTTATACCAGTAAACTATTTTAACATTTTATAATCAGACAGATGCACTTATAGACTTGTATGTATTGGCGTTTGTGACTAGTTATAAAATTTACGTTAGCTATGTGTTGACAGATCAAAGGGCGTCATATTTGCTCACGACAGTTTGACCGATTACAAAAGGTCAATTGGGAGATGGACGAGAGATTAAAACATATCTTATTATTACCTTATTAGTGTTTTTAAAAACATATCTAATAATTAATATTAATTTGATTTAGATGTGTTACATATACCTTAATTAAATATATCTATTGACTTGTAATTAATAATAGTTTATAAAAATAATATATTTTTCATTTTCAAATTGCAGCTATTTGTATATTATTACAAAAATATCTGTAAAAATATCAAATTTTATTTACTAATGAGCATGTAATGGTTTGCATCATCTTATTGGAAAGCTACTTTAACCTCATTAGCAGTAAGCAGAACGATCACAAACGCTTGCCCGGTTAAGTCAATAAGTAATTACTTAATTTGATGTAATAGTAATTAGAATTGTATAGTAATTTAATTAGTATACCTACAATTAAACACCTTAATTAAAATAAATGAATGACAAAAATCATTTTAATATTATGATAGGAAGAAAATGGTTTACGCCGCCATAATATATATGTTATAGATAAAGTGAGCTAAATAATATTTGATTAAAACAGAACCACTCGTTCTGGCATCTCCATATTATCATTACGCACTCTCAATGATCCACCTGAACTCGCCCGCCGGACAATCTGTAGCAGGACGACGAAACGATAAAGGCTTGCCGTCTCACTCTCGCTAGTCCCACGCGAGATGCGCTCTCTCCTTCTCCCCGCGCGCCCGGTCGCCGTTCTCGACCAATCGGCGGCCATCTTCTGCTCCCCCGAGAGCAGAGCGACAGTGCGTACTCTCATCACAATCACAAGGAGACGACATCTCGCCGCGCGAGGTTGTCGTTGCCGCGGAAGATGCACTATACATCCTACACGAGTGATCGATACATTATATAGTGCTTAGAACTTTATAGTGTTAAAAGACTGTCAATCAGTGCTCTTCAATAAAGTTAACGTGATAAGTGAGAGACTGGAAGCTCGTATTGGACTTTAACGTTAAAATTATTCCTGTTGTCTGATATCTAATTATTATCCACGATTGGGTAAGTACAATAATGATTAGATTACGATGCAAATTATCGTCACCGCCGTTCCCTGTGTTCTACCTTTCTTACAAATTCGAGTAGGCTCAGTGCGAAAAACGGTAGACAAATGCTTTGTCGTATGACCTCTTTCAACTTCGTTATATTTAAAAGTGTTCGTAATATGCTACTAAAATACACCGGTATTTATGTCCTTTCTATTTATATTATAATTTTAGTATTAGTTTTTTATATAAAATCTTTGCATTTTGTGCTTAAATAATAGAAGTATTTTTTTAAAGTGGCTTTAATGCTTTATTATATAATTATTTTGATTGTGTGAATAATATACAAAAAAATAGGGTTTTTTTAATTTCTCCGTCGGATATTTGCCGCTTTCTCTTTTTGTGGTATTTTATTATTTAGTTATAATTAAATTATTAGGATTTTTTTTTGTGAAATTCAACATGGATGATGTCATTTGGTAAAAAAAGGAACGCTAAATCGAAAGAGGTTCAAATTGAAGATATTAGTTTTAACTTTTATTTTAAACACACTTAGGATAATATAATATGATTTAATAAAGCATATTTTTTTTATTACTATTTTAAAATACATATTGATCTTATTGGATTCTCATTGGTTAGATAATTATAAATATAGAGATTGATTGTATTATTACGTAAAGCAGATAATTAAACGTAATTTAGGAAATAACTAACTAAGAAAAACGTTTAATATTATAATTAATATTTATTTTTTTGTTAATATTTAAGTGGTAAGTAGAAATATTCTGGTAATGTTTAAGATAATAGTAATATTAAAAAACAATATAATTTACAACAAAAAGCTCTCAAACAATAAATAATTGATAAGTGACGTGATTCATATCTGTCTTTTAATGATAATTCCTTTGTTTTTGCTTACTCATTAATATTGTTCAGGTAAAAGTATTAATTTATCAAAAATAACCCAAATGATAACACAAAAGAAATAATCTGAATTATGATTATAAAGTGTGCAAAACAATTTGTGTATATCTAGTTCTGGATTACTAAGAAAATAATATTATATATATATATATATCTCTTTTTATTTAAATAATAACGGCGTTTTTGCAAATCGAGTTCGAAACCAACTTTCAATAGCTTGCTTTAATCTAAATTCACTAGTTGGTTATTTTTAATAACTCAAAAAAATAAAGATTAAAATAAATTAGGATCGATTATTACTTCGAACATTTAATCACAATAAGTAATCTCTACCCATCTATATTACATCTCCACAATACTCTCAAGTTTATCTCTAGATTAGAAACACATCATCTCAAGGCATATCTTGTAATTGACTCTTCAATTACAGATAAAGAAAACCACCAGAGTGACGGAGATTACAAAAAAAATTATTAGTTTTTTATTATATATATTTGCACCACAAAAAACATGCGAACTTAAAAACGTGAAAGTTATTAAATATATTATAATCTGTACGTTTTGTCTCTGTAAGTCTTTAAGTAACATTTAGTAATTGTTTTTACTCGACGATATAAGACTTATATTTTAATCCTTCTTTTGAATAATGACATTACAAACTTTCTCAATTTAAAGCGCTTAAAGAAATCGCTTTAAAAATAAGTAAGGATTACGTTTATAGCAGCTTTAAAAAGAGATTTTGGGACAATTAATCTTTTTTAAACTAAAACATCGACAAAAAGATGTTAAGTTTGTACTATACTTTATTATTAAAAATATGATTTACGTAAATACGTACGTAGTAAATTATAATTTTAGTTAGTTTGTTTTTTTTTTAATCATAGATCTACTATGTTTTTTAAACAAACTGTTTTGTAAAATATATAATATTGTTTATAAGAATGTTAAGAGAATGATGAACATGCATAGACATTTTTTATAAGAATTAAAAACTACAAGAAGTATAAGGCATAAAGAGGTAGTCAGTTCGAGTCTGTCTCTATATACTTTTCTTTTGTCCATACATGTAATAAAAAGGGAAGCGACAGTTACTAGCAAAAAGAGTAGCAAGAAATTGTCTTTTTCTTTTTTTTCTTTTCATATCTTTTAATTAAAAACTATATAAAGAAACTATATCCAAGTAGGTGTGGAACGGATATTCCTTGGTCATCCATCGAATCATCACGTGATAATGATAACAGGTAGAATCCTCTTATCAATTATATTTAATTGTCTGATAACAAATTTGAAACATCTTATTGTAACAAATCTTACAAAATTATATATATTTTTATAATCGATTTACAAAATATATAATTTTTCGTGAGTAACAATATTTGTAATATAAATAAGAAAAATATTGTATTTTAAGTTTAATCCTTTTTATATATTATAATAATTAATATTAAATCTATCAGAGCCATCTATAATTACGTAAAAATTATATAAATAAATCTCAAACCTTATCACAAGTAATATAATATAACGTATCTGTTTCTTAGTAAAATGACATCAATCGTGCCGCGGCGGTGTCTTTGTCATATTGCCAATATCATGAAAGACGACTCGGATGTATATGTGGAAAAGTTTTTCATTCGGAAAATTTAATTATAAAAATGATTAACATTCTTATTAGAAATAAAACTATTTTATACGGATTTAACTTACGTATATTTTGGTTATATTTTAATTTTAACCCAACGTTTCGTATTCTTTGCATGAATCATGTTCACGAAACGAGATGTAAGTGTAACGAAATTATACGTTAGTTTAATCCCTTAAAATATAGTTATATTTTAAATGTGTTCTCGTGAAAATCTAAGAAAACATTCTTATTAGATTTATCAGTTTTTATATTATTTTTTTTTATTTTATAGTGTTTCTAGAATTAATGTTTATTGTAAATCTTGTAGCACACTGACAGTTTTATTTTCTTAAAGAGAATTAATATATAACTATTATAGTGTCGAGAGAGAAAAAACCCCCCCTTTTTTTCGCATAGTATACGCTAAGACAGCTTCGGTAACAGCTAGTAAACGCTAAAACAGCTTCGGTAACAGATAGTATATGCTAAAACAGCTTTGGTAACAGCTTGTATATGCTAAAACAGCTTTAGTAAAAGCTAGTGTATGCTAAAACAGCTTTTGTAACAGCTAGTAAACGCTAAAACAGCTTCGGTAACAGATAGTATATGCTAAAACAGCTTTGGTAACAGCTTGTATATGCTAAAACAGCTTTAGTAAAAGCTAGTGTATGCTAAAACAGCTTTTGTAAAAGCTAGTACACGCTAAAACAGCTTCGGTAACAGCCAGTATATGCTAAAACACCGTAAGATAGTATCCTCATAATGGCGATCAACTCCGACAGGACAGAGTAATGTTAAGTTACACATTCCAGCAGGTTATTAGCTCTCATTGTTCAATAATAGGTCGCTTGAACACGTCGGCTGACTATTCACATTGTCATATGGATAACATATTGATATATTAATATATTAAATATAGGATATAAAAACTATACATTTACATGGAAACAATAACAAGATATATATATTGTAATGTCCTATAACAAAAGTTAATAATTGTAATATAATTACGATCTAAATAGTCAGTAAAAAGAAAAGTAAGCTTCAAAATACCTTTAAAATATTAATAATTTATCTGTAATCTACTTTAATACTCAAATCTCTTAGTTATCTAATTTGAAGAACTTTGCGCCCTGAATCACCTGTGACGATACATTGAGGTATTAATCAATAATTTCGTTATATCTAGAAATAATATTAATATTGACAATATTTTAATATATCTCAAGATATAAATCATTCTTAATAAACTTTTTAATATTAACAAATGGCATTATAAATTTGATATTTATTTCAAAATTAATTATCGACATATTTGAATGTTCTCATATATACATGTTTTGTAACGCTAAATGTTGCGCAGGCGCAGCCGGGCGTCGCGGGCCATGCAGGGAGCAGCTACTGCGCCCGCGCCTCCCGCGGCTGAGCCGCCTGCTTCACAACGTGAGTATTTTTTAACACTAAACACCAGACCATAGCTGGGTTAGAGAAAGAGAGAGTTACAATAGTATTAGTAAAAGCATATAATAATCCGTCTGTACTTACGTGAGTACTATCGAAATTCGCCAGACTAGTTCGACACAGCGGGCATAAACGACCATGCCCAGAACCCATGAATAAACCTCAAATGGGTTCCAAACTCTTCGGACAAGTCTGATAGTATTAACGTGAGTACAACCGTATATATATATATATATATATATATATATATATATATATATAAAAGTAGTCTTATGTTAGTCTAGAAGTATAAAATTATATAATAAATTTAAAAAACAAGTGGTAATGTAAAAACAGAAAAGCCAATACTCCGAAACACAACAGGATGCAAATATCATTAATTATAGCTAATACAGTATCTCGTAAGTCGACACGTGCTATCAGTGGCGCGGTAACTTGACCACTGGCAATTATTGGTGATCCCATCTGCGGCGCGTGCGCATGACCCGACACTACCCACATTGCACAGATTATACTCTTTTTAACTATAATTTAATATTAATTTTATTTAGCAAGCGGAGAAAGCTGATCGAACCGAAAAATATATTACCAAATCTTTAATTTGATAGTATGTCTGCAATTAACAAAAAATAATACATATGTCAGTCATAGTAAGAATTTACCATTAGCGCGTGTAAAAGATAGACGTTTCAATTAAAACAACGTTAATTGCAAATTACTCTTAAGCTATAATTAGATTTTTTTTCAAAATTTATCTATAGGAATGTAGGCATCTGATAATCAACTCGTTCAAATTTGGTTAGTATAGCTTGAACGATGTAGGAGGAGATAGCGGACAAGGTTTGATCGAATTGACCGGTAAAGAGGTTCACTTTGCTCGCTTTTCTTGCTCAATTATTATATGATTTGTGTTTTGAAATCGATTTTTATATTTCCGTAGATTTATGTAGTTTTAAGTTATGCGAAACATCCACAGTACTAAAAAGTCAATAAATATTTGAAATATAACATGATAAGTAGTTTATAGTTGGGCGACCAATGGCCGCCAGGTATTATAATATTTACTTATAAATATGACATTTTTATTGTAGTTCTATCTTTGAAAATTCACGTATTAAGAAATATCGAACAATTAAAATATATTGAATGAATGATTTAAAATTTATATTTTTTTTCCATGAGTGAATGGTTTAATTATTTTTATGCTGTAATCTGACAAGTAAGAATACACACACATACAAACTAAGATACACACATGTAAACTTTATAGCTCAATATCATAACAATGTTATGGAGTGATTAGGAAGTATAGGAGCTGTTAATGGTAAGCACTTGATGGTAAGAGGTATACAAGGTTGTGTCGCACTCACCTGATGTCACCTGACTGACACACACATGGAAACTATTACTATTTCTATGTATATTAAGATCACACATGTACACTGAGACTCGTTCAAAATATTTCAAATATAATATTGATCTATAAAAACTATTATATTTAATTATTTGACTGTACTCACGTAATTCTTAAGGACTTTGCTCGACTAGTTTCGAATCGTAGACCTCTTATTGATAAGCTCGGAGCATGGTGGAATCGCGGCGTGAACTTTTCACGGCCAGGATTATATACAATATTCAGCTCAACATTTATTAATAGCGAAATATTTTAAGAGGTTCTGGCGAAATTTTAATGACTCAAACTTGATTGAAGCCAGAGTGTAAATTTATAATTTCTCTTAATATTTATTTATAATTATCTGGCTGTACTCATATAGATATCGGTGTCGAAATTTGCACGAGTAGCTCAAAGCATGGAGGATTCGCGGCGTGAACTACCGTTTATAATAAAGGACCTCAAATGGGTTCGAATCTAATATAAAATAATAATATCATAATAGTTTAAACACATAAGTTAATACATTTTTAAGATGTCTGTAACACTTATTTCTTTAATCATATCTCTTTAAATATTTATTCAGACCTCATTAGAGCTCCATTAAGACAATCGTCAGTTTGCTCAGATGATTTATCTCTAAGAGCGCAACATCCTCTCAGTTCAGCTGTGTTAACAACATCTTATACGAGTCAATAATAAGATTCTAGTACGTTATCAATATTAAATATGTTAAAATATTTTCATTTTTCATAATCATAATTATTAAATTAAGAACGATTTTTTTTCTAAATCTAAATCTATTGCTTTTACGATACTCTTATAAAATATTTATATTTAATTTATTCAATGAAATTAATGAAACTGAGATCGTCTTAATATGAAAGAATCATATAAAATAAGTAATTATTGAATATATCATATCATAGTATGTAAGTTATATTTCAAGTTAGAAGTAATACTTAAGTTTAAATAACAGTGAAATGATAAAGATATCCGGTCTATTTAACCGACTTCAAAAATTGAGGTTGTTTTTGAGCAAATTTGGACAATTGAACCATACATGTAATTATGGAATTGGTTACGTGGCGGCTACGCTTCCTTCAGATAAGATAAAAAATATCGTTCACTCAAGAAATGTGTAATAAACTCAATTAAATATATATATATATAATTAAATAATCAGAGGTGAACAACCTTTTGTAAAAGAAGTAAGTACCTTAAGTGTAACACGTGATGTGACTGAGCGATTCAACATCTCAATGTTGGATTCAATGCCCTTTGAGACTAAAATAAAAATAAACCATAGAATAGACGCAATAATACAAAATATCTCTAATATACTTGGAACATTTACCCCATAGCATGAATCAGTAGAAAAAAATACTTAATTAATAATATAAATTAATAATAACAATACTTTGAAATCCTTAGGATTAAAAGGTTTGTATATTGTATGTTTTTTGATAATTAATTATTATAATAAAAAAACAAACTGTTTAAAAAATATATATTTAACTAAAAATATACTTAATTTATAATAATAATACTTAGATATCCTTACGATTAAAAAGTTCGTAAATATACGAACTCTTTATTATAACTTTTTATAATTTAATTTATTTATAATTTTTTGATAATTAATAATTACAGTAAAAAAACAAACACTTTTTTATATAAATTATATAACATCTAAATATATAAATAATGGTTCAAATTATTCACAAAATTCCTGATAGCCAGGTGTAAGCGGTGAATGCTCGTCACGTAGCTGTCCTGTTACACCGCCATCTCTCGGGCATACATTAACATCTCGCACCTACACTAATTGGGACGCCTTTCCGTTCGGAGAAAGCTATCGGATGACAGTTCAATAAATAATTTAACAAATAAACACATTTATTTGACTTTTTTTTTAAATTTTATAATCATTCAATTCATTCACTAAGTCATTCGGTCTGATTTTTGTTTGAATTAAATGTTTTTTATATCTGAGAATACGTATGTTTTTGTGTTTGTTTTGTTTTTTGTTGTTCTATATACTAAGAGCGCCAACCAGACCTCAATTATGACTCGCTGCGCTCGCATAAGCTCGGTATGTGTTATCATATTGAGCTAAGCGAGGTACAAACACCACTGAAGTAGCATTTACAAATCGTCGACGCATTCTGTCCTCAACTATTTTTCAAGATGAGACACATTATTATATTTGATTTTTTTTTAAACTAGCACCATAGTGATGTCTATCAGTATGCAAAATTTGTAAATTTTCGGATATACTGTTTTTGTTTGATGCTTTCACGAAGAGTACAGAAAAGTCTCTCATAGAGAGTTTCGCTCAATTATATTTAAATATTAAATACGTATTAAATATATACAATATTTTTGTTTTAAATTTTGTAGAGATCGTAGCATCACAGGAGCAAAGGGACTGTTAAATTGTCGCGGAAGACTCGCTCCTGACTTGCATTCGTTATTACAAAATGGCCGCCGAGACATCATGAATAAC
Organism: Mechanitis mazaeus; assembly: GCA_959347395.1. Classification (NCBI taxonomy): domain Eukaryota; kingdom Metazoa; phylum Arthropoda; class Insecta; order Lepidoptera; family Nymphalidae; genus Mechanitis; species Mechanitis mazaeus. Next base: position 19,406,979 of record OY365750.1, read on the forward strand.
GGACGTCAAATTTCATATTATAATGTCAAGACACATTTTGATATTTCTATGAAGATGGAATCAAACTGTCTTCAATATCTAATATTGTTATATTATTGTTACATTTTAAATCGAAACCTATCCTTAATATAATTCATGTATCATTATTTGAAACAGAAATTGCAAACCTTTTATTAAATTTCACTGTACTGACAGACTGCAATAGCAAAGTTATCAATTTGTAAGCAATAGCTATATATCGGTCTATCAATTGGAAAAATAGCACTAAAAGTACACCCATAAGAGCTATAATAGCTTGAAATAATTTTTCAAAGCCTGTAATTGTCGCAAACTAGGACTTAAGATGTGTAATTCAGTCCCGTTCTGAGTCCATTGGAGTGAAGCGGTATCGAGTACGTCCCTACAATATCAATCAAATTATAATATACCGTTATACAAAATTGAATACTGTATGTCTTTGGGATAAGATCTAGAATCGTATAAATAATAACCTGGATGGTGATAGGACGATTTAAATTCTGTATAAGCGGGGAAGAGGAAGTCACGGAACGCACATGTATGTCACATTTTCTCTATGAACTTGAGTGAACTCAAAAATTTTGATGCCTTTTTACTTTGAACATATTATTTAGTTTATTTAGTGACAATCGAAAAATTTTATTTAAAAAAATCCGAAGTAGTCTTGTGTCGTCGTACCAGTTTTGAACAAGATTATTTTTCGTACAAGGAGATATAAAAAAAATGTAAAATCTAATGTAATGTAATGTAATATAATGTAATGTAATGTTAGTTACTAAAAATGTTATTTGAATGAAATAAATTTTAATTATTAATCATCATATTGTAGATACTGTACGATACAAAGTTGCAAAATCTGCAATATTAGAATGAATGCGTTCCCTCAAATCTGCTTAAAAAGATAATTCAAGGAACCAATCACTTACGACATCCGAGCCTCGTTTCCGAGAAAAAAAATTGTTTTACTTACCTTGCGTAAATAATGAAATGTCATAATAAAATAAAACCTTAAAAAATATTATAATATTTTTAACAGCCCTTAGGTTTAGTAACTCTGCCTTGTCAGCCAAAGGATACGATTCCTCCCGACAGTTCTTTTGTAATCTTTTTCTTATTATCTGTTTCTTTTAAGATTAGATTTGAGAAAATCAGGATAAATGATGTTTTTTTTTAAATAATATTTTAATTTTAACAATTGTTTAACTATAAATTGCTCTTAGACTAAAACAATATTTTACTATATATTATAGATTATTAATTATATTTTCATAGACAAACTTATCATAGAACTAGAATAGTATGACACGTAGTAATATCTGGAATATTTTTGACATTACATAACACAGCCCATATATAATATCATATGTGCCTAGTTTAAATATGTTATAAAATAGGGAAAAACGTCCCTTGTCTATCCAAACACTTGACACACCCTAAAAATAGAGAAATATGACTTTTCTGCAATAAAATTATTTTCGAATTGGAAAAGTTATTTATATAAGATAGAAAATGTTTTACAAACAGACACAACGGAAAAGAAAACCCAATAAGAGCAATGAGTAGTAATCAACACCAAATCTCTCAGAACAAAATTGACAATTTTTAGCGTTTTACCGCATATTTGATTTAAATTGTGACGGAATCGACTCTAAAACAAACACATCTTTGTATTTACAACTTTAACTTTAACCCTTTTAGTGCCAAGCAGCGCCGTCGCGCTGCTCACTGTAGTTCTGAAGAATGCCAGCGTCGCGATAGCGCATCTTTACACAGTTCACAGTTTCAATAAGTATGTAGTACTCTACATATTTATTAACAGAAAAAATTACAATTTCTTTGTTTTTATTATCATAGTATAAAATCTTTAGAAGACAATGTTGAAAACAATATGGTTATTGGTATATTGTAACGGAGTTGGTGAATATTTGTCATGTTCATATAAATTATCTATAAAAATGCATTTTTAGCATATATTGGTAAAATATATGGCACTAAAAGGGTTAAAGACAGATGTTTAAATTCTTTAATTCGTAAACTGAATAAAAGATTATAAAATTAAAATAGTTTCAAGTTAAATTACAGATATATATACATATATGTGTCACATACCTCTTGATAAAAGGTCGAATATCAACGCCTCATATTACAACAGATTTAAACATTACTATTACGTAACAAAACTATTCACTATTACAGAATCAAAATAACTAATAATATTAAAACAACTTCATGTACAAGAGATCTTCATATATTTTCGTGTTATTTGACACTTCAAACTGTCATCATTTCGCGGTAATTTATTTGAATATTTTCCTAATCAAGTGATCCGCCATTTTGTTTGTACATTCATGTAATTCGATCAATAACCGGATGTTATTATCATCAAACCTGCGTTTTAAAATAAGATACATATAATGCGTCATTGAAATTAGAGACTCAATTTATAAGAAAATTTATTACACTTATATGTTTTTTGTGTTTTATTTTATTTTCCATTATACTAATGGAAAATTAACACCAAAATAATTTCGACTAATGTTAAATAATTGTTATAGATTTGTATTATATTGCAAAATTTGCAGTTTAATATGAAAGTACTGAAAATAATTGAGGTAAATTGAGTCAGATCTCACGGGAATTTCTGTTCATCATCTGAGCCTATCATTAAGTGGTAATGCTGTTGTTTTACGTCATTTTTGAGCAATCAATACATTTCTTACTTCATTCTAGGCTTTATTAATGCATACTTCATATTTATTGTACCTACACAATGATATGCTTACATCACGTTGAAGTTCATAAAATACGATAATATCAAACAGATTATATATAAATAAAGATTAATATCATTATAACCAACCCATGAACCTATAGGATAAGATTTAAAAACAAGAGACCATGCGGTATCCATAAAATGGCGTCTACGTAGTATTGATTTTGTTCCAGCCAACCGGCGAACACCTCACACCAATGTACCTAATACTGACAACGTTATATGTTATCTTTTGTATTTATTTATATCTTTTCTTGTATATAAGGAATAAATATTCGAAGACGTTAATAAAATGTTTGTAATTTGGTAATATTTACGAGCGTTCTTTAATGATTCTTATCGGTATCCTTTTTGAGTTTAAAGACGTGCCTGACGTCTGCCATGCTTAAGACAATAGATGACTGATTCATACGTTTGTGGTTAGGGCATAGCTATAGGATATTGACCCTTAACAACACGAAACTTTGCAAAACAAAAGTGTATGGCGACATTGATTTTGCGTAATTAATTACGGCTTCGAATCGCTTATATCACATTTTCATTTTTGTAATCTATTAGCTGATTGCAGGAACTGATTCACAATAATAGACATCTCATTATATAATTCTAATAAAATACATTCGTACAAGTGACTCTGACTCACCTATTGTGGAGTTTTCTTAGAATAGTAAAATGAAAGTCCAAGTTATTTAAACATAAGTCGTGGAGTAACGCGTTCCTTTGTTGTTACAGAAATCAAAACAGAAGTATTCAGCGAGGCCAAAGTTGAAAGTGAGAATCAAGCCGGAGAAATCATGAAGATCGAACATCATGAGTCACGCGGCGCGCGCACGACCAGCATAGACAGTGACAACCGGTCCGACAGAAGCGAGGAAGATGACTGCAGAAGAGCACGGAAGAGAATGGCTTCTTCATCACCCTCTCCTATACCCTTGGATAAAAGAACTGCTAGATTCGAGTGCCGGAAGTGCTTACAGCGATTCGACTCGATTAATTCATTCGATCTTCATCGATTTACGGCCCACGGAGATGATAACAGGAGTGGATTTGATGATTATATAGATTATTCAAGCAAAAAGTTTCAAAGTATGCTCCATCATCATATTCCTGATGGATTGCGCTGCGAGCACTGCTCCCGGGAATTCCCAACTGGACAAATTTTAGATATTCATAGAAAAACGTGTACATCTACAAGAATATCAAGCCCGGATCGCGATCGCAAAGAGTTTTTTGCCAAGCTTGATCTTAGGAATAGATCTTTTGGCATACCTGGAACTTTAACACCACCGATGGATCGCTTTACACCAAAATTTGATGACACCCATCTCTCTAATGGCATTAGGCATATCGATGCGGCCAGAGACCTTGCTGATATTCAATCCATATTGAATGTTACATCTGCTGGAAGTCTTTTAGAAAGACTTACTGGAAGCCGAGTAGCTTTAGAGAGCTCGGTGCTGACGCCTCCTGATACTATCATTAAAGAACGTGAACAAGAGGAAACACAAGATAATTTTGCAGCTGAATTTAGAAGAATGAAGCTTCGAGGAGAATTCCCTTGTCGACTGTGTCCCGCTAAATTTCCTAACCTTAGAGCACTGAAAGGTCATAATCGAGTACATCTAAGTGGCACTGGACCTGGTCCATATCAATGCAATATGTGTCCCCACGCATCCTTAGACAAAGCAGCTCTTGTCAGACACATGCGAACACACAATGGAGATAGACCATACGAATGCGCTGTCTGTAACTACGCATTTACAACAAAAGCTAATTGTGAGCGCCATTTACGAAATAGACATGCTAAGGTTACGAGAGAAGATGTTAAACGCTCTATCATATATCATCCCTCTGAAGACCCAAATAACGATGAAGTTAATTCTAAGCTGGCCCGGGAGGAGGTCAAAAGATCGCTTGCTTTCCATACCCCTGAAATTGATAGACGTAGTGAATCATCAGATCGAAATACTCCTCTGACTCACTACAACCCTAATTTTATTACCGACAGACACCCAGTCACTTCTTTAACCAAGGCTTTACCCGATACACCTACTTTAACTCCACGAGAGGCTGAGCAACCTATGCCAAGAATAAAGGTCAAGGGTATCGGGCAGTTGACCCAAATACCAGAATTTAGGACTCCTGATCTTACATTTAAAGCAAACGACATCCAGCCAGAGCCATACAGTGAAGAAGCGCCAGTAGATCTTAGCACAAGTGATAACAACAGCTGCGACGTGCTCGATCTAAGTAAGAAAAAAAGAGATACAGATGACGACGAACCGAAGCTACCATCTCGTTCTGCTTTTGACGGTTCGGCATCTGCTGCCGCCACGGCCGCTGCTACTGCCTTTGAAAAGACTAGATTGCTTCTGACACAACAAAGACTTTTTGAATCTTCCCTACCAAAAATCGACCCCGCTTACTATGCAACTCAACTTTCTCAACTTTACGCTAGTGCAGTACCAGGTTTGCCTGGACTATCCCTACCACCGTCATTTCCAATAAACCCATATTTTCTACAAACTTCTTTTTTTCCTCATCCAACCGATTCTCAAGAAATAACTGAAATAAAGCAGCGTATTCATAAAGAAATATTTCGAGGTCTAAGTATGTCCGGAGGAAGATTGGTGGATGATGCTGAAACACCGCTTAAACAAGAACCAGAGGAAGAAGAACTTAAACCTATCCCAATATCTTCTACACCCACTCCTCCACCTCACGTCGAATCTCCTCGTCCGTTAAGCAACCCATTGGTTCCGCAAAATGATTCCGTCAAAATGGTAATAAAAAATGGTATACTTATGCCAAAGCAAAAGCAAAGACGATACCGCACTGAGAGGCCCTTTTCTTGCTCTCAGTGTTCCGCAAGATTCACCCTGCGCTCAAATATGGAACGTCACGTCAAACAGCAACACCCTCAACACTGGAGTGTCAGACGTCCATCGCCGAGAGCTCCTCCTCCATATCCAAGTACTGACACTTTAGCCGACCGTGTCAAATATGCTTTACTGGCTCGTCACTTAGAAAGACCCTTGCAGGCTGATGGCTCTCCTGTCCGAAGAGATTCAGATGATGTAGCCGATAATGAAGAGGATGAAGATGATACTTTAGTTATAGATGAAGAACCGGAAGACCAAAAACCTGAAGACCATACCGCCGCTCGCATAGCTGCGGCTGAAATCCTTATGGCGTCACGACAACAAGAAATGCATAAGGATTTTGATCTTAAAATTGCTGGTAATCTTATCAACAAACCAGTCCCAATTGTAACTGACAAGACAGAAACTGCAACGGATCCTCTACCAAATCAAGATTCTATAGCAGTGGTTCCAACACGCAGCGATGAAGAAGAGGACGAGGAAGGTCTCGTTGCCTCTACAAGTGAGGGAAATAACTCTGGAAGTGATGAAAATAAGTAAGTTACATTATTTTTAAGACTATTTGTATAGAATTTGTGTTTATAATCAGCTTTATATTTAACTTAAATTAATAAACCATTAATTTTATGTTTTCTATGTTTGTTATGTTTATGCAGATCTGAATCCGATACTGGAACGCAGCCACCAAAAAAGAAATCCGCTTATAGTTTAGCACCGAACCGCGTGTCCTGTCCGTACTGTCACCGAAAATTCCCCTGGTCTTCATCGCTCAGACGCCATGTCCTTACTCACACCGGTCAAAAACCTTTCAAATGCCCCCATTGCCCCCTCCTCTTTACAACGAAATCCAACTGCGATCGTCATTTACTTAGAAAACACGGAGGATCAGCCAAAGCAATACTCGCTGAACCGATACAAGATGCCATAAGTCCTCAGAATAACGACAGCAGATCCGTACCAGAGAGACCGTTCAAATGTGCTTCCTGTCCAACGAGCACATTTTCATCTATGGAGACCTTAAAAAAGCACATGTCCTCCCGCCATGGTACCGGTGAATCCCAGCCGAGTTCCCCAAACCCGGACACAGAGGAAGGAGACGGAAGTTTAGTTTTTAAATGTCATCTATGTGAGGCGTCGTTTGGGGACAGAACCGGAGCCCTGGGGCACTTAGCATCGGCTCACTCAGCGGAGTACGAACAGTTAGTGAGCAAAGGGGCTCTAGATGCTGTCAGTGATCGCAGCGAAAGCGCAGACGATGACGAGAGAGGAAAATTTCCTGATCACGCAAATAGGAAGGTAGTATATTTAATTTAAAAAAAAATTAATTTTCATTTTCAATCATTTTCATTTTCAACAAAACTAATACAGCATTAATCCTAAGGTTGTTTGTGCGTTCTGCGTGCGTCGTTTCTGGTCGGCTGAAGACCTCCGGCGCCACATGCGGACACACTCCGGCGAAAGACCCTTCGCCTGCGACCTCTGCCGGAGACGGTTCACTCTCAAACACAGCATGCTGCGACACCGGAAGAAACACCGCGACGACAGCGACGACGAGGACTCACCCAGGGACAATGGGTCGGTACTATAACAAATAGAAGCCGTAGCGCTCTATTTTTATACATTATCTGTATAATTATTACAGTCACATGTGTTTTAATATGTTACTGTGTCCATTCTTATAGATATTCCTACCAGGACGACGAAGGCTCTGGCAACGAGATACCGACGAATGTCAACAACAACAACTCCCCGCCCGCCGTCTACGACAAAAAGTTGAAACTAGAAATGACTTCGCGCAAATATTCCTCCGAAAATGATAATGACACAGAGAATGGTGGCGACCTGATTGGGAAACTTCTTGGCATACCTGACAAGACCATTATTAATAAGCTGCTCTCCTCCGCGGACGAGGCTGCTAAGTTTCTAGGTGTCAATAAATGAGAGTACGCATTAGTTCTCGTGACTCCCGCTAGGCTGATACTAGCGCCGCGAGGACTAAAGGTTCCATTTCTAAAACCGCAATCTATTAAACCCTGTACAACGCCCTCTACCAACGAATAGATATACTATTTAAGCTTATACGCGAAGTGCTATCTACCAACGAATAGATATGCTTATACGTGCTGTATATATTTTTTATGATTAAGATACGCAGGTGCCTTACGCTGCCTTAAGTTTAATGTACCGTCCCATTCTGCCTTATAGGTTCTGTATATAATATATTGTGGGTGTTTATCAACGAAATATTTCTAGTGCCAGTTTTAGAAGTACACTTACTGTTTTGTGGTGTTTTAAGTAGGTGGATAATGTTATTGTATAGAGTATAGTCAGTAATTTAGCAATTTACTATACAACCTTGCTAAACACGTTTGCATTTTCATCTAGTCGCATTTTCAAATCTTTCACACGTTTTCATTTCGTTATAGTTGTGAATTTCAGCCAAATATAATCGCAAATCCAAAATTTTCTAGTCAATTTTTTCCTCTAAACTTTCAAAGCAACCAAATATCAGTTCACGAATACATTAAGATACCTTCTTGTAGCTAACTATATAATAATAATTACCAATGATAGATACGAGCTAATTTTAAAGTAGTTAAATAAGTATTTTATAGTTTTAGTGTTTTTTATCCAAATATCTTTCTATCTTTACTCAAAATATTCTTCAATTCCTTTATCTTTATCTATTTGTAAATATATTAAGTTCGCCGCGTGGTGACTTTCGTTTGCTCAAAATTATGGCATTTCTTTATATAAATACTTATTTTAAGAAAGTTTAGGATCTCTTATATTATTTGTATAGTTTAAACCAAAGTGGGTGGACTTTTGTTTACCGGTAAGGTACTTTTTGATATTTTTTAAAAAATATTAAAGTTTTTTTTCGCTTGGTGCAGTGGGTTTAAAACTCAATAGAAGTAAGTTAGGCTATTCAGTCTCCTTAACGGATCGACGAGTCATACGCTAGAATAAACCTAAGTTCGAATTGCTTTGTATAATAAAGATGCAGATATATACCAAATAAAATATACATATTATATATATATATATATAATTGTTATAATTAGGACGTCCCTTGCATAAGCAATATTATCATAATTTATTAATTAGAGTGAATATATTTAAAACACTAAAGCTTTTATTTGGAGAATAATATATTTGTGTGAATATATTGATATTTCATATTTAGTGTTGCTATTAAACTTAAATCCTGCTTAATGTCAATTATAGTTAGAGAAATTGGAAATGTTTTAAGAAATGTAATTATATTTAATTTCCATTTATAGATATAATTATTTGCTATTTTAGTATTAAAATCGAAACCTGTGCTTGTATTGTGGATGTACTTAAATATCTAACATAAAATTATTATCGTACTTATTTAGTGATATATTTAATGTAAGTTCAATATAAGATGTGGCAACACCGCTTGGCCTTTCAAAATGTAGTTGTGTGTTAATAATATATTATCGTTATTTAAGAAATATAATGTTAAATAAATTACAATTTACCGATATATGCATGATTTAAATGTAATAATTATTATAGTAAGCGTATTTACTATTCACTTTTTGCCTCTGTCTTTTTTTGCAATATGAGTGTCGTTTTTAAAACGTTTGTCAAATATTTTATGGTGGATTAATAAAGAAATACTGCTTCTAATATTTATGGTTTTTAATTTTTTTCTGTTAGCTTGATGCAAAAGATTGATACTTCTGTTGTTTCCTTATTTTTCAACAGTTATTTTAATACTTAACTTGCACATTTAAAATGATATATAGTATCACATTTGTATGTTGTTAAAATTTTTGTGCAATTGCTGTAATTCAGGATATCTTTATCGATAGATGTCACTAGTTTAGAGATTTTAATAAATATATTAAAAAGTAGAGTAAAAATAATATAATCAGGAATTAAGTATCTATAAACAATGACGAAAGATCGGATTGAGTTCGAAGTAATTATTTAAAATACGCTTCAATTTGATAAATTTCCGAACGAAAGCATACAGTGATACCATGTAAAAAATATTATTTTATTTAAAACTAGCTGTTTCCTTCGACTTTGACTACAGAATTAAAATTAATAATATGTTGTCAATATTAAGAGGAAAGTAGACGAAGTCCTTTCGATTTAATTTTCATATCTCCCAAACGAGGTTTGTAACATCTACCTTTAATTTTTTATAAATCCAATCACTACCGGACTAAATTTAAATTTTGAAAATAGACGATTTTGTTTAAGATTAATTGAAATAATATTTACACAGGGTTTTAGTTATATTATAACATAATAGGTAATTTTACTGTATATTAAAAGCAATAGACAAAACAGATAAGAATGTATTTCACATATTTTTATTCTTTAGACTGTCCTTATGTATAGACAAATTTTATTTAAAATATATATTTGATATAAAACAAATTTTTAATATATATAGCAAGAAATAAATATTATTAATTTGTATGGTAATTATGAACTGGCAACTCTTAATAGGTGAATGAAGGAATTTGAAGAAATAGAAAGAAGTCTAATTTATGCGAGACCGCGTCTTATTTTCAGATAATATTGCACAGACTAGAGTGTAAACTGTTAAATATTAAGTGTGCTCTCGAATTAATAACGTAGTCGAATTGGGTATGAATTGGTTATTTACTTATTTAAATTGTAATTAAGTGTCTAGCTTAGCTTGTTTTCTATGCAATGCATTCCACATAGTGACGTAGGTAGAAACTATAATGCACTATTACTACTTACATTATGAATTTTATTGCATTGATTAACTGTTAAATTATATTTTACTGTTATAATTTAAACGGAATCTCGCATCACGTCTGCATTTCTTGTTTACATTTGCACTTGATAATATTTCAGGGTAAAAAAAAACATTCAATATGGGGGACCAGCAATTTTTTCTAAAATGGAACGACTTTCAAACGAATATGGTGACTTCTTTTAGGCATTTGAGGGACGAAAAAAGTTTTACAGATGTGAGTATTATGAATTTATTCATTATTTATTTATAACCTTATTTATTGATACAATTCATATTGTTTATAATAAAACGTATTTCTATATTTTCAATTATATAATACAATACGCATAAATATATTACAATCAAGAAATATATTTGTTGCAACAATATATTTCATATTAGATCCTTGTTACTTTAAAATCTTATTGCTGTATGTAAGAATAGAAATTTTATTTCTACCTTAACTAACTTTGAAATAAATAGTCATTCCTCATGCCTAAAAAATATAAATATAAGTGTGTTGGTATAAATGTTAAAAATATTGTTTACAATTTCGTATTACATCAGTAGTCTTGAATAGTTTAGTCATATTGCAGTAATTTGTTCATAATCGCAGATAATGAGCCAATTATTATTTTAACTAACACTAAGTATTTACTTAAATAAAGACTTAACAACCTATTGTTTTAAATAGTTTGATTGGTCACATTTTACATAGATTCAACTCTTTCATATTTACAAATGAATAATTAGTTTCCAAAACAGATATCAAATGTGATCCACTGTTATGAAAGAATTTATGATATTTCATACAACAACCTTTTAGAATTGAATATAAGAAATAAAGTAATGGGTTTTATTTGACATGCATTACTTCTTTTCTTTCTACTTCTCGAAATGTTTAAGAGTTTCTTGAACAATTCTTCTGTATATTATTTGTATAAAGAGGATATACTCTCTTTAGAATATGAATGTCAATAGAAATGTGTGGTGAGAAGTAATATGTTTAGCAAATAATTAATAATCAAATATGAACAATATAAACCTATTTTACGGATTAAACTTGCATATAATTTGGTTATGTTTTAATTTTAACCTGACATTCCGAATGAATTGTGTTCATGGGTGGATGTAAATTTCAGACACACATCTCGTCTAATCAAATTATATGTGAGTTTAATCCGTACAAAATATTTTTAATTCAAATGTGTATTCATGAAAATAAAAAAATAATAATATATAAAACTACTTAATGAGACATGTAATAATTTTAAAGTATTTTTACAATAAAATATGTTAGCTTCAACTCAAAAATATATATGTTTATGTTTTTGCCAAATGATTTATTGCGACATTTCATATTGTTTCAGGTTACACTGGCATGTGAAGGTCAGACTTGTAAAGCACATAAAATGGTCCTATCAGCTTGTAGTCCCTATTTTAAAAGTTTACTAGAGGTGAGTTATTTACTTTTAGTGTGAGACTTGTTAAGGACCAAAATGTTTGTGTATTTAATAAATATCAGTTGAGCTGGTCTGCTTTATTGACCAATTAGAATTTTATATTGATTATTTAATGTTCCTTACTTTTCCTTAAGTTAAAACAATATTTTGTACGTCTGTTTTAAATAATTGTTATACTTAAGTATAATTACTTTATTAAAAATAACATTGCAGTGTAGATGATATTGTCAATAAAAATTTTATTTAATTCCAGGAAAATCCATCAAAGCATCCTATAATTATACTAAAAGATGTATCATATCAGCACCTACAAGCAATACTGGAGTTCATGTATGCTGGAGAGGTGAATGTCTCACAGGAACAGCTGCCGGCTTTTCTGAAGACTGCGGCTCGGCTTAAGGTATGTTTATATTTATTTGAATTATAAGTACTTATTAGATTAATAAATCTAAGTATACAATCTACTCACTTCTTCTCTTTGGCACTAATGATTATTGGTGACAATAAATTTTCACCATTTTTTACTTTTCTGATTACATAAAATACATAAAAAATCAATTTAGCTTCAAATGAACATATGTAAATTTAAATGTATATAACTTAAGAAGATTTAAGCTGTATTCTTTTAAAAAATCAGAAGTATAATCACAGGATATGTTATTGTAATATGCTATATATTCTGTTATCAGGTTAAAGGACTTGCAGAGCCTCCGCCACAGATGCCCAGCATCAAGCGGGAGGGCTAACAGTGAATTAAGACTTTAGTGAAGTAACAATAATGTCAAAACACCATTTGTATGGTTTTTTATATTTGCATTCTCTTTACAGGTCCTTCGTTTAATATTACTTTTGGAAATAAATAGTAAGATAAGGACTAAGTTGATTTTTTAAAATTATTTTATAATGTCTTATTTGGATATAATGCTCATAAAATAAATTGAAAATGTAACAAAAGTTATATAAAATTATCATTATTTCTGATGCCTAACATATATTTTGCCAATATATAGATTATATACATTTGTAAATGACCTAAGATTTTAATCAAACAAAATCCTTGGTAAAAAATGCCTAAAATGAAGCAATAATAGATACCATAGCAATATAATGGTAATGTTTCATTCTATGACAGAAAGTCAGACGAATTACTTTATATATAAGTAATAACACATGTTCAATGTAATGTCATTAACATTCAGTTAAGGAATGTATTAGTGTATGATTGATGCTTTGTCAAATCGTATTGTGTTTTAATAACTTTATAATCTAACATATTTTTAACGTACGATTTATCAAAGCTATACTGTTGATGTGACGCACAACACACTTTGGATTCTCCCACTTAGTTACCTAACAACCAAAGTTTTAGCTTAGATTGCAGGACGCCTACTAAAGTCTGGTTTGCATCACATCATTTCACATCACATCACACCGGGCATGATACATACAAATGTCAACATTCCAATTCAAAGGAACATGTAATATTTTTGTTACTTGATGTTGTGTTGGCGTTGTGTATAATGTTATATATTCCACCAACAGATGCCTTATAATCTAATTTCCAATACACTTGTCGGTTATACAAAGCAATGGAACCTTTTATATGTAAATTGATCAATACAGAATATATTTTAATTATTTATAAATTTTATGTAAACTAAGTGACAGTGTGTATTGGAATGCCTTAGTACTTGCTTGTTAGCATTGTAAGGTGTTCGCTGTAGTTTTCTGTTTCCAAGGCATAATACTGTTCTTAGATTAAGTTTTTATTTTGCAAAATTTTTCTTATCTTTTCAATTAGGTTATGTTGAATTTTTCAATTTAAAATTCAAAATTGGTAGAATTTGCTTTGACACTTGTAGTGGATTTCCAACTTTAACAAACGTGTGAAAACAAATTAAATGTTTGAATTTTATCGTATATTTGTTCATTTTACTTGTTGACAAGTCTTCTGTTCTTTTCCGAGTCTTAATGATAGTTGTATAAATGTAAATCTGATATTTTTAGACAAAGTAATGGAACTGCATAGATCACGTGAACTAGCATGTAATGATTGAAATTATGAAAGATTTGTAATTTTAGATAATAATAAAAATAATTACTGCAATAAAATGTTTTATTTTTGTATAATCTCATATTAACAGGTCCATGGACGGCAGTGAAACCGGACGTGTGTAATAATAGATTTATAATTAAATACTAAAATCACAAATGTCACCAAAAAAACTACAGGGCCTATAAGTCACTGTCCTCGACAACTCTGCCAATGAGAATTTTCAACATCGTACTACTTTTCGTGAAGGAGTAAGATTAGTAACAAAACAGAAAATCTGAATCTTAATTTCAGCAACAATATATTGAGACGTCATTTGCATAAAAATAAAAAAGCTGTATTTTTTTACAGACACCCATTTTTACTATTTCAACAATAATAATTTTCTCCGACATTCATGTCAGCCATAAAAGACATTTAGATATTTGAATGATATTCAAGTTTTTTCTTAAAACACTAAATAAATGAAATTAAAGATAACCATGAGAAGTACCTGTAGGTATATATGATACCTTTTCTCTTGACTGTATAATAAGAAATGTTTTAGAACATTATATGACATAATAAAGGATGAAAATATATCATATAGCGTATTACCCATAATATATATGATGATTTTAATACTAATATCATAATATATAATGATTTGAAACGTTAAAACTGCCATAAATATAATAAAAAATTATTTCAAATAATATATATTTATTTTGTTTAAAATAAAACAGATTTTAGCACCACAAAAATATATAATAGAGCATATAACATCTAAATGCAGTTTTGGAATGAAAACAAGAAATATCGAGACCTTTTCGAAAACAAGAGATACAAACATTAAAAATAAAAGCAAGTACATAATAAAATTAACTGAAGCGATGCACTGGTAACAATATATACTAGTTTTGGTTAACTTTGGTTTATAATTAATTTACTTTAAAAATATAAAATTATCTTAAATAAATAAAAAATATGGCAACACAATAGGAACAATGTCAGAACATAAACGTATAATAATAATTATATATCACTTTAAAATATTAAGCTTTTTGGTAACATTTAAACAAATACAAATGTATTTGTAATATAGTTATATAAAAATAAAAATTTTAGAGACAATTTTCGTCAAAATAAATATATACAATTAACAAAAATTACTTATTGCAAGGTAAGTATAATTTTGGTACAACTTTGGTTGAATGTTACCTAACTCTTATTTATAATAACTGGTAACATAATTCGATTATTTAAGTATATAAAGTATAATTTTGAGTTAAAACTCATTACAAAAAACATCTAATAGGCCACTGAACATATTCTCTAACTGACACCAGTATGATCGTTCTAACTCTTGAAGCCGGCGGGATTCATGCTCTGCCAGCGCCACGTGTCGCGACACATGTCGTCTAGCGTCCTTGTCGCTCTCCAGCCCAGCAGGCGGTGTGCGAGCGAGACGTCCGCGTAGTTGGCGGCCACGTCGCCGGCACGACGCTCCACCAGCTTGTAGGGAATCGTGCGACCTGAGGCCTCCTCGAAGGCCGTCACCAGCTGCAGCACGGAGTACCCCTGACCTGTGCCTGGGGGGGGGGAGGGATGGAGACGTACTCAATATTCAAGATTAAATATGAATCATTTTCGACACGATATCTCATTTATCAGAGTAGAGGACGAACTCCCACAGTTAGCGGATTTATGAATTAGTTACCTAAGTTGACGGCATGGAAGCCCTCGAAGCCATCCTGCTGGAACAGCTGCAGCGCGCGTATGTGTCCTCCGGCCAGGTCGCACACGTGCACATAGTCGCGCACGCCGGTGCCGTCGCAGGTGCAGTAGTCGCTCCCGAACACCTGCAGCTGCTGGAGACGACCCACCGCCACCTGCAACTTGACATTCACTTTTAGCTATAGATTCCTATAAATTTAGCAATTGTTTGACATTAAAATTACGGAGCGACCGACTAGGGGAGGGGGAGTCAAATATATTGTAAAGAAACTTATGATATCATTGAAAATATAATGAAAGATAACTTAAAGCTGTTTGTGCTTCTCTAATGGATAGTTATGGAAATTGCAGCGTTTTATTTTTATAACCCCATAGCTTTAAAAACCTTAAAAATCACCATTTCAAATGGCAAAAAAAAATGTCTTTAAATTTTGCCAGGTGATTGTAAAACTAATAATAAGCAATGACATATAGAGATTATTATTATATGTTTTAAACTATGTCGGTCACCTGTGCGATGTATGGCATGAGGTTGTTGGGTGTCCCGGCGGGGTCCTCCCCTATGCGGCCGCTGGAGTGCGCCCCCACGGGGTTGAAGTAGCGGAGAGATACTATCTTCCACTTCTTTTTAAAAACATACAAACATTAGGTAATGTATATGATAAAAAAATCTTTTTGTGACTCGATTTGAACCTGTAACACTTTTATAACACGGACGGGCCATGTAAAAATGAGCTATCATGTCTCTGGTCAGATTTATAAATTTATTGTATTTTTAATATTATATTTTTTTACATTGACGCAAATTTCTTCAAGAAAATATATTTTGATTTAAATAAAACTGTTCTAGTACGACGTTACCAACCTTGTTGCTCCTGCACAGATCCTTCATGATCTCCTCGCAGAAGTACTTAGTCTTCCCGTAGGGGCTGGCGAGTCCCTGTCCCGTGGGGTGTCCCTCGTCCAACGGCAGACTCTCGGGCTCCCCGTACACTGTACAGGACGAGCTGTACACCAGCTGGAACACGCCGTGCGACTGCATCACCTGGGGAGAGATAGCTCGGGGGATCAGTTGTTTTGGAATATCTCTATGGTCAATTATGGTGTATATTCACGACGCAGTTCTGCCATGCTCAGAGCTCATGAATAAGGACCGAATAGGTTCGAAACTAGTCGGGCAAATTACGCTCGTAATAACATGAGTAGAGCCGGATAAATATATTTAATAGTAATCATGGATCACGAAAGTTTACATACAAAAATATGTTGTATGTTTATTTATATATTGACATATATAGTACCTCCAGTAGGGTGCAGGTGCCCGTGATATTAGCCTGGTAGTACTCGAGAGGTTTCTCAACAGACTCACCGACAGCCTTCAAAGCCGCGAAGTGTATCACGCACTCAATGTTGTGCTGGAAATTAACATTATATAAGTTTTGTTAAAGGTTACAAGTACAGTTAACAAAAATAATTCATTGAATGAGAGTGAAGATGAGAGTGAGTGAAATGTATGGAGTTGAAGAAGATTACAATTAATTGTAATTTAATATTAATATTATTCACTTAAATATTATTTATTCGATGTACCTGACTATAGAAATTACAAAAAAATATAAAAGTAATTGTTTATTTCTTTATTTGCTGATCGTATACAACTACTCGAAAGTGATTTAAATGTACGACAGCTCAGTCGGTCCAATGAAGGTCATGTCGGTCCATGGTCCATCATGTTCAAAAGGACGCAGATTCGTGTGTATCAACATTATTATTAAGATTCATTTCATTGTTACAATAATAAGCTATATTTTATTTGTGAGTCTATGAGCCATATCTATTGACCGACATTATAAATAGATCCTGATCTAATATTTTGCTAAAGATTAAAATCACGGCATTTTTCGTAAAAATAATTTCGCACATAATGTTTGAATTGTTATTGAAAATATCTTAAGTTTTATTTTAATCTCAGTTTGTAGGTCGATTATTAATCTAGCAAATGCTCACATCTTCAAATATATTATTCAATCCCTCTCTATTTCTTATGTCCACGTCGTAGAAGTGTATCGTTCTGTTCGTCATCTCCTCTATTCTTCGTATGGGCTCTGGTTTTTTCACGCCATCAGCTCTATGAGAGAAGTTAAATATTATTAATAAGTACTGCAATTAAGAATAAAAACATATGGACTATATATTCATAAATATTATAATATTATATACGTCATTATATGACAAAATTATAAATAACCTGTAATAAAACTTTTAAAGGGTTTGTAATAAGTAATTGATATATATAGATAACAAATCATCAATTTTTGAACAATTTCTTTGTCTGTATGTGTGTTTGTGCACGCATAATACGAAATTAACGCGACGGATTTTGATGAAATTTCGTATTGTGATAGCTGTAGCACGTGCGCTGTAGCGTGGTGCGTCTGTCAGTACCAAATGACTAGGGATTGACGTAATGCATTTCATATATTTCGTTTACGATACTCGGAGCATATATCGAGCTCTCTTTAATGTTGTTATACAAATTGATGTGTTATTCCGTTTTGATTATAATATAATTAATTTTTTGGGAAGTCGGCGGCGCGCGGTTCATTCAACATGTATGATACCGACAAACGCATTAACAATGTATAGCCACAGTACAATGATAGCGATCATCAATCGTTTACTGCTGTTGGAGGAGATAGCTCAAAACGTTCAACAAATGCGCGTGTCTAGACGCTGTAAGTCCACTGTATTCCGCCAACTCTAGTGATGTTATAAAATGGTATATATAAATATTTGACATTAAAATCTCTCGCGACCGCAGAATTTGCTACGACCCATAGTTTAAGAAGCCCTGCTCTAGCGCATTAGCGCGGCGGACATATTGTTTACCCGTGTCATGCTATCAGTACGAGCACTAGTACCGACTCTGAGATGAGTTCAGATGAAAAAAATATATTTTTTCTTAGTAACCTTTTAATAAATCTTACGCCATATATATTTTCTGTTGTTTCATTAATAAATTTATAAGCTCTTTAAAAATAAAAATTTAAGGCACAATTTACTTTGTATCATAAAAAAAACATCGACTCTCATATCGTAGCAGTATATCCCCTCACTAAATTCTTATAGGCGTTATGTTATACGCATAACATTTTGCTGAATTTTTCTTTCTATTATAATTGATTTGTAAACTAAAACATTTTGATTGTTCTTAATTTAATTTACTACAGTTATTATACACTACGAATGTGGTAAAACTAAAAAACTAAAATATAATTTGTAAATCGCGTCAAGTCTCAAGAGAGAAACGAAACGTTAATGACAGTGCCATCCGCACCATCCTACAGCGCACACGGTATAAATGTCCTGGTAACATTTAAGATAACTTTCACTTCAGGAAAATGTCAAATTCCAACGAAACAAATACAAAAACTTAATAATGGCACTTAATTCTATTAAAATATACATAGAGACACATTGTGATATTTTTTGAACATCAGATTAAAAGTTCCACAGAAAAATACACAAAATGCGTACGTGTTATAAATTAGTTTTAATGCCACTGGGTTTTAAAACTCGCTATCTTTGTGTTTTAACGAAACGGTATAAGGAAATGACTTTATTTGCGTTTTTGCAAATTAATGTGAAATTCGAATACTTATGATATAACAGTAAGAAATTACTTCTTTTAAAATTTATTGAAATTAGTACGAGAATAAAAATAAAATTTATAAGTTAAGCAGTCACAAAAACCATTTTTTCAATTCTTTACCGGCGTTAAATCATTCCTCACGCGAACAAAGTCACGGGGCAGAGCTAGTTATGAAATAAAAGAAATAGAGAAAGAATTAATTTCAAAATCGTGAGAAAATATATTTGACAAGTAAATATTCCACATGTATATAATTTATCTTAAAAATATGTCCGTTCTATTTAAAATATGATTACAAATTATATTACAACAATGTACAATATTACGTAAACCTATTTTTTGTTTGAGATAAGTTAGCTGCGTCAAACAAAGACCTAAGACCAAATTTCACGTCATAGGGTTTATACCACCTTGAGAAAGCTAATATAAAAATGTGACAATCGCGAAGTAAATAATATTAAGCAATAACATATGTAGTATTAAATAAATAAAACATTCTTACCTATATGCGTTTGAAAGATTATCTACAACAACAATTTCAACATCATCTTGTTCTAACAACTCTATCACCGTGTGGGAGCCCACGTACCCAGCACCACCTGTCACTAGAATGGGCATTATTCTGAAACAAAATTACTACATTTAGGAGAGTTTATATTTAAAAAAAATGCTAGGAGCATGAACCAGACCTCAATTTTGACTCACTGCGCTCGTTATGTGTGAGCATATTGAGCAAATCGAGGTGCAAACGGCGCCGAAGTTGCAATCACAAAACGTCGACGTATTCTGTTTTCAACTATTTTTCAAGATATGTCTGATATTATTACATTTTGTCTTTTTTTAAATCATTTTTTAAAACCACCACCAGACTGATGTCTATCGGTGTGCAAAATGAAGTAAATTTTCGGATATACCGTTTTTGATTAATGCTTGCACAAAGGATACAGAAAAGTCTCTCATAGAGAGCTTCGCTCAATTAAAAAGAGTCACTTCTTTTAAAAACTGAATAATATAAGAAACATTTTTAATTATTCTTGAAGTTTTCTCACTATATATAAATTCAAGTGCGTAAAGTGTTTACATGAAATGTGACCTATTTGCTCGAGAGCTCGTTCAATGTTTGCGAACACTTCATTATTATTTCTTTGCATGTGTGTGTAAAACTCGTAATACGAACTCACGACATTTTTATTGTTTTCAAGTACATTATGACGTCATACGAGGCTTCTTGCATTGCTCTCTAAAGGACGAATTCATTAATAGTATTTAATATATTATGATATAAGTCAACAGTTTAGGAACAAGATGAAGTTTATAAAAACAATTAAGTTTATAAAATAAAATACTAAAAAATACTCCTAGTTTTTTCGTTACAATAAAATATTTTTCCGTTAAAAAACTGCTATAGCTTAGTACTAGTAAGTAGTAGCGCTCCGATCAACAATAAAACATTTATTATACGCTACATATCAAAGAAATCGTGTTTTTTTTAAACAGCATAAATAAATTTAGTAAAACAATGCAATCTTTATTTTTATTAAATCCATATTATTTGTTTGTTTGTCTATACTTTCTATAAACTCAAATAATCTCAATATAGACAGTTGCTTACAGACCTAACTCCAAAAATATTGAACATAAATTATCTTCGTAAAAAGATATTTATATATTGTTGTAAATTAACTTAGTGATAAGATCTACATTTTTACATCAACCGGTACACTAAAACTGAATATTTACAATTTTCAGCTGAAACGACATAGTACTAAGATTTCTTTTTTATTACACGTATATATTAATATATTCTGATGGTATTAAGTAACAATTGACCCAATAATAAAATGTATAATAAAAATTGTAGAATGATAAATTGGAAGCATTGAAATGATTAAAATATAACAAGTTAAAAAAAAATTAAAGAACATATATGTGTTAACGGATATTATGTGTCCGAATATTTAGATCTTTGTCGCCGGCTCTTCTCAGGACTGAGACATTTATCATTCTGAGCCGGTGGTAGCTTTGAATATGATAAAATGTCTTTTTAATACTTATTTTCAATAAATATATTTCATTTTTTTTAAAATTATTTAGTTTATTTTTATATAAATAAGAATCTGTGCAAAATTTTTGTTCAGACACATTATTAGAGCTCAAAGCGGGTTACATATACACAACTAGTGAAAACAACAATGTTTTTCTGTTATTATTCCTCAATGACATCGACCATTTGAATTATTTTTTTAAAACCATCGTCAGACTGATGTCTATCGGTGTGTTTCGAAAATTTCGGATTTCGAAAATTTTGAAAATTTTCGTATATACCGTTTTTGATTGATGCTTGTACAAAGGATGCAGAAAAGTCTCTCATAGAGAGCTTCGCTCAATAAAATTATTGTAGCAAGAATGACGATGTTTTTTAAGATATGATTCTTCCAGCATTTTGTATGTATCAATTGAATCAAAAATTATTCTAATTATATCAAATTCTAATATATTTTATTTCAAACAGATGTCTGCTGTAACGACAAAGATAACTTCTGAATTCAGAACTCCTATCTTTGATTTTAAGTTCAAAATACATCCCGTGGAAATAGAGATTTTTTTAAAAAGTCTTCAGGATCCAACTGATGTCTCTTCTTTCTTTCTCTTTCTTCTTTTTCTTTCATTTCTTATTTATAAAGAGTTTTCTGTAGCAAATGTTTGTAACAGTACCTATATACGATCCCGGGTACGTAATGAGTCATTAAATAGCAGTACTTATGCTTGTTGATAACATTTAACACTGCAGAGCTCCAATTACAGAAAATACTAATTAAGCGACAAGATAACAACAGTGTTAACAAATAAAACACAATCAGATAAGTACCTGAAGATATAAAACATTTAAAGCTTCGCTAATGATACAACCATTACTTTATACAATTTACTAAACACTAGACTGGACCAGACTAGGACAGGGGTGGCGAACCTCTTTTGATGTCAATGCCACAAAGTAAAAAAAAAATATTTTTTAAATAGATAACGTGCCGTTATAAAATGTCGTTCGTAATATTAGTGTAGTGGAATTATATGTAAGTAATTAAATAAACAAATAAAAACAATTCTTTAAATATTTTTTATCAATCAATGTTTTACAATTATTTTGTTTTTGCACGTGTCATGAATACTTTCAAACGTGCCACATGCCACTTGGACTAGGGTACTAACATGCATTTTGATGTGGATATATTTTAATAATTATAAAGAATATATATATTTTTTTTTTTTATAAATTTTTATTGTTTTATTATGTATTATGCTACAATATGAACGAAACCGCTTTTCTGCCTTTTGTTTTCAAAAACCTGATATTTTGTTTAGCAGAATGACTAAGGAGAAAAATTAGTATCGTAGAGATCCGAGCTATACACATTTTTAGTAAATACTTAGCAAAATCAGTTAACTCCCACGTGTGCTAAACTCTTACAAATGTGATGAATCATTTATTATGAAACACGAGAGAACAAAAACGGAAAGCCCAAATTTATGATGCTTATAATTTGAGCACAGTCACAATTTCTTTTAACTTAAAAATTCAAATTGCAATTTAAAGGCAATTAAAAGGCACAGGACCACCTCACATTATTACTGAATTTAATAGAACTATTTAAATTATGAATTTGTTTTGAGCGACGAACGTTCGTAACGTAATGGCGTCGCCCAGTCGAACAAGCTTACGAAATATAGTTAAAGCTAAACTTAAGCTAGACAGTTTAAATAGAATTTTCTTAGATTTTCAGGAGTACACATTTGAAATAAAACTATTTTTACGGATTAAAACTCGAGTATAAATTGGTTACATTTTGATTTTAACCCACGTTTCGAATACTTTGCAGTAATCGTGTTCACGGGTAGACGAGATGAAAGTGTCTGTGAAAATCCGTAAAAATAGTAATACAGTTTAACTCAGGAGTTCCTCCCCTCCCCCCCCCCTTTTAAGAGATGATATACCGGTGGGGTCGTTCAAGCGTTCAAATGACGTTTGGTTTTGTGGGTAAATTTAAAAACGCTACACTAGAGTTTAAACAATACCAAATCATATATTTCATATGTTATAAGGTATTATGATATTAATAAGACAAGTATTCGGTATTAACTGAGCTTTCTTCTCTATGTAAAGGTATTTAATAAGTTTTTTGTAATTAAAGATTTTAGAATTATATAAATATATATACAAGTCAATTGAAGTTACATCAACCATTATTAAAGAAAATATATTTATTATATTTATAAATATTTTACCTATATATAAATGTGAAGTTTTAAATAAAAAATATATTAAATAAAAAATTATCTTCAAGAGACCTCTGATCTCCGATGTGTCGTGCTTGACTGGATATTTAAAGCACATGTCGGAGGAGAGTTATGTGACAACATACCTTAGCGATTTTTACATAATAATAAAAATAATAATTATTATTGTAAGTATAATAAGTATTACTTATGAATAATAGAAATGTTTGGTAACAAATAAAAAGACCACTCGTTTGCATAATGCAAGACCAAATAACATTTTCATATATGAGATAAGAGATAACATACGAATTTCTGGTGCGACCTTAAAATGATTATTATTACACCAAATCACAAAACTTACTTAATATATTACGTTTTTATTTCATTATCACAAAAAACATCTTGTCGTACTTATGACAAAATATGATTATAAAAACAGTTATTTTACTATCACCTATAAATTAAATTAAATTCTGTAAAATTCAGCCTACGACTTTTTAATATGAAATATATTATTTCATTAACTATATACATTTCATGTTATTAACTATTATTTAAAATTATAATAAACTCTAAAAAATAGTATTTATTATCAAAAATATTTTGTGCTAATGTATTTAAAATTACAAGTAAAAATATAATATGTATTTTATTACATTTAAAGGATAAAGTTGTAATAAAATTTACTACTGATAATTTTATAATTCCATTAAATAAAATGCTATCAATGTATATCCTTATTTATTACTCACACTAAAACACGTTGCTCGTTACTTTAAAAAAACATAAAATTATACTATTAAAAATAATGTGTTAGTGATACTTACAATTTTGACCTCTCTAAAAGTTTAACTTAATTAAAAAATATATTAACCCGAGGCAGTATAGTCGAAAGACTAGCTTGCTATAAAAAATATATTAAAAAAAAATAAACAGAAAAATTACAAAAGCGCGCGTCAACCACAATGGCGGCTAGGTCACTGCTGATTGCGGTATAATCAAAATATTTCTATTACGAGAAGATTACCTTATCAGCTTGTATCGAAGTTGTAGAGTGCGATATTATTTTGTAATGTTTAATATAAGTTGACATGTTTTGTAATGTGTGATTGATTGCTATACAATTGATGTTCAAACTTCAAAGTAACGCGAGTATCTACATGAGTTTAATAACATGTGTAGGTTTGATTTATAGATCATTAAATGCTTAAGATTTTAAATTGGACAGCACAGGAACATCGCAACAATAAATCACGTAGTAATTGCGAAAGCACTCACCCAAATCTAATTTATTTACGAGAATTGTTTATCTAAATAACAAAAAACTGTTGCGATGTCCGTCCGTCCGTCTGTAGCCGAAACGATTTTCTCAAAAAGTACCCGACCGATTTTGACCAAACTTGGTGTGCAAATTACCTAGGTGAAATAGTAATTATTGACTAAATTTCAAAACCCTAGGTTGGGAGTGCGGGAGGCTGCAGACCCCCGAAACGACAAAATATAGCATCGGCAGCATTTACACTGCGAGTAACAAATCAAAAGATGTATTTAGAGGAAATAAAGTATAATTAGTGAAAAAAAAAAAGTGTAAAATGCAAGCTTAAAACCACTAATCCACCCGTCAGTTGTGACGGCCCCCCCTCGCTAGTATTGCATATTAGTCATTATTTAAAATGTAAATAAAAAAATATTTATGATATATCTCAAAACATTAAGTGCCTTTTAAGAAATTTCTTCAATGTAGTGTTGCCAGGTCTTAAAAAACAAAATCTAGACCATTCTAGTCCCAACATTTTTACGCCAAAACTAATAATACATACATGACAAGCATTTTATTCAATATAATAGTGTGACTAATTACATCCACCCACAAATAAGCCCGGCTAAAGACCGGTTGGTACATCATTAAGCTATGTATCTATTGTCTGTACAATAGGATTTAAATACAATTTTGACATATATTGTTAAAATTTTTTATATTCGGTTAGTAGATGATATAATTGTAAATTCTATACTAAAAAAATTAATTAAAACAATCAAGATAAAGTAAAGTGGGTATAATATTTAATTAGAGTACAGACAAATAATAAAGTGAAGAATATAAATTGCAGTGTTGTCTGGAGTAAAACCATAACAACACTAAGTATTTGATATTAGTCTATTTTATTGAGCAAAACTCTATGAGTGACTTTTCTGCATCTTTTGTGAAAGCATTAATCCAAAACGCTATATCCGAAATATTTCCAATTTTGCACACTGATAGATATCAAACTGGTGGTGGTTTTGAAAATTTTCAAATATTAGATGTTGTTGAGGAATAATCACAGAAAAACAAAAATCCCAAAGACTTTAATGGTAAATATTTTTCGTGCAAAAGTTTAGCTTTACAATGACATTCGCATGCCGAATTTTTTCTATTCTCCATTTTAGAAACAAATTTTGAAAATTGAGGGGCACTTTTTTGAAATATGTATATTATTTTGGTTGCATTCAACACAAATTAAATTCTAATATTGTAAAGTTTAATATTGACGATCTCTTGATCTTTCTAATTTATGTTATATATTACCAATATTTTATAGATTAAATGAATCAATATCATAACAATATTTACAAAGATAAATACGAAAATAACCAATCACTTACATTTCTTTCGTGATGTTATATAGTCGACATTACGAACTATGGACACAAATGTCTTTTTAAATTAATTTCAAGCTCCATATTTCCTTCATTACAGTTACATACAATTGATTCAATAAAACACTGCAAAACAAATTCCTTGAATACAACGGGCAACAAAACATTTATCGTTTATGTGTAGTTGATAAATGTAAGTTAGAAAATAATATGTTCTTAAATGTTAAAAAAAAATATTATTCACAAAAAGCTAATTTGTATTTTCGTAACAAGTATTTATCACTCCAAAAGCACCATAATAAAATTCAATTTTGAATTTAATCTAGATGTCAACTGTCAATTTATATTTGTTACTCTTTTACGTTCAGAATCAAATTATTTATTGTTTTATATAAACTACATAAGAATTTAATTAGGATTATATAAAAGAATATGAATTAAGGAATTGCGTGTTTAATAAAATTATTACTTTTATATTCCTTTTAGTAGATTTCCCCTAAGTATATTGTAATTTTATTATAGTATCGTTCGCAAAAGACGCTATTTATTATTTTAACAAAAATAAAAATTTCAAACTCTAAATTTTTTTTTATCAGCTTTAATATAATAAGTGAATATCTCGATTTTTTAATACGAAAAAATTTAGATATTCAGTTATTATTTAATTATATACCATACCTGTCAATAGTATTTTTTTAGTACACCACACTAAATAATTTCTGTTTCTGTCTCTTTTGCTCCCGCTCAGTGTTCAAGGTGGTTATTCTTATGAATTTTTGGATAAAATAATATCATTTAAACTCAAACCTAATAAATATATTCCATATAACGTTGAGTATTTATCAAGGGACGATATTGCAAGTGTTATTAATAACTAAGGGTAAAGATTGCTGTGATATTTTTGGGTGACAAATTCGGTCTCTCCGTGTCCAACATTGTTATTATTGTAAAAAGTGGATAACTGTTACATTTACTAAATAAAGCGTCTAATATACTAAATGTAATTTAAAAGTGTAGTTGCTTTTGTTGTTGAAAGTGTATAGTTAACCTGAAGGCGAATATTGCTAACTTATAACCTATATAAAGTGTTCTTAAGTCCATCTGCAATTTTCAGATGAGTACGAAAATCATCAAAGCGAAT
Organism: Mechanitis mazaeus; assembly: GCA_959347395.1. Lineage (NCBI taxonomy): Eukaryota > Metazoa > Arthropoda > Insecta > Lepidoptera > Nymphalidae > Mechanitis > Mechanitis mazaeus. Next base: position 19,434,348 of record OY365750.1, read on the forward strand.
GCTGTCGATCCGGACACCTTCGAGACTTCGATCTCGCAGGCGTTGGTTGAGTTGGAGACTAACTCTGACTTGAAAGCCCAACTGAGGGAGTTATATATTACTAAGGCTAAGGAAATTGAACTTCACAACAAAAAGGTAATTAAACTACGTTAATACTCTCATTTCACATTACTCGTATATAATGATTTAGTCATATTTTCATACATTATATATACATGATCTCTTACCTGACAATTAAACAATTACAACTGTAATTCCAGTCAATCATCATCTATGTGCCGATGCCCAAGCTGAAGGCATTCCAGAAGATCCAGATAAGATTAGTCCGAGAGCTGGAGAAGAAATTCAGTGGCAAACATGTTGTATTTGTTGGTGATCGCAAGATCCTGCCCAAGCCTAGCCACAAGACCCGTGTTGCTAACAAACAGAAAAGGCCCAGATCTAGGTGATTGTTTACTATAAATTTAATTCATTGTTAGAAGAAACCAGTGACACTATACATTTTCTTAGAAGTTAGTAGATACAGTATTGAACTGCAGTAGAGTAGTTAAAATATCATTTTTTATTTTTGTGTCGTAAGTTTTTAGTACTTTTCTAATGCCCCATGATGTGATGGATTATATTTCTGCAGTAAATGAATGTAATCAATAGTGTTGTGACACTCTTCTTCTAAACTCAGGTTATGAGAAGTATTCTTTGGAAGTAGTGAATGAAAAATATATTTGAACACTAGAAAAGTAAGCATATCAAAAACAAAGTTTTTATATTACAGGACTTTAACCTCTGTTTATGACGCAATCTTGGAAGACTTGGTGTTCCCAGCGGAGATAGTTGGCAAGCGCATCAGGGTTAAGCTGGATGGCTCTCAGCTCATCAAAGTGCATCTTGACAAGAATCAGCAAACTACCATTGAACACAAGGTAACTTAAACTTATCAACATGCTATGTTAATATGATTATAAGATGACCAGATAAATAAATATTGCTTTATAATTAATGATTTATATCATAACAAAAACTGTTCTATCTTCATAAAATCATTTTAACGAATGACTAATTTTATTGAATTCAATATTGTTATATAAATATTACAAAATATAATTGTGACAACTTTCAGGTTGCTCAAACAATTATATTTAATTAACAAAGGTTTGCTGAAAATATAAAAACCCATTAGTAAAATCCAAATGCATAAATATAATTTCCACTAATGCATCTATCCTAAGTCAGTTCTGATAAATGATATCAATCACACCTAATTAGAGTTTAAGGATAAAACCTTTTTAATGGTCCTTAGTTGAAATATACATAATAAGCTGATAACTTATATTTTAAATTACATTAAACTTTGTTGGTCAATATACTGCCCCTGATGAATGCCAGCAATTCATTAGACCATTTAATTTAATAAAACAACTTTATTTGCAATTAATTAATTAATAAAAATATCATATTACATATTAATAGCAATTAAATATTGGACTCTTACATGGAACAATCATAGAGAATTTAAAAAAAAGGAATCATAAAGATCTATATTCATTATTATTATAATAATAATAATCAATTGAAAAGATATATATTTAATTTATAGCTATGACATAGTAACGGAGTTGATGGTGTTAATTATGAATGTTATTTTTGTTTGCCCACAGGTGGACACCTTCCAATCAGTATACAAGAAGCTGACGGGACGCGAAGTTACTTTCGAATTTCCCGAACCCTACTTGTAAACTTAGACTATGACTTTACAATAAAACTAAAACAATAACGATTTTTTTTATTTATATCTAAAAATCATTTACACAAGGTACTTCTAAACCTAAAATAACTTATTGGATTTGGCCTTAATTGATGAAACTGACAAATTGCAACTGCAAAATATTAGACAAATACGTAATTGAACTTTTATATCAAGTTATTCTTTTAAATATCGTCTTTTGAAAACTAAAGAACCGCCTTTCTATTATAACTGTCTCAATAATTACATATACCCGTTAGAAAAATTACAAACTGAAATTGTATTTACAATAAGAAATAATTCTATTGCATTCTCAAATGAAATTAATAATACAGAGTCAGAACAAAATATTAAAAAATTCATCAATTTGTCCAATTTCCTTTATTTTCATATATCCAAAAGATTTTATTTCGATTTAGCAGTAAACAAGAGAACACACCACAGTAAGGATACACAATAAAAAATGCATTGAACAGTCTGAAATATTAATTTTGTTTATTTTACACTTAAATTCAGTTCCCATTTCCAGAGCATTAAAGTCAATAAAAAAAGAACTACTCATTAAACATTATAGTTAATAAGTATTTATTCTAATAGAATAATAAATCTCCTATTCATTATTAATATTTACAACCTTTTAATTATGCTAATGACAAAACCATATTTCTGCCAATATTATTTATGAGAGTCGATGTGCGTTGCCACCTTCACTATAAAATATATATAAACCCTTTACAAATAATTTAAATTTAACTTAAAATTAAGGCACACTATAGCATATAACATTAAATATATTTGTAAATTGATATTTAAAAAGCAGTGTATCATAATACACGGAAAAAAATTAACTCAAATACAAAAGTGAGGAACACATTTGTATATATTTTTAATGATTACTTAAATGTGACTTCAAAATTGTTCATTAATTAATTCAATTTATACAAAGTCAATAATATTTCCATATCCAATTAAGTTTTATAATTCCTGGCTGTAATAATTTTGTAAGTCTTCTGTGATCTCGGGTTTACTGGCTTCGGTCTGAGTGGGTTTAATGACTTTAATATATGGGACGGGCACGAGCCCAGCTGTCTGTCTGTCTGTGGAGGCCATGAGCCACCCAGAGTTCCAGAGGTTTCCTTGGAGGTGTTGAGGAGCGAGGGTCAGCCCCTGGTCGGTCGTAAAGCTGATCTCCTGAGGAGAAGTGGCTTGGAAGTCATGTTGTGCCACTGCTCGAAGCGGGTTTTGCCAGGTCGATGGGTCGTGTACTGAAAAATGTATTTAATATTGTTATTAAATGTCTTCGATAGTTAGTTATTGGTAGAAAATGTAAGTGTGAGGGGTGAGTTCAGATACTCTCTTTCTGTATTTTTAAAATTTGTAATATAGTGTATGATTCACGAAGTCACGTAAAATAAATAATTTTTATTCTTAATTAATTCTATTAAGAATAAAATCTTATTTAATTTAATCCTGTCCTCTTTTAATGTAACTGGCAGGAATATGATAATACACTGAATACGATAATTATGAAATGACGTCTGTCAGTGGTCTAACTATACCGTCTGAGGCCCGTGACAAAATCACTGTTTTTTTTTTTATGGAAAAGGAGGGCAAACGAGCACGCGGGTCACTGATAAAATGTGATCACCGCCGCCCATGAACTCTTGCAACATCCGAAGACTCACAAGAGCGTTGCCGGCCTTGGAGATAGGAATAAACGCTTTTTTTGAAGGTACCCATGTCGTATCGATCTGGAAACATCGCCGAAGGAAGCTCATTCCACATCTTTGTGACACGTGGAAGAAAGGTTCTTCCAAACCGCACAGTTGAAGAACGCCATGCATCCAGGTGGTAAGGATGGTAATGAAGGCGGTGACGTGCTGTGCGATGATGAAATTCGGCGGCAGGCATCAGATTAAATAGCTCTTCGGAACACTTCCCGTTGTAAATGCGATAGAAGACGCACAAGGAAGCCACGTCTCTACGCAATGCCAAAGAGTCCAGCCGTTCACAGAGCACCGGGTCCCCGACAATCCGTACGGCTCTCCGTTGTACGCGGTCAAAAGGTAGAAGCTGATATTGGGGTGATCCGGACCAGAGATGAGAACAGTACTCCATATGTGGCCGGACCTGCGCCTTATAGAGCGCAAGTCTTTGGCCAGCATTGAAATACTGCCTCGCTCTATTGATCACACCCAATTTCATCGAGGCCAACTTGGCCTTGCTCTCCAAATGACCACGAAACCGACAGTCGCTCGAAATGTCGAGTCCCAGTATTTTGATACTTGGCGAGGGGGTGAGGGGGTGTGCTATTGAAGAGCGGGGATACGACAAATGGGGTTTTCTTAGTGGTAAACGCGCAAACCTTTGTTTTTAGGGTAACGCGCAAATAATTACATACCAAAGTAACAATATATATATATATACTATTAAATGACTTATTTTATTATGTAATATTGACACAAAATCATATCGACCTTGAATACGGTACATTGTCTTAATTAAGATACATTTATATTGTTGAAGTTTGTTTCTCTTTCAGAGGTCTTAGTAAATGCGCTACGACTGTCGCCGAAGTAGTATAGCAGGGAATTGATATATTTATACCAAGGTATGTAGTGTCAATGGCTGGCAAATCTGCGTCCTAGTTCGATATGTGCATTAGTAAAGTGAAGCTGATATTCTGGGCGCGATGACGCACATCGTGTTTCTTCAAAAATCGGTACGACGAACTCTTCTTTTCTTGGAAGTTCATAGCTGGAGCGAAGCGAATGGAAACTCATGGAATAACCGCCTTTGCCCAACCGATTTCGCCAACCATCAGCTCTTGGCCATTGAAACCAATAATCCACTTAAACAGTGTACATTACTATTATGGATATCCCCAACACTTGGAATGCAACATACTTCGTCCGTACAGGACTCTTTCAGGAAAACGTTGACGAGTGTTTGGCACTCATCTGGTGTGACTCATTGGGGTTAACACTTTACGCGTTTACCAGGTAAAAAACTCAGTGCGTCGTATCACAGCTCTTTAAAGTAATTTCTAGTTACCTCGCTAAGTATCGGAGTACTCGCCTAGACATTTTGAGCGATAATCAGTTTCGCGTAATTTGTAGAACGACGTCAAAATAGCCTCTATGAAATTGAGAGTGATTAACAGAGTCATGCAGTAGTTCACGTCGGGCTGGCTCTGTATAAACTTCTATCAGCAATATTTCCCGATCGAAGGGTCATCGGTACTTTTTAAGAAACGTATCGATGTAATACAATCTTTCTATGCGGTCTTTTCAGTTCAAGGGCCCTTTCGCTGTGGGGCCCGGGGCGTCTTGCTATTGTATTGTTACACCAATGTCGATTAATATCTAAAAATGTTCTGTATAATGACTTTTTTTTCATTGTTGAACTTTGGATTGTCTTGATGATCAAGAAATATACATAACGTTAAAAATAAAAAAGTATTATATAATTTATTAAAGGCGATTTTAACAAACCATACATATTTTTTTTATTTTATTATTATTTTCATTTCAAGGTTATGTATCTCTGTATAAATCATTGATAAGAGGTGATAAACAACAGATTGTATAATTTTATCAAAAACCGAGTTTTACATTTATTCTGAACGTATATCTATAAAAATATATCAAAGCACATCTTAAATATATTACGCATAATACAGGTTGAGACCGGATAGTAAGTTCTCACAAAAGATCTTTTACTTACATCTTTCATGTATACTAGAAGATATGCCGTTAAGCATCTTCAGCACAATGTACGGTGCTGCTGCTATCACTCCGAAGAACAAAAGGATGGGCCAGCTCGAGCCCTTGGCCTTCTGCTCGGGAGTGGCTGAGCCTGACTGTGTGGCCGCTACAGCTTCTGCCCATGCCTGAAATAATATATAATACAGGTTCACAAATTATAATAAATATATTGTAGCATATAAAATTTATAACTACAATTTTTGTACGTAATTGCTTCGTATTGAAAAGCGTGATAAAAACTACTTAATAATATGTTTGTCATTATTTATTTTTTGTCTATTTCACGTATCGCAGAAAAACTACTAGATCCATTTTAATAAAATTTTATGTTATACGTTCGAATAAAATGTGGCTTAACCCTTTAAGTGCCATACAAATTTTACTAACTAATATATGTTAAAAATGCCAGTAAAAAAAGTGCATTTTTATAGATAATTTATATAAACAAGAGAAATGTCACCTTTTCCGTTTCAATATACCGTTATTTATAATTTTTTTCAACATTCTCTTCAGATGATTTTATACGATGATATTAGAACAAAGAAATTGAATACTACATATTTATTAACAAGAAAATTACAAGAAACTGAACTGTGCAAAACTAGCGAGAGCAGCGCAACGGGGCTCCTTGGCACTAAAAGGGTTAAGAACATCTTAAAGTGTTACTTAATCGTTCAAAATGGAACTCATACTCAACCTTACATTACTGCGTCTTTTAATAACAAATTAATACCAAATAAATGAAATAAAAACAATATATTACATAACCATAATGATTATCAACTGATACAATAACTTATGACACTACGAAGATACTTCATAATTTTTATTATTAACTATCTATTAGGTAATATTTTTTGTTTTACAATTTATTAAAAAAAAGACGCCAAATTTATCGATATAAGATTGATGTTAGTTTGAATGACAAAGTCATTTATCTATGATGAATATTTGTATACTCGTATTTATTACGTAACTTTGTTGCCCACTATAATATCACCTTTAAAATTATACATAAATATATATCTTATATTTTTAGGTTATTATATTACATATTATTCAGTTTCCATGTTTTTATTTCATTTATTTTGTTTATAAATGATACGAGAGGTTTTTGGTATTTAACAATATAAAAAGAACTGACTGTACGCAAACCAGTCTGATAAGACTTCTAGATGCTAGATGGCGTTCAAGCTTTAAAAATAAACCTATATATTTATTGAGTAAAGTTAAACTTTAAATATTTTATTCCATTATTGACTAGACGGAGTTATACAAAGTCAGTCAGCAGATCACGGTGTTAAGATTTTAATGAATATATAAAATATATACATATTTTGTTATAATTGAATTATATTTCATTTCATTTATAGTACTCTCCAGATGAGACAATGTGCTAGATTTATTAACGTTTGATATTTGAAATTCATCGAATTTCAAATAACGATTCTTATTATTTTTTTCTTGAAATCATATCATATCCTATCATCGTAAAACAATTTAAATCTTACCTTAAATTCATTTTCTGTCCTGATCCCCAACATAACAAGCAGTTTTCTTACAAGCCAGTTGAGACTCCGGACGACGGCAAATGTGGACCAAAACTGTGCAAATAATGATCTAATACGACCAAAGTTTTCCGCGACACCTAAAATAATGTTTCTTTTTAATTAATACATTCACAATCATTACAGAAATTACACACAAAATATATTCAATAGTGTAGCTGAGCGAAGCAAAGCTCTTTACCGGTCAACTCGATCAAATTTGGTCCGCTATCTCCTCCTATACTGATCAAGTTATTCTAAAAAAATTTGGACCAGTTGATTATCACATGCCTATCTTACTATAAATAGATTTTGAAAAAAAATCCAATTGTAGCTTAAGAGTAATTTGCAATTAACTTTATTTTTAATTGAAACGTCCTCTCACACGTGCAGATGGTAAATTCTTAATATGACTGACATATGTATATTTTTTGTTAATTGCAAATATTATATCAAGTTAATGATTATTTAATATATTTTTCGTTTCGCTCAGCTTTCCACGCTTGCTTGCTGGCGGCCCTAGTAATACTTTATTTTGTTATTAAATTACTTACCTAAGATAGCTCTGAAAGAACTGGTCAATGCAAAGAATGTGTTCTCCAGCATCATGGCAACACTGCCAACAGCATTCACGACACTCTGTATTGAGTCAAATGCTGGCCGGGACCCTTCTTCTGCCATTTGTATAAATCTGGAAAATTTTCACATTTTTTTAGCATTTCACATACACATGAAAACTAAGGAGATCTAGGAAAGCTCTCTTAAAGGAATAATTACTTTTTCATTCAATAAATTAATTTGTATCGGAATTGACTGGTTATAATAAATGTTTACATGTATAATCTAATTATTATTATCGTCCATCTATCGTTATCCTAATTATTTGGTGTCATCCCTTAATATATCAATCTTTTCGTCTATCTACCATCATCTTGCCTGAAATTTGCTTCTTTGCAAACTAGCTCTGTGTATACTATTGGCCTTTTCAGGATGCTCACTTCTTTTATAACCCACTTACATTTATATTTATCAATTTTCTCGTTAAATGAACTTTATCTCCTTGTGATATGCCACATAAGACAAAAAATGTATTACTTCTAAATTTTTACATATATTTGTGTCACACCACACATCCATTACAACATTTACATTACAGCTACATGGACATAATAATATAATATAATTTTTTATTTTAATTCATAAAACTCAGGACATGAAACAGTCACACTGTTTCATTCATTTGTCTTCACTTTACTACACACAACATTTGCTCATAATAATTTATTTTAAATTCTAAATGTAATATACATTGTGTAAGCAGTGTTATCTTGGTTTCTCTATTTACATTTATTAAATGATGTCTGTCAGATTTACAGACGATTACAAAAATAACAAACTAGATAGACTTGTTAATACAAATAGATTTGATTTATATTGCAATCATTTTTTTGAATATTTTCATCATTTAATGTTGTTGACTTATTTGACATAAATAATATATTTTTAGGTCACTATGATAACAACAAAGAAAAAATTTAAGACCCATATTTACAAAAATATGCCGACTTTAAATTTAACAACAACTAACGTGATAAATATATCATTTAACCAAAATTAAGTTTTAATTTCATTTACGTTAGCATATATTACTATTATTTTGCTTAATTTAAATATGTTTTTTAAATTAGTCTGATTTGCAATACAAATTTGTGTAGGATTATTATAATAATATCTATTATATAAGGAAACCATACATTAAAACAAACTTTATCCTTAATGTAAAATGGGTAAATACAACCAACTTACCTACTCTCAATATCTCCATACATAGGGCCATATCTATTGTATCCTCCGTAGGGACTCATACCCATTCCCATACCTCCCATCCCATAGCCACCTCCATAACCACCCATACCGTAGCCTCCATATCCCATACCATATGATCCCATGCCTCCCATTCCCCCCATCCCACCATACGACATTCCCGTATTCATCCCATAACTTGGTTGAACACTAAGATCGGGTCGAGGTGGTAAAACGGGTGCTGATGACCCATTGACCACATGGGAAGTAGTAGGCAACGGATTTCTAAATGAAGGTATTTCTGACGCTATTGGCATAGCTGAGTTCGATAAACTGGGGTCAGAGTTTGCTTCAAATTGTTTCGCTGATTCGCTCATTGTTTTATATTCAACTTTTAAGATTAGATAATCGTAACTCTTAAACTGTTAAAGGCGAACACTGCACTTCATTTATTTTAATTTCAATAACAAAATCATTTATAAAGTAACACAATAAAATGAAACAGCAACACGATTTTGCACTGATAACGACTGTATCTTTCTTTACGAAATTTAGACGTCAGAGTTCAGACTTCAGACAACGTAAATTATATACCTTTTACATCACTGACCCATCATCCTTGGTTTTGACAAATGACAGTTGTATCAAAAGGTATTGCTGTATTAAAAAAAAAATGATGAACTTTTTACAAAATAAAGATATATGAAATTTACAGCACTGTAATATTATTTGGTTACCTAATCCAATTAAAATTGTTTTTCTTTTACAGTTTTTAAAAATATGAAAATATTCATAACAAGTTTGACCCAGTTTAGTAAAGCTAGGGCATCCGGCATCGTTCATACTTCCTTGGGTGTCAATCGTGTCAATAATTTCTATTTTCTATTCAATGTTTGTTGTTATTATTCAATAATTCGAAAGGGTTATCTAAAACTTATGTTAAACTAGAAGATTTCAAGTGAAATACAATAAGGTACGTAATAGTAGTGACTTTCCTTAGGTAAACGGCTAATTTAATTAAATCTTTATTGTTGTAAGTGTCATCTCTTCGGTTATCATGTTTGTTGTAATTTGTCCTTATTCATAATTTTAACAGAATATTCGTATTAAATCTTTTACATATAATTAAAAACAATCCTACATTATAAAACCTTAAGAAACATGATGTGGCCGCAATTTTATATGACCGGTTTGAGCTGTGCTGCCAGAAATTCCTTAAAGTACGAGGCATATCATAAACAGCGTTTTTGATAACTCAAATATTGTTGTAATCGTGATTGGATTCTAAAATTTATAAAATTTTAAGTTATAATATAAATAATAATGTATAAATAAAGAAGAATATAAAATAGATAACATAAAAAATTATTACATTTTGAAGAATGTTATCAGAGAAAAACTTTATTTGTTATTTTCAACTTAACTTAAACTTAGATGTTTTAATCTTGTATTGCTGTTAATAAATATTAGAGCTTCTTTATATGATGTTTTTTTTAATTTAAAACATGAAAATTATCTTAGTTACCTTAATAAGATAACAACACCAAAGGACATTTTTTAACTAACATTTAAAGCCATATTCAAACATTTATAGATGGATGAAACATGATTATAGATTGTTTAGTATTGTTTGAGATATATCAATTTATTTTAATATATTTTTCTCTAATCTAAATTCATTGTGCAAAAAAATCTGATAAGATTATTATTCCAACATAAAATATTTAATCTTTTTATTTATCAATATATTATATTCAAGGCAACATCAATTGTCATATCAATGATGTTCAATTATATTTGAAGTTCACATGAGATGAAAGATCTCATCAGCATTAATTGGTAAATTTGTAATATTTCTTATAGCCTCAGCCGGCACTTACAACACTTTAAACAAGATATTGGGTATTACTTAATACTATTGTAAGTCATATTAAGTCATAGTTGTATATGTTTGTAAAATTGTTGTATATAGGTAAATCATATATTTAGCTTAACATATACTTCAGATTTGAATTAATGTTTTTTTAATTATTAATATATTATCATATATTAAACATAACAATATTGGCAATTTTAGTCTTTATCAGAGGTCCTGCTTTTAATAATAAATATATGTACAGAAACAAAAAAAAAATGTACAAAGAAGATAATGAATAGATAGTAGTAGATATGTCTAGTTAATCAGGATAAAAGGTAAAATAATAATAACATTTTCTTTTCTGTTCATTACAAACTCACTAAGTGATTTGATTTTTCTTGCACCATAAAAATTATACTCAATATTACATTCTTATTATTTTTATCCTATTATAAATATAAAAACTATAAATTCATCCGTTGTCTTTTTTATCACTTTTTTATGTGCTTGTGTGTGTGTTGTATAAAAATCTAATTACAAAATAAATAACCATCATACAAAAAACTAATTGACTATTTGTTAAGATTGGTTCACTAAATTGTAACTATATGTATGGATATATATTGAAAAAAAAAAAGAAACAATCATTGGCCTTTGGTTTGCCAAACTCAATTAAAAAATAGGATTGTCATTTTATATATTAATTGGCCTTTTTTATTATAATTTATATTACAAATTTCTTCTTAGTTGTTAATAGTAATAATTAATTTTACTATGTAACAGCAAGACCCTAAAATGATAAAAAGGTGTAATTTGTTTTGTATATATTTCAAATTATTAAAACAATCAACTCAAATAAAAATTATTTTGTGTGGCTGTTAGGAGTGTCCAGTGTATTTATTTTAAAGTATAAACACTAACAATCCTGTTATTGTATTGTGGTGGGTCTACTTTCAAAATTTTTTTAGAACCACATCGGGTTTTATATATTTATTTGAGTGCGGGACGATCAATTGTTTTAAGGATTTATGCTAAGTTCTTAGACTGTTAATAAAATATAAACTTATACAATATTGAATAAAAAATTATAATACGATAATTTCACATTAAAAAATTTTCATTACACCTCACAAGACATTTCATTTTCCTGAACGCATATGATTTAAAATATACTTTTTCAAGCTCACGTAACATATCATTAAGTTTCTAAACAGTTCCTCTATGAATGGGCCTCATATTTCTGAACGCGGGAAGCAGCGCCACTGTCGCTCAAAACTTCCGGCGATCTACGCTTTTGTTGCCATAATGTTGTTTAGAATTGTTTACCTACATTTAGATAAATATGTTACCTTAAATATTTTTTATGTGACTTATTTTTTTTTATCAATTTTAAAATGTTATTCATAAAAATATATTGCCGTATGTATGAAAGAACATACCTGAGATTGGCTTGATTGATTTTGTTCGTAATTGTCAGGATAAAGGTTGTATGATAGTAAATTTTTTTGAAAATCTATCAGAAAAGGCGAACATTGGAATGGTTTCATAAGAAAATGTCATTATAAAAGTGACAAAATAAAAAACAGTGTTTTATTGTTAATATATTGCATTAACGAGATGCCGCAGTGTAGGTATATAGTATGTATTATGTAAAGATATTTTTGGGTTTTTCTTATACAATAATATAATTTCCTACATCACAAAGGACGTCGAGTAACTTGTGTTTTGTTGTTGTCGTTTCCGTCTCTATTTGTTAAAAGAGTAAATTTGAGAATATTTTGTCTGACTTATAAATAATTTATCTTTTTTTTTTAAATCTTTATTGTCCAAGAAAAAGCCACAATAGGCGGAGTTAATGCTACCAAACATTCTCTACCAGTCTATAATATAATGCAAATATTACAAATTGACAGATTAATTTTAGATAGATTTAGGTAAGGTGTGAATATAAAAAATAACATGACTTTATAATCATAAAAAAAAGTTACTTTAATCGAGTTAAAACGATATGTTAACCGTATTAGGTATATAGTTAAAACCTAAGAAGAAATAGTTTACCATGATAGATAAGAAATAGTTTAAGACTAAATAAAAATAAAACCAATAAAGATAATGTAAACATCATATCTAGCGGACACCGCGCAGTGGTAATGTTTTTCATCTTGTTAAAAGTTTACAAGCCATTAGGAGTAATATTTTACAACAAGTTAAAAATATAAAAACCGATCCAATAAAGAAGAAACAAAATCTTAAAAAATGATTACCATTTAATTGCATTAACTTCTAAGTTTCTTTGAAGAGCGCATTCAAATTGAGATACGAAGCGAAAGAGTCTCGTCGAAAACCTGAAACTAGTTAAACTTTGAAGTTTAAATGTTGAAGAATTATTCAAGTGGATAATAAAAAAATCAGTGTCTTCTTAGTGACTGTTTTGCGAGAGACGGGACTATTCTATTTAATAATGCTCATTAATAAAAAAAGAATTTTCATAACAGCCTATATGACAAATTTGTTTATTTTGGAACATAATATTTAAACTTGACTTCTCTTTTTTTAATGAGTTACAAAAATAATGTTTAAACGTTGATGAAATATTAAATAATTTTAGACGTAATGTTAAATCAATAATTCTTATAAGAATCTTGTAACTTATAATTTTATTTTAATTTTCAGATTAAATAAGTTCCTGATTCTTCGACTGGTAAGTGATTAAATATATAATAATTTTTATATGCATCATCTGATTTAAATCATCGACTCAGATGCGTTCATGTAAATATTTATTAATTGGTCTCGCCTGTTAAATTCAATTGATTCATAAGAGATACTCTTTGTTATATTGTAATAATTCAATTCTGGGCATGAGTCAAGACATTAAACGTTTAATTAAACGTTGTTATAAACGTTTAAAATAACAATGACATAGCAGTTATAACCGTAATAAGCAGGTTTGTTTTTACGCTTATCATGAGGATGATACTGTTTAGTAAAATAATTACTAGTGGAATATACAACAGAATTGTTTGATACTTATACCAGTTCTGCTTTGTTATGGTGAGGTATGCAGAACAAGTCAATAGCTAGATTTCTGGGTCAAAAACACTTTGTAGCTCTAAGGGAAAGTGTCTGGTGACCTTTGTAGTTAATTAGGTTTGCTTTGTATATTGTGGGAAATTTTAAATTTTATATATAAATAAAAATTCATTATCTGAAGAAAGGAAGAAAGAAATCTAAATTGATTTGGCTGTTTCTCTTGTTGTCGGTATTTCCATAAAAAAGCATGTAAAAGCATTTTTTTTGTAATTTATGAAAGAATCATCCGTCTGAGTTTTATTTTTGTAAATATACTTTTTTTTTTCTAAGCATTTTTTTTTGTAATTTGTTTCGATGCGAATCTAGGCGGGGAAATTAGTATATAATGAATAGTAATATCAACTCATTTTATAAAATATTTCCTCATCTCAATGAAACTACAATCCGGAATGCGGTTATTACAAAATGGCGGGGTTAAAGAAGATTGAGTTAAAACTGTTGGATATAGTTTTGTTGTAATAAGTACCGCTTGTGAAATACTATCATTTTATGAGTTACTATTAACTAATTAAGTGACGTTATAGGCATATATTACAACTTATTGTAAGCAGAAACAGCACTAATAACTCATTTAGATACATTAACGCTGTGTATCAACTTTCAGCTGAAATTAATAATCGTTCTACTAAAGATTGAAATCCAGATGAGATGCTCTCTGATAAATTCAATCCACATTTTCCTAATGGGACTGACAACTCAAAAAATGTAATTACGTTTAGTGAAAATTTGGCTAATAACATATTTTTGTTATTTGGGTTTCAATAAAACTGCTTTAAAGTTTTCTTTGAAATAAATATTTTATACAAAACGTTTCTGACAAGGACCTTATACTGTTTTTGTTATGGATGGCTTTTTTTCAATTAACTGGACTTTAAAATTGGACTTTTTTTAGACTTACACCCGTACTAATAAAAATATTTATACCCAATATATTCTATGTTTGGTCCCTTTCACGCTTTAGAGGTAAATCGTGAGTGAGAAAGTGACAAAACGAAATAAGTTCTACTGGGACATATTATTATTAGCAAAGGAGCCATAATGAATAAATTAGGAGCGTGAACCAGACCTGAATTTTGACGCGCTGCGCTTACAAAATTTCGGTGTGTTATCATATTGAGTGAACCGAGTCGCAAACAACACCGAAGTTTCATTTACAAAACGTCGTCGTATTCTGTTCTCAACAATTTTTTTTTCAAGCTAAATTTTGAAAAAAAAAAAAATTAAATCCATCACCAGACTGATGTCTATCAGTGTGCAAATTTGTAAATTGACTTATATCCCGTTTTTGATTGATGCATGCACAAAGGATGCAGAAACGGCTCTCATAGAGAGCTTCGCTCAATAATTTAATTTTCAATTATTTTTGTTTATGTTTCGTCTAGTTACATCACGCAATTAAATGGTGTTAGCTATTTACATGTTAACAGTTTTCTGTGACACTTAGGTTTTATAGTATTCTTTGGCACAGAGTTATAATAGGCGTGAGTATCGTGGGAGTATAATTATAATAGTCGGCTCTCTAACGGAAAATAAGCGCGTCTAATAAATAGTGTTAGAGTTCAGAGCACTCTTGAGATAAAGAGGAGTCTAATTTTAATTGTTTTATGCAAATCACGTCGTTTAATAAGTTTTATACTCATGTTATTTTAACATCGTTTAATACTATACTAATAATTGTTTAATACTTACTAATAATTGTTTAATACTTACTAATAATGAATCTCAAGTTTTTGAAACTATGATATTGATGTTTTGATTTTTTAAAGTTTATTATGTATTTTTTTACCCAAATCCCACGATAAGATGCAGATAGTGGAACGTACCCATGACGTTGCTTGATAGCTATCAGGTAGCTCAGTATTATATTTTAATATAATTTAGCATAATTATAATGATTACTAAATCTTAGTAACAAAGGAGATACTGACTCACTTTTTCGTGAATTAAATACAATATACAAAGATTTCTAATTTTTCTATACTTGTGCTCATAAATAAAAATTAGCTTTTTGTTAATTAAAAATCAGATTTTTTGTGAATCTTCATTATCGCATCAAGCAAGAATTAATTTTTTTTATTGTACGGTACGGAACCCTGATCACTAATGTTCTTAGATATTCAGAGTATTCCTAATATATCCTAATATGATTTTGGTGTAGCGCCGTTAACACCGAGGACTACCGACGGATGAATGAAAAGTATCGTCTTAAAAATATTAGCGTGATTAAGTCCCGATATATTTCTAATATGTGGAAAAATATATTCAAAAACAACATATTTAGTATGTATTTGTTCCACATAATTTTAATTTTGTAATGACAATTCTAAATAAGTACGAATATTAATATCTCATTAGAGATCTCATTTCTTTCTCGACACAAGCAATAGCAAGTATCGGTGTAACTGAGACGTAAGTGTACGGTGTCAGTGGCTCTGATTGCCTCCTGCATCCCATACGACCAAACTTGTCAATATTGGCATATACAAGCATTTTCTTCACACTTTATGGTATTTTATTATGAAATTTTTATGTCTGTATTCAATGTTTATATTTTTGAAAGTATCCTTTATTTAGTAACCGATTGAAACCTCAATTTAAATATTTGTTTTGGGCACAATTTTTACTGAGTGAAGCGAGCAAAGCGAGCGAAGCTCTCTATGAGAGACTTTTCTGCATCCTTTGCATCGATCAAAAACTGTATATCCGAAAATTTACAAACTATGCACACTGATCACAGACAACAGTCTCGTAGTGGTTTAAAACAAAATAAAAAAAAAAAAAAAATTCATCTTGAAAAATAGTTGAGGACAGAATGAGTCGACATATTGTAAATGCAACTTCGATGTTGTTGCACCTCGCTTCGCTCAATATAATATACACATACCGAGATTTTGCGAGCGTAGCGAGTCGAAATTGAGGTCTGGTTCGCACTCCTTGTATATATTTTACACTAGTCTTTTAAAAATATGCTGAAGTTTTGTTTGGAAGTTATAAGATTGAAAGTTCATCTCAAACTGGTTTCAGTTTATGTGGGTGGAGATATGAGGTTCATTAAAACGCTTTGGTATCTCACGGCGAATTAGGTATCCGAGTGCAGACTGGTCCTTGAATTGTTTGCTAATAACAGACTCTGTTAGTGTTATGCAATTACCGACTTGAGGCTAACAGTTCATACTTGAGATGAGGCGTTTAATTACCTCATGTTTTTTAATTTTAAACTCATCAAAGATAACAGTATTTTATATATATCTTAATAATAATATTGCCCTATATCTTAAGTCTTTGTTTTATGAAAGTTATATATATATACATCAGCGCACGTTTGTAATGAACATCGAAAGTTTGTAATGTCGGTCGGCGGAATCCTCAATTTACATCTTCGCTAATGAAATTCGAGAAGGCCGGTCGTGTGGCGCTTTTATACGGCAATTTGTTTATAAAATTACATTTTTGTTTTACAAGCAAAGCACTTGCGAAAATTCGTATCGGCGTGCTCGTACAGGAGCGGAGGCGGAAAGATCTGTTGTCCTGTTTCAGGAGCATCGATTGGCGTTCTCTGTACCGTGTGGAGGAAACTGATCCTTATGTTGTATTATATTAAGGGAGGGGTTGCCGTTTTGGGGTGTGGAGATACGTCGTAAGGAATTTGGGAGTGTTTGGCTCCACGCGGCCGGCCGGTTCCCGCAGTAGCGCGCCGGCCGCCGGCTTTTACACTCGCGTCGTACTAAGTCTGTTTTGATAAGACGCGATGTGCGGTAGAGTCGAACATTGCGACTTTTTTTACTTCATATAGTATGAGTGTTTCAGTGTTTTTATAGAGTGCATTTAACTTAATGTGGCAAATTATAACGTGGTTTGTGCTGTGATTTTAATGTTTCCACAATTTCAATGGATTTTAAGTTTTTAATTTGCGTAATGCAGTTTTTTTACCAATATTATAAACCGAATATATATATATATTTTTAAATTTCAGTTTTATATTCGATGCGATATTAAGTTCTAATTTATCAAATGATTCGGAAACCTATTTCTCTGGCACTCATCTTGGAGTATTGTTATCTGTTCCATTGTTAGTCTGATTGGTTCTGAATGTATAGCTTATAACTGGTATGATCCTAATTAATTGCTTGACGAGGGTTACATCGCTGACACTTCGTGGTATTATGTTTTGTTGGCAAAGTGTGATGTTTTCATATGACTTAATCAATTGTCTTGAAGTTTTATTTATATCAATATTAAAGAAAGGAAGTCTGAATTAATGTTTCGTGACTAAATAGCCAGAAAACTTTTGTCCATCATACAAATAAAAAGTTATTCAGATTTTTGAGTTATTTTTCTAAACATTTTAGGATATTAAAATTAATTTACTGTTTGAAAGAGAAGAAATGTATTTATAAATGTAATTGAATCTGTGCACAGTATAATTTTATTTTATAATAACATTATTATTTTTTAAACATATGTTGTACATAAACAGTTTTTTAAACAACTATATAAATATATTTTCAAATAAATACAAAAAAGAAAAATATTGAATCCAAGTACTTAATATAAATATTTGTTGAAGTTTTATCGAAAATAAAATAGTACTAAATTGTACTTTGATTAAAAACAAGTTAACTAAAATTAACTTAAATCAAAGTAATTAAAATAAACACTCGAACGCACATTTAAAAGTGAATATATTTTATTAATATTATATATTGTGAGGTGATGAACTAACAATCTCTGTTCCTGTCCCTGGTTGCGGGGTCCAGTTATTTAGGCTGTTTATCTGATATCGAAATCCTTACACGTTATTGATGAAAAGAACCTAAACACCGCCCACTAAAAGGTCGGTGATCTTGAGATATTTGGAGACAATTTTCGCAGAACAGATTGCCACCAGCGATAAAAACTAAGGTTTAGCAGAATATACGAACGGGGATTACAAAAGATACAGGACTTTGTTTTAAATGTCTCTTCATTGTAGACGGTTTTTAGGTGTTTACACTAATTCTATATATGAATATATACTATAGTTTTATAATTCCTTTTAAATATATTTATGGCTATAATAGGAATAAAGAATCTGACACAAAGTCGTAACTTCAACTTAATTATATAATATTAAAATTGTAATTTATAATTATTAATTTTTGTAAATGTGATAAGTTTAATTCGTATTAATAATTATAAATTCAAGGATTAAATTTATCTATTATTAAAAGTAATGATTTTGATACTATATTTATGCGTATACTTTTGAAGATATTAAGATAATATTTGGTGAAAAGACATCATAACGTATATGAATAACTGAAGTTACATCCCTTAGGGGTAGAATAAGGGTAAATACATATACATAGTATATACATATAGTAGCAGTATAATAAGTATATATAATAAGTATTTACCTATAATAGCTCTAAATGAAAAATAAAATTTTAAAACGAAGTAGAATTTTTCTGTTTTTTTTAAAGTTAATCAAGAAAGTTAGTGCTTTTTGTTTCTTGTATAACATATAAATAACTCATTACTCTTTTTCTATATTACATATATTATATATTACAATTTTACAAAGTGTGTCATACTCTCATATCTTGCTGTTTCGTGTCCAGTGCGTATCGGCCAGTGGGTCACCAGCTCTAAATATAGATATATTTATTGTGACACATTTATAATAATAATAATATTTATGTTATATGGAATATTCGGTTACTTTAAAAGAAATTTAGAATGAAAACGTCCTGTAATGGTTTCACTGAGGGTCGCGGGTTCGAATCCTGCACGTGTTGTAAATTTTTTCATTCTATTTAAATTCAAATTTAATAAGCTCATGGCTATATATGTTAAAAGTTAATTTCCAATATCTTAAGTTAGTATTGGTTTTGGTTCACTTCCCAGTTATGGTAGCTTTGACTATGAAAAAATATTTTTTTTTTTTAAACTTATTTTCCATAAACATTTTCATTTCGATTCATTTCATTTCATTTCTTTACATTTCATTTTGTACAGAAAATTGTTTGATTTGTTTTTGTATGAATTGATCTAAAAAATAAGGGAGTCTATTTGAATGTTAATAAGATAATGGCATTTATAAGATAATGTACATTTGCTATCTTAACCCCTGCTGAGGAGCGATGAACTTTGTCGTTGTAAGCGGTACCCTGTTTTAGAGTTCCGTACAGTTGTTTAAAATATTATTTCTTTTGAAAAAAACTTGCGAAACAATTAAGTATATTAATTTTGATAATTTATTTAATAAAAAATATGATAATATTTAAAAAAAAAACAAAATTTTTTTCGTTGATATAAAGTAGTCGACTGAAGTAAATCACAAAATATTTTTAAAAAAATATATGTTTAAAATACAAGTAGTATATTTTAATGGTGTATTCACATCACACCTGTCAGATTTTATGGTGCAGTGGAGTAGGTGAGCATTAGCATTTAGCAATTGTACCATGAATCATTTATGATTAAGACGTGTAGCCTGTTCTGCAGCAACTAGTGGTACCACAATATACAACTGGACACTACTCTAACAATTCGTGACCTACGACAATTGTCCTATGAACTATAATGTTTTTAATAATTTATATATTTTGTATACTATAAACTGTGTGTATGAGTCACAATATATCGTAGATTTGAATAAAATATAGTATATAACAATGATATGATATATAATCAAAGTCAAGCTTAAACTCCGTCCTATAAACCTAATCCACGGATAGGTTATTGTCATTGATAGCCCTAAAGGGATGGTTCAATAGTATTATAAATTGGATTAGAATTATTTATTAATTTCTAAAATGTTTAGATAAGTGACTTATACCACGAGAAAGGCGTCTGATGGTATGATAATTAGATACAAAATTATTGGAACGGCTTTCTCCTTCAATAACAATAATAACATACATTTAGCAGGTTTTATATTTCAAGTCGGGGGCACGTATTTATAAACAGTTGTATCAAAATCGGTTTAGTTACTTAGTATCAATATATTGATGACTAGCTCGTGTCCCGCTCGTGTCCCGCCCGTGTTTATTTACTACAAGGAAACCTATAAAGTTAGATAGTAATACTAGATAGCCTACAGCCTCATGAACCGGCCTATCATAAGGAGAAAGAATTTTTCAAATCCATTCCGTAGTTAAGAAGATCAGCTCATTTAAATACACAAACTTTTCTTCTTCATAATATTATTATATATATATATTTTCATTGACAGTCAACAGACCTCAAGAATAATTATAAAAATACAGTTGTAGTAACAATCCCAACTCTGGTTGTAGGTGACACGGTACCATTAGCATATGTATTTATAATTTTTTGTTATTTCCAATCAACAGAATCAAATGTAGTCGCACCTATACTCTCTTGTATAATAAAGATAATAAAATAATACATTAATATAAAAGTCAAATGAAAGCAATGAAGGTAATAAAATTGCGTATTTCTTATACATGTTAAACATGATGTTATTGACCGCAGTGATGGGATGTTATCGAGTGTATCGTAAACAGTTGCGCCGGCGCATGCAGATGAGAGTAAAAATAGACTAGTGGCTGACGTTTTTTTTAATTGATCATTTTTTTTATCGAGCGAAGCTCTCTATGGGAGACTTTGCATCCTTTGTGTAAGAATCAATCAAAAACGGTATATCCGAAAATTTCCAAATTTTGCACACTGATAGACATCAGTCTGGTGGTGGTATTAAAAAAAAAAAAGCTTGAAAAAAAATTGTTAAAGACATAATGCATCGACGTTTTGATAATGCAACTTCGGTGTTTTTTGCACCTCGCTTCACTCAATATGCTATCACATACCTAAATTTTGTGAACGCAGCGAATTAAAATTGAGATCTGGTTCTTGCTCCTAGTATTAGTTATTGCTTTGCTGGGAATGTATTTCGTAATTATAATACATATATTAAAATAGTAATTTGATGTTATTGGTTTGTTGACTAATAAATGCTTATAGAGTTTAGAATCGCAAGCCTAATTAATCATAGCCTATTTCGGTGGTCGATGACGTCACTACAGTCTAAAAATGGCCGGCAGGGACCAAATTTCAATTTGAACGGCATTCGGCATACCATTGAACGCTCCCCTTGTCATGCAAATTGTTACATAATACCTACCTAACTACATGCCGTGAACGAGTTGGAACTATCACAGCAATACAACAATACTAATAAAATCATTAAGTTAGAGTACAGTTTTAGGTTTAAATGTTCGTTCTTTTGTTAGTTAGTTCGTTCTTTCAAAATTAAAATCTTTATTGAAACTCAGTTTTTTACAAAATATTTTTATTACCAAAGCTACCACCAGCTCGGAAAGCTATTGCCTCAGACTTGAGAAGAGCTGGTTAAAGAAACTTAGCTAAACTCAGAGGATTTTCGTTCGTAAGTTTAAAGTTTTTGCATTTATGTGATGTTTTGAATATTTAAATCTGCTTTGTTTTATTTGT
The DNA here is from genome assembly GCA_959347395.1 of Mechanitis mazaeus. Lineage (NCBI taxonomy): Eukaryota > Metazoa > Arthropoda > Insecta > Lepidoptera > Nymphalidae > Mechanitis > Mechanitis mazaeus. The sequence continues at coordinate 19,456,614 of OY365750.1, forward strand.
TTTTTGTATATAGTACATAATGTAATTGAAAAGGATGTCATTGCTTGTATATTTCGTACTTCATATAATTTTCCTTAATATATGTTTTCCGTATGTTATGTTGTTCGACTTCTTAAATATTAAATTAAAATTAATTGTTATTGCTTTTTATTTATTTATTTATTTATTTATGTACCGGATGAAACAAAAATTACATTAGGAAAGAATTTATTTCAAGCCTAGACAGAGGTGTGAAGAGAATGATTTTAGTAATTTGTTTCGTATATATTTTTGGTTCCTTTATTTACTCTTACTGAACTTCACTTTATTTATATTTGTTTAATAGTAACATTTTATATTTCTATAAAAGTAAGAAGCCACTGCTAGTCAGCAAACTGTGGCTCATGTGTAAATGTAAGGTTTCATTCTGACTTATTGGAAGAGATTATCAAGAAAATAATATTGACATTTATTTTAACAAATTGTAAAATATTTTTATAATAAGATGTCACACATTTTTAAATAAATATCGTTATAGTTTTTTAAATCAACTCTATTTTACAGATGATGAACGAAAAGCCATGAATTACAGAAAAAAGCCAGAAATAATTACGATGTAAAATATTTTCGGTCTTTAGGCATTTTAAATTAAATTTCGAAAAAATATACAATAAAATAGGTAATAATTTGACACTATTATTAACAAAATGTCTACCGATGCCTTTCAATCAGCTTAATCAATGTTGATTGCTTCAGATTGTTTTTTGCAGTTTTGTTTTATTAAACGTATTACAATGTAAGGATGGTTCTGATGAGTCCTTGTGCGTCCTTTGAGATGTAATTACTAAGATATTCTTAAGCTCGTTCAGATAATTTGTTTCAGAACAAGATTATTACCATCAATGGGATTGGTTTATTTTTACTTTTGAATTTTTCTGTTAATATTCATGATAATATTTGATTTATATTCGTTAAATATATATATTGTTTAGAGTATCTATTATATTTTACGTTTCTATTTTTATTATTATCATTATGCCCCAATAGTTTATAATTTTCTTTTAAATTGTTAGTATTTACCGCAACAAATGTCCTGTGATAAAACAACCTATAGCATAAAATATATATAGTAGTATATATATATATATATATATATATATATATATATAGATTTTAATTTTTATTAATTTATTGTCTGTGTTCTTTGACGTGTAGAGACCACTTCGTATCCGCTGTTTAATCAAGCAACACGATGCAGTGTAAGATTTGGCTTTATTAGGAGAAATAACTAAACACACTTAATACTTACACATATTACAAATAATAGTTAAAAAAATTATTAATAAGTTTAACAATCAATGTCAATAAACTAGTAGTCTAATGAAAAACAATATATACTTTATCTTGGATGATTTTCTTTATTGCAAAATTGAAATTTAGACACCGAACTGGATACTACTATATACATACGAATATTTATAAAGAAAATAGTTGCTAAATAACTAATTAAAATATATATATATATTTAAGAATATTCACTTATAATATTATTTTAATAATAAAGGTATGAAGTCTGTATCATTACGTTGGTATTTCATTATCCAAGCTCCCTCGAGCTCATTAAAATAATTCGTCTTTAACAATGTTTGATATAATTCTTTTGGACTTCGAGGACGATGACTTGATCTTGAGTTAAAGATTGATGTTTCTTCATTATGAGGTTCGTTTTCTGATTATTAGAGCGTATCTAGTTTGTCGTTTATTAATTATACTTTTATAATAACTGAATAAAATATTTGTACCATATAACGATATTATTATTTTTTATGTTTTTTTAAGAGTTACTGATTTTGATTTTTAGTTATAGTATTGTTTTTGTTTCAAGATTGACATTTATTTTTATCTGATTCAATTTCGTATATTAAAAAAGATTTTAATTATAATATTTTTTGCCTGCAATTAGACATTTAACTATTTTTAATGTAACAATAATTATATGATGAAAGTTTCATTCACAGTTGATATTTGAAATAAAATGATTATGGATTTTAGCTTGTTTAAAATTGATGATGTAAGTGATCTTTATAAAATACAAACGTGTAGAATGCTGTTTAAAGTGAACAGAGTCGCCGGAGGGCACTAGTGTTTTGTAATACTTTATTATGTACTATAATATATTACAAAAAAGTTTTTAAACGTGCTTATCTTCAAAATTGAGCAATGTATGTGACAAATTTTATGTGACCAGAAACCGAAGGCGCAAGCTAGTTTATTTATTAAACTTTTAAGTTTTATATATGTTAATTTTATATATACGTGTGGTTCTGTGAGTGATATCTCACTAACATTACTCTGCAGTATATTTAGTGTCCAGAACAGTTCTAAAGAGCTGAATAATCGTAAGCACTACATCTAAGAGCCAAAATGATAGAATCTCCTTATAATTGTGTCGCTATGGATTCCCACATAAAGTTTTGTATTTGCTCAAGCACTTATATTTTATAGGTTTCGATGGTATCTGAGCGAGCTCCTACCATGGGAATACTGCATTGTGTTGTATGCTATTACTTTAATATAGATATTGTTTTATTGCGCAAAGCGAGCGGAGCGAGCGAAGCTCTCTGAGTGACTTTTCTGCATCCTTTGTGCAAACGTCAATCAAAAACGGTATATCCGAAAATTTTCAAATTTTGCACACTGATAGACATCATCTGGTGGTGTTATTAAAAAATATATATTTCAAATATTCGATGTCGTTGAAGACTAATCACGGAAAAACTAAACGGAATTCAATGGGAAAAAATTTTCACGCGAAAATTTAGCTTTATTAATTCGCGTGCCGAATATTTTTTTTTTTAGGATTTTTTCTTTTTTTTTAGAATTTTTTTTTAAGATTTTTTTCTTTTTTTTAGATTTTTTGTTTTATTTTTAGGTTTTTTTTATCTTGAAATAGTTGAATACACAATGCGTCTACGTTTTGTACTCGATGCTGTTTGCACCTCGCTTCACTCAATATGATAACATACCGAGAATGCGAGTACAGCGAGTCATAATTGAGGTCTGGTTCGCACTCTTAGTATACATGTTAGTGAGTTTTAATGCGATTTGTGTTTTTTTTTACAAACTCCATTACAATAGTAATTCAAATTAAATGAAATAAACTTAAGTAAAACATGTAATGAAATAAGTGTTGATGCGTAAATATTATATAAAATGCGATATTAAATGAAAAATGATTTATTAATGTAAAAATAGTTGGAGAAGTTGTAACAATGCGTCTATTGTATGCTGTTCTGTCGGTTTGTAATTTTCATATTTCTCGTCGTTTAAGATGAAAGCGTAGTTATCGAATGTTCTTTATTAATTTATGAAATGGTACTTTGAATCACTTCTTTTAATGGTTTGAGGATTTTATATACTTTTATTTTTAAGTTGGCATTTTATCTTATACATGAAATATTTATGAAATAATTGAATAACTAATTTATATAAAATACTTTCCAAATTGTTGGCAAATTGTTTTTAAATATATTGATGTTTGTGAAACAGTTGTCATAATAAAAAAATCCCGTCTGAGTTTGTTGTGTGGTTCTCAGAACACAGTGGGTTTGGAACCCTCGTTGCTTTAACTTTTAAGTTGGAGTGTCACTGAAGGGCTTATTTAGATAAGTATGCTATCAGAATGGGAGCTCCTGACTCTTTAAATTGACGTACGTAAGTGATCCCTGATATTGGTTTAAAACGGAAAAAGATTTTTATAAATAATACGGTTTTAACACGTCTTATAAAACTAATATTATCTTGCTAAGCTTGAGAAAGTCGTTAAAATTTAAGAAAACGCGACCAGTACCTTAAAGAAGGTTATTTGTAATCGGAGCAACGGATCAACATATTTTCTTGCCCCAAGACAGAGGTTGTGAACCTTCACAACCCCTGCAGATAGGTCGGGGTTTATTCTGGAATCCAATATCGAAGTAATAAAAGTAATATTTACAAATCTTCCAACCATTCATTTTTTACATATTGCATTTATTATAAAAAAACCGTGCGTGTTTGAAATTTTTTTAACGTTTTTTTTATGACAACAATTTTAAAAATCAATTGTGGTTTTATACGTAATTAACTGCAGCCAGCGACTTCGTTTGCCCTCTCTCCTTCAAATTAAAACTGTCAACCACTAGTAATATACGTTTTTAGTTTCACAATAAATGTAGCCCAAAGCAAATTATTGTGATTACGTCAAAATGAAATAATGTTGAATTAGTAAGTTAACATTGCACCAAATTTCATTAGAGTTAGTCTAAACTTTCTCAATTTATAACCTGACCAAAGAATATATATAAACTGTATGTGTACAAACATAGATATGTACCTGAAAAACAACCATAAACGTGCAGAAGTCGGAACGTAATTAATGAAGCCGATTTCCTATGGAAATACTAGGAGCGCGACCCAGGCCTCAATTTTCACTCGCTGCGCTCACAAAATCTCGGTATGTGTTATCATATTAAGTGAAGTGAGATGCAAACAACACCGAAGTTGCATTTACAAAACGTCGACGCATTCTATCCTCAACTATTTTAAAAGACGAGACACATTATTACTTTTATTTATTTATTTTATTTTTTTCAAAACTTCCACCAGACTGATGTCTATCAGTGTGCAAAAATTTTTAAATTTTCGGATATACCGTTTTTGATTATTGCTTGCACAAAGGATGCAGAAAAGCCTCTCCTAGAGAGCTTCGTTCAATAAAAGATATACCTCACTTAGTTTCACATTAGACGTTGCATTGAATATTAGTTGGCTCAGATCAGCGGCTTACTCTATCATAATAATAAAGTTGCGGGAACATATTGTGACAGGATTAATCAAGGAGATAGGACCCTCGCGGTCGAGGTTTGTTCACCCCGGTACTAATGGTGGGGAAATTACATTTATTATAGAACTAGCACAGTGTGGGAATCTAAGAACATAGCTTAGTATATTCTTAGACTTTCACGAGTACACATTGGAAATAAAACAAAATTTTACCGATAATTTTGGTTACATTTTCTCACTGACATATCGTCTCCTGAACACGATTGCTGCAAAGCTTTCGAAACGTCGGATTAACATTAAAATGGAACCAAAATTAACGCGAGTTAAATCCGTAAAAAATAGTTTTATTTCAAACGTACCTTAGATTCGAGCAAACTGATTTTGATGCTTATTACGAGTTGATAGGTGAAGAAGATCAAATATTTGAGTAAGGAGTCGAGTAATGGTACAGATAAATGTAACTAGCATTTAACATAATAACTCGTTCAGATGTTTATTTGTACAAAATGCAATTTCGTTTCTCTTTTATGTTGAGTATGTACGTGCAATTTAATTTAGATAATAGCTTGCAATGGCCTGGGGCTGTACGTCGGTGAAGCAATTGGAATATGTTGATGTTTTGGTATGTGGTTCGTTTTAAAGACCATGTAAACGGACAGACTTTTGGTCTAGTGGTTAGTAGCTTTCTACTGAGCTAAAGGTCGTGGGTTTATTTATTTATAACTTTTCCACTTTGAATCTATATCAGTGACCATTTGTGTACGTCAATTTGAAGAGTCAGGAGGGCCCATATTGATACCATACTTTTCGAAATAAACCCTTTTGGACACTCTCCAAATTAAGAGTTAAGGCTACGAGGGTTCCAAACGCGCCCTGGTCTGAGAAGAACGACACAACAAACTCAATTAAGCTATTTTTTTATGAACATTGTTTCACAAACGTCAAAAAAAAAATATTTTTTACGAACAACAAGAGCCATAGCAATCAATTCAAATGAACTAATAATCAATAAATATTGCAATTTGTCTTACAACAAGACAACCAGCCGTCGGAAGCAGTTTGATTCCCAGACGGGACATTTTTTTTGTGTTTTTTCTGTTTGTGAAACCTCCCAAGCATAGATGATTTCTCTAGTGCTAGAGTTATTTAAAAAAACCTCTTCTAATTTGGATGTCAAAATAGTAAAGATTAATTTACAATGAAGATTGTAACTCGCAAGTCTCATTTCTCTCATTAGGGGTGTTACTGCATTGCAGTGCTTCTTTAATTGGGTAACTTTGACGACGTGCTCAGTTCTCGTGACCTGGTGTCATCTAAAACATCTGGTGTATAGAAAAATTACATTTATAATTATAATTACGGTATCCGTTTCGACTATGTTGCGATTATATATTAATATGTTAAACTTTTGCCACATTATATATAAAATAAATTGAATTTTCATAACTTAATGTATTTTCGTCCCTAAGTTCGAAAGAAAACACGTTACATAAGCTCTTGGCTTTGCTTCGTTCAGTCAAGTGCCAAGTTTCCCGTCCGGGTCAGTTGTGCCGCTGGGACGTTGTCCTGGAGTACTGGATTGCGGTACAATTGACACTGCAGTGTGGATTTCAAGGACCAATTCGAACTGTATAGCTTCTCGAGTTTTAATAGGGAACTTTCTGAATGTGGACCGTGTAGCTTTATTTATATATTTTATACTTTTATTATTATTATTATTACTATATAGTATAATAAATAATGATATAAATAGAGATTGATTTATAATTACATAAGATGAATATAATTAAAACACAAGAATAAGCACAAAAAATTATTGAGTTATTTACTTCTATTATAAAAAAAAATCTGAATTTCATGATTGAAAATAAAAAAAAATAACTTCCCACTCAATTTTAAGTGAAATGTCTCGTTAGATTACCGTGAAATTTTCAGAGTTCATTGAGATCACTGTAACCATTCGATTTGTCACAAAATCGTTTCAGGAAATGAATTTAAGACGCCTCTCCCAGCGTCGCCGTGCTTCTACTTGCTACGAATTAAGATACAGTGAAGTATCAGAGGCTCTCGTGTCGTATTTTACAGGATATGAAATAACTTTGTATTGCCTAGATATAGTTTGTTATAAACAACTATTGTAAATTATAATCTACTAGCTTGTGTGGCCCGTCCCTGATGTCCGGGTGTCAGCAAACAATTGCATCTTTTCCCGAAAATTTCAAAATAGCCAATCCTCTTTTTAAGTTAAAAGCTTTCGGATGACATATTGCACGTGTCGCTACGACGCTTGTTCGAGTAATGGCACGCGACAGACAGACAGACACACAGTAAGACAGACAGACACACAGACATGACAGGGAGATTATTTATAAGTAAAGTACCTATATAAATTCATAAATTAATTAAAATACAATCTTCGTAAGTTATCTGTTTCTCAGCTATGTTACTTTTCTTAAGTGCATCTGCGAAAGAGCACAGTAGTCTCTTGAGAAATTAATTCCTTCGGAGTGTGAGCGACGCCTTACCTCATTGAGAATGATCGTAAGGATACAGACTGCACCTTGTATTAACCTTTCGTGTAGTTACTAAATATATATATTATATATGTCAATTATAATATAATATTATTCTTAGGACTTACGGTCTCCAAAAAATATTTTCAGAAAACAAATATAAACTAAATTAAGAATAATCAAATTCATAACGAAATTTAAAATATTATTGTATTTAATCTTTATTAATTCAAAATATTTTTTGGCTATATCAAACGTGTCATTTTTACATCATCTGTATTTTTGCTCTCATAGTATTTTCTTAGACTTTCACGAGTACACATTAGAAATACTACTATTTTTACGGATTGAAACTCGCGTATAATTAGGTTACATTTTAATTTTAAGCCGACGTTTCGAATACTTTGCAGCAATCGTGTTCGAAACGTCGGGTTAAAATTAAAATGTAACCAAATTATACGCGAGTTTTAATCCTTAAAAATAGTTTTATTTCAAATTTATTTGCTCTCATTTGTACCTCGTTACAGCTTATGACAATTTCATTTAAACTCTGAAAAAGTTTTTTACTTTATAAATGAGTTAACAAACTTTATCCAGTTTTCATAACTGCAAAGTGTAATTTCTATCTCGTTATGTTTCTACTAGAAAATGTACGTATGATGTATTTTTCTTTAAAATGCGTCTAATATATTATTGAGTAATCTTGGTGCAAAGGACAATTTACCGGCTCGGTGATAATTTCAACAAATTGCTACCATTGTTCTTCGTTCAGCCAATTGCAGACGTTTTAAAAAACGAGCTGTTCGTCTCCTATTTAATGTTTTATTCATTTTATGACATTTTTAAAAAAAGCAAATCCAGGTGGAATTAGGTATTGTTATTAAGCGTGAAATAAAAAATAAATTAAGCAAAAGAACTTCAATATTAGTGCAATTGTTTGAAATTAATTTTAAACATTTATAGCCATGTTAAGATTAATAAATTTTAAATAAATATAGAATGAAATTTTTTTTCGATTCGAGCAGGTTTTAAATCCGCAATTGAAATCAGACGTCGCCATTTTTAGTGCACATTGTCATATATTAAATAAATAATTTGTAAAACAAGTCTGGTACCAATAACATGTGTTCTTAACTTATTAATCATTATTAATTAAATACTATTCTGAATATATAAAACGATATTTGAGGTGTTTTTCTGTCTGGTGCACAGAGTGAATCTGGCAATGTTCAATATCTAATGATTTGTTCTGTCACTTGCCGTGACAAGTTAGATTGAAAAAAGTAAGACGAGCAATGAAATGTTGAAATAATGAAGACTAAATAATACTTCTGTAATCGCAATACCTTATCACTATTTTAATTAATTGTAATTGTTGGTTGTTTGTTTATATCAACGTTGCTTAAACAGATGTTTTTATTTGACTACAAAAATAAATATTTAAGTTGTCATCGGAAAATCCAAATGCGCTGAAGTGGGAAAGCATAGGATGTGTTCGAAAGTAACATAAAACTGTGTCGTCGGTATTTGTAACCGTGAGCACTTGAACGATCCTATTTGGTTTTGTTAGTGAAGCTTCACGTTTGTGACAACGTGCCGCATCGAGCCTCAGCTGTACAGCACTATTTAAAATTGTTTTATTTAGTTTTATAGAAGTAAATATATTTCATGTATATTTTTATTTTATTTTCTGTATTTTTGATAATGAAATTATGATTTTTGATATATAAAATTATTATTATTATATAAATGATGTTATAATTTTCATATCAATCATAAATATATATATTTATATATATGATATTTCAGTGTTACATAAAACAGCCTCAGAGACCAGTAGCTTTCTGTGACAGTATCAATGAATAAATTTTATATTCCGTCGTTTTTTGCGAATAACTTTAAATGAACTTACATCAGGCTTACAATAAATATTTTATTATTTACTTGTATCATTAAGTCGTGTAATTAAATATTATATTCTCTCATCAAAATAAACTTGGTAATTTAATTTATAATAAGTCGTTATCTTCCGCAATAATCATACTTAATTTTGCCGCTTACATTGCTCGGACGTTGAATTTTGTTTTCGAGTCATTATTTTGACATTGCTTTTAAACAAGATATGTCCTTAGGTTCACCTGCAGGTTTAGACTAGTTGTGACTCGCGGTTCTACCCGTTGATGAACGATTTTATTTACTAATAGTATGTCTATAGCAGTAGCCTCCCCACATTCAACCTATCATAACCAGAAAGAATTTTTTTAATTCATCTAATAATTTAAAAGATTAGCGCGTTCAACCAAACAAACAAACTAACTCTTCTTTATTTATATTAGTATTACATTTTAATTTCATTATAATTAATATATTAAAGCATGGTAGAGCAAAATGTTATCTCTATAGCAATGTTAGCTTGCTGGTGGTCTGTTCTGAATTGCTTTAGATGTTCTGCTCTTAATAAACATGGAGCCATTCTATAATGGAGGTCGGGAACAGACGAGACCCCGGACTTATGTACAAGCTCTGTACCTCGCTGTCTCGAGCAGACATCGTCAGTGGCCGGGAAATTAGGTGCGGGTGAAAACACAAAAGAGTCTAATTGCTCAGTGGCTTGAAACTGTTCACGGAATTACACTTTATTTTGCCTAAATGTTTTATTAATTAAGCGAAGCAAACGCAGCTCTCTATGAGGCACTTATCTGAATCCTTTGTGCAAGCATCAATCAAAAACGGTATATCCAAAAGATTCCAAATTTTGTACATTCTGGCGGTAGTATTAAAAAAAAAAACAAATATTCGATGTCGTTGATGAATAATCAAGGAAAAACTAAAATCCCATAGACTTCAATTGGAAAAAATTTTCATGCGAAAATTTAGCTTTACATGCGCATGCCGAATTTTTTAACAGCTTTTAGAATTTTTTCTTTATATTAAGATTTTTTTTAAATTTTTTTTAACTTGAAAAATAGTTGAGAACAGAATGCGTCGACGGTTTGTAAATGCAACTTCGGTGCTGTTAGCACCTAACTTCGCTCAATATGATAATACATATCGAGATTTTGCAAGCGCAGCGAGTCAAAATTTAGGTCTGGTTCGCGCTCCTAGTTTAAAACAAAGAAATAGTGAGTTAGGTGTTAAATAAGCGTATCTAACGCTGACGTGTCCTCGTGCGAGTTCAAACGCTGATCGATTTCTGTGCCTGAATGAGTAATGTGGTCCATTCAGAGTGGTCCAGATAGCTAACGGACGTGTCTCCTATGTTCCGATTGAAACGATAAGAGACTGAGATGCTGCATGTAGGTGTGAAACCTTTAGAGAATAGCTACGTTCATGATAGTGTTATAGCCGGTAGCAGCTATACATATTGTGTCATGTGAAGATATGTAGGTTATAATCTTAAAATTAATGATTAATAATATAATACATTACTAATGATAATATATATTAATCGTACGTGATAGATATGAATATTTTTTTAGGACTTTATTGTTATAGGTGTACAAATATCAAATAAGTTGATTCTTGTTTTTCAGAAATTAGTTTTTTTGATATTCGTTGAATCATATAGTTTTTGTTTAGTTTTTTATTAGTTTTTGACTCTTAAAATGAATATTTATTTTAATAAATTGCAATAGATATTGCTGAATGGTTTCTAGTAATGTCCCTTTGTCTTTGATATTGTAATGCAAGTTCATATATCATGAAGGAAAATCCTACAGTTTCAGTACAGCCTCATTTGCGAGTATCGTGTGGCTTGTCATGAATAAAGGCTAATTACGATCCTATCGTGTTACGTCTGCGAGGAGCTTGGCTTTTACTGTTACATAAATGTGGGTAGTTGGAACTTTATCAGTCAACAATGTAACCGAGGACCTCTCATAACAAATATTATTTTTGTTATTCTTTTAATAACTATGCGGTGATGTTAAGATGTAATAGATATGAAAAATACAAACAAAAAAATATCAAGACAAACAAAATGTAGTATTCGTTTTATTAAATATTATTATATATTATCATTATAGAGTATAGTTTGAAAACATATTAGTTTTATAGAAATAAACATAAAGGAGCAAATAAAATATAAAACAATAGCTTAATAATTTAATCATGAAGTTAATAAAATATTTCAAGACGAGTAACAGCAACTGGATATCTAGAGCTTAATACCGATATTCGTGACTTTACCTTACGATATACAGCAGTTGTCTCAAAGAATTATTATTATAGATATCACTAATTTGCTGTCAAATAACTTTAACATACTAATTGAGCGAAGCTCTCTATGAGAGACTCTTCTGTAACTTTTGTGCAAACATCTACAAAAACCCTATATCCGACAATTTCCAAATTTTGCACACTAGAAGACATCAGTATGGTGGGTTTTTTTTTTTTTTTTTTTTGAAAAAAGTACTTTTTAAATAATCGATGTCGTTGAAAAATAATTACGGAAAAACTAAAATCCCATAGACTTCAATGGTAAAAATTTTTCGCGCGAAAATTTAACTTTACAATGACATGTAAATGCAACTTCGGTGCTGTTTGCACCTCGCTTTGGTCGATATGATAACACAGACAGAGATTTTGCGAGCGCAGCTAATCAAAATTGAGGTCTGGTTCGAGCTCCTAGTATCATGTAATTATATCTACCCACATGTCATTTAGTCTGTGTCATGACGGCGGCGAACTTTATAGGAATCGTAGTTGATAACTAATTAGTTGTGTAGTTTTGTAATTAACTTTCAAAGTTTGAGACGTTTGGTGTTACGTATATTAGGAATGATTGAGATGTGTTTCTTAATGTACTTAATATAAAATATAATATATTTTAACAAGGTTTTAATATGTTTGTCACGTATAATAACTGTACTGTACTGTGTTATTAGTGAAGTTGAATAAACCTTTGATTACTGTCTGTTTGTTTACATCACACGTTGATAGTTAGAATAGTTAATTAATGACTAGACTTGGTTCTTGATTAGCAAATTAAACGGACTCAGAAATTAGTTTTCTCTTCAATGAGATTTATTATATATATATAGCTGAGTGAAGTGAAGCTCTTACTTGTCAAAAGTGTGTTTCGTTACTAATGCTACTCCTAGACGAATAATGGTAGGATGTCGACAATTGACAGAATGGTCGAGGACAGTGACTTGTAGGTCCTGAAGTTTTTTTGGTGACATTTGTGATTGTAGTATCTTATTAAATGGTCAAAGTGTGTCCCCTAGAATTAACATGTGGAAGGTTTTGAAATGCACGCGCGAGTTCTTATTAATATTATAGCCACTATTTACTCTGCTAATTTTACAAGTATGCAATGCTTCGTCCGCCATGCACAATGGCGGACCTACTTGTAATACAGTATTTGAGTGTAATTTAAATGAATTTCTGTATACGGGATTAGTATTAAATAAAAGTTTGACCTGAAAAATGTTTTATAAACATTGTAAATGAGTTTTATTTATGATTCGCCGTTTCCAACTCCAGTAGATACGATCGCGTGCGAAACGCCACTCTGAGCTTTGTTTGATCTATTCGTTTAACTTCAATTGTTGGGTTTGAGCCAACAATGGCCGTATATATTATAGTTCTAATAACCTAAATATTTTAGATGATGTTTAGAATTTAGATCATATCAGACTTCACGAGTATCGACTGTGAAGTTTTATTTTTATTTATATATTTATTTATTTACATTACAAAATAAACAATTATCATTAAATCCCACAGTCAAACTGTTTTAACAGTCTCTTTAAACATTAAGATGTTATTACATTACGAGTTAAGAGTCACTCATTTTATATATATTTCTGATTTTAACTAACATTTACTAAATAAAACTATTAATTTTTATTACTCGTACAAGATTTCCTACTTCACAGAATCATTAATCAGAATCAAGACGACGCACGCTCCAAGTTTGACAGCGTCACTGAAACAACTCCCGTAAGACAATATTAGATGTAGCCAACTGAAAATTTCAGACATCAATTTATTGCACTATTCCTCGTCTGAATTAATTTTTGCTTTTGGTTCAACTTCATTAAATATATATATTATTTTTTTTGGTATTTTTTTAGATGGATTAAATTGTTGTAATTATGATAAAATGAGATAAGAATATATATCTAACTCTATCAGAAACTCATTATAAATGTATTATTAGATTCAATTAATAATATAAAAGTATATCAATAATGTACTACATACATTCCGATGCTCGTGTGTAACTGTAGTGAGGACAGGTCATTGTTCTTTGTGTTTTTATATTCGCGACGCTACAGGTGGCGCGCGTGACGCCTGCTTCCTGCGTCTGCGCATATTTGGGATACAGAATGCACGACAATGACATTGTAAACTTAGCCCATAATATTGAAGATATATAATTGAGCGACGCTCTCCATGACAAACTTTTCTGCGTCATTTGAGGAATAATTACGGAAAAACTAAAATCCCACAGACTACAATGGTAAAAATTAGCTCTACAATGACATGCGACTGCCGAATTTTATTAACAGCTTTTAGATTTTTTCTTTATTTTAAGGTATTTTTTTATCTTGAAAAATAGTTGTGGACAGAATGCGTCGACCTTTTGTAAATGCAACTTCGGTGCTGTTCGCTCAATATGTTAAGTTATCAATACGTCCATTGATAATAGAAATATTTAAAAGTTTGTATCGTCAACGGATATTAATAAATCCTTGAATACTGAGCAGTGTTTTCACCAGTGCAGTGTTTGTTATTAATTGCGTATTATTTTTTATCGCGACGGAAGGACACGCCACGAGCGGATACGACAGATGCCCGACAAAATTAATTTAAATTGCTCTATCAATTCTTTGTTTTTATTTTGAAATTGTGGAAATATATATAAATATATTTATAAATGTGTAATAGAATATAATACGTGATATTGTCAAATGATATAAACATTTTAAATCGGTCTGTGATCGCCTACCGGCGTTAAAACATAGTTAAGTGTCCCGGGTGTGCTCGTTTACTAAACGAATCTCGAACTAGCCTTACTGACCTTAAAGGACCAACATTTTGTAAAGTTTTTATCGCCTTAATTTTATACCTAGTGATAATAGGCATTGTGATGTTTTTATTAAAATTTCTGTGAGAGGGCATTGACCCCGAGCTGGTGCCATGGAGCGGTGTGATGGTTTCCTGGTGTTCCGGAAGCCGGTGTACAGGGTGTTCCAGTATTTGGAAACGTAAGTATTTTTATTATTATGTGTCATATTAAATTCGAGGGTCAATGAAAGCTGGGTTGTATGTTATGACTACATTTTTTTTTTTTTTTTTTTTTTTTTTTTTTTTTTTTTTTTTTTTTTTTTTTTTTTTTTTTTTGTTCGTTGGAAAAATCCGTTACGGATACCCCGTCGGCCAAGAAGGTGATGGCCGGGGGGTTATGTGGGACTACCCGGCAGCATAGAGGACGCTGCCATTTTTAAGGCTACCCACTAAAAAACCAACGGTTGCCCTCATCGCCGTTGTGGGACGCCACGGGATCGCGTTAGCACTCACCGTGACGCCCCGGCGGATCCCCCCCCAGAGGGTGCTCCGAGCAACTTAGGGCACCCTCACGACACAGGCCTATAAGACGTGAGAGAGGTCACCCTCCCCTCCCACGGAGGCACTGCAGACTAGGTAAGGAAGCGGCGGGCATAGTCCCGCATCCGTCTACCTAGTCTCCCACGACGAAGCGGATCAGCGGTAGAGGCAAGCTCCCTGATCCGCTCCGCGGCCTCCTTCGCGGCAATGACTTGCTCGCAGAAGGAGGCCATGGCAACCCAAGCGTTCGCACTGTCCAGCATCCTTGGTATGATACTAGACAGTGTGACTCCGCTATCAATCACGACCGCCAGCTCTTCGCGCTGGCGGTCCCACGCCACACACTCCTCCAGAGTGTGACGAGCCGTATCCACCGGCCCGTCACAGTGGTGACAGCCAGGGGTCGCCTCTCTCCTCGCCACCCTGTGCAGATATTCGCCGAAGCAGCCGTGCCCCGAGAGTATCTGCACAAGGCGGAACGTCAGAGTACCGTGCCGCCGATCTATCCACTGCTCAAGGTGGGGTCGAATGGCCCCTACAGTGAACAAACCGGCGGCCGGAGACTCCAACATGCGTTTCCACCGCTGAATCAGGGTCCTGTGTGCTTCGATCCTGATCCTAGCAGCATCAGGCGTGACGCCCCTGGCCCGGGCCTCCGCCCGGTGATGTTATGACTACATAGTATATCACAGATATATTATAATTTTATTAATGGCACTGTTTTATGATGGATTCCAATACATAGTATTGTTATCGAATATATGCTATTGTGAAGACACGATTAATACAAAAAAATATGAATGCAATAATAAAAGTCGTTCATCAGCCATTGTCTCGTGTGAGGACATAATGCGCTGGTGTTAATTAATAAATTGGTGGCGTTTTATTGAAAAATTAACATCCTGTCTGATGTAACGATGTCGCGTGTCGAGAACACTCTGACTCTACTTAGGTTAATACAATTCAAGTAATATTACGTTTTAAAACCAGTTTAACCCTTTTAGTGCCAAGAAACGCCGTCGCGCTGCTCTCATTAGTTGTAAAAATTAAAGCGTCGCTATAGCGCTCCTTTTCATTATTCACTCTGTTTCTATAATTTTCAATTTTGTTTGTTAATAAGTATGTTATATATAAATTATTAATAAATATTATCATACTATAAAATCTTCTGAAGAGAATGTTGAAAAAGTTATGAATATTGGTATATTGTAACAGAAATAGTGAATATTTGTCTTCTTCATAGAAATTATCTATAAAACTGCACTTTTTTACTGGAATTTTTAGCTGTTGGTTAAATAAATATGTGTGGCGCTAAAAGATTTAAAGTTTAAACATTATGTTTGGGTTGTAACAATAATTTATTGTTATTGCGTTTATATTTTTAAGAGCGTGTTCAAAGTGTTATTGTTTTAATATCATTATGAATCCGTTTTGTTAGTCATAAATCTAAATTTATCAACAGTCAGCATGTCTCGACTGGATCGATACGTTCAGCCATTCTGACTTCACGTTAGTATTTCAGCCAACAAATATACTATATATTTATACTAATGTCATAAAGTGGAAAAATTTGTCTGTTTAAACGAAATTTCCGGACAGATATGATTTTTTTTTATCATAATAGGTAGGTTCATTGCGTTATTGCTCTTAGTTGTTTTCATAATAAATTAAATGGATCGTACGCGGGTGGAGCCGCGTGTAACAGCTAGTTTATTAAAAGTTGAAACACGAAAGCTGTAATTTAGTTTTAAATGTCGTAAATTTAACAGTACTCGTACAATGGAATTATTAACACATATTGTTAAATTGATTATATCATATTATTCTAGTTATTTATACTATTATAAGTTCAAATATAACAATATTAATGATAAATTTAATGTTTATATTCCTCATTAATGAAGTTATTTTTTAATCTAATGCCCAGGCTATTTTTATTGTAAAAAGAAAAAGTCATTATGTTATCGTTCTTAATAATAATAATAAACGTCCTGATACATAAAAGGCTCGTCAGCAATGATTCAAGTATCATTTTGTTTACATATTTATGATTTTACGACGAGATAAATTATCGGAGTATGGAGAATTTTAAGAATGTTATGAACGAGTCGGACGACTTGAAGGTCAGAATTAATAGTGTCATTAAACTTTATTGTTATTAATTTGGTTCATTTAATATATTATTGTATTTTTTACACTGTTTATTTATGGTTCAAAAGAGCCGAGGATTGTGATGTAAGAATCTTAAAATTTAATTTTTCAAAGCTATCATTTAAAAACTTTTTTTTTGTAAAAAAAGAAAGAATAATAAATAATGTATCCAATTAGTATATTTCCAAATACTGAAATTCTAACTTTAGATTGTAGTAACGAAGTGCAGTAAATATGAAAATGTATCAGACGTAGAGAGACACAAGTTTGATGAGCTCGGTCATCAGTGCTATTACTGCACGCTGGACCCACCCCTCCATTAGTATACACACACACACATACATACATACATATGCATATGTGAGTGATGACATCATTTTACACTTTATAATATCTATTTTTAAATAAGCTGTTAGGAAAAAATATAGGTTTTTTTTTTATTTTAGCCGTTGTTTTTTTAATAAATGTTGTGTTTCTTATTATTTTTGTGAATAATTTATTGTAGGTTAAATATTTCGCTTGTAATTTTTTTAAATGATTGATTATCGGTTAATTTCTTTACTATAGAAATATGTTATTTATATTTGTGTTAAGTTGAGTTTGAAAAGTAGTAGTCTATTATTAGATATTTTTTTTAAGGAAACTTTTTTTAAGGAAACAAATGATCTTTCGTTTAAAATGCAGACGAATGAAAAAATATTATATATGTATATGCAATTCTTATGATTAAATTTAATTATTTGAACAATTTTTCAATATATATATATTACGTTATAGTTATGCATATGCAATATATCAGCAGCATGTTACGTATCCATCGAGTGCATGCATGAGTGAAGTTGACGAATTGTATTAGATTTAGTGTTTAATATGAGTCAGGATAATTGATATCTTAACGGTATTTACAATTACATGAAGTAATCAACTAAGACCTGGTAACACTACGAGAATGTTACCAAAATATACCTAAAATACTGCTGTTGTCTCACCAAATTTTTATATAACCCTATAATAATATACAATTTTAATATTTTTTAATAATTTATTTTAATAAAATATCAGTTATATCTAAAATTAAATAAGTTTTAAATATCGTATTACTGATAAATCTACTTGTAGTAGTTTTATTAAAAAGTATTTTATAATTATTACTGAAGTCTACATGTATATACCTTCTTGTGTATAAACATGCTCACGAATTCGATAGTATTATACATAATATATTATATATGTTAACTTTACTTCATTGCTTAGTAAATATATACAATATATTTTTTTGTAATCATAGTTTTAAATAGTTTTAGTTTCTGGTGTAATGTTGCTAATCTAATTGTTCTTCTTCTTCTGATCTTAAGATCTATATTCCTGTGTGTGGAGTTATCTCCATTCTTCTGTATTTTCTCCTTCACTTTATCTAAGTAATTTCGCCTGGGACTTCTTTCTCTCAGTGTATTTTAAAAGTTCATTATAGAAAATTATATGATGGTTCTTAAAAATTCGTTGTGTTGTAATAGATGACCGATCATCTTTCTTCTTCTATCTTCTATTCCAGGGGAGGTCAACCTGTCTATTGCGATTGACTAGTAGATCGGGGCCCATAGGACAGTCCATCGCGGGCAAGAAAAAAATTATCGATACCTACCTATTCCCGATCTAAATATTACGAAAATTATTAGAGTATAGTTAAAAAAATCCTATTCGGTAGATCGCAAAGAATTAGAAAGGCAGACAGAAGATCTGTAGTCCGATTGAGTTGGTCACCCCTGGTCTATTCCTTACAAATTGGATCGTTTTTCTAACCATTGGTCTAGGAAAAAGTTTCTTCGTATTTGACACTTCCAGGAAAGATACGGAAATACTTTCCCCGATATTTTATTTTCTTTATATTTGATATGTATGTCAAAAAGAACGTGTTTGAAGGTTTATTCTTTAAGTGTTCTCATAACAGAGGACCATTATTTTGAATATTTCATCCAAGTGATGCGCTTTTAAGATTTTTATAAACTAGGAAGGGGTGGTATGTTTTCATTATAGGATTTTAAAAATAGCTTCGCTGAAGGGTGAGTTTGAAAACATTCTAACGACCTCATTATTTTATTAGTTTAAGTACAATCTTTACGTGTTGTTCTTAACGCGAGCAACATACGAATACACATGTGTTGATTATAAAATATATCTTCTCACACGTTGTATAATACTACTCAGTTAAGTAGTTGGTAAATTTAAAAGCACTCAGCGTTTGATAAAAACCGTGAGGAGTATTTTCTTGGAGTCATAAAGTATATTATTGCGTCGCTGCGGGTGCTAATGTGCCAAGGGGTGAATTTATGAAATCGATAGAAACGACCCAGCACTACCCCTACTAGCAACCCTTTGTAAATATAAAAGTGGGGCTGACATGGGATTTTGTTGTTGCACTGTATCAATATGAACAAAGAAAAGCAATAAAATAATATTGTTTCAATATTTATTATTTATATTGATCTCTCTGTTTGTAAAAAATATGATAGTTTTATTTGGACAGCCCCAGCTTACGTAATTAAAGTTTTATTTTATTAGTTTTATCATTTTAATCTTTTCATATATTGATCACGCACGTATTCAATTCGTATGTACGTACACATCTGCTATAATTATAATTAATTTTCGCATTGTCCGAGGGTTCCCATGATGTATTATATAAACAATTGCGTTCTCTATTTACACCCTTTGTAGTATTGAAATAGGGGGTGCAGTCGAGGGGTGCGTGGAGTGCATCGAGGCATAAGTTATATTACTATACTATTTTAACATTTTATACTTTTTATTGAGCGAAGCTCTCTTTGAGAGACATTTCTGCATTCTTTGTGCAAGCATCGATCAAAAACGGTATATCCGAAAATTTCTAAATTCATAATATGTCATAATTTGTCTCATCTTGAAATATTGTTGAGGAAAAAATGCGTTGTCGTTTTGTAAATGCAACTTTGGTGCTGTTTGCCCCTCGCTTTGCTCGATATGATAACACAGCGAGTTAAAATTGAGGTCTGGTTCGCGCTTCTAGTGAAATATATCAGTTCCTTAGATAGAATATATATTTAAAATAAGAATTTACGTAACATTTTAAATGTTAGTGTGTGTGTTCATTTCACTTGGTTCTAAATAAGGGTAGTTACACGGCTTCTATTAAATAAATTGTCCTACTCTATATGAAATTAAATTGGATTGGACTCAATCCCCGAAGTCATTAACTACATATATTTTTGTTATCGTTTACTATTTGTGAGGGGGTTTTTCCTGTGCATTGTACACACGTTGATAAAATACATTAATTAAGTAATCATTTTCCTTTTATTATTACTGTTATTTTTTTATTGTAAATATTTTTTCAAAATCATTCATACTAATGGCAATGTTTTGTTTGTTTTCAGGTAAGTCCGTGAGCTCTTCATTTATCAATTAAGGTAAAAAAGTAAAAAATTCTTTAAATTAGTGTAATAATTTTAGCTGAAAATAGTAGTTAATGGTATTAGTGTATATATTAATCATTTCAATTAAAATATGTCCCGCATGTTATTGTTCAGGGTCTGTCGGTTTAGTGGATAGTGTCAGAGCTATATCAACGGTTGTAGGTTCAATTACTAAATAGAAAAATATCTTGTGTGATACATTTAATGTTTCTAGTTCTAATGTCTTTTGAAAACAGGATTACTGAAGCTTTAATACAGAAGTTGTTTTTAATATTTTTATCTTTTTATTGAATTATTAAAATAAAGAATTAAAAAATATATTTAGCATAAAAATGTATATAAAAGATTTGTGCCATCATAGTGTCATAGTGCCTATCTACGTATAATTTAAATCGGTGCTCGTAGGGTTGAAAATGATGAATTAAGGTTTTTTTATTTAGAAGAGTTTATGAAATTCCACCACTAAGTAAGTAATTTGCAATATTTCTAAAATGGAAACAATATTAATCCACACACAAAATTATAATATTTATAACTTTAAAATTATATTGGTAGTATGTTTTATTTGAGGGTTTTAGTGCAATCACAAAAATAACCTACGTTATTATATTTTAGTAATTACTTTTAAAATAATACGATATTTTCTGAGTTACCTTATTTTTATAAGAATTAAAATCATGAAGAAAAAAAAATCTGGCACATTGAAAGAGATTTTGGTTCAGAAAATTAAGTTTGTCTTCCTTCAACTGAAGTTAGAGCTGTGTATGAAGTTGTTTTCCGCTTCTGAAAACTAAGGTTTCAAAGTTTGTAAAGGTGAGGCCATGTGTGTGACATCTAAGTTAAGAATAACTGAAAAATTTAACGTATTACTAGACCGTGTGTTCATATTTAAACTTAAACTCTTACTATTAAAAATATATACATCAAGTTTAATGTATTCTCTGTTTGGTCACTTTCACACCTTTGTCTTAAATCGTTAGTGTGAAAGTGACAAAATAAGTTTCTCTTACAATTAAAAATATTTTTTCAGTAAGTATAATACATTGTCTGTTTTGTCATTGTCACACCTTTGACTTAAATCATTAGTGGGAAAGTGACAAAATATAGAATAAGATTTACTGGATAAAAATATTTTCATTAGTAATGCAGTATTTGTTAGTTTTATTGTTTTTATGTAAATACCCTCACTTGCATTTATGTAACAAATGTTATAATAATATAAATAAAAATAAATTACACTTGTCTTTTTTTAATTTTTTTTCTATTTTTTTAGTGAAGAGAAACAATAACCTACAGAAAGGTTACAGAAATTAAATTTATGAACAAAAGCTGTTATGTCGTTAATTTAATTTCACTTCGCCTCAGACGTCACTTCGAATGTATTCTCAACCCCCGTCGCTATAGAAAATATTATTTTTATATAAACATGTGTAAAGTCTTTGGTGACAACAAAAAAAGCAATTTGTATTATATTGTATGTGTGAATTAGATTATTACTGTTATTAGGGTTTCTTTATTTACAGGTTATTTGATTTTATCTAGATTTTATTTAAAGAATAACATTAAAAATAAAAATCACTACTAAGGTTATCAAATGTATTTTTTGCGAGTCTTAAGTAACCATTTTACATATCTTACACCTCGAGGCTTTTGATGTTATATCATTCAGTCGGCATAGGTCCACTGCTGGACATAGGCCTCCCCCATTGAGCGCCACATGGACCGGTTCTGGGTCGCGCTCATCCATCGAACTCCGACGTCCCTCTCTAGGTCGTCGGTCCATCTCGTGGGAGGACTGCCTACGCTGCGTCTTTCCGTTCGTGGTCGCTACTCTAGAACTTTTCTACCGCAACGGCCATCAGCTATGTTATTTTTTTACAAGTACTCTTCTGCTACTGAATATTATACTCGTAGATACAGCATGCACGTCTTTTCATCTAACTCCTATCTTTATTTTTCTTATTTCTCACCTAATTCTTTCATATTTTCATACATTTTCCTCTCCATCCATATTAATATGAAGTCCCTTTCATTGTTTCAACATCATCTGTGTACAAGATATCAAAACTCGACATCTGAACGTTGAATGCATTTACATCAATCGCTGTTTAACCCTTTGTGGTCGGCAGATTTCGCTTTTGGGAGTTTCAGCAGGTCGCAGCTAATCTAGCGTTTCGCAGTTACTTTTCCGTACTGAATTTAAAATCAATATACGGATATTAAAACACACAGAATTTGTTGAAACTAATTTTTTCCTTTTTTTGCGATTTTCGAATGTCCCGCTGCGGGGACACGGATCGCAAAGGGTTAAAATGAATTTAATTTCCGTATTTAAAAACGCGTAACCATTGTGCTGTTATCACTTGATACTATCACCTAAATAAAAAATCGATTCCATTTTAACTCGGACAATGCGATTATTCGATTCGTATTCGTATTCGGTTCAGTTAAACCTATTAGTTATGGCCGCGGAGATTTAAGTTCATGGGATAATCTCACAATTTGATGAACTGTTCACTCAATGACTGAATTATTCTTTTCTAGTGATTTAATATAAATTAGCTCTTAATACAAAATTCGCGTCAAAACTAAAGTTTAAATATGGATATTTGATATATCATCATTCTCTTACTACGCTACAGGTTCGTCATTGTGCACGGCGGATGGAACTGAGCGAAGCATTGTTGCTGAATAAGTTTCACATACTTGTAAAATGAGCAGAGTAAATAGTGGCTATAATATTAAGCCTAATAAGTACTCGCGCGTGCGATTTCAAAACATTCCACATGTTAACTCTAAAGTCACTATCCTCCACAACTCTGCCAATTTTCGACATCCTACCAGTATGCGTCTAAGAGGAGTAGCATTAGTAACGAAACACTTTTGAGCAGTAAGAGCTTCACTTGGCTCAGCTTAATAAATAAATAAATGGATATATTTGTCCTTTCTAGATACAAAAATTATATAAAGATTATGTATGTTAATTAAAGTTGTGGGATGTGTTGAAAATAAAATTTCTTGTAAATCACTAGTACTTCTTTATTTCTTTTAGAGAACAAATTACAGCGTCGTTCGTCTTTTTTCATGCTTGACAGAAAGTCAGTCTAATCGGCGAGTTGCCATACTTACAAAAAATAACAAAAAAACTAAACAAAAAATAAAGTAAATAAATTTTTTAAATAAATTTATAAATAATACCACACGGTCATCCTGATTCTTCATCTGTCCCAGATCAATCAGATTTATTATAGGTCCTCCATAACTTCATAAAATCAGCCGAGCTAGTAGTATTAACAGGACCTTCTACATTACCAACTTTCTTTACTGCATATCTTTCGTTTCCTTTCTTCTGAATTACTTCATATGGTCCTAAAAATTTTGGATATAATTTGCTGCCTTGGGTGAATTGCGTCTTTTTAATGGCTACTAGATCGCCGACATTATATTGATTAGCTTCCTTTCTTTTTTTATTATAACTTTTCCTATTTTCGTTCTGTATGTTATGAATAGACTCTTTTGCTTTTGCTCTTAGTTCCAATCTATTTTCATTATAATGTTCTATTTTTTCTTCCTCTATTAACTTCCATATCTCGTCATCTCTATTCCTCATTGGTATGCCTATAAGCAGTTCAAAAGGTGTCATTCCAATAGTTCTTTAATTATGAATTATGAAATGAAAAGTTAAAATCTAATTAAATATTCTATTCTTTGCAATAAATAAAAATAATCCCATATATTCGATAAAGCTACCTATTAATCTGTTAAATCTTTATACAATATGGTGGGGGCGACTTAGTGTTAAAGGAGTGGGCAAGCGCAGACACTCGTTAAGATTATCTTGAGACTGTTAACTAATGGACCACAGACATTTTATTATGTAAATTAAGACCATTTATATCTAGTCTTCTTAAAATTTATTTTTATTTACCAAGTTATATTGAAATTGTTTTTTAAAATTTTCGAATTACATTGTGACAAAACTGTCTTATTTTTGTGTCATGACAATACATCATTATATTATGAAGACTATATCATTCAAAATTGTGACTCCTCCTAAGCCAGGCATGGCGAACTAATGCCACGCGTGCTATTTGTGGCACAAGTGGCACGTTTGAAAATGTTGATGGCACGCACAAAAACAAAATTATAGTAAAACATTGTGGTTGAGTTGTTGAATTGTTTTTGTTTATTTATTTTATGGAACGCAGCATCCTCGGACTCAAACGAGTCGACCGAGTGCGCAACACCGTGCTGCGTTCACGTACCGGCATCACAGATGTCGGTATCACAGCCGCCCGGCTCAAATGGGAGTGGGCGGGACATGTGTCGCGGATGAACCCCGAGCGCTGGGCTAACATCACCACCAAATGGTCCCCGGGAGGAGCCCGACGCCGCGTCAGGCCGCGGCGACGCTGGCGGGATGACCTCGCCTCCTTTGAAGGAGGATGGTGGGAGGCAGCGAGAGATAGGGTCGTCTGGAAATGTTTGGGGGAGACCTTTGCCCAGCAGTGGGACGATACAGGTTAAAGAAAAAAAAAAAAAAAAAAAAAAAAATTATAATTTCATGACGCTAACATTTCGAATGAAATTTCATTGGGGCAGGTTATCTATAAAATAAACATTTGACTTTGTGGCACGAAGATCAAAAAGGTGAGCCATTCCTGTCCTAAATCTTTGTTAATGATATTGCTATATGTATATTAGTGACACTTTAACTCCAAGACACATTAAGACATAAAAGTCTAACGTGTGTATTAGATCAGTGTAATAGTCTTCTCTCACGCGATGCTTCATGTCTAAATAACATCATCTCCGGTCGTCAGGTGAGTTATTATAATTTGTTGTGTATATATTAAATAGACACGCTCGTTGTGTCCTAGATATACTATAGATTGAGTACGGATTAAAACAAATATTATATTTCTTCATCGGTTTATGGTTTTCGTTGTTAACATTTTCGTTTTGATAATTATGGAGAATATGTTTAGCGATAATAAATATTTAATATAATGCTTTTTGCAATAAATTCTATGTTTTTTAATCCAATTTATTGAATTATTTTCGTTCTTCAATTTTATTCTGCTTCCAGTCATAATAACAAGTTTAACAAATTAACGGAATGTTGTGTCTTGTGATTTTAGAACTAGATGATACATAAAAAAGCCAAGCGACCTGGCTTAACACTATTATTATAAAAATAAAAAATGTTATAAATTTGGATGTGAGAAGGAATATGAAAAAGTAGTCTAATTTCTACAAATGGATCAATAGTTTAAATAAATGTTTGATTGGAGATCCTGCACCCTCTCTCCACCTAAAGTGTACGCTGTAAAGGTTCAATATAAGAGGTCTATGTGAAGACCAATCATGCAAGAAGTAGTTGACAAAAACTGAATACGATGCGTATCTTATTAACGCTTCCTGGAGACCTGCAGCTTGCTACTAATGAATATATTTAGTTCTGTGCTGCTATAATAATAAATAAACAATTGGTTTCTTCTAAACTACCTCGTTCTATCAGAAGTAATGCTGCATACAGTCTGTGAAGCCAATGTTTAGTTTACTATTTCTCCGTGTGTATGACTATTCACCTAACTAGAGGGGTCAGTGTGGTAGTCTTACTAATGCTGCTAAAGTGATAGGTTCACACCCCCCTTCTCAGAAATATACAAAACTGAATTGCTAACACTCATGAATTTTATTATACACTAATTTCTAAAAAGATACATTATATTATAATGCTATATATAATGAATACATACTACTATGTTAATATTTTATTGTATAATATATAAATGTGACAAATAAATAAAATATATCAACATTCAAATGTAATAAATTTTGATACTTCTTATTATCATTATAGATACAGTATCCAAATATAATCATTATTATAATTTATCTTACAAGAAGTAAATTATCAAAAATCATACATATATTATTAATAACATCAGCGGAATAGTTTTTTATAAGATGTTAGGTTTTTATAATGATTCATAATTTCTCAGAAGGTCTGAAGTTCAAAATAAAAAATGAGTGATGCGTGACTACTCGCAATATATAAAAAATACTATGGTCTGATTTAAATCTACTTAACGTTATTAATATATATTATATGTACGGAAAATTATAAAAAATGCTATTAACAATTATAAATTTTACAAATTTTATCCCAAAACGTGTACAAAAAAATTTGCAGTTTTTCTTGTTGATTGCATTTCAAAAACTTAGTTTTGTTCCTAAGAAGTATCGTATAAATGAAACAGTTATGACGTCATCACTATGACAGAAAATATCTCTCTCGTATATAAACAAAATAGTATAACATTAAATAATCCAAATCGTGGGTTAATCAAAGCTCCACTGATCCGTGCTCTCATTAACGCTACAGCGACCACTGAACCACATCTAACATTAATTGACATTTAGCACCTGTTATATTACACAAGAGCTTTTATAACATACGACATGTCGTATCGGATCGGCCTTACGTTTATCATTGAGCTGAGCGAAGTGAAGCTCTTACTGCTCAAAAGTGTCTCGATACTAATACTACTCCTCTTAGACGAACAATGGAAGAGTTGTTCAAGACAGTAAGTTATAGGTTTTGAAGATTTTTGATGACATTTGTGATTGTAATTTTTTATTAAATGGTCAAAGCGTGTCTCATAGAGTTAATATGTGGAACGATTTGAAATCGCACGCGCGAGTTCTTAGTAGGTTTAAGATTATAACCACTATTTACTCTGCTAATTTTACAAGTATGTGCAACTCATTCAGCAACAATGTTTCGCTCAGCTCCACCCGCCGTGCACAGTGGCGGACCTAGTTTATTATTGCTGATAGATTTAAGACTAAAAAGAAATTTAATCAAAATATTTTTTTTATAAAATACTAACTTGTAGATAAATATAATTGACATAAATCTTTTTAGTATTTTCTTAGGTTTTCACGAGTACACATTTCAAATTAAACTATTTTTACGGATTAAAACTCGCTTATAATTTGGTTACATTTTTTATTTTAAACCGACGTTTCAAATACTTTGCAGTAATCGTGTTCACGGGTAGACGAGATGTAAGTGTCTGTCAGAAAGTCAGTTAATTAATCATCTGCCTCCAACGGTTCCTTAGTTTGCGGGCATGGAGTTCCGGATTTAGACAAAACGCACTAACTGTATCCTGAGGTCTGACAGTGCGGTCACAGACGTGAGACTTTACAGTATTTATGAGTGGGTCTCAGGTGTTAGAAAGTCTCCAACCATCTTCTCTATTGAAATTAAGATATTTTTTAATTTCAATAGCCTCGCGAATCATTCTTGGTATGTAGAGGGGTTTGTGGTTTGAGGATTTGTGGTTTATCAAATCTAATATAATGGTTGGGCTTATCTATGGTATGTTCACACATTGCAGACTTCGATGTACGCCTATTCTTGATATCCAATATGTGTTCCCTTACTCTTGTACCGATGCTCCTCTTCATTTGACAAATGTATGACAAACCACAATCGCAGTCAAGTTTATATACCCCGGCACATTGTAAAGGGATATTACTTTTAATAGGTCTCAAGAATTGGCTTACTTTTCTATGAGGTTTGTAAATAGTTTTAAAAGAAACTTTTTTTAAGATATTACCAATTCTGTCAGTAACACCCTTCACATATAGAAGTAGGACCGGTTTTCTTTCGACTGTGAGTGGCTTGATGTGGCTTCTGCGACGCTGGCGAGGGACAGGCAAGTGGTTGTTAACTAAGGCATGCTTGATATGCTGGAGCTCCCCCTCTAGGTGTTCAGCATCGCAGATGTGATGGGCTCTCTGAAACAAAGATTTGCCAACGGTAGCTAACTGGCTAGGGTGGTGGTGGGATTTATTTTTATTTTTTATAAATCTTTTTCTATTATTTAGTGTCAATAATGCAACATATAATAAAATAAGTGAATCGCTACCATTTTGTTCTAAATCTGGACTTTTATCAATTTTTTTAAATAATCGTATGTTATAAATATATCTTGTGAATGTTATTGATTGGCTTCCGAATAAACACGTCAAATAATATAAAAATATAATCTGTCAAATTATTCATGAAACTTGATGTAACATGATACCTATTATAATAAATAAATCAGAAGTATTGATTATTTACACTTATTCTACTCGTATATCCAGTTGTATCGTAATGTATATAAATATTAATATTTGTATTCTTTAATACACATACTTGGTTATCTATAATATTAGGTCCGCCATTGTGCACGGCGGGTGGAGCTGAGCGAAGCATTGATGCTGAATGAGTTTCACATACTTGTAAAATTACCAGAGTAAATAGGGGCTATAATCTTAAGCCTAATAAGAACTCGCCCGTGCGCTTCAAAACGTTCCACATGTTAACTTTATGAGACACACTTTGACTATTTAATATAAAACTACGATCACAAATGTCATCAAAAAACTTCAGGACCTATAAATCACTGTCCTCAACTCTACTAAGTTAAGTTAAGGAGGAGTAGCATTAGTAACGAAATAGAAGAATATTATAAAGGCGATTATGTAAATCTTTATAAAGTTACTCAATTATCTTTATGTTCACATTAAAAGTCAAGTCTGTATGCTATATACGTAATGCTTATTAAAGTAGGACACTGTCTCCTCACAGGTACAATCATCTGTTAGCGGCTGCAGTCTCTTACCCTGTACGATGCGCCCTTTAAACTGAATTAGGAATGTCTCAAAGCTCCCAGGATTCTTTACAAAACATATTTTTCATCATATTTCATCGTGAAATATAAGATTAAGCTGAGGGTTTATTTTTCTTTCACAAAGTCCCTTAACGTTCTTTTCAGAAGAAAAAATATTGTCTTGCTTTTAAGACATGTTTTTTACAGCTTAGCTTTTATATATAACAGACTTTTATCATTAATGTTAACACAATAAATTCGATATAGTTATAGTATTTGGAGAATATATTTTTTAAATCTTCAAAACAAATATTTCTATAAATCAATCGATGCGGAATTTTATACCAACCCTCATGACGAGCCAAAATTTTCCCTAGAAGTTATGAGAGAAAAACTAAAAATTAAAATATTAAAATATCTGTTGAGTAAACGACAAGTTTCACGACTAATACATACATATTTTTAACTCAATATATCATTATGAATAATAAGAAAATATTATATCATAATCCAAATTGTACAAAATGTACACCACAATGCAAAAGCCATCACAGATTCAATTAGCAGCGCTAACCTACGTATGGAGAGGACATTACGAAGTGTTGAAAGCCAGACTATTTGAATATTTCAGCGTCTATCTAGATTCTAGACTGAGGGGACCCCTTGCGAATCGATGGAGAGGCTCTCCCCTACAGTAGCAGGAAGTTTTTCTCATTTTGTTTATTCTGAAATTAATTAAAAACGCTTAGAGCCTCCGGCCATCACTTTGGTGTTGATTTTTTTTGTCACTCTCATTTGTATTCAACGAGGTTAAATAGTAGCAGACATTTATAACTGCATTAACCTTACTATTTTTATTCTTCAAAGGAGATATTATTTATCCAACAACCCAATAACAATCTAAAACATGGTAAATTAGTTAATATATATTTCACACTTATGTCTACCTTATGGCTTTCATCATTAAAATAAAGTTATTATATACGTACGAGTATATAATCTCGTAAAGGAACAAACGCAATCCACAATATAATAAATACAGTAAATTCATATAAAAGTTTATACGTCTGTGTCACTCGCGTGCGGTCTGAAGTAACGGCCGACTCCCGGCTAATATTTCCCGGGACATTTATTCTCTGGAACATTCCCAGTTTGCATAAAACGACGCGTCACGATAGAATGCTTTATGCAGGGCCCTGTGCCCCCTGTCCCCTTGTGTTGCCTGTGCTCACTGTGCTGCCTGTGCCCCCTGTGCTGCGCTCGATAAGCCTTCGTTTTAAAAACCCAGTCTTTGTGTCCTTGCAACACCTTTTTCTTTTTAACACGGCCCATACACGTGTGATGTTCACGATAACATACTTTTTTGTTACATTGTACCGTTTTATAAATATTTTTTTTGTAATAATTTTATTTACTATTTTTTACTATAATAAAACGTTGGTATGTAGGTATTTTTGTTTCAATATTGTTCATAAATTTTAATATTAATAAATCATATTTATCAAACCAATCACAATTAATTAATAAGTACTTAACCGTATCATAAACATTGGTTCGCTTGATTTGTTTTCGAAGGGTTTAATTTGGGCGTCGTAGGCGTTACCACAATATCCGTGCAGCGGTCATACCCTCGTTCTATATCGATCTTATTAAGACTGTTATCTTAATTCACTTTTAATCTTTCTGATAATAAATATATATTTTTATATTATCACAATATTTCTTTTATTGAATAAGGTTAACTTCTTCCGTGAAACGAGAGACTAAATCTTTAGTACTCATTATTAATTCATAATCGTAACAGCCTTGCATCAAAACTTGAAAATAAACCGAATTTAAACAGCCGAGATGCTTGAAACTTGAAATAATTTCAGACAACGGCGCCATTGTAGCAGAATGTTGTCAGATATAATTAGTATAATACTTTACTAATGCCCTATTGTCGCTCTCGTAATCCCTTTTGTGAGGGAAAAGTTTCGGTCTTTTATCATCCAATACAAAGATGAGTTTAGTTTGGAATTTTTCTTTACATTTTTATTTTGTTCGTGTGAAAAAATACTGGGAGCGCGAACCAACCTCAACTTTGACTCTCTGCTCTCAAAATATCTGTATGTGTTCTCACATTGAGCGAAGCGAGGTGCAGCACCAAAGTAGCACTTACAAAACGTCGACGCATTCTCTCTTCGACTATTTTTCAAGATGATTACACACATTATAAATTTTTTTTAAAACCATAACGAGACTGATGTCTATCAGTGTGCAAATTTTTGAAATTTTCAGATATACCGTTTTTGATCGATGTGTGTACAATGAATGCAGAAAGGTCTCTCATAGAGAGCTGCGCTCGCTCTGCTCGTTTCTCTCGAAAAATAATTTAACATCTAAGATAAAAATGAAAGTTCATTGAAGCCATTAGTGGCATCGAAATCGTCTGTTTGTCTCAAACTTGGAGCCGCTGAGAGGCTGAGTTCTGTCGAGATAAGTTTTATATTGAATGGGCTGGGTTTTGTTATGAAATATTAAATGTTTTAAAGTTATATTGCTAGTGAACGGAAAAATTGTTTTCATGGTGTATGTGTCACTTGTGTAATTTGATATACATGGCGCTGCGGCCAGGCGTGTCACGGAGAGATATTCGTCAAACAGTTATTCATTCATCGTTATTTTATATTTATTATTATGGACATTTTGTTAGAAACGTTTTTTAATCATAATCTATCTAATATATTGAGATAAAATCGCTGTTTCACCACTTAAAGACATCATAATATCACAGAGTATTTGTGCTTCTCTGTTTTTTTGGTTGTATACGATAGGGTTTCTTGTATGACATGTGTCTGTTTATATGATAATATATTTATACATTGATCGATATGCCAGTGGACTTTTATCAAATATGTGTCCCCAAAACTTATTACACATTCTACAAGTATAAAATAATGGTTGGTTAAAATGAAATGAAATGAAATAAATGCTAATATCGGATTACTCATCGTTTTATTAAATATAAATAAGAAAATGGTTTCAGAATTAAATTATCAAGAAATCATTATAACGAAAACTTTAGTATATAACTTTAATATATATAGTATGATATAGTAAGAATGAAACAAGTATTTCATGTGCTATTCAGTTATAGATGTATGCCTAACTCCATATAAAGTTTAATGTAATAAGTCAATTTTACGATCGCACGAACGCCTGCAGTTCTGAACATTAGAGCTGAAGAAATTTGGACGGTCTAAAGATTGTTACGGTCACTGAGTCTCCTCGCAGCGAGAGCTATTTCACTTTATGCTTCCTGATTTTTACACCTCGTACGATATATTATTACTATATGTTAGTCCATTACTTACTGTCGGTGCATTTTAATTATTATCATTTATTTTATGCATTTTTTTTTAAAGTGTAAATAAATTATTTCAGTTTTAGTAACATCTATTATATTGAGTTTTATTTTAAGTATTTATTTATTTTATTTAATGATTCTATGTCGTTCTGATATTGGAAACGTTTCTTTTCATCACGTGACGTGAGTACTCATAATTTTAATTTTAAAAAAATATATTTATTATAGTCTATGTGTTTTTATTAATGTACTAATTTAAATTATTTATGTTTTTTTTCCTTTAAATAAATGTAGCCCATATTTACTTTAATATTGTCTCACACTAAAACTTGTCAAAAATATCTTAAAAAGATAAGTTGATCTTCTATACATTTATATTTATATTTTGTGTGTATTATTTTCTTTAATAAATTTAATGTTGCTTTAATAAATATGAGCATACTTTAAAAGTCAAATAGTTTAAACTACACTCAAGTATATTAACAAATATGACTATAAAAGTGATAAAACTGTGTAAGAGAGCTCACCCACGAGCTAGTGAGGAGAGCTCGTCAATGCAGAATGAAGTACCCGTTAGTGAGGCAGAACATTTATATGAAGAATTTAATATCAATGTGTATTTCGAACTGTTTATTTGTAACTGTCGATATTCATATATTTTTAAACTGTTATACGAAAACATATCTGTTTTCAGAGTCTCAGTTCTCTTCATTACTATTGTTGTAATTCAGTCTTATTTTCATAAAGTGTGTTTGATTAAAATAATAAGTTATTGATACTTTGATTAAGTAATTATAGACTTAAATAACCGTTTGAGATATCTGTTTTTATTTTGTTTCGATATATACAGTACGAATTAATAGGAATTAGTATTAGATGTTGGAATAATACGAATGCTACTATTTGCAATTTCTGTGAAAATAATTAAAACCTTATTATTCTGATTGAGAATTATTCTATCTCAATAAATTAAAAGATTTAATAGATATGTTAAAAATATAAAATTACAAATACATTATTAATGTACTGATGATGCAAATATAAAGAAGTTTTTTATATTATTTTTTTTAATAAATATTTATTGTTTTATTAATAATTTCAGGCCTAACTACAAGTAGTGGTGCCAATAGATAAGTAGCTCGATTTAAACTGAACTGAGAAGATTCATGATTACGAGGGCTAACGTCCAAAAAGGTAGTTGGTACATTCTTTAGTTCTTTAAAACTCTTGAAATATAACTAAGTAGTCGCCGTATTTACATATGTAAATAAACAACCGAATATCAAAAGTTTTCCAACTTGTCCCGTAACAATGAAGTCAACAGAAGCACCGGTTAGTCGGCCATTGTCGGGGACTTTTAAGCGGGAGAACAATGGCCGCCACTCTAGCGTGTTAGTCTTTGTGCTCAAGAATTTTTAAATAGCCTACAGTGACTAGGAATATGATAAAACATTCTAGCAGATACAGTCTTAGAATATAATGTGCTTTTACTACTTTTAAATGTTTATGTAAGACAAGCTGTGTTCTTATGTTTTACTGCGTGTAGTCATACTACTATAGCCATCCTCATGAACGTGTCTGTCATAAAAAGAACTATTCAAATCCATCGTCAGTTTCGAAGATTAGCATGTTTAAATAACAAACGTTCTCGCTTTGTATATATATATAAAATATTAAAGAACACTGATATATAAGTTAAATAGTAATTTGAAAGTAATTGAGAGGTACTAGTTTATTCCATGACTACATTAGTGAAGCCGACGGATTAGTATGAACAGATTTAATAAATGAAAGAGTACACGTCGCTCAGCGAGCAGCCTGCGGGGGAGGCTGCGAGGAATACTTTTATATACTAGGTAGTAGCTTCTATATATATGAATAATCTGAATAAATGAGATTTGTGATGATATTTCAATCAATAGTACATACAGGTATAGTTTTTAGCAGCTTTTTGTTTTTCTTTTAATGTATATTATGTAGATATACAAGAGAAGATGTGGTTTCGTTCACCAAATAAATATAAAATTATGTTTTCTAAAATTTACTCGAGTACTACACATTTCAATAAAACTTTTTTACTCATATAAGTCTCGTTTATTTGTTTTTTTGTGGGGTCACCATCACGAGACACCATCATCTCGTCTTTCTGCGAACACTGGTTGCTGCAAAGCAATCGACACGCCGGATTAAAATTAAAAAAAAAAAAATAAAAATAAACGCGATGTATATCCGTAAAATAGTTGTATTAAATATAAAATGTTATTTGGACCTTATAAAGAGTTTATTCCTAACTATGCACGTTCCACAAAAGAATTCTATATAATTCTGCACACGAGCTAGCAGAGATTTTATTATGAGTTGCAAAACATCCAGCTATTAGCGGTCTGCTCGGCTGTCTCGTGTGCAGCAACTGCGTTCTTTACTGGGGTGGTTTTGCTTGAAACTTTTTAGATGACATTCATATTATATTAATTTTAATAAACTAGGAGCCCAAACCAGACCTCAATTTTGACTTTCTGTGCTTGCAAAATCTCTGTATGTGTTATCATATTGAGCGAAGCGAGGTGCAAACAACACCAAAGTTGTATTTACAAAACGTCGACGCATTCTGTCAAAGACTGATGTCTCTCAGTGTGCAAAATTTGGAAATTTTCGGATATACCGTTTTTGATTGATGCTTGCACAATGGATGCAGAAGAGTCTCTCATAGAGTTTCGCTTAATGATATATACTCTAATAATAAAATTCCTGTAATATACCCGTGATTTTCATATATTATGAACCTTTTTTGTTTAAAATAAATTAAATTAGGTTTGAAATTTTTGTCGTCCTGTAACATTCACGAATACTTCAATATTTTATAAAGATTGTATTGATTTGATTCGTGTTCGATGCCAACAGTTTTCCATTTTACTAGTTTGCATTCCTAGTGCGATGCGGAATCTGGAACTCCTCGAACTTTCAATATTTCAACCTTTGCTGATATTCCGGACTACGAGAGCTTTGGATTTTCAATATTGTACTTGGTCTTTATCTCTTGATAATAAAAATTGGTAGTTATGGAATGATATTAATTATTTTTTTTTTATAAATATACAAATGCACTCAAATATATTATCATACTTTTGTACATTGGTTCTTGTACTAAATATTTTAAATATGCATTTGGTGTGAGAAAAGTTTACTAATTAATTAATTAATTAACTAATTGCTTTAATAATCTATACAAATGGCAAAATAATAAAATTTCGCTGGTTTTGTGGATATTTCGCTTCTCAACCGATAATACAAAATAATAAAAAAACGTTGCTTCATTATAATGAAAATATGTTGTTACAGTCTTGCCTTGTTATGGCTTTATTTTATTGTTATTATTTATACATCAAAACATCTCTATCAAATATAATAAGATCTTTCTAGAAGGCAGTGGTAGTTCAGTAGCCAATTTATTCAGAAGTAGCTACGCCCAGTAACTTCTCCAGATGCTTCGAGTATGAGAAATTCCTTTCACATTTTTATATAAATATAATCAAAGACATTATTTTATTATATATATATATTACTTTTAAAATAAATATTTATTATACTTCAGATATGTTTTTTAATATTGTTATTTATTTTCTTTTGTTGATTTTTCAATAAAATGTGTATAATATTTTGTGTATTTCTTCTTCACTTAAAGTGCTCGAAGGCAGTAGTTGACACGCAGCTGGAACAGGAAATGGAAAATAAATAGCCTCAGGTCAGAAGTCACGGTACTGTCACGTGTTTCAAGACATGCTTTTCAGAGATATAGATCGTATATCGTATAGAAAAAAATACAAACGCACCGATAATTACTTAAAATGGACAAAGAACTATATTGTGTATAATAATAATAGGAAACCTATTATTATTTAAAATATATATTTCGTTAGTTTTGAAATATATTTAAATATTAACTGATTAAAGCAAAATAAATAAAAAATTAATGAAATTTATGAATAGAAAATACGGTACAAAAGGAGCAGCCGAAATGCAGGCGGGCCTTTGATCTACATTTTGAACTTGACAAGTGAAGCCTTCACATAACATATGAAGTAGAGACAGGAAAAATATATTATATTAAAAAAATATACTCTTTCCATTGAGCGAGCTCTCTGTGAGAGACTTTTCTGCATCCTTTGTTCAAGCATCAATCAAAATGGAATATCCGAAAATTTTTAAATTTTGCACACTGATGGAGATCAGTCTGGTTGTAGTTTAAAAAAAATAAAAAAAATAGATTTCAATGGGAAAATTTTTCGCGGTAAAATTTAGTTAAAATAAAAATAAAAAGTAAAAATTTGTTGAGGAGAGAATGTATAGACGTTTTGCGAATGCAACTTCGATGCTTTTTTTCACCTCGTTTCACTGAATACGCTAACACATGCTGAGTTGTTGCGAACGCAGCGCGTCAAAATTGAGGTCTGGTTCGCAGTCCTCGTTACCACTAACAATAATCTAGTTATAAGAAAGTAAACAATATTTGTATAATGTTTTGTAAGATTTACACGAGTACTACACATTTCAATAAAACTATTTTTCGGATAAAACTCGCGTTTATTATTATACTTTTATATTTAACGTGTTCGCGGTAAGACGAGATGTTGGACACACCATCATCTCGTCTTACCGCGAACACGTTTGCTGCAAAGCATTCGAAACGTCGGGTTAAATATAAAAATGTAATACTAACGCGAGTTATATCCGAAAAATAGTTTTATTGAAATAATGTTTGTAGTTGGCGTACAGATATAAAAAC
This sequence comes from Mechanitis mazaeus, assembly GCA_959347395.1. NCBI lineage: Eukaryota > Metazoa > Arthropoda > Insecta > Lepidoptera > Nymphalidae > Mechanitis > Mechanitis mazaeus. The sequence goes on from OY365750.1 coordinate 19,493,891, forward strand.
ACTATTTCCTCAACATTTCCCTCTCAAACAACCCTCGTGGTGCAGAAATAATCAATTATGCCAACGAAAATGTCTGCCTTTTTGCGGACAGTACATAAAAATTCAAAACCTTTGACGTTTTAACGTGTTTATTCCGCGGTGTTTTGTATAATGACGCGCTTTATACGAGAGCTCTCTCTACCCTTTATTGTCGAGTGGCTTGAAAATATTACTAGGCGTTTTTAATTTACCATTTTATATAGATCTACTCGAGTTAAGCTATTGTTTGGTTTAGAGGCTCTTTGTTTGGTTATTGTGGTTGTATGGTTAAATTAATTAAGCGAAGCTCTCTATGACAGACTTTTCGGATACTAGTTTCAAACAATAATCGGTATATCCGAAAATTTCTAAATTTTGTTCAATGGTAGATGGTTCGGTGGTAGTTTTAGAAAGAAACATTTTCTTGTATTAGATATCGTTGAGGAATAATTACGGAAAAACTAAAATCCCATAGACTTCAATGGGAAAAATTTTTCGAGTGAAAATATAGTTTTACAATGAAAAAATAAAATAAAAAAATTGTTGGGGACAGAATGCGTCGACGTATTGTAAATGCAACTTCGGTGCTGTTTGCACCTCGCTTCGCTCGATATGCTAACACATACCGCAATTTTGTGAGCGCAACGAGTCAATTTGAGGTCTGATTCGCGCTCCTAGTAATTTTGTTTGTTTTATATATGTTTATTTATTTGCAGGTAAGGAGTGTTGCATGAAATGATAAGTAGACGCGTGACTTTTTCACTGCCATTCCGTCGGTAAGAAAACCTTTATTAACTGGTGACTGGGTGGTACCGTTATACGTTTTATTAAATTTATAATTTGCTTTTGTGTGTGATTACGGCTTATAAAATATAGTATAGTAAAAAAGTAACATTAAATTACAAACTTTTCTTTATATATTTTTATATACTTGAACTATTTTTTGTTAATTAAAACTGAAATGGAAACCGTAAGTGTGTACTTTACCAGCGATACTTGTATATAAGAGTCATTACACACTAGTATATATGTTAACTCTTATTACATCTCGTTACAGTTGTTTTAATAAATTTATAATATTTTTAATATATATATATTTGTTTGAGTTTTTATTGAGCGAAGCTTTCTATGAGACTTCTGCATCCTTTGTGTAAGCATCAATCAAAAACGGTATACTCGAAAATTTACAAATTTTGCACACTGATAGACATCAGTCTGGTGGTGGTTTAAAAAAAAATCAAATATTGGATGTCGTTGAGGAATAATCACGGAAAAACTAAAATCACATAGACTTCAATGGGAAATTTTTTTCCACGAAAATTTAGTTTTGTAAAATAAAAAAATTAGTTTAAGACAGAGTGCCTCAACCTCAACGTTTTGTAAATGCAACTTTGGTGCTATTTGCACCTCCGTTCACTCAATATGATAACACATACTTGTATTTTGAGAGCGCGGCGAGTCAAAATTGAGGTCTGGTTCGCGCTCCTAGTATAAAATATTTTAGTAAAAACGACATTTTATATCGTCACTGCTTATTTATCGTATCGTATATATGTAAATGTCTTTTAAATCTGCTGTCGCTTTAAATCACTCATGGATTTGTTTACATATCTCACTTACATTGAGCTTATTGAAGTACAAATGTTTCATTTAAATCTGTTATTGTAATTTCAACCTTATTGCTATAAATATAAGGATATTAGATATACGCTTGTATTGAAATTGTCGTGCTCGATATATCAAGGAAATCATAAACTTCCTTAAATGGATAACGTAGAAACATAGTATGTCACGATTCGATTCACTTTACGCTATATATATATTTTATTCTATATGTCGTAATAATTACTTTGTATCCTTTTATGTATTGAAACTCATGTTTTTAATATTTTACGATACCTAAAATGTGTGTGTTCGTCCTTAACGACTCATACTTTTATATTAAAAAAAAAAACAAATATCGAGCAACACCTCACACGTAAAATAACATTTTATATGTTTGACTTGAATGTATTCAGGAACAAGAAGAAATGATGAATCAATTTTGATTTAGTTTGAATAGTTTTATACATTTGAAATATGACTTGAAATATCTTCTAAAGTATCAAACATATTCAATCATTTTAAGACGAATATATATATGTATAATAATCTTTAATAAATGCTTATATATTTTAAAAAATGCACTTGTAAACAAAACCAATTTAAATTATGTAAACCAATCTAGTAATAGCTGGAGGGTTGTATCGATTTTAATGCAATTACAATCAGTCTGCCGCAACGAGATACTGTGTTACCTCGAGTACACTGTAATAAGTTAAATGATCATGAAACAGAGGAACTTGCTCTGGAGACTAACATAATACAGCATACTGTATTCCATAGAATATTTACGTTTATATATTTATCTTTACATATAAAAGTAGGATGGGAAAAGCTACCCTTTTGTCTCTGGCAGTTGGTTCTAATATTGGTTCAAATATACACTATTGCAGTGACACCAACAACTCTTCTCTAAATAAGATAGAATCTCTCGGCGAGCCCCCAATAATGGCAATGACTGACTCTTTAGAATGACCAAAAAGACTCACGGTTACTGAAAGAACGCGGGCAAAATCTAGTCAATCCAATAGTATATTATATATATATATATATATATATATATATATATATATATATATATATATATATATATATAATATATTTGACCGCCCTAATTATTCTGAATGGACAAGAAAAGCAAACAGCGTTCCAATAGCCAGTGCTTTGTTTAAACTCAATTCAATTCCTCCAAAGGGGAGACCGTTATTGTTATGCCTAAATTGATAAACTTTGCACAGGGTTGACACTTATTAGATTTAGAGGTTTTATTGTTATATGTATTAATGTGAAAACGATAACTTCATTTAAGTAATTGAGTTACTTCATGTTTTTATACTTTGTTTTATTATATTTTTAAATTGTAAAGATTAGTAACCCGTAGCCTCGATTAGTAAAGAGACGAAGCTTCTTATCTCACCGCGCGGAGACCTGGCACTCGCGTCGCAGAGAGAGGAGCGCAAGCAATGCCCGGTACTTGCAATCCAGATGGGATTCAGATTCTTTAAAATACGCTCACTTCTGTTGTCTACGCTCGGCTCCCTACGTAAACAAATTTAGACCAACGTACAAAAGCCGCGTTTGAAGTACATTCTATAATTCATACTGATGATAGTTCTACACCAAAATCTTTATATAGGTTAAAGAGAGATTTTGCTGTTATACCTAACGCTATAAAGTCAAAAATAATTAATATAAATATAACGGGTGGTGGGAGGCAGCGAGTTACAGAGACGTCTGGAAAAGTTTAGAGGAGATCTTTGCCCACAGGTGGGATACAGGTTAGGAAAAGATATATATTATCAAGTGGCAGCCCTCACTTGCTCGTAGTCTAATGAAGCCGGTAAGTGCTAAGACAATGATAGGATCAAAATAATCACATTTAATGATACTTCACTTTAATGATTTTGTTCGATTACTAATTGTTACCGAATTAGGTAGAGCTTAAGTATTGATGATTTAATTATAACAAAAAAAAACCACAAGGTACTTTTTTACATGTACTGTGAACATATTATATTATATATATAAGCTTCATAAAAAATGATTACGTTGTATAAATATATTTTTTTATTAAGAAATTTAACAATATTATTCATGATATCTTATAATCTATATATTTATTTATTATCAAGAACGATAGAGAACCTAAAATTTTACATCAAAATCGGCTTAGACAATTCAAGATAAGTTAAAAAAAAATCATATGGTCTAAATTACATATGGTAATATGTATGTTACATTTGCACAATATTGGCTTTTTAGACACTTTTTATATTTGTTATATTAAAAACAAAACTTGGTTTTGTTATTACTTATAATATAATATGATTATAATAATAATAATAATGAATGGATTGAAAAAACCTCGACCAACATCTACAGAGGCTCGCGTCGGGCAGTGGGCAGTGGGCCCAAAGGCTGTTAAGTTAGTAAGGCAGTTTTACTCCACACAGCACTCATTGTGAGGAGATTCCTCTCTCTGGAGTCCTAACCACCGGTAGCTGGGTCCCTAAACCCGATGCTGGTGTGGCCTCCTATATTTTATATTTTTATATGTATTTAAAAACGTAAATTAATATGACAAATAATAAATAAATGATAATAATAGTGTTATAAAAGTTCCGTTAGCAGATTATTTTTTAAGAATCCATTATTTGTTGTTATAAACAGAGCTGTCAATTACCATACGTCCTTCTACTAACTATATTGAAATATATCTACGGATGTGTCTAGGGATGTACATTATATAGATGATAAATACTATCGATATTTAAAAATAAAATTACACATATTGAAATTAAACTATTTGTAACCAATTTATCTCGTCAGTATAGAATTAAAATAATAACTAAATTTACAAAAATATGTCAATAAAATATTATATTTAATTATATTATTATTATTACATGTCTGTATGCACGGAATATTGATCTACTTATATATATACTGTTATCATCTATGTTATATATCAAAAATATATATTTTATTATAATTATTTACATTGCTAACATATAAACTGTCTTGTAAGTTTGTTTATGAGAGGGATATTCTCAGGAACCACTGCCGATATTTCAAATCGTCTCTACACAAAAAATATTCCTTATATATTAGTGTGACGCACTCCCGTAGGTAGTATTAGAAAGATTCTTTTATAACCCTGTTATAACCTTTTGTTAAACCATATGGGCAAAGTCGCAGGCATCAGTTACTATAAAAACATCATTTGTTTGTTATCAGTACATCACTAGCCGCAAAGATGTTATCTACATGCGCCACCAACAGCAGTTACGACGCCCGTCTGTCTGCGCAAGTCATTTCACAGACTATATAAACCTGATGATATAAGTTGTGTGTGTGTGTGTGCACTTACACACAGGTATGCACTAGATGTATCGGCAACAGCTGGACAAAATCCTCCCAAACGTTGTAGGTGTGGGTGTGTCCTTCTGGACCATATAGCAGTACCTATATAGTACAAAAACCGTGCAGTACTAACGGAAATTTGATATAAAATCATTCAATTTCAAGTAATTGGCTTGTGGTGTTGGGTATAAAATATTTATTTAAAGGGGGGGCTTTGTTACTTTTATCACTGGACATACAATTCCTAGTAAAACAAGCGGTAATGGGTTCAAACCCCATCACATTAACTTCATGGTTAAGAAAATTGTTATATTATTATTTTTATTATTATTATTTTAAAGTTACTGGAAGCGCGAACCAGACCTCAATTTTGACGTGCTGCGCTCGCAAAATCTTTGTATCTGTTAATATATTGAGTGGAGCGAGGTGCAAAAAGCACCGAATTTGCATTTACAAAACGTCGACACATTCTATCCTCAACTATTTAAAAAAAAAAAAAAATCCAAAAAAAGGAAACATTCTCATAAGCTGTTAAAGTCATGTCACCGCGCGCATGTCATTGTAAAGCTAAATTTTGGAACGAAACGTTTTTCCTATTGAAGTTTGTGGGATTTTAGTTTTTCCGTGATTATTCCTCAACGACATCAAATAATTAAAAAAATGTTTTTTTTTTAACTAACACCAGACTGATGTCTATCAGTGTGTAAAATTAGGAAATTCTGGAGTATACCATTTTGGATTGATGCTTGCACAAAGAATTCAGAAAAGTCTCATAGAGAGCTTCGGTCAATCAAGTCAACTTATTGCTGTTACAGCATATTCTATAACCTATAAATTTATTGTTAAGTTTTATTTTTCTTAAAAACGATTAGATATTATTTTTTTCTAATTCTGATCACGTTCTGTTAATATTAACATCGGTTGGTACTACCACCACCTCCATGAAGTATTTAGTTATTTTACAAGCAACAAGCTAAAATATAGCTTCGTTAATTTCTATGGAAAACTAATCAGCTCTAAGTGACGTGAATTATCATCGAGTGGCACCGAAATGAAGTAGATTGCATAATCAGGTCTCTAGAAAACGAATCTGAAAAAATAGTTTTTTTTTACTGTAAATAAAATGACAATGACAAATAAATAAATATCAAATATATTATAACATAATTTCAATTCCTAGGCTTTCTGAAAATATAAAAATAAATTGCCTGTATTATAAATACCAGTTTTAATATTAATATGGAATCACTTCTAATGGCAACATTACGGAAGATATTTGTAGCTGACTTCACCACCCATGGGAGAGATAATGTTCTCGCTGTTAACATTTATTATTATAGGTAACTTAAAAATAACTATGTGGTATATATTTTTAAAACTTTTACATTACATGCTAAATAATAAATTATTACAAAGAAAACCCCTTATCAAAACCTTACATATGTTACCTTCCCTTCCATCCACCACCCTTTTAACCCCCTATATTTAATAAGTCGCATATATTAAAACGACTTTAGCGATCGCTTACGTTTTTGTAATTATTTTCATAATAAGTGGACTTATTATATGAATTCACTAATAAAATCCTTTGTGCAAGCATCAATCAAATTTCCAAATTTTGCACACTGATAGACATCAGTCTGGTGGTGGTTTTAAAAAAGCAATAAAATTGTCGATGTCGTTGAGAATCACGGAAAAAAATCCCGTAAACTTAAATGGGAAACATTTTTCGCGCGACAATTTTTCTTTACGAATTTTTTTTTCAGCTGTTAGATTTTTTTCTTTTAATGTTTACTAAGATTTACACGAGTACTACACATTTCAATAAAACTATTTTTCGGATATAATTCGCGTTTATTATTACATTTTTATATTTAACCCGACGTTTCGGATGCTTTGCAGCAAACGTGTTCGCGGTAAGACGAGATGATGGTGGTTTTTTTGTTTTTTTTTTTATTATTATTTTTTTTCTTGACAAATAGTCTGTTTGTGCCTCGCTTCACTGAAAATTCTAACACATACCGAGATTTTGTGAGCGTAGCGAGTCACAATTGAGGTCTGGCTCGCGCTCCTAGTATATTATTATATAAAAGTTATAACATAAATCGATGATATATCTAAATATTTACGATTTCCTTATATCACAATAAAGACAACATCCAGTTACGTGCTTATTAAAGGATAAACAAACAACAACTCGTATAATAAATATTTACAGTTGCAGAGTACACTCGAGCGCTGTTTAAGATGGTGAAGTGCCTAGTGATACCTCGCTGTCACAATACTTTTAAAATTATTATATTCTTTATTAGAAGTCTGTTATTAATTTGTTTTATTTTATTATTTAAAAGTAAAACTATCTTTTATAAGTTCATCTATAAGTTACATATAATAGTTTTGTCCTCTTTCACCCTTATTATTATGAAATATTGAAGAAAGTTTGTCATTAAATCGTAAGCTTCATCGAGGGTTCCAATGAGACCAAGAAAATAGATAAGATTCAAATGAAACAAACAAGAAAATCTTCTAAAAAGTGTGCTGTCTGAGGAGTTAGAAGAAAATTTTAAGTAGACATTAGAACTCGCAGTCGACTTTATGTATTTTTAACTCATTATTACTCAAATAATTTAATGTCATCAAATTTTGTTATATATAACATACTTTCATGGCTAAAGATCAAAACCCTTATCTAGTGAGTTGTATGAATAGTGTTTATTATATAAATATATTTATATATTGTGTAGTCGAGTGTACAACAGATGTTAACAACGGCCGAAGTATTTTTTTATAAAATGTAGCTGGCGCAGCGCCCGACGCGTCGATACATCAAACACTAGGACGTAAGTGCTGTAGAAATAGTCATTTGTATTGTTCGACTTTAAATTTCATTTTAAACTTTATGCTTTAAAGAAATGTTAATAAAACCTTGTTATCAATTTAAGATGGATGAAGTTCTTTCCGCGGCGTCTCTGGATATATATGACCATGTAAAAGTGTCCCAAATCCTTCCTCAGCGGCATCCGGCCTTTGAGAAGAGACCTTGGACGACAGATTACCTGCCATCAGGTGACACGCAAAACCATTAGAAATCCTTTTTTTTTTTTTTTTTTTTTTTTTTTTATTTAAAAAGTATATATATAAATTATAAAAAATTGTGAAGAATTACAAAAAGTAAAATAATAAATGATTATATTTATAGTAAAATTAAATCGCCCAACGTGGGGCTCGAACCCACGACCCTGAGATTAAGAGTCTCATGCTCTACCGACTGAGCTAGCCGGGCTGATGAGTGTTAGCTGAAAAGAGCTGCCAGTTGCTATGAAAAATAAAAATAAACATTTTGTTGCCAAATATTTGTGCTATTCGCATATTATCTTTTATATTTATATATATATATATATAAATATATATAAATATATGTATATATATATATATATATATATATATATACACACACTTATTTGTCTTTCAATAATAATGAAATATCCCATATGAAGCCCATATGAATTTTTGATTAATTTTTGGGAATATAACTATTCTCCAATAGAGAAGGTTATTTAAAAATAAATATATTACATACATTATTACATATCTCACTCTTACATCTCGTCCTCTTGTGAACAGGATTGATGCAAAGCTTTCGAAACTTGTTAAAATTACAATGTAACCAAAATTATACGCGAGTTTAATTCGTAAAAAATAGTTTTACTTCAAACGTATTCTCGTAAAAATCCAAGCAAATACTATTATTACATATAATATATTACACATGACCAGAATAATATAACTAAATTATAGTATGAAAGCTCGTAGTGTTCAAAAGCATTTACATTAAGATGGTAAATATGTGCACCCTCACAGCACGCAGGGTGCTCGTAATATCAGGTGAATAGAGAAACGTAGAGAATGATATTGGAGCTTATAAAAGTGTCTCATTGGATTTAACAGACGTACTAGTAGGATAAAACTAATCTATAGTTAAATTCAATCATCATAATTCATCAAATCATGTCCGCTGTCTCCTCCTACACGAGCTATACTGATTAAATTTGAACCAGTAGATGTCTGTCTTTGTATCGATAGATTTTGAAAAAGAATGTAATTGTAGATTAAGTGTAATTTGCAATGAACTTTATTTTTAATTGAAACGTTCTATCACACACGCAAATGATATGACTTCTTACTTATGACTGACATATGTTTTATTTTTTGTTAATTGTAGACATTGTCGGGGAAGTCGTAGCAAGTTAACGTTTTCGTGATATATTTTTAGTTTCGTTCAGCTTTCCTCGTCTGCGTACTGGCGGCGCTAGTGTACTTTAAGTCTTTCAGTCATTTATATCGCTAAAGAAAAGGTACATTAGGTGGTTACAAAGCAATATTAATTATAGTTCTACTAGAAATCGTTGGTCTGTCTCTAATATTTATTCTTACATTTAACTAAATAAAAAAATCTAAAAATCATATATTTGTCGACATTTTCCACAACGGGTTAGGATCAGGCTCTCGAATAACACGTTACTGGCAATGTTGGTGGTGTTGGGATTTATTTACGTAATAATTGTCACTTCTGCTGTTTTCACATATTAATAAATACATTAAAATATGTATCCAGCTAAGTTATTATTTACCACAGAGTAACCTTGTGAGGGATATTGAAAGAGGAATAACACGAACCAACAAACAGCCATATATGGGAACTGCTTGTGATATGAAGCTTAAGCACTCTACACACGATATACACTAATAAATAGTATTAGTTGAAAGTAAATTGTAAGGTCACGTGTACATTATAAAAAATATATAAGTATATATATATATATATATTTTCTATCTAAAGCATCTTTTTTTAAATTATTTTTGTAAAAATTCTCGTAATATGTTTATTATTTTTTATATTTTAATGTATTCACCACAAAACAAACTTTGAAATAAAATAGTTATTTTATAAATAACTTCATGTGTATGAAGCCTAATATAATTCTTGTTTTAATTAATTTGAAATTAGTTGTAATTAATTATATATTTTATCCTCAGTTCCACATAGTGTTGTTTTATTAATATGTTATTGCGACACCTTGTGTTAAATAATTTTATATAAAATGAAGTTATTTCCTCTTTCCTGTAAATAAAAAATGCGTTAAATATTATTGGAGCTGTACTTTTAATTGCTTTTTCAAGTAATTTATTATTATTATTTTTTCCTTGGATCAATATTGTTTCATATTATACATATTTATTACTTAACTCTCTTTTTGTATTTATTTTTATGATATTTAAGTAGATTTTAATTAAAACCTATGTCTGACCCTTATGTTATACTCATGAAGGGTGCTGCTTGCGATGTCTTGTTGTAAGCCAAATTGCAATATTTTTTTATTAATATTAGTTAATATTGAATTCATTGCTATGGCTCTTATTGTTCGTATAAAAAATGTTCATTTACGTTTTTGAAACAGTGATCACAAAAAATACTCGTTGTGTGGTTCTTCTCAGACCAGGGCGCGTTTAGAACCCTCATAGTCTTAACTCTTCAGTTGGATAGTGTCCAGAAGAGCTTATTTCGATAAGTATGGTGTCAATATGGGCTGTCCTGACTCTTGAAATTAACGTACACAAGTGATCACTGATGTGGATTCAAAGTGGAAAAGTTATAAATAAATAGATAAATAAATAAATAAATAAATAAATAAATAAATAAATAAATAAATAAATAAATAAATATTTTTTTACTGATTACATTTCCTGTAGAAAAAAGGAGGTCCATGTAACCCTTGACATTAATTTTGACAGTAAGGGCAATGTAAGTAATTCAATAAACCAGAGCATTATTTACAAGAATACAAGATTAAAAGTCACTTGAGATGCAATTAATCATTCAGATAACATGCACCAATATGGGCAGGAGTCAAGAGTGCCTTCCTCGACACGTCTCCAATATATTGATGGAGAACCCAGGGCTTTAATTAATGACTTTAAGATGTTCTCACGATATTAAAACCTAAATGTTAACTGGCTATTAAGAAGCGAATTAATATTTTGATATTGATAGTATTTTTTCTATATATATAAGTATTTATATTTACATTGGGCTTGATAGAAACTTTTCTTTTGACAAAAAGAGTATTTTCTACTATTTATCTATACTATAATAATTATCCGGGTGTACTCACGTAATAACTATGGGACTTTGCCCGACCAGTTCCGACCCATTCCGGGTTATTCATGAGCTCTGAGCAAATACTTGCCAGATCTTCGAAACCAGTGGATGGATTTTGAAAATTCTTTAAAATATGATAGCCAGGTTCACGAGGTAAGCTATGGTACGCCACAGCTCTTAGTTATCCCAATAGTAAATACAATAATTTGTCAGCCGGTGGTATTACCAGTAACATACTATAATATATTTTTATTACTGTAGTGACATGTATTGATGAGGTGAGTTGAGTCTTTAGCACTCTGAGCACGCTGCCCTTTACTATGTTAATATCTTGGAAGTCTCGATGTGGCAGTAAATTAATGACGAGTTGTACACAAACTATGTTTATAGATTAACGAGTATATCGATAATTATTGTTTTAAAACTTGATATTGTTAAAAACATAATTAACAAGATCTACAACTATTTTTTTTATATCTAGCTACTAGATGTTTAAGCGATTCTGTCCACTTGTACTGTAGAAGGCAGTGTTGATAAATAAATCCTCTCCAATTTATGTTACTCAACTGGCTTTTGCAAATTTCTGTTCACAAAAACTGTTTATCTTAATTTGAAAGCATATAACTGACTTTAAAACTAAGGTTCATAATACATATTAGTAAAATATTATTTTACTGATCAGACACTACCTTTTAATAAATTTTGTATAATCATAATGATAAACTATAATTACATAATAAATATACATATATATATTAGTATAACGGATTGGTTCGTTCGTTGAATCTAGTTCTCACAGCCTTGCGTATGGTAACAGGATTGCATTACATCATGCACTATATGTTTTGGCATTTTATTATATATATTATATGTTCTGTAGCTGTTATTTTATATAAACATCATCCTTTAAGGTGTTGAATAGTCTTTTAGTATTACCAAAACATTTTTCTTAATTGGCACATTTCAAATAAATTATATTTAAGTGCAATAATATATTTCATAGATTTAAAAAATAAAATAGTTTTTCATTCTCTCCAGCCATAATAAAATACGTTTTAGTTTTTGTGTGTTTTGCTTTCGTAAGGGATATCATTTTGTGTTAGGTATAAAAAAAAAACTCTCCGATAGAGAAATATAGTCTGTATCGTAAGGGGGGATTTATGTTATACATTTAGTATTTTTTGGACAATAGTCCAATAAAATAGAATAATGGGTGGACTAATGTTAGAAATAGGAAGCATTCTCTTACTCGTCGACCCATAAAAAACAATAAGCTATTATATATTTTTTTACAAATAGAAATATAACACAAAGGATACCCAGATTTGGAACAACAGTCCTGTTTTGAAATCGAATCCACAATCTTTAACACGATAGATAGAACCACTAACAACTGAACGATCACGCTGCAATGTTGTAAGGAAAAACAAAACGAATATAATTAAAGTCGTTTAGTATGAGCATATTCATTTATGTATAAATAATATGTTATGTATTTTATTTAAATATCTGCTTACATTTTTTTTCGGAGAGACAATGTCTTTGTGGCATTATGTCCGCCTTTTGTACATTATTTGTAGTATTGTGCAATAAAGAATAACTAAATTAATAAAAAGTCGTGTCAAGGGTGCACTTCACTTACCGAGCGTAAATTGCTGATAAGAGTTATCAAACATATCTTGTGGCAACATAGTGTTACATAACTTATCTTATTTTAGATATGCATACAGGGCGGTGATATAAATATTATATTTTATGAATGTTTTCTCATGACTGGTCACTATCTTATGTATTGATATTTTCTGTAAATATACATTAAATATGTGTAACAGTTTCTTAATATACATATATCTACCAGCTGGATTTACAAATGTATAATTTGTAAGTAGATTTTCATGTAAATATATACATACTAATTTTAGTATATATTCAATTACTGTATAGAAATACTATTAAAAAGCAAATAATAAATAAACATATAAACCCATATGTGGCAACTTCTGACATACCAGAGACATATTGGTCACATCACTGCAGGGGGTCGACAGTTCTACTGCGGCTGTAACATACGCGTTCAACAAATAATGATTATACTTGATATATTAATTATAAATAATAAGACGAATCTATTCATCGATAACTAAATGTCTTAAAAAATAGTTTCTATATGTTAATTTAAAAAATCACAAAATTCTAAAAGCTGTTAAAAAAAATCGGCACGCGCACGTCATTGTAAAGCTAAATAGCCGCGCGCAAATTTTTTTCCCATGAAGTCTATGGGTTTTTAGTTTTTCCTTAATTATTCCTAAACAACATCGAATATTTGAAATTTTTTTTAAAAAATTAAAAAGTTAAAGAAAATTACCAGCAGACGGATGTCTATCACTGTGCAAAATTTTGAAATTTTCGGATATACCGTTTTTGATTGATGCTTGCGCAAATGATGTAGAAAAGTCTCTCATAGAGAGCTTCGCTCGTTTCGCTCACTTCGCTAAATAAAAAAATAAATCATTGTTAAATAACTAGCGCAAATGCTTTTAGTTTATTGCAATGAATTCATCGGTCACTCCAATCATTAGCTTCAATCAACATTTAGTTGGTACGTTCAAAAGTGTTGACGTTTCAAATGAAACGATCTCTTCACGAGACGCACCCACTTCTCAAGACACCAGAGAAATTGATAGAGTAATGAACGAATAGAACTAACACAGCATACCTAATAAAATATACACTACATGTAAATAAGAAACGTTTAATCCAACATATTAGTCAAGTTGAATACTAAAAAAATATTTAAAATAAAAAATTAAATATAAAAAAATTTCATATTAATAAAATTATTCTTTTACGGATTAAACTTGCGTGTAATTTTGGTTTCATTTTAATTTTAACCCGACGTTTCGAATGCTTTTGCAGCAATCGTGTTCATAAGAGGACGAGACGTAAGTGAGAAAATGTAAGCAAAATTATATGGGAGTTAAATACGTAACAGAATAATTTTATTTCAAATATGTACTCGTGAAAATCTGAAATACTTTCATATTGATTAATTGTTATGTACCTACTACTACTCTATGGACAGCAAACTAGCACATGATGTTTACATGACTCATGATCGTAACTCGGTGTTGGCTGCGCCTGCGCCGGTTACAACGACCTTTCAATTGTTCCGCATTGTCACTATTTACAAAAATGTTGATAATACACTAGTATATATTCCGTAATTTTTACAAAAAATATTTTACAGACATTTTATTTACTTACAAAATCATAGCTTACTTGTACTTAAGTGAAAAATGTTTTAAAAAAAACGTTATTTTTTAGTTGTACAGGACCGTGTATTCTTTATATTGTATAGTTATATTTTATAGTATATTTTAGGAAGCACTGGAATTTACTGTTATGACTCAAAATAAATTACAATTATTTACGAATAATATATCTACTTCAAGTACAAAATTAGTTTTAATTGACAAACCTACAAGAACGCTATCTTACTTATATCATAGTAATAAATCTGTACTGGTAAAACAATATCAACGAGATAAATATCAAATAGTCTAGGTTTTATGTTTCGAAATCAGCCATTTTGTATAGTACCAATTTCCTCGCTTACCATACGAGACATCGATTTATTTATTACTTCGTGTTATTATCTAATAATACATGTGTGAGTGTTTTTAAATATAAAACAGCTACAGCTGTGTAAACGTCATTAAATGCCGTATATGTATAACAACTTATACAAATATTATTTAACTGGTCTAGCGTCCTTGCCTTACTGATCTTTGCGAAATTTGACCATCTGAGTATCTGTGCTCTTCTAGTTATATGTTTGTCTCTTTTTAAATATTATTGAGCGAAGCTCTCTATGAGAGACTATAGACTTTGTGCAAGTATCGATCAAAAACGGAATATTCGAAAATTTGCAAATTTTGCACACTGATAGACATGAGTCTGATGATGGCTTAAAAAATTCAAAAATAAAAATAACAAAAAAAATAATTAAGGATAAAATGCTTCGATGTTTTGTAAATGCAACTTAGGCGCTTTTCGCACCTCGCTTCGCTCAATTTGCTAACACATACCGAGATTTTGTGAGCGCAGCGAGTCAAAATTGAAGTTTTGTTCGCGCTCCTTGTGTATCTGTTAATGCAAAACGGAATGGCAGTTAGGTGAATAATGATCGCTAAGTTGAGACTCCAGCCAGTCTCGTTGCGCACGCGGCGCTGTTCGCGCGGTTTTAACGGTTACGATGAATTGACGCGTTCTAAATTCGAAATTAAATTTGAAGTTTATCGATATACCAATATTTGTGGCAGTTTGGTGCTATTTGTGTAGTGTATATATTTTTTTATATTAAGAGTTACCAGTTCAAATATCAAAATGGTTTTAGTAAAGAACAAACTATGACTATTTCTTTACTCCACACTTAAACAAGTTTTTATAGAAACCTAATTTAGATTTTTTTGCGCACTTTAATTAAGAATTATCCAGTCAAAAGGAAAAAAATGACGCAAACGGAAAAAAAAACAGAAATAATAACAGAATCCTAATTAATAAATTAATAATTCTTCTTTGTAATATATTTTTCACTGTGAATTAAATTGTCTACATATTCAAATGATATGAAACAAGTCTCTTAAAACATGCTTAATAACTCGTAAGTAATATAAAATATTACTAATGCTTTGAATGACGAGGAAATAACGAAAATGATATAAAGAAATTTGAATATCTTTTGTAAGTGCGAGACGATTGAACTGTTAGTTGGGACTTGGAACTGTTCCAGCGTTCAAAATTGGCTTGATAGTTTCATTGTACTGCAAATAAAACAATTGCCTATATATAACATTAGTATATTATTTATTAAAAAATTAAAAATAATTTTATTACTGTACAAAATATTTTTTAATTAATACTTATTATTGTACTGTCCATATTGTATTCATTTGCATTTGCATTTCTTTTTATTTATGTAAAAGGAAGACCAACAGCGTGCGGGTCACAGGTCAAATGTGATCCGCAATGTGATTTTGCTTACATTATGTAAAGAGTTATGTTAATATTGAAACAGCTTCTGATTTGTATTTTGTGAGTCATTTAAGAGTAACTCGGAAATAGGACAGTGGTTTGAAGTGTCACAGTGACGCCTCTGCCATTAAACAAAATTAATTGACTGCTATGAGGTAAGCTCCTACATTTTATAAACAATTCTGGTGAGCACATCTTCCCCACAATGCTACAGGAAACGTTAGTTTAAAGAATTCAACAGTTACAAATCATAGAGAAGAGTGAATGGTAGAGTATTAGAGTATCAAGGCACTTATCATAAACGTTTGTGAGGTACAAGTAGTAAATGAGCACATACGAGATTCCTAATAATAGTAGACAGTTTGAGTCCTGTCCTGGGGTATTTCTGCAATCGCTGGTAATGCCATAGATTTTACGCAAGGTAAAATTATGGGTATACTGTAATAATACATTCTGACCCACGCGGTGGTGCAACGGAAAGAGGGTTCAATTCGAATGTTTTCTGATTTATCTTTACTGCATTTATACCTATATACCTAGTTCTAATGTTTGTTTTTCGCTGAAACACTCTGGTGCTAGCGACCTAGTTTCTTCAACTCTTGTATAAACATGTATCTTGCTCAATCTCGTTCCAAATTAATTTTCATTATTGAAACTCGAAGAGTCCATGTTGTAGTGCGAGTTCTTAAGCGACTTAGTTTTCTTAGTAGTATCTGTCACTATGTTGATGCTTTATATCAGTAAATAGGAATTGTTTGATATATACCGCGGAATGTGAACGCGAGCAGAATGGTTTTATAGTAAAGTGCGTACACGACTGACTGCGGCTGTTGTTAAACAAATAACATACATACAAATAAGATGAAGCTGACTCAGAGATCAGTTCAACAGCTCTCGAGGTGTATATTTAGTGAGTGTCGAGTTACTGGAGTGTTGTGACTCTGTTCAGACTGATATTGAACAAACATTTAGAAACATTAAAATATAATGATTAATCTGAGTAGGTAGAGAATGGTTCCAACTTTAGATTACTTACACGATACTATGTTGTTAACTCTGATACTGCAGTTAATGACATAGCCACTTGTCAACCTTGAGGATACGGAAGAACAAGGAGCATACAGTGATGATCATCAATTCTGGTGTAATTTGCAAGATATTCTCCGCCCACTATCATGTAGAATTAATTACTTTCTTGTATATCATTATTGATTGAATTAAACCATATTTTTAAAGTGACACTGTAATTGAATGCTCTGATACTCTTACAATATTTAATTTACCAAGCACTACATCACCTAGGAGGTACAGAGTAGGGCTCTAACTGTCATCGTTTTTAACTCACATTAATTTGGGATGAAAATTACTTTGTAAATTGCAGTTTAATAGCTTGATTGAATTTATTATATGTAATTATCCGGCTATACTCGGTAATTATATCGGAATTGGCCCGACTATGTTCACGCCGCGATACCGCCATGATACGAGCTCACGAATAAGCTCCGCCAACGGGTTTCGAAGCGAGTAGGGCAAATTCCAATGTAATTAACTAACTAGTTAGGGTTAGTAGAGTGGATAATTACATATAATAGTAATCATGGATCACGAATGTTTTTGTACTAAAAAAAATAAAAAAATAATTTGAACAGAAAATACGAAGATTGTTATATAGCACAAAATGAATAAGGAAAGTACTTTAATAATGGGGCAATTGGCCGAGTCTTAGAAAATGTCTTTAATATATTCTATTGATTTTGTTGAGTTAAAAACATGTTAAGTGAAAGGAGTTAACTCCGTCACCTCGTGAGGACAACCACTGTGTTGACGTAAACCTCGTGTGATGTGTGTACGTATTGATTTACGTTATTTGTATTAACCGTATGTCTGTCTTACGACGGTTATATTAGATTATATTTATATGTTGTTTAGTTTAAAGTTTAGCCTTTACGAACATTATAGTATTCAGAGAATTGGTTTTGTATACTTTTTTTATTAAAATATTGACGGAATTATTTAGTATAATAGTTTATAAATTTAGATTTTTGTCATCAAAATTGTAGTATTAACAGGTTTTGTATACTTTTCTTTTATAATAATATCGGCTGACGTGTCTTTTGGTTAGTGGTTTTAGGCGTCAATGCTGAGTCAAAGGTCGTGGGTTCGATTCCTACACGTTGTTTGTGTAATCCACAGATTTGTTTTCACACTGTTTCGAGTTATAATGTTGTGTTCGCAATTTCTATGTTGAAACACACAGTCACAGAGAATATTTCTCTTAACGCGACAGTAGAAAAAAGTACGTAAATAATATTTTGTTATAAATAGTACATTATTTACGGCCCGTCTTGTGTTCTCATTTGTAATGTATAAAAGGTTAGGAATGAAGTCTGACAAGTTCCATGCTTTCTAAACAGAATGCAGTAAACGAGCAATTACAAAGAAATGTATCAGGCTCGGTGAGTTTAATAGCTTTGATTTTAAAAATATTTGTTTAGAGAACTATATATATATATATATATATATATATATATATATGGTACTAGGAGCGCGAACCAGACCTCAACTTTGACTCACTGCGCTCGCAAAATATCGATGTGTTAGCATATTTAGCTAAGCGAGGTGCAAAAAGAACCGAAGTTGGATTTACAAAACGTCGACGCATTCTGTTTTCAACAATTTTTCAAGATGAGACACACTATTACATTTTTTTTTAATTTTCTTTTTTAAACTGCCTCTAGACTGATGTCTCTCAGTGTGCAAAATTTAAAAAAAATATCGTATATACCGTTTTTGATTGATGCTTCCACAAAGGATGCAGAAAAGTCTCTCATAGAGAGCATATGTATACAATATTATTAATTACTTTTCCTCCAGCAAAGTAAGTTATTTTGTTTACGTATGTATGTTAATAACCTCTTACGTAATATATTAATAGTTAAACAGCTGACGTGTTATACCGTAAATAGAGTTAATGCCGAGTGTTTTGTCCAATTACCAACTATATATTATGTTATTTACAAAATGTAAGTAATTGAACATGTGATCGTATTACCTCGAAGTATGGTTAAACAATTATTTAGTCAACCAAATGTAAATAACTAAGTCAGCCCAGATTATAGTTTTAATATTAATCTAACTTTTATTTACCTTTCCATAGATAAATGCTCAATATCTATATATAATATTTCATAAAAATAACATTAAAGACAAGGTTTTCTATTAAAAAACCTCACTAAAGTGGGTTTATCTTTTTTGGAGCTATAATTGCACATACAGACATATCAATGCCCAAATGTTTATATTAAACTCATGAAAACTCTAACTTTTACTAAAGTAATGCAATGGGTGGGCTGCAAGTTATGCACTTTAACAAATTAAACGCAACGTGCAAGAAAAATCATTAGAAGTCAGCTGAAAATATTATGTTTAACCAATTGTTCAATATTTGCTGAATTACAAGCAATATGTGTATATAATTTGGGAGTATTTGCTCGCAACAAGTCATCTAGAATGCTTTTAGGGTTGCAGTGTATGTTTGTATGTTTTGAATAACATACTCAGAATGCTTTATGTGCTGGTTTGGAGTTGAGTCAAGTGTCTCGTTACTAATGCTACTCCTAGAGGAATAATGGCAGGATGTCGAAAATTAGCAGAGTTGTCGAGGACAGTGACTTGTAGGTTCTGAAATTTTTTGATGACATTTTTGATTGTAGTTTCTTATTAAATGGTCAAAGCGTGTCCATAGAGATACCGTGTGGAATGTTTTGAAAAGCACACGCGAGTTCTTATTAGGTTTAAGATTATAGCTACTGTTTACACCGCTAATTTTACAAGTATGTGAAACTCATTTAGTAACAATGCTTCCTCAGCTCCACCTGCCTTGCAGTGGCGGACCTAGTAGCGTCGTAAGAGAATGATGATATATCAAATATCTGTATTTAAACTTTAGTTTTGACTGAATTTTTTAATAAAATTAATGTGTATATAAGGCTGTGTTATATTAAAAGACTAGAAAAAAATAATTTGTGATATCCTTAATGTTACCGTGTCGATAGACAGCTAAACTATTAAAATATTGTAATAAATATATTAAATGCTCGGTTTCTTTGGCAAGATTCCATATCGTTTGGTGACAATTATTTTTGATGTATATGTATTATCTGATATCCTGCTGTGTTTGTTTCATTAATGTGTCTATTTTAGTTATTACTTTCACTGAGGGGAGTGTCCGGTACATCAGCTAAATTGCCTTAACTAGAGTTTCGGTTATTTCCAGATGTTTGTTTGACCTATTTGTTAGCTTTTAGTAGAAAAAGCGATGTTTAATTTTTGTATGAATTTCAGTTAAAAGATACAGATTATCATTCAATATTTATTACCCCGGCTTTTGATACAATGTTTTAGCAAAACCGATTGAGTACCGATTTTTGTTTAAATTAACGAATCTTGTAAGAGAGCAGCTGTTAAGTCGGGAGTAAAGAAAATATATGGTGTCCACCATTTCATAAAATGAACTATTTTAATTCGAAAGTATGATTTGTTACTACAAAAATATACCTTTGCATATAAGCTGACGTTTCTTCGTCTGACAGTCGAGTGGCCTACATTTGGGACACGCATGTGACCTTTTATTGAAGAGTTAATAATCTGTCTGGACTTATAATGTAATATCATTACAAAGTACTAACTGTATCTCGCGGCTCTGTCTGCGAAAGAACGATTTTAAATACTATTATGCCTTTAATAATCAAAAATAATATTTCAAATCTATTTGTTTCAAAGATTACCGCGTTTTAACAAACAAACAAACCGCCTTGTACTGTTATATTAAAATGATTAATTGTATAAAAAGTATCAACTGAATAATGACATGAATACATTGATAACTGCGGAAGTTATAATAATAATGAGAGGCGGATCGGTTTCAGGAATTCCCAGGGCTCTTGAGTCATCAGGTCCTTTGGCGCGGCTCCAAGCTGATAGCAATAAATAAACAAAGACACCTCCAAATGATTCTGCGGTGTTATTTTTATCTGCAGTCTCGTAGAATTATGTATAAATTTAAATAATACACTAGGAGCGCTAACCAGACCTTAATTTTGACTCGCTGCTCGCGACTCTAGGTGCAAACATTACCGAAGTTGCATTTACAAAACGTCGACACATATCCTCAACTATTTTTCAAGATAAGCCACATTATTCCATTTGTTCATTTAAACAAAATATTTAAGATTACCCCCAGACTGATGTTTATCAATGTGGAAAATTTGAAAATTTTCAGATATACTGTATTTATTGATGCTTGCAAAAAGAAAGCAGAAGTCTCTCATAGAAAGCTCAATTATATTATATAATTAACATCTTTTGTCTCGCGACTGTTAGAGGTCAATGAACCAATACAAGTACAAAATATTTTATGATAATTAAGTCTTCATAAGATATATTAAAATATATATTTAATGTCTTTATTCCTGTTAGTGAATCAAGTCTTTAGTCACAGGCGATGAGTTTCTTCTTTTCGTGATAGTCACGTCGTTGCTACGACATCAAATAAGTAAGCTTTTTTTTTTACTAAATATTAGTTTATCTTTTAACTGGTAGTAGTTAGTATTTAAAAAACTATATACATATATATGTATCTCTACAATAATTTTTTGGCAAACGATTTTATATCTCATAAATAATAATCCATTATAATATTATTATATTAAATCTTTTTAAGATTTGATTATCACGTTGAAATTAAATTAACTGTAAGAACCGCTGAAGAAAGAAATGTTACAATAAGATGTTTCGCGATTAATTGGACGTTATTCTTCATCACAAAACTTTATAAGTTCATTTATAATTGTGTCGCTACCAACTGTCATTGAAGCCTTTTAACTTATTATATGTTCTACTTCTATTTATCTCAATAATATACATTCACAGATGTTATTTAAACTACATAGTATGTGATAATATTAAAATCACCAAAAACGCAACCATTTTTTTCACTAACTCAAATAATATTCAGTGTTCAGTAAAAATGTTCATATCCACAAAGTTCTAGAAAACCAATACTTAATAAATTTTTAATTACTTCGGAGACATATATATATATTCTTATTATGCTTCAGTTGTAAAGTAATTGTAGGTCTTGTTCCGCTGTCGGTGTTCTCAGTATGCATTTAACTTGAGCTACACTTTTGTATTTTATTCTGCGAAAATATTATAGTATTATTTAGTTTAAAATATTTATGTTTCAAAATGATTGACGGGATCCATCCATCAGGTTTGTAGTTATATCAGATGTATGTGTGTTTGTATCGCAGTCAACACAAATATATAACATGTTTTAGATTGTAAAATATTAATAGTATTTCCAATAACGAGTATGCAAGTCATTATCTTTTGGGTTACCATTAAACATTGAATCTATCTTAACATTACATATACTAGGAGCACGAACCAGACCTCAATTTTGACTCGCTACACACACAAAATCCCGGTATGTGTTATCATATTGAGTGAAGCGAGATGCAAACAGCACCGAAATTGCATTTAAAAAACGACAAAGCATTCTTTCCTCAACTATATTTCAAGAT
This sequence comes from Mechanitis mazaeus, assembly GCA_959347395.1. Taxonomy (NCBI): domain Eukaryota; kingdom Metazoa; phylum Arthropoda; class Insecta; order Lepidoptera; family Nymphalidae; genus Mechanitis; species Mechanitis mazaeus. Next base: position 19,516,655 of record OY365750.1, read on the forward strand.
GAGACAAATTATTACATTTTTTTCTTTTTTTTATACCACCACCGAGACTGATGTCTATCAGTGTACAAAATTTGGAAATTTTTGGATATACCGTTTTTGATTGATGCTGGCACAAAGTATTCAGAAAAGTGTCTTATAGAGAACTTCGCTCGCTCCGCTCGCTTCGATCAACTTGCCCAGTATGCAAAACGTTTCTGTATCATATTCCAATTTCCCAGCGACTGTCACTCGAGCACAATGCATACGATATTAGGTGTATCATGTAAGCGCCCCCGAGTTCCACGCTGACAATATCTTATATATACACCCAAAGGAATATGTTCTCTAAACTATAATTAATAAACATCATATTTGCTTGTATGTTAAAGAGGTATAGCGTAACTGTGTGTTTGTATAGGTTCCGGCTATTGTATGCGAGTAGTATGTTGGTACAAAAATATATTTGATCGATTACTTAGAACGTCTGCCGAAACGTGGTTTAATATGTATGAGAGTGGACATGGCTTTAAATAAAATTTGATCATACTTCATGTTATTTTGTGTCAAATCAGTGGCAGAGAGAGTTACAGGACAGAGCATCGTGTACCAGTCACGCCTTCGTACTTTTCATTTGATGAACTATGAGAAAATATTTTTTAATAGTTATATTGTAATAAATTATTGATACCATACTTATCTAATAAGCCCTTCTGGACACTCCAACTGAAGAGTTAAGGCTACGAGGTTCTAAACGCGCCCTGTTCTGAGAAGAACGACACAACAAACTCAGTCAGTTCACAAACGTCTAAAAAAAATGTTATAGTATTTAACTCGAATAGAGTAGTTTCTAATAAGGTAATGAAGCTATAAATATTTCTATTAATTATTAAATTTTTGAAGCAGCCATTTTGTTTAAAAGTTAAACAATATGTCTCGATTGGTTTTGAGAATTGCGTCGCCTCAGTCGGGACTGTAGTGGAATGATAATGTCTATGCTCTATAGTTTTATATATATAGCTTCCTGTGACTCAGCTCGCTTCCTGCGGGTATCAGGATAGCCTTATTTAGATAGCAATATATCACTGGATTATTGACTAATATTTAATGTAATTGGTGCCACTGTCTGTCAAAGTACGGATGACAATCCCTTATCGTATTGGTGTAATAACGGCTTTTAATTGCAAGTTTCCTAATATATATGAATAGATAGATATTAGTAATAAATCTTATTAATATACACAACATAAATGATATTAGGAGCATGGCCTCAACCTCAACCAGGCCTCAATTTTGACTCACTGCGCTTGAAAAATCTCGGTATGTGTTAGCATATTGAGCGAAGCGAGGTGCAAGAAAGCGAAATTGCATTTACAAAACGTCGACACATTCTGTTCTAAACTATTTATTAATTTTCTTTTCAAGCTAAATTTTCGCGCGAGAAATTTTCCCATAGAAGTCTATGGGATTTTAGTTTTTCCGTGATTATTCCTCAACGACATGGAATATTTGAAAAAAATTTTTTTTAAACCATCAGTCTGATGACTATCAGTGCACAAAATTTGTAAATTTTCGGATATAAGGTTTTGGATTGATGTTTGCACAAAGGATGCAGAATAGTCTCTTATAGAGCGGTTTGCTCAATAAAATTCCGCTCATATGCAATATTAATGCTAATCAGTAATAATAGTATGAGTTACAATGAAATAAATTTTAAAAGGGTGATGTGTATGCGAATATGACACCAGAGGAGGCATCTCGCTCAATATTTATGATCAGCTCATCATTTACATGTGCTATTCGCTCATCCCGTCGCTGGCTTCCTGGCCACTAGTTAGTATGCAGGATCATAATATTACATCCTGACTGTATGATATAATATGATTAGACAGATGCTGGTTTAGTTATATGCGGATTTAGTACATGATTGATTTGTTGTTAACAACGATTTTCATTCCTTAGTTCATTTAATTTATCATCTTATTCTTATGGCGTTCATGATCATTCATGTTTTAATCTTCATTCGTTTCATCCAAGTTTTTCACTTGGTATGAAGTTTGTTTTTATTAATTTTTCTCAAATGTGTTCCCTTTTTATTTTACATGACTGGAACTGACATTTTCATAGTAGTTATAGCTGATGTCTTTGTATTTATTATGAGATGTCCCGCACTGTCGCTGTTATCAGTATGGTTCATCGATTTCTTGTAAATTACATATTTCTTGGAATACTAAACCATCCTTATATGATTAATACAAGTGTTACTACTTGGTAATTTACTACTGCAGTTGTAGAAGATCTTAAGGTACTTGAAGTACCTTTACATCATTAAAATTTTTGACAATAAAAAAACATCAGAAAATAAACCCTTCAATCAGTTGTCAATTAGATAACATATATTTTTATATGCATATGTAATTTAACAATCGATCTGCACATAACTTACATCCGGATTTATGTATGGTTATGTATGTATTCCGGTAGCATATCTGATAAACCTATTATCCATTCAATACATACGCATCAATAACAGTTGCTATCGCTTGATTCACACTTTATCTATAATTCGTAGTAGTAATACGTGATGAATGCAGGGGGAGGGGATTATTATGCATATTTCGTTCCGCGGTGTGTAGTCAATGAATTGCTTTCGGATGTCGCACTCGTTTTAATTATTGCTGATATATGTAGCTTACAAGGTTACTTCATATACTTAACGCTGGTAACTCTTTTGTTTGTAGTGGTTAAATCGATAAAGTCGCAAGTGTAAAAGTGAAAATTACTATAATATTTGTGTACAAAAAATGGTTATGGAGTCCGCTCAGCCCGCGGGGCGCTTTTGGCCATTATCACCGCGCTTATGGCGTAGGAGCAACGAGTATTCCAAAGTTGTGTTCGAACCGAGACGACCTCCGACTTCTCCGATAGAAATACGAAAGCATAACAGAATCGATGAGACGCCAGATTTGTTGCGATCTAGAAGTTTTATACAAAACAAGCTGGACTATTTGAATTTGGATGCTGATGAATTTAAAACTGATATAGATGAGAAACAGAGATGGAGCGTCGATTCAAAGAAGCCGCCGGTGAAAGAGACAAAGAAAGAAGAAGTAGTGAAGCTGAGGTCGAAGAAGCAGAGGCAGCCGAGACCTAGTAGTATTCAGTTACTGCTGTGTCCTTCGAGTTCTGGTCATTATAGCAGTAACACCTGGAGATATACAAGGGTACGGTCTAAAAGGTTGGTACTTTGATTGGTTGGTTGGTGCTTGTAAATGTCAAGCTGCAGTAGTTTAAATATATAATTAATTGTCTCACTTTCCCCTACACCCGTGAATGTTTACACCTTGCTCAATGAGGTGGGCCGCGCGTGGGCGGCGTGGAGGCTGATTTAGCTCTCAACCATTGATCATCTGTAGGAATTCGTTGTGTTATATCGACGTTATGTTAATTCATGGCAAATAAAATAACATATTACTTAAGTTGTGTTTGTTTCTTAATATATATTATTTATTCATATTTATATTGTGATGAGAATGTTTTCGAGGTTGACATATGTTGCGACATCTTAAAATGTGTCTTAGATATATTATGGTTTAAAAATAAACATGAAATGATGTTGTGTTTGAAAGTAATTTAAATGTTAATAAACCAGTATTCACATATAAATCATTCGTACGTCCAAAAATCACGAATATGTGAACAAAAACAATCATTAAGTTTTTTTAAACTCTTTACTGAGAACATGATATTTGGTAGTTCATTTAACTTAATTAAATGTGACTGGGTGTCCGTCCATTGTGATTTACGATTGAATTATATTTTATATGTCTACCAAGTACATATATAAATATGAGGTGATCGCGAACAATGAGACAGTTATTGTGCCCATATATATGTATGCTCTGAGCTAGATATAAAAAGTACTATACTATTGATTGTAATTTTCGTGTAATTTTCTAAAAGGAATAAATTCATCGACTTGAGCTTTGCGTCAAGAAAGCTAAGCTATAGAAGGTTTGGTTAAAAATGTATAACAATTACTGCCATTCTGTCTGTCAATATGGATAATTATAAACTTTAAGTAATATTTAAAAAAAAAATCATTTAGTGTCTTCTCGGTTTCTTGCCATCGACCTACCCTCCTTTGACACCAAAATATTATCATTCTGTGACTATTATTTTAACAGATACTTTTTTAAGAATATTATACAAAAAGTTTCAACACTGTCAGCATCAGTAATTAGTTGTTAATAACATCATCGACCAATAAGAATTTTATCATTTTTGGCAGAAAATTAGTTAAATGTTGCAATAAACTTGTTAGTTGCCGAGTGCTGATATCATTACGTCAGTTAATATAGATAGTTTAACTATCAAGGTTACTCTGCACTCGTATATAGTGCCCTACTATATACTTTACCAGAATATATTATGTAGTAAACTATATCATTGTAACAGTAACTAGCGCCGCCAGTAAGTAAGCGGGGTGAGCTGAGCGAAACGAAAAATATATTAAATAATCTTTAACTTGAAATTATGTCTGCAATTAACAAAAAAATATACATATGTCAGTCATAATAAGAAATTACCATCTGCGCGTGTGAGAGGACGTTTCAATTAAAAATAAAGTTAATTGCAGATTACTCCTAAGCTACAATTACATTTTTTTTAAAAATGTATCTATACAAAGATAGGCATGTGATAGTCAACTGGTTCAAATTTGGTTAGTATAGCTTGATCAGTGCAGGAGGAGATAGCGGATAAAATTTGATCGAGTTGACCGGTAAAGAGCTTCGCTTCGCTCAGCTCAATAACTGTTTCACAAAAAATCGTATAAATTTATTAAAATGTAATTTTAATGAATATTCAGGTGCAAGGCTTTATGGCAACCAATTAAAATGAAGACTAATAATGTCCTCCGATCGAAATTATTAAGTTCATTTATTGAGCTCCTCGTGATAAAATGCTTTTACATATAACGTATTTCACAGTTTTTGTGTGGTTTGATGCTTTTCGAAACCTTAGTCACTTCGTTAGTATCATGTGCTGTTATTTATCATATATTCAGTATTACACATCTATATGTATATCGACAATTTTCAATCTTTTTTCACATATTAATCAATGTTTGTTGTCAGTCTTATTTGTTAATTGTCATTATTCATGTTTACATGTTACAGATACCCCGTCGGCAAAGAAGGATCCATTTTTGTTCTGCCGTTTTTATTAATAACTTTGCACATATATTTTTTAATATAATAACGTATTAAATTGTGCCACAGTGTAATGGTCTGATAAATGTACCAGCTGCAATCTAATATTTTGTCACATATGTTATGAAATTATGATTATATTATTAGTAAGAGAAAATCTCTCATCTATCATTTTAAGGAATCTTCTTTTAACATTTAAAACATAAGAGAATTGGAGTTCAAATTTGATATATTATTTTAAATATATATACATATTTAAAGTATATCAAGTTCATATATTTTACTATTCATAACAGTGCTAGAGTTATTGTTGTATAAAGTTTAGTCTCTAATAAAGAAGAACTGAAGTCTGAACCTCTCGCGTCACTCCATCATGTAGGAGTCGCCTATTGATGACACCTTAAAGTACATAATATTATAGAATTTCAACATATAAGCAAGTAAACATTCAGTGTGTCTTTGTGTCACTGATAACGTTATCATTTTTATATCGGTCCACTTAGGGTTCCTCAACCCCCATTATTGCAGTTATGTTATATATCATCGCTAATATAAAGACAATAGGAGGTGCTGTTTGTTTATCAATGATTGTAACTTAATGTTGCAACATATTAAAATATCATGTATCAGTATATAATATAGTTGGTCAATATATATTTTTGTATAAACACAATGTGTTATACAAAAATGTTATGATTCCTTTATATCGTGTTTAAGCTTTAGTCTACAAAATCCCACATGTAATGGTACTGATACAAACCTTATTCTCTACTGAGTGACGCTTATCCACTAAAATATTGAACTTAAACTAATTGTTTGTTATTTATGGCTTAATATTTCCAAAACATAAAATATTCTTATCTGTATTTTTCTTATTAAACTATTATTGTACACACAACATCATTCGTAAGATGCAAAAAAAACACTAAAAGGTTTGTCTACCTCTCGTATGCAGTGAGTGCATTTGCATGCGCCGAATGCTGCCAATCGATGACCGGGGGTTACTGCGACCCCCTGCCATTTAGGGGGATGGAAACCCCCCATCGTTGCGGCCGCACATAGCCATTGGTCTGTGGATAATTAAACGAAGCCTATGTTATGTCCTATGTGCGAATGCATGGAAAATGCAATGGAAAGGTTTCACAGATCCATAAGAATATGCAAATTTATGATAATTTTAATGATATAACACGGTTTATTATTATAATGATATTTTCGTTGTTTTTTTGTTTTAGAAGATCATATAATCAAATATATTTACAGGTATAAGAGCATTGTGAACACAATTATATATATTCCAGTGTTTTAAGTCAAACGTTTATAAACTAACCGGTTTCTGTTATAAATATTCAAGACTCAACGATGAGACTGATGAAGTCTCAACCTAGATAAACTAAATGTTATACGAATAGATAGACATACGGCTTAGGAATAGTCTATAAATGACTACGATGGCTATTTCGTTGCCAAAAATTGTATTTGTTGGATGAACGCTGAAGAAACTTTAGATTCAATAGAACTGCCAGGTAATTTGTATGTTACAAAGTGCTCGTATGTTACACAGTTCGTACACGCGCCGCTGTTATAGTACAATTGGATGTTTTGGCAGTACCTCCTTTTTTATAAAGTGGTCAATCTTGCAACATTTTTAAATTGAGAAAAATATCTTTCGCATACAAATCGAGCGTACACATAGAGATTGTTTGTTTTCTAGTACTTTGAGTTGTTTTAAACACATACAGTCAAAATTAATAATCAATCCTGATCACATTTCTGATTCTTTAAATTTAATATATAATCCATTTCTTGAGTTACTAATATCGGTGCGATTCGTGGATTGAGTTTGTAGGAAGCCAACTAAAATTAATTGAGATTTTGGATTGTAAATCGATTATTACCCGTCTCGTCTGATGACGTCCTGGGTTTTGTAAGTTACATCTAAATTGTAGGTATGTTTGTATTCTCGTTGTTTAGTTGCTTGATTCGATATATTATTTCAAAATTATTGTATCTTCCCCTACTTGTATATAAGTTTTCTTTCATTTGTCAATATGGCCCACCTTTTTATTTATATCTATATTTCAGTAGCATTGATATGGTGTTGAATAAATTGCTCTTAACAATATTTTATATTTTGTTAATCAGATTACTTTTAAATAGGTGAGCCATGTTGTGATTAATTTAAGTTTAAATATACATGTCAATCCCGGGAATTCGTCCGGGTCGCTCTTTCAGTTCTTTGAACTGCAGTGTCAGTAGCAGTTGAGATCACTTAAATAATATATATCAGTAATTTTCAGGGCGTCGCTATCAATAAATTATTCATCTGAAGCAGTAACCATTTTTCGTTGTATATTAATCGTAATTATTTTCAGTAATGTGTCTATAAATTAAATTAAATTCCCATGAATTGAACTAACACGACTTTTATTAGTAACACTTGCATTATTTGTTGCAGCCATGAGCCGGAAGGTGGCGGGCGGTGCGAGGGCCCGCTAGCGCGCGCCATGCACCCCGCCAACCAGGGCGGCTCGCCCAAGAGACACGCTTCCTCTGCGCCCGCGCATGGTGAGATATATTTACATATTAATCACTTGCCTTATGAACTAAAACAATTCTCCAATTGTAATCTATGAAATAATTATTTTTACATTACTTATACTGTAAATTACTTGATAAATAACCAAACTGATACTGATTCTGTTTTTTAATTATTTTGTATATAATAAAACGACATTTCAAAGCTAAATTTTAGCGGTAATGAAAGAATAAAGTAAGGTATGTTGTGCCATTGTGAGATGAACTAAACAGTTTAAAATATTCATAGGATTTTGTATGAAACTGTAAAGAATAGCAGAATAAGGCCACGGTCGCTCTCACGTACGCAGAACTCTTTATGTAATATTGTAGCTGTATATTTAATATGGTAGGATTTAAAAAAAAATCGCTTTATTAAGCTGAGCGAAGCGAAGCTCTTTACTACCCAAATTTTCAACTTTTTGTTACCCTACTCCTCCTTCAATTTACGAGCTATACGCACGAAATTTTGCACACATCCGCATAATGAGCAAAACTCAGTTTGGATTGAAAATCAACCGAATCGTAATTGTAGTTTTCGAGATAATTGACAAAATGTGGCCCATAGAATTAACATGTAGACCGTTTTTGTTTGACGCGCGCTGCGTCGCAAGGCTTACCCCGCTTGCGTGCGTATAGCTCGTAAATTGAAGGAGGAGTAGGGTAACAAAGAGTTGAAAATTTGGGTAGTAAAGAGCTTCGGTTCGCTCAGCTCAATAAATACTTTTGAAATTAGTATTTAGATTATTGAGAAACTAAACCTTTTGTAAACATAACTAGGAGCGCGAACCAGACCTTAGTTTTGATTCGCATTTTGTCTTCTCTTGAGACACAACTGAAATAATGGCGAACGAAAATCTTTAAAAAAAAAAATATTTATTATAAGATTTATTCAGTTACAAACTTTTTACAAGACTAACTTTAAAATTAACAAATAATAAAAACATTATATTCTAACTTATTAAATAACAAGCACTTTTGAATAAATCCACGGAAATGCTTGGTCAGCAGCCATTGTTCTTCCGTTAGGGGATTTTTTTTTTGTTGAATTTTTAATTAAAACACCCACCAGACTGATGTCTATCAGTGTTCAAAATTTGGAAATTTTGTAATATACCGTTTTTGATTGATGCATTGACTTTTCTGCATCCTTTGTTCAACAAAGGATGCAGAAAAGTCTTTCATAAAGAGCTTCGCTCAATTGCATTCGATACTTGATATTTCAATATATCGTAATCTAATAAATTACGTTTTAATTAAAATTCAATTAATTAGCGAGGGTGTCGCTGCAAGCCGCTTGGCTTCAAGTGACTGTTCGGGGTTCGTCTCACATTTCATTTGAACGTTCATATTTCATGCTGTTTTAGCTGAGTTCAGAGTTTCATTGAAATTCAGCTGATGAAACTTTGTATATGACGAAGTAGTATATTTAATAATATTAACTTTGCTTCAAATGAGTTTAATTATTTATCATAATACTATTTACTTTAATTATTTTATAAATCTTTTGTAAATTAATTGTATATTTAATGATTTGTTTATTACGGTTAAGAACCTCAACTTTTAGTTAAGCAGATTGTTTCAGTTGAAATATATTAATTGGCTATATGCTAAGTGTATGTAGTTTTACGAGCAACAGACCGTACCTTTTTTGATCCTAGTCTCTTTCATTCCTCACTCCTCACGGCTGAACATCAGCTACTGTCCGTAGTGACGGTCACCGCGTCCTACACTGAACTGCCTGATCTTTTAAAAACCTTAATATATTTTTAGTTAATTTGTAAAATTTTACAAATTAAGCCAGAAATTATACAAGTTAATACAAAGTCGTGTTGGAAAATATATATATAATTTGATGTCAATCTGTTCGTGGACTCGTCTATGAATAATATATATATCTGACGGATTGCACGTAACTGGGCGCGGTGCATTCAGACAACAATAATTTATGTCCCGGACCGTACTGTCTTTTCGTTCACCGTTCCGTTCCGTTCACACATATATATATATACAATCGATAACGTCATAGAACACCTCCTCTTCTGAGCACAAGCTATAAGGATATATATTTTTGAAATGTTTAAACTTTATCAAGCAAGGAAAATGAATTGGTATTCTGCTAATAGTGATGTAATTTGTTATAAATATTTATAAAATGTCTCCGTCATCAAGGCAGGTGTCCAGATTGAAAGTAACGGAAAATTTAAATGTAAATCTATTAATGAGATATTGAACAAATACCGCTCGGAAAACTTAGTTATATATTAATTTGTTAGTTTTTCCTGAGCTGTAGAAGTTCCAGGTCAGAATTCCAGGAATTATAAACATTTATTCGAGAGAAACATTTGCGCGTCACTGATAAATAAGTTATTTAAAATACTGCCATGTACCAATTGTCGGTGGGCGTTGAATTATAATTATTTTTTTGTCGATAAATATTCTGAGAAGCTTAGTATGCAAATTTAATATACGTATTCATTGTGTACCTAGAAGGTAATAAACGGTTAACGATTAACTAATCGGCATATTCTCCGAATTGTTGTCTATTTAAATAGACTCCTTTATCGACGAAAATCTCAGGTTTTTTTTTTATATTTTCAGGAGCACCAACAGATCCTTCAACATTAAAAGTTCATTTACCAAACGGTGGCTTCAATGTCGTAAGGGCTTCTGCAGACGAAGACGTCAGATCTGTTTTACGATGTCTCGCGACGCGGCTCGCCACCGGCGACCGAGTATATGCATCTTGTTACGCGCTGAGGGCGAGGAGACTGACAACCGGCAAGGTACTTACTACTTTTTGCTAAATCACACATATAAAATGTTCTCCATACAGAGCAGCAAATTCTCCGTTCATTATCTCGGTGGGTATACTCGATATGATAATAATTAGGTGCGCGAACCAGACCTCAATTTTGATTCGCTGCGCTCACAACATCTCGGTATGTGTTATCATATTGAGTGAAGCGAGGTGCAAACAACACCGAAGTTGCATTTACAAAACGTCGACGCATCCTGTGCTCAACTATTATTTATTTATTAATTTTTTTTTAATTTTTTTTTTTTAGTCATTGTAAAGGTAAAGGTAATTGTAAAATTTTTCCCAATGAAGTCTATGGGATTTTAGTTTTAACGTCATTATTCCCCTACCACATCGAATATTTGAAATTTAAGAAAAAAGAAACGCCACCATACTTGATGTCTATCAGCGTGCAAAATTTGAAAATTTTAGTATGTACCGTTTTTAATTGATGCTTGCACAAAGGATGCAGAAAAGTCTCTCATAGAAAGCTTCGGTCAATAATAGTTTAATGTTTGTTAGGGGACTTATTCACTTGCTTAGTAGACGGTTATTCAATCATATATTGTCTGTCTGTTATTCTATAGGTTGTTGATTGTAATCGCTGAGGTCGTATCGAAAATTGTCTGGTTCCATCAGAAGACATATAGCTTCAGAAGACATTCTTTCTTTCATTGTTTCATACATTTTACATTTTACATTTATTACTAATACTTTGTGCTCTTAGCATCCGACTAATGTGCAAATCTGACCATTCCAGACCCGCTGGATCCACCAGGACACGTTGGTGTCGGAGCTCCTGTCCCGCTGGCCGGCCAGCGAGTGGCGCCTGGAGCTGCGCGTGCGCTACCTGCCCGCCAACCTCAGGGATCTCTGCGACTCTGACCGCGTCACCTTCCACTACTACTACGACCAGGTCAAACACACACAGACACACACACACGTAGACACACACACAGACACACAGAGACACACAGACACACACACACAGAGACACACACACACACAGATACACACAGAGATACAAACACACAGATACACACAGACACAGACACACACACACACACAGACACACACAGACACACACACACACACACACACGAAGACACACGCGCGCACACACACACACGCGAGTACACAATCGATTAAATTTTCTTTTTACCTATTTCGAATTAACTTATTTTTATTATTACCCATTTACAAAACAATCACTATTGTTTTATAAAACATTTTGATATTTTTTTGTTCTACAATTTCGGCAATTCATAAAATAAAACTTATTTATTTATGATTACGTAATATATACGCCATTCCACGAACATATTAAATTGACATTGTTACTGTAATTCATTAAATGTTACAAAAAAATTACATTATATATTATAATTTTTTATAGTTATTTAATATTAATGTCATGTGGTAGGTGCGACATGACTACCTCAACGCCAACCACCCGATGGTAGATCAGGACTTGGCGATACAGATATGTTGTTTAGAAATAAAGTGAGTACGATATAATATCTATCTCTTTTTAATAAAAAAAATATCATTATAAATAAAATTAATTGCTGAAAGAGAGGTGTGTACTTACAAATATTTTTTAACAGATATTTCTGCAAGGACATGCAAATATCTTTGGACAAGAAGTCAAATATAGAATATTTGGAGAAAGAATTCGGTCTGCACAAGTTCCTGCCTAAATCCGTGCTGGAGGCTATCAAGCCTAAAGTACTGAAGAAAGCCATACAGCAACAATTTAAAAAGGTATCATAATAATCAAAAAACGGTTTTTTTAAATTAACTACATGCTATAGAAAACTATTCTTATCAGGTTATCACTGAGGTCAAAGACCTTTACTAATCTTTACTAAGATCCTAGAACCACCTGAAAAATTTAAACAATTGATACAAACAAAAGCGTGGTAAGGTAATGCACTATCAGTGTTATTTGTGTCCTTTTTCATTTCATATAGTTTCAATGAAAATATAAAACAACTACTACGTACAAAAAGAACATCTTAATAAAAATGTTGGTTTATTAAAAATCTTAAAACATTAAATTAACTTTAAAGAGCGTATTATCTGTTCAGATGTTAATATAAAAGTATTAATTTGGTTAAAAAAGTTGTGTATTAACGCCTCGTGTCCTCAGTTGACTTCTAAATATTTGATATAAAACTATTGTTTACAAATTTATTTTATATAATGTAAGTTCTCACGTCTGTGACCGCACTGTCAAATCTCAAGATACAGTTAGTGCGGTTTGTCTACATACGGAACTCCATGCCCGCAAACTAAGCAACCGTTGGAGGTAGATGACTAATTAACTGACTTTCTGACAAACACTAACATCTCATCTACCCGTGAACACGATTGCTGCAAAGCATTCGAAACTTCAGGTTAAAATTAAAATGTAACCAAAATTATACACGAGTTTAATCCGTAAATATTTAAATAGTTTTATTTCAAATATGTACTCGTGAAAATCTAAGAAAATACTATGTCCTCTAAAAATTTTTTTAAATTTTCAATAAAAATGAAAGCATTTTAATTCTACATTAAACGCTATCAGAGTTAGAAAATATGTATAAGAAGATAATTATGAGTAAAATAAATAGAAGAAGTAATACATGGAATAATATTTTTTTAAATCGGAAATGCCATTGATCCTCTTTTACATAAAATCAAAACTAAAACTTAATGCACTACCTACTTTATGAAAACAATAAAACTAAATACAATAATTTAAAAATAAACTTTAAATCATTAAAAATATTTATCGACTTTTTGTTATTATTTTTTAAAGTATGTACCGTGCTATGGCCGGTACAAAACGAAGGTCATTTAATGTTTTGTTCTTTCGCCCGCCGGCCGCCATTGAGAGTTACGCTGTCATTGTTTATATTTAGTTATTTTGTAACACAGTTTTAAGTGAAAGTTTGTTATTTGTAAGTATGTGATTAGCATTTTGTTTAATTGAACATTATATCTAAACTAAATTAATACTATAGACTCATTTAAAAATAATATGTTATCGGTAAATGAAATAACATTAATAGTGATTGATTAATTTATAAGGGCGCGAAATAAATAAGGAGGCCATTTTGAAAACTCAAAAAAATCATAACATTGCAAATGTTTTCACTAATATTAATAATATGGGAGTTATTTTGTAATTAGTAGTGACCAGTTATAGCATTAAGTATTTGCTTTTATGGTGTTGTTTTACCATGTGTGCTCCTCCAGGTGGCGCCCCTCAGCGACACAGAGTGCATGCTGAAGTACCTGGAGACCATGCACACTCACTACGGGTACGACCGGGAGACCTTCACGGGCGCGCTCGGCACCGGCTGGGCCATACCAGTCGAACTCGCCATCGGACCCGATATAGGTACTTACTGCATTATAATACGGATCATTGTTGCGTGGCGGATAGAAACATCTGAGTTAGGTTATTAACGCATTGTAATACACTTATTGGTTCATGGGGGAAAACACATGCTTTTACATATGACGTGCATATGTAAGTATATACATATGTATGTGAAATCAATGCTGTGTCATTATACATATATATAATTATAATCCTATTATTATAGTAAGTAGGTGCGCAACCAGACCCTCAATCTTGCCTCGCTGCGCTCGCGAAATCTCGCGCGAATCAGTGAAAGAAGAAATCATTTATTGAAGCGCTCTTTAACACTAATGTAGATGCGGTCAACAAGAAATAATTATTTTAAATAGGTTTCCAGTCGTGTTATTATTCGGTCTGGTTGCGGCCTATGGGGATATTTTATACAATAATTATTCCTCAACGTCATACATTTTTTTACCATTTTTTCTTTAAAACCACTGCTTGGCCATGCTTCACATGTGTGCAAAATTTCGTCTTGATCGGATGAGTCGTTTAGACGCCAACCCCGGACATTCAATCAGAAAAGTGTCACACAGAGCGCTCCGCTCACTTCGCTCAATAAGGTACTTTTTCCAGATATATCGTACGTGTCTCACAAAGCCGGCGAGCCTCCCACCTACACTAAGATAGCGTCCTTCAGCGACATCGTCGCTGTTCAGACGCTGAAGTCTAATTGTACTCAGCAGTCACAGTCGCAGGTACATTACCTTCATATGACAACTAACTATTACAAAAGTTATTTACTTACATATCTGTTTTAGGTACCCTTAACACTATTTGACACATTTTGAATAATATCTTGAGTTTAAATATACATATGTATTCCAAAAACATAATTTCACAGTATTTAATTATTGTGACGATATTAGAGTGCTCAGCTTGGATGGCGACTGACTACAGAATATATAATCATTTATTAATTTACTAAGTAGCATATCGGATATCTTTCTGTTTCTACGTGACAAATTAATAATATAATATGTAGGCACAACATATATACTTGAAAAAAGCTAATGTTGTTATAATGTGCAGACTAGTTCGTGCGGTAAGGCGGCCCTGCAGCTGAGGGTGAAGGGTGCAGCCGAGACACTCACCATCACGTGCAGCAGCGTGGAGGTGGGGACTGCAGGGAATTCAGAAAGATTTTATTTTCAAAAATTTACATTTTAAGTTGCTCTATTCTGCAATGTTAAATTCAAAAAAAATTTTCAAAATTCAAAATATCTTTATTCAATATATTGATAAAACTATTTTACGGATAATTTGTAAAATAGTTTTATTGACATGTGTAGTACTCCTGTAAATCTTAGAAATCCTTAAATATATTAGTCGAAATCTACTTAATAAGATAACCAGTGGTTGCTTCATAGTATATATATATATATATATATCCCAAATTCAAATTTATCTTAACTTTCTATGTTTACATTAAGAAGTATGTGAATGAAGTACATACATAGGATTATAGAGAGCTTATCCTTAAAAATAATATATAAATAATTTAATTTCAGGCTGCAGAAAGTTTAGCAGATTTAGTGGATGGATACTGCAGACTCGTGACTGACTCACAGACATCACTGTGGAACAGAACGAGTAAGTAACATATTATAATAAAAAACATATAATGAACCTATCTGCTTCATGTCTTTGTTTCTTTCAAGCAACCGTTTGGAAGCAACTGAACTGTCAATGCAAAAGTAAGTGATTATTGATTGTGGATTACTTTAAAACTTGCTCAATTATCATTAATTAGTAAAATAGACAAGAAAACAGATATTTAAATACATTCTTTACTGAGTTTGGATAAAATTATAAAAATTATAAACAATATTCTGTTTATTCTTTAAGTAAAACAGTTTCCAAATTTCAGATTTCAAAAAAATCTTATCCGTATTTCTGAGCTAATAAAATTAATTATTACCCTTTTTCTATTTTTTTAAACATTATTTAATTCACAATACTTTGGATTTGTAGTTTGAGTTTTTACAAATCCTTGTGAGGGTTGATTTCAATCTCGTATTGTAGATTAATTAATAATTTTGATCTTAATGCAATTTATCGAATGGCAATTTTATTATTTTATAACAAATTAACTCTTATCTTCAGCGGAGTTAAGTAGTAGTTCATCAGAAGGCAAGAGTAGTTCCTTGGAGGGGCACAACACCATGCTGTCGGAAGACTACGCGGAGATAGCGGACGACGACCCTGACTACTCCACACCGGCCGGTACTAATCATGACCTAGTAGTTTTTTACACAATGTATAAAGAAGAGATAAAAAGATATTGCGAATTATTTCCCTCTACATTATTTCTTCTTCTTTTATATTGTATGTTTGATATATAGTTATAGATGATGTTTTGACAACTGTAGATCAGTTAATACCACAACAGTCGTCGACGGTTCTTATTTTGCTATAAATGTAATGAGAGTGTCAGTATTGAATAAAGATTATTATTAAATAATGTACATCTTTTTGTAATTTATAGTTCGGGATTATGAATTAGTTCGCAATCAAATCGAGTTGACCGGCATCATCGGGGAGGGACAGTTCGGGGACGTCCACAAAGGTACGTGAGAAATTAAATTATTTATCTAATTACCGTACTGAATCTGCTCTCTTAATGAACAACTCCAACCCCCAGGCACGTGTTCCCTCCCCCCCGGCGCGCGCTCCTCGCTGCGCCCCCCCCCCCGCGGCGCGCTGCCCGTGGCCGTCAAGACCTGCAAGATGGACGCAGACCTGGACACCGCGGAGAAGTTCCTCGAGGAGGCCTGTGAGTTGACTTGAATGTCTGATCGTTAAATCGCGAAAGATTTATATAACTTGAGAAAAATATTAACACCATATTCAAGATATAAGCTTACTAGAGGCAACCCCCTCTAGTGACGAATCAACGAATTAGATTTTAGTTAAAAATTACAAACAACCTTCATATTATCACTAAAATCTAACTCCCGATCAAAGCTAACTTTGTTAACGGCCATCGAGTGTCAAATAATTAAATGGTCTTTGTAGTTGTAACATCAATATGTAAGTTTATTTTTACCGCTAACCGCTACCGATGAAATAAAAAAAAAAATTATATTCAAATATTTAAATTAAAAAATACATAATTGTATACTTCAGACATAATGCAGCAGTTCTCTCACCCCCACATCATCGGTCTGGTGGGGGTGTGTTCAACCCCCCCTATTTGGATAGTCATGGAGCTCGCCACGCTAGGAGAAATGAGAGCGTACTTACAACAAAATGCACATAGGTGAGAAAAATTAAGACCATGCTGCATTTATTTTATTTTTGGATTATTTTTATAATTTTTGAACTAGGTGAAGTTTTAATGTATACACCCGATGATCTGATCTACTAGAGATATCTCTGACTTTTGATTTCTTTATAATATATATAAAATATTTATTTAATAATTTTACAAATTTCCATATTTTACTATTACATTTTAATGTATGGCTTCAGTATTTAAATATATTATGTTTTATGTACTTACAGGTTAGAGACCTGTACATTAGTACTGTTCATATATCAGCTGTCGACTGCGCTCAGTTACCTCGAGAGTAAGAAGTTTGTACACAGAGACATCGCCGCGAGAAATGTACTAGTATCAACTCACACCTGCGTTAAGGTAACATATTGAAAGTAGTAATTATTGAGCGAAGCGAACGGAGCGCTAAAAATTCTGTGGCGTTGAGGAATAATGATAGTATAAAAAATAAACATAGGCACCATATTTTGGCAACTCTCGCGTAAGGACTAAATGTTTCTCGATGACCGCATCTACATCAGTGTTCTTCTACTGCTCGCTCGCTGAGGGTCTGGTTGATCCCCTAGTTATAAAATGTCTGTCATGTCTTAAATTAATATGTATATAAGTATATCTCAAGATGATACTTGTTCAACATTATTACTAACTACTATAAAACAAACTATATTTTGTTATATCTAGTTAGCGGACTTCGGTCTCTCTAAGATGGTGGAGGACAAGTCCTACTACAAGGCGTCTCGGGGCAAGCTGCCCATTAAATGGATGGCGCCTGAATCTATAAATTTTAGACGGTTCACCTCTGCTTCGGATGTGTGGATGTTTGGTAAGACTGATGCTGCAGCTGCAATAGGTGTCACTTAGCATTAATTTACGTTTAGAAACGCTAAGGCGTGCCTTAAATTTACCGAATCACATATTGACCCTTTCAAAATTTTCGTGACATATTTTGTCACATAAATAATTAATTTGTCGTAAAAAAACAACAGAACAGTTATTCATAAGCTGTCACAGTTGTCACAAATTAAAAAAAAATAGTTTTAATATTTACAATAAACTTTAAAAAAAAACTTCTTTTACAAATTGTGTAATTTAAAAAAAAAATCCGGAAAAATGAAAACAAATTTATCTAATAGAGCTATTCTGTTAACTACTTTAAAATTGTTTGGTAAATGATTTATTAAATGTTTGCAGGTGTGTGTATGTGGGAGATTTTAATGCTGGGGATAAAACCCTTCAGCGGCGTGAAGAACAACGACGTGATCGGCAAACTAGAGAACGGAGAGAGACTCGCCCTTCCCCCGCGCTGTCCGCCCAGACTCTACTCGCTCATGTCCCACTGCTGGGCTTACGAGCCCTCGCAGCGGCCGAGCGCCCACCAAATGAAGGAGACGCTGTTGTGAGTACATGTAGTCGTATATGTGATTCGACGTATAGATGATACTCGATGACGTTTCTAGAGACGAATGTCCACGTAACCTCGCAACAAATAAACATAAATTTCACAGCGAAATCCTTCAAGAGGAACGCAACACGGCCTGGGACACGATGCAGAGAGAGAACAGGCGCGTGGTGGCCGCCTCCGGGGGCGACGACCCGCCCCCGCCCAAGCCGTCACGACACCCCCACCCTCACGCACCAGGTACCGCCCACGAGACACTCGCGAGTATCGGCCGTGCGGGATCGTGTCTAACCGTGTGCGTGTGTGTGTGCAGCGGCGGAGGCGGGCGGGCCGCAAACGTACATCGTGGCGCAGAGCCCGGCCGTGCTGGCGCAGCTGCTGCGGGACAACCCGGCGCGCGCCGACCCGCACGCCTACACCACGCCCGCCTCGGTATTCAACACGCTCGCCGTCTTCACGCCCGACCCCGCCCCCTCGCCCCGCCCCGACCCCTCACCCGCCCCCGCCCTCCTCACGCGCCCCATCCCCGCCACGCAGCTGCACCGCCTCGACCCGCCCGCGCCCGAGGACACGCTGGCCGGCCACGTAGCGGCGCGCGACAGCGTCGATAACCTATCCGCCCCCGCCCCGCCCCCCGCCACCGCCGACTCGTACCCCAGCAGGGTCCGCTCGCTCGAGCGCGCCCCCCGGGGACCCGTCGAGCGCGGCCCCGCGCGCGTGGGCTCCCTCGAGCGGCCCGAGCGTGGCCCCGCGCGTGTGGGCTCCCTCGAGCGGCCCGAGCGCGGCGGCTCGTCGCGCTCGGCCGCCGTCGCGCGCCAGCACTCGGTGCCGGCGTCGCCGCCGCGCGCGCGCCGCGAGCGGGACGTGGGGCAGTTCTCTATCCACGGCGCTATCAACGCGCAGCTGGCCGCCAGCGTCGTCAACAAGATGCGCCAGCAGCCGGAGCCCCCGCTGGTCGAGGAGATATACGACTTCGGGGGCGATAACGTAAAGAGTTGCGTCGCGATCGCTCAGAGGGCGGGCGGGAGACGCTACCGCGCCGGGGCCCCCCGGGCGGGTGCCCCCGCTCCGGTCGGGGGCCCCCTCGCTCCGGACGCGTGTCCCCCCGCCTCGGACCAGGTGACCGCGAGCATGAATTGGCATTGCGTATCCAAATTTTGTTTTTCTTTGCAACTGGTTCTGTAGTTACGTTTTTTTTTTTGCGCATGACTGATCGGTTTGGTTATTTTGTATATTATCTACGTTCGGGCGTCGATTGTACGAAACGACAGATCTGTTAAGATCGGTGATTATGATGGACTCTGGAATTATTTCTAATTTGATGAATATTCGCAGATACGTATAATGTACATAGACTCCCTGCTCCCGATCCTTCCTCGTCTCCTTCCCAAGTATATATAAGCCTGTTTTTTTTTTCTTTTTCCAGAATATTTATGTTCGTTGGGTTGTCCAGTAGACGTGGTTTTCTTTTATAATTTTTTATATTATTTTTCTCGACCCTGAAATCACATCTGAAACTTGTTTGATTTGATTATTGCACTGCTCTGCCATGTTCAAAAATGTTTTTTTATTTTAAACATGGCTTCAATACTAAATAAATTATAAAATGCTTGTTTTAAGTAGAATCTATTGTTGCTTTTTCAGTATACTTGTATTTGTAAAATGAATATCAACAAAAATCGGTAAGAGAGTTATAAAATACTATTTTGGCCTTTCAAATGTGATTTCTCATTAATACTTCATGGAACTAATATTGTGGTTGGTAACAAAGAAACGGTGATCGGATACTAAAAGAAGATTACTAACTGCAACATTAGTTCATGTATATAGCATAATGATTCTTTTGTTTATGTGAATAGAGTCCAGAGTTCGACACGGAGCAAGCGGTGGAGAGGCGCCTGCTGGCCGAGCTCGCGCGACAACAGCACCAGAGCGAGGAGGACCGAAGATGGCTGCAGATGCAGGAGAACAACCTGGTGAGATAGCTCGTTCTGATGGAAGATGAGCGTTTAGTTGTTTAGAATGTTTAGAATTAATTTTAGAAACCAAAAAGAAAACAGCTTTATTAGCAAGTATTATAGATTTTTTTTAAAAAGTATTATACATTTTTATATTATTACTATCGATCGTAATTTTAAAGATATTTTATCTTATTAGATCGTTATTTTGAAAGATTTGCATTAGGTTTTTAGTTACAAGGAGTAGTGTTGATATACTAAATTTCAAGTATTTAAAAAAAAATGTAATTGTAATGTCTGTAAATAGAAGCGTCTCTCCCACGTACAAGTGGCGCCGGATGTAGAGGCAGATAAACCGGAACCGCACGCAGACAATAAACAAACTAGTCAGACACCTACAGGTAATGGATGTGTTACTATTTAAACAAGTTTTATACACTTATTGTAGTCTTAGCGCTTTTCATTGCTTCTCCTTTATGTAACATCATTTTGACACATTTAATATTAGCATAATTAGAGATTACTACTAGATTAACATTGTAAGAATTTAATATTATAGTATCAAAGAATATATAAAATTAATTGCTACTTTTGATCCAAACAAATTTGTATTAAACGTATGTATTTTTTTATATGTATATTAAATATATCAGTGTTTCATCGAGTTCTTATCGGTACTACTAATTTTGAATTACATTCCAGCGTCCAACTCGTCGGAAACGAGTCCGGCGAGCACCGTGAAGCCCACGGAGCGAACGTCCAGCGACGACAAGGTGGGGCCGACGACATTTTAAAAACTTGTAGCGCGGACCGGACCCAATTTTGACTCGCTGCGCTCGGAAAGTCTCAGGATATGTTAGCATATTGAGCGAAACGAGTCGCAAACGGCACCGAAGTTGCAATCGCATATCATTGTAGAGCTAAATTTTCGATAAAAAAATCCTATTTTAGTCGTTTCGTGAATATTCCTCGAGGAAATTGCACATTATAAAAAATATATTTTTTTAAAACCACCAGACTGAAGTCTGTCGGTGCTCGAAGTTTGTAAGTTTTCTGATATACCGCCCGACGCTGCACGAGGGCTGCAGAAAGTGTCCCACGGCCGTGCTCGCCAGGAGTGTCTAACGCACGGGTGTCGCCGCAGGGTCCGTGCGCCGAGCCGGTGTACTGCGCGACGACGGCGGTCGTGCGCGGCGTCATGGCGCTGGCCTGCGCGCCGCCGGCGCCGCGCGCGCTGCTCGGCGCCGTGCGCGCCGTGGGCGCCGCGCTCAGGGACCTCTGCGCCACCGTCGACTGCCTCGTGGCGCTCTACCCCACACACGCGCAGCGGTCAGCCACGCACACACACGCGCACACCACTATCGTATCACAATCATTCTAATTGGCGCCGCGCGCGCTGCTCGGCGCCGTGCGCGCCGTGGGCGCCGCGCTCAGGGACCTCTGCGCCACCGTCGACTGCCTCGTGGCGCTCTACCCCACACACGCGCAGCGGTCAGCCACGCACACACACGCGCACACCACTATCGTATCACAATCATTCTAATTGGCGCCGCGCGCGCTGCTCGGCGCCGTGCGCGCCGTGGGCGCCGCGCTCAGGGACCTCTGCGCCACCGTCGACTGCCTCGTGGCGCTCTACCCCACACACGCGCAGCGGTCAGCCACGCACACACACGCGCACACCACTATCGTATCACAATCATTCTAATTGGCGCCGCGCGCGCTGCTCGGCGCCGTGCGCGCCGTGGGCGCCGCGCTCAGGGACCTCTGCGCCACCGTCGACTGCCTCGTGGCGCTCTACCCCACACACGCGCAGCGGTCAGCCACGCACACACACGCGCACACCACTATCGTATCACAATCATTCTAATTGGCGCCGCGCGCGCTGCTCGGCGCCGTGCGCGCCGTGGGCGCCGCGCTCAGGGACCTCTGCGCCACCGTCGACTGCCTCGTGGCGCTCTACCCCACACACGCGCAGCGGTCAGCCACGCACACACACGCGCACACCACTATCGTATCACAATCATTCTAATTGGCGCCGCGCGCGCTGCTCGGCGCCGTGCGCGCCGTGGGCGCCGCGCTCAGGGACCTCTGCGCCACCGTCGACTGCCTCGTGGCGCTCTACCCCACACACGCGCAGCGGTCAGCCACGCACACACACGCGCACACCACTATCGTATCACAATCATTCTAATTGGCGCCGCGCGCGCTGCTCGGCGCCGTGCGCGCCGTGGGCGCCGCGCTCAGGGACCTCTGCGCCACCGTCGACTGCCTCGTGGCGCTCTACCCCACACACGCGCAGCGGTCAGCCACGCACACACACGCGCACACCACTATCGTATCACAATCATTCTAATTGGCGCCGCGCGCGCTGCTCGGCGCCGTGCGCGCCGTGGGCGCCGCGCTCAGGGACCTCTGCGCCACCGTCGACTGCCTCGTGGCGCTCTACCCCACACACGCGCAGCGGTCAGCCACGCACACACACGCGCACACCACTATCGTATCACAATCATTCTAATTGGCGCCGCGCGCGCTGCTCGGCGCCGTGCGCGCCGTGGGCGCCGCGCTCAGGGACCTCTGCGCCACCGTCGACTGCCTCGTGGCGCTCTACCCCACACACGCGCAGCGGTCAGCCACGCACACACACGCGCACACCACTATCGTATCACAATCATTCTAATTGGCGCCGCGCGCGCTGCTCGGCGCCGTGCGCGCCGTGGGCGCCGCGCTCAGGGACCTCTGCGCCACCGTCGACTGCCTCGTGGCGCTCTACCCCACACACGCGCAGCGGTCAGCCACGCACACACACGCGCACACCACTATCGTATCACAATCATTCTAATTGGCGCCGCGCGCGCTGCTCGGCGCCGTGCGCGCCGTGGGCGCCGCGCTCAGGGACCTCTGCGCCACCGTCGACTGCCTCGTGGCGCTCTACCCCACACACGCGCAGCGGTCAGCCACGCACACACACGCGCACACCACTATCGTATCACAATCATTCTAATTGGCGCCGCGCGCGCTGCTCGGCGCCGTGCGCGCCGTGGGCGCCGCGCTCAGGGACCTCTGCGCCACCGTCGACTGCCTCGTGGCGCTCTACCCCACACACGCGCAGCGGTCAGCCACGCACACACACGCGCACACCACTATCGTATCACAATCATTCTAATTGGCGCCGCGCGCGCTGCTCGGCGCCGTGCGCGCCGTGGGCGCCGCGCTCAGGGACCTCTGCGCCACCGTCGACTGCCTCGTGGCGCTCTACCCCACACACGCGCAGCGGTCAGCCACGCACACACACGCGCACACCACTATCGTATCACAATCATTCTAATTGGCGCCGCGCGCGCTGCTCGGCGCCGTGCGCGCCGTGGGCGCCGCGCTCAGGGACCTCTGCGCCACCGTCGACTGCCTCGTGGCGCTCTACCCCACACACGCGCAGCGGTCAGCCACGCACACACACGCGCACACCACTATCGTATCACAATCATTCTAATTGGCGCCGCGCGCGCTGCTCGGCGCCGTGCGCGCCGTGGGCGCCGCGCTCAGGGACCTCTGCGCCACCGTCGACTGCCTCGTGGCGCTCTACCCCACACACGCGCAGCGGTCAGCCACGCACACACACGCGCACACCACTATCGTATCACAATCATTCTAATTGGCGCCGCGCGCGCTGCTCGGCGCCGTGCGCGCCGTGGGCGCCGCGCTCAGGGACCTCTGCGCCACCGTCGACTGCCTCGTGGCGCTCTACCCCACACACGCGCAGCGGTCAGCCACGCACACACACGCGCACACCACTATCGTATCACAATCATTCTAATTGGCGCCGCGCGCGCTGCTCGGCGCCGTGCGCGCCGTGGGCGCCGCGCTCAGGGACCTCTGCGCCACCGTCGACTGCCTCGTGGCGCTCTACCCCACACACGCGCAGCGGTCAGCCACGCACACACACGCGCACACCACTATCGTATCACAATCATTCTAATTGGCGCCGCGCGCGCTGCTCGGCGCCGTGCGCGCCGTGGGCGCCGCGCTCAGGGACCTCTGCGCCACCGTCGACTGCCTCGTGGCGCTCTACCCCACACACGCGCAGCGGTCAGCCACGCACACACACGCGCACACCACTATCGTATCACAATCATTCTAATTGGCGCCGCGCGCGCTGCTCGGCGCCGTGCGCGCCGTGGGCGCCGCGCTCAGGGACCTCTGCGCCACCGTCGACTGCCTCGTGGCGCTCTACCCCACACACGCGCAGCGGTCAGCCACGCACACACACGCGCACACCACTATCGTATCACAATCATTCTAATTGGCGCCGCGCGCGCTGCTCGGCGCCGTGCGCGCCGTGGGCGCCGCGCTCAGGGACCTCTGCGCCACCGTCGACTGCCTCGTGGCGCTCTACCCCACACACGCGCAGCGGTCAGCCACGCACACACACGCGCACACCACTATCGTATCACAATCATTCTAATTGGCGCCGCGCGCGCTGCTCGGCGCCGTGCGCGCCGTGGGCGCCGCGCTCAGGGACCTCTGCGCCACCGTCGACTGCCTCGTGGCGCTCTACCCCACACACGCGCAGCGGTCAGCCACGCACACACACGCGCACACCACTATCGTATCACAATCATTCTAATTGGCGCCGCGCGCGCTGCTCGGCGCCGTGCGCGCCGTGGGCGCCGCGCTCAGGGACCTCTGCGCCACCGTCGACTGCCTCGTGGCGCTCTACCCCACACACGCGCAGCGGTCAGCCACGCACACACACGCGCACACCACTATCGTATCACAATCATTCTAATTGGCGCCGCGCGCGCTGCTCGGCGCCGTGCGCGCCGTGGGCGCCGCGCTCAGGGACCTCTGCGCCACCGTCGACTGCCTCGTGGCGCTCTACCCCACACACGCGCAGCGGTCAGCCACGCACACACACGCGCACACCACTATCGTATCACAATCATTCTAATTGGCGCCGCGCGCGCTGCTCGGCGCCGTGCGCGCCGTGGGCGCCGCGCTCAGGGACCTCTGCGCCACCGTCGACTGCCTCGTGGCGCTCTACCCCACACACGCGCAGCGGTCAGCCACGCACACACACGCGCACACCACTATCGTATCACAATCATTCTAATTGGCGCCGCGCGCGCTGCTCGGCGCCGTGCGCGCCGTGGGCGCCGCGCTCAGGGACCTCTGCGCCACCGTCGACTGCCTCGTGGCGCTCTACCCCACACACGCGCAGCGGTCAGCCACGCACACACACGCGCACACCACTATCGTATCACAATCATTCTAATTGGCGCCGCGCGCGCTGCTCGGCGCCGTGCGCGCCGTGGGCGCCGCGCTCAGGGACCTCTGCGCCACCGTCGACTGCCTCGTGGCGCTCTACCCCACACACGCGCAGCGGTCAGCCACGCACACACACGCGCACACCACTATCGTATCACAATCATTCTAATTGGCGCCGCGCGCGCTGCTCGGCGCCGTGCGCGCCGTGGGCGCCGCGCTCAGGGACCTCTGCGCCACCGTCGACTGCCTCGTGGCGCTCTACCCCACACACGCGCAGCGGTCAGCCACGCACACACACGCGCACACCACTATCGTATCACAATCATTCTAATTGGCGCCGCGCGCGCTGCTCGGCGCCGTGCGCGCCGTGGGCGCCGCGCTCAGGGACCTCTGCGCCACCGTCGACTGCCTCGTGGCGCTCTACCCCACACACGCGCAGCGGTCAGCCACGCACACACACGCGCACACCACTATCGTATCACAATCATTCTAATTGGCGCCGCGCGCGCTGCTCGGCGCCGTGCGCGCCGTGGGCGCCGCGCTCAGGGACCTCTGCGCCACCGTCGACTGCCTCGTGGCGCTCTACCCCACACACGCGCAGCGGTCAGCCACGCACACACACGCGCACACCACTATCGTATCACAATCATTCTAATTGGCGCCGCGCGCGCTGCTCGGCGCCGTGCGCGCCGTGGGCGCCGCGCTCAGGGACCTCTGCGCCACCGTCGACTGCCTCGTGGCGCTCTACCCCACACACGCGCAGCGGTCAGCCACGCACACACACGCGCACACCACTATCGTATCACAATCATTCTAATTGGCGCCGCGCGCGCTGCTCGGCGCCGTGCGCGCCGTGGGCGCCGCGCTCAGGGACCTCTGCGCCACCGTCGACTGCCTCGTGGCGCTCTACCCCACACACGCGCAGCGGTCAGCCACGCACACACACGCGCACACCACTATCGTATCACAATCATTCTAATTGGCGCCGCGCGCGCTGCTCGGCGCCGTGCGCGCCGTGGGCGCCGCGCTCAGGGACCTCTGCGCCACCGTCGACTGCCTCGTGGCGCTCTACCCCACACACGCGCAGCGGTCAGCCACGCACACACACGCGCACACCACTATCGTATCACAATCATTCTAATTGGCGCCGCGCGCGCTGCTCGGCGCCGTGCGCGCCGTGGGCGCCGCGCTCAGGGACCTCTGCGCCACCGTCGACTGCCTCGTGGCGCTCTACCCCACACACGCGCAGCGGTCAGCCACGCACACACACGCGCACACCACTATCGTATCACAATCATTCTAATTGGCGCCGCGCGCGCTGCTCGGCGCCGTGCGCGCCGTGGGCGCCGCGCTCAGGGACCTCTGCGCCACCGTCGACTGCCTCGTGGCGCTCTACCCCACACACGCGCAGCGGTCAGCCACGCACACACACGCGCACACCACTATCGTATCACAATCATTCTAATTGGCGCCGCGCGCGCTGCTCGGCGCCGTGCGCGCCGTGGGCGCCGCGCTCAGGGACCTCTGCGCCACCGTCGACTGCCTCGTGGCGCTCTACCCCACACACGCGCAGCGGTCAGCCACGCACACACACGCGCACACCACTATCGTATCACAATCATTCTAATTGGCGCCGCGCGCGCTGCTCGGCGCCGTGCGCGCCGTGGGCGCCGCGCTCAGGGACCTCTGCGCCACCGTCGACTGCCTCGTGGCGCTCTACCCCACACACGCGCAGCGGTCAGCCACGCACACACACGCGCACACCACTATCGTATCACAATCATTCTAATTGGCGCCGCGCGCGCTGCTCGGCGCCGTGCGCGCCGTGGGCGCCGCGCTCAGGGACCTCTGCGCCACCGTCGACTGCCTCGTGGCGCTCTACCCCACACACGCGCAGCGGTCAGCCACGCACACACACGCGCACACCACTATCGTATCACAATCATTCTAATTGGCGCCGCGCGCGCTGCTCGGCGCCGTGCGCGCCGTGGGCGCCGCGCTCAGGGACCTCTGCGCCACCGTCGACTGCCTCGTGGCGCTCTACCCCACACACGCGCAGCGGTCAGCCACGCACACACACGCGCACACCACTATCGTATCACAATCATTCTAATTGGCGCCGCGCGCGCTGCTCGGCGCCGTGCGCGCCGTGGGCGCCGCGCTCAGGGACCTCTGCGCCACCGTCGACTGCCTCGTGGCGCTCTACCCCACACACGCGCAGCGGTCAGCCACGCACACACACGCGCACACCACTATCGTATCACAATCATTCTAATTGGCGCCGCGCGCGCTGCTCGGCGCCGTGCGCGCCGTGGGCGCCGCGCTCAGGGACCTCTGCGCCACCGTCGACTGCCTCGTGGCGCTCTACCCCACACACGCGCAGCGGTCAGCCACGCACACACACGCGCACACCACTATCGTATCACAATCATTCTAATTGGCGCCGCGCGCGCTGCTCGGCGCCGTGCGCGCCGTGGGCGCCGCGCTCAGGGACCTCTGCGCCACCGTCGACTGCCTCGTGGCGCTCTACCCCACACACGCGCAGCGGTCAGCCACGCACACACACGCGCACACCACTATCGTATCACAATCATTCTAATTGGCGCCGCGCGCGCTGCTCGGCGCCGTGCGCGCCGTGGGCGCCGCGCTCAGGGACCTCTGCGCCACCGTCGACTGCCTCGTGGCGCTCTACCCCACACACGCGCAGCGGTCAGCCACGCACACACACGCGCACACCACTATCGTATCACAATCATTCTAATTGGCGCCGCGCGCGCTGCTCGGCGCCGTGCGCGCCGTGGGCGCCGCGCTCAGGGACCTCTGCGCCACCGTCGACTGCCTCGTGGCGCTCTACCCCACACACGCGCAGCGGTCAGCCACGCACACACACGCGCACACCACTATCGTATCACAATCATTCTAATTGGCGCCGCGCGCGCTGCTCGGCGCCGTGCGCGCCGTGGGCGCCGCGCTCAGGGACCTCTGCGCCACCGTCGACTGCCTCGTGGCGCTCTACCCCACACACGCGCAGCGGTCAGCCACGCACACACACGCGCACACCACTATCGTATCACAATCATTCTAATTGGCGCCGCGCGCGCTGCTCGGCGCCGTGCGCGCCGTGGGCGCCGCGCTCAGGGACCTCTGCGCCACCGTCGACTGCCTCGTGGCGCTCTACCCCACACACGCGCAGCGGTCAGCCACGCACACACACGCGCACACCACTATCGTATCACAATCATTCTAATTGGCGCCGCGCGCGCTGCTCGGCGCCGTGCGCGCCGTGGGCGCCGCGCTCAGGGACCTCTGCGCCACCGTCGACTGCCTCGTGGCGCTCTACCCCACACACGCGCAGCGGTCAGCCACGCACACACACGCGCACACCACTATCGTATCACAATCATTCTAATTGGCGCCGCGCGCGCTGCTCGGCGCCGTGCGCGCCGTGGGCGCCGCGCTCAGGGACCTCTGCGCCACCGTCGACTGCCTCGTGGCGCTCTACCCCACACACGCGCAGCGGTCAGCCACGCACACACACGCGCACACCACTATCGTATCACAATCATTCTAATTGGCGCCGCGCGCGCTGCTCGGCGCCGTGCGCGCCGTGGGCGCCGCGCTCAGGGACCTCTGCGCCACCGTCGACTGCCTCGTGGCGCTCTACCCCACACACGCGCAGCGGTCAGCCACGCACACACACGCGCACACCACTATCGTATCACAATCATTCTAATTGGCGCCGCGCGCGCTGCTCGGCGCCGTGCGCGCCGTGGGCGCCGCGCTCAGGGACCTCTGCGCCACCGTCGACTGCCTCGTGGCGCTCTACCCCACACACGCGCAGCGGTCAGCCACGCACACACACGCGCACACCACTATCGTATCACAATCATTACTGATTTTCAGTGGCCGCCGTGCCGAAAGAAAATATACATAACAGTGGGCAACCTTATCTCTAAAGTAATTTTTTCTAGGTGACACACACTAACAAACTATAAGAGCAACGACAGAAAAATACAATATAAAATAAATATACTCTACATACATATTTTTATTAAATATATACACTAATCAAAATTATTATATCTTATGCGCTGTAACATGATGCGGGAGACTGTCAGTAACGTTTCGTTTCTCAAATAACGCTAGACCACTGCTATTTAATAACTATAAAATTAATAAGAAACATTTCCATAAGTTTTTTCACTTAACAGCAGCTACTGACTACTTTCACTTGCTCACTATAATTATCAAGCGAGTTATTTTATGTCTGTAATACTAGTTGTTACACAAGTATTATGTCTGCAGGGAGGTGGAGATGGCCCACCAGGTGCTAAGTAAGGACATGGCGGCGCTAGTGGAGGCCATGCGACTCGCACTTCACTACGCGCGCACCACGCTGCAGCAAGACTACACAAAGTGAGACTACCACCACTAACACCGTCCACTCGAATACAGTTACCACTACCTCCACAATTGCCACCACCCTCACCATGACCGACACCACTACAGCCGCTATCGATTCAACACTCACAAAAACCATCATCTTTAACATCACGATACTATAATTTAATTATCAATTACTCCAATTCAACTAATTGTATTTGCAATGTGAATATATAACTTTTATCATAATATTTCATATCCCATCTATAAGATTGTCAATAAAAACTTTATAATACTATATATATATATCAGGAGCATGCTGGCCGCCGCGCACGTGCTGGCGATGGATGCTAAGAACCTCCTCGACGTGGTAGACTGCATCCGCGAGAGACACCCCCACGTGGACTGGCGCTCCGCCCTCTGTGTCGACATGCCCCCCCCAGAGCCCGGGCCTCCGCCCCACAATCAGAACCTTAGCTCACAGAACCAAGTCTACGCCCCTCAGTGCCAGACCCTCGTTCCTCAGAATCCAGTCCTCAGCACGCAATCATCGATTCAAGAGGAGGAACCGCTCAAGCCGGACTTCAAGGTCAACCAACCTGTCACCACCGTCACGACCCAAATTAACCTCTCCGACCATACACCTAAAGAACATAACAGCTTGCCCGTCACCTCCAACAGAGTGTCTACTTTGATCCACAATTTTAACGTGTACGGCAATATCAAGGAACCACAACACATTTATGGCAACGAGGGAGTCTCCTTCCAACATTCCCAGTCGTGTGACGATTCTAAAATAGATTTGGCGCCCCTGGAGTCCGTGAAGAGTAGGGTTCAAGCGATATCTAAAGTTGACTCTCCGCCTATATACTCGGTGTCCAAGAAGATGGTTCCTCTGGAGCAGGGCGACCAGGGGTGAGCTGCCGAGGGGTTAGTTCGCTTGTAGTGCTGGTTTCTTTGAGGTGTTCGAGGCTTGGCAGGCTATGACCTTAGAATAGTACTTACAGAAATACATGCATTTATTTTACTGGAGTTAGCGATGTCGCTTCTGTTCCTTTCTGTACTCAAACTAGCTTCAAAAAGACAATCACTCGATTGCTCAATTTTCTTAGCGATTTATCTCGATGAGTTTTTTGGGAAAAATTTACAATGGTTCCGGACATTTTACATTGGTGTATGCATTCTCGTCGCTTGTCCAAATTAATAATATCTTAAAATAAAAAAATATATAAACATTGTTTTAATTGAAATTATATTAATTACAAAATGTTTAAATTAATCATGCTCTATTAAACTCATTAAAATTATTTATATTATTATAACTGTGGCGCATTAAGTAAAGAGATAATTACAAAATTAAATGAATGAATTATTGACACTGTAACTTAAATATTTTAAAAAATAATATAACATATATTTCGCCACTTAAACTGTGTTCAACAAGAGAATCCAGAAACATACTGTCTTTTAACTATAATGCGCCCAGTCGGTATTATATTAATTAAATATAAATTTCAACATATCGGCATTGTTTCGCTTCAAAATAATATAATAGGTGTTGCTTCATGTGAAATTGTTGTTCTACATATCTATATTCACATCTTTTTGTTTATAAAATATATTAGATTTCATCAAAACCAGACTAATGAAACCAATTGATAATATTTCATTTGTGATACTATTGCCAATAGACGACCTAAATCGTGTACTTTGAGATTTTACAAGTATAGAGTAACGCATTCCACGGATGTTTCACTAATATAAGTGTAATTATTTTCGTATAAATTTTATATTTTGGCATATTATGTAAATGTTTGTATGTAATTAGATGTGCGGCTGAATCTCGTTATTAAAACACTCTGAAATATAGTCATACTATGCTTTGAAAACAGTTCAATGTTTTTGTTTATATTTAAAAGAACGGTTTAATATAGCGAGAATCAGAAACACTGAAATATCCACAATCGGAATTAAAACTGCCTCAAAACTATAATATAATTATAATTAATATTGTTTGATCTTTGAAGTATTATTTTGTATATTTTAGTTAAGGTGCAGTCAACGGTGTCACAATTATACTTTTAGTTTCACAAACTCGTATACAGTATTTAAATGATATATATTTTTTTTGTAAAAATGTATAAAACTAAAACGATTGTCCATAATTATTATAATTTCTATCCAAAGTTTTATTATAAGCGTAGATCTCACACGAGCGTGTAGCGTTAGTTCTGTTAGTTGTACAATTATATCAGAATTTATTTATTTAATTGTGTTAATGGAGTTTGTAACGTGTTAGCGGATGTCATTCCAAAGTATATATGCAGTCTCGTAGTTCATGTATCGTAGTGAGCTGCCGAGATTATTATACGAATACCCCGACTGGACCGGATTTTGTTTATGCATAAACTAAACGAAGGACAGGTCTACAATTGTGTTTTATTTACTCTCTCTTGCTAACATTCAACACACAGACACTTTAAGTAAGACATAGAAAATATTTCATTCGTTCATCAAGTTGCATTTACAAAACGTCGACGCATTCTGTCCTCAACTATTTTTTTTTTTCATTGTAAGGCTAAATTTTTTAAAACCACCAGACTTATGTCAATCTGCAAAATTTGTAAATTTACGGATATACTATTTTTTGATTGCTGCTTGCACAAGGAAAGCAGAAAAGTCTCATAGAGAGTTTCGCTCAATAAAATATATATAATAGCCGGCTAAGGAAAATAGGTAGATACCATCCTATTCCTTCAGACAAAGATGGTGGAATTGACACCAAATTGAAGGTTTTATGAGTTTTATGTATTAGTTACACGTCTTGATATATGCTCATATAGCACCGAATCCGAATCAATTATTTCAATGATTAAAAAAAAACAAGCACAAATTTATTTATGCAAGTAATTTATTAATAAAGCAATATCTAGAAAACCTTACAGTTTGAAATATTATGAAGAACATAAATATTAACTCTTATACTATTCAGCAATACCTTTCACATGGTATGTTAGATTATTATCATTTGCGTAGATTCAATTTGATTATTTGTTAATTTATCAGGTTTTGTAACAAGTTCGAGGTTCATAGATAATTTTTAATAACATTTATTAATGAAATAAAAATGAGTACATTATTGTAGTAATTTTTATTATTTCTATGTGCCAATATGCGATGACAAGTTTAAAGATGGAGCAAATTGTTTTAATTATATATTTTATGTATATTAACTAAAATTGTATATAATGTGTGCCCAAGTAATACGTCGTTATGAAGACATTAACCAACTTCCGAAGTAACTTACTGTGCACTTTAATATTAATATTATATCTAAATTACTAAAAGAGACATTGACATCAACTTTATAGTCTACAAAGTCATCTAAGTGCAAAGCGATACTGATTCTCTCTTACCTACCATTTAAGTGTAAAGCAAAGACATTAGAAATAATGTCATAACGGTAAATTGTGAGCTCATTACAAATTATAATACAAACAAACAGCTCTGAAGTTAAATTTTCTACAAAATTTAAAAAAATATTTATAAAAATGTTTTTAAACATTTAACAGTCCAAGAAGTTTGCAGCCATGAGCAGTTCCAGTGCAATCTCTGGTGCGATAGGGAACTCTGGTATCTCAGTTGAGGAATTAGTGTAACGTACCTTGTATGTGAAATACATACACACCTTCTGTAGCACGTGAGAGCTAGAGATAGAAAAAGTTTATTAACAAAAATATTTTAATTTTCATTGACTTACTTTCAATATTAAAAAGAATACCTATATTATTAAAATTTTAATGCTTTTAAAAAGGAGTAATCGGTTTGTTTATTCAATTTACAATAATCTTTTAGAAAAATACTGTACGTACAATAAACAAAATAAAATCAGTAACAGACTCACGGTATCTCCCTGAAGTTGACCTCGTTGGCCTCATTTTCTGCAAACTGACCTGGACCACTCAACATAGCCTTAATGGTACCAGAAGTTAGGGCGTGCTCACGCTTGACAATGAACTCATGACCATCTGATGACACCAGCTTTACATACATGGCATCTGGACCTTCACACCCTCCATAAACCTTCTCTTCTTTAACTGGATGTCAAGAATTTTATATTAGTATTAAAACTGTTTAAAATAGGACTAACATTAATTTTTGTGCAATACACATTTTTTTCATTCAATCAAATTTGAATGAGTGAATATCATTCGAGGACATAAATAAAGAAAATAAACAGTTTTATATTCAAATTGGTTTTTCTCATAATTATTTGGCAATTATAAAGTTACTAGGTTTCTTCTTCTCTAGGTTTCTTTTATAGAATAGTAGCTTTGTTAACAATATTGTTCATTTTGATTACTTTAGCATTATACACTTATAGTTTAATATAATATTGGACTCAACACACCACTACCAGATCCTGCAACAGTGCTTGCAGATCTCTGCTCTTCAGCAACACTGGTACCAGATGGAGCCACTGAGGCAGGAGCTGATCCAACAACAGCTTCAGACATCTGTAGTTTCATCCATTTCATTTTATTTGACACATATAAATTAAGGGTTGTGAATCTTTACAAATGTAATGTATTTTTGTAACTTGAATTTTATCATTAGTTAAATATTATAAAACAATTATAAATTATTATTCAATTACACTATCAAACTCATCTGATTATATTCAAAGAAGACTGATAGTAGATTTTAATATAAAAAATATACATTAGCAATGGTTTTTTTATTGAATCTAGTTAGACTTATACCATATATTAATTTAATTTTAAGAGCACTCAAACACACTAGAGATGAAAAATAATATTGTCATCTGGTACATTACTTCACAATTTAGAAACTTGGAATTCAGTGCAAGAATAGGGTAGAGCTGTGGGCATCACTTTAAACAATATAAATATATATTTCTGTCTATATCTTTTTAGGTAGAATATATAAAATAAAATACCTATTTTAGGCTTTAGTAAACAAGTGCTAAAAATATAAAAATAGATATTATTAGAATAAAGTTTTAATTTAAGGCATAAGTTAATTATGTTTAATTTATTCTTACCTTAAATAAATATTACACTAAAACTCCGCAACCTAGAATGCTAAATAGTAATAATGTTTTAATAAATTCTATAAGTAACTACACGATGCAGGTTATTTATATTTGACAACTAACTGACAGAATCGAGTGTTGATTGTGCATATTTCCTTTATATAGGACATCTGTGTAATAAAAACGTATATTATTTGAAAGACAAAAATAATTTATAATATTTATTATAATACTATTTAATAAATTTTATATGCCTTTTTTTTAAAATAGCACGATTTGTCATTTTCTCAGGAAAAAATTCCTTGTTGTAATAATAAATGGCATCACCGTTGAAATGGTTGACGACGATTCGGCGGATTTTTTGACATGGCTCTTGGCTTCATTTCATTATTTTGACATTTTGCTGTCAACCGCTACGTATTTCTTCGAAAAAAGTAAAGTTTTCTTAGTTTTTCTAATTTTCTTAATATTTTTACTCGAATAGAGACGTAGATAATGTAACACATATAGGAAATGAGTGAAAATCGAAAATAAACTCTGGGAATTCCGCGAGAACCATGTGACACGAATACGAAAAAGGGCTTCCAGACCGTCAATGTGACAGAAATGTTTTCTGCCATCACGACGAACCAGCGCTACCTCGAAGCCAAAACTACAAGGACGCGTGATCAACCAACAGGGATATAGGGCAAGCACGTCAAAAATGTGCGCGAGATGGCCAGTCCGCCACCGAACCCTAAAGAAGGTGCGGAGAGCGGCCCCGAGTTCCCGGAGGAGACGGGCGGCCAACGCGCGGCCGCCCCGCAGAAGAAGTTCATAGCGACGCCCGTCTCGCAGCTGCCGTCCAAGTTGGAGTACGTCGCTCGCGGGTCGACAGGTCGCAGCATCAAGCACACCTTTCGCACTGTCAAGTTTGCTCGCAGAGTGCCCACGCTGCCGCCCAAAAAGCCCGAGGGCGGGTCGGGCGGCGCGGGAGAGGCGAGCGCGCAGCCGGCCGGCGGCAGTGGTGCGCCCCCGCCTGAGCGCCGCCCGCGCCGCGACCGCAGCAAGCGACACGTCTGTACCACTTGCGACAAGCGCTTCTCCAGCCCCGGCAAGCTCAGCCAACACGTTCTCTCTCATACTGGTGAGCTACCGTTTTCGTGTGATTTATGTGACAAGCGTTTTAATTCTAAATTCAAACTTGTGCGTCACAGTCTTATACACAGTGAGTCGAGAGCCTTTGCATGTACTGTCTGCGGTAAAACTTTTAATCGTAAAGATCATCTTACAAATCATGTAAGGGTCCACAATCCTGTGAAGAATCTTTATACATGTGAGCTGCCCAATTGTAGAAAATCATACACAGCCTTGTTAAGTTATCGTAGACATGTTGCTTTACATTCTGCGGAGGAGGGCAATTTACAGTGTAAGATCTGCGATGAAGTGTTTAATTCTAGGCAAGAAATTGTAAATCATCTCAAGGTTCATACAGGGAGTCGCACACCTAAAAGTGAGACTGATAAGAAATTCACCTGTGATCATTGTGAGAGAAGGTTTTTTACAGCAAAAGATGTTAGGCGACATCTTGTTGTACATACTGGTAGGAGAGATTTCTTGTGTCCTTACTGTCCACAAAAGTTTGGCCGAAAAGATCATTTAGTACGTCATGTTAAAAATGCACATCCTGAGGAGTCATGGAAATCTGCAGCTGTGGGCACCTCCAAAGATCCACCTCCAGAAGCAACTTCATTTGAAGAAACTTATACAGAGTACAACTTGGAGGATACAGATTTTGATCTCTGGAAAACCATCACCCCTAAAGTGGAGATACCCGAGGGGCGGACAGAGGTACCAGACTCTGATATAATTGTGGAAATGCCTTCAGACTTGGATATCAAAGTTGAACCATTAGATATAAAATTAGAAAATCCTTCATCACCCAGTGAAATCCTCGAATATCCAGTTGTGTACATGGTCCCACCCTCCTATACACAAACGTCGTCCGACTTGCCATATATAGCCCAGCCGATTCGTGATCCAATTGATGTGCATTTACTTAGTTCGGGCAATGTCCAATCAATATTGATGGATCCAGGTGAAGGTCCATCAGGATTATCGAGTCAAATGTTAGGGCTGCTCGAGGAGGGTGAACCTCCCTTTCCTAGTGAAGAAGGACGTGTGCAGCAGCGACTGCCGGCTTTCACGCAGGCCTTCCAGACCGCCCAGAGCCCCAAGCCGCCGCCGCCTCCGCCCCCGCCCCACTAGCACCGCCCGCCTGCATTTAGCTTACGTCACTACCGAGCTACCTCATTAGGTAAGATGAAGTAAGCTGTAAAATATAGTCTGGATTAGTGCAGTAGCGTTGTTCTTGTCATGTTAAACATTTGGATACTGTGGACTCCACATTGTAACTGCCAAATTGCATGTCTCAGGTATACCAAAATGTTTCCGAACTCTACATGAATATGTTATCTAGTCGTGTATGTACTATCGGAATTTTAAATTGTAATTTATAACGTTAATGTATGACGGTTATAGAGTATAAGTGGGACCAACTCTGTAAGCTGTAATTGGATACTAGCGCGTAGTCCTCGATGTATTGGCTCCGATTTCATATTTTTATACATCAGTTATTTTTTTAAAGGTTTTTGACTCTTGGAAGCAGTAGGCTGTATAATATGTTTTAGGGAGGCCTACTGTTTTCGACATGAAGAGAATACAACTAAGAGCATTTACCTTTTTTAAATGTTAACTATTTTAATAAGATGGGTTTTTAATCAAATCTACTTAAGCCGTGCATATAGCTAACAATATATATGGTTAACGAATTTGAGAACAATTTTATCGGATTCACCATTATTGTATTTTACAGTTTTTACAACATACAAAATAATTACCTCAGAAGCACGTGGTGCTTCCTTAGCATTTAAGACAATAAGAATTGGATCTGTCGCAACATACGGAGCTTGAAGTTATAATCATCAATAACTAAATGTGCCAAAATTCCTATAATCTGGATGGAGAAAAATAACGAAAAAAAGCAATAATTCTGTTGCTCAATCGATCAAAAGAAATCAATTTTGATGTTGTTAATTTTAAACGTTAACAACCTAAACTGGTATTTACGAAAAAAAGAGAAACTTAAAGAAATAGTCTCAGCATAATATTTTTTAGGAGTATGAGCCAAATTATGTAATTTGTTGTAAGTTTCACTTTAAGACGAGGTGAGTGTGTCAAGAAGTCTGTAAAATTGTAGTAGGAATTCAAATGACTGCTAGGATTGAAATACAAGGAAGGGTTACAACTTTATTAGGTGCCTTACATTTCTCGAAGTCGGTTCGATAAACTATCCAAAGTAGAAAATTCCAGCAAACTTTAGTATGCATTTATAAGATATTTGTCGAATTACTTTCACCGACAAATTAGATGTATTACAAACAGAATATTTTAAATAACATCGTAAAATACGAATAATCTAAAAGTACATTTTGTGTGTTTTACTGCTCATCATTTTATCTCGGATCATTGCTCTTTTAGAATGTACTCATTTTTAAGATTTTAGCGTTCTTTTAGTGATTATTGTTAAATAATGGGATATCTTTGTTTTTAAAACTGTCGTACGGTTTTAGCTATAACTTGTTTTTGAATAGGGTGGATGTCATTTCAGGACGGGCCCAGTTAATTTAAAAGTTGAACGTGACTTCAATTCTGATATCAATTTTACAAAAAAATACATTTCCAAGTGATTAAGGAATAATCATTATTTTTCCAGCTTATACTAGTTTTTCAATGTATGTTATTTATTGTAAATTTTGAAATAATTTCACACCATGGAATACAGCTGACTATTCTAAGTTTTCAGCCGCTCTTTGTTACTAATCTTTATCCAAATATCAGAACAACTAATCTGCTGATTGTAGTTATACAATCTCGTGGAGACCGGAGATACACAGTAGCTACTAATTCTTACTGTAGAAATAGCGGTTTTACCCTATTCCTATATCAATGAATTTTAGGAAGGTTTATATCCTAGAAGAATGAAGAAATCGATACCAAGTGCTGCCCGATTGATAGACTATTCAGTAGTTTGTAAATATTTTTTCCAATATACTAATATGTACAGAAGAAGGCCCGAAAAAGGGGTCAGGGTAACAATTATTAATTAACATTTATTATTATTTCATCATACCATTTTTGTGTACATTTTATGTATATTAATACTTCTTTTTATCGAGCCCTCTATATCTAAATACAATTAGTTAAATATTATTGAAAACGCTCGATTTTTAAATGAATAAAATAATAATTAGTGTGCCCGGTCCAACACAGGTTCATCCACCCTAGCCTTACAACTTCCAATGATATAAAGAAAACAAGGTTTCAAAATACATTTTTTTAAATATAAATGTTTGGCGTCTAGTAAAAGTGAAATAGTTTGTTATAGGAAAGATCCAATGTCATACACGCTTCATATTATAGAATATGTAAATAATTCTAATCTTTTAGGTTAATAGGACTGTAAAAAATTTAATCTACCTCAATTGCAACTTATTCTTACTTCTAGAAATTTAATTACTTTATTAGGTTAGTGAAGAAGAAAATGTTTTTTTTTCTAATTGAGAATTTTATTGAACAGATTTTAAGTACAAAGGACTATGTTATGTGCTGCAACATCAGACACTTGTCTTATTTTTATAACAAAACTATGTTGACTATCTGATGATTTTTTATCCAATTAATTTAACAATTATTACTAATAAAAGATAGCCAAGCCTGCTATTTTATATATTTGATTGCTGGTGTAATATTTTATTTATATATTTTAAACCATGAAAAATTTTGTGCTAAATAATAATGTTAATTTTCAATTAATCTATGAAAAGATAAAAACCATATTGTTTATATTAATCCTAAATTTTATCACTAAAATTGTTATTTTTCTTATCAGTCTCCACTAGTCATGTATTAGCAGCACATATCTCAAATATACAAAAAAATAAGTGACATTTTTCAGGAATATTTATATTATAAAAACAATAGCAAACAGTACAAATAGTCGTAATGCAGGTCATTGTCCTCATAATATAGTATTCACAAGTACAACGATAATAAATATGCAATATATTCTTGTGTTTTAGATGATAAATGTACCTTTAATTGTTAACATATCAAAGACTTGTAAAACATTTATTTTATGCCGATTGCTTGTTCTTCAATATGAAATATTAGAATATTATCTGGCATTTATTTATTTCAAAAGTCAACAGACGATAAATTGTATTTTATTTTGTAACACAAAGTGTTCATTTTTTCCATTTTTTTAAATATTTTTTTACGCATAATTACGATTGTTACTATTTTTATTTCCGAGTTTTTATTTTTTGAACAGCTAATGAGTGTGACTCGTTGTATTTTTACTTTTTTTAAAAATTAAAATATGTTGTGTAATACCAAATAATTACATAATTTTATTTTGTGTTTACACTTTAAGAGTTCGAATATTTTTTTATTTATGTAACTAGTAAGAGTAAGTTCGGTTAACTGCAACGAAGTACTGCGAGTAATAAGCGCTTCAAAATCTTTAAAGCACAAGTGGGTGATTAAGAATTTTTAAAGTTACTCATTTTCTTAATATTATTACTCGTAGAAGGTGACACTGATCAGTAGGTATATGTTATTATGGTACATAACACGTAGGGGCCTTATAAAAAAATGTAGTTGGAATTATAACAAAATGAAAAAAAAAATTTAGATATCTACGATATTTTAATACAAAGAATCTATTTTGTTACGCTTTTCAAGTAAGGCATTTTATATTAAAATTTTAACTTTATCTAATTCTTAAATCATGTTAAATTTGGTCAGTTTGGACAAAATATTTAGTTTTATATAAAACCTATATAAAAAATACCTAACTGTATGTAAAATTTGGTAGTTGACATTAGTACTAACAAGTTGTATGTATGTAAAGTAAACCGAATGTTCCCTCGCAACGCCTTTCAAATATGAATATTGTACCTGGTTTATAATAACACATTGTATGCTCTTCATTGTAATAAATATTTTGAACATCTATTGTTTTTAATTACCATTTTTTCGAAAATCAGACAAAAGTCTACTTGAACAAACAACTAGGACGACCATATTTAAGTATTTTTATTTTAAATTCTTGAATGTTGAAAACTTATTTCTAATTATAAATATATACCTTTATTAAAGTAAGAATATGTTATTTAGTGTTCCTTCTGAAATCTTTGAGCAACATTTGTCAAATTTGAGGACAATGTTATATGATGTCTTCGTTCATTCAGTTATAAATAAACGAACATGATTCCATTGTTCAAATATATTTTATTGCTGATCAATCCATTAACAAATAACACATAGACTTAGAACCAGGAATAACAAAATAAATACCTTACCCAGGGTATAATGTTGAAATGAAGACATGCACAAAATACAGAGTATAAACATGAATTTATACAGCATAATACAAATTACATCTTTATAAACTTTTACAGATATACGCCATTTGTAAATATACAGACCGACAAGTAATTTGCTGTCACAATATGAACTAAAATTGTACTAACACAGTAACCGGCGAGGCCGCTGATAAACGTCTATAGAAAAATATTTAATTTTAGTAAGATAGGCTGCAGTCCAGTAAATGCATCGTCACCCGTCAGGTCAGGAATGTGCGTCGCGGGCTCCTCGCCGGCCGAGGACCCAGGGGAGAGCTACAAGGAATCATTTCACCGTTCTTCGTTTCGTTTTTCTCACTTTACCCGATTTGGGAGTATTCTTGAGGGATATACTATCTAAATTTGGCAGTTCCGTGTCGGTGAGTCTTTCGCTTCTGTGGTACACCGGGTTGTCGTTCGCGTCGTGGTCGGAACCGTCCAGGCCGTTCTCCATCCGTACGGTGTTGCTGTGTGTCCTGTGCGTCCTGTGCGGCCTGGCCGGGCTCACGTCCATGTCTTCGTCGGAGTCGCAGGAGCCCCGGGGCTCGTGGCGCTCGTACTGGAAGTGTCTGTACGTGATCTCCTCGTCCGACTCCGCCTTCTTGTACCTTCTGTTGATGTTTTGAAGAGATTGATTCTTCTGTAGTCGCAGGTTGATCTCGGACGCGGACTTGGTGCAGTAGTCCTCCCTGTCGGACTCGGAGTAGTTCCTGGAGGGAGGCCTGAAGACTGGCGTCGGCCGCGGTGGGGTTGGAGGGGGGGGCGCGCTCAGACGCACTTCCGGTCCGCCGCCGTAGAT
Organism: Mechanitis mazaeus; assembly: GCA_959347395.1. Lineage (NCBI taxonomy): Eukaryota > Metazoa > Arthropoda > Insecta > Lepidoptera > Nymphalidae > Mechanitis > Mechanitis mazaeus. The sequence goes on from OY365750.1 coordinate 19,559,219, forward strand.
ATCCGTGAAGAACCTCCACAGTTCCTCGCTGAGCTGAGCGTGGTCCGACCCCGGCTTCAGCACGTACGTTGTCGTGCCGTCGCTTTCCTTAAAAATATACGACATCGTTTTAATAAGACATTCAGATATATATACATTCAAATATTATGTTCTTTATGATGCTTGGAAATTGGACTATTATTTTGGAAAACTTCGTCGAGATAAATCTATTTTTTTTCCGAAGAAGTTTCCAAATTTGGTACGAAAATACATATCGGTCGTGTTTCAGCGATCAAATAAATTGCTATATACTCATCTGTCCTGTAATTTAAGAATGGAACGATCTCTTACTCCGGCTCGAGCGAACAAGAAGATAATTTAACTTAAGGTTTTATTTAAATTTTCAACTCGCTCGAAATAGAGCCGTTTAGAGCTCGGGTGTCTGAGGTTCAATGAAACAAAAAACAAATGAATAATTTGTGAAAGCAACGTTGTTCGTCATCGATTTTGAAGTCTAATTGTTATATACAGGTGTTTACGGGCATTTGGTGCAATCGAACATCGATGGACTCGAGTACGTATGTATACGTTTTATACTTATAGATCCACGTCTGAGCGGGCACGATACGCTCACTAAGGCGGGATAAAAATATGACTATGTGGCACCCACGATGCAAATATGAACTTTTTTTTCAGAGGGCTAATATTTGACATTAAATTGAAATATATTTAATTGGGGATAGGTTACGACGCCTCATCCCGCGGTCGAGACCTGCTTGGCGACTATGGCGGTGTTGTCGACGGGCGGCGGCGGGTGCCTCGCCTTGTCTCGCACGAAGGCCTGCCACTGACGGAACCACGCCATGCTGATGGCGTACACCGCCGGGGGACGATCCTGCTCCTGCGAGCGTCGGTCGGAGTCCGGAACGAAGTCGGAAAAGAAAAATAAAACAGTTACGGTTTCGACCTCGGACCTCCGACCTCCTCTCCCATACGAGAGCCGGGGGAGGCGAGACGAACTATATACGTATCCGCGGGTGCGCGTCGGCGCGGGGTCACCGACCTGGAAAAGCGCGTGGAGCTCCGCGAAGGCGGCCAGCTCGGCGTCCCGTCGCGCTCGCAGCCGCCGCAGCACGCGCGCGCAGGTCGCGCACGAGTGGGCGTGGGACACGGCCGGCCCCCCGCCGAACCTGGGGATCACACGCTCACGGTCGAACCGAACACGCACCGAATATAACTCATAAAGGGCGGAGTGAGCGGGCCTCACGCGTGGTGCAGCAGGTCCCACAGCGCCTGCGGCAGCGCGGCGGCGAGCGCGCGCAGGTGCGGCGCGCGCCGGGGCCGCACGGCGCCGTGCGCGCACACGAAGTCGCCGTTGTCGATGGGCCCGGGCTCCGACCAGCTGTTGAACCTGCGGGACGAGACAGAGCCGTCGAACCTGCGGGACGAGACGGCTCACTGCGCGCTCGGAGCCCGCGGGCCGGCGGCTCACTCGCGCGTCGCTCACCTGTTCATCCACTGCCTGGAGATGTAGAACTTGATGTCGTTGGGTTCCGAGCGCGTCGATTCTAATATTTCGGCGGCCCTCTGCCGGAGTATCGTCATTTGAGGATTTACTTTTCTGAAAATCGATTTACGCTATTCGTTTATCGAAATACATCGTATTAGTCGTGATAAAAATCTGTACACGGGCAGACTTCGACCGCGCGACCTCCCTCGGGCCCCCCCGCTCGCGGCACGAGTACGCGAGCACGAGTCGACCGCTCGCTCCCTCTCTCCGTTCCGGTAGCACGTGGGCCTCGCCGGTCGCGAGGTGGTATGACGCAGGAGTCGCATGCGACCCACCTGTAGAACAGCACGTAGGCCTCGCTGGTGGCGAGGTGGTGAGGCGCGAGAGGCGCGACGGCCGCGTCGTCGAAGGCGTACCACCGCTCGCGGTCGCCCCCCGGCCTGGCGGCGCACGTGTAGTGTCCTCCGCCCGCCGTGCCCGCGTGGCAGATCACGGCGCACAGGGAGTAGCGACTCACTTTGGACGAACACTCTGGGGGTCGTTACATTTTATACGTCCGTCGGCCCTCCTCGGAATAGATATTTAAAAAAATAAACCTAAATATTAAAACCTTCGTTTTAATCGAAGATATTTTTTTTATAAGCTATTTCTATAACCAGTATCCTAAATAATAATGACTAACGTGACCATATATATATATATGTCGTTACCTTTATGACAGTAGGGCGCCATATTTAAATCGTTGATAGGAAACGAAACCCTGGCGGCTACTTTGGCGCTGAACATCAATTCGTGCCGAAAACGCTTGAGATGAATGCACAGCACTTCCGGTAACCGGAGTACGCCCGACATCTTTATACCGTTGCGAAGTTTGTTACATCGGGAACAACTGAGGAATAAATTGACACTTTTCTTATTCCCGACCCATATCTGACACAAGTTTTCTATCGACATTCTTCGCATATAGATTAATGTCATATACAGTATCGTAACAAAAAAGTATCGTCAATATCACAATGATTTAAATGTGATATTAGAATTTCTATTGATAATAATAATATTTTCTTCGTTTCATAATTATAGTGATGTTATTTAACATCTCTGAACCCAAATATTTATACAATATATAAAACATAGTGTAGCGGTGCACCTGTACATGTTGTCTCCCTTGAGCTCGTCCGCGCTGAAGAATGCAGCGAGGCAGTCCTGCAGCGACACGGCCGGCCCATACAGCCAAGAGCGTAACCATGACAGCAACCACCACAGCTGGAGAGGGGTGTCACTCATTACATTTTTTTTAATTTTATTAATATACATATCGTAAAGAGTACAAAAGAAGAAATAGGTATCTTATATCTTGAAAAACATCACTGTTTTAAAAGTAGCGGCATATAATAAGCTATCGACTAACCCACGAGTCCTGCTCGTGGTGGGGCGTGTGGTGCAACACGGCGAGGTGCTCCCGCGACGGGATGGGGAGGGAGAGGTCCTGGAACGTCTCTACGCGAGTGGACACCTGAAATGACATCATGTATAATACACTACAACTCAGAGACATGTGTCATATGACCTTAACACACTTCAATATATAATAAAGTCAATTAATATCACTAATTCTTTTACCAACAGTAAAAAAATAATAAAAACATTAATCCGTCAGCACTACTGCTTGCAAACTAATGTAGGATACAGATTGAAACCGTCAGCACTTACCCTATCACAGGTGAGGCACTGCACCGAGGAAAGTAATTTCCCGTCGAACACGTCCGAGATGATACTGCGGTAGCGAGCACCACCACCGCCATCACCTCCACCACCTCCGCACCACGTGGGGGATCTGAGGATATAAGGGTTCACTAATAATATTTATGTTTTAGAAAGAAAGTTTTATAAGAGACTCATGAGCTCCTAACAGTATGAAAATAAAAGAAATTTGATAACATTGATAGACATAGAATATTCCAGAATAAGTTTTAAGTCTTTTTTTGTATTTTCCTCTCTCGTGATTAGAATTGCGAGGAAGATGTTATTTTGTTAACATTTAAAAGTTTTCTTCTCCATTGCTTCATGGTGTAGTATTTGTGTGAACTATGTGTGTGTTGTGTGTGTCCTATATGTGGTACTGTGTAGGTACTGTGAGTGTGAACAGTGTGTGTACTCACGTGTGGTCGGTGTCGTCACTGTTGCCGCTGGAGCACGTCTCGTACCTGTCCTCTGCTTCACTGGATTGCTCCGATTCAGAGCCTACATCTTTGTCGATTGGACCTTGCATCAAACATAGTATTTAATTATTTATTATTATATAACATTATATACATATTGCTTAATATGGTGAAGTACAAATAAAAGCAATAGTCGAATGTAGTATTTTATATATAATCGTCTCTATCGGGACGAGGACTTTTAATATCATGAGTATATTTCAAATGTTAGTCATTTGTCAGTATTTATCACATCTCACCATTAACCTGGTGGGTCAGAACGTTGTATGCGAGGTGTTGTGTTCCCGCGAAGCTGGCTGATCGTCTATGTTTAGAAACGTGCTCTTGTGATTGGACCCTGAAAATATATACAAGATTTATTTATTTCATATTGTCTATTTACATATTTCATACTATTAAAACACTTAGAGAGGACATGAACTTGAGAGTCCCGGGACACTATGCCCTTATTGATATAAGTAAATATTTTTTCTATCGAAATGAACACGAAGACGTTGCCAGTGATGTGCTAGTATTTATATACATATATAAATAATTATATCATTAAACGTAAACACATATAGTAATGTAATAACCTTAGAAAAAGAGCTTGTTAATATAGTAGCCCAAAAATAACAAAAAAAGACACATTTTATTTTCTTATTGTAAATAATAATGTCCTCAATTTACCTAAAATAGCCGTCATTCCTCTCAGGATACACAACAGCGGCTGGAGAGTGTCTGTGACGGGAGAAGTAGGCCGCGTCGCTGGCTGTGGGGTATTAGTGATGTGTACAAGACATACACATTAAAGATAGTATGTTGTTATATGTTGTGTGTAGCAGCAGCAGTGTACAGCTCACCGTACCTCCAGAGGAGGCGGCCCTTCGTCGTATGTGTAGATGGCGCGTGTCCTGATCTCCTTCCGCTTCAGAAACCATCTTGTCGTCTGAAGTACTGTCCCATACCTAGACGGTACGAGAGTTTTATCTCTTAATATTTTTATTTGTATAACAATTCACAGGTGTTTAATTACTATAAGGACAAGCATAAAGAGTTTCGTGTATTTGTATTTATCTAACCGGTTCCTTCAGCTCCTCGTGTAGTTGGTCCATGAAGCAACGCAAAAACTCCTGCGTGTCATGCTGCTGATAACCACGAAACATGGGGTGCACCTGCGGCAAAAGAAAAACATAGTATAGATGACGATTGTGACTATAATATTTATCTCAAGGTGCGATTTGTAAAAGAATGTTTTTTTAAAATTATTAAAATGTAGCTTATAGCCGGTCAGCTTCTAAAGGTAGATATTGAGTTTGTATTAAGATCATCGATTGCAATTCTCATTATTTGGTATAATGAGAAACACTTACATTTCTTATTCCATATAGAATAGCATTAGGTACGACGTAGCCTCTAGTTTTCCTACTCCACATTTCCCTAACTAATTTTTGGTATGCTCTGAAAAAAAGAAATGTTCAATAAAAAAGATGGACTCGAGATTCACATAATATTTTTGTGTTAGCAAAAAGAGCCTAAGGCTGTCGTAATAGAGGCCAGTGTCGCGTACCGACTGAGCCCGGGCTTCTTATCGCCGGCCAGCAGCGCCACGGCGGCGCCACACTGCAGGAAGTACTCCGTGAGCGGCGGCGTGTTGCTGAGCGCCTGCAGCGCGGCGTTCATGTAGCACGTGTTGCCGATGTTCTGCAGACCCACCACGCCTGCAAGCACACGCGAGTTACTACTCAGGTATGAGATTGGAATATATCAAATTGTCATCTCTCGTTGACAACGCATTGTGTATTTTATGTGAACTCGACAAGGTCTATTTCGCTATCTATTTTGAGATGACTTACCCCTCGGTCGTTGCTCGTCCTCGTAATCCATGTCGTCGGGGTCGAGATCGTCGTCCGAGTTGACGCCGATCCAGACCGACCCCAGCCGATTGGACACCGACATTTCCTCTACGGTCGTGGAGTCTGGACTTATCTGTTGGAAATTCCGATTTTAATAAAAACTAAAATTTTAAATATTTTTACAATTAATCTGATTTGTAGAGCAAGTAAAGTGAATAAGATAAATAAATTCAAAGCATTCGGGGCACGGTACCTTCCCCTTCCCCGAGGCGGCTCTGATGTGGACCTCTTTTTTGCACAAATAACACCATATTCGCTCAGTTGAAACATTCATGTGAACACAGTGAGATGGAAAGTTCTGAAACAATACAATGAATATAATTAATACACATTTTACACAAGTTATTAATTAAAAATTAACTACAAGGCAGATAAATTATTAATGAATGTTTCCGATTGTTTAATGGTCTGTTAGACACTCAAATACGACTGTTGACAATACTACCAAACCATTTTTAATATAAGCATTATTATAGAAATTGTAACAATTGGTAAGCCAGAAAAAAATATATTTTTCTATTCACCTTTTGGTGTATAGTGCTGTGGTCATTGTTTACTTCAGAGCACCCAATATGGTGACAGTCAAGTTGCAAACAAATCCAAAGGTTGGGTCCCGGACATCCACAGTCATAACAGGAAAGATTCTAAAAACAAAAAACAATTTAATATAAAATGGTTAAATATAATATGTAGCTTATTAAATAATATATATAATTTATTTTATATATAATCAAAAATAAAACTTTAAAACAATCACAAGTATTATTACTACTTTTATACACAAGTACCTCAGAATGAAATATATTAATGACATTTAGAATTTCACAGACACAAACATACCCAAAAATAATAAATAAAAAAGATATTTCATTATTATAACAGCTAAAATATGTAAACAATGTCTTAAAATTAAACATAAGAGACTGTGCAAATTCTAGTTTCTTACACAATATTTAATAATTACTGTTAACTATTATTTGCTAATATATATTTGTTTTATAACAAGTTAATTATTGTTTATTATAAACTAATATTTACTTATAATTAAAAACAAATATATAAATGTATTTAATAAATAACCAGTATGTGAAGTAAAGGGTTATGCAATAAACTCAAGTTATTCAACAAATAACTCAACTATAAATACTACACACACATAATTTTAATACTACATAAAGATATTAATAACTATATATACATGTCTGTGAAAAATTTGGAATATTTGTACAGCACATTTAAAAAATTGTAGATACAAGAACTTAAGTTATGTCATATTTTATCTTTATAAGCTAGATTGATTAGTATAAACATGTATATACTTATATGATAGCCTAAAGGATTCTACTGACCTGTTAAAATAAAAAGTATACAATATTTTTTTCATCTATAAAAATAATATTATATTGAAAACAAATGACAATATGTACTTACAATGTGTTTAACGATAAGTCTTGTACAAATAGAAGTTATCACAAACATAAAAAAAAACTTGTTTTCTGTTTGTTTACATACAGTAATGGTGGTTAATGAAATGTATATAAATGAGTTTTTTCTATTAAGATTAGCATAAATGTTATATTCTAGGCAACCATTCTGGTAATAATAACTTCCTTGACAGTAGTAAGTTTAAAACTAGCAGTACATTGCATAATAAGAAGACTACTGAGGAATGCTAATTACCAATTATATTGATGTTATGTTTGAGGTTAGGTGTTATAAAAAGTAAGTAATTTACCTCCTTCGACTGCCATAGCTCTTTTCCTAAGAAATCAACAAGTTTGTTCAGATGTTCACACGTCACACCTTTGTCCATTGCGATAAAAAAAGACTTTGTTACTAAGGATATACGTAAATACAAACTCGAATCTATTGAAGCACTGTAGTCCCATAAATAAACATTTCTAAACTATAGATAAAAGATAAATAGATGTAAAAATATAAGAACTATATTGATAAAAAAGATTAGAAGAACACATTTCGGGCAAAAGCTGATAATTTAATTAATTACAGAAATTTCCTACAACACAAAACGTTCCGTGACGAGCGAAAAGTCAGATCAAAATTTTGACATAGATTCACAATAAAGTAGATTTTTTTATAGAGAATTTATATTTTGGTTAACAACAATTATAAAAAAAATTAATATTGTTGTTTTACAGATATAATTATTGATCCTTGATCTCTCTCTATTGATTCTTGATAAGTGCCAAGGAATAAAATATGGATGTAAACATGGCATTGGACTATGTCTTAAAAAATTGTGTTAAGGTTTTGAGAAGAAGAATTCATGTGTATACGTATATTTATTTGTCGGTTTACAAAAAAAAAAAGAAACTGTGGCGAAACCATATGCTTAAAAACACAAAAGTATATATTTTTATATTAACAAGATTTTTATAAACTTAAACGTTTTTTATAAAAATTGTGATTCAAAAAAAAAAGACAAAATAATAAAGCTAATTTCTAAGGTTGCCTTAGATTGCCTTTCCATTAAAAAAATTAAGGTTCAATCTTCAGTCTGAATAACATCGCATTTTGTATTATATCGTATGTCGTAAAATTATCTTACTTTTAGAGGAAAGCTCACTAATTCATATAATATCCTTCTACTCTCTCTTCTACATCTCAAAAAATCTTTTTTATCGAACTTCTCTGCATTGAAGCCAAATCAATGTGAAATAAAACTTCATTGTTATTTCTAAAAAAATAATTCTTGTTTATAATTGTTATTTCTAAATAAAACTTCATTGTTATTTCTAATACACGATTAAACTAAAACTTAGTACCCAAATATTCCATTGAGATATTCTATTTAAAGGAAGGTGAAAAAAAATTCTCAAATTATTTTTTTAATTCTATACATTTTGTTTTCTGTATTAACTTTATTAACCAATAGATCGCTCTGCTCGCCAATATGCGCTACATTCTGACAGCCCTATTAATACGTAAATCTTTTTCTTTTCAGATTATATTTTTATACTTATACTTGTATTATATATACTTTTTTGTTTTGTTCTTGACACATTCCACGATTATGGAAGAACCCTTAAACTTGAATCATTCTGTGTATAAAGGAAAATTTATCATATAATAAACATCTACTCTGATCTTCTATTTAAAAAAAAATGTTCATTCGTTCGTTTGTTCGAGATTATACTTTATGTTCACACAAACAAACGATACTTTGATAGGTTAAAGCTTAAATAATTGATTAAATAAATAATTAAGCTTTAATCAATTATTTATTTTGAATTATGGTATTTTGTTCTGATGTATATCAAGTTATATATTTTAATAAGTTATTTAATGCTTATGTCATTCATTTAAATAATGTGTTTAGATATATTTATATAAATAATTACAACAAGATTTAGTTTTTAAAAAACAAATATGTAGAAGTATACATATGGTAGGTTTAAATAATAATTAAAAATAACTACCCGGCAGCATCTTGCTGCCGGGTAGTCCCACATCACCCCCCGGCCGTCACCTCCATGGGCCGACGGGGTACCCGTAACGGGTTTTTCCAACGAAAAAAAAAAAAAAAAAAAGGTTTAAATAATAATGTAATATATGCATCAGTAAAATTGCTTCAATGTATATACTTAATCTTTATATAAGTGAACAGTATGTTCTTCAAGAGAAATGAATATCTTTAAACTCATGTTTAAGAAAACTTAAAGATATTAAAGATTCGTTAGGAACATATTTTTGCTATTTTAAACTGTCTTTTGTACTTATTTTTATACAGATTTATTTGAATTCTTCTTGTTTAAAATATCAATAACGATACTGCGCACCGATTTCAAAAAGTTTATGGTACTCTATAAACTACTGAATGGTGTGACTGACGACGGTTGACAGTCATATTTCTTGTCAGTGATTACTGACAAGTGACAGCTTTGATCTCATAGTTTTAAGACTTATTATTATCAATTATCAAATAATTATAATACTGAAACATAACAATATGGATTACATATAGAACTCAGTACTAGCTGTGAAAGAATATATATTTGTTTTCGAAATTAAAATTTAAAAGATCAATCAAGTGTTAATTTTATTATAAAAATAATTTAAAAAGCGATAAGTATTCAGCCACCAGTATGACTTCGGCTTCTTCAAGCAGCGCCCGTTCCTTGTTCGCTGAATCAAAACAACGTTTGGCAGAGAGAGTCCAAGTAAATATGAACAACATAGCATCTCTCGCTCGACAAATACAAAGGGGATCGAAATCTAATGAGGTGAAAGTAAAAAACTGAATTTATGTATTATGTATTCAAATGCATGTTTTCAATGTTTTTTTTAAATCACTTTCAGCTTCTCTCGAAGGCAGCTAGAGATATAGCATCAACAGAGCATCTGATGGAGGGTAGTGAAGAGAATCTAAAGAAAATGCAACTGATAGCTGTACACATGGGTTACCAATATGAAAACATTCTTAAATCTGCTCAAATGATAACAGAAGTTGGTGAACAGGTGGCAAACATGCAGAGATGATATGATATAAGAAATAATTAGAGGTCCTTTATGTTATTATTAAAGTATATAAGAGCATTATTACATTTCACATAAATTCAACTATTTAATCAAAGATAGTGAGCTTTTTAAAAAGATATGATACGATACATTTACAACAATAACACTGTTGTAAATGTATCGTTTCTGTAAATTACTGTTTTAGAAAAAATAAATGGTCATATATTATATTAATGTGAATTTCAATAGTAAAACAAAATTGTTGTATTTGTGTGATGATATATCTGATGTCTTGAAATGTATAAAAAAAAAAGAGTGTATTTATGCTGGGTTTTAGTTGAGTACTAGAAATGATAATGGCTTCTCGAACTGAATGATAATTAAGATGATTCTTCTGATCCGTCACTCCTGCCTACAGCTTTAAGTGTGATCATCATCAACTGGAACGTGTGGCTTGTCATTGAACTCTGATTTTGTGTTTATGAATTATTGAAAGAAATCCATAAAATCCAGATACTGGTGTTTCAATTGTTATAAGTTTCCATTTGTATTATAAATAAGCCGCTTACAAATATTACCTTTGAAGTTTCATCAAAATCAGGTATTTAAATAAGACTAAATTTTGCACTGTGACGTATGCAAACAGACATATTTATACTTTATACTTCGTCAGGGTGTCAAATTTTTGATGAATATCTACTTAGTAAAATTGCTCATACTCTGTCTCGCACTTGACGATTTTCTGATGACCACAAATTTTTGTGAGGTTTGAATTCGCGCCTACAATTAATACAGCAAGATACTAAGCTCTTCCAAAATATAAGAAAAAATTTATGCTTTGAAAAACTCAGCGGCTGTCCTCTCAAAGAAAATGTTTGGTTACAACTTGCAACTAAATAAGTAGGTATTGTATGGTGTCGCCATTTTTTTTTTGATAAATTTTACAAATTAATTTTCTCGTCTTCCAGCTGCAATCCAGGCACAATTCAACTACATCCAGACATGCTTATTTTATATGGTAGGGATCTAGGCTCTAAACCCAAAATAACCTGGAGTTTAATTCTCCTGAACTAATTTTACAACTTGCTATTTGGGCAGTATAAGAGGCATATCTAAACCAGGCCAAATCTTTCTACTCGTCTTTTACAAGACAATTGAAGCTTTCGAGTGTTCCTTTATTATCTTTGTCCATACCGTAATCATTTTATTTTCACGTCACACTGATTTCACAGTTCGTCTACATTTACTTGGGTTATCCAGTAGCTGCCAACCCTGCACCTTCATGAGCCTTCAACCTCGTCCACCACAGATCTTGCCAGGACTGATTTCCTTGTAGTGAAAACTAAGTTTAACGAATTTGACGAGTAAACGTGGTGTAATCCTTCTTTCATTTATATCTGTAGGCATACTTAGACTAGATGAAAGTGTTACCTATCTTATCTTTTCAAGGGCTGACGCGACAGAACTAATTTTATTAGATTGTACGAGGGTCCGCTCGTAATTAAGTAATAACAGAGACTACAAAAAACTGTTGAGTCGAAACTAAGTTACGCAATTGCTATTAAATTTTGACAGGGTTGAAAAATATGAAAATTATTATTAAATTATTTCAATAGAGCGCTGTAGTATTTTTAAAAATACGTTAAATTAGACAGATAGATAAGCATTTTCTTTATTACTTGTTAAACAATATAATGAAACATTCAATAGCCCTAAGGTTCGTTCGCCTCCTCGCCTCATGCAACATATCTAAACAGTTAAACTAGGTAAGTAATTTTGTTTTATCGATCGAACCAAGAGAAAACATTACTACACGTGTTAGCCATATGCTTGTAGGTCGCATTTCTAACACTTTGCTATATATTTTGATCAGGCGTTTTTAATACTTGTGCTAATCTTAGTCTGATGTAATTATCTTTTCTCACAAACTGGTCCTGCAAATGACAAAAAATAAATGCCCTATCAGTCCTTTTTAATTTCAAACAACAACAAAAAATCCTCTTTATTGTATTAATGGACTTTTTATTCATTTATATAATTCCTCATTATTTTAAAAACAAGTAAACATTAGAACGAGGTCTTTAAAAATAATATTAAGTATATTTCGTCCAAACTCCACTAAAAAAAAGTAACAGAAGCATCTTTATCTTTATCTTCACAGACTGTGTATTTGAGGTAAGTTTTATTTACTGAAACTACAAAGATATTAAAGAATTTTCTATCGAACACCTGGGATCCTATCCTGAAAAATATTATATCCCACGTCTGTGTACATACTGCCAGAGCCATAGATCACACCCACAGTTAGTGCGTTTTGTGTGCATCCTGAACTCTATGCGCATAAACTCAGGAACCATTGGAGGTAGGTGACAAATAAACTAACTGCCTGACTGACAGACACCATCATCTCGTCTTACCGCGAACACGTTTGCTGCAATGCACTTAAAACGTCGGGTTTAAATTAAAAAATGTAAAAATAAACGCGAGTTATATACTTAAAATAGTTTTATTGAATTGTATGTTTTACTTACATGATATAAAAAAAACTAATGAAGTACCTCGTTACGACGAACGTCGAGAAATCGGTTCTAAATAAGGGACGGATGACTAGAACTATTCTCTTCTAAAATTATTTTATTCGTTTTAGTTTATTCTGAATGTTAAAGAATATGTACGTACAATATTATCTTTTTGCATCTGTAAAACAAACCCAATAAATTCCTCTGTTCCTAGTAAATGTTCAAGACTTTATGTTTCGTCTGTAATACACAATTTTTGGTTACCTTTTCAGGTCACTTGTAGATATCCTTTACATTGATGTCTACACGTTTGTTTAAAGATTCGACGGATTACAAAATTTAAGCGACTGTTTGAAAACTTAAAAATATATTACAAGTATTTAATTGTTTCGACAAAAGTTTGCATTTCGACAAAACCAGTCTTAATGGCGGTATGCGATTAATAATGTATCAGCAGTGACGTATTGTGCACCGCAGACTATGTTTGAAACTGTGATTTAGACAAAGATTCATCAGCTATTTTGAAAAAAATATCACAACTAATTAATGCGACGAATTCGGGAATGTAATTTGACCTTGAACTACTTACTGACAAAAGCATCGTAAAAGTGATATTGCCCTCAACTTAATGACATTTATGACGCCATTATAATTACCGATGAAACATTGCTATATTATTTTTAACTTTCCGTGGTTTGCATAAGGTTAAATTTTATATAATGTTGTGGTTATCAATATTTTGAATTTAAAAATCATTGACATAAGATATTTACAATTTCGGTTATTTTAAAAATAAATTGAAGTAAATCACGCTGTTATTTAAAGAAAGTAGGCCTAATATGTATAATGTATAAGTCATATAAATGACGTCAATTGATTTTCTATTAATATAAATATTTCGTCTGTCACAAGTCTAGTCGAACTCTAATCAAAAAAAAAAAAAAGTTATCAAATGTAAATGTAATTTTAGGAAAAAAAAAAATTATTAATCAGCTGGATAACATTATCTTAAATGGGTCATATATATTTCCTAATTTATAATATCTATGAAATAAGGTACATTATCAAATTTTTGCCAATCATTTTAGACCCAGACTTGATGGTTTAAATAGAAATTAATAAATTTGATGAATTGGGTTATGTTATTTGACTATTATCCTATTACGCAAAACTGTTGCCACCAAGAAAAAATCCCATTAAAAAGTAAACACAGTCTTGGAGTGTATTAGTTGATTTGTTGCATAGTAATTAAGCTATGGAGAGTAAAAGTTATATAAGTTAATTTACGTGCCGTCTATCTGTGTATAATCTATGATTAGAGGAAGACAGAATATAGTTAATTACTAGAAATGTTTCATCGTATGTCCTAAGATAACAAGATTGCATAAAAACATAAATAAAAAATACTTTCGTCCCCAACCTATGAGCGCACGCGTGTGTCGTCCTCAAGTGTTTCTTATATGTTTATATGATCGTATAAAGTTAAAATGTTTATTTTTTTAAGACAAATCGTGCCTACCGTGCCATTGTATCCATTGTCCGCTCTAATTCTTGCACTTTCGTTTTTTTTCTGCGACATCCATTATTATTGTATTGGGAACGAGGTTATGCAACCACTGCCTTTGGAGTTTTGATATCATTTTTGCTGCTTTGTGTTGTAACAATTTTATTAGGTATTTTAAAATCATATCTCTTGTATTTCAACACCTTTGCCTATTACTTTAAGGTTCTACTTTGATTGGTAGAGTTGTATAACCTGCATAATTAAGTTGGTGGTACAATTTGATCGTGACTACAGAAGCGACTGGGGCTTACGCAAGTTCACTTATAATTATCCACGTTGAAAGTACAAAATTAGCGGGTTCACTATGTACGGCTGGCGAATTTTATAAACAATAAGTAGAAATGACCTTTACTTAACACAAAATAAGGTACATTGTTGATCAAAATGCACATAATATGTTGTGTCGAAATGTCTGATACCAATTTCTGTTAGAATCATTAAATTAAACTAATTAGTTCAAGAATTCGCTTTTTAATAAGGTTGTAATTATTGGGTAGATTTAGCTTTAGTAGAGTCAGTGGTATCTAGTTTAGGAGAATCTAGTGGAGTCAGTCAGTTAATTGTTAATTTGAATCTTAATTATTAGTTAATTCTCAGTGAACATGATATTTGTAATAATTATGTAGCGAAAACTACTTTAAAAGATTGTCTGGGATGTCTGTCTGTCCGTTCGTCCGTGTACACGATAACTTTAAGACGGTACATAGTTCACGGCAGAAAATTAGTATATTTAATACTACAGTGTAGAGGACTATATGTTAGAATTTTGATTTTCTAGCTGCCTTTGGTTATGAGGTGAAAGGTCACATGCACTACATATGTACAAATTTTCAAATTTTAAACAAACTATCACAATTAATTTTAAAGCTGTTACAATTATTTTTTGAAGTCTTAATTATTATTCCTTTTTGTGTTTGATCCAATCTTGAGTATCACTCGTACTTGACAATCTTTCTCTACTTTAGGACTTCCAGCTTTAGTGACTCGTAGTAATAATATTTTAAATAATTTTAAAAGGCTTAAAAAGTTATGTCTCTAATTTTTTCAGTTTATTGGTCTATAAAATTAAAATATATGTGTTTAAAAATTTTCAGTAATCAATTCAGTAAAAAGGTACGTAAATTTAAAATACCATATAAGTATACAACGACGTTTTGGATTTGAATATATAATTTTTTATAAGTTTAATATATTTTATTAATAAAAATCATCCAGTACAGTATCATTCTGTAGAAGTCATCACTAAAGTTATTTTGTCTTTTGTAAGGCTTTATTGTTTCTCTTGACTCTCAGCAAAAGTTTGAACGGGAATGCCGTTTGTGATATTCCTAAAATACAGAGCCTAAGATACTGAATATTTAGAGCCATATAAGTTACTGAAATTATTTTGAAAATTTGTAATTACTTGATTAGGGTCTTCTGAGATAAACATTTTTTCTGGAGACTCCTGTGCTTCGCGGTGCCTTGGGAAATATATATCTCTGAGAACTTTTAATGGGGCGGTGATCCCGTGGGGAGATCTCATTGAGACGAGAAAGTAAGATACATTACCTCAAAATATGTAAGAATGATGTCTCGAGGTGAAATGAGGGGGCAGAGAGGGGCTTTGGATATTAGTAACCGTTTTACATATAAAAAAAATCTGAACGATTGTTTTATTATCATTAGACTGATCTCAACTGGAATGCTTCACGCTCAATGCTATAGAAACTGATAAACAATGGCTGTACAAGTTATAAATAATGCACTGCAGTGAGCATACATACATACATACATACATACATACATACATACATACATACATACATACATATATACATACATACATACATACAGCACAATAAGTATGACTTTGAAGTATTAAATTTTGACATGTTCAGTGCGTGTAGGGTATGTAGGTGAAGGCGTGCGTATATCTTACATGTAGAAGTATGTAACTACTGTATATATGTATAATAGCGTCTAGGTTATATTTTTAAGTTCGTTTTTTAATAAGTAACATTTGTTTTTCATTCAACTCTTAAACAGCTGGTTACATTTAGATGATTTTTGTATATTGTTTTGATGTGTCAAATTCTGGATTGACATATTTTATTCATAATATTCAGAGAAAACAAAGTTAACGACAACTCTATTTGTCTTTGTTGTAAAATTTAATAGATGTACATACACGTATCTACGTACTGTTTTCAGTTTTAATATTTATGATATCGTCCTGTTGTTTCTACTTCCGTTTACCGACAATTTAATTTAAACTGAAGGTTCTGTATGACTTTCTAATATAACATATAGGTCAGGCAGCCAGCATCCTCGACGAGTTGAGCAAACAGGGCGGGCAAGGCTGTAACATCGTTTTCATTATTTATTCTGTATTATCGTTGTGGGTTAAGGTGGAGGTTTAAATAAAAACGTACGTATTAGTAAATATAAACCTTCTTATATAATTCTGTTTAGGAAACGTAATAATAAGATTTCATGAAGGTTGATAAGGTGGTAAGTAATGCACTTTGTGAGACACAAATATAAATAGTTATATTATGATGAGTCGTATCTTATTTTCTTATAACTAAATAATCAATCAATAAACGTACATGCCGCTATTCCGCCCCATGCTCACAGCCCATGAATAAGGACCACGAATTGCTTCGGAACTAGTCGGGCAAATTTCGTTAGTAATTACAAATTCATGATATTTGTCAAATGGCTATTTCAAATTTGAACTACAATAAAACATCCAGTTGCTACATTAAATAATACACATTATTATAAGTGAATAGTTTCGCCCTATATTCTACAAACTAACAATAATTCACTATTTATATAGTCATGAAGTATAAAACGAATTATTTACACATAAAAAAAAATACGATCAGCTTTTTCTTGTACATACGGTAATATTTATCACATCAATCGGACCTGTTTGTTTGTAACAAAGAAATTTAAAAAAAGATGGCGTCGGAATATTATAAATAATTACATAATGGTCAAATGTATTAATGAATTTTTAAGATCGTTTTAAGTTCATTGATTCGTTTATACTGCAAATATTAAATATATTTTTAACGTTAAATATGATATTGCAATTTCATTAAGATATTCTTACTATACATAAATAGTTAATTAGTAATTAGGTAAGTAAAATGTAAAGTTAAATAAAATTATTAAAACAGATATAATCGCTTTGAAAGTTACTATATATTTGAATTAATAATTTGTTTTCATAACAGCTGAACATTATATATTATGAACATTTCATATGATCAGTGCAGTGTTTTATTAACTACTAATTAATTTAACATATATGCTTAATGGTAAAGTATTATTGAGCGAAGTGAGCGAAGCGAGCGTAGCTCTCTACGAGAGACTTTTCTGCATCCTCTGTGCAAGCATCAATCAAAAACGGTATGTCCAAATTTTGCACACTAATAGACATCAGTCTGGCTTTAAAAAAAAAAACAAAATGTATGAAAAAAAATAACACAAAATGTGATTTGAAAAATAGTTGAGGATAGAATGCGTCGAAGTTTTGTAAATGCAACTTCAGTGTTGTTTGCACCTCGCTTCGCTCAATATGCTAACACATACCGAGATTTTGACAGCGCTGCGAGTCAAAATTGAGGTCTGGTTAACGCTCCTAGTTAAACTTCGTTAACATTTTCCAGTCATCAAACCTTATTTTGTCAGGGTTGCGTCAAAAAACTGTGGAATCCATTTTACGCATGTTTGAATAAGCAACCAGTTTTTTAATTAATAATCGAGTCCAAATAATTAATGATTACACAATTTAGCACGAGGAAGTATGACAGGATTGTTAATAACAAACGTAGTCCAAGCTGGATGCGCCTGCGCATTGCATCACTGTACCGGTTGGTATCGTTATACGAAATGCAGATATAGCTGTGATACAACTGTCATTAAATATATGTTATGTTAATGGAAATCAGCCATTAAATTATTAAATAGATTTGAGTTTGTATTATTCTTGTTATTGGCTTTGAATATTGACATAAAATATACAAGTTAATGTAATTGCTAGCGGTAAATAATATAATATATTGTTAAAATGCAGATTTAAAAAAATAGTTAAGATAAAATTCCATTATTTTTTCAAGTTTATCTTTTTAGAGATATCTTTTAAGAGTTGATTTCTTAAAAGATATCTTCTCGCAAGGGCGATGTAAGCCAATGTTATAGACAACGTAACTGTACCTCGTATTAGCCGGAACTAGAGGTACCACTTACATAAATATCTTTAATGTTATTTAGAATATTGCTACAGTATTTTAATTATCTAATTAGTTTTATAAATATTCAACGTCTGATGCAGTGTTAGTATATTAGTGTTTTCTCGTTGTTATAAATGTCGGAGTTAAGATTTATATTTCAAATATCCCTCGAGTTACAATTGTAGGTGTTGGATAGATCCATTACGTGCTAATCAATTTCTAGAATAACTAGACTTAAGTTATTTTTAAATAGAAATTTCATGAGAATATGCATATAATGATTTTGGTTATAATATAACAAAACTTGTTTGTTATATTGGTTATGTTGAGTTTCTTATCCGAGTTAACATAAAAGTTGATTTTCACTCACTTATTTAAACTAAGTGTGTTATAGAACTTAATCTGTATCTAATTTGGCTAAAACTCTTTTTTATTTTAAAATCGTCCTGGAATTTATTACAATGCTTCTTGATTTAACAGTTTCGTGGCAGTTAAAATTAACCTTTGGCTTTTAATGAGCAGGTTAACTCGCAGTTAAAATGAGTTCCTTATTAAAATTGAACACGAAGAACTGACGATTGACTTAAATTTGAAGACTATTTGTGTTAGCAATTTATACCCTTTTTTTTTTTCTTTTGGGAAAACCCGTTACGCGTACTTCGTCGGCCAAGGGGGGTGACGGCCGGGGGATGATATGGGACTACCCGGCAGCATAGAGGATGCTGCTATTTTTAAGGCTACCCATCAAAAAACCAACGGTTGCCCTCTCCGTCGTAATGGGACGTCAGGGGATCGCGTTAGAACACACCGCGACGCCCCGGCGAGTCCCCCGGAATGACCGGGACACCCGTCCCTCCCAACGTAGAGGACCCTCCCAACGTAGGCCTATGTTAGGTAAGAGGGGTCACCCTCCTCCCTCACCAGACACTACAACTGGGGAAGGAAGCGACGGGCGTATTAGCACCTCCTTCTACCCAGTCTCCCCCTACGGAGCGGATAAGTGGACGAGGCTGACTCCCTGACCCGCTCCGCGGCCTCCTTTGCAGCGATGACTTGCTCGCAGAAGGAGGCCATTGCGACCTAGCACCTCTCGCTGTCGATCATCGTGGTCATTGTGATCATTGTGGTCCTAGGCAGCGCACTCCGCCAAGGTGTGACGAGCCTAATTAACGGTGATGGCAGGAGGGGGTCGCCTCCCTTCGTGCTACCCTATCCAAATACTCACCGAAGAAACCATGCCCGGTCACCACCTGCAAGTCCCTGTTCCACCGTCGGATCAGGGCTCAGTGAGCTAGAGCCCTGATTCGCGCCACCTCGGACCTTACCCCCATGGCAAACGCTTCTGCCCGGTGCAAATACACAGCGGCGAGCACCTCCGCCTGTAGCTCCCACAAAGCAATTTATACCTGTTGCATCTATTTGTTGTGAAGTATTTACACAAAATCCATATATATGAAGTTTATGACCGCCTTCATATATAACATATTTTTTTTTTGCTGTAATAAATATTCTATATAGTGTCCCGGGAAATAGGGTTGTACCAAACTAAGTCACACATTTGTTCCATCAATATTTTACAAGGAGCGCGAACCAGACCTCAATTTTAACTTGCTGCGCTCGAAAAATCTCGGTATGTGTTATCATATTGAGCGAAGCGAGGTGCAAACAACACCGAAGTTGCATTTACAAAACATTGACGCATTCTGTCCTCAACTATTTTTAAACATGAGACACATTATTACATTTTCTTATTTTTTTTTAAAACTACCAAAAGACTGATCTATCAGTGTATAAAATTTGTAAATTTTCGGGTATACCGTTTTTGATGCACAAGGGATGCAGAAGAGTCCCTCATACAGAGCTTCGCTCAATTATATACATAGATAATAAACGAATCTTCAGAATTTCCTAACCTCCATGGTCCTTGGACTCTTTTGTCGCTCTTGACCTTCTAAAGCTTTAGCTTGCAAAATAACAAATTTTTGTATACATTTTTAATAATAACTTTCTTATCATGAAGTTAACATTAGATATGATTCAGTAACTGAAGTGTTCAGGTAACAACTGAATGTATTAATGTTAATACTCTAATGTTAAGTACTTGCGTAAACTATTAGGTGCGCTGTTTTCACTGAACATACTCATTTCAAATAGGATTATATATCTTGATATTAATTAATTCCAAATATGTATATGTATAAATATTTTTAAATAAGATCTTTGTGGGTTTTTTCTAACCTTCAACCAATTATGGGTACATAATTTATCACAAATTTTTTGGGCTGAATAGTATAAGTATAGAATAGCTTTTATTTGGCCCCAAAAAAAGTGACGTTAATATTATAATAATTAACATATTAACGGCCTTTCACAATACTATAATAGTTCTCTAGTTGTCCTAGCGCCGAGTAAATTGTATAATGTTACTAGTAACCGACAGAGAGTTCGGTTTTTGACATGTTTCGGCCAAAAATGGAGTTTTGACGTTAGTTTCGGTCTCGGCCAAAATGTGTTTGGCAAAAACTTTTGGCAACACCAAACGTAACTAGCTCGTGTGCACCCGCTTAGTTGCAAGAATTACTTCGAAGAGTTACTATAAAACATACATGACATAAAAAATATAAAGTGCTGAATACTTTAGCTTTATTTAATACTACATAATTATATACTGGAGTATTACATAGATATTTAAAATATGTTCAGGTAGGTTTCGGTTTCAGTTTCGTCTGAAAAACGTGTTTCTTATGGGACACTAAGTGTATCTTCTGCTTAAGGAACTATACATTTCAGTCAGTAATTATTATGAGATATTAACAGTCACGGTTACATAACTTGTAGGAATGTCATTAAATTGTTGTATTTTTATAAATTTCCTTATTAATGAGAATTATTGCATTTATGTTTATTAAGTATTGACGTCGTGGGTTCTAGTAATTATTGTAGATGTTTTAAACCATTAGTAATTCTGTTTACATTTTTAACACTACTGTTTATGACAATATAATATTTGATATATTTTTTTAAAGATTAAAACAATTTTGGATTATTAATTATGTTTGTTAAAATGAAAAACATATTTTTTTTATTTTTAAAAAATATTTTATTGTAAAATGTATTGAAGTCATATGTATTATTATTTCTATAAATTTAAGTAATAATCTAAGTTTTTTTCGAGTTGTTAATTTCAATATTAATTAGTTTAACTGAGATTATTAAGTTTTCACTTCAGTTCAGGTGTTTATTTGTTGGTTTCCATTTTTTTTATTTCTTCACAACAAACAGTCTTTAATTCAGTTTATGAGATAAATCGATTTTGTTGTAAAATAGTTAAAGTTTTACACAGATTTATACACAATGACAGGCCCCTTTATAACCTTACTTACAATTATATATTATTATTATATTTTATATTTATTTATGCTGTCTTTGAATCAAAATCAAAGATTATTTGAATAATTTTAATCCAATTGACGAAATGGAAGTGACACTAGGGCCTCCTTTGATAACATACTTATCAAAATAAGTCCTTTTGTATCTTTATAATGAATTGAAAGCAACAAGGATTACTGTTTAACAAACTTCAATATTTAGTGATCAATTTGCAAACAACTAGAATCATAGCAATCATATATAATTATTAAATTAAAATGATTATTATAATTCAACTAGTAACATTAAACTGTTTTTTATATAAATACTTTCTGACGACACCGCAGTTGCGTCAACGTCGTCTATTCAATCATAAATTGTGTAATGAAATAAGGTGGACTTTCGTTGGTCTTTGAAAATATATTTAATGAATGATAAAAAAAAATACTAATTATCTGTCAAATCCTGTTTCTTTTTATATATTTTCACAGCTGCTGTCAAAATATATTTCGTTTAATCTTTCTTCCAAAAAACTGTCCCTTATTCAGCTCGTAATGAGATTTTCAAGAATCAAACCCAATAACAGGTTATGAATCGATGTAAATTACTTTTTACGGATTTGTTTTTAATGGTGAGTGTAATAGACAGAAGTCCACTACCCTCCTTCCCCCTCTTTTTCCTAGTATCTTTTATCTTTTGATATTTCGTCGATGGTGGCATCACATTTGTTACGCTATATTTGTAAATGTCCAAAGGCGAAGGACAGAATCATTTACTATTACTTGTTGCTGGCGAGTTTGCAATATTAATTGGAAAAAATAATTAGATTCTTAAATAGAATTGATTGCAATGATTTTAGTTTTTGTAAATTGGTTGTTAAATATTTTAATATTTGTGAAACAATGATCACAATAAAAAATACCTGGCTGAGAATATTGTGTTCTCTCAGACCAGGGCTCGTTCGGAATCCCCAACTTTAATAGAGTTGGAGAATAAAGGCATTATATCTGGGACGTTTTGTTTTGTTGCTATGTCCGATAAAAATGAAACTGTTGAATAAAACAAACAGATAATACAAACACGTTGTTCTTGAAGGATAGGTCCTGTAATAAAAATTATTTAAAGCTTAGGAAGTAATCCTCAGCATCCACATCATAAAATATTTCAAGTTATCGTTATACTCGTCTCAAGGCGAGGAAGTAACTTTTATACACGACTAAAGATATTCTCCAAAACAATGGGTACAGACATACAATATATTTTTTATGTATATCATTTATAGTACTTTTATTGTGATGAACTTTTGTACCAAATTACTTATCTCAATTTATGTACCATTTGAACTTTGACATATTTGATTAATATCAATATAAACTGCATTGATATAGTTGGTAATGATCTCGCGTGTATATTTTGTGTGTGTTAGTAATTGAAGTTTTAAGATAGTTTTACACACATTAAAAATATTAAAATTTATTAAAATTAACACACTTTCAAGTAATAATATACAAATTGTTATCGAATGCATACCGAGGTTCGCTATCAAATATCTAGTAATTCATACTGAGCCAGCCGTCCGTGTAGCCTTAGCTTAAACACAGCACGCGCGGGTGCACATCTGTGACACGGCAGTCATCGGGACATGTCTCATGTTTGAAATCTAAGATTGATGTTAATGTTTAAATAATTATTAATATGGAGACATCATAAGGAGGATGTTAACTATTTAGTTTAGTTTTAATGAGTGTCTTTTAAATTTTATGCAATATTTTAATAATAATTACGTTATAAATTGTATTTTTCTGATATTTATAATAAAAGCAATATATTTTTGATTTTGATATTTTTTATAATGAAGCTTTACATTCAATTTTAAATTAATTAATATTTCATTTATTTACATTTTTATTTAATTAATAATAAAACAGGTGTTTAAATTGTTAAGGACATTTTAATCAGTAGATGTTAAGGAAATAGTTTTCTTGAGGCGTCAACCATTAAATCATACATAATGTTGTTAATTATCACATATACGTAAAAATTCTATACAATATTATTATATTATTGTTTATTGTAAGAAACATTTTTTTTTGTAATTAAATGCTTACTCAAAAAATAAAAAAGCCTTTATATAGAATTGGTTTCTGATTGGGTACTCATGTTAACGTAGGAGAAAAAAATAAAAATTCCTGAATATATTGGTATTTCGTCATTCAGACTAGTCTTATTCATGAACTCTAGACTTTTAAAATCTTTCAGATCAGATATTTAATACTCAAGTATTGCAAACTGATCGGAAACAAATCTGGTTAATTTAAAGAAGAAATGAGAGCGAGAGGTTTAACATCGAAATCTCTGTAAAATCTACTCAAAGGTTTTTGCAGGTCTAATAGAATCAGTTCATTTCTTACAAATAAATTTGTTATCATTTATTCTTAAAAAGCCTACCTACATACAGTAGAGATGACTGCATTCGCGTGTAAACACTAACTTACACTTACGCAAGTCCTACACTCTATTTTATTCTCTTCTCTCTGTAACTCACACACACACGCGCTGTGACTGTATGTAAAGATAAACAGTTTTGTATCTAGTTTTCGATCGAGAGCTTGAAATTAATATTAAAACTTGACACCCGTATGTTGAGGATTTTTTGGAAACAGATCAACAGTTTTTAAATATTTTGTGTTGTACCTTTTTCAGTTAAATCCATTTGAAGAGCAAAAAGGGTTCATATAATCTTCACCTCCTTAAGAAATGAATTTCAAAAAATTCTTGATTAACATCACTTGTATTAGAATCCCCCAGAGCCAGTCTTTTAGCTTGTAATACAAAAGTCTTATATGAATAATGTAAAGTTCAATAACCCGAAGTTTCGGCTGTAGCTGTAATAATCGGCTAGTTGGACTTATAGCTTTGATATGTTATAAGAAATAAATCATAATTTTCGTTCCTAATTGCTTAATGAAATATGACAAGACTTTTAGATAAATATAACAAACAAAAGTTACTATATTTATTATGATTTTATATAGAATACTAAATTTACCAAAGACAGCAGCGGTACAGTAGCTCAGTTGGTAGGGCCACGGCAATGTTTCCCAGAGGTCGCGGGAACGAATTCTTCTCATATTGATAGATCTTTTATATATATATTTGTTACAAACTAGATAAGCTGAACATCCTTACAAATATTTATAGATATTTCCGAACTGTAATGAAAGTATGTTTTTATTTTTTATCTGTTTTTTTATTCCTTTCATAACACTGAAATATGTGACAGTTCATTTTCTGAGTAGAATTTTTCTAAATTAAAATATATATTATATTTTTTAATTATGTAAGTAAGCGATCAATTTCAGATATAATTAAAATTAAACTGCATGTGAAAAATTTTAAATTTTTTACTGATGGTTGATATAGAGTATAAAGTCGCTGGCAACAACTTATATAATATAATAAAACTAAATCAAAATAAGGGCAGTAAAATAGCATCTCTGATCTTAATAGTTTACACTTTCTTAATAAACAAAACATAACTTATAAACAACATTGAAATTATATATAATACACGAAATGGTTTACATTATTTTGGTAAAAACATTAGCTTTGCTATGAACAGTCATAGTATTAATTGAAATTTATATTGTACAAAACAAGATTATAAATAATTAAATGATATAATAAGTTCGTGCTCTTGACTGGTTATTTGTAACCCAATTTTTAAGTATTACTTCAATGTGTTATTTTTTATCGCGTGCAAATAACGCACGAGTCGAAAATTATTTCGATTGACCGCTCGTGTCGACCCACTTCCACAACAGCACGCTATCACAGGTTGTATTGGACAAAGAAAACATATTTTGCATAAATATTATGATGCAAACTATTAAAACTAGGAGCGAGACTCAGACCTCAATTGTGTCTCTGCGCTCGTCAAAATTTACAAAATGTCGACGCTTGTGTCCTCAACTATTTTTTTTTGCATCTTTGTAAAGCTCAATTTCCGCTCGAAAAATTTTTCGCTTTGGAATTTTAGTTGATTGTGATTATTCCTCGACAACATCGAATATTTGAAAAAATATTTTTAAAACTACCACCAGACTTATGTCTATCTTTGTGCAAAATTTGGAAATTTTCGAATATACCGTCTTTGACTGATGCTTGCACAAAGGATAAGAAAAACCTCTCATAGAGAGTTTCGCTCAATTAATTATAGAGATATTTTAACTGATCATATTTATTATTTTTATATGTCTTCATAGCTGTCAGCGGTTTATATGTTTCTCTATCTTCAACGCAATAAGCCACTGTACAATTTGAGCAAAAATCTATTCTATACTATTTTAGATTTTATCACAAACCACTTCTTTTGTTTTGTCGTTTTTAGTGACGTTAAAAATATATATTTAGACAAACGTAACAAACATATAACATTTGTACTTCTAGGTGGTAGAGCGAGGCTCTGACGCTGCTGCAGCGGCACTCTCTACTGCTGCTTGATTAATTCTAGTATCCTTTATCCTCATACATTTTTCATGACTCTTACATTTTTTGACAAACAGACAGTTACAAAAATTTCATCTAGAATGTTATGTTTAGTACTTAATATAAATATAAAATGACTTTGTAAAGATATTAAATATAAACACTCGGTCTCATTCTTATTGTATTATAAACTTATTGACAATTAACGTTATTTTAAAGAATTTTTAAGTTTTATATAAAACGTTGCAAGATTTAATGTTTAGAAAGACAATAATATTTTCAAGAAATTCCACCTCCTTTTTGTATAATTTTAAACATTTATATTAATATATATTTAATACCTTTAAGAAGTTTAAAAGCGAACTTTTATATGTTGTTATGTATTATGTTAAATAAGATTTCAATTTATCTTAACTCGCTATCAAGAAATCTTAAAAGTATTATGATATAATATGAAGAATTGTTTTCAAATGTCACGTCGACATATATTACAATAACATATAAATGTAATAAATTATAAAGATAACCAGTGAAGTGTGAGTTCATCGCTGTTTTTATAACTTAACAAAATTTAAAAAATATCTTATATATTGTCTTAAAATATAAATAAACATCATAAATACATGAAGGAGCTGATTTTTCTTGTAAATATATTAATGTAATATTTGACTTTTAAATAAAAAAAAAAACTATGTATTTTTAATTTTGGTAATGAAAATGTGTAGTATATTATTTTTTATAGGCACTATAGAAAGATATATTATATTTCAAGCTATTATAGTTAATCCACGTTCACAATATTTCGACGTGAACCCGTTGATGTCTTTTGTGTGGTCGTCATTAAATCTTGAGACAAGATGTCTTCCTATTTATATAAATAGTTTTGCTCAAAATAACTTATTATAGGTCTAGTTTTAAACATGTTATATATTAAAAAAAATATTAAATATAATTTAATGACAAAAAACATACTATTATAAAATTGCTGTATCGTTTGTCTTCAGGTTGTTAGTTTGTCTGTGTTTGTACATAATTAAAAACATTGTGGTCAAGAGGACTGATTTATGGTGACGTTTCTTACGTCACTGAGATCAGAGATCCTCTCTTCTTTATACTTACATCATGAGGGTTCTGTAAAGTAAAAAAATAATATATTTATATTTTGGTCGGTGGCTAAAGTTTCATGATTTATTTATTATAACTAACAATTTGATTTTCCATATATTTTCCAACATAGAAAAAAACTAATAAACATAGAAACGATACTTAAAAATGTATTCCATATGTTATAACATACCAAATAATATCTATATGTTTGATAGTTTTGCTAGTATTTTTGAAGTTTGACTTTAACAAGACGCATAAGAATTTAAATTTTCAACTAAATCTTTAGATTATATTAAATTAAAATATTTTTTTGTGTAAAATGCGTCAATTCATAAAATTAACGGCATTTATGATATGCGGTTGCGATTAATCTTAATCTTAGTTTCTTGAATTAACATCTCATATCTCGCTTATCTGTATAAAAAAGTGGGTTTAACCCATTCAAAATTATGTAAAAGAATCATGAATCTAATAAAAAAAAAATTATCCTTAATTATTTATTTCATTGATTCCCAGACATTTAAACAGGAAAAGCGCAAAAATTCCGCCCCACTCTTACTTAGCGAATGGTTACTGCGTGGGGCTGCGCGCGCGCACCCAGTCGCCATACCGCCGTCGCCTGCGCAGTCCGCGCGCGGCAAGAGTTTTCCAAGTACGGAAAAATTGTGTCGCGAATGCCTCGGACAAGTCAATAGACATTGTGTCTGTCCTTGACTAACTGTGTTGTGATGGATTATGTGTATTGCTTTTAAGTGTGTCTTTTGTGTATACAGCGCCCCCGGTCCACCCTCTCGCTGATTTCCTTAACACGTAAGATATTATAAAGCTATTTATTATAATTTACGTAAAATTCATATTATATATAATTTTTATATTATATATAAAATGATTATCATTTAAATAGTAATTGTAATAAAATTAAATAGTTATTTCTTTTATTAGTTCTCATTGTAAATAATAGGTGCTTGTGTAATAGTGTTGTGTAAATGCTATTTTTGAAACTGAAAGTATTGCGAAAGGTTGAACTCGAATTAACAACCGTCAGAGTCGGAGGCCTTAATGGCAGCTATTAAAATGGACTAGTTTCAATCACATGGCATTACTTGTAATAAAATATAACAAATACTACCAGTATTGTTTCAAAAATTCTTTTAGTAATGTTAAAAAATATATCATATATTTATAATAAAATCAGAGTCTAATCAATGTAAATAGTGTCCAGTTTATATCTTGTAGCTCGTTTTATATATTATATGTTAATGTCAATATATTGTATATCGACTCGGGACCAGACAAACCAGTAGAGACACCTCTGAACTATAAAGGTATTGCCTTTGGCATGACTTTTCAATTTAAATATTGGTAGAGATACTATTACCAAAATTAATAATTTAAATAATATTATTCTGTTTATATATATATGAACAATGGTTCATTTATCATAATATATTTGTAAGTTTTGAATGAACTATAAAACTAGAGAATGTTAATGTCGAAAGTCAAGCCGGAAAAGTCAATGTCGTTTATATATATATATTTATGTGTGCATATATGTATATGTAATATGAAAAATAATTTAAACTGAAGTTTTTAAACTTTATTATATATAATTATCCGGCTTTACTCACATAATTAATATCGGCATGTGTTGGACTAGTTTCGAATCCATTCACGGTTCTTATTCATGAGCTCTGAGCATGGCAAAGTCGCGGCGTGAACTGTTTTTTAACTTTGTCTAGTTTCGGTATTGAATATATGAAGGTAAAAGGAGGTATTATAACATGTTTAAGCTTTTAGTTGTTAGCCATATTAAAAATAATTATCTCGCTTAGTTGATGTTAATTTATTCATGAGCGGGCAGTACTTGCACGTCCCAGTCGTCACTTAAGATTGACTCGACTAGCTACGGCGCATGGCTTTACTTACGAATGTCTTATGAAAATAGACGTTTATTTGCTTTTATCACAAATATAATACTAAATACATAGTATCATATTTTATACCCATTTTGATGTAAGAATTGTATGAAAGATAATATTTAATTTAATTGATTCTTAATTTGTTTACTGTTTACTAGTTTAAATTCTATAACTGTGGGTTATACTCTAATCTATTTAAAAAGTTATTTTAACTAGACGGTTAAATTTTTCTTATATTAATATTTATTTACCGAGGCGGGTGTCAAGCGGATTTAAGATTGTTTGGTTACCGCTGTTACATCATCTTTAATAGGTTAAAAATATATTTTTTAATACGCATTGTAATTAATATGTGGCCAAATCTATTAATATATAGATGTTTAACAAACAAATCTAAATACTAGCAAATAATATATATATAATTTTATCGATAAAAATGTATAATTTATTACAAAATTATTTTATATAATTAGTTGATTATAATTATTATATTTTTTAAGTATATTACATAATTTTTTTGTCATTTGACATGAACGGTTGTATATTGATATTTAATGACATTTCTTGTTTGTTCAAAACATGTTTTTTTTTATTTAATTGGTTAATTTATTTATATTATTTGTACGATTAGCTTAAAGACGCGTGTGGCAAGTTTTTTAATTAATATTATATTTTTTTTATTTTTATTTTTTTTATATTTAGCTGAAACTTTTGTTTTATTGGTGTTCAAATTATTATTATCACAACAAAATGGATGTGGATTCAATATATAAGTGTTGTTTCATTAGCAATTTGGCTGTTATATAAGAACGTCGTTATGTTTCAACATTAAGATCTACTCCCGGAGATATTTCCATCAATATACATACATACATACATACATTCATATACAATTAGCATATTTCTGTAATGAATTCTTAATAAAGGAATAAATGATTATTATAATTATATCTTTAAATAACTTTACAGATGGTATGTGATCTTTTTTTTGTTTTGTTTTTTTTTTATTTTCTCGTACATGTATTATCTTTATTTATACTTTTTTATTATCTGTGATATTTTGATATTACAAAATCGAATATGACACGTTTTTCATGATAATGAAAAATATATAAATTATAGTTTTTTATCATATTTAATATAAAAATAACGAGAGGTTATCAAAAACAAAATCAGCTAAATACTAATAAAAACACGCAGACAGTACAACCGACCGTCGGACAGAGCTACCGAGATGTTAATTATAATTCAATATTGACGTTAAAACCAGTTCTGGTTTCCTCCATCTTTAAAATCTGAATGTACGCCAGATGAATATAGTTTTGACAAACATTGTTTTGCGAATTTTGGAAATCGTATTCGATGTATATTTTCGAAAATGACAAAAGTTAAACCTTTTAGTGCCATTCATATTTTACCTACAGATGATAAAAATGCCTTTAAAAAAGTGCAATTTTATAGATAATTTATATGAACAAAAAAAAATATTCACCATTTTCGTTACAATATACATAATATTTCCAAAATTTTCTGCAAAAGATTTTATACTATGAAATAACAACAAAGACATTGAATACTTCATATTAATTGACAAGAAAATTATAAAAACAGATTGAACTGTGAAAAGGAGCGCTAACGCGACCCTGGCATTTTTCACAACTAGCGGAAAACAGCGCGACGGCGCTCTACTAAAAAGGTTAATTAAA
Organism: Mechanitis mazaeus; assembly: GCA_959347395.1. Classification (NCBI taxonomy): domain Eukaryota; kingdom Metazoa; phylum Arthropoda; class Insecta; order Lepidoptera; family Nymphalidae; genus Mechanitis; species Mechanitis mazaeus. The sequence goes on from OY365750.1 coordinate 19,590,202, forward strand.
AAAAAATTTTTTTTTTTTTAAATTTTAAATATTGATTTATTTTATATTTTGTAAGTTTATTAAAAATATGAAACTCAGTTTATTTTCAGTTAATTGTTTATAAAAGTTATTAACAGGTTATACTAATTTTAAGTTTCCTTTGAATGTTAATTATCGAGGTTTGTTCTGTTGCTAAATATTTAATTTGAGGTCACTTTGAGGTACGTAATTAAATGATTTACTTAACATTACTGGTGCAGACAATAATGTGCACTGTGCTTCTACTAACAAGGACTACTTTAGAGTGTTCTAAATAAAGTTTATGATTTTTTTATGCATACTCTATAAAGATTACCGTATCTTACTTATTTTTTTATCTTACAATATATTACCGTGATTTAAATGTACTAATTTTTTTTATATCCATTGTTGCTTTTTAAAAAAAAACAGGCCCCCAATAAAGAACTAACCTATTAGTAACAGGGGGTTTTACCAACATTGAAACAACACAAATAACACCCAGACTAGAAACAGCCATCTGTGCATCACAAATAACTAACTCCTGTGGGAATCAAACCCATGACTTGTTTCTCAGCAGGCATGGGTACCACTGACCACTAGAACAATCCGCACACAGATCACAGAACAGTAACATATGATCGCATATAAAAGCTCATTACGAATTTAAAAAATATAATAAATATAGTTTCAATAACATCTAAGTTATAAAAAATAGATTATTTAATTTTGGTTTATTAAAAAAGTTGTGTTTTAAATACACAATAAACAACGCCAACTTTAAGTTGACCTCTCTTATCCAATATGCTCTTCGCAACAAACGTTCAACTAACAGAGGTGTTTATGAACGGATTAACTCTTGCCCACAACAAATAATAATCAAAAACTAAGTTTATTATACAATAAATTTTATATTTACGAATATTAGGTATTTGTAATCAAAAGGTCACAATGATTCTTAATAGTAAGTTAAAAGGAAAACGAGAACTGAATGCTGATAGTATAGGTCAAAGTTTACTGGTTTAATGTATAACAAACTTACTTAAATAAAATGAATTTTCCAAAGTATAAGAACTGAAAATATTAACAAAAAACTACAAAATACAAAACGATAGCATGATTTAATTTTAACAATTATTTTAATAACGCCATCTATAGAATGTGAATGAAACTAAAATACAATTAAATACAGTTAAGGTAATAATAGACTTTTGTCTTTATTATAAAACTATAATTGTTAGAATTTAATATTTGCCTGACATCAATATAATTTTTTTATAAATACGTCCCCCATATTATACAGTTAAATATAAAGTTGGATAAAAATTAATTTATTTCGTCCTTAAACCTTTTGTTAAAATTGTCAAAAAAAAATTTTTTCCAAAATAACCTCATATAAATTATTGAAAAAAAAATCGTTTGTACCAAAAGCAACAAAGTCATTGAAATTAGAATGTCATGAAATAATGTAACATGCAAGAGGTGAAGGTTTTCTGTCAATTTTATAAAAAAAACCTTACCAAAATTTGTACTTTAGACTAGGAGCGCGAACCAGACCTCAATTTTGACTCGCTGCGTTCGCAAAATCTCCGTATGTTTTATCATGTTGAGCGAAGTGAGGTGCAAACAGCACCGAAGTTGCATTTATAAAACGACGACGCATTCTGTCCTCAACTATTTTTCGAGATGAGACATTATTACAATTTTTGTATTTTTTTAAAACTGATATTTATCAATGTGCAAAATTTGGAAATTTAGGATATACAGTTTTTGATCAATGCTTGTAGAAAGGATGCAGAAAAATCTCTCATAGAGAGCTTCGTTCAATAAAAATCTCTCGAAGTAGGTATCCATAACAATATTATTTCAATAGTTATCTTATATCAACATACAGATGCGTCCATTTAGCAATATGAATGCCATTTTCAAATCGTCTTTGCTCTTCCATTACATAAATACTTACATAATATAACCTTTAGAGACCTCTATGTTGCAAGGAGCTGTAATAGTTGCATTACTCTGTGACCCCTCACTACAGTTTACAGTTTTATTAAGTTACGACATCTCACTTTACTTTCAGTTTCAGTTAATATATATTATTACAACATATTATTTTACGTAATTCAGTTACGTTGTTCATTTTAGATTGTTGGTTTTAGATTTTACGATATTACCAATATATCGATAGTAAACTACGTAAAAATTGTTTCATCATTTTGAATTTGAAAAACTTCAAAAGTGTGAGGGATTTTGATGTAGTTATCCAAAAATATAGTTACAAATGAGGAAAGCTTAAATTTTAGTGAACATTTTGTTTAAATTGACCAAAAAATTTAATGTATTTTTACCTTTAAATAATTTAAAAAAAAAATTAAGAGTTATACGTATGGTTATTTCCAAAAATACTTCAGGCATAGTTCGAGCAAATCCAGAGTGACTAGTTACGTACGAGCGACGAAAAACAATATATAATATAAGTATATTACTTAAATCATTGATTGTTATTATATTCAGATTTATTAATCAAAGTATAACTGTTCATGTCAATACTTTTAATTCAATACAAATAGTGTCAATGACCCTTAGGAAAACAAAGTTCGATGATTCCAAATCACAAGTACAGTAACTTCAAACTTATTAAATACTATTTATTAGTATTCTCAGCCATTATTCAAATCATTGTATTTTTTATTTGTAGTTTAAACTTTCCCACTCAAAAGTGCATTGACGCTTCTAAATGTATGTCTGTCTGTATAACGGGGTCTTGTACCGTATGTAGTAATATTCACACCTTCTCTGTTTGTACTATTTTGCTTAAATATTTTGTAAATAACTACTATTTGTGTCAAGAAGTTTGTCGTGTTAATAATATGAGGGAATATATTAAAAAAATAAATATATATAAAAAAACGTAAAAGCGTTGGTGTGTAATACAAAAAAAAAATTAATTAACATAATCTCACTATATTTCAATTGCGTTGTCTTGAGAAAAAGAAAATGGCGGCAATAAATTAAAAAATACGTCAAACACTATTAGTTTGTCCCGGTGTCATATTACAATACTTTTTTATTTTCATTTAAAACAAAGTCACCCTGATTTTAAAGTATTCATCTTCTTTTATTTTATTTAAAATCTAATTGATCCAGTTTATATAATGGCTATTAATAACAATATTTTAATAATATATATATATATATATATATATATATATTGTATTTAAATTTTGTTAATATTATATATTAAATTGTTTTAATATTATTTATTGAATTTTCTTATAGTTTATTTATAATAAATTTTTTTCGGAGTTTTCTATAATTGGCTGTTTAATTTTGAACCTTTTGCTAATTTCTATATTAATTAATTTGATTATAATATGCTATTGACTTCATTTCTTCACAACATCAAGAACATTCAACTTTTTATTTATATTTTTCTCAGAAATTGTGACGAGATTATATAACAAGGCGTACTAAGAATTACATTGTACATGTAACCTCTATTACATTTGAGTAGAGTTTATTTTCGTTTCATTTCAATTATTTTATTAAAATATTAGTTTGTTATTCCATTTTCATCTCTCAGTAGTATATATAAAGTTGATATTTGCTTGATATTAACATTTGTGATAAAACTGGACCGAGTTCGGTACAACAAATTGCATAATAACAGCTTAGTTTTTTGAATATTTACACTAATCTTAAATTTAAAGTAATTCTTTTAAAATTCAATAAAAATAAAGAATACAGCATTTGGTAAGATTTTATGAAGGTAATACTTATTGTAAATACATATTTTAAAGTTATAATCGATCTACTATCCGAGATTGAATTGATATAGACTTAGATTGTAGATTACTTCTTAGAAAGTCAATCTATAATTAAGTTTTTACTGATAACTCAAGATATGTAGGTTTTATAACTGCGATCCTTTGATATATAAATAGGATTAGGATTGATTATTAATTTCAACCATTGATCTGAAAATATATTATTGTAAAAGTGAGAGTTTCTATGTATTTCAGACTAAAATTTAATAAAGCCCTAACGTGACAATAACAAATAAACAATATTAACGAAACTTAACATACTTTTACAAAAGATTGGATCAAAAATTAGCCTTATTACCAAAGAGATAAGATCTATTTAATAAAATTAATAAAACCCGTACTCGATACCGTCTGAGGTTACGTCATTGGCCAACTTTCGTTCACTTCACAACTGCGCCTGCGCAGGCCAGTAACTATGAATTGACTAAACAGTATCATATATATATATATATATATATATATATATATATATTATTACTAATATATATAATATCATGTGGATATAATTATTTTAAAATAAATTTTTTATATGAAAATTTAGTATTCATAAATGTGTCAAATTTGTCCAAAATATTCTTATTTTTGTATTATACCTATATAAAGTGTTTTTTTCTCATAAATTGATTTTTATATGCTTTTGAATATAAAATGAAGAGATTTAAGTCATTATAAAACTCGGGGTTCAGTAATATTTGATATATTTAATATTTTGTTATTTACAAAGTATTGAACATTTGTTATATTAATACAGACTGTTACATGAGGATTTGCCGATAAAATAATAAATAATTTTCAAATCCCGAAATTGATAAATACATGCATCTAATAACATGAGTATAAGTGGACATACAGACAAAAATTCCAAATAATATCGTTACTTTTTAGGGTACCTTATTTCTAAGTGTATGTCTAACATAAATATTTTTTCCTGTTCCTGTAAGTATTTACAAAAAGGTTGTTGTTAAATATACTTTTTGTAAATTAACTCTACAATATTTAGTTGTAAATAAATATTAGCTGTTTCCAAAAATGTTCAATATGTTTTAAAAAAACTATTAACAAAATGTTCTTCTATAAATATTTATGTAACTTATTTCTTTCAAACTATTCTGTAACAATATCTTAAGTGTATTTGCTATCGTTTTATTATATCAATTTAAAAATTCAAAGACACAGTGTTGCAATTAACTGTGCTCTTGCTCTCTGTTGCTAAAGAGTGTAAGAGTGCTCCCAGTTAATAAAAAAAAATAAGACAGTTTGTACTCAGAGTGTAGATAATTTATAAAATAATAATACTATTGACCGAAGCTCTCTATGAGAGACTTTTCTGCATTCTTTGTGCAAGCTTCAATCAAAAACAGTATATCCGAAAGTTTACAATATTTTGCACACACTAGATAGTCTGGTGAAAAGAAAAACAAGAATGTAATAATGTGTCTCATCTTGAGAAATAGTTGAGGACTGAATACATTGAAGTTTTGTAAATGCAACTTCGGTGCTGTTTGCACCTCGACTCACTCAATACATTTACAGAGATTTTGTGAGTGTAGCGAGTCAAAATTGAGGTCTGGTTCGCGCTCCTAGTATATAACTAAATAAAACTAAGTGTTATTTAACGTTGTTACATGTTATATTGGATTTTCTGATCACTGATTGTTTTTTATATTCGTAATAACACGTAACGTGTTACATCATGCTTATAATGTTATAAGTCAGTCATGTTATACGTTTGATATGAAAACTTTGTATCTAATAAATTTGTCATATTATTTTTGGTAATATTGTGAAGTGTGACTATTTGCAAAGCGAAATGTGTTGCAACTAAAAAATATTTGACCCTACATATATGGTATAAATGGCCGATTATCTAACAGGTAACTTAAAAAAATTAATAAAGATGGTTGTTCAACTAATACGTAATAGTAATAATTTATCTAGAACATTGTTAAGTTTTTGATCTTATCCAGGTAAGTTCAATAACAAGTAAAAAGTTAAAAAGTTGGTTGTATCTGTATTTGTACGGTTCAGAAGCAATGTTTCTTTTAATTCCTGTAAAAAAAATTAAAAAAATGAAGGGCATTTGCATCTTAACAAAAAGGTTGGATTAAAATTCTTAGTACATTTGAAGTTTAAAGTAAAAATGATTTGACAGCACTGTCAAAATTTGTGATGGGCTGTCACGAAATCAAGCAATCAGAAAGGTTAACATGGGATTTGAAGTATAATTTCTTAAGTTCTCGACTTAATAATTATGTCAATCAGCCTTCAAGAAACAGTGTGTTAAATAAACTGGGTCCGCCACTGCACGGCGGGTGGAGCTCAGCAACGCATTGTTGCTGAATGAATTTCACATACTTGTAAAATTAGCAGAGTAAATAGTGGCTATGATCTTAAGCCTAATAAGAACTAGCGCGTGCGCTTCAAAACGTTCCGCATGTTAACTCTATGGGACACATTTTGATCATTTAATAAAAAACGACAATCACAAATGTCACCAAAAAACTTCAGGACCTGTAACACTGTCCTCGACAACTCTGTCAATTTTCGACATTTATTATTCTTCTAAGAGTAGCATTGGCAACAAAACAATAAACAATATGCAAATTCTCAAACGCAATCACAATTAGGTCTTATAATTCGTGATTATAATATGCCCTGTCTGAGCCGGAACAATGGTAGCGACATATTAAAATAAATATATATATATTGTGAAATAGTTTATATGTTACCTTGATTTAAGGATATCCTTTATTATTAAATAATAACTGATAATAATCACATTGTTATCGACTGGACTTTAATTGGCCATATTGTGAGTTAGATTTATAAATTATATTCTGATACACTTTAGTGTTTTGAACCGTTATTTAATGATAAGTAATGACAGGTCAGGTATTGACATATATTTTGCTGATTGCTATAATTTAAAATAAGTTAGAATTACACATATTTGAAACATGTCATATAATATCAACTATGTAATGAAACAAAGACTGCCATTACAGAATTTATATATTTTAAACTTCATTAATTATTAATTTATTTTAGTGCTGATAAAGCATTGATTGTTTGATAACATCTTACCTAATATTGTAACAGAGAATATGAGTTTGTTTTTTGTTTGTCTGTTACGCTTTCGCGCGTCAACTAGTCACCGGTCATTGACCATTGTCAAATTGCACATACATTGTCAGGAGTCCGGAAAAGCATATGGAGAGTACTTCCTTATCATCCTGATAAAATGTAATGTTCATGAGCGATGAAACAATAACTTTTAAGACATTGCTTTGTCAAAAAACTATTTGTTTAATATTTATTTCAATATTTAAGCGAAGCCGCAGACAAAAGTTAGTTTAATATAAAATTATTAAATATATTAAATCAAATTTCAATTTTATCAACACTTCAAAAACGCGCAATCAGAACAATTTAATATAAGTAATACATATAGTGTAATTGTTATCAGTACTCGATGTATTGATAACGCGGTGAATCACGTTTGAACAGCTGATTTTCTCCGTATCTTGAATCGTGATTTATCTTGATTATTAAAGATATAAAGGTATACTAGAAATGGCACGTTAAGTGAAAACTTTATGTTTTATTTTATTTTAGATTAATTATCCGGTTTTACTCATTTTAATTCCCACTATCGGAATTTGCTCGACTAGTTTTGAATGTGAGGCAGAGTCGGAGTTGCGGCGTGAACAGTTCACGCCGCGATTTCATCGTTTTCCGGGCCTATGAATAAGGGACCCGTATGGTTTCCAAACTATTCCGAAAATGTTGAGAGTATTGTCGTGAGTACAAGCGGATAATTATATATATCAGTAATCATGGATCATGAAATTTAAATACAAAAAAATATATATTTTATCGATAACTAAATTAGTTATAAATAATAATAGCCTGCAGTACCAGGATGATACACACACACATACAAGCAATAAGGTAACACATATTAAGTGCACATTTGTATAATAAAGTTTAAAGATCACTTCTATTACCATATATCTGTGTATCTGATACATTCGCTTCCTGCACTATGTATGTGTGCATTCGTTGCGCAGGCGCATGTGTGCGTTTCACGTTCACTTTCGATAGTTTGTGTGAAGTAATGGTATTGTTATTTTTAATTTATATTTTTACTAACAGCTGTTTCATTATCTTTATGTTAATGTATGAAGGTTTTTTTGATTTTAAGACAATAGTATCTCATAAAATTTATATGAATATTTAATATTATTTTTTATTGGATTATTATATAACTAGGAGTTCTAGCGAAAATCTCGGTTGCAATGAATAGTAATATTATTCGTCAACTGAACTGTTTTTTAATAAAGAAAAAATATATTATGCATATTATTGGCTAACTCACTCACTTTTTTATACTACACACTATATATATAGTATATAATAAAATTATATATAGAATATGAGATATCTTGTGAAAACTTATGCTTATGCTTGTCGAGCATTTTCGTGTACCAATGCATTGGTCATGGCTTTATCTGATTGGTTCAATGAAGAGGATCACTCCCACGGGACCTGACTCCGTCTACTCTTCCCTTCACAACCAGGCGTTTCATGGCATCTTTAAGCCAAAATTAATATATACTTTAATATGATTTCAGTTAATTATTTTAAATAGAAATAAAGATATTTTAAGATAATATATGCAATAGATTATTAGGTAGACATAGGATGTTTCACTCACTGTTAGTATATGAGAGTTCAATGAAATAACTAGAAATTCTAGTTGTGTGTCTTTTCCACATTCATTATACACTTACTTATAATATTTTAATATATATAAGTAAAAGTGCTCAGGTTGTTTTATTAGTTTTTGTGACATTCTAAGAAAGTTGCTATCCTGAGAAATGGGATGGATGGGGATGGGATATATGCAGTCAGCTCGGATGTCGGAGAGGATGGGGTCGAATTTGGGCATCTGGCTCTATTAGTCAGGGTACGAAACTTACCTATAATAGTATTCTATGGGTGGTTTTATCCAGGTCGAGTGTGAAATAGTTTCTTCACATATGAAAATATTATAAGTAATTACATATTCGCTTTTAATTTTAAAATGCAAATAATTGCGAGTTGGACACATCTCGATATTTACTTAAAATATATAAAAGACCATCTCTTTTTATATTCTAGTTGGTGTTTCTTCTACGCAACATCAGATGTAAATTCATACATATAAATAAAAATATTTATATCACATAAGAAATATTATTGTTAGATTTATCATAAAAAACCGCAAAAATAATTTGTAAGTTTCATCAAAATGGTTGCAACAATTTTTGAAAAACTAACATGTACGTGTTATATTTAATTTTTGAGTCTTTAACAATATTTAATAGATCGAAAAAAAGCCAAAGAAATGTAGGATTCTCATCTGATTCTTCTCCGTGTTTGGCTATTATACATAAATTAAGATTCTTTCTATTTAGAAGAGTTTCTTTGTATGTATACAAAACGACAGTCATATGTAATTGTTGAAAAAGAGACGTTTCAGAACAAAGCATCTTAACCACACACATTATAGTCTTTTGTTAGTTTGTATTATTACTAAAAATTTACATTGTATCCTGAAATTTCATATTATGCAAAACCGCACGCTGCAGGGAAGGTAAAGTATGAAAACAGCCATTGTATATTCAATTGACAATGCATTTATTCTTAGAAATGCATTGTTTTCAACATATTCTCTGCCTAGACAACCGCAGCTACTAAATACAGATATATATATACTTACTTCACTACATTAACAACATATATTGATGTACATATTTCAAAACTAATAAAAAAAATAAATAAATAAATATGGATTTTGATTTATAAATTATTAATTAGGAGCGATATTCGATAGACCAGAACATCACTATTGCGAGGTATTAATATTATAGGATTTGTTTTGGTATTGACAAATAAAATTAGTTGATAGAGTTTTCAGAAAGGTTAAAAATAAATTGTTTAAAACCCATTTGAAGATTGAAAATCGATGAATCAAAAAACGAATATATATATATATATTACCTGAAATAATAAATAAATTGTATATTATCACATCAATCTCATAGTTTTACTCAACATCCTCTGCGACAATCCACTTCCTATTGTCGCAACTAACTGGGTGAGGGACAGACGTAATCACATAAACACCATCTTGAGACATAACACAGGATTCTGTAATCATATTTATCCGATTTAATAAAATATAAGTTCTTTGTTTTACATTCATATAAATATGGTTCTTGGGTGTCTTAGCTGTGCCTGGTCTATATGTCCATCAGAGTTTGCATTTCATATTGAACACCTTAATTCTTATAAATACATTTATTTTATACATTAATAATTGTTAAAATTGAGATAATTGGATGCATATCTTGGATGGATTGGATGAATAACATCTCTTAATATATATACATGAGCAGGATTCGAATCTGTGAACTCCGGGAATCTATAACTGTCCGCTCTGTCTAAGCTATCGTGTTGCTTAATGCTTTTATAAAGAAGCATGCTAAATATAATTTTATTTTAAGTTTTATATTGTTAGTTATTTCGGGATCTAGAAATAACTGTCTTTTAATCTCTCTCTCTACGTATTAGAAATTTTAAAATGCACCAATTTATATATTATAATGTAAGCGAAGCTAAGATTTCTGTCATTTATATTTTATATATTTATGGGCGATTTGAAAATTTCGAAAGACTATTGAATTTATTATTTAAATCCTGAGTCTAAATTATTTGATTATGAGTTAAACTGTTGATTTATATCAGAACTTATTCGGAGCAGAACTGTACTGGGGAAATAGAAATTATACTTGACAAACTAAAATGTACCGCGGGTTATATTTCATGATTGTGTAAATTATTTTGCAATAAACTTTATAATATACTTTGTAATTATCGACTGATCAAACAGTAAATTTACATAGTATTTTCTTAGATTTTCACGAGTACACATTTGAAATAAAACTATTTTTCACGGATTTAACTAGCGTATAATTTTGGTTACATTTTAATTTTAACCCAACGTTCCGAATGCTGTGCAGCAATCGTGTTCACGGATAGACTAGATGTTAGAGTCTATCAGTAAGTCAGTTCAACTGAATTCGAAACTTTTAATGTTAAAAATATATCTAATTCCTTTGAATTAAATGGAGAGTACTTAAAATATGTAGAACCTTGATTCATTGTTTCACTTGATATAATTTACGTATATGTATAGTCTATATATTTTAATATGTTAATATTAACATTCTGAAAGAAACCTAAATTCATTATTGTAAGATATCTTGAAAATATAGTTGATACAAAAACCTACCAAAATAAGGCCAGTTAAGAAAGAATATTTTAATCTACAACCATTTTATAATCATTTGTTAAGAAAAATATATTGTTATAAATATTTGGATATAATCTAGAAATCTATTATCATAGAGTCGCTTAAGAGATACTAAAAGTAATGTCATTTGTTACAATTGTCACTTAGAATGGCGGACCAAAGCCTCGTGACAAGTGACATATCAGACGCACGACTAAGAGTTGAAATGGTTCAGTCCTATTAGAACTTTGATAATACTTACAAAAACTTAATAATTTTATTTTATGTTGAAGCAATTCTTACAGTTATCTGCTACTACATATAAACAGAGCTATTTATATATTTATGTAATTAAACTTACTTTTGGAATTATTCTATAAATATAATTAGTTACTAGTATCGCCGGGCGTGATGCCCAGCTCATGAATAAAGGCCCCGAAGGGTTTCTAAACTAGTCGTGCAAAATGATATATTTAACTCGAGTACAGTCGGATAATTACAGTTATAGATCACGAAGGTATAAGCACAAAAATTTATTAATCGGTGAAAAAATAGTCAAAAAATTAGAACGGTTAACTATTGAACATTATGTACAAAAATTGCAATTTTATTATTTTATTAAAAAACAAATATTCTGAATGTAAGAAATTTTCTGTCATGTTAAAATATAATTTGTATATATAATATTAATATAATATAATCAATGACTCAAAGTGGACAAAATCTTTTTTTACAAAACCTTACTTTCTATCGCTGCAACGAACAAAAAACGCATTTGTTTATGAACACGCTCTTAAGAACACTTAATATGAAAATAATGTAATTTTTGAAATTTCACTTTCCTCTTTATACACTTTGTATTAATGTATCAATCATTGCGGTTGTTAATTACAGTTTCTTAATTCTTTATTATTTTTCTTGTTTTCACTTACATCGTAAATAAATACATCAAATATATGACAATTTATATATTATAGTGACGTCTCAATTATTGCCCTCCTTTTTTCTCTCTACCTCTATCACAGTTTTTATTTTCAGGTCAAAATATATATTTAATGTCTTTCAATCCCAAATAAACTGTAATATCAATTTATTTTAGATTTTCTTTTATTGAATACAAGCCGTTACTCGCGGTGTCACCCGCGGACAAACGATTTTAAATATTATTAAGATAATTAGAAGCAGTAACGTAAAGCTAGATAGCTTAAAACGTAGTTTTGAAAATTATCTCAATCAAACAAACAAACTTTCAGCATTAATGAGCACAGCGAAGTGATGCTCTTTACCGATCAACTCGATCAAATTTTGTCCGCTATCAAATCCTACACCGTTCAAGCTGTACGAGCCAAATTTGAACCAGTTGAATATCACATGCTCATCTTTCTATAGGTAGATTTTGAAAAAGATGCAATTGTAGCTTAAGGGTAATTTGCAATTAACTTTATTTTTAATTGAAACGTCCTCTCACACGCGCAGATGGTAATTTCTTACTATGACTGACATATGTATTATTTTTTGTTAATTGCAAATATTATATCAAGTTAATGATTATTTAATATATTAATAGTTTCGCTCAGCTCACCCCGCTTGCTTGCTGGCGGCGCTAGTAATATTAATGTACGTTTAATTTAATGACTAAAACTGATATGCAGTGAGTTCTTCGAGGTCAATCAAATTGGCCATGAATCTCTAAACCGTTTATTCTATTGTTTTTATAATTATTTTTAAACAATGGAAGAAAATTTGACATTCCTATTGCGTTGAGAATATTTTGTAAGACTTACGAGTCAGGGATATTTGAGGTTATATTAACGTCAAGTTTCGTTTTATGTTAATATTATTGTTTTAAATATATTATAATGAAAAAAAAAATTAAATCAATACTAATATGACAAAACTAAAGTTTTTTTCTAGGCGCTTATTTCTGTCAGTATTATAACTTTTTTGACTTAGTTTTAGTTCGTTCGTTCGTTCAGTATTTCCGAACGAAAACTACCCGTTTCCGAAAACATATACATTTTTTGAAGAATCAATGCGTTTTCAGTAAGGTCGTGGCCTTTCAAACTAATTTAATAAATAATTATATTGCTTTGCTTGATTTATTACAAGGATAATTCATAAAATTGTTGTAAGCATGTAACTGTTGCAGGTAGCGTGGATAACGAGACCGTTGCCTAAATTTTAATGTGAAACTAAATTGCTATGTAATTAGTTATTTTCGCGCTTTCTAAAAACCGTGGCGGACGGTTTCGAAAAAATTGAGCCATATTTTGTTGTCTTTTGATATTTTATTTTGTTTATGGTATAAAAGTGTTGTTTATGGTACTGACGCATAAAGTAGAGGAGAAAAAATTTAAAAAACAACTTCACAGTTAAAAATAATTTTAAGCCAGGATAATATTTTTTAACATCTCTTGATATATTTTTTTCTATATCTATACTAAAAGTATGAAGCGAAAAAGTTTTTTTGTTTAAACATACTAGCTAATCTTCTCAACTATATGATGGATTCGAAAAATTCTTTTTGATTATGATACACAGGTTCATGAGGGAGGTAGAGGTTATAATAGTAGTATTATGAGAGGGTGAAACTATGAGTCACAGTGAGTTTATAGTAGGAAGGTTACTTTATCAATTGTGTGTCAAAATGTATAGTATATATTATTAATATATAAAAAAGTAGCAACCTTGATATACTTCCAATTTTATCTTTAACAAAATATCACTTTACTATTTATTTTAGTAAAGTTAGAAACGTGACAACATTTTGTTACAACAACATTTATATTCGAATATTTATCTTATTAGCTAAAAGATCTTTCGAAGTAATATGTGAAATACGTGTGAAAATATTTACTACGATTTATTTTATCTGTTGTATAATAACTAGGAGCACGAACCAGACCTAAATTTTGACTCGCTGCGCTCGCAAAACCTCTGTGTGTGAGCGAAGCGAGATGCAAACAGCACCGAAGTAGCATTTATAAAACGTCGACACTTTCTGTCTTCAACTATTTTTCAAGATGATGATTACATTATTACATTTTTTTTTCTTTTTTTTAAACCATCACCAGACTGATATCTATCAGTGTGCAAAATTTTGAAATTTTTTGATATATCGTTTTTGATTGATGCTTGTACAAAGGATGCAGAAGAGTCTCTCATAGAAGGCTTCGCTCTATAATATTTTTTTTTTATCTTTCTTCCAGGAAAAAGTGTTTTAAATGCTGTATAATTTTCATCTGTAATAATTATAGTATCAGAACATTCGCCATGTTGCATTAACCTTGGCTTAAATCTGGAGTTCCCCTCACAAACTTAATTGCACCTACGATTGTCATAACAATACGTAAATACTATTTATATTATAACCTCTTTATCAAATCTAGGAAAAAGGAACTGTATTTGTAAAAGATTAAGGTTGATTTTTTAATATAAATAGTATTTACACTAGGAACGCGAATCAGACCTCAATTTTGACTCGCTGCGCTCTCAAAATCTCAGTATATGTTATCATATTGTGCGAAGCGAGGTGCAAACAGCACCGAAGATACATTTACAAAACGTTGACGCATTCTGTCCTCAAATATTATTCAAGATAAAAAAAAGGACGCAGAAAAGTCGCTTCGGTCACTTACAATAATATACTTAAAAGACAAGAGAGATAAAACATTTGTATCTTCACAAGAATCATCAATAGGTTCTAATAACACGTGTGTTTAAACACTTGGTGAATATTCACTGAATTTCAACCACAACTAGGAAGTATATTTATTTAAAAGTATTTATATACATGTTCTTGAAAATTGTAATAAATATTAGTCATAAATAAAAGCGTATGTTTGTATGTTTGTAGAGTACATAAAAGAACCGACCGACAGGCGGATGTTAATATAATATTGATTTATTTTATTGTTTGTTCTTTGTCATACGAGATAAGAAACACGATGCCTCCAATTAAATTAAGTAAAAAAAATATCATTAAAAGCCCCATCAAGATAACACAATGCTAGGGCCGCCCGCGCGTAGGCAGAGGAACCTGAGGTAAATGAAATATATATCAGGAAAACTTCAGCTTGATACGACTTCCCTAATGTATGTAATTAACAAAAAATGGTACATATGTCAGTCATAGTAAGAATATACCATCGGCGCGTGAAATAGAACGTTTCAATTAAATATTAAGTTACTTGCAAATTACTCTTAATCAACAATTACAATCTTCTTCAAAATAGATAGACAGGCATGTGATTGTCAACTGGTCCAAATTTGGTTAGTATAGCTTGAATTGACCAGTAAGAGTTTATTTTGTTAAACCTTAAAAATATTATAAAAAATGTGTCATTTAATAAATAATACCGACATTAATTGTGGATAGATATCTATCTCAGATGAAGAGTAGCTTTCAATCTATCTAAAGGGTTCAATAGACTTACAATTCGAGCACTGATAAGCATTTAAATAATATTCTGTATCCGTTTCTAAATACTACACAATATGTAATATCAATTATCATTAATATATCATCATAGTAAGTTGTAAATCAATGTATATTATCTAATATATATATATTAGTTATTTAATATGTTATGTTAGTGGCCAGTCACAAGAATGCGGATTGTCTATATCCGTGAGATGCAGCATCTTTAAATGTTATATGTAATTTTAAAGTTTAAACGATTATAAGGTTGAGACCTTCGTTCGCGGACTCTATTTAAATTGATTGTTTATTATTTATCGATTTGATATACAATTATAAAAATCGATTTTTCTATGATGACATATGTCAAGTCGTTAGACTTTGAGAGTTCAATGATTTTTGAACTGAGTTAGATCTTGTAACAAAAAATATTGTTATTGCATTAGTTTTATAAGTTTCAGTTTTAGACCGATATACATAATGATATACATTATATGATAGAATAAATTTCGAGAATGAAATATACAGAAAAAACTATATTTTTATATTACTAGAATACATTAATAAATTTTCATATTTAATTGGCCCTTTTAAAAGGTGCACACATGCTCGCCTCCACTGCTTATTCTCTTGTCCTTACACAAGCAAATTTAAATAGAGCCTACGAATGCCACTTTCAAAGTACGTTCTATAAATTAACTTATGAGAGAATTTCCCTGTTATACTTCTCGCCCCCCTTTTACATACAAATTAACTAAGTACCCGTACCTGGTCAGTTAAGAGCCAAAAACACACATGTCTATGTATACTTTAGTGTGAAGATAACAAACAAGCCTCGGTATATAATTACATTATTATAAAGTAGTAGGTCACCCGCAAAACTTCGAGGATAGACATTTAGAAATTTTTGAAAAATATATCAGGGTTTTGGCGCAAAAATGATGTTTTTTTTTTCTTTATTTATCTACATATCTATGACCAAAGTTCTTCAAAATGACACATTAACCAAATTTTTATTAGCAGCTATCGTCTCATAATTTAATAATCATAAGATTGTTACATGAAACAATGTCATTATATATAAACTTTCGCTTATTACCAAATAGTCTATATAAATAAGAAAGTGGTGATACACTAAATATACGATTACAAACTCACAACACGTTTTTCACACAATATAATACCTTTCAAATTTTGTGCTTCGAATTCAAATATACTTTCTTTGTATTTACGAAAGTGGATATAATTTAAATTACATTACAATTATAAATTATTTCTTGTAATATTTGTGCAATATATTTTGTAAAAACTATTTATTGAACTTAAAGAGACTTTAAGCTATCGTTAAAATAATTGAGCGAAACTCTCTAGGAGAGACTTTTTTGCATCCTTTGTGCAAGCATCAATCAAAAACGGTAGATCTAAAAATTTCCAAACTTTGCACACTGATAGACATCAGTCTTGTGATGGTTTTAAAAATAAATCGTGCGAAAATTTAGGTTGAAAAAAAAAATTGTTGAGGACAGATTGCGTTGTCATTTTGTAAACGAAACTTCGGTGCCGTTTGCACCTCGCTTTGCTTAATATGATAACACATACCTAGTGTTCTGAGAGCAGCGAGTCAAAATTGAAGTCTGGTTCGCGCTCCTATTTTGTAAATATGTTGCTGATACTTCAGAGCTACTACAATTTCATTTAAATTCATAAACAAATGTCCTGATTGATTGTTAATTGTTTCAAAGTTCAGGTTATATCTTTAAAAATGGTTTATACATTACTTTTGTAACACATTATAACCCATATTTGGAAGATATATTGTATTGAAATCCGTTATATTCAAAAGAGTATACATGATACACTTATTCACGGGAAAAACCACGACAACAGACAGATTGAATATATTTTGAACAAGTCTTGCGCGTATTCTTAAAAGAACTGTCTATTAGATTAGTATATTCCAGCGAAATGTGCTCATTTCTAGCAATATAAACAGTCGAGACGAATGTTAATTAGTACTGCAAACAATAATACGTGTACCCTCGTTTGTTTTATTGTTTTTCAAAATTATTTAAAACAAATTACCACAATCTACCTCAGGCAGGTTCAATGCACTGGATACTTGTACGAAATAAATTACTTAAAACGGTAAAATGTGTACAAGTGACAGTATCGAACAACTTTTATACCATCGTTCAATTAATCGGTCTTTTTACGATAAGATGTTGCTATTTATTGCAACGAAATTTGTGTTTTATGTTAAAGCATCAAGACTCAAATTGAATTAACAGTATATGTCGCCGGTATGTGTGAAGTTTAACTGTCTTTTTTATATGAATGAAAAGTGTAAAATATATCGTTATAGTTGTTTTAATGGTGTCTTTTTACCATTGAAAATAAATTGGTTGGTAAAAGTTACGGTAACTTCGAGTGCGGTAGTTTATGGGTTCTCATATTGAACTAAAAATTGTTTTTGATCGTAAAATGTTGATACAATTAGTAGCAATGTCCTAAAAATGATTTTCATAATCAATATTTCGTGTAAATAATTACAAATGGAGATAGAGTCACAATACTTTGGTAAACTAAAATAAGCTACTTTCCTTATTCGCTTTGACACAAAACCGTTACGAAAAATTCGTGAAAAGTTCGTGGAATCATATTCTCTCTGACAATGTCATGTTTTAAAACATACTGCCGTGCGTTATGTGCAATCAAATACTGTCTATAGATAATTTACCATGGGATATACAGGATACGATTTGACAATTAATTACCATAGTTAATATAGAAATAGTATTACAGTGAAGAAACCGCAGTTACGTCACTAGTTATTTGCAAGAAATCTCGTGTGTCATAGCAAATAAGGACCCTGAACATTAAAAAATATATTACAAGATACATCCGGAATATAAAACATATTAACCATAAGTCCTCAGAAGCAAACGGAACCGCGTCAAAATCATTGTAAAGATTTCTCAATTCGGATATTCTTGCGCCACATTCACACGCTCCTCTCATTTTGTGTTTGTATTTTTGCAATAATTTGTTTATGCAACACGATGTGTTCACAGCTTGGTACAGCCTTTAAACGCACATATTTTTATAATTCTTACTATAAGTTATAACAAGGAATCATATGAAATACTCCAATTTAGGTAAAATATATGTAGTTGAAGAGCTCGTAACGTACAAAGAAAGTTGTAATTAGTTTGAGCTGCTCATAAACATGATAATATAGAATTTTAAACTAATATACGTGTGATTTATTTCTGTTAAAATAGTTTTTGCATAGATTGATAAAACTTCTAAGGACAACTAACAACTCAACATTTTGCTACATTTGTGTCGCAATATAGAATGTCATTCGACGCTGATTGGATTATAATAAATACGAAAAATATGCCTAAATTTTGTGTTAGCTGTCAAATAGTGTGTTTAGACTTATTTTTGTTTCTTGGATGATTTCTTTATAAACAGGCAAAGATCCAAGACCATCATCAATGATAAAATATTTATTAAATTATTTATAATAATTAATTGTTAAGAAAGAAACAAATCGGTAAAAATATTTTAATTGACTCGTTAATAATTAAGATATTTCAATGTATTTCAATAATATTTCTATAAAGCATCAATCACACATCTTATTAATTAAAAAAAATCCCTGACATATAATTTGACAGTACTGATATAACGAATTAGCTACCAATAATATTCATATAAAACAATATGAACGGACAGCAAATGATTATAATAAATCAATGATCTCTCCTGAGTCAAGGTAAATGGGTTGGTTAATTGAAAACTATTATTCAAGTCGACGCTTCCTGAAGACCCTTCCTCAATGACATTGGTGTGTGTCATCTTTTCGTTATTAAAATATAGGAGCTAATAATAGATCATAAGTGAAGAAAATATTGCTATTTTAAAGTAACTCGACCATATTTAAAATTTTGTGGCTTTATCTGTGGTATCATTATGTTTTCTAAGATTTACACGAGTACAACACATTTCAATAAAGCGAGATGATGGTGTCTGTGTCAGACACCATCATCTCGTCTTACCGCGAACACGTTTGCTGCAAAGCATCCGAAACGTCGGGTTAAATAAAAAATGTAATAATAAACGCGAGTTATATCCGAAAAATAGTTTTATTGAAATATGGTATCATTATTAATAGTTTGCCTCTAGAAAAACAAAGAACAAAAAAAATAGAAAGCAAATTTTTCTATTTATTTGTGGCACTGTATAATTTTTAATAGCTTCATTCTAAAACCAATAACATGAACAAAATATATTACAAAAATATCTAAATATATTTTCTCTATAAAAATGGCGACAGTGTATTAATACCCATTACTTCTAGTAAATAAGAACTGGGGTCACGAAATACAAATATTACTAGAGTTTATTAAAGTTTGTACAAATAGATTGACAAATTAATATTTAGATTAGATATTA
This sequence comes from Mechanitis mazaeus, assembly GCA_959347395.1. Lineage (NCBI taxonomy): Eukaryota > Metazoa > Arthropoda > Insecta > Lepidoptera > Nymphalidae > Mechanitis > Mechanitis mazaeus. The sequence continues at coordinate 19,610,246 of OY365750.1, forward strand.
GAAATTAGTGTAAATGTTCTAAAACTGGTAAACCTGAAAACGAATTAAACAGGTGTTAATGATATAATGTTATTGTAATATAATTGTATAGCTTTTGCTCGTGGCTCTGCTCGATATCAAGCAATTATAAAAATGTTGCCACAGATGTGGTTGCTAATTTTTTACTAGTATTTGTTAGTCAATATTGTATGAAGAAATACCATTACCTCAATAAATATTATAATTTTGAAAACTATTATATGTTACAAGATTATTATTATTATTATTATTTTTTATTATATCCAATCACGTTGTTACAGACTACAATTTATAATGATTTTTTGCGATAATCTTATGGATCAATAAAAATAGTTTAGTTGAATATATTATGAAGTATTTTATAATGTAATAATCCAACGAGCTAGTCAGCTTCAATTTAGTTTACCATTGCGTGCTTTTACAAATCCCGGTTAGATACAAAAGATGCTCAAATGTATTATTTTTAACAAACCAGTACAACTAGATGTCTTGAGCTATCGCTCTGTCATATGTAATAGTATAACAACAACAATGGCGGACTCACGGCGTGACGTAATGCCTTCTGATTGGTGTTCACTGTCACGTGACCTTTTTAGAATAAAAGTTTTGGTATTTCGTTATCTTTATAGCCCTTTGTCGCTAAGGCCTACTATTTATTTTGAATTTTACTGTTTTATTTTTAATGGAAACCAGCCTATTGTGACGTAGATATTAACTATTGTTATTAAAAGTAACAATATAATAATACGCACTCACGCTTGTATACAACTAGCAAAATATAATGCTCCATAAAAGGCAGTAGTGTGTTGAAAACCTATAAAACTCGCGTGCAAAAAGTCATTTGTTCAAATTGTGCAACAATCGTTAATTAATTCGAGTGTGAGTTAAAAAGTCAGTTAAATTGTTAGTATTCAAACAGAATTTAATTTACCCAATCCCCCCCTCCCCCTCTCCTCCCCCCAGTACAACATAAATTTACTTGAAAAAACTGATATAATAAAGACAAGGGGCTAATAAAGAGTATCGTTACACTTCACCATATTTCTATAGTTCGGAATTTTAATTGATTATTGATGTTTTTATTTATATATGAATCATTTTTATTGTATTTCTGATTGACTGTTTGTTGCCTGTTAATTTATTAAGACAATAAATATTCAGTTCATTTAAACAAATCTTAATGTATAGTACATTTAACTAATTAGAATTACTTGTGATATACAAACTCATCTGAGACGAACTTTTTATTTGTTTTTTGTGTGGTTAGTTTGTAGCTAACTGTACGGAAACAAGAATTGAACCTTTATTAATATTTGGCCCCGACTTCTGGGAAGACTGTCGTTTTGTGCAAAGTTCAATGACCTGCAGGCGTGTTTGTATGTGTGCGGTATTAATCTATGGTTTTGTTTTAAATTCTGACAGGGCTGTCGAAATATCTAAAATTATATGATAGAGTTAAAATATTTTTTGAAAACAAAAAAAGATTGTAAATTTTTATACAAATTTATTTACTGCGTAATAAATAAAAAAATGGATACATCACGTAAGCAACATTTTTATAATAAATATAAAAGTTATTGTCTTTTTGTCTTATCAATGTAAAACATGAATTTATATGAGAAGACCATCCATAGTTTTGGGAACATTTCTTATTATTTATATTTTTTGAATGGTTTACAATATTAATGACCACCGCATAATATAATAAATTATGCAAATTGTTAATGTTATATAAATATTGTCAAGCATGAGTCAATATTTAAGATATATTAATAAGGCAGGCACTTGCTCCAGTCTGGCCCGGTGTCTCAGTTTCCACTGTAACTCTGAGTTAAGGGTTCTGATAATACAACATTTTTATATGAAAATCAACTATTTTACACTTAATCTTATAATATATTCAAATAATGTGAAAGTTTATGTTTTCGAGATTACTGCGTTTAGAATGAAGAAAAACTTGTTTGATGATAGAGACTAATGTAGAGTCTTATGAGTGTAGCTCGTATACTGTGTACTGGCTCCACCGATGATACCACTCTGTAAGACAGACATAAGGTCCCTGTCAATTCACTGTTAAATTGTCTGTTTTTTTACCGCATCGTTCCGAATAGTGTTTATTAATATTGATCAGACCTTACAAAGTTTTTTAGTTACTTTTATTTTATTTGTTAAGAATGTACTTTACTGAAGGCCTCTTGTCATTCCCATTCACTTCCGCGATATATTTTTACTATATTAAATTAAGATTCGCAATAGTTGTTTTAAAAGTACTTTTTTTTCTCAGATATCAACATGGAGGCGACACGGCTCGTGTCTGCTTATTGGCTGTCTGCTTTTATTATTCTCTGCTCCTTCTTCTCCACTCACTCACTCGAAACTAAGGTAAGGTTCAGACGCAAATAAATAAGAAATTAAAATATGAATTATTCTGACTACTTACTCTAGATCCGCCACTGTACACGGGAGGTGAAGCTGAGCTAACCATTGTATACTTGTAAAATTAGCAGAGTAAATAGTGGCTATAATATTAAGCCTAATAAGTACTCGCGCGTGCGATTTCAAAACGTTCCACATGTTAACTCTAAAGTCACTATCCTCCACAACTCTGCCAATTTTCGACATCCTACCATTATGCGTCTAAGAGGAGTAGCATTAGAAAGGAAACACTTTTGAGCAGTAAGAGCTTCGCTTCGTTCAGCTTAGTAAGTTAACAGAACAATAATCTTAATTATAGCAAGTTAGGGCTTAATCACTTTATAGTAAAGTAGGTATATGTTAGTATTGTGGAAAGACAAACAAACCAAACATCATACAAAACAATATATATATATAAAAAAAGCTCGTTATATTTTTTCAAATTAGATGACAGCGATATGATATGTACCCCCACACTTGTTACAAATAAATTTACAATACAATATATTAATACAATTTTTATGTTTTTTTCAATATCATGTAGGTATTCTGCCAATATTTTACAAAATCCATTCAAATAAGGTTTTATTGTGCATGAAGTAAATCGATTTTTCGTGAATAATTACAATACTCGATCAATTTTAAGATTACACTGCGTTTTGTCAAAAATATATAATTTACTGGGCTATTCAGAAAGGTCTCATAAATCTCCATGCGGTCATTCTTAATTATACCAGTTTTAGGGTTCCGTAAATTTAATAAATTTAACAACTACAATTTTATATATGATTAATTTTGTTTTTTTTTTAAAGGTACATAAATTGCATTATAAATGATTATAGAACCAAATAGGTACAATTAAATATATATGTAACAAAAGTTTTAAATACTATACAAACATTCAAAAATAATTATTGGTATATATAGTATACTGAACCATTTAAACAAATCCATATTTTGTGAGTTGCGCAAGCGCATCGGAGGTCGCCTAGGATGCTATATTACAAGACATTTGCTATTTTGCTATGTCACTAGTAATTTAACACGCCTCAAGACATTCTCATCTGTTTGATATAATTTATAATATAATTATATATTAAGTAAGGCATTAGTAATCAAATATATACATTTTCTTAGCATCTCATAATTGTATATATATAATTGTACTTATACTTTTATAATAATAATAATAATAATAATAATAATAATAATAATATTAAAACATTATTTCAGATTGTCCATATATCCATATATTTGTTAGAGCAATTTCTTAAAGACTTTTAGTTCATCGACGCTATTGATAATAATAATATAAAAACTCATAATCAAAACAAAGTCAACATTACAATAACACAAATATCATAAATATATAATTATTAAATAAAACCAATCAAATAAGTAGATTGATTGTAACTAGGAGCGGAACTAACATTTACAAAACGTCGACGCATTCTGTACTCAAGTATTGTTCAAGATGAGACACATTATTACATTTTTTTTATTATTATTTTTTTAAAACCACCACCAGACTGATGTCTATCAGTGTGAAAAATTTGTAATTTTCGGATATATCGTTTTTGATTGATGCTGGAACAAAGGATGCATAAAAGTCTCGCAGAGAGCTTCACTCAATTACGGTTGTAATACTTAGTAACTATTTCACTGACATGTGTCATGAACGATTGTTACAACTGAGGGACGAGACACTTGAGTGGAAAGTGCTTTTATATTTATAAGTATCTTTTATCTTATAAGTAATTTGGTTGCAGATTTATGTTATAAAAAATTGAATGAAATTCTATAGTCTAACGATATTGAAAAAATATAATTTAAAACTTAGAAGATTATTATTACATATATTTATCCGTCTGCCCTCGTTTTAATTCTATCGGAATTTATCTAGTTCGAACCTATTCAGGGCTCTAACTTACAAAATCGGAACATGGTGATTCCGGTAGGCATGAGGTCCGGAAAATTATATGTAACAATTAGTAGATATAATACCACAATGGGAACAATTTATATCATTCAATATACTAATTATATATAATTATATTAACAAAGAACTAATAGCTTTTATGAATGAAATAAAATAAAATTTCCGTGAGGACTTTGAATTGTATTATTAATGTTGAGATATAGAGAACTATCTTAAAATAGCATAACCATCTCATAGTGAAGTACAGTATACTAATAAATAGCCAGTAGTTACTGCGACAGATGACAGACGACGGATGCGAATGAATAATCAAAAACATTTCGAAAATGACTTTTCGGATTTGAATGGTCAATAATTTATTATTAGAATTTGCTTTACAAAAATGAAATTAGTATTCTTTTGCTCGTGGCTAATGATCTATGATTAAACTGTTTTTAACATAAAGAAAGATATATAGATATATATATGTCTCTTTGCATTATTGATCATAGTATATATATACTATTACTCTTCGTAAGTATGTAACTAAAATTTTAAGTATGATGGATAGAACAGAACACGTCAGTCGAAAATTTGAATGCTGGACGTGAATTATGATGTGGCAAATCTAGTCGTTACTGAGAGAATTCAGTGACGATTTTTATCAGAGAAAATTATTATAATTTTATATTTATGTCATATTTTAAATCAAATTTCATATCACCAGCATATTGCAAGATAGAGAGAAATTGATTGCATGTCTGTTCATTCCTAAATATAAAACTTCTTTTTATTGTACAAAGCTCTCTATGAGAGACTTTTCTGCATCCTTTGTACATGCATCAATCAAAAACGGTATATACGAATTTTCAAAAATTTTCAAATTTTGCACACTGAGAGACATCAATCTGGTGGTGGTTTAAAAAAAAATAATAAAGTAAAAACTTTGGTGCTGCTTGCACCTCAATATGCTAACACATACCGAGTCTTAGTGAACACAAAGAGTCAAAATTGAGGTCTGGTTCGCGCTCCTAGTTCATTCAATGATATTTTTAGTATGGTAATTGCGGGTAATCAAGTCTATTGTATGTACCCATTGTTGCGCAATGGCACGCTGAATACCAATTCTCATCACCACATCTCTTCAACGCTGCTCGCATAATAATTCCTCTAAATTTAGAATTGGATTTAAAACTGTATTCCTTTACATAAATTGAAATTCGGCAGCCATATTTGGAAACGTTTTGCTTTCTGTTCATTTCTTTGAAAATATACTATACTTATTTTTACAATGTATAAGTTTCATTATAGATAATAAAGAATACACATCATACATTGATATCTAGAATTAGTCTATACTTAGCAAGAGACATCAATATTTAAATGTTTCTTTAAAAACTCATTGCATCGTTTGACATTTACGAGAATAACTTGACATTTGAGTGTCACTATTTACGATTTAATATATTAATTAGGTTTATTTATTTCAATATATAATCTAACCAGGAAATATATGCTTTAGATATCGAAGCTCGTGCCGTTTTCATATAATTTTACTGATAATGTTATAGATTCAATTATTTTAATTATGACTAATTGTCCAGAACACTAGTTTGAACATCTGTTTGACCATTGGTCATCATTAATCTGATTTGTAACGCAGGGGAAGGTTGGCAATATTGGAATATGTCACAGACAGGACTACAGACATACTTTTATATATGTTATACTTTTTTCATTAAAAAACAAATCTCAAGAAACGAATATTTGATAAATATGTTGTTGTGATGAAAACTTATTAAAAGTATATTGAATATTTTTTTTTTATTATTAATTATTTGAAAACATAAGCAAAGTTACCACATAAAACCAATAAATATGCATTCTTTTAATTTTATTAAAAATCTTATTTTTAAACAAAATAATGACAGGTAGACACTTACATCTCGTCTCTTAAACACGATTGCTGCAAAGCATTCGAAACATCGGGTTATAAATAAAATAAAACCAAATTATACGCGAGTTTAATCGGTAAAAAATAGTTTTATTTTAAATGTGTACTCGTGAAAATCTTAAAAAATACTAAAATAATGTTGAATTAAGCATGCTTCCATTATGACTACCTCTCCCCATGGAGTTTCATGGTGTAATGACCGTCTAGTACCGTTGTCTGTATGTTTACTGAATTATAAATAAGAACGGCATATATTGAGTCACTGGATTTGGTTATATTATTTGGTTTGGTTATTTATTAAACATATTGATATCTGTACTTGTCACTATCAAATATATTAAATTATCTTCTCTACTGTCATCTCTACTCTATTACTTCAATTTGGTTAAATTAAAAATGTATAATAAACCTAAAGAAATATGTTTTATTATTATTTTTTATATTGATTTAGGAAAATCAACTCATAAATTTATTTCTATGAATATATTATTATATAATGAAGTAATATTAAAATTTTATATAAGAACAGTTTATATACAAAACATTAATATTTTATTTCTGACGTCAATATTTATATATATCTAATATTTTGATTATTTCAGTAGTTTTTTGATAATAATAAACCCTGAAGCGGCGACATGAAACGATACCATGCATAAGTATGTAGGTTAATTATTTTGACATTGGCAGTTTTTTGACCTCTGATAAATGTTTGAATGTCATTGATTTCGAGTGAACAAGATTAATAACTAACACGTTTTGTAACTTAATGTTCAAAACATTTCTAGAAACGACTATTATTTAATTAATTTATCGATTGTTATTAATTATCTTCATTTATTTCCGTGGTTTTTTTATGTAAATCTAAAAAACCTTCGTCTTGTATATAAATAATATTAATTAAATATGAAAATAATATGTTTAATGATATTTACTGATGTATTATTACAATGAAGGTAAAATTATATAAATAATAATTTAAATAAAAAAATATATCGTATTTTTGTACGGAAGAACATTATTGAAATATTTTTTATTTTAGGTATTTTTGAAATAAATGTCAAACAAAAGAAATATAATATAATATAACTATATGACTGTTTTTTTTTAATAATTTGATAATGACACATGGCACGTTTCTTATTTATCTGTTATTTAAAGATACAAAAAGCCATAGATTTTAAAATATGCTAATATTCAGTCAATATGAGCATTATTTTAATTTATTCGGTCATTTTCTAAAAACTAATTTTTAACGAAATATTAGATCATCGTAAGCATTAACGTTAATTGTTCTGTACATTATATAAATACCGAGAACATGTTGTTCGTTCATTGTCGGTTGAGTAATTTGTCATTACACGTACAGACGGCTACTGAGACGTCCTGAAAGCGCATGACGTCACACCTTACCTGTCAATATAGTGTATGTTACACATTACAATAGTTACAAAACTGACTGATGTGTCTGACAAACTGACAAAACTGATGATCTTGAAATATTTAACTAGTTTATGAATACTTATTGTAAATGCTTTTAAGGATTTAACGAGAAGTGTCTTAATGATTGTGGTCATTATAAAAGAAAAGAACGAATGAGGAAGAGATGGATGGAGTTCGTAGAGAATGATAGAGAGTTTTTTTTATATCAACACTATATCTATGCCACATATATATTTAATATTTAATTATTTTAAAATACAGTGTTGTTTTTTTTTAAAGGCTAATTTCATATTAGATAACTAAAAAATTTTTGTCGAAACATTTTGTTTCAAAGTTTATAAAATAATATTAAAATCAAATAATTTACAGTATTATAGATTTCCTATATAGATATTTCAACAGTAGTCTTTTACCAAAATTCCTTAAAACAGTTGACATTTGAAGAATCGTCTTTTTATTTAAAGATTTTATATCAACTTATGATAATATTTTAATAACTAATTAATTAAATAATTTTTCAAAGTAAGTCAGATTTTTTCTTTTAAAAGATAAATATCTTGAAGATATAATTATTTTAACTTATGACATGTTCCTGGAGTGCGATGGCAGTTTCTTGGCAATTTTATATAACTTTGAAATAAATATATAAATATAAAATAAAACTCTTTACTACTTTACTGACAATTTTCAGATCTCATTTAGGAATATAATTACTGTCCTTATTTGATACTTAATTTTGGAAAATTATCTCGAAAACAATTCTGTAGTCGAGGATTTTAGTTGTTTAAGAAAAAAAAAAGTTTAATTACTGTTTGTTTTAAATAAAATAGAAAAGTGAGTGAGGTACCCAGGAGGGTACCGGCTTTAATGAAGCCGGAGAATCCCTCCCCGAGCAAAATCGGGGAAACGATTCTCCGATTTTGCTCGGGCCGCCCGTCGTATCTGGGGCGGGCAAAGAATCGCATTTCGTGTTTTTTGAGGGCAAACGACGAGGTAACACAGCGGCACCCCGGTCCACCCTGAATGTGGACTTTTGCAACATCCGGGGACTTCACTCCAACCTAAACGCCGTCCATTATCATCTTGAGACGGCGCAGCCGGCCTTGTTGTTTTTGACGGAGACGCAGATATCCAAACCTAGCGACACAGCGTACCTTTCATACCCCGGGTATAAATTAGAGCATCATTTTATACCCCACGCCGGGGTATCTGTGTTCGTAAGGGAGGATATCTGCTACCGTCGCCTCGAGATTTTTGAAGGTCGGGATCTGTCTCTCCTCTGGCTGCGCGTGGACATGGACGATCATGTCAGAGTCTACGCGTGCCTATACAGATCCCATAGTGGTAATGCAGAAACGGAACAACTCTTGGGCCATGTACAGGCGAAAATTGACGACCTGCTATCACAGATTCCCTCCGCTGAGGTCATAGTCCTTGGGGACTTCAACGCGCACAATGCCGAGTGGCTAGGGTCGCGTTCCACTGACTTCGCGGGGAGATCTGTGTTTGACTTTGCTCTGGCAAATGGTCTGTCCCAGTTGGTTCAGACTCACACTCGTCTACCGGACGTGGACAGCCACATGCCCTCTTTGTTGGATCTTCTGCTGACTACACATCCCGGAAAGTACCAGGTCATTGTCGAGGCTCCCCTTGGGTCCTCCGATCATTGCTTGGTACGGAGTGTAGTGCCCATTCAACGTCCGGCTCGCACAAGACCTGCGACCCGACGCGTTTGGCACTACAAGTCAGCGGATTGGGATGGAATGCGGTCTTTCTTTGCATCCTACCCATGGGGGCCGATTTGTTTCTCTTCCGATGATCCCAGTGACTGCGCTGCGGCTGTAGCTGATGTGATACTACAGGGCATGGAACTATTTGTACCTAGCTCTGTGGTACCACTTGGTGGCAGATCGCGGCCTTGGTTTGATGCGTCTGTCAGGGCTGCAGCAGCCGGAAAACGTCAGGCGTATCAGGCTTGGGTTAATGCGTTAGTCATCAAGGATCCGAACTCTAGAGTTCTGAAGAGGAAATACAATCGTGCCTCCAGATTCTTCAAACGGCAAATTGCTAGAGCAAGGTTTAGGCATGTCGTCAAAATTGGGGATCAGTTGACAAGGTACCCACCAGGCACGCGCAAGTTCTGGGCGCTTTCTAAAGCCACTTTGGGTAACTTTTGCCAGCCATCCCTACCGCCACTGCACTTGGGGAATGATTCTCTGGCCCATACGGCAAAAGAGAAAGCCGATCTCTTGGGCACTCTTTTTGCCTCAAACTCGACCTTGAACGACCAAGGAAAAACACCGCCTACCATCCAGCGGTGTCAGAGTTCAATGCCGGAAATAATTTTCCGGCAAAAAACCATTCGACGGTCTCTAATTTCCTTGGATGTTCATAAGTCGAGTGGGCCGGATGGTATTTCCCCAATCGTGCTACGAACATGTGCCCCTGAGTTGACTCCAGTGCTAACGCGTCTATTTCGGTACTCCTATTTCAAAGGCGTAGTCCCGGTCTCATGGAAGTGTGCTTTTGTCCATCCGATCCCTAAAAAAGGTGATAGCTCGGACCCAGCTAACTACAGACCTATCGCCATCACCTCTCTTCTCTCCAAAATAATGGAGAACATCATCAACCGACAGCTCCTCGCGTACCTTGAGGATCACCAGTTGATCAATGACCGACAATATGGCTTTCGCCATGGTCGATCGGCTGGTGACCTCCTGTTATATCTTACACACCGTTGGGCTGCGGTTATTGAAAGCAAGGGAGAAGGTCTGGCAGTTAGTCTGGATATAGCGAAAGCCTTCGATCGTGTATGGCACAAGGGGCTTCTTTCGAAGCTTCCTTCCTATGGGCTTCCCGAGAGTTTATGCAAGTGGATCACCAGCTTTCTCACTGGGCGGAGCATACAGGTCGTTCTCGACGGTTTTTGCTCGGACCCCAAGCCCGTGAATGCTGGTGTACCCCAAGGCTGCGTGCTATCCCCAACCCTGTTCCTCTTGCACATCAATGATATGTTGGACATTTCCAACATACATTGTTATGCGGATGACAGCACTGGGGATGCGGTATATTCCGGCCGTGCAGGTCTCTCTCGGGAAAACGTCGACGAGTGCCGAAAGAAACTTGTGTCTTCTATAGAGACCTCCCTGAGGACGGTCTCAGAATGGGGTAAACTGAACCTCGTTCAGTTTAATCCCCAAAAGACACAGGTTTGCGCGTTTACCACTAAGAAAACCCCATTTGTCGTATCGCCGCTCTTCGATAGCACACCTCTCGATGCCTCGCCAAGTATCAAAGTACTGGGACTCGACATTTCGAGCGACTGTCAGTTTCGTGGTCACTTGGAGAGCAAGGCCAAGTTGGCCTCGATGAAATTGGGTGTGATCAATAGAGCGAGACAGTATTTCAATCCTGGCCATAGACTTGCGCTTTATAAGGCGCAGGTTCGGCCACATATGGAGTACTGCTCTCATCTCTGGTCCGGATCACCCCAATATCAGCTTCTACCTTTTGACCGCGTACAACGGAGAGCCGTACGGATTGTCGGGGACCCGGTGCTCTGTGAACGGCTGGACTCTTTGGCATTGCGTAGAGACGTGGCTTCTTTGTGCGTCTTCTATCGCATTTACAACGGGGAGTGTTCCGAAGAGCTATTTGATCTGATGCCTGCCGCCGAATTCCATCACCGCACAGCACGTCACCGCCTGCATTTCCATCCACACCACCTGGATGCGTGGCGATCTTCTACTGTGCGGTTTTCAAGGACTTTTCTTCCACGTACCACTAAGATGTGGAATGAACTTCCTTCGGCGGTGTTTCCAGATCGATACGACATGGGTACCTTCAAAAAAGGCGTCTATTCATATCTCCAAGGCCGGCAACGCTCTTGTGAGTCTTCGGATGTTGCAAGAGTTCATGGGCGGCGGTGATCACATTTTATCAGTGACCCGCATGCTCGTTTGCCCTCCTTTTCCATAAAAAAAAAAAAAAAAAAAAAGTGAATTGAAATAACTTTGCTATTCAATGTGACGTCACCGACGACTTTCCGTTTTTTGTTCTGAATCACCGATAACTTTTCCGTTTCTTTCTTCATATGCAAAGTTATGTAAATTTAATAAACCGCAAGATATTAAATTAATTTGTGATTTTAATGTTCTCAATAGTGTTCTCAGAAATAATATACTGATGTCATGTTTGTACATTTTTGAAACTTTGATTGCGGTTTAATGATATAATATCTCATTTGTTTTTTATTTTTAATAGGTTTTTTATAAATTGATGTTTTGAAGTATTAAGTTCTGATTATTTTTATATCAACTATAAAACTATTATAACATAAACATGATAGTAGAAACAGATTTACCAATACAATTGTTAAATCTAATTTGATCTGGCTATTGTATTTCATATCAGGTATATTTAATTAATTCTATATCTCAACGGTCAAGACCTACTTACTCTGTTACACGATATTTGTTGAGTAAGTTTGATCTATTATCGATATTTGTAAATTGGCTTGAGGTTTAAATGCTTTGTGTCCAACTCGTTTCATAATTTATTATCGAATTTTTGTGGTGCAATATGTCAATTTCTTTCAGTCTTCTCTTACTATATCTTAGTTCAGATTTAATTCTCAGTGTACACTTCCATATCATTTTGCACTCGATTGTTGTTTCGTCCTTCACCCTCTTCTCCTACTTATCCATATTCTATTACGTAACGGTACCACAGTTTGTCATTTTCCTCTGTCATCAGGGCTATTGTCATACTCATTTCTTCTTTATATATTCCTTTCATACTGCATATTCACTATTCAATTTTGGGTGTTTACATATTTGGCGAAGCAAGCAGTGGAAGAAGAAATCATTTATTGAAGCGCTCTTTAACACTAGTGTAGATGCGGTCAATTAAGACATTCGCCTTCATTTCTGTCATAACACAGTATTCTAATTCATAAAAAACAAAGGGTCGTTTTCTTTCAAGTGTTCAGTTTTTTTTTAATAAATTAAATGAAGCTTTTCTCAACCGTTAAAGAGTGTCTTGTGACATTTAGAGTGAAGAAAGATGGCTGCGGTGGTTGACTTCATTAAGATGTAAGACAATTTCAACCGCTGCGGTCAGGTACCATCAAGGCTTTCCTTAATACTAATGTTCAGTTAATAATACACATTTTATATATTAATAGCGCAAGCTAATTTTTGTTTTTGTAATAGGACGATAGCTGCATTTAAAAAATCAGCTATAGTCTTATTTTCAAGCTGTAAATATGCTGGATAATAATGAGATTAAAAAAAATAGGAAAAACGTTTCGACATTTTGGCTCCATATGTATATGAGTGACAGCTTACAATGAAATGACATCTAAACAAATCCTGTCAAAGTTTTAGAAATTTCTAAAATATATGTTTTATAAAATTGAAGTTTCACTTGCGATCAAATAATATTATAATTGGATAATAATTAACATAGCTTGTAAAATAAAAGAGAATTGTATTTCGAGCAGTATTTGTCAATATATAATAGTCAATGTCAGCGGCCATCATAATTGTCTGTTTGATATTTATTGTGCAAGCTATTGCGTTTATAATATTTTCTCATTTTATTCGGCTTTTGTGACCTTTCGTACGATATTAAAACAGCTTGATATTTTTATAAATATTTGTACAAACTTTTTGTGTTTTATATTCATGGACATAATTTTATTAGTATAATTAAAATAACTTAAGAACATGGATAAGTTATCAAATTTTTTTTTAGATATTGGCTGCGAGTAAGACAAAAATATTAGGAATTTTCGATAAAAGATGTCACAATAGAACACCAGTATTGATCATGTCAAGAGCCGACATGATTGCTTATTTGGCTAATAATTTTGTGTTAATTCCAAAAGTCGCAGGTTCGAATTATATCAGAGTAATAGAAAAAAAATTGTAGATGTGATAATTATATAAATAGAAAAAGCTTAACGGAATAGACAGCTGTAATAACAACATTAATATATTTTTATATTTTTATATACGCATGTGTGTATGTATGGATAATGTATTCATGTAATATATACAAAAGCAACAGAAAGAAACACATCCAAATCAATTTTAACCTTAGCTTTGAATGTGAAATAAGTATGTTATATATAATTAATTACAAAACCGAAAAATCTAATTAAGTTTTTAATATTATCGATAGTTTTATATTATTTATTAATACAATAATATATTTTATCAAAACTAATAAGTTTTTCATTCTCATAATATAAATAATAAAAAGTCATAAAGGTCAGTAAAATATAAAAAAATACAATATTTTTACAAAAATGTTTTAAAAAAATATAAATAAAAAAATTACGTAAGTTAACCTAAAATCCGTACGTAAGTAAAAACCGTATAGATAACGTAACATGATTCTTATCCTAGTTACAATATTGCCAAAAACATTGCAAATATTACAGTTTTTTTGCAATTACTAATCACAATTTTACTTACCACTAGATAAATTATATTTGATTTCCTTTATGTACCTTAACATGAGGGAATAAGGTTTAAATTTATAACAAGATTATCATAAAAAAAAATTATTCAGGCATAAAAATAAGTTTGTAAAGTAAATTGCGTGGAGGAACTGGAGCGAGAATATTTCTTCAGAGTCGTGAGGCTGGCGTCATAAATACAATATAACTGATATTGATGTGATACGTACGTGTGTTTCGTGATTTCCTTCATATTTAATATAATATCCATATGAAATAATAATACTAGGAGCGCGAACCAGACCTCAATTTGGACTCGCCGTGCCCTCTAAATCTCGGTATGTGTTAGCATATTGAGTAAAGCGAGGTGCCAACAGCACCGAAGTTGCGTTTACAAAACTTCGACGGATTCTGTACCCAATTTTTTTTTCAAGCCTCTCATTTTCGCACGAAAAATTTTTCCCCTTAGAGTTCTATGATTTTAGTTTTTCCGTGATTATTCCTAAACAACACCGAATATTTGAATTTTTTTTTTGAAAATTATACCACCTCCAGACTGATCTCTATCAGTGTGTATGATGTGGAATTTTTTTTATATACCGTTTTTGATCGATCCTTGCACAAAGGATACAAGAAAACTCTCCCATAGAGAGCTTCACTCAATCACGAGCTGTTACCAGAGACTCCATTCACGCTATGACCTCTCGTAATAATCCGTGTAATGTTCCATTTTTTTATGCTCAATAGGTTACGTCAACGCTGCAGTCTGCCTGACGTCCAGCGCAGTAGTCTACGACGTTACATATTTATCTGTTACTATTTTCTCTAAGTTGTAACATCCCTAGCTTGAAATTCTTCAAAAACACCGACCCCGGTCAAGAGTTCCAAAGTTTCGACATTCTTACAATGCAAGATCAATCTAAGAGGTTAGAACGAACTTTGGCACTTCCATCGTAAGTCGATGTTTTCCTGCTGTGCTTCCGATTGCTCGGTGATCGAAAGAAGCTGGAGGAATCAGGTCGTGTAACTCTGTCTCTGAAAATTTCATACAATTAATTCAACAACACAACTTAAGAGTTATTTTTGAATGAAACTCTAGCTATTTTTGTGTTAATATTTGAAAACAAAAGATTTAAAAAGAGATATATGTTAGTATTATTATGTACGTACCTATATATAAAGTTCTACAACATCGCACCCGCTGCTTCGTCCACTATTTAGATACTTACGCAAAGCCTATTTCACTAACCGCAAAACCTTCGCTTGATCTTGGACTAGATTACAATTGTTTTGTTTCAAACAACTATATTCAAATTGTGTACGACTTACGTAACACTAGAGGTGATAATGGCCTGCATGCTACATTTAAACGCGTTGGCACGGACATCAAATACGTTAATTTTATGTATAAATGATGACAAACTATTAAGGCTAAGAACTGTATGATATGATATCGGGGAATCTACTTATTTAAAACGTTATTATAATTATATGTTTGTATGTGTATGATAGATGTTTGATTGATGTATGATTAAAGAACTTCTAACTGAATATATATGACTATTTTATATTTTAAATCTAAACAGTTTATTCGCTAAATGAAAGCAGTATATTGAAACAATTCATTTGTGTATACTAAATGAATAGAAGTGTATTGAAGTACATTTATACACTGGTATTATCAGTTAATATTTAGTGGAAATTTATATTATTATATTAATATATGTTTAGTATATCTTTATTACAAAACTGTCCTCAAAACAAATACTTATAGGTTTATGAGAATGTATTGAAAATGCCGAATAGCAACTATTTTACATCCTGTCAAATAATTTAGTTTCGTAGTAATTTTGGGACAAATTCCATGGAGTTCCGTGACGGAACTTATTCCTAACATTCTTGGAATAATGAATAATTTAACTCATAGGTAATATTTTGTGTAAAATATGTATATTTTTACAAATATTATAAGCAATGACTACTGAAAACTATGATATAAAATAATAATAACACAAATTAATATAACAACCCCCTACAACCATCCCCATATATTAAATATATGTTTTACTTATAATTGTCACTAGATGTCACACATACACACAAACACACACACATGGAATACATACATATCTGTATGCAAATTAATTAAAAGTAATAGTCATTGTACTTGTATTTAAAACTGTATGTATGTATATATGTATATATGTATATATGTATATATGTATATATGTATATATGTATATATGTATATATGTATATATGTATATATGTATGTAATGTGTGCTCTATAATACAATTAACATACGTTACGTTGTGTAAGAGAGACACTCGTTAACTAAGAAGTAGATATGTAACAATGAAACAGATTAGTTAATTACAATTTGCAATAAAAAATAATGTGTTGTTTACAGTTATACAGCCTCTATAAGAAATTTTGGTTTAAAATATCCTCTTAATCGGCTTAAGATAAGTTTGAAATATTGTCTTTTTATGTTTGTTTTACTTCTACAGTCGTAGAGACGAATCTGTAACCGAGAACCTAAGAATATTTCATAAAAGTGAAAATTTATCGCTATGTTTAAATTTATTTTGTTTGCCTGACTGAACGAATGCACCGATTATAACTTTGCACACAGATAGATCAAATACAAGGTAGCGTTATTGGGTGTGTTATAATGATACTCTCCGCCATCCCCCAAGCCATACATTTTCTATATTTTCTGAGACGGTACGCCGATTTCGAGGAAATATTCGCTAATGCTACTTCTGTCGATCTGTCCTTTTATTAATATGTGTATGTAAGTAAAACGTATGATAAATATATATTGCACAGCTAATCTGAGCTATTTCATGACAATGTTTGATGTAGAAAGTCTGGAGCCTGGGATAGAACACAGGGTACTTTCTATCCACACAGCACAGACGACACCGCGGCCGCAGTCCAGTGTACATACATATTATTATTTGTCACAACAAAGCTCAGTCTCTGTCTTAACTACTTTTGACTATTACTTTTGTCAAAACGACTTTTGAATATTTTCTTTAGTATTTTGGTCAAGAGTCAAATAAACAAGCTACTTTTATTGAGAAACGTTGACTGGCTTATTTTAGTTAATAGTTTAAAAGTTATGACTGATCGTTGTAGTCAAAGATTCTTTTGACCGAGAAAGAGTTTTGTCTATACTATATGTGTATGTATGTCTGTACATCCTCTAAAGAAAGTGGTCGGTGTGGTTATGAAGAATGGTAGGATTAAGAGAAATGGTACAATTAACATATTTGTCGCCGAGCCTTCCTTCCGTTTAGATATTTCTTAAGAATACTACATGAGAGCTTGTGTTTCATTCGTTAAGCTTAATGCCTAAATCTTTAAACTTTATTTTTGATGTATTGACCGAAACTCTCTATGAGAGACTTTTCTGCATTTTTTGTGCAAGTATCAATCAAAAACGGTATATCCGAAAAATTTCAAATTGTTTTCAAATCTTTTAGAATTTTCTCTTTTTTAGATTTTTTTTATCCATATAATAGTTGCGGACAAATGCGTCGACGTTTTGTAAATGCAACTTCGGTGCTGTGTACACCTCGCTTCACTCAATATACTAACACATACCGAGAGTCAAAATTGAAGTCTGATTCGCGCGCCTAGTTAATGCTGATATTTATATTATTTTAATGTATTTCAAGCGAGGTATATTTCAGATTATATCAAACTGAGATAAAAAGATACAGAATAATGCGGCATGATTCTAATTAGTGATTATAAAAAATGTGGAAATATTCACATATCATCAAACTTCTCTTAAATTGTTGATCATCAATAAACGAGTTTTAAATTTAATTTATATTTTAAACATAAACGCGCTAAAAGAACTTTGATGTGTCTTTAGACTGGTTTTAAAAGCTCAATAAGTATATGTATAAATAAAGAGTTAAGCAAACCAATAACCCCCTATTATAAATCGACCTCCGCGGTTTCCTTTATTATCAAAAAAGTATACATAATGGTAAGGTAATATGAATTTACGGAGCTCTTTCAAAATTGGTCACACAATGACTTATCCTTTCCAATGTCCATGGAAAATAACAAAGGTTAACGACCTCGGGCTTTTTATTTGACTATATGTTTTTGCTTTTGTTCCCTGAGAGGTGTAACGTCGTTACCAGATAGAAAAAAACTTATATGTTTGTAAATTGTACCTACTTTTTATAAACGGACTCCTAACTCGTTTTGTTTATATAATAACGGTTTGAACTAAAAAATATAATTATATTACCAATATAATAAGCTTAACAGAAATCGAAATTAAATTTATTCCAGAGAAACAAGCAAAAACAACCAGCCTTAGGTGTTTATGTGTCATGATAGACAAATGCACAAATTTTAAATTATAATTCAATTTCAAGCATTTTTAATAATATTTAATAAGCGTTCAATAAACAGCTTCAATTCAGAAATATCAGTATCTATATTTCAACTCGCTACACTCGCTAAACTGCTAGAGTCTAATAAAGAGAAAAAATAAGTGTTTGAATTCAGCGCTTCATCGCTTTAAGTTGAAATAAGGGCATTAAACAGAAAGTGGACTATATTGCAATGATTACGAAAGCTAACCACTAATAAGGTGACAGGAAACCTACTAATTGAAATAGAGCTGATCTAGTGGGTGGGGCTCTGGTTAATACTGCTTTAGCATCGGTACTAGACTTGGATTGGTGGCTTAAGACTCATTACGTAATTACGATAATTAGTGGCAATCCTTATTTTTCTTTCCATGATTAAGAGTATTGTCAGTTGTGGGGGTGATGAGTCATGAGAGTGGATATTAGGGGATGTAATACCGTCAGGGTGACATTAGTGCATTAGTTTTTAACGTATATCATCTCGACTTATCTTTGCAAATCTCACAAAAGCACATCCATCTCGCATGGCTGATGCATTTCGTAACGCTAATAAAATTAAATGTGGTTACATAAAATGTAAATTGAAACTTAAAATACAACTTAGTTTCTATATATTAAAGTCTATTCAAAACTTTAATAGCGACTTGAAATTAATTACATTTATTTATGACGTCCATTGTTCGATGTAGATAAATCGTTTGTATCCACACGACCACAAAATCATAAGTTCGACACAAACAATATGGCACCTTGGCCATAATTCAAAACCGGAAGCTCCGGAAAAAGACAATAGACTTCCTTATTCCGTGTCGTGAACTTGTCAAAGCTGTCAATTGCTTTCTTTTGGGCTCACACGACTGACCTTGACTAAAACTAAGCATGTTGCCTAATTCAATTTGACCGGATCTGAACAGTAAATTAAAATTCGCTCTACGTATTGTCTTGTTCACGCCCAATGTCAAATCTAAATAACTGGCGTATGAGGAGTTTTCAAGCACTAGAATATATATTTTGTTGTGTTTACAAATAGTTCATTTTTGAATGAATAAAATCATTACTTTTTCGCACAGTTATTGGTGTTACTGGGTTATGGGTAAATTGACGACGTGATAGCTAAAGCTAAATCTTAGTCTATGGTGTCATGGCTTCTGTTGTAATTACAGTTTAAAAACTTGTATTAATTAACATCATTATGTAATGACAATTACGATTTGAATAACTTTACATCTATTTGTAAATCATTATTTATCAAATGAGATGTTTACAATAAAAAAAAATATCAAAACTTAATTATTTTTTTTTAAGTCACAGTTATGAAACATATAACAAAATATATATACTATACTTTTTTTAGTCAAATAAGTGTTAACTTTTTATATTTGTATATAAATTGAGAAAAAAGTGCTTTTTAAGTTGTATGTATATATCAATATCATCAGTTCCTATACAACTGTCATCACATCATGATAATCAACACTTTTAATGCCTCGCCTCAATTTCAACTCTGAAATTTGATATCACGAGACAATTGACCGCTTTTTGTACTGAATTATGTAATATAATTAAAAGTATATGGTTTGTAATGTCGAGCTTTTTGCTTTTATACCAGAGACAAAGAATACTTTAATAAACTGTTATTTATCTATTGTTAATATTTTAACAAGTTAAATAATATTATTCATGACATGAAATAATTAATCGTAGTTTTATTATTGTTTTTCTGTTTCGTTTTCCGAACATTCTTCTGTTACTGAAATAATATTTTTTAAGACGCAAAAATAATAATAATAAAGTATATTATTGTTTTATCTTACAATATAGACAAAACATATTGTGTATAATTATTAATATTTCGTGATGGCTTACGGTTATAATTAATGTATATAGACCAAATCGTAAACTCAATAGTTTGGTCTAATGTCTGCGTGTACCCTTATTAAAGTCACGCAACACAGTGACATAACATTCTTCCCGCTTCCGAGAGCCGCCATACTTAGTTGCGTCATGAGTATAGTTGCTTACTTGACTTTTGTGTGCTATCAAATAGCATTGTAGTATATTACAGTAATCTTTTGTATTAAACGTATTATTATAAATATGAATTAAATATTTTAATAAAACTATTTTACGAATATAACTTGCGTTTATTTTTACAGTTTTTAATGTTAACCCGACGTTTCGAATGCTTTGCAACAAACGTGTTCGCGGTAAGACGAGATGATGGTTTCTGTCAGTCAGTCAGTTTTTTTGTCACCTACCTCAAACGGTTCCTGAGTTTACGGGCATAAGATTCAGGATGCATACGAAAGGCACTAACTGTGTCTATTAGTTTGGCAGTATGTTCACAGACGTGGGATATAATATTTATCATGATGGGATGCAAGGTGTTCGATAGATTCCAACCATCTCCTCTGTTTAAATTAGGTTGTTTTTTAATTTCAATTGCCTCGCGAATTATTCTTTGTATATATCTGTATTCACGAGCGAGGATCTTCGGTTTATCAAAGCGGAGAAAGTGGTTGTGCTTGTCTATTGTGTGTTCACACACTGCCGACTTCGACGTACGCCTATTTTTTAAATATGAGATGTGTTCCTTGATTCTAGTACCGATGCTCCTCTTTGTTTCACCAATATATGATAAGCCGCAATCACAATCAAGTTTGTATACACCGGCACATTGCAAGGGAATATTACTCTTAAGTGCTCTCAAAAAAAAATTAAATTAAAAAGTAAATTAAAAATGTAATAATAAACGCGAGTTATATTCGTAAAATAGTTTTATTGAAATGTGTAGTAACGGTGTAAATATTAGAAAACATTATGAATTAAATATTATAAAATAGACAATATATATTACACGTTTTTTTGTCATTTCCTATTTATAGTTACAATTTATTGTAATATATAACTTAAATAATGTCAATATCCATATATGTTAAACGAGCTCCAAACTTAGATACCAATACAATGTTTTAAATAAAACAGGTTTTCTTCTGTTATTAGCGAAAATAGCAATATGTCATATTATTATTGTATACTTCCTAGTTCATTACTGAGATATTAATGTTCTGTCATTACAAATATTTTGCATGATTATATTTATATGATTGTGACGCATCTTGCGTCTTCCTGTTGATATGCAAATTGATTATACACTAGGACAAATGATATATATATATTTATTTAATATAATAATCCAACTGTATTCACGTTATTATAGGAATTTTCATGACTAGTTTCGAAACCATTCGGGGTCCTTATTCATGAGCTCTGAGGATGGCGAAATTGCGGCGTGAAATCGCCATGTCGGGCATGAATCGCGGCGTGAATTCGATAATAATAACGTGCATACAGCGAGATAATTTTATTATAAAATAAAATAAATATTTTTTTCTTTTGCTAATGAAACCAAAAATATTTTAGGTATTTTTTCTAAATGTAATAATTTTCGAAATGTCAGACTTCTGGCATGTATCTGTCAGTCTGTCTGTAAACTGTCACTGTGAAAGATGGATGCTGCGCTAAATATGGAATACATAATGTTTCCGTTTCCGTTTCGTAATTTACTTTTTATATCGAAGTTTTTATATTAAAAATGGATATTATTTTATTTTATAACTTCAATAATAAATAATATAAACTTGTGAAACCCAGAAAATAACTTTTATAAATTATAAAAAGTTAACAATTAGTTCCGCACCATGAAGCTAGTTAAAAAAATAATTTAAATTGAATAATTCATATCTAATTTCAATATGAACTAGGTCATACAAAATAATACAAAGTAGAGCACATTTTCGTTCTGTTCACTACTTTCATTTTTGTGTCATGTAACAATTACTTAACAAACTCGTTTTAATCGATGTTTTTATTAAATTGTCATTTATTGAACTTGCTCTGTGCTCCACTTAGCGCGGAGCTTATTATTTAATATATTATGTTATAGCTTAAAGTGTGTCACTTTATTATATCATACATTTATTAAGAAATTTATTGTGTATGTCTTGTATTATAAAAGACTGATAAAAAATATTTTTATATATGTATCTGTGTGCGTGCTTGTATATGTCTGTCAGAGGCATACAATAAAAATATTCATACATATTTTGGTATTAATAACAAACAACAAAGAATATGAATTCATTATATATATACAGACAGATTATATATAGTTTTCACGTAAACATTGTAAACGGGTAAAATTATTATTACCTTGAAATTATTATTAATAAATGTAATACAATAATTACATTAAGTAATTGAAATTTTATCGATTTTATTTTAAGATTTACTGATAAAGCAATAATACTAGCGAGGTTAATATCAAGTTCCCTCCTTTCAATTTTAAACTCAAGTTGCTTTTAATTTTCTGAACGTAATACAACAGACTAAAAATAAGAGAAATTAGACAAATTTAAACTGCTTACGAAGTTGGATTCTACTTTATGGTTGAAAATGCAGGGTTTCTGTAATTTTTACAAACAGAGGAACTTACCCACCGATGTCATTAGTTTTTAAAATGCATTTTGATTACAAGCAAACTCGTGAGCAAATATATAGGTATATTTACTGCAACAGACTGTCAACCAAAACTAAGCAAACCTTGTGCAAGCTAAACATACAGAACTGGATGTCGTGAATACATACGTATATTACATATATATAAACAAAACTCGGTGATTAAAAAATAAATATTTTTTTTTACTTTGGGCATCGAACTAACGACGACTGGCACTATAGTTGGAGTTCCAGCGACTGAGCCATCAGTCCTCACCTACTATACCACTTGTACCTATTACTGCACACTTTTTAGGAACAGTTTCATTAGTAATAGTAAGTATCAGGTTCAATACCGACACATGGTAATTTTTTTATTCTGTGTATATGAATTAATAAGAATTGAAAATTTTATAAGGAATAATTATTTTAAATAATAACAGTTTCGGAACTGCAAAAAGAATTTTAAAAAAACGTGATTGAATTATTCTTAGGAATAAAATACAGCCTTCATCACCGTTGTCTTCAAAATAGCATATTAATATGGGAAGTATCTTCTAAAATGTTTCATATATTATTATATTATTTCTGATTCTCGATTGCAGTTTAATTTACGAGCAGTACAATAAACGTATTGAACTGACAGTAACGGTAACCTCTGGTCGGGGTCTCAAATAAAATAAGGCATTTTGCAAACATTTTAACATTCCTAAGCTAATGCGGCCTGAGTCAATGTACTTGTTTGTACTTTACATACTGTGCTTACAAATATTTAAAACATGACAACATGCATTTTTATTGACTATAACATTGACTTGTGACTTTGAAGTCAAGAATGGGACGTATTTATATTAGGCATCGATTAAAGAGAATAAAGGCTCAAAAATATGGACTAAAGAGGATATAAAATATTAATATAAAAAGAGGTTTTATGTTTGTCTGTTGATATTTTTTTTAATTATCTATATATAAATCGTGCTTATAGAAAGTTTAAAATAGACAAAACGTGGTATGCACATGTTCATAAATCGTGACTGGGTCTGTAAACTGTGCTAAATAGAATGGAAAATACTGGTATCTCATATACGTCACAACATATATATTAATAAAGGCTATTTTAATGACAAAGAATCACCTTTTTTAAAGTTAAAATTTTTTTTTTGTGTTATTTATATTCTTTCTGATTTAAAATCGTGGGTAATTTCCAAAAACTAAATGTTAATAGTATATCACTTTATACTTTTTAAGCAAATACATAAACACACTTACAACATTACAAAAATAAAATAATGATATCGTAATAATCGATAGATAAACGAATTTTCCCACCAACATTGCAAAACGAACCGGTGTGTTTCTGGAGCAAGGTCGAACAAAGATGGCCGTCAAGTTAAGATGGAGGCACATCGAATGTCAGCTTTCGCGCCTATTATTATGTCAAAATTATTGTCAATTAACTGATAAACATAAAGAAACTTTTATATAAGAAACTTTTTAGTGATGTTAGTTTTGAAACACGTCAAGGACAGGACGTTGAAATTACAGGGCTTGTGTGAAAAAACACGAATCATTAGCAAAACCGTCGGAAATGATAGACGAATTAAACTGTTATGAAATATTTTTATATAAATGCACATGAATTGAAACTTGTTTTGTGATATTGGGTTATTAATACGTTTGGTTTTAGAAAGTTTCAAAATGTTAAAGTAATATAGTGCAAAAACTTTTATATGAAGTAGTTTTGACAACATGTAAAACAAACGCACTGGGAGTAAATTGCTATGTCGATTATTAGAAGACAGAATAAACCACCAATACTAGTCAACGCAAACTCGATGACTTCCAGCCTCCTGAACAAGCCGGTTTCCGAAAAGGCTATAGTACCATAGACCACATACATACGCTGCGGCAGGTCATACAGAAGATTGAGGAGTATAACCTGCCACTTTGCTTGGCGTTTGTGGACTATGAGAAAGCCTTCGATTCGATCGAAATTTGGGCGGTCCTACGGTCTCTCCAACGTTGCCGCATTGACTACAGGTACATCAAGGTGCTTAAACATCTATACCAAAACGCCACTATATCGGTCCGAGTACAGGATCAATGTACGGAGGCGATTCCACTGCAGCGAGGAGTGAGACAGGGAGATGTAATATCTCCGAAACTGTTCACCGCCGCTTTGGAAGACGCCTTCAAACTCCTGGAATGGCAAGGACTCGGTATAAACATCAACGGCGAGTACATTACCCACCTCCGATTTGCCGATGACATTGTGGTCATGGCGGAGTCAATGGAAGACCTAGGTGAAATGCTCACTAACCTCAACGAAGTTTCTCAGCAAGTGGGTCTAAAAATGAACATGGACAAGACGAAGATCATGTCAAATGTCCATGTTACACCCACCGCACTCTCTGTTGGGAGCTCCATTCTCGAAGTTGTTGACGAATACATCTACCTTGGACAAGTAGTCCGGTTGGGTAGGTCCAATTTCGAGAAAGAGGTTAGTCGACGAATCCAACTCGGCTGGGCAGCGTTCGGGAAACTGCGTGAAGTCTTCTCGTCCAAAATACCTCAGTGCTTAAAGACGAAGGTTTATAACCAGTGTGTGTTACCAGTGATGACTTATGGTGCAGAAACGTGGTCCTTTACTATGGGCCTCATAAGAAGGCTCAAGGTCGCTCAGCGAGCTATGGAGAGGGCGATGCTTGGTGTTTCTCTACGCGATCAAATCAGGAATGAGGAGATCCGTAGACGAACTAAAGTCGCCGATATCGCCCAGCGGATTAGCAAGTTGAAGTG
The DNA here is from genome assembly GCA_959347395.1 of Mechanitis mazaeus. NCBI lineage: Eukaryota > Metazoa > Arthropoda > Insecta > Lepidoptera > Nymphalidae > Mechanitis > Mechanitis mazaeus. The sequence goes on from OY365750.1 coordinate 19,636,160, forward strand.
GCAGTGGGCGGGGCACATAGCGCGAAGAACCGATGGCCGATGGGGCCGAAAAGTCCTCGAGTGGCGACCGCGTACCGGAAAGCGTAGCGTAGGACGTCCCCCCACTAGATGGACGGATGACCTGAAAAGGGCTGCAGGAAGCCGCTGGATGCAAGCTGCCGAAGATCGGTCACTTTGGAAGTCTATGGGGGAGGCCTATGTTCAGCAGTGGACGTCTTGTGGCTGAAATGATGATGACTAGTTTGTGGAAAATTTAAACTTTTATCTCTTTAGATATAAATATCTTGTTCAAATGGTTTTCTTAAATAACTCGGCCAAGGGAAATATTACTAATAATCATGATTTCAGTCATATCAGAGTCACGAGGATTGACATTTGTTTATTTGGGCCGATAGATCGAAGCTACAGACAAATAGCAGGTCATGCGAGTGGGCTTATGGGGGTAGCAACCCTCTAGTTGAACACCCTCTTTTCCCTTCTTTTCCAACACCCTCTCTTTACATCCTTATCTATTTTCCTTGATTTCTACATAGTTTTTAAGAGCGCCAGCTACTTACTAATATTTGCAAATATGACGGCAATAACCAGTTATCATCTCGTGGTCTGTCAGGTCTTTATTTTTAAATATATTATGATCCATTAATTCATAGGTATTGTCTTCACTCTTCCGCCCGTCGCTTCTTTCCCCAGTTGTAGGCCTGGTGAGGGGGACGGTGACCCCTTGACGTTGCTCGGGGCACCCTGATTGGGAAGGTCTCGCCGGGGCGTCACGGTGTGTGCTAACGCAATCCCGTGACGTCCCATTACGGCGAAGAGGGCAACCGTTGGTTTTTTAGTGGGTAGACTTAAAAATGGCAGCATCCTCTATGCTGCCGGGTAGTCCCACATCACCCCTCGGCCGTCACCCCCCTGGGCCGACGGGGTACCCGTAACGGGTTTTTCCAACGGAAAAAAAAGGTATTGTCTTCACTCTTGGCAGTCAATTATTTTATCGTCTTCGAAGGCACGACTGTCAGAGCTGATTATGACATTGTATAATACAGTCATGATATATCTAACTATTACGAGATTAGGTAACGTTAAAAGTAGGTCACTTTAAAATTTAATCATTATCAGTACAGGATGTATTTGTTTATAAAAATAAAATTAAAATAATCAATCTTAAATTAATGAAATACAAAATTAATGCAGTTTTTTTAGCTTGTTCATAATTGTAAGAATTTTAATTTCTGTCTGAAGGTTCCATAAAAAGTTATTTTGTCACATGTTACGACGAGGTTACTTTTAAACTTGGCTGATCATGTAAAATGCAACCCTGGGTATTTAGTTTAAGGTTTAAAATAAAACAGATATAGATACTAATACAGGTTCGTTCTAGTTAGCCAATGCTTCCTGTTCAGAATTACGTTACAGATATTGGTCGGCAATGAGAAAGTTGTTGCTCAATGTATTGTTTTATGAGAAGTATTGAAGCTTACGAGTTGGTCGTCTTATAAATATCGACAGCTTTTGTCTTTGTATGAATTTTATTCATATTTCTAACCCCAGTACTTAATAACGATAACGATGTGATTTTGATTTATGATTGATATATATCTTAACGGCTTATATTATTAACATATGTTGTTAGAAGGTTATGTTGTTTTTATTTTATTATTTTCATGATACATACATTCAAGTTTTACAATATATCGTAAATTTGGAATGAATTTTAAATTCCAATTTGGTACTAATTACATTTTATTTTCAAGTGTGTAGTCACCCTTATTAATAAAATATTTAAACAATTCCACTTCCAATTAATATAAGTTGTCACGGTACGACAATGGGAAGTGTCAGGAGAGCCTATTCTGATACCACCACTTATCCCAGTACATCCTTATTTAAGGACACAACCTTAAAAGTTAAAGTAACCAGGGTTACAAACGCAATGATACAAGCACAACAAATTCAGTCGAATTTTAAAAAATTGTGATTATTGTTTGAGATATTTATATTTTAAAATAATTAATAAACAATTTTCGAATCACTAGAACCATCACAATGTTATTATTATAATATATATAATTCCATTAACGTTTCCAAAGTATAGTTATTCCGTACATAAACTAGAAAATAGTAATAGCATGTAAGTTTTCTATTATTGTTCAATGGGACAATAGTGAAAGCTGCATACGCTTTTCGACTTGTTGTTTTGTGTATTTAAGTTGAATATCAAATAAAATGCATTAATAATTAGGAGCGCGAACCAGTTCTCAATTTTGACTCGCTGCGCTCACAAAATCTGCCTTAAGTGTTACCATATTGAGCGAAGCGAGGTGCAAACAGCACCGAAGTTGCATTTACAAAACGTTGACGTATGTCCTCAACTATTTATTACGATGAGACATATTTTTGACACCCCAGACTGAGGTATATCAGTGTGCAAAAGTTTGCAATTTTAGGATATGCCGTTTTTGATTGATGCTAGCACAAAGGATGTAGAAGAGTCTTCCATAGAGAGCTGCGCTCAACAAAATCGCAATTCAAGTGAATGGAAAACCAAATGTCATTGTTTCAGAGACCATTAGTTCTAACTCATATTGATTCAAGGATAAAATTAAGTGAGTTTTGTGTAACAGCAATTTTTTTATAATTTGTGTTACAAATTATATTTAATAAAACTCGTTGCACCTCGACAGTTGATTGATAGACATCGTGATCTACTTAGACTGATTATATTGAGTAAAATTTTACTCAAGTAACTAATTAAGGTCATTAGAGAGTATTAATTAAAGTTTCATATAAAGTATTGCCTAAACTCTTCCTCTCCAGATTCCAGATTTCTGAATCCTTCCACATTTCTTATAGACAACATATTTGCAACTGTTTGCTTATGTTCATGGCAATAGTACCTCTCGGACGAACGTTGGACATTTTTCTAGTTTTCATCCCAAAAAATTTCATATCTTCCTATCCCATTTAATAAAATAATGCTATTTATATAGATATAGAGATGTAAAGTTCATAAATCTAATCTGTTGTTTAATTTCTGACTTGTTATAAATAAGTTGTTCACAAAGTAATAGGATTTACTGTTTTTTTATGGTATTTTTAACGGATATATTATGTTCTATTATTATATCAATAGAAATATAGCTTTTTGGCTGTAATAACGTTCAATTCGTCGGAAATTACCCGACTAGTTTAGAACCCATCTGGAGCCCTTAATCATGAGCTCACAGCCTTACGGAACCGCGATATGAACTCTGTCAATTCACGCCGCAATTACGCAGACTTACGCCATTATATGACTTACGTGATACGCCAAAACTAGTCGTGACAATACCGAAAATCAATGCGTATGCGGCGCGACAGTTAAATATAACAGTAATCATGAAGCACGAAAATGTTAATATATCCGAATTAATAAACAAAGGATTCATATTATCACAAATATAAATTAAAATAGTATTAATTATAATGTTTTTAGATTATCTTAAATTGTTAAGTTCAATAATAACTAGAGTTAATTTCCGCATTAGATTAAATAAATATTATTAACAACAGGCTGCAGAGGTCATATTAATATCACAGATATGTCAGCGATTGAATAATGGCTAGCTTTAGTCAATATTTAATAATTATAGAAGTGACAGGTAGTCTTCTTAGAAATGTATGTAATCCTCCTCATTCATGTTCTTACACTCCATTTCCTACACTGTACGTACCATTCGTCTTTGGCATGATCTTCCTCTGAGTGTACAACTCACAGTCACGTGACTCATTCAAACGTTGCCTAAAATTTCACTATTTTACTTGTAGTATGTTACATGTTTTTATATTTTTATATTTATATGTTTATGTGTATTTAACTATGGATACATTATGTATTATTTTTATGTATATGCTTATATATGTATACATTGATTTGTATATAAATATATGTGTATTTATGTATTTACGTAGGTTTATATATATGATTATGTAATGATTTTCTTTCTATGTTACTGTTTAAGCACACCCCAATAATGTTTCTGTCTGATATTTTTCCTCCTTTCAATTGGTCAGGTGGAAGAGATTCCCTCTGCTCTCAAATTTATCTTTACGTGTAGTGTACTGTACCGTTTTTGTTATTTGAATGTTTATATTTTTGTATGATCCGGGTGTAAAATAAAGTATATTATTATTATTATTAAACTATTAATACTATAACAAACAAAACTAAATCAAACCTTTACTTACAAAAAATAAACACGTATGATAGTATTATATAATAACTGGATCAATCGAGCGAGGCCGGTGACTTCATTTTATTGATGAATAATAAAATGAAAATATAGCACAGGATTATAGTTCCTATATACTTTAGTAATACATGTTATTGTTATGTCAATTATTTCTATTAATATTATTTACTCTGAGTACAGTTTGAAACCAGTGCAATGAATTATAAAACTTAATAAACAATTATAGCACTTATGCTAATTCGTATAAAGTAGTTAATTGTAAAATATATTTAATGATAAAAGTTTATGTTTATTACCAATACGGGTTTGTTTGATACCAAATGATCTATTAAGTTGTCATCCTTAGAGTAACTTCCGGTAGGCAAGGAATTTTAATAATATTACTAGTAAGACGTTTTTTCGTGTAAGAACATAATTTACTGCCTGAATAAAACCTTCATGAAATATAATCCTTATATTTAAATATTATTTTAAAATAAAAAGACAATATTAAATCTCAATCATATTTATCTATTGTAACTGCTATAACAGTCCAGTATATCAATTTCCTATCTATATCTTTTTTAATCAAACTTTTATGATTCTCATATCACACACGATCCACAACGAGCGAATGACATTATAATTTATAAATATGATGTTTTATTATTAATAAATATATTTGTAATAAAATAAAAATAAGTACTTATCACTTATAAAAACCAAACAGTGAATTGTATATTTTCTAAGATTGATTAAATACTATGACAAATATATTTATTGAATCTACAATATTGACATTTAATCAAAATAGATCAATTTCCGAGATACCAGATATATAACAGAAATATTAAATTTCTAATAAAATGATATAATTTATTTATTTTTAATAGCAACTCTATATAAATAACCAATCTGAAGATGCTAGATGAAGTCATGGCATATATCAATATGTTAATTGAGAAAGGCATATTGACCGCAGCCAAGGTTCTTGAGTTAACTCGTGACATTCCAAATAAATCAACGGATCTTATCTTTATATATATTAACTAGTTAGTAAGGGATAAAAGAAACATTTATTATTTACAGTATAATATTTAAAATTATTCAGAATACTTTTATTTAGAATCACAAAGTTTTTAAGTATTATTAAGCGAAATTCTCTATGAGACAATTTTCTGCATCCATTGTGCAACCATCAATTAAAAACGGTATATCCGAAAACTTCGACATTTTGCACACTGATAACCATTAGGCTGGTGGTGGGTTTGAATTTCAAAAACAAAAAAAGTTTATCTTGAAAAATAGTTGAGAACGGAATACGTGGACGTTTTGTAAATGCAACTTCGGTGTTGTTTAGACTCTCTTCACTCGATATGATAACACATATCGAGATTTTGTGACGTCAGAGAGTCACATTAAGGTCTGGTTCGCGCTCCTAGTATTATAAAGATGTAAAACTTGTTTTAATGTTCGTATGTAAGAAGTAGTCTTCGAAAATTAGGGCAGTTATAGAGTGAGGATATATTTGCAGTGCAGAAAATTGATGGTCGAGCAAAAATATGTTCGAAACAGTTCCAAATAAAAATTATGATTGTATGTAATAAAAATATTTATAAAAATTAAAGAAAAATTAGATTTACAAACACTAACACGAGAAAAATAAATTTGCTATGCTCATCATTAGGCTGCATAAAATAAGTAATTCCTTCAAGTAATTAAGATTTTACAAACTCTATAATCGTGTAACATATGACTTCAACGACGATACGGCAATGACCCCAAATTTAATGACCCCAATAGCTCAATTCGCTTAAAACTCATAGCAGACCCCAATAATATGTAATATTGTGACTAATAAAGAAAGTAGTAACAGTCAGTTAATAAAATATATTTTTGTTACAGATCCACGAGCACATGACACCAGACGAGCTCCGGAATGTTTTCCACGTGGAGCACCACAGTCTGGTACCACATTACCACGTCGCCCACCTCACACATCACCTAGACCGACGGAACATACCCACCAGCCACCCTTCCAACACCCACAATCCCACCTCAGGAAAGATACCACACGAGAAGATTAAAGCAAAACCATATCCTTCACTACTCAATGATGAAATGTTCACGAAAATGAAGAAATACAAAGATGATGTAATCGGTGACTTAAATAACACAGTGAGCCTGAAATTTAACGAGTCATTCAGTGAAGTCAGTGACAGTGATGTGCACAAAATTGATTTGGAGGCATTCGGGAGACAACTGAAGTTGGTGTTGAAGAAGCAGGAAGGTCTGGTGAAGAAGGATGGATTGAGGATGTGGCGGGTACTTACCAATGACTCTCAACCACACGGGGTCGATTATGAAGAAATGGAAACGGTAAGTGAATAAAATTTTACGGATACACGAAGTTCTTTGAAACTGTTTCATGTTATGAAACTTATTTTTGATTTTACTTTTAACAAACTGTAAACAAATATTAACATGTCTAAACTCTTTAAACAAATATTAATTTAGCAAAGATCTATATGAGAGGCTTTTCTGAATTCTTTGTGCAAGCATCAATCAAAAACGTTATCTCCAAAAATTTTAAAATTTTGCACACTGATAATCATCAGTATCGTAGTAATTTTAAAACAAAAAAAAAATAAAACAAAAATACAAAAAATGTAATTATATGTCTCATCTTGAAAAATAGATGAATACAGAATGCGTCGACGTTTTTTAAATGCAACTTCGTTACTGTTTGTACTTCGCTTCGCTCAATATACTAACACGTACCTAGATTTTGTAAGCGCAGCGAGTCAAAATTGAGGTCTGGTTCGCACTCCTAGTTTATTAAACTAAACTTTATGATTTCCAACTCCTAAAGCAAAATTAGTTTTATAAAAACTATGTCTGTCAGACGAAAGCTAGTAAAAGCGTTTTCAATAGCACTTGGAAGTTTTCTCAAAGGCTAATATATCACCAGCTCGTTACAATTGAATAGAGAAAAGCGAAAACACAGATATAAAAAATATAGTTACGATTAATTGAACGTTATACAACCGATCCGGGAACAATACAGGCAGCAAGAAAAATATTTATACATGCCAATATGGTACTTATTCGTTTAACGATCTGTGCTAGATTAGCGTGATCGTTCAGTTGAATGATGAGTTCTGCAAAGTCGATTGTTCTCAAAGGAATGCAAAAAATGAAGTCATCCAACGTAAGGAGAAAGTCAGCTCTTCCCACGAAGGCTTATCTAACACGAGCGTACTTTGAGAAGATGCGTTGTGTAATTATGACGAGCAGAATTATTACTGTTTTGAGTCACTTCACTTGGGTGTCATCTTTTTATAAGAAACAATCTTAAACATTATTTAAAAAAAAAAAAAAAAGTGAAATAGCCATTACTATGAGAAGGCTTAGACCCTAGGACCTAGGAACCTAGGACCTAAGGTCATTGCCGTCGTTCTTCTAACTGAGCGTGTCAGACAACGCCTTGATGAATGTACCATTCTATACAATACTCTTTGATAAGACTTACTTACTAGCTACTTATTAATTCTATTTAGCAACGGCTTTATAAAGATTTTAGTTTTAAAAGTAATGTTAAAATCATTTTGAAAGAGTTACTCACTTCAAATCTCTAAATCAAACTTAATTCATATTTTATTACAAAATCAAAGGATTTTTTTATTATTGTAAGTAAAGTTATTTAAATAATAAATAAAAGAAATACGTTTTTAACAGTGATTTTAAATGCATTAATTTTATATTTCAATGTAATATGTTTTATGACAAAAATTAAAATAAGCGAACCCGTTGAAGTCTTTTACTTGCGCGGTTTTACTTTCGTAAAAAAACACAAGTAGAATAAGAATAAAATATATATAATATATTGTTATTTTTAATTATTTGTAACCAATTCATGTATTATTAAAGATATATAAATCTATTAATTGTTTTGCTTTTAAAAGGAGTTTGTTATTATTATTTTCTATCAACACACGTGAAGTATGTCCTATTTATGTATAAATATTTTTGATATGAAATAAATAAATAAATAGAGTTCCAACAAAAGTGAACTTATTTTTAAAACAACTCTTCATAATCTCCTTACTCTTTAAGGGTTGGATTGAATTAAATTATTTCACACTAAATTTTTTTACAGAAACACACACATACACACGCACCACATTTTAATAAGGTAGTAAATAGGAATAAAATAAATATACACAATATATTAATATACACTTATGCATTATAATTATTACAGGACATGTATTAATAAATAATTTTTAATCAGTATTTATAATTTTATCTAACATTTAATAATTTATTCGATATTTTTCAATCTTTTGATGTCTGTGAAGTTTTGTATTAATTAAATTAATTATTAATATATTTAATAGTATTTATTTTATTAATTGTCTATTTATTTATCTTATTTTATATATATATATATATATATATATATATATATATATATATATTGTTTACTTTTACGTGACTGCGTAAAATGGATCGCCTCATATCTTCAGCTAGAAATCATCTTATACCACTTATTTGAAAGATGGTAGCAATCCCACCATCGCTGAGGTTAGGTCGATTATTAAGGACTGGTAATAAGAAATACTATATTAGACCACAAATAACAAAAATATATAAAACACCTGAGAAGAACGTTCGTCTCGACAACAGAAAAATATAGTATGAATGTGACCTCGTTATATCAAGAAATTAAAAACACTGTTATGTATAAAATAGCCTAGTATATTTGTTTGTTTGTTCGTATAAGTCTAAAACCAGTCGGATTTCATTATTTTCTTATTTATGAGACAATACGGAATGAACAACTAATGCTAGTAGTTAGTACCTAGTTATAAAGTAGGGGACATTGTGTCACTGTAAAGGTGAGAACACATACAAGTATGATTGTAGTATTTCAGGAGTTCAATCAAATAATACATGTTTCAAATATTGTTCGAATGTTTTAAATATATTTCAAATCTATTTTTAGTTTTGCGAACAGATTCGCTTGAAAAAACTAGTAAATATATTGTAAGAATCTAGTTTTAGAAGTCTTTATACATAAATTATTATTAGTATTATTTTTTAATATGAATATTAAAAACATTTTTTGCAACTAATTACGTGCTTTTGTATATACATATTGACTATTATTTTAACTTGTAATTAAAAAGGAATAAAGAAGGTATATGTTAAAAAAATATTTTATCTATTTCTTAAATTGTTTATAAAATAATAAAATGTAGTTGTAATAAAAGATTTATTATTTGGTTAAAGGTTTATGTTCTTATACAATTATAACTTAATATACACATTTAAATAGTAACAAAATATAGGGTTAAACTAAATGTATTATTTACTTAATACCCCCTAAAAATAAAAGATTCTGAAATAATTTATAACAATTTAAAATAATCTAAGTATAATACATTTAGATTTAACAAGTTGTAAATATCTTTAATAATAAGGTAAAGTGTCGGTATTAATACATTTTTATATTGAAAAAAAATGTGATGACTCATTGTTTAGGAAAATTTATCACAATAGGAAAATGTATCACTTGTCTGGAAAAACACAACTGGTCGAGATATTATAATAATAATAGAAAAAAGTTAAAAATTATATGTCATGATTAGTAATTATTGCGGATTACCGGTAAGGGTATTTGCTTTAAATGTGTGTTGCACACATATATATTATTTACATATGTGTGTGTTATACATAATATTGTTACTTTTATTCATCAGTCGTACGCAACCTTAACTTTGCGCGTGCAAACATTTTTACTCAATATTAACCTTTGTTGTCAAGGTCACAGAGAATTAAATTGCATGCACGTGGGGGTTTTTTAGTATCTACATTTGATTTGTTTATTGTAAATATTTTAATATCATATGTTATGCAAGTGTTAGGTTAAATTACTAAGCTTTGGTCGCCATATTTGTAACAACTAATCTGTTGAAGCATGTTGTTGTTGTAAGGTTGGTAATGCTGACTTTAAATTTTTCCTAAGAAATATAAAACAAAAAGTATAAAAAATTAATATATTTTACAAATATAGTTTTTTTTATTAAGATTTACATGAGAAAAAAATGAATATTTACTTATGAGAAAAGGGCAGTACTGAAACATAATATGTTGTCAAAAAATTCATAGGTAGATACTATCTTATTTTGCGGATACGGAAATAACAAACACGTGGTCAATCAAACTCTGTAATTATTTATATGAATATTGCATTTAACGGAAGATAAATTATTAAATATAATATATAATAAATAATATATTGAACAGCTTTCGTTCACAAGGTTGTATTTTCTTTAATTCGTAATTGGCATTATATAAGCCAACATTGTTTGAACGTCAACGTTCTGTTTAAAAAAAAGGTTTTATTGAAAAAAACAAGAAACTACAGACATACTAAGTGATATTAAATTGTAAGTTATAGCTGTTTTTTATTCCCGAACGTATCAACGCGGAAAGTTCCTGAGGTACTTATAAACAGTTTCCGTAGTTTAAGAGACATAATTACTTATGCGATGTTCATGAGAATATTTATCTGATTTCCCGCCATGAGTCAACAATAAGACAGATTATTAAACTTTTTAAATAAAAAATATATGCAACGATCAGCTGTTATTATTTTAAAAGATTATTTACAAATTATAATTATAGTTTTATTGAATATGTATATAATTTTATAAATATTATGCAAACTGTTCTAGTTTGTGTTTGTGACAAATTACAATCATTACTACTTTCATTGATTGCTATCACTGTCTAATGAAAAAATGAAGTAAAGGAACCAAACGATTATGATAAATGACATTGTTAATAATATTTAAATGTTTACAAAGCGGCGTTTCATTAATTAAAACAAATAATAACAATTATGGATATCACAATACTAATATCTTAAAGAAATCGTATTTCTAATAACAAATTATAATCAGCCATTGTAATACAAATATAGATCAGATTATATTAAACTATTGTTCTCAGTGACTAATGTTACAACTATGTTCAAAATTAGGAATGGCATCGACAACCTTTAAACTGTGCAATTTATAATCTATTTGGTATTTCCGAACGATTTTAATTGTAAAATTGTTGAACGTATCAATTACGATCAATTAAAAAAAAATGCTGTCATTTAAAGCGACAGATACATGGTTAACAGTTTTAATACGACTATAAAAAAATATTTTCGTTTCAAAACCGTGCTCGTTCCACATCTTTTCCTTAATAAGCCGCATAAGGTCTCGTGCATTCACAAACCAATTTAAAGGAATTTCTTCATTGTATGCAGCCTTGACGTGGACACTTCCGGTCATTGTTAAAAAAAGCCTCGCATATAATTGAATGTATGGAAAAAGCTAATTGGCGAATTAAATTGTTTCTGACGGGGAAGTTTAAAAGATACCTCTTGTAAATCTGTTTTAATTTTACAGATATTATAGTTTAATTATATACATTACACCCATTATGTGTTCCCACCTTTACAATCATCAATGACGGAATGCCCCCTACTTTATAATTAGCGATGCAACTAGAGCAATGTACAAAGGCCCCTTGAGGTATATCTTGTGACTTCTCAGCCTTGGGACGTAATAAATATATATGGCTATACAGTATAAAAATACGAGTATACGTGGAAATATGAAGTAAAATCTTTATTAAAATGACATTTCACATTTTTTTTTCAAAATCTAATAATGCGAAGTTTTGACCCTTTGAGGACTTAACATTGAAACCTATTTGGTATATTTTTTCTAAATTTATTTCATTATTCACAGGAGGATGAAGAAGATATTGGTGATCTGTACCAAGATGATGAGAACGGTGCTGCTCTTCTTATTAGAAAACATCCAAAGCATGGCAAGCTGGTTGTGGTGAGTACGATATTTAAGACGATTCAGCGTCCAGATACACTATGGGTCAAAATTAGCAATCAATGCAAATCAGATTTTGCTATTAAATTAAATAAATTCTGATTTATAAGCGACCCTTTGTATTAATGTTTTAGGAAGCCACCTAATATAAAAAATATTAATTTATTTCTTGAATTAGAGATAGATTATTAATATCAAACATACGAATGCTTTCTCACTGCATAAAAAAAATTAATGCCATTTAAGATAATGATAAAAAAAACTTTGTTTAAAACAAAGAATAAAGCTATTTTATTTTTTGTGCTGGTTCTTTGATAATTTAAACAATATATTCCTTTTATTTTAAATTACAAGCTCTTGTAATTATTTTGAATAGAATTTAGAATTAGTACCTTATAAAATAAATCCTGAAACATGTAAGGATAATCTCTTCTGTTATGGCTTTCACGAATTAATGATTTACATAAACATTGTTTGAATGTATTTTGTTTTTTGTCATATTAAATTCTAATCGCATTTTTTTATCTGTGCCCTTGACTTTAGTTATTTTGAACTCAATGACTTAACAAAAATAATCAATTATATTTAAATTATGTTATATTTTTAATTCTTGAGTATTTTGTATTTGGATTAAAAAAAGATTTGGTAATTTTTTGCCATTATTTACATTTTAAGCTTAGCTTAATTCCGAATAAATATACAATCAAAATTTGTCCCCAAATACTTTATTATATGCATAGGGACGATTCGTTTTTAATGACAACAAACACGACGCAGACAGCCATTTTTAACACATAAAAACAAACATAAAATTTGAAATTAGACTGTAGTCAAATTTATCATCAAGCGCTTAAAAGCTTTGAGCTTTTTTATCAATTGAGATTAAACAACATAAACTTTAGTAAGCTCTTAAAGAAAAACTAATAATGTAATGTAACGTAAAATAGTAGTAGTGTAGTAGGTAGTAGCATTCGATATATATATAATTTAATGAAATATATTTGTAATTTTGTTCAGAAACAGATAGTTTGACGCAAAATTAAATTATGATATTGAGGTTAATGGGATACGACATTGTTGAATAAATATTTTACTTAATTTAGCTAGATGTAAGCAGTTCCTCTGTATTTTTTTAATTATGCTAATAAAGACAGCCATTCATTATCCAACCAGAGAGAATATAACCTGCCACAAACAATAGAGTCGCAAGTAGACTAAGGCCGATTGCAACACACTGACAATTGGCGGGAAAATATTATCACACCTGCCAACTTTAACATAACTGACGCTAATGTTTAGTAATTACATACGAGGCAATGGTTTAAAAATGTCAGACGCGGAATATTCTTCGATACATCTGAGAACAATTTCGTTATGATAGTTTCAAAAAGTTTTAATTTGGTTATTATATAAAATATTCTTAAATTTAAATGATATAACTAACGTGTTAGTTTTATAAGCAGATGTAATTTTTTTTGTGTTCTTGTAACTCCATGATTTATTATATATTTCCAAAAGGCAAAACTGATTCTTTAATCTATCAATGAAATTATTATACTTTTTAAAATTTATTATTCTTAAATTAAATTTATTTATAAATATTTCTGACATATAGGTACCAAAATGCACCTGAGGTCATGACTCAAAGAAGGAAAATTGCAATAAAATCCTTTAATATAGCCATTAAAAATGTAAAAGAGCTATGAAATATTTTTATTTTTATATTATGTTACCTTTTATTTATGTCTATCTGTAACTTTAATAATTGTAATTTAATAAAAAATCGCCTATTACAAAAGATATAATCCTATATAAAGATAGAAACACTACAAATCTATTCAAAATATGATTTAAAACTAGACAATATTGAGAAAATATATGTTTGTAATTCTAATTCTAACAAAAAGCCAAATTTAATTATTCCACTACCCAAAATGTAAATCAACTTGTAATGATATTTTTATTAACTTTTGGACACATGCTCTTTATATTCATAGAAGAATTGGTCGTATGTTAACTGAGTTCATCAATTAATATTTTTTTTTTATTTAAATTAAAAACATTTAATTACAGAATCAAATATATTGTTAGGGTCAATCATAACTAGGAATATTTTTTCTGAAGTGGTAGAGGTATAATAAAAAAAGTATATATATATTTTTCTTTTATAACAGGAAGGGTCTATCGGCCACGACTTAGTGATACGCCCGATACCAGACTCGATAACGACTGCGCAAGATGACGAGATGTTCATGGATCCATCTAGCATGGCGGATATGGTGTCTATAGATACTGGACTGCCTTTAGGTGACTATATCTTTTCATGTACATAATTTTAAAAAGAATATTATTATTTTTGCAAGAAAAGAAACGTTAAAATGCTTATTATAATTTTTTGCTGATACGAAACCTTTTAAAAAAATATTACGACAGCAGTCAAATATCTGTCAAATGTCAGTTGATAGTTGTCAAATATTTTATCTGAAATAAATTTTGAGACACCAAAAATATATTACAGAAAATTTAGCACATTTATGTCTGATTCACCAATGACCTATAGTTTTTATTATCTATCATTTAATAATGTTTTTCGATTTTTTTAATATTCAATTATAGATGTTTTTCAAGAAATAAATATATTTAAATTTTTTTTATTTTGTATAAAACCAAATCTCGAAATCTTTAGTCAATAACTTGTTATTTTAATAGTAATTAAAAATATTTATCTTGTATTTATTAATGTTATTTGAATTGCTTTATATATTTAATTTCTAGAACTATTGATATTTAAAAAAAAATAGAAATAACATAAGATATGACATTCCATCTTCTGATAAACAGAGTATAATAAAAAACTTACGCAATAACACCATAAAAGTAATAAAAAATTAAATGTAGTTAAAAAAAAAAATATTTTTTTTTAAATAACTTTAATGTAAATTCCATATTATTATGTGTCGTAAGGATGGAGACTGAAATTATAACTCTTTATACTGAATATTTTTTACCTTAGCTTAATATTTTTTAATATAGCTCGCAATTTTACAGTAAAGAGGCAAAGGAATGAACGTGAACGTCTACGTCAAGCGCTGCAGGGCGCAAATCATGTCATCATTAAAAGGGATCCAGCGGAAGGCGATCATTTGGGTGACTATGGTAAGTTTTTTACATTGATGAATCACTTCCTTATATTATCTACAATAAATAATTAGTACCATAATAATAAACAATACGTTAATTGGCGTTTTTATACATAGTAATATTGTTTTTTAGTGACAAATCATTCATCAGATTGTTTTTCTTATTATATTATTATATTTACATATTGCGATTATTTTATATAAATATACTAAAGACAATAAAGTATATTAATGTACAAAATTACCGGTTTTTTTCCTATTTAATTAAACGTTAAAGCATTAATTTATCGACATAATGACTTATATATAACGACCATTTGTTCTCACGTGTTATCACGTTATTGCATATTTATAATATTAAAATAACTTTGATTATTTTAATATCGACTTGGATGTTATCAAATATTGTATAATATGATCTTTTATTTTATTATTTGTATTTTGGCAATATAAGTACTTATATAGCAATTAGACTTACAACCTAGGCACATTTCTAGAATTTGACCTAAACAGATCAAGACTAATTTTATCACATAAAAATCATTTTTTTTTCAACCTTGCTGTCTATCCATAATGTTCGAATAATCTTTTTTGACATATGACAATTATCATATAACTAGTGTCAACTGGATGCTATTTTTTCGTTAATTATGATCAGTGTAGACAAACATCTAGGTTAGGATATTCAGTCCAACCTTATACCCAATACAATACATTTCCAAAGGTCTACATTCGCGCAACCTTTTGTTTGATCTCGTTTGAATTGGTTGGGCGTGATAGGCTGTTCGCTATCACACAAACAACACACATAAATACACCAGACATTTTGAGTCATGGACTGGATTGTAATGTTTAAATTAATTGGCAAATAACTCAAGTCAACTTATTTTCGTTAAAGTAATTCACGGAAATACACGTGTATTACATGAAAGGCACCTGTGTGAAAATTATGCAAAATGGCGCGTAAACTCGTTTGACGCGATCGTTTTGGCGCGACGACTTATCGGAAAGATATGATGATAATTTTTCTGATTTTAATTGGCAATAAATACGAGACGCCTGTCTGTCTCTTCCATTTAATATCTGTTTATTACAAAAATATATGTTATATATTTAAACACATTTTTTATTCTTTCCATATTGACTATATTAATATAATTAATTGATTCTTTTCACAGAAAAATAGAAAAAACGTTCGTAACCAAAAAATGTCGCTTACGTTTTTAAATTAAAATTTTATGTGTTATATGATTTTTCAAATTTGTTATTAAAATGTTAAAAATATTATTTTATGGCTACTATTGTAGAGAGGTCATAAGGTCGTGGTATTGCGTCACTACAAGGAGGTATAATGTATTCAAGATGTTTAAAATATCATTCATTATTATATATGTGGTGGGGAAAACCATTTTGATCTAAAGGAGGCCCGTTCATGAGCACGTGACTGAAATAAATATAAAAATTATATACCACCTTGATAGTTCAATTTATTTAAAACAAATCTAATGTTTGAAACATTATTGATATTGTTTCTAAAAATTTGCTCTAAAATACTTATATTAAACATATTTTTTTGTAAATAAATGTATATAAATTAGTTTTTATATAATGTAGTATGTTTGTGCCGTGTTAGAATCAGGATAGATAATAAATTCATAGAGAAGTAGAATATCAAAAACAATCTAAATCGAAATGGTTATAAAAACTCCGTGGTTTTGACTGTTTGGTGCCTTAAAATAATGAAGTTTAACAAAAAAAACAATGATTATTAAAATTTATCAAAAATATTAATATTACCATTACATATAATTATTTTAATTTTAGTTTACACAACATATACATAAGATATTTTTTTTGTATTTATGCGTATATTATTTAAATTTTTTAATTTATGTTAAATATTTATTGATTCTTCATTAAAATTATATAATATTTGAATTAATTAACTTTATATGATATTTGTTATATTAATAAAATATCTGCCACATTTTCACTACCTACTACCTGTAACATAATTTTTATACACCTTATATATGTATATTTGTTGTGACAGACTAAAATTGTTCTAAAATACTATAATAAATATAATATTTAGCATAGGTATTTTTCCTAAAAATACATAAATATAAAACCTATAAAAATCACCTAGGGTCTGGGACAAAATGGACAGATTTATTATAAATATATTTTTATTGCGGTGATCAAATTCACGACCATCTTATACTTATACATAATGTAATATTCTTATTTTATAGTGGTAAAGTATAAATCTCATACTCGTAGTATATTTAATGTCCTACCACCCATAGCGTACAATATTACGTATATTAAAAATATAGGTATAGGAACATATTTTTTATTAAACCCTTTTGGGTTAATTATATTGCACTAAAAAGTACCATACAGATTTTACCATACAGATTTTACCATTTTTAAAAATGTCATTACAAAAATGCATTTCTATAGATAATTTATATAAATAAGATAAATATTCACCATTTCTGTTACAATATACCAATATTTATAATTTTTTCAACATTCTTTTCCGAAGATATTATACTAAGATAATAAAAATAAAAAAATTGAATACTACATATTTATTGACAAGAAAATTACAGAAACAGAGTAAACTTTTAAAAGGAGCGCTATCGCGATGCTGGAATTTTTCAAAACTAGCAAGAGCAACGCGACGGCGCTTCAGGGCATTAAAAGGGTTAAATCAACTTTCAGTCATTTGATAAAACGATGGAATCATCATTATATAACTCTTGTACACGATTAAAAATTTTACTAATTAAATAAAATCCATTTTTTTAGCCTTCATGGAGCCAGATCATATTGGCAAGCGGTTTAGACGGAAACGTTCAACGGAGTCCCACAGCAGAAAAAAGAGGGAAGCTCCTTACGTGATATATCCAGAAATTCTGGTCATCGTTGATTATGACGGCTACAGGTAAGTATTAAATAGAATCTTCTAGATTTTTCTAGAACATTCTGTTTACACTATTTTTAATCAGTTAAACGTTATCTTTAATAAAATGCCTAGTATTACAATGATATTTGTATTGTGATGTTTGAAACTGAAATTTAATCGAATTATATTATGTTAATTTAAAACCTTATTGACAAGAAAAACTTTAATTACAATCAACAACGTCTGATAGTTCCAAAATCTATAATGAATCAAATTTAAATCATCTCGAGATTACAATTAGCTTCATAAATAAACGTTGAAAAAAACGCTTATATATTAATAGCAATAACAATAAATCATGAATTAAATTAGAAATGAATGTTCTCAGGTTACATGGCGGTGATAATTTGCAAATTAAGCGATATTTCGTGTCTTTCTGGAACGGCGTTGACCTCAGATACAAACTTCTCAAAGGACCAAGGATACGGATATCCATTGCTGGCATTATTATATCACGGGTAAGTTGTTCTATTAAATATATTTAAAACCATACACAAATTTTTTCTTCACTTTGGCTTCGCGACACTAATTTAAAAAAGTTTGATTTAACTACCGAATTTGACGTTAGTAACATTCTCATTCGGCAACATTCGGCAGTCTCGACTGTCAAATGATTTTGTAATTCTGTACCTATTATTAATGTTTGTTTGTTACAACATTATAATAACAAAAAAACAAATGTTCTATACGTACATCACAGTTCAAGTAAATATTAGAAGTGCGTATAATTTTACTCTCATTTAAGCATTATAATTTTTTTTATAAATTGAAACGCAATGACGAACGCTAGACAAGTTTTATTTTGACAAAATTTTTATGATCTATAAATGTCGCGAACTACTCAACTTGATGGACATTTTCCTCAATTATCTTTTTAATTAATATATTCTTAAAAACAAAACTGGTATGTTTGTTTTTTAGTGAAAAACAAATTGAAACTATACAATCTAAACTATTAAATAGTTATTTAGTTAATCTATGAAATTAAAAAAAAACTGGAAAGCTGAGCAATTTTGACAAAATTAATCAGTTTTAATTTTGTTATTTAAACTGAAGAGAAATAAAACACGATAACTTTATTAACATTTTAAATTATTGCGTTATAACCTTAAAGCCGACCATGTCATCAGTTTCTATACACAACTCGTCTAGAAAGTTCTTTTTCGATTTGGGATAACCTTCCAAGACTGCTTCCAGCATATCCGAACATATTCTCTTGCGTTTTCTAATATAAATGTAATAAAAATTAACTTATATTAATTAAAATACATTGTTAATTACTTATATTAAAAATTACCTATATTCTTTATAAACATTTTCATGAGCTCCTAAAACAGCCATCTTGTCGTCATTGTTGATGACGTCACTCGTTGTGCGTAACACAGATAATTTGTTTTGTAGTAGGTGTATTTTAGTTTCAATTTCCTGTATTTGTAGTTTTGCAGAATCATTTGTAGGTGCGGCAGTTAAACTTTTGAGATTATTTTCGGCTGTTCTAAGAAGAGATTTCTTGTTCGTTAAATTCAATGTTACATTCGATATTTCCGTTTCAGAATCTGCAAAAATATGTAAATCTTTTGTAGAAAAGTGTATATTTAAGGACAATATTGATTATATGAAAACATTTAACAACAGATAAGTTCACTCTTACCTTCCTTATCATCATTTTCTTCTACGTTATTTGTTTGCAAGGCAGCATATACTTTTTGTTTACCGTATAATTTACATTTTATTTTACCCGATTCACTTAAAGCATCTAAGGCTTTCTGAACTGCGGTTTTACTGTATGTTCCTCTTAAATTAACCGTAACGTCCGCGCACGAATATGGCCTATTCGTATCTGTTAAGTATTTAAATACTGCTTCACTAGCCATATTGAATTTAATACAACAAATATCAAAATATTAACTTCTATGAAATATTAGAAGTCATTGAAAGTTGCCGCGTATTTATTTTACACAAGGACTTGTTCTCATTCAGCCAGATATATTTTTTTTTTATTTTTACATTATTATTTAATATTTCCAATTATTACTGAATTTGTGAAATATTACAACTATACATTTGTTTTACTATTATTTATAATTGTTATAGTAATGGCGTCATTATCATAAATGAATTTAATAATTTAAAATATATAAAGAATGAAGTGAAGCCAGTTTGATTTCGCAAAAAAAAATGGAATTAATTTGCTTAAATTAGCAACACCTGCAATTTATATGAGTATTATTAGTTGTTCTGTGCGATTGCTTGTATTTTATAACTTGGGATCTGATTTATGATCATTACATCGAAAACAAATGATTGATTTTATTAATTTAATAAATTATTGATTTTATAGTAGTTTCAATGGTAGGATAAAAATATACCTTTAAAAAAAATCTTAATATTTTTTTATCTATAGTTCAAGGTCAGAAGGTCATGAATCACTTTTGGTTTGACCTTAAAATGTTCATCTCGTACAAAAAAACGGTTGGTGATAATCAATTATGGACCATTTCATACAATTATGCTAATTGCTTTTGATTTGATATTGTTTATTTATAACCAATTCTCGCTTGGACATGAATTTAAATGTCACCTGTTCTACGACTTTCAATCTAATCTTGATATAAAACTTCCTCGAATTTTTGATGTTATTAAAAGAAGATAATTACTGCTAATTAAAATCTGTTAATATATTTAAAATTCAATTTTTTTTATTTAACAATTTATAATCTGCTGAACATTTTCAATATCAAATTCTGTATAAATTCTTCCAATAGCTTCAAAAGATAATTTCGACAGATCTGAGAAGAGCTCGCGAGAGTAACTCAGCTCCTTTTATTAAGTGAAATCAATTGTCATCACAGAATTATAGACAACCTTCATAGTCAACTTATTTCATAATTTGATATTGACAGGTAGTTCTAAACACAGTATATATTTGCCGAATGATTTTAAAGAGTTGTATGACGTAGGGCCGTGACGCGACCCCGTATTTGGAGAGGAATCGCGTTGGACGGGATGCGATAGACTCAGCTGCTGCGCTCACTGACATGGGCAAGTATCTGTTCAGGGAGAGGCGACTGCCAGTCTACGATATTGCTGTTGCTATCACCAAGTGAGTATGAAAATGATACGGTTTTTGATTAGTTTATTTCATTTATTTCTTATTAATTATATTTTTTAATTCTTATATTTAAAATATTATATTAAAAACGGTTTTTGAATACAAGATATATCGAACTAAACAAATCTTTAGATAAATTATGTAGCAACCACGCAACAGATATGTTAATCTTAATTAAATATGTATTAGGCAATTGTGTAATTTTACGATCACGACACAGTCCTCCGTGTTGATTATATTCAAATTGCCTGTATGTGTGCCAACACGTGAATAAAGATGTCATTGATATTCAGACTATAGTTCACATTAAACATTTAAATTAATTAAAAAACAAAAAGCAACTATAAATCAGCAAATTATTAATGTTAAATAAACATGTTTAACAGGTTTCGAATTAATTACTGCCTTCCTATTCATAGGATTTTTTTTGTCACCATCCCTTTGCTTTAGTAGTAGGTCATCTCGAGAAAAAGTTATGGTAAGTCGGTGAGTTCATGGCCATAAATATTACAATTGATTTGGCGCCATTATTCCAATTATGTCACAATACAACAGATAAAAAAACATATACTTAAAACCGGTAAATTGATAAATGAATGCTGAATGAAGACACAAAAAACTGATTTTACCAACAGGTATGACATGTGCCGACGCCGCAAGGGTGGTCGCTGTACCAAAGGCACCGCTGGTAATTTAATTTTAAACCAAAACTTTTATAGGTTGCGACTGGTGTTGACATACTCGGCATTAACAGAGGCTTGCGAGTCAAATAATTCGGCTTCATATATTTTTAATGTTTGCGGTTAAGGATTTGGTAATGGCGCTGAATATTTCAGATAAAATTATAATTTTATTTGATATGGTCTCGGTTACGGGTACGAACAGAATAATAAATGCGGAACACTAGACACACCCAACATCCCGAATTGCAATGTATTATCAATTATTGAGTTTTTATTTCCATGACTTTCAGACTAGACATGTGCAGGCGACAATATGCGAATGATGCGTGCAATAGAGGGACAGCAGGTAGGCGGGTTTCAAAGAATTATTGTTCTCCCTGAGCACGCCTTTTAGAACATTAAGTCCCTTACCTCTGTACACGATGTTACACTTGTTTTTCCTTTACAAATCCCTTCCAAATCCGTGATTTCATTAGCACTTGTGAATAATCTGTCTCTGCAATTCTTTTACAATCACCATTTTAAATATACATTGTATATATAAATGTCTGTAGCTAGCCATTGAATCACTGGAACTCAATCAATCATAAAATAAAAAGGTTTATTGTACAGACCTTGACTTGTAAATGATTCATGTAATCGGTCCTTTCGTAAAAGCATGTGATCACTTTTTTATCCATCAGCATAAAACGAGCGCAGCATTTAAAGTGATGCTTTAATTTATTGCTGTTCATATTTTATTATGTGTATGGTAAGTCAAAGATCGCCCACCTATATTTCAACATCATCGAACCTTACAAAAGACCTATAGTACATCTTCTTACATTAACAAGAAAGTTGCGTAAGGCCAATGGACCAGTCGGCCCTACCTCACTTAAATGAGACGAGGACAGGCTTCAATATACTAACCTGCCTATTTAACAAACTCTATTTGATACGGACTAAATACTCAATTTACTTTATTTTGAGATAGAATTCTTTTTTTTTGCATGTTTGCATTATTTTCTACTTATCCTAATGCTAATAATTTTAGTACCTAATAATTTTATTATAAAACTAATATTATCGCATTTAGCTGTAAACACTAATAGCTTGGGTTTTCATAACTTTCTAACCTAGAATTTTATGCTTAGCATGTATCTTATATTATCTTTATTACAATCTTCGTTCAGCAACATCCTCTCTGTAAGTACCGATCCATTTTTACCAAATCCGTACCAAAATGTCCCGAGTCATATGTAAGTCACATTATACGTAAGTACCCTAGACAACCCGCTATCTATCCTATATTTTTTATGGCTTTCATTATTTTCGAGCAAAACGTATATATATTTATTATGACAGGTTTTGCGTACGTTGGTGGCGCTTGCGTCGTGAATAAACGTTTAGAAAAAGTCAACTCAGTCGCTATTATTGAAGATACTGGTGGCTTCTCGGGTATTATTGTAGCTGCGCACGAAGTCGGACATTTGTAAGTTAAACAATAATTAGATTGCGATGTATGTTACTGTAACAAATCAACTTTCTAAAACTGCAATGCAATATTCTCTTATTTCAGATTAGGGGCTGTTCATGATGGTAGTCCCCCACCATCGTATTTAGGCGGCCCTGGAGCCGAGAAGTGTAGATGGGAAGACGGCTTTATTATGTCAGATCTTAGACATACGGAAAAGGGCTTTAGGTGGTCACCGTGCAGTGTGCAGAGTTTCCACCACTTCCTAAAGTGAGTTTTTAATACAGCCCACATTAGGCGCCAATATATGAAGGGCCCCCTCATAGAGCGACATTTTCCAAATGGATGATCATCTTATTTCCATCTAAACTTCTTCTAACTTTAGAGCTTTACCCTAAAAAAAATGAAATTTTAGAAATTTGCAAAAATTCGTTAAAATATTACAGTCGTTACGTGAATAAGAGAATTTTTATTATGCTTGTTACAATTTAATCTTAAAAATCTTGAAGCATTATTTTATTTTTGTTGTTTTAAACGAATATTTTAAATCCTGTAGCGGGGATACAGCCACCTGTTTATATAACTCCCCTCATGAGGATGACTCGCTTCCTCGCGTGCTGCCGGGACGACTGCTCACACTGGACGCACAGTGTAGGAAGGATAGAGGAACAAGGTATCGTCGATAACAAAAAGTATTTTTAATATTATTACATATTGTAAGCTTTAATTGTATTGTCTAATATGCAATAAAGTGCTTATCTATCTATCTATCTACATAATATAAAACATATTATTGTATATTTCTAACATGTCATTTTTCTTTCACCTCTATTGCACCTCCTCGGGTGAGTCTGCTCCGCTGTCTATGTGTGTATGTGTGTGTAGCGCGTGCTTCAAAGACGAGCGTGTGTGCGCGCAGCTGTTCTGCTTCGACGCTGCGAGTGGCTACTGCGTGGCATACCGACCTGCCGCGGAGGGCTCGCCCTGCGGGGACGGACAGGTGAGGACACGCTGCTGCTGCTGGACCATAGCCACCGGTCTTTTTATATGTCTTTTTCTCTTTACTTTTCAGTACTGCATAAATGGAAGGTGTATAACGGAACACGAAAATATTATACCAGACTATTCGCAGCACACGCCTAGCTACGTGCGCCCGGAGACTAGTCCCTTCTACGGAAATATTACGAGGTCTGTTGGATCGTTTGTTTTTTTTTATTTAAAATTGATTATAAACTTTAGGTCACTGTATATTTATACACGTAAATTGTATTTTGAATGATTCGTAGCGATCTATACACATAAATGGAATTTTATTATCACAATACTGTCACCGCGGCGAGATGTAGCCTTAATCTCGACGATGACCGTTTGTGTAGATGTGGAACAGACTCCATACTAACATATTATTTTTATATACACGCATACAGTAGTGAAGCGACCACACAGGCATACGTACCTAGCACGACAGCACCGGTGTACAAGCCAAACTATTACAATTATTTTATAAAGAAAAGCACCGAATCTTCCTCAACAACTACAACTACAACAACCACTACGACTACAACACCTCCGACTCCTAATACTACAACTACAGAAAATGTATCCCAATACACCAGTTCAACAAAACAGATAGAAACGACAGAAAACTCGACGGCTACCCCTAGCACATACCCTTCCATAAACAAATTTTTACATACATCAACTAAAAGTCCATACGACTTCAATGATTTTATGACAAAAACCACTAAATCTGAACCAAAACGAGGTTTCTTTAGCAAAGAGGATTTAGAAGGTTACTTTGGAAGGACAACAAAAAGTCCATTCTCGAATAAGGGTATTAAATCAGTATTTAAAATTGGAACGTATTATTCTCAAGCGAAATCGTCAGACAATTCAATTCGGCCGGATGCAAACTCTCAACAAGTTCAAATTGAACCGGCGAGACTCGTCTTCTCATACCGAAGGAATCTGACATCCGGGGAGCTTATAAGAACATAGAAGTGCCATATTGGTAAGGCCAAATTGGACCATATTGATGTCATTCTGTCTTTCGCCGTATCATGGTCTTCTGCATCTCGACAAAATCACAAATACTACTTCTATTTCATAAGCCTCTTACAGCCGGTCATGTCTTCTCGCTACATTGTACAGGTCTACACTCAAATATATTTGATAAACCATTTCCCTTTGATACGTTACGTAACATGTCAACACATTTAAAACTTTATACAGGAACGATTATAACATTACCTGCCATATAAATATGTACAGATATACCAAATTAATCCTCAAAACCACCTTCAATTTCTTACTGTAGTAATAGCTTAACACCATATTCATGCTAGATAGTATAATGTAAATAGTTTTTCCAATTTGTATAAACTTTCTTGAGCATGGAAGTAAAATCATACTATATATATTAAATTATTAACTTGATATTCAAAATGCAAATATATAATTATTTTATACAGATAAAAATATTATCGTGTATGTTACAGTAGCCGCCATTAGCAATTCGAGCGGGAACATTGAAGACTGCTTGTTGGACGGATGGTGAATGTTACTAATGTATTGCCTCAAGTGACAGGCCGTCTCGATCCAGCTAAAATACATATAAAAAAGAAGTGCATACGTATTAATATTACCTCGGTAACATTATCTATTACGAAATTGAAACTCGAAACCTATGTAATATTACTGACTGTAATATCATAATTTACATAGTTTAGAATTTAATTGTAAATAACCTTTGAATGTTTTATAAAATTAAAGATAATATTACCGAAAACGTAATATTACTATTCTGCGGGTAATCATGTGAAGCGCTTGATTGTGTGTCTGAAGACAATTTAGTGTTGGACACTAGTGAGTGATATTACAATGTGATTGTGTTAATGAACTATAAGTACATTGCATTAGATTATACTAGACCGAAATGAGACCAGATCTCGAAAGGTTCAGTAATAACTGTAGAAATAATATTCTCTTAGTTTATATTTTTGTTAGCGGTTGTAAAATCGTTTTAAGTTTACAAAAGGAAACCGCCACAAAGTGCCTTTTATGAATAAGCGTAAACTCACGACCACTCCGAAAAAATCTTGTTTTTTATTTGTAAACATTTTAATTTTCATGGTACTTTTCCTATGTATTTTTTACAGCGACTGGTTCGCAACTCAACTGTGACTATTTTTTTTGTATTTAATTTTTTGACCTACATTTTTAAACTTATTCTTTAAGTATGTTTTTAATCTAAAATTATTTATGTTACATAGATCTTTAATAATAAAAGTTACCATAGAATAAAAATTTTAGAACATATTTTTTCAGTTATTTTTTATAGGAAATAGTGAATTACCAACTTGACATCACTGTACTGTGTAACTATTTATTATATGCCAATTATTTATGTATGAACAAAATTATAAATTTTCTCCTAAATTGTAAAATGTAAGAAAAAATATAAAACAACCAATTTGTAAATAGATTTTTATTACTACCTCCAATCCATTATAACAAACCCTACACCATTTTTTCAATTCATATCACAACTCAAAAGAAGATGAAATATATAATAAATATAATTTTGTCATCATTACTTTTATAATGAGCAAAAAACAGAATATTTAGTTAAATATCTGTCAGCACATACATATAAACTTGTTGGACAAGGTTTAATGTATCAATTGTGACGAGAAAATAGATAATGTTATATAAAAATAAATAGTTAAAGTTCAGTGCTTAGGCTAGGTCTACATAACAGTCATGTTTCAATGTCTCAATAAACCACAAACTACTGACAAATCATGTACACCTAGCCTAATTAGTTATGTTTAGCTGATAACGGACTTGCGGTTACATTCTTGATTAATAATTTAACTAACATTCCTGCTGATAATGTTGCCATTAAACCAGCTGGCATAAACTTTCTGCCGTTGTAATATCTGAAAATTTAATTATAAATTTTATGAAACTATTGAACACCAAATCAAACATATAATGTTAAGTGTGGATCAAAAGTTATAATGCTAGATAACAAGTTAACTTTTTCTGTTAATATTGATTTAAGAAAAGCAAAAATTTGTTATTTTAATAGTACTTCCCTATGTAAAACTGAATCTAGATTTCATTTTTAAAAAAAAAAAATAATCATTATTAGCTATATAGGAAATGAATAATCAAACTTAAATTTCATGTTTTCTAAAACTGAAATCAACAGTATCTGACAATAAGAAAATATATTTGTAGTGGATATAAACCAAAATATGATATTTCTTTTTAATTTAATAGTACCAGAAGTTGTTATATAAATAATTAAATAATAGTGTTAATGACACAAAATGTATATAAAAGATTAAATCATTCAATTTCATAAAAATTATTGGTTAATTTAAGTTTATTTGTAATAAAAGTTTTCCAAACATAATATCATTTCATGTGAAGTAGATGTCAAAAAAACATGTTTCACAAATTGATTTTTATTTGCCTTAACCAAAGCAGATACTTGTGAAAAATATTATTTGCTCTTTTATAATCAACTCATTAACTGTTTGTGTACTTTTAAATAACCGAATGGAATCTAAATCTATAATTCCAGTATCTCACCTGTATCCCATGAGACCTCCAAGTGAACCCGTTGCCCCAAGCATAAGAGCATAATTTGAAGGATCTTGGCTTAGCTGATATGCCCCAATACCTGGAAAACATAAAAATTTTGAATTTAGAGATATTACTATGTAAAAAAAAATTTTCAAAATGACTTAAAAATGTTGTCGAAGATGTGAAGTTTATCACAATTTTAGAAAGCAATCACAGAGGCAACAAATTTTCATAATGTATAAATTACTTTTTATAAAAAAAATTAATGAAAAAAAGAATATAAAATATGAAAGTTTTACCTAAAATTGATCCAAATATGATACCTGCACCAAGTGATGGTACTGAGCCTGCAAAGAAATATATATGTAATAAATAAGGAAAAGTATTATTGAAAGTAAAACATATGTATATTTTTAATGTCCTTTGATCAATTATATCCTAAATTATTTTATTTATATTGAGATTATAAAATTAGTTGTGAAAAATAAGGATGTTTGATTTAAATACATCTTGTATATGTTTGTGGGTAGTTATTATTGGATTATACTTTTTAATCATATTTTAACAATGAGAAGATAGCTTGTCTGTTACTAAGTTGTAACCTCATGAACTTGACATTGAAACAAAATTGCATCAACTTATCAATTTTGATAAGTAATTGTGTGATTCTTACTGTTATTTCATTAATTTTCTCATATTACTGACACTAACAAAACCCATTTTTTTATTTATGCTAATTTATATTTAATATCTAAAGCGTTTTTAATTTATCCTTCACATTCTTGTTCTGTTGAAACTTGGCAATATAAATAGGACAAAAAAATAATAAATTAAAAGATATGTTATAAGTTACAGGCAAAATAGAAAATTGTTTTCTTTGACATAAATAAATGGTTTAGAATTAACTGATATTTCAATAAAATATTCTACAGATATAAGTCAGCAAACTAGGAAACATAACTGTGAACACATTTACTGCAAAGCACCCGAAACAATGGGTTTTAATTAAAAATATAATAATAAACGCGAGTTATACCCATAAAATAGTTTTATTGATAGTTGTACTACTCATGTAAATCTTATAAATCTTAGAAAACATTAAATAACTGAAATCTTTATATCCATATGATAGATGTTATCTGTTATGATGGTAATTTGATTTTAATATGATTTTATAACATAAATATTAAACAAAGACTATTGTGTTTCCAATCAAAGACAAATATTATCAGTAACCACCATAACAATATATTCAGAATATAATATTGAATACAAATTATAGGCAGTTATATAAATAATTTTGACAGCTGATAATTTATTATCTATAAGTTGAAACTCGTGTTTAAAATTTTAAAGTTTAATCTGATTCCATTTTATTCTTTAACAACCAGAATCTACGATTTTTTTTATTGTAACCTAATCCCCCTAAAATCACTTCCATTCTAGTGTTCTAGCCTTCTTCAACTCATGCTGTTTCTCAAGTGAAGCCAGATATCAGAAACTTCCTATGCTTGCAGAAATCCATGCAATATACCTATATATTTGCCATGTTATTAGTACATTGCCTACAATTATAATAAATAAAGGCCAAAATTGGTAACCTTGGTTCTGCTAATTAATAAAAACGAGAGAAAATTTATCAAACATGTCATAATTTTTTTAAAAACAGTTTCGGTTTAATATTCTAGAATGCTCGTGTGATAACAACACAAAAGTAAAACAATATCTTATCTAAAATAATCTGCTGTAGTTCTCATAACGATACGTTTTCACATGATATTTGAAAGACTAAATTTTATAAAAAATTAAAGTTTTATAGACTGGAACAAAATTACTTGCAACTTAACATTTATTATGTATTAAATATAATGTAGTTTCATAACATTACAAACTGACCTGCTTTAGCATAACCCATAATTCCGCCAGCGGCTACTGTAGCGGCATAAGCAAAACCTAAAATATCGACTCCCATTTTCTTTTATTATACTTTTAATTAAAAGTTGATAATATACCTGTATTTAAATTAGAAAAAAAACTTTTTGAAATTATAAATTACTTTTTGAGTGTAAACTTACAACACTTAACAGTTCACAATAATCACAGACTACTATAAAACAGTAATGACAGTACAATACACAGATTATAACTGATGTAGTGAGTCGCTTTATTTGAACAACGAGTATACGTTCCATGCTTGAGATTTTAAGCTGATTTAACGAAGCTAAACGACTTAAAACTTGATAAAATAATATGAGTAATACACACATAATCTGACCAGGATCACAATTCATTAAATTGACGATAATTAAGAAAGTTAACGGGAATCCATTACAATAGTTCCCTGAAAGAAGAAAAAGAAAAAACAATTTAAAAAGGAAATTTAACTGCGTTTATATATTACATAGTTAGAATTAAATAAAATATTTGTGTTACTACTTTTATGGTATTTCAAATTATGTCTTATGATTATAAATATAGGGTTATTTAAAAGTAATAATAAAAGCAAAGATCTTCCATTTTAAAATCAAGCTTTTTATAGCAAATATATGCTACAAATTCTATAAATCTACCTAGGTGAGGATAGCGATTCCAAGAAGTTGTAGGTGGTCTCTGATCATCACGGAAACATTCCGGAAGAAGAGACCAGATTGACAGACATGTCTGGGTCTTGGCTGCCTTAAACCAAGTTGTCATTTCCACAATTGGAGGCAGCCTGGGGGCAAATGTTCAGGCGCTCGTGTGTTATATATGTATATATCGATAATAATTGACAAAATTTTTTAAATACCACATAAATGATTTTATTATAAAATACAATTCTAATAAATAGCAAGTCAAAACACTTACTTGAAACTAATGAACCATTTATAATAATAAGTATAACAAATAGAACAATAATCATTTAAATAATTAAATCAGTAAATTGATTACTGTCTGGTGTTGATTTAATTATATTATAAAGGACTTTTATACTTAATTTATGACTAAACTATCCTTAATAAACTTCTATAAGTAGAAGCTGTTCTTATAGATCACCCATTTTGTAAACATATAAGTTATTTTATTTATTTATAACGATAATTTAAATTTCTTATAATAAATATTTATAGGTAAATATAATCATATTTATATAAACTTATTTAACAATATTGTTTTATTTTTAATTACACTCATATACCAAATAGGACGAGTAAATATTTTACTTTATATTTAAAAAAAGTTAAGAAAAAATGATA
Organism: Mechanitis mazaeus; assembly: GCA_959347395.1. NCBI lineage: Eukaryota > Metazoa > Arthropoda > Insecta > Lepidoptera > Nymphalidae > Mechanitis > Mechanitis mazaeus. The sequence goes on from OY365750.1 coordinate 19,667,472, forward strand.
GCCCTGACTTTAAGAGATGGAACGTTATAAGAATGACTGAGCCGATGGGGTTTGACAATTTGACATTGACTGTTTATTTTTTCGTTTGAGTTAAATTAGAAGTTTTCTAAAGGCCAAAAAAAAATTACTAGTCACCATAAAAGGCAGTAATTAATTCCTATTAGAAATAACACACAAGAACGCCACTGATGTTTCATCTCTATGATGTAGGTCCCATAGATATGAAAATATTTCGTCATAATTCATAATAGTACGTCATAGAATACACATGATATAAAATAGTATAAGTATACAAGTATGCAAGGCCATTGGGATTCAGTTTATCATCTCTGTCGGTAGCACGCGTACGTAACTTCTATACAGTGCAATTTTTCTGCTTTTATTGTGGTAATGATAAATCGATAGATTTGGCGTGCGAAAAGTAAATTAAAAAGTACCAAATATGTTGAAGAGTGCTTCTAAAGTTACTATAAATACAGGGAATGTTCTTAATCTCATTGATATTAAAAAGAAAGCCGGACAGAATGTGACTGAAGAGGTTAGTTGCTAATTTAATTAATTATCATCCTTTCCTTAAGTATATATATAATATGTAGGATAAGCAATTTATTATGAAAATCAAGGTCACCGTTAACAGTAGATTGATTTTTGAAGTGCTTGATAAAAACCTACTTGAGTTAAGCAAACATTGATTGACTTCCTGATTCTTCAAACATTATTTTTTTATAATAAATCCATATATTCAAAAGTTATTATAAGTTATTATACTGTGTAGTTGATAATTATATGCCTTTGAATTCCAAAAAAAATAAATATATCATTATTATAAAAATTATTTGATTGTAAATCTTAATGAATTGATGATTTGAATTAATGTCTATTTATAAATTAAATTGTTCTAGGAACTACATAGCTTTAGCAAACAAAGCTGATGTTCATGTTACATTGTGTTCATAATAAATAGTATTACAATGAAGTATACTTAGAGCATTTTTAATGTAATATTGTACTTGTAAAGTAGAGACAAACTAAAATATCATTAACATTACAATATTATTGTAATAATATAATTAGATATTTTAGTCTGCAGTAAACTATAAAATTATTTGATTCAGATATTTTATAATTAATATATTAAAGATGTTGTTATAAAAATATTTTGTTTCATCAATTAGTAGATACTAAAAGTTAAATTAAATTTTATATGTTATACATATATTAATATAATTGTATTATTTTCTAAAATATTTTGAGTTTTTTAATGATATAATTCAAGACAATGTTTAATTAATATTTAAGATACCTTAAATATTGGTTTTACGTCATATAAACTATTTTGTAAACACATTTTTATTACAAGAAATAAAAAATTTAATAGATTTCTTTTTAGATTTTGGTTAATATTTTTGATACAACTATTTTTACTAAATGTTATGTACGTGAGAGTCTGTGTGGTAGTCATTTAGTTGAATGGTATGAGAAATAATAAAATATAAATGAATATATTTTTAAAATTTAAAATTTTCATTGCTTAACAAAAGCTGTTATTATTTTAGTTATCGGAAAGCATCAAATTAACATTATCGGAATGGAGTACAGAGAATGATTATCAATTACAAAATGGCACTCATGCCGACACTTCCACTCATTCCAATTATGTAGTTTTCTCAACTGATTCCAAAACTGTCTTGAACATAACCAGACCTCATGATGATGTGCAGAACAAAATGGCTGAAGAGGAAAGAAAAAACTTGAAAATTGGAGTTAAGATCTTTATTAATGAGGATAGTACAGCCGATTTGAGGGAGTGTTTGGATAATGGTAGGTTTACTTTTGTACTATTTTTTAGACTAATCTGACAAAAAAAAGTAGCACAATTGTTAAATTTTATTTTTGCATATTTAGGAGAATTTTGTGCTGAAAAGTATACTTCCATAATCATTAAATAAATTTAACAGTTTTATTTATTTTGTCTTTGTGACTTTTTAACATGAGAACTTTATGGTGAACTTTGAATAAGTTAATGTACTTGTAGCAAATAATTCCTTGTATTATACTAGCTCTGCCTGCAGCGTTTTAGGTGTGTCGTATTGGTATAACACTGGTGAAAAGAGACAAAATAGTTTTTGTTTGTATAATTGACGGTTTAATATATTAATAAATCATTATTATCGCTAACTCATCTAACAGATCAGATAGATCTGTAGATGAAATAGATTTATTTATTTATTAGTCAGTACGATTCATCGAAGTTACAAGTTAAGTTTTAAAGTTTATTAAATATATATTGGCAATAAAAACATGACATAAGCACCATTGCATCATTGAGGTTATAATTGAAATATTAATTTCAAAGCAAACATATATTATGTTCATAGATAGGTTTCATTGTCACTACAGTATTTATTGAAGTAACTTAATGAGATAACACTAAAACTAAAATAGAACATAAAAAGTTAATGAATAATTATTCATTTACGAGTTTAATTACTATTGTTTCATTTAATTTTCATTTGTGATAGTGACGTCCTGAACAGTCTGCAATCGATAGATTTAATATCGATTTTAATGGATGTCAATTGTAACATTCAAAAACAATAACCTTGTAGAAATTAAAAATATCGACGGTCATGATACTGTTACGACTAGTGATGGTTAGTGACGGCGCTAAGAACTTCACAATCGATAGATTTAATATCGACACATACTAAACTTGCTAGAAACGAAATCGATAGTACCGAAAGTGTAACGACTACGTTTTATAATATCCATACTCTTGCAAGTTGTCTATATTTGTCGGAAACTGTCGATAGCTCGTAAATACTATGTAAAAACTGATAATCCCTACCTTTTCAAAAATAAAAAATATTCCACAGGCTTACAAAGTACATAAGTCAAATATAACTAATTTAATAAGTTAATTGTTAATGCAATAAATATATTTTCAATACTCAACTTTAAGTCAACCCTAAAATCAATACTATTTCTTAATATAAGATGTGTTAAAAAACAATTTATATACATATAGCACGACCAAGAGTAAAGAGTTAATTAATGCAACAGTATAAAAACAGCAATAAACATATATCTATTATATGTACTGTCTACGTTTATTGTATGTTGTATATTACGAGTACTTATAATATACATAATTCCTCATTGAAATTGCGAAAAAGGTAGAGTCAATGTATCTTGAACTGTACTGTTATCTACATGAGTGACGTCATGAATTATATTTACTATAATAAGTAGGTTGCATTTTTATTATTAATACTATTATATATAGTAAACTTATAATTATATCAATAATTGTAGTTTTAATATCCATGGCGTTATTATTAAACAATGATAAAATTATTATGGATTTTAAAATAAAATAGAAATTATTATTTCGAAATACATAAATGTATGTATAATGTAAACAATACTAACTAAGTAACTAAGAAAAGCTAATACAGAATTTGACATTTTTTATTTTAAACCTCGACATAAAAACTAATATTGTAACTATACCGTGTGTGTGTATATATGTATACGTGTTTGTCTGAGGCATCATAGCTCATTAGCACACGAACAGATTTTGGTGCGGGTTTTTATCGTTATCCTCGGATCTTGAGGTGATTAACAATATTTAGTTTAAATAAAAACAGTCTTCTTCAATATACTTGAACCTTGTGACAGTGTCATGGACATGACTGGTTCGTTGGTTCGTTGGTTAATGCATATTCCAAAGCGTAGGAGCCACTCAATGTTCTATACTCATTATACTATTACGTAGTATAGTAGTGGTATAATGCGTATAGATGTACATTGTGGTGAGTGTGTGCAGAAATTACGCGAATTCATTCCCCCCTCATCCCTCCCATCATCAGACGTAAAATAGATATTGGAAACAGAAATAGTAATATTGTTATTATTATCTCAAGATACATGAGTCATATGCAAATCATAATGATGTTCAGAATATATATACTTGAAGTCATTTCCGTCATTCATTTTCAATTTCGTTTTTCATTATTTAACTCACGGTGCACGAGGTCATCTAGGGTACTAATAATGTACTGTGTAAAGACAAATGACTAGCACTAGATCATTATTAGTCACTATTTAGTGAAATAGTGAGGTAACTAAATTAACTAGGAGCGCGAACCAGACCTCAAGTTTAACTCGCTGCGCTCTCAACGTCGTTTTGTGTTATCATATTGAGCGAAGCGAGGTGCAAACGGCACCGAAGTTGCATTTACAAAACGTCCTCGCATTCTGTCCTCAATTACTTTTTTTTTCAGACTAAATTTTCGCTCGAAAATTTTTCCATTGAAGACTATAGCATTTTATTTTTTCCGTGATTATTCCTCAACATCGAATATTTGTTTTTTTTTAAAACTACCACCAGACTGATATTTATCAGTTTGTAAAAATTTGTAAATTTTTGGATAAACCGTTTTTCATACTTGCACAAATGATGCAGAAAAGTCTCTTACAGAGAGCTTCGCTCAATTACCTATTAATTTATATTATAATATTAATCAGTAATCGTAATTCGGAAACTAATATAATGTAATAAGAAGTTTCATACAAAATTCTTTTCGTAATCGTTACAAATATATAAATCGATCAAAAATTAATTATTATCAATTTTAAATATATCGATTTCTTCATTTCTAAAAACAAATCTGTTTGTAAGATATTTTAAATCAGAATCACTAATTTACATATTTTAAATTGTAATTTTTCTCTCATAACTTCTAGGGAAAATTTTGGCTCATCATGAGTTTTGGTTTTTTATATCTAGTATAAAGTTCTGTGTCGATTGATATATTTTTTTGATTGAAGATAAAAAAAAATATTACTCAAATACTAAAAATGTATAGAATTTTTATCTATACCAATATAAAGCGGAAAAGTTTTGTTATAAATAATAAATTGTATATTCACTTATCAAATAAATCTTAGCATCATATACAATAAATGTGAATAATATATTGTTCAGTGCAGTGCTGTGTTACTGCTACTTACTGCTACTTACTGTTACTTACTGTTACTTACTGTTACTGCCGTGTGATGTTTTATTACATTAAGCAAAATATTATGACCAACTCACTGAATAACATTTATTAAAATTTCACATATAACAAAAAAACATCAGTTTAATATATTAGTATTTTGCTCAAGTTTTGTAAAATTTCCGTTATATTTTATTTTCATTGAATCAGAGACGACATGTTATAATAAATATAAATGAAATATTTACCGATACGAGCAGGATTCGAACCCAAGTCGTATCCAGTCGAACCGAAGGTCGTGTGTTTTTATTGTATATTTCTTTAAAAATATAATAATCTCAACATGGCTTAAGAGAAGTCAATTCAAACAGTATTTTTTTCTAACTAATCGCATTTGATTAAAATATATGCATATCTTTCTTGTTATAAGAAAAATTTAGAAAACTTTGTCTTTTCAGCCATTTATTTTTCGTTGAAAGAAACTTATGACAATACGGTTATACAGGCATAGAACAATATGGTTATGTATATTAATGATGAAAATATTAAGAGAGAAACATATGGCATTGAAGCAAGTTTCTTGTTATACAGCAATATAATTATGTAATATGTATGTTGTATGCGTTATACTCGTACACGAGTGCTGCTTCCGACGGCTGGTTGTCTTGTTGTAAGACAAATTGCAATACTTATTGATTAATATTAGTTAATATTGAATTCATTGCTATGGCTCTTGTTGTTCTTAAAAAAAAATAATTTATTTTTGACCGTTGTGAAACAGTGATCACAAAAAAAAATATCCGGCTGAGCTTGTTGTGTGGTTCTTCTCAGATCAGGACGCGTTTAGGACCCTCATAGCCTTAAGTTCTTCAGTTGGAGAGTGTCCAGAAGGGCTTATTTCGATAAGTATGGTATTAATATGAGCTCTCCTAACTCTTCAAATCAACGTTCACTAATGATCACGGATATAGATTCAAAGTGAAAAAGTTATAAATAAGTAAATAAATAAATAATGATTAATGATGAAATTATAAGAGAGAAAAATATAGCAATGAAGTAAGTCTCCACAGAGATTTGACATATATTAATTACCATAAGTGGTGTAAGAATATGTTGATAGACACTGCCGACTTGTTAAATCTAAATTCGTCAAAATCTTTATTGCCACTTAAACTAATCAGAGGTCAAATTACTTTGTTATAGCAATTAAAATTACGAATTATTATCGGTCACTCTTATCTTTGTCAAACTACTCTAAAATACACCATAGCAACTAACAAAATAGTTATTATATATGTACCTACCTGTCGGTCTGTCGGTATGGTAGCAATACGAGCAGTACGAGCATTTGTATGGACCTGTTCCGGTAACAGCCGGCGGCTTTGATAAGTCAATAAATCTGTTCATCTATACTAATATTATAAAGCTGATGAGTTTGTTTGTTTGTGCGTTCGGTTGAATGCGCTAATTTACGAAACTACTTGATGGATTTTAAAAATTCTGATTATAATAGGCAGGTTCATGAGGAAAGCTTTAGGCTATCTAGCATTACGCTACTAATTCTAATCGTTCGTCCGCAGGTGGAACCGCGAGGAAAGTCTAGTTTTATACAAGTTATGATATGAATTCTGATAAGTATTTCTTCAACCAGGAATAAACCGCTTCACACGCTTCCTATAATATAAGAGGGTGTCTTAAAATAAATGTATGTTCCTTTACTTAATGTTTGATTCTTCTTTCAGTATTCTCAGCGCTTCACACGGAGCACATTGAGAATGTTATACTATCATACAACCCGGAGATACTTCATCGAGATGATCAGATCGAGGACAGTCACAAGACAGCGTTCACGAAGGCGTCACCCATATCACTGGGGAGTAATGTAGGTCAGTATAAGTCTTCACACATAAATACATGTGTATATGTTTCATTTGAATGTTTTTCTTCATACAGAAGAAAAATATTCAAATGAAAGTTTAGATCGTTGTGCTTTGAAACTAGATCAAGCAAAAATATGAAACGTTAAAGAAAAATTGTTCAAGCTGAACTCTTAAGGTTTAAAGAGAAAATAAAACCGTTCCTTCAAAATTATTAAAAGGAATATATAAAATAAAGTCCAAGTATGTCTTTAAACCTCTAACAACTGGCAAGTTATCTGACTCGGAAAAGAGGTGGGTACTATCAAAATATTCTTAGGTATCTCCTACCAGTCACTTCTGTCGTTGCACATTGTTTACGATAACCTGGCCAACCACGGCGAAGGAGAAAGTCCAGCTTTTTTTTTAAACCTTAAACTCGACTGTGGACGACCCTGGAATTATACGCTTACCATCCCTCTGTGTCAGAGCTCAATAATGCTAGACATTGTGGTCCATCACAAATTTGTACGACCGACAGTTCTTTCCTTGGATGCGCATAAGTTGAGCAGGTCGGATAGTATATCCCCAAACGTGCTTTAAATATGTGCTCCGCAGTTAACTCCTGGGCTTACTTTCTGTTTAAAATGCGTATTTCCACAGTCGGAAGTCCGCTCTTGTTCATCCAATTTCAGGGAGCGAAAAGACAGCTCTATGAACATAACCCTTTTGCTCCAAAATAGGGCAGTCACCAGCTCCAGCTCTGGGCTTATCTTGACAATTCGCGAATATAATGCAGACAACTGCAATTTACTAAACGTACTATATATGCCAAAAAGTCAATCTTCAAATTGCGATAATAATAGTGCCTAGCTGTTCTAGTGTTTAATAAATTGAATAATGAAGTGGCCGCTTAAGATTCTTTTAGAGTTATTATGATATTTTCAAAAGATTACATACTAACATTTGTATTGGAAATCTCTTTAGTAATCTAATATATAACCTATTTTCAACGATTTCTTCTACATTTTATTAGTCATAGCTCAAAAGTGTTTCAAAAGTCGGTATAAAAAGAAAGTCTACTTTATGAATCCAGAATTCTAATTTTCTTCAAATATGTACCATTTAACCTCAATCCTTATTTCCAGTGCGCATGTCAAGTACCGAGGTGGAGGCCGACAGTGAGGCGGACGCAAGGAAGTGTGAGGCGATACTGCCAGGGATCAAGGTGCTGTGGGCTGTACTCGAGGATTACGTCAAGGAAGGTAGGTTGTGCTATGGATTTTCGATGGTTTCTTTCATTGGTTTCAATGGTGCATGGTGCAAAAATCTGGTAGCAATTCTATTTTGGTACAGCTGATATTTTGCCAGACAGTTTGGTGTAAAGTCCTAAATTGGAATTTGGCAAAGGTCAATGCAATCTCGACGCAAAAAATGTATTGACAGTACATATTTCTGAAATTGTTTGAAGACAACTCAGGAACACATCCTGATTCGTCTCTCATACTGACAAATCTCTTTAGATTGGAATAATACTGAGTTCTGGTGAGTTTGCCAACGTGCAGCTCGTGCTCCAAAAAGGCTTTCGTATTGACTTTGCTTAATAAGGAAATGTTTGAGAAGTTCGGAAAAGCCGAAGTTTTGAAAGTTCGGCAAAAGTCTGGCTGCCTATTAACGATTTTCTTAAACCCGACTTTTTAGGTATCCAGAATACAGCATAGTTTTGGGGAGCTATTTATAAAACGCACAGGCAGTGCTACCAAAATCGAGTCATTCAGAGTTCGGACGTATGAACATTTTCTTACAGACATTCTCCGACTGAGAGATCTGGTTACGTTTAATACAGCCAGGACTTGGCGGATTTGTTCTCTACCTAATACGGATCCGAACTCTACTTTCTACCTTCGAGAATGTACTCTTGATGATGACAGACCAACTATACCTTCTTGAAGTCACTCAAAACCTCTTAATTTCGATTTTTACATTAAGTCTAAAGCTGGATTTGCTCAAAAAAAGTTTGGTATTATGTTTACAATCAGAAAAGCTGTATTCAAACGAAAACTCCAAACAATATATATATATTTAAAACTTTTGCTATAACTTTGTTATAGTGTTAAAACTGATATAGTCTGCCCCCTGTCCAGGGCGCGTCCTGCAGCTGGGCGTGGCGGACGTGGGCGGCGGCTGTCTGCGCAAGTTGCACGCGTGGGCGCGCGTGAAGCCCGCCATCGCACAGATCAACCTGGCCTCCTGCTGCGTCGTGCCGCCCGCCCTACACGCCTTCTGCAAGACCAATGACGTACAGCTACTCACACACGCAGACCCGCCCGGTGCGTATACACACGCAGGCACACACAAAGAACTGAAATTTAAGGGGATACCAAATACAAAACACCAAGGACTTCTCGAAACCCGAAAGCGAAGCGGAAAGAACGCACTTCAATACTGAATGTAAGGTTGCCTTGGAAGCAAATGTGATAACAAAGAAAATAGATCAGAAACTTACATAAAATATGGAGTAATCGATTATAAAATTAGTAAATTTTCAGTAAAGTAGCCCAGTTCTTCAAATTAACCTTAATTAAGTCCTACAGAAATAGACTCCACAAAAGGTAATGTTAGGCATCAAACTGATCTCGGAATCGTACAAGCGACTTGACAATATGGGCTAGACAAGGGATGTCCAAGAAATAAGGATTGGGCTGGGCTTGTAATCCAATACCACTCAATGTCCAATATCTATACCGAGGAAAAAAATTTCAGTTTCGATACAGCTTAGCTCGATTGCTCATTTAAAAGTTATAGTATTAATAAGAAAGCTGCTGAAATCCTATGATGCAACTAATAAAGATTTCAGAAGAATATGTCGCTTAAAACGCCTTCCACTGGTATATTTTACCAACCTTGCAGAAAATAGAGATGATGACCCAATACGAAAAAGCTTGTTCCTTGTTAGCTTGCAGAAAAATAGATTTCTACAACGCGTCAGGCCCAGATGAGAGCCCTGACGTTATTTAATTAATACGGTCAGAATACAAATAATACCACAATATTATGGAATATTTAAATTCTTGTCTTTTGTAAGTTTTCCTTATGGCATGGAAGCGATGAAGGCCCTTCCTTCTTCCAAAGAGCCGTCCTTGTACCATCCACTTTGTATCGCGGATACTACTGGGAAAATGTTTGAGCGGATCATCCATAGAGGAACAGAACCATCTGCTTCAACATAATTAGCTGATAGTTCGTATGTATCCGTGTTTAGTTTGCAAATGATCTGGAGTTAGATGGAGAAGAAATACTATCTAGTAGCGTCATTACATATTAAAAATTTAACATTAGCATTAACTCGGTGATGTTGAGATACTTTACTGTTGGAGAGACTCTCAGCACTAACTATTTATATAAAAATAGAAAAACTACTCTTTTCTATGTTTTGTTAAACTGAGGTTTTCGTGCAACCATCTCTATTATAAAATTATTTCTCACTCCTTACTTTATAAATAAAAATAATATATTTGTGTAAAATTCAATGATAAATCTATTAATTTTAATATTTATCATAATAAATTTAAAATTTTACCAAAATACCTGTAAAATAAAAATGGATGTCAATTCCAGATCTCCTGTCAGTGGCTGCTGTGAAGACCGCGTGTGAGTCAGGTGTGTGCTGTGAGCTGCTGCAGTGGGTGGCGCGCTACCAGGTGCATATCAAGTGTAGGGGGGTGCTGGCGCTCAAGGGATACGTCTGCAAAGCTACCCTCGACTGGAAACACTAATATATATGCAAGCATCGCGTGACCTCAACTGAACATGGCCGAACAGCGCTCGACGGGGTTGGCTGATTATGTATATTATATTAAAATATCGTTACCGCTGTAATGTGATAAATACCATGCAGGTATTGAAAAGAAATTAGATAGTTAATTGATGTTTTTATTTTTTTTAACTCCTGGTGAGATAATCTATAACATATTATTACTGGCCTTTAACAAAAAATACTTAAGTAGTTTTTTTAACAAAATATAGTATAATAATGTTTGAACGAATCATATAAATTATTATATGCCAAAAACATACTAATACTTAATAAAAATCTATGCTTGTTCAGTTGTATACACACACACATGCATAGAATTGTTTATAACAAATATCATTCACACTAAAAATATCTGTTTGTTTGTCACATTGTTATCTCAAAAATTATTTCTCAAGATTCCAACAATCTCTTAAAAGCATGTTATTTTGATACATTCCTCGAAATGTTTACTGAATCGCTGTTTTTGAACGCATTTGTAATAATTTATTATCAGTAATGTGAAATTTTATAATTTATATTTATCGTAATTTAAATTGTATTTATTGTAAGTATTCTCAACAAATACATTATACATTTTTTAACAGACTTGAAGTATTGTAACACTTCCTCATTAATTGCAATATGCGATGTGCAAAGAATAGTTTCTAATTTTAAACCTGTCTTATTCTTTTGGGAGACGTACTTAAAGTAACTAATGTTCAATAACGTTGTTATTATAATAAAAGTATTTATACATATATTACTTTTTATTACATTAATCCTAATATAACATAAACATGTATGTTAGTTTGTTAAGTTAAGCCGTTACTACTAAATTGGTCCTAGTGTTGCACTAACTAGGTCCAAATGTACCTTTCATATGTAAAAATCGATGTTTCCGAGTTATAAAAAAATAAAATTTCTCTCTAGCCCGGTTTGGCTCTGCAATTCCTATTATTTTTGAATGCCATCGCATTGTCGACACACATACATATCATGGAAATTTTTATTTATTTATTATTTAGGGATTATTTGTCCTTTACGCCAATTAGTGGTGGGCTGGCTGGTGATTGGCTGACTTGCAAAAAGTTGCCGAGTGCAACTTTTGATAGTGCCCACAGCTGTCGTGTACTGTGCATGGCATGTCCCCAATTTCGAAGACATACCTGGATTTTGGATTAGCAATTGTCTTTTTTGAAAAATCTGAAGATATTATTGTATTTTCACTTTGGAAGTCTAGAGTTCAGCTCCGTAGTAATTAGCGCCTCAGCTCAAGAATGCTCACGTTCTTGTAGTTAATAAGAAGCAGCTGCTCTAACACTCGCAATGAACCAGGGCCGCTATTTGACACTGATTGGTACTACAAAGCTTGGTATAAATAATAATATAATAAAATTTATTTCAGAAACTACTAGACATAATTACTAAAAAAAAAAGAAACAAACCTACTTCTTTGGATGAAAGCAGTACTGCATTCCATCGAAGTCTGCTGATATGCACCCAAGTTCCGGTTGGCAAATGTTATATAACTGGCGTTATAGGCACTACACTCCTTACTAAGTAATGGTTACAAAATCCTAGGGGAGAGTCGACAGTTACTTGTTAGTTAGTTATCAGGGTGTGTAGTCAGTAGAAGATCCAGCAATAATGGTTATGGTGTCTGGGAAATGCACTGATGAAAAGTCATAAACGCTTCTCCCCATGGAGGCAGTTTTTTTAAATGGAAGAAGCAAATATCGTCCCTTACGAATACAAATAGCACAGCATGAGGTACATTGTCGCTCGTTGGAGATATTTGCGGTCCGAACGGCCCGCCCAAGCAAAACTAGAAAGATTCTCCGGCTTCTATGAAGAAAGTAACCTCCTGGGGTAGATGCTTGTGGAGCACCACTTTCGTATTCGGGTTTGACACCTTGACACTTACCCATACGAAACATAGTCGCAAATTGGTGTAATTTGCCAGATATAACTTTACTGCCAGATAAAACTGATTGTCTGTCAGTTTCTGCTTCCGAAAACCCAACTCCAATTCACTTTTTACCATTACCATTCAATCTATACGATTCAATCTTAGGTAAATTATATGGTGAGATAATAATGCACAATATTTGTCGAAGTTGGATTACAGCTCGCAATTATAGGAGCAAAAGAGATTGATATTTTACGAATATCTCGCCAGCATTACAAAGAAAGACATCCGTTCTCCATTATATAAAAGTACAGGTAAGTTTTATATATTTTCAAAGTCGCTTCCGAAGTGTGTGTTAATAATAACATTTTAAATATTATATATTAACATCGTAAGCCGATTTTTGTCTCACTTATTATGGAACTAATTATGGAACGAGAGCTGCACAAAAATATTGGTTATGATCACATTTTGAAAAGCTCCAGACATTACTTGTAATTTACAAGGCGAATAAATCAAAACAAAACCTTTTATAATACATGTACATGTACATACATGAACATACATGTACATACATGTATATACATTCGCGAGCGACCCACTAGTTGCAATTATTATTATTTCTTGTATTATTTTTCATTTAGATTTTTTTGTAATACGTATATTCGTAAGTGTTCATTGTGACTATTGTCGTTCTTATTTTCGTCACTTTCATTATCATTGTTGTTTTCATTACATTCTCACTGTTATTTATTATTTAATCACATATTGTATGTGTGTCTTAATTATTTGCATGTCGTGGCCTGTGAGTGAGGACTTAGACCTGTGCCATTAAATGTTTTGTATAACTTTATCATTGGTATCCTATTAAATATTTTTAATTGCTGGTTTGTTCTGCTGAATAAATAATAAATGTATTGAGCGAAGCTCTCTATGAGAGACTTTTCTGCACCCTTTGTGCAAGCATCCATCAAAAATTGTAAATTCGATAATTTCCAAATTTTGCACACTGATAGACATTAGTCTGATGGTAGTTTTAAAAGAAAAACAAAAAAATATATAAAAATGTTTCTCATCTTGAAAAAAAGTTCAGGACAGAATATTTTAAAGTTTTTAAATGTAACTTCGGTGCTGTTTGCACCTCGTTTCTCTCAATGTACTAACACATACCGAGATTTTGCCAATGCAGCGAGTCAAAATTGAGATCTGGTTCGCACTCCTAGTATTTGAATGTAATTTAAATTTAAATATTTACTAGCTGTATTTGTCATAAGAAAATCCAATTATTTTCCTACTTGATGATACAGCAATATGTCATTTATACATTTCCAAATAATCTTTAAGGAGTCGTTATCCTTATTATTAATAATACATACATGATTTACAATGAAATTATTATTTTATATTTGTTTTATTATATTATTGTACAACATCGACACCTAAAATCAATAATAAAAAAGACGATAAAAAAATTGGAACTTGAATACGTACAGAGGTTGATTGTTTTTTTTGTTTAGAACTAATATGTTAATTAAAAATTTCTTTATCAAACTAATTTATTAAAATAACTAGTTACAATCAACTTCATCTACGCTCAGTCTACAAAATTGGGACAGAATCAGGTATTTCTGATTTTATTTCAATTATATCCAAAATAACTCAAGATTGTTCCTTTTAAAAAGTCCTATATTTAAACTAGTGTTTGTGTGATTTAAGAACAAAAATAAAAAAATATTGTGTAGGTAATTGTATCATACAAGCATTAAAAATAGCAAATACTAAAAAATATATGTATTATAACATAGTATAGCTGTTGCCGGTGACATCCTTTATGTGACGTGAGTTTATTAACCAATGAACACGTCAGAGATGTTTTTTAATTTATTTTCAATGTTTTTTCTAGTTATCCACGTAAATTATATGAAGAGGAAACCGAACTAGCTACAATATTCGAGACATGAGTTTACTAATGAGCAAAAGAGAGTTATTTTAGTGTTTCTTATAACAAAGCCTAGCATTCTAGATGACTTGCTTACTCTTTTCTCTATATGAGAGTGGGGTCTTAGATTTCTGTCAAGTTCTACTCCTTAGTCAGTAATCATGTCTACATCCTTTAGAATTTCTTTTATTTTCTGAATTGGTTAACTTAAATTATAATTTTACGAATATCTAGTAAAGTTACCATTAATAATAATTTAAAAAAAATACAAAGAACTGTCTAAATCTTTTTGAAGTAAAATAACATCGCTATTTGTTTTAATATTTATTGCTAGTTTTGTCATCAGCATTTAAAATTTATAAAGAAGTTTTTAAAACATTAATATTGTCATTAAAAATATATATTAAAAGAATTGGGTCAACATGTGACCCTTGGAGAACTCCAGAAGTAAATTTTAAAGTATTTTTTAAAGATATACTCTTTGACAACGTTTTAAAAAATTCTAGAAGTCAAAAGCCAAGTATTGGTGACACCATTTTAGGACAAAGGCCGTTAATTGAATATATAGATGGCTTATTAATCAAGATTTTATGATTTACGGAATCGAAAGCCTTGCTTAGTATTTGTTGTTGGTATGTATAGCATCAACGGGAATACATAGGTCTAAAGCATTATTTACATAAGTAGTAAAAGATACCAAGTTAGATGTCAACGACTTGCGATTTGTGAAACCATATTACTGAGAAGATAATAATTGTTTAAAGAGCTACTCAAGAAGGAGGCATTAAATTGACTCAAATTGATTACTAAATGGAATAGAGATTGGTCTACAACTTTTTACCAATGTTATTATTCAAAAATTTCACGTTCCAAAGATTTATTAAAATTATTTTAAGAGGTAAAGCCAATGCTCTGCAACACTTAAAAGCAAAAAGAGTGGGTATTCCAACCGGTTCAGCTCCTTTGTGGGTATCTAGCCGTCTTCATTTCTCTAAAATATTTTTTCTGTGAATGGCATGGAATTTAAAGAACTACCAAAAGTGTTAGGTTGACCTAAACAACAGAACTTTACAAAAAACTTCAGACTTCATTACCATACGATGCACTCTCATCGACTAAACAAAGATTAGCAAGCAGGGTGAAGCATTGGAATTGTGTTGTTTTTCAGTAAGTCCAATATATTTAGATTATATCACCGATAAAGTTTTAAATTTTTAAAGTAATCCTTGTGAGCCTGATTGGTAAGTTCTAAGTAAGTTAATCTGTTCGTCATCTCCATCTCGAACATTTTATCCGCCCCTTATGTTGTTCTTGCAACAGCCGGATTACATTTTTGGTACACCAAGCGGAAAATTTATTTCACATGGGGATACGTATTCACCTAAAGTTAATAATTATCCTTAAGACTACATATAGAGTTTAAGTAATTACAGATTTATTTACAAATCCTCTTTAAAAAATATATTATTCAGTTGGTATATGTGAGAGGTACGGGCTTAACTTACTTCATGAGATAATAAGTTTGAAAGTTGCATGGTATAAGTCAATTACACTCAATAAAAAGTTCGGTGCAGCAAGATTGACGACTGTAACGTTTGACAATACCGAGTCAAGAACTCTATCCTAGTTATTAGGAATATTATTGAACTGATTTAAACGTATGGGCAGAAATACTACTTATATTATTGTTTTTTTTCGCATAAACCTACATTGGTATCTGTTACAAAATTATACAAGACACCACAAATATAAAATTTTCTAAATTATTTCATAGAAAAAGACACTACGTATGTGATTATTTAACGATACGAGCTCAGTAGAGTATATTATTTTCACGGGGTATTCCATATTGAGTCATGGAAAGTTATTAATTTTCAGAAATGATTTGAACTGTCAATGAGTATTTTGGTTTTTTGTAGAATATAATAAAGAAAATATAAACTAGAGTTTGAACTTACGGCTCTTATTACATTACGTAATAACAACCTTTTTATTGAGTGAAGCTCTCTATGAGAGATTTTTCTGGATCCTTTGTGCAAGCTTCTATCAAAAACTGTATATCCGAAAATAAAAAAAAAACAAAACATTTAATAATGTCATCTTGAAAAATAGTTGAGGACAGAATGCGTGGACGTTTTGTAAATGCAACTTCGGTGTTGTTAGCACCTCGCTTCGTTCAATATGATGTTCACTTCACGTTCACTTTACTACCCAAATTGTCAACTCTTTTTTACCTTACTCCTCCTTCAATTTACAAGCTACACGCACGAAATTTGGCACACATGCGCATAATGAGCAAAACCCGGTCTGGATTGAAAATCAGCAGAATCGTAATTGTAGTTTTCGAGATAATTGATAAAACGTGTTCCATATAGTAAACATATAGAACGTTTCTGTTTCGCGCGCGCTGCGTCGCGAGGCCAACCCCGCTTCCGTGGACCTAGTATACTATTTAACATAAAATTTACTTTTCTACACCATGTTAGCTATAATATAATATGGGTTGAAGTTAATCGTTGATAGAAGTCACAACACAGGTCCAAACACAAAATCTAATAAATTGTATTAAGTATTAACTGTTCTAAGAGACCACCCTCAATCAAATAGTAACAAGTCGATTTAAATTCAAAGCTGCCTTCAAGTAGCTACGAAATGAAGCGAATAACTTTATAATTGTATAAAATAAAAAGGGGTTAGCAGGAAACAGGATATTGCCTTCCGCGGCGACCCTCCGCTTCCGATGAATTTTTTATGTTGGCGATTGTGGATTCTGTCATCACAGATTACACAAACTTGCGCCGGCGCTGGGTTTTTGTTGACTTGCGCCTTACACCATTACACTAAGGCTTTTATATTAAGTTTTAGCCATTCGTTGATTTAAAATTTAAAATTAGAATCGCGAACCAGACCTCAATGTTGACTCGCTGCGTTCACAAAATCTCAAGTATGTATGTGTTGTCATATTGAGCGAAGCGAGGTGCAAACAGCACCGAAGTTGCACTTACAAAACGTTGACGAATTCTGTCCTCAATTAATTTTCAAGATGAGACATTTTATTACATTTTTTTAAATATTTTTTTAAGCCACCAGCAGACTGATATCTATCTATCAGTGTGCAAAATTTGTAAATTTTCGGATAAGCCATTTTGGATTGGTGCTTGCACAAATAATGCAGAAAAGTCTCTCATAGAGAACTTCTCTCAATGATTTCATTTTTTTTAAATATTCAATCTGTAAAATATAAAACAACATAAAATTTAAAATTCATAAATACTCATAAACTCAGTCTTGGCAATACACGAGTAATGATCGAATGTTTTATTTGCTATATAATTATTTATCGTCCAGAAACCTGAAGCGGATGAATGGACATCGTGGGATTATTTGTTGGTTCCGTTGGCACCCTTTTTGACAGCAGGAGGTGAATGATCAATCCCTCAAGAGAAGGAGAAAATATCTTTACTACTACATTTGTTTATTTTATTTTTTACAAAAACTTACACGAAATTTACTACGACTTCAAGCTCTTACTGAAATATTTAAAGGAAATTTGTTAAAAACATACAATCTTTCAGTATGTTGTATACTTCTAACATATATATTATTTTACACTGACGTATGTAAAATTTTGTACGGATATGATGTAATTATGATATATGTATGACGCCACTCAAGCCATAATAATATCAATAAGGGTAAGAATAATTAAAACTACAAATAACGATGTGTTTGGAAATATTGAGATATTTTTTTATGAGAGAGTTTTTTATGTTTGTTTCAT
Organism: Mechanitis mazaeus; assembly: GCA_959347395.1. Classification (NCBI taxonomy): domain Eukaryota; kingdom Metazoa; phylum Arthropoda; class Insecta; order Lepidoptera; family Nymphalidae; genus Mechanitis; species Mechanitis mazaeus. Next base: position 19,685,756 of record OY365750.1, read on the forward strand.
TTTAATGATTTTAATGTATATTTTGATCTTTAAAATGTATTTACTCATCACGTATGTGCTTTGAGTACCACAACTCATAAAATTGTTGCCACTGTATTGCGATTGAAATACTTTACAACAGTATGAAGTTATATATATCATATACTATATACTCGTGTATGCTCTTTACAAAACAATTTCTTGTGTTTAAAAATCTAAAATTTTATGTGCGTTATTCCTTGAATTATGAATAATGTGTCGTACAGTGATATATAAGTTTTATCAAAATGGTCACAGCCGTGAGGTAATCGAATTATCGAATAAATGTTGCACAATAGAGAGTTATGGAAAGCGGAGGAAATTGTGCGCGGACAATTTTGGCGAGATCTGAGCACGCTTCACTGTCAGCTGTAGCGTCAGCAGATCACATTTACACGTGTCAATATAATACGAATTTCCAAAATTCATTATATCTACGTAGATATTGTGGAGTTTGGAAAATCGTATTTGAAAAATATGACGCATTTGATTGTCCGTTTATTACTTATTACCTACCACTATACACTTTATTTTAAATCCGTTACGAATACTCCTTCGGCTAGGAAAGATGGCCAGGTTTTATGGGACTACCTGATGCCATAGAAGATGCTGCCTTTTTAAGTGTAGCTACTAAAATACCAACAGCTGCTCTCATCGGCGTAGTGGGGCCTTACGAGATTACTTTAGCACACACACACACAAATCTCCTTTTTTGCACAAAATCATCTCAACTGTACCAACAATATTAATATAATTTCCTGTGTTCAATTGCCTGCGTATTTCTTGAAGTTTTCGGAACTGTAAATCCTATCACGGTTGATTTGGACGTTCGTCTAAAACAACTATTATTAACTGTCAGAACCTCTAATGTCATCAAATAATCATAACTAACAAAAACATTAAAACAACATGCAAAATGTCTATCTATTTATATTATAGATATATCTAAGTCATTTAAGAATTTACATAGTTTTTTTTATTTGAACTATAATTATTGTTATATATTTATGTCTGTACTCATATCTTAAGGGTTCATGCCGTGAAATCGCACTGCTCCAAGCTCCAGGATAAGGATCCCGATTGTCTTCGAAACTCTCGGGTGATTTCTGACATAATAATAAAAAAATATGTTAAAAAAAATACTTCTTTATATCAATCGATGTTGAATTTTATATTGAATTTAAAAACCAACACTCATCAAGCAAAAATTTTCCCAAAAAGTCATGAGGGAAACTAAGTACAAATTAAAATAGAAACTAGTCATAAAGATGGTTATTAATACTTTTATCAACATTGAATGTCAATACTAATAAAAAATAAATAAATATAGTAACTTTTTAAGCCTTCATCAAAACGAATAAAAACAAAATCAAAAAAAAAAAAAAAAAAAATTAAATTAAATAAAACACATAACACATACATATATATTTGTGCGGACGGTGTCGTGTGTGAGCTTAGTAAAGCGCGTGTGTTCGTCACCGTGAAATCGCACTCTTGCTTTCTCGTGACGTGACGTCCTTTCGCTTTAATTACATTCATTATTGTCATTGCCGAGGTCACTGACCTTATCTGTTAATGTATCAACGGGAACTTAGTCCCGCTCCATGTAGCGCTTCTTCATTTCTTTACTTACATTTAGATAGAGATAGATGACAAAAATAACTGCATTTACTTCTTCGTTCTTATTTATATTGACATTTAGATAGAGATAGAGATAAATAGAGACGAAGAAATAACTGCAGGTACCATATTACATAGACTTCAAAATAATTTTCTCGTCACTCTTATGAAACCATTATTTTATAAATTTTATTAAGCACAAGATCAACGAGGTCGCTAATATCACGTTGTTAAAAATGCTATTAGTGCGCTTATTATTATGCCTTTTATTTTAGATATATATTATTCCACTTAGAATCAATATCTTTGATCATTTCTGTACATCAATTAGAAGAATCAGGAGGGGCTATGTTGATAACATATCCAAATAAACAGTTCTGTGACTGTCTCCAACTTAAGAGATAAGGCTACCAGGGTTCACACGTGCCTGGTCTGAAAAGAACCACAATACAAACTCAGCGGGGTATTTTTTTCTTGTGGTCACTGTTTCAAAAACGTAAAAATATCTATTGCTGTTATATTCTTAATTTTTTCGATAAAAAAATTGGATAGTGTAAGCTAATAATATTTATATTAGATAATGTTGTTATTCAACAACATGTTACATTTCTACTGTCATCATTAATGATACAATACAGTAAGATGACAGTCATCGGAAAATTATTATAGTTATTAACTAGCATAAATCAATTATCATTAATAACATGATGACTGAAGACTCCGCTGTTTTTATAATTCTGATCAACGCGAGGCTCGAGCCGTTGAACTAATTACGTGTATTTTATTAATGATTTTCTGTTTATATTTATGAAAAGAACTCGTTTGTCTCATATAATATAGAGCTTTGGAATGCTCTTTATAATGAGATTGCAAAGAACCTCAATGAGACATATTTAGATGTTTACTGAAAAACATTTTCGTTCCGAGTTTGTTATAGATAAACCTATTTTCATAAGATTTTCTTTGTTTTTAATTTCGCATGTTTCCACAATATATTTTATAAAAGTAACTCTTTCATTTTCAGCATTTCGAGTAACAGTAATGTTTGTTCGCTGAAACATTGTCAGGAAAGAAAAAATACATAAAAAAGATTTTTCTTTCAGGAATCAACTACAAAAAAAAAATATCTTGAATTTTATATAAATTTATATGAATGGGCAATGTCATACCTAAATTATATATAATTAGATAATTTTATAATCTTAAATAGACGTGTATATTAAATATTATTCTTTCCGAAATGTGGTTATGTAATAGCGTAGCTTTTCTGCCAATGTACCTGTCTGTCTGTCTGTCAGTGTAAATAGTACATTAAAATTAAATTAATATTTAAAAAACCCCTTGCAATTGTAAACAGAGAAAACAAACTTTCAATAATATGGTTAATATATGAGCATGTGAGGAGTGCTCCAGGCTCTCGGTGTGAGATCCTCTATATTTAGACTTATGGAGATATTGGATCACAACAAATAGTGAGGTGATAAATATATTTTACAGTCTTCAGTCAATAGTTTTTTAGTACCGCAGTTTACTAAATTCTTAGTAAAATGTATAATGCGGCCATTGTACCGCATTAGATTCAATATTGTAAAAAAATGAGTAGCTTATCATCTGCAGTGTGTTATGTCTAGCTCGTCTTACTGAAATGTGTACCAAAATAAAATATATCTAAAAACTGACTGAAAAATAATATTATGTAGGGTATTCAACTGAATTTTTTATCAATTAATATTAATATATAAATCTGTTTAATCTTATGTAATGAAATTTCTAATGAAAAGATTAAACAGATTTAAAGAACATGTATGAAGAGGCAGGTATCATGTTAAAGAACATGTATGAAGAGGCAGGTATCATGTTAAAGAACATGTATGAAGAGGCAGGTATCATGTTAAAGAACATGTATGAAGAGGCAGGTATCATGTTAAAGAACATGTATGAAGAGGCAGGTATCATGTTAAAGAACATGTATGAAGAGGCAGGTATCATGTTAAAGAACATGTATGAAGAGGCAGGTATCATGTTGAAGAACATGTATGAAGAGGCAGGTATCATGTTAAAGAACATGTATGAAGAGGCAGGTATCATGTTAAAGAACATGTATGAAGAGGCAGGTATCATGTTAAAGAACATGTATGAAGAGGCAGGTATCATGTTAAAGAACATGTATGAAGAGGCAGGTATCATGTTAAAGAACATGTATGAAGAGGCAGGTATCATGTTGAAGAACATGTATGAAGAGGCAGGTATCATGTTAAAGAACATGTATGAAGAGGCAGGTATCATGTTAAAGAACATGTATGAAGAGGCAGGTATCATGTTAAAGAACATGTATGAAGAGGCAGGTATCATGTTGAAGAACATGTATGAAGAGGCAGGTATCATGTTGAAGAACATGTATGAAGAGGCAGGTATCATGTTAAAGAACATGTATGAAGAGGCAGGTATCATGTTAAAGAACATGTATGAAGAGGCAGGTATCATGTTAAAGAACATGTATGAAGAGGCAGGTATCATGTTAAAGAACATGTATGAAGAGGCAGGTATCATGTTAAAGAACATGTATGAAGAGGCAGGTATCATGTTAAAGAACATGTATGAAGAGGCAGGTATCATGTTAAAGAACATGTATGAAGAGGCAGGTATCATGTTAAAGAACATGTATGAAGAGGCAGGTATCATGTTAAAGAACATGTATGAAGAGGCAGGTATCATGTTAAAGAACATGTATGAAGAGGCAGGTATCATGTTAAAGAACATGTATGAAGAGGCAGGTATCATCATCGCATCAGTCTATTGAAACAAAAGTTAAATATTTAAACAGCCTTTAAAATCCACGATTTATTAAATATAATTTTTTTAGTTTTTGCTCTGTGGATTTTTTGTTTTATTTTTTAAATTTGTTTAATAATTTTTTGTTTGTTTAATAATTCTTGTTTCTTTAATAAATTAGTCTTAATTCGTTTAGTGGTGAAATAATATAAAATTTTGTTTTGGTAATTTGTATACCATCCTGAGTGGAACTCGCTGACGACTGTAGAACAGTCGTCGACGATTCTTATTTTTGTTTATATTAATTATATGGTTATAAATGTAATAAGATTATTATTATTATTATTATTATTATTATTATTAGGCAGATGTATCTACTAGTATTTTCCCAATTTTGATGAATAGAACAAAAACTCTATAAGTACATAGAATGCATGAAACCCGGCTTTAAAAGATATATTGTATGATACAAAACATTACTAATACTGAAATCTTGTTTATATATGATGTAGGTAGGTCGTATGTTGTTTCTATTTTATAAAGATGTCACAATCATTTTGTTATCTGGGGCGTGGCAGATTCACACTCGCTACCATCCGCCGAGTGATTGTTGCGAAAGTAACATTGTCAGCGACGCTTCTTACCATTTTCTTACCATCACTGAAAGAAGAAACAAGAAAAATATTATTCATCGATAGCAAGCACAATAGTACATCATAAAAACATACTAAAATATAATTTAAATAGCAATTGACTCTAGTTTTTACTAAAATGTAGTGAACTGAATAACAAGCTTTCGCTCGCAGCTTGTGCTTGCACAAAAAATGAGCAAGCAATGCACCGGCTTGGTGTCTTCACTGGACGATAGAAAAATGTTCATGAAAACTTGTTTTTTCCTATATAAAATTAAACTTCAGTCTTCTCTATCTGTGTGTAAAATGAATACAATTATAACATACAAAACATAATATCATCTATACTCTTCTGTGCACACACACATATATGGCTTTTTAATAATATTTTGTAAGAACAACCTATAAAAGAATCAAACTCCAAACTAATCATAATTTAATTCAAGCTGAGCATTAACATATTTTACCGTAGTACAATCTGAGACTGAAATCTATCTTTGATGGTTGTCTTCAATCTTTAGTAGCTATTTCATTGATAAGAGTATTCATATTATATTATACATCTAAAAAGGTATTTTTTTTTATTACGTAACATGATATTTATAGTTGTTAAAAGTATTAATAATCTTATTTTAGCTGCAGTATCTAGCAATGAATAAATAATTTTATTATTTATAACAATACATAAATAAAGTTTTTTTTTTGTTTATTTATAGACGTATTATTATATCACAAAAGATATATAAAAATAAATGCTTTATTTTATAACAAGACTATATTTGCTACTTACATAACATTTTGAATTCATGTGAAAAAAAAAGTTCAAAAAAAAAAATTAATAGTAATTTACAAAATACTTGTAAATAACACAAATAGAGCCAACACATCAAAACAATAATAAATCAGAATGAAAAAACCTGAAACGGATACGCTTGTTATATAAATAATATAAAAACTATATGTATGTAGTAACTTTAACTCCTACCTACGAAAATTCGTTGTCTGGGATGAGACGATAATGGCCACGTCTACTGGTCCATTGAGATGTAAACAAGTTCTGTCTCGCTCTGACGTACACCGCAGCCCAATGAGAGAGGGAGACAATTAAAAAGATGCAGTTTCACAACTAATCAAACGTGTCCACTGTCCGGCTGCGCCTGCGCATCTATACTAAAACTTTCTTTTTATTAGTTTTTAAAGTATATAAAATATTAGTTTTATAAAAAGAAAGTTTTTTATAAGTAAACTGAGCTTATTATTATAATTGAGCCTAAATAACTGATACGGTGTTACTTTTAGTTGCAGGAGATAATATTTTATGAATATGATCTCTATGTAATTACAATAAAGTCTAAAATGAAATAGCAAATTATGTTACCTTAAGATGTATTCCATCTGTAATTGAAGTTTAAGATTATTGTTCAATCACTCGCAGCACTATAACCGTCCTCTTTTAACTACATATAAAAGACATTAGCAAGAAAGAGTTAGGTACTTTCCTGTTGTTTCCTCAACGTGTTTAATCCATACATTCGTTGACTCAACAAGTTAAGTCAGGAGTTGGGAACTGTTGTTATTTTAATTTTATTTTTTATTATTAGTACCATTTTGAACTCAAATATTTTTATGGTTTATTATTTAATTTATCATTTCCTTAAATCTAATTAAAACCTCATTTTAGATGAAAAATATAAATATCACTGTACAATTAAACAGATTTGTAATAATTTATAACATGAATAAGAATTAAAAATTATTGATAATTTAATATAAATCAATAAAACTGTCACATAAAATGTTGGTATCACCTGGATCTATAGGTCGGTCGCTCGGAGGTGCGCGTGCGCTCCAGTCGATCGTGGACTCCCGCCGGCGCAGGCGCAGAGCAGTCCGTAATTCAAATTTCGAACGAACTCCCACAAAACTTTAATAACGTACTGAAAACTATGTGATATTAATGTGTTTGGTTATTAACGTGTTGTTATTTTAAAGTGAGTTTCAGTTTCAGTGACGAGTTTTTAAACTTCATGTAATTTGTGTTAGAAACTACACAAAATATCTATTAAATATAACCAGGTATGTAATAAAACTGTTTACTGTTTCTATATTAATATTTATAATAACATATATCAATATATCATACAAGTATTATATGATAGTTTCGTACGCGATGTTAGTAATTTCATATAGAAAATTAATTCAACCTCTGAACCCTCATTTGCATATTCATAAGTGGCAGTTGAACAAACTTCAACGAGAACTTTACGATTTACAAAAATTATATTTGTAAGTTGTTTTAAGAATTTAGTTTTAAATAATAACATTCATGAGCTAAGCTTTTGCTATAGAATCGACTTGTGTCTCTGCAGTCTAGTAGAAACATTTACTTACTCAAACCAAACACAGAAAATACTTATAATACATATATATATATATATATCAAGAAAATACATTTAGTTCTTAATAGTTTTTGGTTCAAGGTTCATACAATATTTTATTAATTTTTCATTGAACATTCGTAATAAACTTCAATTTACATTTATTTTATGAAAATCTTTAGTTGGTTTATAAAATAAAAAGATAGATGTTAATTAGGTTAAAATATTTGTCATAAGCAAATATATATAATATATTAAAGAAATCAAGTATATATATTTAAAAGCAATACATATTATATATTTTCAAAAACATTTATTATATTAAACAATGTATGTCTCAAAGTTATAATATTATTTATTCATAATTTACTTGCAATCCTCAAACTCCTGGCCTGTAACTTGTTACAGTACTTTTATAATTCCATAATAGTTAAAATACATTTTTAATGTTTTTTATTATTTTACAATAATTTGCAACAGTTCAAATTTTGCATTAATTGTTTATAATTTTTAGGATCTGTTTAAGCGCTTCAAATGCACAAAACTGTATGATATTAATTTTATTTAACATATTTTAACTAAACTAAAATATAGTTTCATTAAATGAATATGTGTCTGATACAATGTCTACAAGAATGCAGAACTAAAACCAAACTCTACATAGAGTTGCACAGCAAGTAGATATAACTCTTGCAGAGCAAAGTCAATATTAATAAAATACGTCACATTTAAAGATAACATATTATTTGATTTAACAATAATTTTATTAAACATAATCTTATTACAAATATATTTTACTCGATTGTAAATCTCTTAAAGAGAGTTGAACTCGCTCCACGATACTATAAATTGACAAATATTATTTACAAAGAATTTAATTGAATCTTCACATGGAAGGATAGCTATATTTATATAATACGTAAATAATACATTATTAATATTCGTAAGTAGCTTTTGATTTAACTTCAATATGAATTTCAAATTTTAATAACACATGTATACTCTGCAAAGTTTTACTCAAATGTAGAAAACCTTAATAAAACCTTCGTTCGACTGAAAATAATATATTTTTTTATTATCATTTTTTTTGTTCGAAATTAAAGTTTTTATAAAGCTTTGAAACTTTTGAATAAAGATAAAATATTTTTAAATTCGTCTCTGCATCTGAACATTTTGGAATTTCAAAAATCTTTCCTTAGAACTTAAAATGTTTTCTCTATTTATATAAGAACTGTGCATATAATTAAAAACAATAAGAAAGTAATACAGTTATTTATATTTTAATAGTTTTAATAAAGTTGTGAGTTCTTACATCCGCGGCGATGTCTCACGACGATGTTTTTTATTAGTTCTCGTCACAATCAAAACATTATTTTGTTTTAGTTGACGGCGGGTCGCTGTTATCAAATAATCTTCACTCAAATGAACTACTTAGTTACTTACTTTTACTGACTATAATATATTTTAATATCTTAGATTTTCACGAGTACACATTGGAAATAAAATTAGTTTAGTTAGAATCAACTCGCGTATAATTTTGGTTTCATTTTAATTTTAACCCGACGTTTCGAATGCTTTGCAGCAATCGTATGCACGAGACGAGATGTAAGTGAGATATACATATATTATTTATTTATTCTTCTGGATAAGATATTGTTTTATTTGGACATTTTGGGTATTAGTTCATCTTGTCCGCTAATTAATGAAGATAGTTCCTCATATTATTATACTTTTAATTTTGTTATGATCAGTCAATTTGAATATATGTTTGTTCATAACACTAATAATAGATTTAGTACTTAAAGAAACGAATACATTATACATTAAATATGGTTTTAATCAGAAAGTTTTCAACATAATAAATAATATTTCTCTCTTTCTTACATTATAGTTGTGAGTGTTTTTTAAAAATAATACTATTATGAGTTACAAGTGAAGGCACCAAGATGTACGAACCAATAAATAAAAAGTTAATTGTTCTCAACAAGATATTTCTAATGAACTCTACAAAAACTTATACATAGAGTTAAGTGTAACAGTGCTCTACACAGCACTCAGAATTAAAAAATAAACGTAATAAAATAATATACATTTTCAAATCACACAATATTTTTACTCAAAATAGTTATTGATTATTATGTACAGTAAACGTATAAAAGTTAATTGGTATTATGTTGACTACCGGTGTTGTCTAGATTTTTATCGATTAAAAGCCGTCTAGTGCTGTGACAAAGATTGTCGATAGGTAAGATTTTATCGATGTTATTACGCAATATGAAAGTGAAAGATCGATTACAATATATCTAAGATTATTTTCAAGCATGTACTTCATCAAATAAATAATATTTTAAATGTTATATTTATTTACATCAGCTTATTCAATGTCGTTTATTTCATCATTTCGAATTATAATCATTGAACAAAACATTGAGTTTGGAAAACTATTATTTTATTAATATTTTGTCGTTGCCTCATCACGAGAGATAGAGACATCAAGAACTTGGCTAAATATAAAAGTACCAAGAGATTATGTTATATTGTAATTAGCTTTTAAAACAATCTGCAATATAAAATACTAAATTAGTGCCAGAACAAGATACACAATCAAAGTATGAAGGATTTCTTGTATCTTGTTGCTACGTGTCCTTTTTTACATTTGACAAGTTTACGACAAGACAAGACAAGTGTAAAACAAGAGAATGATACTTGAAACTTTGCAAGTTATTAAATATAATTTATACTTACTTAATAATTAGCGTTCAGTTATATGAAATAGTCACGGAGCAACTCGCTTACTATACAAATTCCAAAAATTATGGATTTACTACAAATGTATGCCAAATACGAATAAAATTAATGATGATTTGCAATAGGTAGTTATAATAAGTTATTTAAATTTATATCTTAAGAAATAAATTATAAGGTATATTTTAAGTTGTCTCATGTGCTAGTTGGGAGTACAATGTCAGAGCCGGACACACGTTTCAGTGACGTCACAGTCATAATTTAAAATCTACTGTAATGGCTGAAATAATGAGTAATTGGACGTTTTTCCTTATCTATCTGAAAAAATAAAACGTAAATAAATATTAAATATGTTTTATTACGATTTTTAAATACAAAATATTGGTAAAACTAGTTCAAAAACTACGTCTTAAAATTAACTTACCGATTATTTTTGAACTTAAAAAATACTAGTGACGCGCAGGCGCGGAGACTCGTCGCAGTGCCGCCAACATTGACAGCTGTCAATCAGATTCAATATGGCTGCCCAGCCGGTTCCAACAAACAGGCTGCTATCTGAGATCTGATACCAGTTCAATTCCAGATGTGTTAGATTAGTGAAGAAGCTGTATTTTGTAACATGTGTCAATATTTTACGGATTAAATATTAAAAGTACTGACCACATTAATCATATATGACAATGACACAGAAAAAATATTTGTCTATGCTTTGCATTCTGGTATATTGAGATAAACATTTTATTTAAAAAAAAACATTTACAATAAGTTTATAAACAGATTTATTTAAATAATATTTTAATATCCCCCTTTTTTTATTTATAAATTATTTATTGTTGTCAAAACTGCTTGTCTACAGGCTGTATCTTATGTTGCAGGTATGACACAAGGACTTGGACTAGTGATGTGACGTGAACGATGCTCTATTGGACACCAGTGCACTCTAGTGATATGCGTGATAGTTTGTATCGATAGATTTCTGATGAACACACTCATGCTGACGACAGGAGGGGTGGACGACCAGCCCATGGACGCCAATATGTCATTCTCTTCTTACAAGTGAGTTATATTTAACTATTTCTAAAACTTATTTACATAATAAAACATTTTTTTTTAATCTCGACTCTACGATAGAATGTAATATTAATTCTGTAGAAAGCGCATCAAACTTAATAGCAATTTCAAATAAACGACAAAGCAAAGACTGTAATTGTAATAAAATTCCCAAACGACAAGAAGAAATACCGAAAGCTAAGCCTCTGTCGCTATATTAATAAGACACATTTATTCACATGGGACTGTCCCATAGAATGAAATATGAATCAACAAATAAACAAAAAGATATTTCGTATAGAATATTATTGATTGATCAAATGTTTTGTTTTTCACCAGAGACCATGTAAAGTCATCATCACCATAACAGACCAGAGTAGTACTCCGATGAAGTCATTTAACGAAAAAGCGCAGGTCCAATCAAAGTCACAATTCAGATGATTACTTATACGTGGAAATCGGTCAGGCTTCATCATTAACGGAATTACCGGAATCAATTACCGTTCTTTTTTGTGATTTTAATTCTAGAATAATTCTTCCAACTTCTATTTTCGAGTTGATCATTTTATTAATTGATGAATTGGATCTTATTATTTGGGAAAGTTATGTTGTTTTTTGTTCGTCCATTCTTTAATGTCGTATGCAGTCGTATGTAGTTTCCATGTATAGTAATACTTTCAGCGGTGAATCGTTCATGGCAGAACTTTATTTGCGGTTTGACAGTAAATTCATTTTATGGCGGTGATGTCCATGGAGAGTGCAAAATGGGTTCAAAATCATAATCTGCTATTTAAAGGACCAACTGTTTGATTCAGTAACTTTTTTAATTATTTTTTATATTTATACAGCAATTATCGGACGCAAAAAGCCGTTGGCCAATGAATTCGTCAGGCGGTTACAGTCCTCAATCGGGCACCTTTCATTTTAAAAAAAGAACCATACGCCATTTCATGTCAATTTTTGAATAATTCATTGTGTGAATGCGCGAGCGCATCGATTGATGCACGCAAAAAGAGCGCGCTCGCTAATCTTCGCCGTCGTTCGCGTCGCTTCGGCCTTCATCGGGCCCAGTGCTGCCAATCGAAGCATTTATTATTCAACTAGTTTTTGCAGTCACGCTGCGCAAGGACATAACCGGGAATGCATTTATTTGATAAATGATGTTTTTTTTTCTAAAAACCCAGAGCATCGATTTTTTCACATAATTTTTCGGTGTCAACATTAAAATATTTCTTGTCTGGCGTTTTGAGACTCATTCAAGTGGTTTCAATTAAACTAACAATTTTATATTAAACAATTTGTTCTTGCTCCTTAAGTTGTTTATTAGTAAATAATGTTATAATTTTATTTCGTAATTTTGAAATAGAGAATTCAAACTCGTGATAGAATCTTATAAAGAGATCTTATATAGAGTTTAGAGATCAGTTTTATGACTTAGTATATGAATTGGTGAAATATTATTATTGTCATTAATTAATTTAATACTAAAAAAATGTTAGCCGTTAAGCCAATTACAAGTATCACAACGATGCTTGAATTGCAGAAAAAAAATATAGTATACGAATTTTCAAGCATTCATCCCCCGCTCCCGCACGTCCGCCGCGCCTCGACGCCGCGTCTCGACTGTACGTGATTGGTTTATTAATTAGGCGAATCATCGTCGGGTTCCATTTTTAAAAATAGGCGGGATTCTTGCTGTGTAACATTTCTTTTTAATTTTGGCCGGCGTTGAACGCAATTAGAGTTGCCAGTATGTTTTTTGTCTTAATTCCAATTCTGACAGTAAAACTTATTATAAATTCAGTTTAACATACTTCATTAATAAGGTAATCTACAGTAATTCTTATTTAATTGCTATTTTTATAAACACCAAACATAAAATATAGCATTAATCTCGTTGCAAGTGAGTTGCGAACCACAATTATTACTCAATTTAAAATTATAAACAGCGGGACGCGGCAGAAGCGACCATAGTTTTTTAGGCATCATTACGGTAACTTTTACCGCCAATATATTTTATTTAATCTTAATTTTCGTTGCTTTCTCGAATATACGATTAAAAAGTTAACATTCGAAAATCGAACGCGAAGTGAGGTCAAGAAAAATAACATAAAAAAGTTTGTTCGCGGTCCGATCCAAAGTTATGTCTCGGTATACCGTTAGGATGCCTGACTCCTAAAATGAGATAAAAAAACTGAAAACTATTCCAATTGCCAGTATTCGGAATCCGTTTTGTCTGCCATAAGGTTTGAGGTGTTGTTTTATTTCTGCTGGAAACATGTTAGACAAAACTCACTGGTACTGAGTTACTTCTGGATGGGAGGAACAACGTCAAGTGAAGTAGAAGTACAGTCTCTATTATAATGAAAAAAAGGCAATCAGAACAATAGTTTAAAAAGTATTAATACATTTTTGTTAATATATTTTAAACATGTACGCTAAACGCAATACAATACAAAGTCCCAGAGAAAAAGTTCAATTATTTCTAATTAATTTACAATAATAAAAATCCTCTTCCTACATGAAACTGCTATAGCCCTCAAGAATTTTGATATAAATGAGTTAGCACAGCTCATACAAACAAATGATTGTGTATTGTCCAAAAATATATGACGAGATGGTTCCTCACAAAACATAAAGCAACCAGACAAGCCTGACCACTACTAAGTAAGACGGGACATAAATTCTTCAAAGAGCTAAACAAAATAAAAAAATAAGCCTTTAAAAGAGCTACCGAACTATAATTTATTGCAAGCCCCAAGACGGTCATCGAAAAAGAAAAAAATCAGCAAAGACGCAAGGCGGTGAAATTGGAAATTTTGCGATGCCATCGCTCGTAGCTTTCAGTAACGTTTGCAAATTTGAGCTTATTTTTGTTTTTTTTAATTGTAAGTTATGGTCAGTCATGGATACTTTTTAGCCTATGTTTATGGACTGCAAATTCAAGAATCCGGATGCAATTTTTATTGCAAAATATTTTTCTTTTGATATCAAAGTAACCCAATAAGTTTCTTTATTAATCATGTTTTGAACTATAAGATTCAGATTAAAAACTTTGTACTTCAGAAATTAGAACCATTTTAACCAGAAGAGATGATTTTATATTTAAAAAATATAATAGTGTACTTTAATTAACTAAACAAGAATTTAAAATAAACTTTTCTCTTGTATTTTTTCTTTTTGCAACACAAACACAAATGAAATAAGAAAAAGTTGATGAATTGAATCAAATTAATTATTCTATAGTACCTCTTAAAATCTTTTTGTGAATATATAAAATAAATTCTTTTCTCAAATATATATGACATTTTATAAACAATTTTACAATGAAAAAGAGGCTGCGATGTATGAGGCCTTTATGATCTTGTGATATATACAAATGTGTGTAATATAAGATTTTTGCATAACCGGTCAATTAATATAATAAATTATTAAATATTGACGGCCATTATCAGTGATCTAAATGCGTCCTCCTTTCAAATCAAATCAAATCAAATCAAATTAGAAAGCTGCCTGATTAGTGATAGTCATGATAAATGTACTACCTACGTAACATGTCAGTGTTATGTCGGCGTCTGCGACGACTTGTAGGAGTTTACTTGTTAATATTCAGCCAGTCTTTTTCATAGTATGTGGCTTTTTAAACTTACATAAATATATAATGAAACAATCATTCAAATGAATATGACATGAACCAAATAATTATAAAATACAATATTACTATAATATGATATATTTAAACATGTATTTTTTATTACAAGTGTTGTACCCTTTAAGTAATTGGATTGTTTACACTTAAACATGTGCTGACTAGCTCAGATGAAATATTAAAAAAAAAATCCAAAACATCTTGATAAGAAGGCACATCCTGCAACAACCAATAAATAATTCATAAATACTTAACACGGCAGATGTATAATATTTATATAAAACAATTTTAATTGCTAACATTTCTTGTTAGCGTCAAAGTCAATGCAATAAACTGTCAAGTTGACATCTGTCAAATTTGTTGAATATTCTCGTTTGCCAGATCAAAAATTTATTGTTATATTTCTGCGTATATATAAGAATTTATTAAAAGAGGTTTTTTAAATGGCAACTAGTAGTTTTTATGTTGTTTGTTAGTTAGACGCCTATATAAGTTTATAATAATAAATAATAAGGTTATTATAAAACATATTGAGACTTACGACTTATGCCGATTACATTTATAAGTGATTAGATCTGTAAGTCGATAAACGCTAATAATAATAAATTGAAGGAAATTCAGTCAATCAACTAGTGCAGAAAGATATGTATTTAAATGTTTTAGATAAATTTGATACACATTTAAAAGGAATGCACTTTCAGAACTGAAGACAGACTATTAATAACATTTAGTTTAGTAATCTGAATCGGAAGTGATAGGATTGCTTTAGTTTATAAATAAAAAAAAGTTTTCTTGTATTAGAAATGATAATAAAATAGAAAATGTGAGATTTTGTTTGAATATTACATTTTTTTCAAAGCAAAAAAAAAACAATGAAAGATAAATAACAAAATATATTCACTAAAAATATAAAAATACTATAATTATACTCACAAAAATAGGAATTTAGTTAACATACGACGTAAGTAGAATGTATACCTATATACGATAGTAGTACAGGTACAAATAATTTTTTATCGATAATAATATTTAAACCTATATATATATTAATATTTATGAAATCTATGAGCGTTTATAAAAGTAATACTAAGGTGAATGTATTAGCTAATGTTTCTTATCAGTTGCATTGTTATCAGTGCAAGTGCGTCGTCCTTACTCTGATAACTAGATTTGCAATTGAGATAATTTAAATCTGGGTAACACGTGGAAATGTAATGATATTATATATAATACATTATGTTGCAATACTTTATTTTAAATATATAAGTCCAGAACTAGAACCTCGTCAAATATCTTTGCACTTTAGAAGTTTTGAGTGTCAGCCATTTTCAATTAAAATCTGACGTATCTTCAAAGGTGTAAGCCTTTCAAATTATTTAATGTGATGTCCCTTGATTACCAGAACTCGATTCCTCGAGATAGCCATGATTTGAAATTAAGAACTTTGACTTTAAGAAAATCAAACAAAAAATGAATATAGTTTTAGAAGAATATTAAGAAGTAGAGTATAATATAAAATGATTTTTTGATTGTAGCTTCTATAATGTTTTTGTATTTTTATTATATGACTTGAAGTCTGTATGTCTATAAACTAGTGCCTATAAAAAGTTTTTTTTATCATAACTTGTCATGTGTCAGTATAGTCATGAGTATAGAGTACTTTTACAATCTTAGTAAAGTCATAATGGCGATGAGGCGTATTCCTTGAAGTGAATGTTTGCGCCTCAGCCGCTTGTTGTTGTTCATCACAATGCCTGTTTTGGTTACGTTTACTTGAAGCGTCTTAGAAAAATATCAGCTCTTGTGAATTTGCATTATTTATCTTTCGTATAGGTGTAAAATACGTCAAAAATTTCAGTGAATTATACTTAAAATTACTGAAATTTTGTAACATTTTTTCTATCGAGTATTATGTGACGTTTAGTTTTTATACTCTGTATTTTCTCTGTTTGATATTAATTTTTTTTTATTTTATTATAATGTATGGTTTAAGTTATATATAAAATATAATGTATTTAAGAAAATATTCCACTACATATAACTTTAAACGCCAGACATTAGTTAAAGATAAGATAATAGATAAGCTCCAAGATCCTTATCAGATGCAACGGTGCAGAACGAAATGTATTTTGAAATGCAATATGCTAATTGATTATATTTGATCCAGATTAGCAATAGGAGATCAGAGATAAGGCGTTGTATGTTACAACTATATGAAGAATTGTTAAGTTTTATCTGTGACGTTTATATTTTATTAAACTTTTGTGTGTAATTAGACATTTGTTAATATTTTCTGCTGTCACTTTGACATTTTCTTGACTGGCAGATTTGAAAAATGACGTGTAGTTTTTTTTTTTTGGCTTTTACACAGATTAGCCAAATTCAAGTGACATGTAGTTTTAATAGGTCGAAAAAAGTCTTTCCGTATTTTTTCTTGAATTGTTTAAGTAAAATCTATACATATAATAAAATGAAGTCCCCTGTGGGCATCTGTCTGTCAATATGAAACTAGACAAACTTAAATATTACCTTTTGGACAGTTTTCACCAATACACAGTGCAATTCCTCACGAAGGTTTAGTTGTATATTTTTTTATGGTTTTAGGTACATTAATTGAAATATCGATTATTGATGTCTTGCATAAATAAATAAATAATACAGTAAATTTAGAATAACCATTCAATTTTACCAAAAAGGACCACCAATATCAAAATCACGAGGGAGAAGCTGCGAGCGGTAGCTAGTATAAATGTAAGTTCGTATCTTGAAAATCTTCTTGGTCATCATAAGTTAATGACAAATCTCAATTCCCGTAACGTGATTCATAATTAATAAAATTAATCTTCGGAAGAAGCTCATCAAATCGATTGTGAGATGATGCTGACACCAGGCGTCAACAATGGCTATTGTCTTTGCTTTGATAATAATTCACTTGTTAAACTGACCACGCGGCTTTTTGATCGGAACCAAATATCTCTACAGGGTGCGGTACTCCCGCCATTTACAGACCATAACATACCATGTTCCTAATTCTTTAAAAACTTTTTGGTTGTCATATCAAATACAGGCTGGTTAAATTACCTCCTCAGCATGACGCGGCGTTTATGGAAATATAAGAGAACCCTTTAAAAAATAAAGCAGAGACAATAGAAGTCGGAATCTCATTTAGGAATAGTTTATTTGTATTTTCAAAACACTAAAGTGGTTTCAAATATAACAAAACAGTCTAAGTTTTCTGTCAAAAAAACTGATGTCAATTAAGTATAATTGCAGAATGACAAATGACAACTTAATTTTTTTTATGGCACTCTACGTGAAATTTAAAAATATACAGATTCTAAATTTAAATAGATATATTATTGCTTATGTCATAATTTTTAATATTTTTCATAAACCTCGTGCATTTCTCCGCCAGTAGCAGCGTGTTTATTAAAAAAGCCACAGATTACACATAACAATAGTGTGTTCATTATGCTTAGAGTCGGAATGCGTTTTCTAATGTATCATGATTGTGTACTGTTTATGAGAAAAATATAAAAACATCTTGCGAATCAACTGTTTGTCTACAGTTATAACAATATTGATGATGTCGTTTCTTTATATATATAATTGTTTGTGTCTATTTGTTTGTAATTTCTGAACGATTAGATATATAGATATTAGTATTGTCAAGAGAATGGTTCGAAGCTATTTATTTGCAGGTATGTGTTAAATTAATAATAATAATGAGTTTCTCTTCTGATGACTAGAGATAGGTAAAAGTTATTAAATATCTACTTTTATTAATATCTATTTTATATTAATTATAATTTTAAAAAAATATTTTCCGATTGATCTAGACATCATTTTGTTTATAGTTTTTCTTTTTTTGATATTTGATATTAAAGAAAACACTTTTTTCGTTACTCAAAATAATATTTGACTTAACAAGTATATAATAATTAATAATCTATCCTGAGTTATTATATTCTGTTTAGAATACTGAAGTAATTAATAGTTACTATATAATAGCTAAAGTTAATATGAGTTCAAACTACCTGCACAAAACATATTCCACGTGTGATTTACATATATTTTATTTGTAATATTGATCGAGCTATTAAAATATATTGTTATTAGCGCCTCGACCTCTCCTCGTCACAGCAGCTCTCAATTTTATTAGCACGAGCACAATAAACTATCATATATTATTATTTACTTGCTTTAACTTCAATAACTTAGAGAAATCGTGAAATATGGAAAATATTTAATTAACAAACTATCTATAATACACATGATTACGTCAAGGAGCTTGGGGCGGGGATCTTTCAATAATTTTATAAATTTATCTTCTAGTATCTATGATGCATAGAATTTGGAGAAAAGGAGGGAGGATATACATTACCACCCTCCAGTGAATAAGTGCTTGATTTACAATATAATATTAAATTTCTTATTGCTGTTAAAAAAAATATTGCTCTTGCAAATTAAATTAAAATCACAAGCAATTAAATTATTCTACCTCTATTTTAATATAAATTAGAGTAATCTACAAATAAAATATTGTAAGACATAATATAATTGTATGTAAAAGCGAGATAGATATAGTAAAATATTATAACATAAACGTGTAGAAGCGAGATAGACGAACCAGTAATATTCCCACCGGCGCTAACATTCTCGGAAAGGTGATAAATGATTTCCTTTAAAATGTGAATCGCAGGTCTCCTGTTACTCTATGTGTGGTTTGACCTGGGGGGTACAGACAGACGTAACATACATATGTTATACTTAATATATTATATTTATTTTAAACTGTTAGTGTCAGTATTGGTCTACCTTTTGACTTAATTGACCATATTGTTTTAAAAACAAGATCTATAATTATTTATTAATCTTAAGTAAAGAAACAGTCAATGTCTAAGTTATTTTCTTGTGTATGTTCATACAATCTATGTAAGTATTAATTTTGCGTACGAGCGAGTCAAGTCCTAGGCTCTTTATGTAATATTCGAAGCTAATCGTAGGCTTAGTGACTCAGCTCCTGTGTCATATTGATATCGCCTCGGCTTACCGTTTCCTGATATCGTTATGTTCTCGTTACTCGCAATACGACCTGATACTCAAGATTTTTCAGATTCTGTGAATATCAGACACGGTATTCCTTTGTTTATTTGAGACATAATTCAAATGTTATTATAAAAATGTTTGCAACTACTGAATGATGGCCGACTTTGTTTTACTGCGAATATACGTACTTTTATAATCAAGTTATCAGAATTAATTCAACATTAAAGATTAGTATCCTTAATAAAAAAAAATTGCTTCCACTTATTTATTATTTTGGTCCACAGTATGATGGACTCTGGTGGTGCTGGCATCGAATCACCACCGACCTACCACCGCAGCTACGAGCAGTACGTCCAAGGCGCTGTAGAAAATAGTACAGATTCAGTACAAGACCAAACCAGCCCAGAGCTGGTTGTCTGGTCGACGCTGCCTTACGGACTGGACTATAGATCGCAATATGACTATAGGAGTCCTTATGACACTTCGAGGGACTATTCGCCTCAGCAATACGCGAGAGCCCCGTTCACAACCAAGATGGGCCAAGCCAAAGCCCTCAAGGAAGCTAGGATACGAAGACCCATGAACGCATTCATGGTGTGGGCGAAGGTGGAACGAAAGAAACTGGCTGATGAGAATCCAGATCTACATAATGCTGATTTAAGTAAAATGCTCGGTAAGTTTTCAAAGATCTTTTACAACCTAAAATATTCATAAACTTTCATAAAAACTACTTAACGTCATTCATAAGTGTAAAGTTATTATATAAAAACTTAATTCGATAAAAAAATGCCTTGTTGAAAAAAAAGACTTAAAAATTATTAAATCAGTTAAAGATAAACCCTTGCCGGTGAGTCAGCATAAAGCCAATCTTCGTTTAAGTCATTTGAATTTCAAATTTTCGACGGCTAGTTAAAAATAATACATTAACATCTAACGCACAGGACTATGTATTAACATAATATTTTGTATCTTTGTTTAGATTTTATGAATTCATGATGTTTATAAATCAACCAAAAAAAAATAAAATAAAAAACATTATTACTAAATGGTAAACAACAAGTCTCAACAAAAACCATTTAATCTAATTAGCACTGTATCTAGAATAAATTGTTACAAATTTAAATATTCATAGGCATTTCATGTGCAAGAAATTGCCATTACGTTTATAGATTATATATTCAAAGCCGCATATTTTACTAAAATGGTTACAAGATGGCGACATTACACTGACAACTTAATTAAATGAGCTGTCGTAATTGTTGGAATGCCCTTTTTATCCAATTACACATCTACATGACTACAGTTTTTTAGTATTTGTTTGTTTGTATTTGTTTTTATTCCTTAAAAGATTACTTGAATTTAATATAACCTGAAAATAAAAAGACAAAATGTTTGAACAATATTTTACTACTGTCAAATTAATAATGTTAACGTCTGTCAGAGGTGAGTGTATAAAAATAAAAATATCCAATCAATAATATGTTTTTATATAATAACATAAAAACAGGATAATAAAATAAATAAACAAATTGTTTCTTGAAACACTCCTTGAAACAATGGAATGGTTTTGATTGGAAAATTGAAAACAAGTGAACTCCAACAACACTACGAGAAGTTGCTAATAAATACAATAATATATATTGAATGTTAGGATATTGTTACTTCATTCTTCTCCGCTAGGTGGCGTGTTATGAACTTTCTAAAATTATTGAATATTCTTAGGATTCTTTTAAGATTTTTAATATTCAAAAATTTTTGAGGGGTTTATATAGTTTGTGATTTATATATGAAGAATGAAGATCATCATACAACAATATCTATAACTGTGGAGTTATTAATCTGTCTATAAAATGGGGTTAACATTTATTATAAAATATAATTAAATGAATTAGAACCTTTATGACTGATGACATATTTTATGAACTGACATTTACAGAAATGAACTCTGTGTATGTGAACGTTCAACATAGAAATAACAGACACAAATAACACTCAAACTAGAAACAAAAATATGTGCAACACAGAAAAAAATGTTCTGTTTAATAATAGAACTATACATTGTTATAATTATAATTAGTGCGACCTTTATAACTTTCTCCAAGTCGGGTGTAGGACATGAACTCAACTCACTACGCAATGTAATGTACCCGTACACTCGCACACACAAGTCAATAAATAAAACAAATAAAACAATATTTAACTATCATCATTTCAGGTTAAAATATATTTAGAATATTAGTTGTATGTTACTTATGCTTTTAAAAATGTCTCTCTGAGAAAAAGGAACAAATAAACAATAATGTCATATGTAGCATATGACATATGACGATATTGATGGACAAATTATAACTAAACTGCTCATGTGATTGATCACGTGCTTTTCTCGGGTATAAAACAATAAGATAATTAATTTTTCATAGAACATCCTTCTGCAATATAAGAATACCAAACCAGAAGACCTATTTGAGGCCTTCTGGTCTTCTATGTCGTTCTTATACAACAAAATACAATTTAAATTAAAACAATATGAGTATTACTTCTCTCTCGTACTCATATAAATCTAGTTTGCAGCTTAAACTAGTTATTAGCATGTTACTATCTCTGAATCAAATGACATTCATCACATTAAAAGTAACGGTATGATAACACTTACGAGCGCGACTGTCCCGCGCTTAAATATGACTAGTCATTACAGTCGCGCGTGGGTGGTGAGATGGTATCACCACTAATGAAATAAAACTCATATAGAACAAACTAAATACTTTATAAATTCAGACCCAAATATGGATTAGTACTTACATTTAAGTTTTATTGCAATTTCCTCTTCGCTATATCTTATGTCATTGTGATAAGGTTGATTTTCGTGTGACAATTTTAAACTATTATTCATATGTTATGAGTAATGTGCGTGTTATCAACCAAATTACGGAATAACCAAAGTGTTACGTGATCATGGATTAAATACGATACATAAACAAAAAAACAAACTAAGGTTTAAACTGGGATTAGTTAAACTTTTAATTGTTTTAATGTAATATTAGTTATATATTTATTAACATAGATAATAATATTTACATTTACGATTATCGGGGATTCCTTGCCATTAACGTTTAGTTGCGGTAATTCTGTATTTTATGAACAAAAGACTAGTTTTTAATATTAGAACTGCTTTTAATATAATTATTTAAAAATATACATAAAACATGTATACAACAGTAACAATAAACAAACCACAAACCAAATTATCGTATGAGTCACATGTGTGGGTTTATACGTAACATATATAATTATATATTAATAATTATAACATATTAATTTGAGGTAATAAATAGATTTTATTTCCGAATCAAATTAAAGATATTTTTACAATATATGTAAAAAATAACTGTTTTGACCATTTAATATTTTATGTATTATTATGAAATATATTGACAAGGTTTATTTTTATCTGTTAATAAAAACTGTAAGTATGTTAACCACAATTACATTAACTAGTAAACAAAAACGGGGATTTCCCTAGTTTCAAGTTAGCTAAGAAACGTTCAGTTCATTTATAACAATATGTTATAAATGTTATATATATTAAATATAAATACTAAATTTACTCATAGATATATATTAAAAATGTCAGTAATATTTTCCCCTTTTAACGAAGATTCCTTTTAAAGACAAACTAAGCAAATATTACGTATGTATTAAATAATTGATTATAACAGGATACTTTTAATAAATTATTGATAAAACGAGAGAAATACCCGTTACGTAATAAGTATCGTAATAGCAAATGTCTCGGGCATGCGCAGCGGCACGTCTACACTTTAAAAGGATTTCTCGTTAGTAACAATTATCAATTATTTTGTCATAAAACACATCACAAGCATCAATAGATACTGTAGAAGAAGAAGTCCAAGAAGGAACATTGATAATACTTCTATTCATTCTGATCTGACTCTCTAAATTCTTTTTTATTTACTATGAAACGAGTAGAGCTTGGAAGAGATTTTAAAAGATACAACAAGAGATTGAGTCCTTTAAGAGATAAGGACACAATGCTTACTTGAAAAGGTATATTTAAATCTATTACACTTAATAAAGCTTCTTCTTTAAGTGAAAAACGTTGCTAAAAGTCTAATTTGAATTTTTATATCACTTTATAACAATAAGTTAGAATCATAAATAAAATCCTTTCTCTTGTACCTTGTACCTATCAGTTCGAGCTCAATGAAAAAATAATATTTCTTTATCAAGATATCAATTAATCTAACTTGCTAACAAGTCTAATATAAATTCATGTTATAAAGATCAGCTGTTACAGAATACGGAAGTAATTATTAACTTGTGATATTTTAATTATTAGGATTTTTTGGTAAAACGTATTTTAGTCTGGATGTTAATAAGAATTAGAAATTTCATGTTATTGATCACTCTATGTTACAGATATTTTATAATCTGTGCCTGTAACTATTAAGTTATTAGTGTATCAGCTAGTTTGATCACCGTCATAGGAAGCGAAGATGTTATTATTATGCACGAAGGCATTACACCACTCGGCCTTGTGCCATCCTTCTCGTTAATTGGTTAAATTGCAGTCCATGTAAGGCGTGGTGATACTGTAATGGCAAGGACCACGTGCTCTGTTATATTGAGTGTACTTAATTAACAACCTTAACCATCATTTTGTTTTATGGTAAATTGTCTTTGATTGTAGCTCTGAGTTATTTTGCTACTGCAAGGCTTGTAGAACTTCATATCAAGAAAATATATTACGTTTAAAACAATTTTCAAAACGTTCTTGTAGACAAATTCACAAATTAAGAGCGACTTTATTAAACTAGTCGTAGCCATAACAGAATTTAAAACAGTATTAAAGCATTCACTAAATTAGAAACTGCAACAGATAGGAAGGAAAATGTTACAGTTTACTTTCAAACATGTCGGCAATTAAAACACCAAGTAGCATATCTAAGATATTTTCTACAGACTATTTTCGGTTTATCTCTGGATACCGTTTTTGGCCAAAGACAACTTTTTACTCTACCCAATATGGACGCCGTCACTTTATGGAAATATGATCTTGATGTGTCTTTAAACTTATAAATCATATTTCTTGTCTCTCACTTTGAAAATATTATTGATTATTTTGGATTTTAGTTGACATTTATTATATTGTTGTATTTTTAAGTAAATTTAAATAAGAATTCTGACCATAGCAACAACAATTTTTTAGAATCTTCTGCACGTAAATATGTCACAAATGCTACAAGCTGGGACGCGATGTGCTCGTCAATAGTATATTCCGACTAGTTCCTAGGCAACGCAATTTCTACGAAACACCAAAATCCATGTGGAATAGAACGAAAATATTCTAAGAACCGAACAAAAAGCCACCGACGATAAAAGCAACTTATCGATATTCACCTCACGCCACCTGTAATAATACAATTAATTCCGTTGTCACATCTGATAGCTGGCACTCGGTTCTTCATGTTACAACATCCGTATTTCCTGGGTGGTAAGGACGAAAGTGGGTTGTGATGGTTGCAAGATATTTTTGCAGAGCTATATATGAAAATCTAAAGTAGGGCCACATCGACTTGGGAGGCAATCCCACAGGAAAATTCGCAGATCACCTCGATGTCCTTGCTAAGTGCGTGTCACAAATATGATGGATGCAGATAAAATTTATTTTTATTTGCGGTCTGAAATCATTTTAAAAATACTAACCATATAACTTTGTTCGCTCTGACGAAAATTTACAACTTGGGAGGTTGGATTCCAGCTGTGACATATAAGCTTAAATTTTGGTAAGAAACTAGCAGTTTTTCGAAGATTTTGTTCTAAGACAATTTACCCAAAATCAAGTGAATTGGGAAGAGCAGAATAAGACCTAGCTTCAGAACTTCTTCATATTGAAGATACCATAAATTAGTATTTAGAACTGCATTAGGAAATCAAATTAAATAAATAAAACATTTTTTTTATTAGTATAGACCAGACTTCAAATTAGAATCTAGGGTTAGGTATTTAACTGAAATTACATGAAATAAGAGAAATACTAGTCTAATAGAAACCTTCCTACCACCATACTGTTCCGTATCATGGTTCAATACAATACGGTAACTAGAATGTAATTAATATAAATTACCAAATATAATTTTACCCACGCTCGTATAATCGACTCGTTACGAGACGACATAAAATTATGGACCTACTTTATAAAAGCAAACAAAAGCAAACAGAGGCTTTAGTTTAATGACATATAATTTATTTATCCATATTTATATAAAATATAATTGTTCGTTTGTCTGTTGGTGATCGTGTGACTACTGATCCAAATAAAGTCATGTTTATACAATACATGTATTGAAATACTCTGTTAAGTGGCAAAAAAGATTGGGATGAAAGTGTATTAAAAAGAATGAAAGATTTTGTGTTAAGAACCATTTTTTCTATAAAGTAAATAATATTGAAGTGTTAATATAATACAAATCATTAAAACAGTTAGTTAGAGTCACGTTAGCGGATGTCAAATTGAATAAAATTGAAAATTTTATATTTTAAAGTAACGCACGCGCCATGACTCACGCAATAGGGTCACGACTGACTATACCGATATACCGATATATCCATACTTCATACTATACTTACTTTTGATTATAGTGCCCTGTTATAAAACAATCTTGATACTATACATTATTTATATTATTAAATGGGATTGATAGTTTACAATTTTAAA
This sequence comes from Mechanitis mazaeus, assembly GCA_959347395.1. Taxonomy (NCBI): domain Eukaryota; kingdom Metazoa; phylum Arthropoda; class Insecta; order Lepidoptera; family Nymphalidae; genus Mechanitis; species Mechanitis mazaeus. The sequence continues at coordinate 19,712,405 of OY365750.1, forward strand.
AAGTATTTTTTATTACTACATACTATAGTTACAAAAAATACTCCTTCGGGAAATATTAAGCTATCTAAAATGTTTTTTTATTATATACATAGAGATAGATATACTTGCGCCTAAATTAAAATACTAGATTCAATTCTTTGTTTGTCACGCGCTAGAACGCGTTACAACAGCACGTATTCAATTTAGCTCCAAAATATAATTAATATTAGATGACTAATCTAAGAAATTTAAAACAGCATAATTAATGAAAGCCATTGTGTACCCAATTTGTGTCAAAGCACTCATGATTCGTGTTAAATGATTTTAATACATCCATATAACAATTTTACGTTTAAATTTAAATAAAATATTTATTATATTAACTTTCCGTATACGGTAAGATACGTGATCATATTATAAATGTTGTTTAATTATTAATGAAGTCATAGTATTTTACATATTTTTTACAATAAAATTATTTTATAAACTATGAGCCCGAACCAGACCTCAATTTTAACTCGCTGCACTCGCAAAATCTCGGGATATGTTATCATATTGAGCAAAGCGAGGTGCAAACAACACTGAAGTTGCATTTACAACACTTCGACGCTTTCTGTCCTCAACTATTCAAGTTAAAAAAGAATCTAAAAATGTTTAAAAAACGCGACCGGCCCATGTCATTGTAAAGGTAAATTTTCGCGCAAAAAATGTTTCCCATCAAAGTCTACGGGTATTTACTTTTACCGTGAATATTCCTCAACGACATCGACTATTTGAAATATTTGTTTTTTAAAACTACCATCAGACTGATTTCTATCAGTGTGCAAAATTTGTAAATTTTAGGATATACCGTTTTTGATTGATGTTTGCACAAAGGATGCATAAAAATCTCTCATAGAGAGTTCCGCTCAATTATTTCAAATATCAAGACTAATCCATGTAGTGTTCAATCGCCTACGCCGCTCCGCTACGAAGGTTCGAGCGTCGAATACATTATTTTGTTGAAAGTAGGCGAATCGTTAGATATGAGCGACGACAAATTGTTATTACGAATTAATCGATGCTACGGAATCAATATAGAGATCGATTTAATTGCATCGATTTGCAATTATTTGTAATTGTATACTAAAGTAGAACAGCGTAATTGCACTGTCTAACGCATTGCGGGCAACAAAATATATTAAATATATATGGAAAAGAAAGAGGTGTGTCACCATCTCACTCCTTATAATTATATTATAACATTTTAGGTCTCTTTCTGGCCTTTTTTTTTATTGTTACTATTACAAGTTACAGTTCTACCTCTTTTATAGTACCTAATAGATATTGTTGTCAAACAACCAAATTAGTTTCAAGACGTCATCGTTTTTAGAACAGCCTTTAATATATAGCCTTATTTATGTATACATCACACGCCAAACCCGATTTTAAGACGTACTAGTTTTGCCTCGACTCAACTGATTCTTCTTATCATATACTTTTATATTGGAAAAATAAACATTTTTAAAAGAATATATAACTGCAAGAATAATATTTTAATTAGGTTAGGTTGGATTAAATAACATATGTTACTGACCAAACCTATTACGCCTGTCTACAGCATGTAGAAAGAACTAGTTTAGCCTAGGCAAAACTAGTTAGTCCTAAAATCGAGTTTGGCCGGTAACATATGAATAAAATTACGTCCACTCAGTAAATATAAATAATATAAGTATACAGTATAACTTAAATATACTAATAAATCTTTTTATTCTGTATTACTATGTAATAAAAAATTATATGAAGATCAAATAACACAAAAATCAACAAAAATGAGAATGTGCTGATGAATTGACATTTTATAAGGCTTTTTATTTAAAGTTATTTGTATTTGGAATGTAGTTTGTATATAAATATATTTTTTAAAAATTCCGAGTAAAGTGCAGTAGGTCTATAGGTATTTATATGGAGATGCAAATGATGTACATAAAAGTACTTGATACAATAAATAAATTCACTTGTCGGCTCACAATTTGCATATAAACAGTTTGTAGATATCAAGTTTGTAAATGCACGCAGCGTAAGACAATTCGCAATGAAAAAAATGGCTAGAAGTTATTGCCCTAGCTCACGTACGAGAGACATGAGTCAAAGAAAATAAAATCACCAATAAACAGAACATAGCACAATTGTTAACTTAAGAATTCAATGTTCGTATGTCGACGCGTGCCAAACCAATGCTATTCTTAAAGGTATACGATTAATTTATTTATTAAAATCATTACTGATATCTGCCAAGACAATGGCCCAAATGAAAATGCGTACACTGTTATGGCATGTCTGAATGCTAAATGAAGCGGTGTGATTTCAATACGCCATTTTGCATTCGATTTTGAGGTTATTAGATGCAATCGGAATGCGTGCGGCCATGTTTGTATGTTTCGTCTGTGTTCGGAAGGCTTCGGGTTCTGTCGTTACCACTTTTGGCGACACTTGACGTAGGCTATTGTCATTCTTTACTAAGAAAATCGATAACTCATAGCAAAAATTAAGGAAGAATTACGATTATTGGTTTTGAAGCGATGAGTTTACGATGCTCTTTCATCATTTGTAGCTCGCTTATAATTAGTTAATACTCCATTGTGACTCCTCGTGCAAACATTTTATACTCTTCACCTCTCTCTTTCGTTCTATATCTTTCTTTTTCTCTTTACAACAGAAGACAACTAAATACAGGTTTCCTTTTGTGAAGATATATAATATAATGTAGTCAATTATTTCATATGGTATAATAATAACCAGAAAAAAGAAACAGTAGTAATCAGGAGATAAGAGATCGCAGAAATATTATAAATATTTTTACGTGGTTTTGTCTTTTACGAGGTATTATAATAACTATTCAACATATATATACAACATATTATAACTTATAGTTTGAAAATGTTACAAATTGTATGGAAAATGTGAAAATAAAAAAGTAAATATTTCAATAATAACATGAAATCTGTATATAATGCCGGTTGGTATATATTGTTAGATAAATCCGTTAAAAATATATAATATATAATATACAATATGTAATATATAATATATAACATATAATATATAACATATAATATATAATATAATAATATAATAATATAAATCAATTTAACTAATATATGTTAGTTGGAGCTTTGCTTAAGTCAGTGTATTTATTACACTTTTTAATCTAGAAGTTTTCATTACAAAAAATAAGTAGTGTGGTCTAAAATCTCATTAAAAGTTAACAATAATAAATAAATATATAAGAATTAATATTACTCTAGTAGCTGTGCTGTCGCGACAATCATTTATTTATATATATTTTATGTACCATAAATCAATATCAGTCATCAGTTGTGTACGTCAGTTTAAAGAGTCGGCATATTTTGATAGCATACTTATTTAAATAAGCCCTTCTTTAAAAACACTCTTCACCTTAAAATTTAAGGCTACGAGGGGTCCACACGCACCCTGTTCTGAGAAGAACCACACAACAAACTCAGTCGGGTATTTTTTTTTGTGATCACTGTTTTACAAACGTCAAAATATGTAATAAATAATTTATTAGTAACTAGATCCATCGCAATCCATTCGATATGAAGACCCAATTATTTTAGTCTATTTAGGTAACAACTCGTCCTACAAGACGTCCACTCACCACAAGCAGCTACCATTCGTTCATGAATATAACACGAGGACAATAATTAGCACCAAACTTGTAAATATATCAACAAATCATTAATTTTATTTTATCATTTACCTTGAACATTCTTTAATACGAGCCAAAGCGTAACAAAGTATATTTAATTTATTACGGAATGAAACTAATTATATAATATTAATATTATAAAGTATAGTTTTTTTTATCTGTCGGAGCGTTGTTCAAGAGTAGGACAAAAAAATACCCTTTTTTTCATTTAAGACCTAAATTAGAAAAAATACGTACCTACTAATATTTGGTGCATGTTTAGCTTATCGAAATACTTCGAAGTGTCAAACCTGACAGATTATTATATAAAAAAAGGTTATATGTATATACAGAAATATTAAGATAAAACTTTACGGATACAACGTGTTATGTGACTGAAATAAATTATAATAATAATCTCGAATACAAATCAATGAACAGGAAAACTCTGGAGAACAGGTGGTCTGGCTCCTGGGGCCTTATCATTATATCAGCACCAATAAATGTATAATTGATAACTTTACTTAGTTACGAGAAATAAATGAACGAATGAATGGTAAAAACGTTCAATATTTGGGAACCATTCATTTTTTATAAATATTCATGCATGACCGAGGTCTACCTATTATATGGCGTATAAATATATTATTAAAAATATATTTCTTAATAACCTAAGATTTAATGTATTAAACATAAAATCTTTTTTTACTCAATAGATGTACTTAAACGTAACGAATCGTAACGTAACAATTGCGACACGATTTCTTACATCGATTACGTTGTATCTACGTCTTCTTACGTTTAACTATAAAATCATCCCGTGACTATTTAAAATATTCAAGCCAGTTGTAATAACTACGATATATTAAGTTTACACGGTATTTGTGTTTGAAACATTAGTTATACTGTTGGCGTTATACTCATGAAGGGTGCTGCTTGCGATGTCTTGTTGTAAGCCAAATTGCAATATTTTTTTATTAATATTAGTTAATATTGAATTCATTGCTATGTCTCTTGTTGTTCGTAAAAAAATTTTTCAATTTTTTAGACGTTTGTGATCACAAAAAATACCCGCCTGAGTTTGTTGTGTGGTTCTTCTCAGACCAGGGCGCGTTTGGATTCTGATAGCCTTAACCCTTAAGTTGGAGAGTGTCCAGAAGGGCTTATCGATAAGTATGGTATCAATATGAGACCTCCTAACTCTTCAAATTGACGTACGTACGTGATCACAGATATGGATCAGAGTGAAAAAGTTATAAATAAATAATTGATAACTAACGGCAGCGTGTTGTAAGTACATTGTTTAAGTTAGTAAGTAACCTATTAATATATAATTACAATGAGTTCAGTTTGATTCATACATTCTTTCAACATGGTATCAGATGTCGCGCGTGAACTAAATTATAAATAATATGTTTCAAATTATATGTAAGTATATACATCTGTCTCTTACTATTAAGGAAACGTCCTTGGTCTATACAGATAATGTAATTCGATACCACATATCATTTCATACAGCTTCATACAGCTGTATGAAGCTTTTTAAGTAATAATTTACTACTACCACTGCTACTGAGAAACACAAAAGTATATGTTATTTATATATCTCGATATTCTGCAGTGATTCTGTTTGATTTATTGCTAAATTAAATTTAAAATCATCGTCTGAAAATCAAAAATATCCATGTGATTGAAGAACAAACCAAAGTATAAAGACACATTAAAAAGTGTATTAGCATATGTTAAATATGCTGCTATATATTCATATTGTGCGGACAGCTGAACTGACAATTACTGCCTCTGTATCGCGCCGCCTCTCGCTTTGTGATCGCCGGTCGGTTTGACCAATGGCGGCTGTCCGGACCAGCCAATAGCTGGCCTGCGCACGCGCAAGAAATAACCGTTCCAACTCTATTGATAGGGTAATTGTTAAGAAAATAGATGTCAAATTTTCTATTTTGTGTTAATTATTTCGTTTATTTATATTTATATCTGAGATTTTATAACAATGGATGTTATTAGATTTATTTGTCAGCTCTTTGTCGTGGCTCATTCTACTGAATTTATCATTATACTAATGAGCAACAAAATATAATATATTATATATATAATAGCTGTACAGATTTTGATGTAGTTCTACAAAATGTTCTCAATTAATAGTTATTACGTACAAAGGACTCTGAAATAATCTGAAATATACTTTTAATCAAATAAATAAATAGTGCATAAGATCTTAACAATAAAATGGTAACACTAAAACCTCTAACTCGTTCAGACAGAAAAAAGAATTATATTTAAAAGGGATAAAGCATCGATAAGATCGCGTTTTGTCTTCGCATGTCGAGTTTATCGATATCGACTGTCCCGGCTCCGACTCTAATTGTGTATCGATAACGATAAAGAGTCCCGCCGAAATGCAAAATACGTTTTTTTTTTTATTATTGAACGGTTTTCTGATATATATAGGGTTTAGGAGTTTTATACAGTTGTGGTAATTGAGGAATATATGAAAGTAACTTAACTGATGGGGTTTGGACCCTAGAACACCCCTCGGGGATCTAACTAGTATAATTTGCACATTTATGGGTCTTCAAACCTTTTTTGTAAATTTTGGTAACTAGGTTCTTCCACAAGTCACATATATTAAATAAAACAAAATAAAATATATATGTAAATTAAATTATAATATAATATAATTTACATATATATGAGTGAAAACCAAAAGATTTAAAATACACTTTTGAATTTACATTTTAAAATTAAACACAGTGTTTCGTATTAACATTGTAATAAACTGAGTTTCCTGCTACGTCATCTGGTCGTCCATTTTGAATTGCAAATGAATTTTTGAATTTTTGAACGAGTCTTGCGTAGGTGTTGGATGTGCCCTATATACATAAATCATTTTTAATATATATTTTATATGTCTATAATAAAATAAACAACTTGTCTTGTACTTATAATCACATAATAATATGTTTGTTCACGAATGAATCTATGTTAATAATATATAAGTATATATATTATACTATAACTATATCTTGTGAAACCAAGTACCGTTGAACAAGTGGGAGTCTGAATGATACTTAGTTACGAGTTCGAAGAACCTCAGCTATGTATTTACAACTGTTATCTGGATCGTTCATTCAATTATTAATGATCTATATTATATATTAAAATACATATCTTTATTAATCTTATAGATATTGAGTATAAAAAAGGAGTTTGTTTGTATTAATGCAAATAAAGTCATTCAATCATTCACTCACCAATTCAATGGTTTAGTTCATTCATTATGCATTATTGTTGGAGTTTTAACTGTTTTTCGTCTTATTAGGTGTGTCTTGATGAAGACATGCTTTATTTGCAACTGACAGCTGTCAGCTTTGACTTTGATGTTTATTGTTTTATAAACTGTCATTGTAAAGAGAAAGTTAAAGAATTACGAAGTTGACAATCAAAAATAATTTAAGACTGTTTTTTATATAACCTACTTTTTTTAGTTACTGCGTATCCAATCTCTGCAACCATGGTCTTGGTATTATAGAGTTTAGACCCTACCTAGTAATGGGGGTAAAATTATATCATATATAGAGGGCTAGACGTTTATTATTACTGAAGTCGTCTATCTTCAGTCTTAATAATATCAATTAGAATTCAAGACATTGTTCCAGAAAATTAAAGAGTTTTAACTTTCAATATCTTTATATATTCTTGATAGTGATGTTATTAAAACTCTATTATTATCAATTATTACAGGTTACGTGTAAAAAATAAACGAATGATTGATGCTAGTTATTATTCAGTTATTTGCGTGACTCGAGTGAGGGTCAAAATATAATTATAAAATTCTAAGGTCATATTACATTGTGGCAAACCGTGACAAAGAGAATCTTTGTAAGTAGAGCTACGGTAGAGTATAGGAGTTAGGTGATACGAACGAGGTATATGTGTATACGTACAATAATTATTTAATATTACGATACTTAAAAGAAAAAAAAACAATTTATGCTATACAAAAGATCAGACTCTAAAAACTGCTGAATAATACTTTACTCTACACTTCTCAATTCAAATATAAATCCAGACAAAAACGTACGAGCCATTCATAATACGTTGTCTAACACTAGTTCCTGTCACAATCACAAAGGGCCGCCATTCACGATGCGCCGTGCGTCCGACACGCGTCACACGTCACGCCACTCACGACGCATGAATGGTACAGCCATCTTGCCACTAATTAATTCTTTTTTTTATTGATTCTTAAAATTAAGGATATTAACAATTGTATACAGTCAATAGCAAAAATTTTTAAGTTAAATATCTTTTATAATTTAATTATAATACTGTAAAGATAAAACAAATTTTAAAATTACTGTGTCAATTTATATATTTTTATTGTCTGTTTTATTTTCCTGAATCGATTTTTTTTTTCTTTAAAAATGTTATTATATTTTAAGTAAATATATTATATATTAAAACATAAACACAATGGTATGTAATTAGTGGGTAATCATTGCTATTATTTGACACTAACAAACACATATGGGGATGCCTCGTCGCATGCGCAAGCGCATTGCATACAGAATGCAGTATTATATTAATATTTGAGTATCAAAACACCTTAAATGTTAATGTCATATTGAAAGCAAATAATATTTTTTTTAATATCGATTCTATTATCTGTTTCGATTTTTTTTTTCTATAATCCTGACAACTATGACAACAATTTATTGTTTTGAAAGCGAACAATTTTGGCAGCTTTTTGTCAATCTATTTCTATTTTTAGTGAAATTTATTAAAATAACGTCATTATTTATATGAAATTAATAATATAAATGTATGTATGTATGTATCCCTTTTTCGTTTAATATTAATATATTCATATTTATCTGATCATTAACACGGCTTGTTAGAGACGCTTCATTTGAAAAACTATAGCTTTTACTACTATTAAATAAGATATTGGTACCAGTTTAGTTTTTTTTATTTTCGTAACTGAAAAAAATAAATATTTTTGGTACATTTCTTGTTTAATCAGTTTTTTTTTATTTATTTATTTCTTATTGTCAAAAACAGGTACAACAGCCTCAACGGTAACAATCAGTGTCTGTCAGACGACCTGCTACCTGATACTACAGAAAAAAATAAAACATTGGGGCATTTGAAGTATTTAAATAAAATTAAACAATAAAAAAAAAACATAAAATTCAACTCTGAATATAAAACATATATACATATAAAATTCACACGGTACTTGTAAATCATACATGTATGTCTGTAATAAAATTATTATATCTTTAGCTTTGGCTAATAAAAATAGATTAAAGACTTTATTTAAAATGTACTAGAGAAGTTAAGAGATGATTAACATCTGTTCTTTTGCTTAATATTTATCAAAAAAATGTGTGAAAGGGCTACTGCCTCCGTAAACAGAGTATGAGAAATCGAATAACTCACTAATGATGGTAAAGTCACATATTTCTCGCTCATATATTAAACTCCAGTTTCAATGGTAGCTGTAACCAAATCAGGCGTTCGTAATTGATTGCTATACTTAGACGTTATCATAATTTACTGTATAATTTAGCACAATTATTATACACTTTAACTTATATTTTAGAACATTTTTAAATATATTTTATTATATTTTTGTTACTTACCATTAAACGGCGTTTCACGTCACAATAATGGAATTTTCAGTCTGAAGTATGTCTCGTTGGTAGAAGATTATAGCGTTACCACTTCAACTCAAATAAACAAGTATTTCTATGACTTTTATTAGTAATTCATATTTAATTTATTAATCCTTTGAATATTATGACAGTAATCCTCCATTTTGTTTCACACACGCTAACAACATCAAATATAAAACCTTTAATATAAGAATTTCAAAATAATATTAAAAAGTAATTATGTAAAGTAAGGATATATATTAGTCATATCTTTAATTGTAATAATACAGGATATATATCTTTATTACTAATTAATTACAATACTATCATAGACAAAAAATTCTTTACGAGTTTTAACCAGGTGTCATGTGTAAAACCTACTTGGAGTAAATATGTATATATGTATGTAAATATTAATAAAAGTCACATATATATATATATATATAATAATAATATTATCGAGTGATGATTTCACCTTCTCACGGGTGTATTTTAATATCAAGTATAATGTTTATATTTTCTGTAATAACATGGCGACCCGACGCTGCACTGTTTAGACTGTTGAGATGAATGGTGAAACTGGAAGCCATTTGTGAATGAATATATTATAATTATTATTACTGCGGTTATTATAACAAATACAACAAAAATTATATTACTCGAGATTTTAGGGATAGTTAGAACAAGTGACGAGATCTGAATATGTTAAAAGTAATTTATATGTCATCAAAACATTTAGAAATAGACAGAAAGAATTTTTTAATTTCAATAATCGTACCCAATATGTAGCCCTTTACCGGAGACACCTCAGCGGTGTTCCAATGAGGGTCTTTGGTTTTCTACCACCATCATAATTGGGAATGTGGGATTAATAAATAAAATCACTGAACGGATTTTGATAACATATAAATATTACGATACGTTTAACTTTCACGACGATGTAGTACTCATTAGTTGTGATAAAGAAAAAAAGAAATGGAAGCCGCCAACAACAGCTAGCTTTTAATAAATGTATAAAAAATACAACACAAACGGGACTCGAACCCGTTCTTAGTATATTTAATAAATGTTATACAACAAATATTTGTACAATAATTAATAATATTATAGCTTCGCTTGTCACACATGCTTTATATTTAAAGGTAAAAGCAATATAAGTGAATAAAAAAAAGAATTTCATTGCGGAATCGTCAAAACGTGCCCTTAGAGACTTACAAAAAGGCGAAACGGATGCCGGGCCAGGGCTCGCGATGAGAATATAATACGTTATTATTAAAAATAATATTTTTTATATTAATAATAATGTATATTAATATAACCAAATAACATTTTTTATGACATTTGGTTAACTACCTAACAAAGATATTTCCAAATTTAAATTCAAATTCAAAAAAATATATAATTTTGACAGATACTGCTAAGTTACATAATTAATATAAAAAAAAATTGAAAAAATAATAAAATTCAAAATTGAAAAGAAATTTATTATAATTTATTATAAATTATAAAATTAAAATTATTTTAATAATTTTTCAATAAATATGTAAAATGTATTAACTAATAATATACAATTTAAGTATAATAATGTGTCAACCCTATCGTAGAGAGTTATACACAAATGACGGAGAGCTCTGTGCTAAATTAACGTGCAATATTTTGCACAAAAATGGCGGCAGGCGTCAAGTTTCTCTGAGTATACGAGTTGAAGCACGAGAAAAACGAAAGATGTTCAAATATTTGATTAAATTTTAAATATTTATTGTACTGCTGTTCAGATGAATTACAATTTTCTTATAGTTTTGTCTAACTATAATTAATATATATTATAGTAATATCAAAATGAGAATACTTTCTTCCAAAGGATATATTTGAAATATATTAAGTATATTTTTATTAATATTCCATTGTGTCTGATTGTTTTTTATATGCTGATATATATATATATATATATATATATATATATATATATATATATATATATATATATATATATATTTCGCGCCAAGATCTAGAAGTCATGTAGTATTGTTGTACATGATGTATGTGTCAAGGTCTTCAATATTTTTTATGAATATATTGGACATGAAATGTAGTCATACTGCCATAAATTAAAAATATAATTTATTTTTAATTTAAACAATGAAAACCATTTAAAATAAATATTTAAAATATCTCATAATAAGAAAACGTGTGAAAAAAATGTTGTCTTGAAATAACAGACCACATTTTAAAGGCTCATTTTGGTGACTCAAGTGTGATAACCTTTTGAGAAAATGTTTAAAACTCTACAAAAACTCGCACTTTAAATGTTACACCGAATATTTTAAGATGATTGCGGTTTCAGAAATTATTCATAATATAAAAAAATCCTTCAAAAAATCACTAAATCATGAAGGTGAATTATTTGTAATAAAATAAACATTCATAACTATGTACCGAGCAAAATTGTAAGAACTCAAAATTTTGCCATTTCAAAATCGCACAGTTCACACATGAAACTCCCTATAAATCACATGTGGCAACATTGTTGCTGTCGTAAATATGTACATAAAACCGTTCGGGAGATAATTCGATCGGTTCTCCGAACGATTTTGGTTGAGCTCTAGATTTGACTCATTTCGTACTCAAATGATTTAATTTTAGTTACATCAGTAACAACATTAATTATTAAGAAATATTTTACACATACTATCATCTAACACACCATTGCTTGAAAAGAAATTAAAAATATGAAACTATTAAAAAATAGTGTTATGAGTCAAACTTAAAATAACGTTACACTTGAAAGCTGTCAAATGTACGTCAAATGTAAACGTCATTTTGAGTTTGTAGCTACTAAGAAGGATCAAATAAGAAGAAGGTTGAGTAACATACAACCAATAACCTTTTAGAGGCAAAACATCCACACACCCTGATCGTAAAAGCAAATTCAATGATTACTTTGACTTGTAGTTGACGTACGAATAAATTCATCAACTTACGACATTTATGAGGTTATTCACCTTCACTGGCTCTGGTGTTACTAATTTAAAAAAAAAATACTTTTATGAATGGTTTTTTATTCGAAATTATTGACTTTATTGACTGGTTTTATTATTTTTGTTTCAGTATTAGACAATATATATTTTAAAAACAAAGTAATAATAACTAAAGAATTGTTTAACCTAAGTTAAACAGTTTAAGATAAATAGTGTACATTTCATAAATATGGTTTTCATTTTGAACTGTCAAAGATATTATAAACTATAGAACACATGAGCATTCCCGTAACCACAAACCTACCGTTATGTTTGTGAACTATACTTATATAATTATACCTAATACTTCATGAAGTAACTGCACTCGAGAGTGTAATATTTAAGTATTACTTATTTGTAGAAACTAATGCAAATACAATGAGGAATTTTTAAATATGAACCTGTTACTGTCCTCTTTAACAACTGAGCTATCGTGTCATCTAATTTATTATTCTATATTCAGTCAGCAAGAGTTTATGATAAGAATTTTCCGCTAGTTTTATTATAATAATTATAAAAGTTTCCATACTATATATGTTTTTTCTATCTAAGTTATCCGACTAAATTTAGTATCTAAAATAACATACTTTATATATCGTATTAAATAATAAATCTAATCAAAAATTGTGTTTTTTTATGGCTATAAATGTAATCTCGAAAAAAAATAAACAAACTAGTCTACGATTAAAAAGCTAAAGCGCCACAGATAACTAAAAGCTGCTGCGGATGTCAATTGAAACCTCAAGGACGGCTAGAGATAAGAACAATTGGTAAACACTACCACGTGGATATAATTGCGCTTCGAACAAACAATGCACATTGTGTTACAGGGCGTTCACATTTCAGAAATGGCTACCCTTTTTCAAAATTCTAAACTTTTTATCAAACTTAAATCAAGTATGTTGTAACTTAAATATATCATATAATTGATAACGAAATATAATGGTTATGTTATTTTTTATGACATTTCGTTTCTGTCAGATAGTTTGACGCTTTGACAACTAACAATTCAGAACCGATTTAGTCAAAAGTCGCTAAATCAACTTTAATACATCAATTGTGGTCAAACGAACTTCTTAAGACTTTAAAGATACTTTTAGTTATTACAATAGATGTAAAAATTACCGCCAAAATGTCTGCCATCGTAAATGTCAAACGTCACAATATTCAGCCCACAGCGCTGACCTCTACAATAAAAACTATATCACGGGAGGCTATTGATGGCTCCCGCTCCCACGATCAGCTGAGTTTAGGCTTTTGGGCCTCTGACCCATATTCCACTATGACGTATCCGACAACAATAGGGCATTGTTCTTTTATTTGCGAGCAGGAGTCCCTCAAGGTGCGCGGTTCATTCACTTCTAGCTTTCATTTAAATAGATTCATTTGTTTTCATTGTTCAAATCAGCTGTTTTCACGAGATTCCTATCTGCCATTGATCAGTGTTACAGTGAACTTAAGCATTGTCTCATCTCATTGTTTAGCGAGATGACTATTATATTGTTTCCTATTACGTAATATAGATGTCTCTCACTCGCTTATCTATTAACTGTACTCTTTGTGGCTATATCGTTGTGACGTCATAACCGTAGTTACAAGTAATATTACTTAATAAACTAGGAGCGCGAATCAGACCTCAATTTTGACTCGCTGCGCTCACACAATCTGGGTGTGTGTTAGCATATTGAGCGAAGCCAGGTGTAAACAGCACCGAAGTTGTATTTACAAAACGCATTCGCATTCTGTCCTCAACTATTTTTCAAGATGAGACACATTATTACATTTTTGTTTTATTTTTTTTAATATCACTATTAGACTATTGTTTATCAGTGTGCAAAATATTTAAATTTTCGGATATACCGTTTTTGATTGATGCTTGCACAAAAGATGCGGCAAGTCTCACATAGAGAGCTTCGCTTAATAAAACCTCAGCTCTCCACAGAGGTTCAATAGTCAAACGGTAGTGAACAAAAAAGAACGAATGAATGATAAATAGTTCAAGTTAATCCGCTCTTATCGCCTCACCTCCCGTGCGGTCCAAATATGAGAGATGGACTCGCGTGAGATAACACTTCCAAGTAATAGCATTCTAGAGGATTTGAGGAGATTAGTTTTGATTGGCATGTTTTGAAAATACATGGTATAGTTTAATATATTTTAGTAATATGTTAGTTGCTTTATTATTAAAAGTATGTATTTTAAGTTATTAAAGTAAAATCCTGCAGCATCCGTGTAGAGATGACAAATAGTGAATGTTGAGTTTGAGATCCACGATATTAACTAATTGCATCGGTATGTTGCTAGTGATGTGCTGTGTCGATGAATAGATACACATAAATTATAAGAAAAAAATAATACTAATTAATTAATTAATAATCATTAAAAATAAAGCTTATTATTGTTGAAATATTTAAATAATGATAAAATTAAACTAAGACGAAGAACGTTCTAGAATTATGAACATTAAAATTTTTTATAATATATATATTTTTAATAAAATTAAAATAAAATATATATATATATATATACCAATAAAAGTATGATATAAATATTGATTGCTATCCCCTCCCTAAACTCTATTTGTCTACGGCACGCAGCCAGTACATCCATCACGTCCGTCCAATGAGATAAACGCGCTACCTTATTAACCGTCTCGCTCCATCATTTGTAACACGCGTTGTGTAACCATTACTGGCTGAATGCTGTACTGATAGCTGAGGCTCAAAAAAAATATATTTACTATACACTTACAATATCCTGTGATAATTTACTATTATTAATAAAACAAAGTCTATCATCTACCTAGCTGTGACGATTTATAATATGTAACATACAGTAAAGATATAAGTAAAAAAATATAAAGCATTTTTTTTAAATTACCCCCTACATCGACTGTACACTTGAAATATGTGTCTTTAAAATTATAAAAAAAATATATAAATAAAATTGATGTATAAAAGTATTTTTGCTAATCTGTGTAAAAGTCAAAACAAAAAAGAAAGTATTTTTTGAAATCGCCGCTTATTTTGGCTGTATAGGTGAATTTGTGTTATTAATAAAACAGTAAAATAAAAATGGAGGTATAACCTTTCAATATGAAAGTATAAATGGCTGTAGTTCAAACTAGTCTAACGATGACTGTCAGATACGAGACCCCCGACGTGTACAATATCTGTGATGACGAAACCATTTTATGAATTAACTTTTTATATCTCTGAATAATTGGATGAAATATTAATAAGTGTTACCTCCTTTGTTAGGTTTTGACGTGTTTGACAGTTTAGCGTTTTTTAATAATACATATTTTAAGACACAGATTAAAAAGCTATGACAGAATAGAATATAAATAATTTATAGATACTAATAATAGTAATCATATATTTGAGAGCAGGCAAATTTTTACAGAACATTTTAAGATCAATAACCTCCCGTTGGTAAAAAACCTGTGCTGTGTAAATTAGTTTTCATCATCTAGAACAAGTTACAGTTGATTAAATATATTACTTCAATAATATATCTATATCTATATCTACATCATACAACAAACATAAGTTACTGAGCTATACGATAATATTATATAAGTAAAATTAATTGAATTTATGATAGTGGCAGATATATAAAAATAATATAACAACATATATATCTCTGCTAATATGAGATTCGACATCCATATTTTGCAGTTTAGTTTAAGTAGATCTCTTTGCAGATATACAGATTATGTAAACTTTAGAGAAAATTGTTTTTTCAATTGAGCGAAGCTCTCTGTGAGAGCCTTTTCAGCATCCTTTGTGTAATCATCAATCAAAAACGGTATATCTGTCAATTTTAAACTTTTGCACACTGATAGACATCAGTCTGGTAGTGGTTAAAAATGTTCAAATATTCAATGTCGTTGAGGAATAATCACGTAAAAATTTAAATTCCATAAATTTAAATGGCAAAAAGTATTCGCGCGAAAATTTCGATTGAAAAAAAAAATAGTTGAGGACAGAATGCGTTGGTGTTTTGTAAATGCAACTTCGGTGCTGTTTGCACCTCGCATCGGTCAATATGATAACACATACCTAGATTTTGCAAGCGCAGCGAGTCAACATTGAGGTCTGGTTCGCGCTCCTAGTATTCAAGGTGTTTTTCTTTATAATATGTATGTATTGTATATTCCCAGTATATAAGTGTATGTAATAGTAATGTCTTTTTAAATCGTTTCCTATAAGGTGCAATCGTGGTAACAGCGAGTGTAATAAAACGAAACTCAAGAAGTATTTATGTATGTTTGTTTGCTGCCTTAAGGCAAATGAAAAAACACGTAACAGCCACACTAGTTTATTGGTAACGACAGAACAATAATATTTACAAAATTTTATGTACTTCTCATTATATTTCTCTATTCTTATTATAATTTATTATTTTTATAAAATAAGAGATAACAGTATTTGTTAAAATTATGTATTTATTCATCTAATTCTTTATTATTATATATCATATACAATTTAAATATATATATAGTATAATACTTATAATAAATAAAAACATAAAGCAATATAAGTATGAAATTATATAAGAGAATATAAATAAATTATAATATAATAATTGTCTCGCCGACTGTACCGTCGTGTAATAAACGTCAACTTCATGAACACCATGAATTTTATTGCAATATTTTGAACTAAAATTTCATTTTAATGCTTTAAGTAAGTTTATTGTAGAATATTATTAAGTTAACTTCAGGACGCAATTACAGTATTAAAAAATATAACTTTCTTTATATTTTGTATATAAAAATACATTTAATTTGTTAAGCGAGTTGTCTGTTGCGAGTTGAGTTGAATAAAGAACACCGACTACAAGACTACTGAACAGAATTGTATGTTTTAAAATATGCAGAGAAAAAGATAAACAAACAAATTATTATAGAATTTATGTTTATTTTCAACTAATATTAAAACACAACATAAAAATAAAATAGTAACTAAAAGAATTATTCGAAGTATATAATAATTAAATTAGGACCCTTAACTCTGGGCGGACAGTCGCGTAGTTAATTGAATATATTAAACTCATTTTTGACAACGTCCAATCAATAATAAAAGTGTACCGGGTGACACATGACGCGACGAACAGTTGTCATACTTTACACTTTTCAATTCTATTCTTCTATTCAGCTATTTCTAATATAACTTTGACAGCATTATATAATATTAAGTATCTGATACCGGCAGTTTCACTCGCAGATTAAAGATTTTATTTACTACTAAAATAACCAAGAAAAGTAACGTAATGCTAAATAGCGTACAGTCTTCAAAGAACCTGTCTATCATAATCAGAAATTTATCAAATCCATCAAATAGTTTCAAAGATTAACTAATATATTTAAACAAACAAACTTTTTCATTTTATAATATTAGTGAAGACATTGAGAAACTATTAACATACACATACACACACATACACACACACACACACACACACACACACACACTTACATAACTATATTACCATATATTACATTTGTATGTTTGTGTTTAGTTATCATTTACTCAACATTTAAAGAGATTTAAGACACAGCTCCCACTGGTTCTGTTGTTAGAGGACAAAGCAATAATATTATTAATTATATATATTCAAGTACATACAAAAACATTTTATATAGTATTTTTAATGAATATATTATATGTTTTTTTACAATTTGCATCATACCAGAATCCATTCTTGTATCTCATTGGTGGGAGATACAACCACAGATATAATATATAATATATGATTTCATTAAATTATTCACATTCTTTAAATATAAAAACTGATATACTCTTAATATATATTAAGTTATATATTATTTGAGTTAGAAAAGACTGTAAGTTAAAAACTCTTAAAAAGATATATTATATTTTTAAGTTATATTACAATTCGTAATATGTCTTTAAAGTTATATAGAAAAAAATCTTTAAAAATAAGAAAAACTCTTACATATAAAATATACTAGATCTAAATTAAAAAAATATAAAAAAAAAGTTTATATAAAACATTTTATATTAAAGTTTAATATATTCTAATACAAACATATATGTTTTGGAATGAACTCTGTAACCTACACACACACATACACACACACCTGGTTGCCGTTATGTATAAGGAGTTTTAATTTTCCACCTTATTGTTATACACATAAGAGCTATTTCACCTAAAGATATTATTATAATAACACGTGTCAAAATAATTGTAGAGAGTTAGTCGATTTCATTGATACTGAATGATTAATGAACGAGTGAACGGATTGAACAAAAACTACTATGTTCATTCAGTTCATTCACTTGATATGCAGATTATAGAGTAACTGTTGTTTAAGAAAGTTATGTATTAGTTAAGTATTAGTTATGTACAGTTATATATATCATATTATTTATATTTGTGTAAAATTAATGATTAATCTTTATGCCTATTGCAATAATAATATTTTAATAAATTTTAAATCTGATATTTTAGTTAACAATTAGATTTTTTAAACTATTAATATATAACAAATTAATTCATAATTAACGTCAAACACAGACCGACACTCAATTCCTAAAATATAATTCGTAATAATATATGATATATATTATATCATTAATCAAATAATATTAAATGCATGTCAATGTCGAGATAAAACGGTACAGCTTCCGCCCACAGAGAGATCAGACGAGCTGTGAACTACCGAATACTTAGTAGTTTTTATAATATAAGAATACGACTTTCACAGAGTAAGCAATACTTGCAATAATAAAATATTAATTGAGCGCAGCTCTCTGTGAGAGACTTTTCTTCATCCTTTGTGCAAACATCAATCAAAAACTGTATATCAGAAAACTTACAAATTTTGAACACTGATAGACACCAACAGTGATGGTAGTTTTAAAAAACAAATATTTCAAATATTCGATGTCGTTGAGGAATACTCTCGGAAAAACTTAAATCCCATAGACTTCAATAGGGAAATTTTTCGCTCGAAAATTCAGCTTGAAAAAAAAATTGTTTAGAAAATAATGCGTCGACGTTTTTTAAATGCAACATCGGTGCTGTTTGCACGTCGCTTCACTCAATATAATAACACATACTGAGATTTTGTGAGCGCTACGAATCAAAATTGAGGTCTGGTTTACGCTCCTAGTATATTGAGTATTATACTATCTTAGATACTATATACATATAAATTATTAATAAAAATACTCAGTATTTTGTTTTGTCACTTTCACACAGAGCATAAATATTACTGGGTACAAATATTTTTATTATATATATATATACATATATATATATATATATATATATATATATATATATATATATATATATATATATATATATTTGTATATGTCAGTGACAAATGTGCCACGCTCCGCTCGTCCCGCGCCCTCCATTTTACGTTGTGTTTTTGTGTGATGAGCTCATACGTGTCCCCGTATGTTTTATATGTTATTACAAGTCTTGTATGAGAACTACATGTATGATAACCCACCTGAAAAATCGCACATATATACATTGTCATTTTAAACATAAAACATGTATGATCTTAATTAAATATATATTATAAAAGATCATACCAAAAAGTCTTAAAACGCGTTAACAAAAAACATATTATCCTAACATACATTCATAACAAAAAATTTAAAAAAAAAATCAATAATTAACGAATGCGGATGTAAGTTGAAATCTCCGTTTTTTAATAATAAACCTGCTAATTTGTATATTTTTTGTTTCACATATAATTAAAACAATATCAAAAGTAACTAAAACCCACCAACATAGAGGTTTATATATTTTTTGTGTCTGCAAACATACAACCTTTTTGCTACAATTAATAAAATCTAATATAAAACCTCTTTGCTGTTACTTTCTTGTGTAATGACGTGTGTTACTCTACCTCTTATACTTATTAAACCTCTTTGGTTAGTATGTATAATGACATGTGTAATTCTAAACTGTCCACCCTTTTAAATAATATTAGTAATAAAACCTAATCTGTTACTTACTTGTAATAACGTTTGTAACTCTTCAAACATTTTTACTTTTTGGTGATTCAGTTAATAAAATCTAATATTAAACTTCTTTGGTCATATATAAGTCTACAACGATCCAACCTTCTTGGTGATATTTTAAATGAAACATAACAATACTAAACTTCTTTAGTGGTGTATGTGTGTGTGAGTGTACAATGATCCGAGCTCCTCGCACACATGTAGAGGTAGCGCAGAGGGCACGGTCGCGGGTGGGTGCACTCACTAATAGTGACCCACGACCCGTGACCGACAGTTAGACGGGAGCGGTCCACTGCGATTTATACCGAATATATTTGTACCAGCTAACTTGGATTCTTTCTTCAACACGAGCCAGCTGTACTCCGAACATCAATAATATTAATAAATTTTTATTTGTTTAAATAACTCTTTAAAAAGATTGTTTTTTTAAGATATTCTTTCAAAAACAAAAAAAGATTACCAATATATATTTATTGTCTTTTATAAAATATATTTCCATTTTCCTTTTTCTCAGTTCATGCAAATTAATTCAAATTACGAACAATAAATTAACGCCTCACCAAACGCCCAATCCGGTTGCTCAAGTGAAATAAACAAAGCCACCGGAAGTGGCCAGTTACCCGCGAAATTCAAACGATCCAATGGTGAACGGGCAATATCCGTTCCGTTTTCGCAACCAGAGGCGCTGGTGCGTTTCGTTCGAAATTTGAATTCGGATCTATGGTCTGAATGGGTCCTAATGATGCGGGATTTGAAATCGGAGCGAATTGTACATTTATAAATAAATATATCTTTTGTGTCTCGTTTTTTCTTTTTTTGTATCAACAAATTAATGTATTTTTTTAATTTTATTCACAACTGTCAAATAACGTTCTAAAAACAAATAAAACAAAGAAAAATGAAGTGAATCGAAAACAAAACGCAAGATGGCGCGATAGTTCCCCCAATGGCGTACACAATTAATACCGTACTTATCTCAGCTAATTAACGATTGCAGAACGACCTAGAATCTTTAATGAGGCTGTGGCAAGATCCGCTCGATTCGTATCGAGATTTTAACTTAATATACTTATATATTGTTATATTATACTTTTTAAATACACAACCTTTTTGCTACATATATATTTTATTAAATATATTCTTCCAAAAATGTAGTATATTTATGTATCTTTAATACATATTGTGTTTACGTAAGAATTTTTTATAGTTTTTTAACTCTGAGCAATAAATTATTTTAATAATAAAATTAACATGTTCATAACTTACAATCTATGAAGTAACTATATAATAATAATTTGAATTTATTTTAAATACTTTGTTATTATGAATGCGCTAAACGAAACATTTTTGCAGTACATAATTTACAGTACCTATTTCTAGTACATATTTACAGTACATATTTTACAGTACATATTTATAGTACATATTTTACAATACATATTTTACAGTACATATTTTACAGTACATATTTACAGTACATATTAACAGTACATATTTTACAGTACATATTTATACAACATATTTGCAGTACATACTTACAGTACATATTTTACAGTAAATATTTATAGTACATATTTTACAATACATATTTTACAGTACATATTTTACAGTACATATTTACAGTACATATTAACAGTACATATTTTACAGTACATATTTACAGTACATATTAACAGTACATATTTTACAGTACATATTTACATTACATATTTTACAGTAGATAAGCTGCTCTGAGGGTGTATTAATAAATAAATAGTAATAAACCTTGAAGTTTTCTAATTGGTACTGAGTACTGGACCATGACGTCATCGAATGACGTCATCGAACTGAAAAGGCAAAAGAAATAAATTAACCAAAACCTTTTAGCATTAAGATTTTAATGTTATTTTAATAAGCCGTCGCCTCCATTAATTTATTTATAAGGTATCGTGCAGTAGACGAGTCGGTACATGTGAGAACATATTCATTACTCGCGACAGATTTGGACAAGAAAAACTCGTCGATACACAGAAATCAATTATGGATCGGCTCATAATTATTAGGAATGTTTTAATAAACTTAGGCTTTAGTTTTGATTGTTATTATTTATCTATATTATAGAAAATAATTTTTTTTCGACTCGTTTTAAATCCATTTGGGTTCTTTATTCATGAGGATGTCGAAATTGAGGCGTGAACCCGCGAGATCACGCCGCGATTCTGTAAATTTATTCAAATATCTGTGGTATAATACAAATAATGATATATAATACATTTGTAATATAAGCTACATATTAGTTGTTAATGACGAGTAACTTGTTATGGCGTGATTGTAGTTCTGTAATTAAATACGAGGAGTGTATGCAAAAACATAATTATAGAGGAAAAAAACTACGACTCCACAGCGACACTGACAGCATATTTACATATTGAATTTATACCATTTTTATATTAAATATAATTATATATATTTTAGTATTTTTTGTACTTAAACTTTCGTGATCCAAGATTACTTTTATATCAAACCATCCGGGACCCTTATTTATGAGGCCCTTCCGGGGCTTTTATGCGGGGCATGGCAGGATCGCGGCGAGAACGAGTTTGAAACTAGTTTGGCAAATTAGGATAAATTTAACCTAAGTACAGGTGGATAGTTTTATATCATAAGTATATGTTATTTAATTTTATACCCCCCTTAATATATCTGTGTTACTAGGGTATATAGTCTATGATATACTACTTCAGTCCTACTCTTCTCACACAGCCAAAGATAGTGACAAAGTAATAAAACTTATTGTTTTTATTTCACATTATCTTCAGACCAACCACATCAATACACGCTCTAGAAACTAAACATCATCGATATGAAATTTTCATTTCCAATCAAATTTTTGTTTTATAACTTAATACAGAATACGTTTTAGAAGACACCTGAATACAAACAATATTATAAGAGTTTTACTTTCAAAACTGCTTCTATCTGAAGTCTCATATAAACTAGTCTTATATATATTATGTATAGTTATAATAATTGGAGCGAGGTGTCATTTTCATTTTAAACTGTTCATAACGCGATACTTAAGACGCCATGTTATAAAGTTTGTACGGATATCAATTACTTTTATTATTACTAATTACTTATATATTAAAATAGCTTATAGCATTTTATAATAAATTACATTAAAAGCAGAGAAAGAATTTTCAAAATCAGTTTTACTGGAAATTATCCTGAACTAACAACACACCAAATTTACTTCTTAATACAAACAAATTACTTTTATTACATATCATATTCTTATAATAATCGCGATGCAAGTACTGAACAGATTTTCATGAAGTTTCTTCACAAGTAATAGGAGTTATTAAGGAATAAACAAGTATAATTTTCAAAGATTCTGAATAAATTATACGAAAAAAAGGGATAATTAAAAAATATATATAATATGTTACATTTATGTTCTCATATTAGTTTGAAGATAGATCAATTTCTTTGAATCAAGTCTCCCAGTATCAAAAATATTCAGGCTCAGCTTCGACATCTTTCCTCGTCCCATATACGTCAGGTTAGTTTTTGTCTGTACTTATACTCTTATTGGATACCTAATTGCAATGGAGAGCACGTGCTCTGAGCTTTTAGACATCTTTATCTGCGGAAGAAAATCAAGTGCTTTTTATCTTTTATAAAATCTGAAATGTTAATTTTCAGCATTAACGACAGCTCGTTTTAGGCGTATATGAGGCTTCGTTGTTAATGTTTTAATTGTATGTCATATGTATGTATGTTTATTCATATGAACACTATAGCTTAGTGTAGATAGCGTACTGTAGCGTATTCCTAGCAGTCGTAAATTCGATTCCTGTAATAAAAAAATATAATCATAATTATTCAATAATTTTAGTTAAATTACAATTATATGAAACTGCAATTATAGTAATACATGTTAAGAGTAATTAATAAAAAATACTCAATCGATTTTGCGATCGTTTTACAGATGGTATAGTATTTTTAAAACAATATTTTTTAATTTACATTCACTAGTGTATATTTAGTACTGAACATGTCCCAACATGTCCAATTCATAAAGTTGTTCATATAAATGACAACAATGACCTTCCTCACTACAACATGCAATCACGTCGTAAGACATTTCGACATGCCTTCAGTTTTCCTTTTTTCGTGGGAAAAACTAGCGTTTTCACCACACAATGGTTCACATGTGGGCTATTATCAGTGGGTATTTGAACCCTATTACAGTGGGATAAAGTCGTTTTTTATTATTTGTATTATTAACGGTATTTAAAGTAATAAACAGGTAAATGAAGGGTTTTCGTTTTTAGATTGCTCTCCACAGAATATAGTATTATAGATACTTCATTGCACTAAAGGAAGCTTTTAATAATCAATGAAAATGTTATATTACGAAAATATTACTAACAATCTAATTTTATTTCTATATGTTAATACTGATCTGTAGAGTTATACTCAGAGAGCGTTATGAGCTGAATTTATAACAAAAATACAGAAACACGTAAAGTTCCCAGCGGAAGTTACATCAGGTGGGTACTTAGTATGCCTGCGCCGGCGCTGCAGAGGATACAGCAAAAACTAGCAACCTTACCAATAACCTGCCATTAATAACTTTACTGGTGTTTTTGGCAAATTTCATTAAAATTCATGATCATTTGTAATATATTTATTAATATGTATAACGTTACTAATTAATTTTATTGAGTGAAGCTCTCTATGAGAGACTTTTCTGCATCCTTTGTGCAAGCATCGATCAAAAACGGTATATCTGATAATTTCCAAATTTTGCACATTAATAGATGTGAGTTCGGTTTTCGTTTTAAAAAAAATGGAAAAAACAACAAAAACAAATAAGGTAAAAAAGTGTCTCATCTTAAATAGTCGAGGACAGGATGCGTCGACGTTTTGTAAATGTCACTTTGGTGCTGTGTGCATCTCGCTTCGCTCAGTATGATAACACACACAGAGATTTTGCGAGCGCACAAAATTAAGGTCTGGTTTGCGCTCCTAGTTTAGACACTTTGTACTTGTTACTTCTATATTTCATGTTAGGTAACTGTTCAAGGCTCGTTGGCCAACTGTTTGTTGCAGACTTATTAATTGTTTCACTGAGTAATGATATACAGTGTGTTTAACTTAGTCTTTGTTTATAACTTAACTGTAGCGTCAGAAAAATAAAAATTGAACTGAGCGAAGTGAAACTGTTACTGGTCAACAGTGTGTTTCGTTACTAATGCTATTCCTCCTAGAGGAACATTGTTAGGATTTCGAAAATTGGGAGACTTGTCGAAGACAGCGGTCCTGAAGTTTTTAGTGTGACATTTGTGATTGTAGTTTTTTATTAAATGATTAAAGGACAGGGTTTAGGGTAGGCATAGGGTTAATATGTGGAACGTTTTGAAATCACACAATTCTTATTAGGCTTACGATTACAGCCACTATTTACTCTGCTAATTTTACAAATATGTGAAACTCATTTAGCAACAATGCTTCCGCTCAGCTCCACCCGCCGTGCATGGTGGCGGACATAATTATGTTTGTTTGGGTGAGACTATTTCTTGACCAGATTTCAGTTTTCAGGCAAGTTTTCTTAAATATTTTTTCAACCTGACGTAAAAACTCATATTACTATTAACAATATACAACGCGAATATATAAAACCTCGCATAAAACAGCAGCCTGTGTACAAAAGTCGTGTGAAAATCTGATAAGTTTTATGTTGGTATTATATTTTTTCCCAGAGCAGTCGGGGCTTATGGACCGTTTTCTTAATATACCTTTCTAAATTCTTGAGGTCATACGAATTAGGATGAGATTGTGTTAATTAGTTAATTAAGTTTTATTTAGCAACCATTACTTATTTAACTAACCTCTCATTTCATTGTGGAGAATACATTATATATATATAGATTAAAATAATACATAATATATTAATATGCAGTACAGAAGAGAAATGAAATAAGAGACGATTTGCAATGATAAGAGAAGTAAAGGGTGTTCAAAACCCTTCATTAAATTGCTAAACTCCAAGGCCATTGAAACTTAAAAAGCTAATAAACCACAACCCAACAATACAATTAAATTTCGCAATCCAAACAAAATGGCCGAACATGACAATGAGTGTTCCCATGCAATGCAATATGCACAATGCATGCTTGCAACATAACATTGTTCAAATGCTATTTATAATGAATCTGTTTTTCAGTTCAGATCCAAGTTTCCGAGTTTTTGTAGGAAATATTATTTAAGCAATCTTAGAAATTAGAATACCGTTTCTTGATCAATTTCGACGTGGCTTTGTTGACACGCTGTGACCTGCTATCTTTCCGTCGGTTATCGTTTGAATAGAGTTACAAAGGCTTGCAAGTTCAAAACAACTTCAAGAACATGAAATAAATAAAATGAGGGCGTCCTGAGCAACTTAGAACATCCTCACGGCGCAAACCTACAGAAGGTGGAACTGAAGCAGGTGACCCCAGGTCCCTCTTCCAACGTCAGGTCTTAGTCTGTGTAGTACAATGTAGCCACAATGTAGGACACCGTCAGGTATCACGAATTATCCTAACCGGAAGAACCGGAATAGCAAAAGGGTCTTGGAATATGTGGTGAGAGATCCCAACCAAATAGGAACATCTTATAGGCTCCTAGCGATGTTGGTATTCGCCGGAAAGGAGTCAGGGAGCCTCTGACGTTTCGTAGAATCTTTTCTAAGCTACGGTGAAAATTAGTTGTATCCATTTTCCGTCCAGGATGAAGTCGAAATATTTCAACTCGGCCTTCACGGCCACCTAAGACCTCCGGCCTAAGATGGACGCACGACCCAGTCGAGACCCGTAAAACAAAACGACCTCCATGTTTGAGTCAAAGACCTTTATCCCGAACGGCCTTATTCGGTCAGCTACTAAAACAACCCCGACGGCCAACCCACCGGGATGGCCAAACAAGCTGCTTTGCAAAATCCTGCAAAGCTTCCCCGCGCTGTGACGAGGATGTCATCAGATACTTTAAGTCTGAAAAACTCATAGCATTAATCGCATTGCTATATTTTTATGCTGTATTTTAAATATTTCTTGTAATGTTATTAATCGTCTGTGATTATAACCTTTCTCAATAAATAAAGTATGAAATGCAAGAGATATATTAAACTCGACAGGTAGTTTTAAAAATTGCACTGGCAGTCGCTTTGAATGGTCAAACACAAAACAAATATCAAACAAGTCGTCGTCAATCTTTGGAACTAATTTCATTTTAACCCCTGGCGTAAATACAAGGGGTGTTATAAGTTTAAAGTGTGTATTAGGATATTTTTCATTTCATTTCATTTTCATTTAAACATTGTATTTTTGTTAATATTTATTTGTAATTACTATTAAAATAAATGTTTCTTTACATCAAAATTGCCTTATTTTAAGTGTTTCAGTGAGCCAGAGGTCGTTTTAGTGAATAACTTATGATTATTTGGGTCGGGTGTGTGTCGGTCAAGCAATTGGGAAACGTATTAGCATATGTCGCGATTCGACCTCAATACTTATGTTTATATATTATATATAAGCAAATGTTTTTAGTTTTTTTTTTCAACAGAATATACAGACACATAGTTCTGTGTCAGAGTACAGGCTTATTGAGAATATTTGTTGTCATAAGTAGTTTTAACTGACTATTTTTGTGTCAAGTGCTTAGTAAAACAGATAGAGTAAAGGCTATATGTGGATGGAGTAGGGATAAATATAAAGGGACACTAAGCTGCACGTTTTGGATAAAAGGTAGCGGTTATCTTATCAACGTACATTCCCAAAGTCAGGCTAGCGGCCGAGCCCAAAAAATTAACAATGTTAGACATATTGTACTAACTATAATAATTGGGATACGGTCAGGTTAGTGACGACACTTAAAGATTACAATATATTTTCAATTACGACGAAATAAATTCAAACTTCAAGGAAAAAATATTTCAGCAATCGCGATATTCAAAAAAAGTTTGACTAAAATAAGTATTATGTATTCTTGGTCTAGAAAATTATAATATTTATGATTTTGCTGATTGAAAGACCTTTTATAATATATATAATTATAAGACCATTTAAAAATTACTCTTTTATATATGTATAATTTTTAAATGGTTATACATTATTTTATATAAAACCACTTGAAAATATATAGTACATTATGAATATCGTAATCATAGTACATTAATAAGAATTCTTTGGGCATAAATCAATACGATTTTCTATAATAATAAACGAAGCCAAAAAACACGAACTAACAAACAAACACACAGCATCATCACGATAAGTTAAATAATATATTAATTATTACATACGTCTCGTAGTGACGTCACGAAACGGGAACCCCATTAATATTATCAATATTGGAAAAACCACGAAACTACGACAGCGGCGGCTCAAAGTCAATATTATAATATGTAATAAGTGTATTTGTGTAAATATTCAGCTCATCACGTATTTATTACAAAAGAACCTTTCACTGTTAATTGTAATTCATCCTGTGACAGTGGCCCGTGCGGGGGCGTTACGTCACAGTGCATACAGTTACTATTCGGATACCTAAGAACAGTGGTAGATACGGCCGTCCTCATCAACCTGCCTGACATAATCAAAATGAATTTTACAAATCTGTTCGGTACCGAAGACCGAATACCGAACATTAGCACGTTCAAACAAACTTTATAATATTAGTATAGACTAGAATCACTATCTTATAATAATAAATCACTATTAATAATTATTTTTATTAATAAAATAGCTATGTCGTTCGGTTCAGTGGCTCAGTTGACACAGACGTAGATGTGTTATTAGAGGACGCAGGATCTATTCTGCTGATATTGATGTTTTTATTCTAAATTAATTTAAATAAAAAACGTTTAACATATTAAGCAAATGTAATTAATTAATTAAGCCGGAAATTGTGTTTGTAATTAACGTTGAAAATGTTATATGCAAGAAAACAGTTATAAGATATATAGATACTAGATCTGCTATAAATTTCTTCCACTGGCTTCTCTCTGTTCTTTCAACTTTGCTCTAGATGGTCGGTCACCCGCGACCTTTACAAGATATAATGTATTATCAACCTTATCCCCTCAAAATAAGGGCGATCTGGTACCGCTGTAGGGGTGCCAGCAAATTGCTCTCATATGTTAGTTTCCGCTCGAATTTTAATGTTGTAAGATTGTTATTCATGAGCCAGCAGTCGCTGTGTGATGACTACCAATTATTAGTTGTTATTGAGATCTCCTACTTCAAAAACTCTTTCTAGTCCCTTGTTTTTGATATCCTAACTGTTTGATATATATATATTATAAAAAAAAACGGAATTTAAAAATCGAATTATAATTAATAATATATTTTATTTAGATATCTTTAGACTGTGGCAGATTGCGTTACTTGAAGAATAAATGAATGATTTTAAGCTGAATGATTGAATAATATAAGACCGTAATATTACTTCTATATATAGAATTAAAATATATATTGAAATTTACTCCCAATTATTATTTAGCGATAGCTGTATATTAAAAACAGGTTATTGCCTCATTTTGAGGAGCTCTAGCCGTAGATGTGCAGAAAATAAAAAAAATAAAAAAATAAATAAAATAAAAATGTTTTATAATTTTAACAGCAAAATCAGTTTACAATGAAATTACTTAAAAAAACCTGTCTTTAATTTTAAAATATCAAAAATGTCTGTTGAATTAACGCGAAGTTTTGTTTTTAACTAATGAATTTATTAGCAATGAATAAAATAAAAAAATTTACTCTCATTTCATTAACATATATCTTAATGATATGTACATACGCAATGAATGAATTATACAATTGAATGAAATGAATGGAAAAGCTGTATTCGACATTACATTAAAGATATTAAAGGCCAGGTTGGTTGAGTTTCTCAAAGTTTTTTCCACCAGACCATGATCTACATTACAAGTGGGTGACACGAGATGAGCCGTGGGAGCCTCCCAC
The DNA here is from genome assembly GCA_959347395.1 of Mechanitis mazaeus. Lineage (NCBI taxonomy): Eukaryota > Metazoa > Arthropoda > Insecta > Lepidoptera > Nymphalidae > Mechanitis > Mechanitis mazaeus. The sequence continues at coordinate 19,742,768 of OY365750.1, forward strand.
CATTGTGGGGGGACTTTCTCTAATATAATAATTATGTGTGTCGCCAATACAAATTACATTTCGCGATTTAATTATTATTTTCTTGAATTAACATTGTCATCGTAACTTATTAAAGCTACTTATAATACGAAATGTTAGGTTTTTCACAAATATAATTTGATTGATTGTTTGTATTCAATATGTTAATTATTATATTGGAAATAAGAGTATTAATCGTATGTATTGAATTTACCGTCAAATATGGCGAGGGGGTGAAGACTGACCCTTGTACTATTGTACTGGTTGTAGATATGTTGTCAAAATAGGCCTTTGTGTCACTTTAAGTTGACGTAAACAAGTGATCACTGGTAGAAATAAATATATAAATAAGTAAAATATGTACAGATACACAGCATGTATAATATATAACATCACAAAGTACATATAATATCATAAACCGATCCTTACAATACCAGTGCTAATGACTGCCTATGGATAGAGTATATATGTGTTTTAAATTCACTGTAAATTGAGTATAGATTGTATTACTTTTAGTCATATAACATATTAAATACATATAGTATATAACTAATAGAAATAACATATACCAATGAACAACAGTTAAGTAAATAGAGTTAACCATTTAGAAACTATAAAATTATAATTAAAACTTGTAATTCCACATTTTTTACTTTCGTAAATCTTCTAAGATAGAAAAATAAAAAGAAATCAATCTTATTATCAGCATCATAAGATATCTTTTTATAGAAAATCTCAGATTATTAAAAACTGTCGCTTCTAATGCGCAAGCGCAAGAACTAGCTGACTGGAACCGCCCAATGATTTCCATAATTTCATTACCAGTTTCAATGCAATCTAAAACCACTCTTATTACATATGTATAAGCTTTTTTTTTTCATAAATGATACTAATGACTAAATTCATTAGAATAATCCATAGATCACATCTGAACAATTAAAAGAGAACTCTACTTCTATTCATATAAAACATATTTTTGAAGAATATTAGTATATTTTTTGTGTTTTATCAAATTAGTCGGTCTGTTGGTGCTAAATGTTCAGATAGTGCATGATATATGGTAATTAAATCAACAAGCACGTAATATAGTATGTAATATATAGTTTTTTAGTGCTAATATATCATGTGAAACCATATATCAGAACTAATTGTTTTGACAGATTATGACTTATATCATCATTCTGTATTTTAGATTGTGTATTTGATTGTGGTCACCTTGTGGATGGGTGACCGTTTCTCTTTTTAGATAATTTAAATACTATACAACTCTGAGAATAGTCAAAGAAATGAATCACTTGTCATATGACTACTGCGGGAACAAGTCATGCTATATTTTAGCGTCAATCCTCCCCCCCATTTTTCTAGAAATATCGTTATTGATTGGAAAAGTACTTTAATATAAATATTCATTTTACCTAGGAAATATGTTCCGAATTATATTGCTATAAAATATTTCATTCGTTTTTCGCAATAATCTATAATCACAAAAGTTCCTCCACACTCCAACTGCAGAGTTACGAGACTCAAATTCCCACGTGGTTTTAAACCTTCTTTCCTACAGACCTTACAATAGTTCATACATTATTAAACAAAATAATATAAGCTACGCCCATAATTAACAAAAAGCCACTCATCATCATTCCTTCGACTATTTTGGTGTTGCAAATAAAAAAACTGTAACGGTGATAAGTTTTCTCATATCCATTGAACGTGTGAACTAAGGGTACTAGGAAGTAACGCATCAAGGGACAACGCATGAACTTGTCGAGGGTCACGTGAGGCCACTGAAAATATAGGTTATATTATTTAATATCTTATTGGACGACTCTTTGATTAATATTTAGCAACTCTATTTTTAATTTAGCATCGTAAAATAATGAAATAAAACTCAAAAAAATATATAATTTTAAAATTCGTAACTTTAGACAGAATTCAAAATTTATATTGAGCACCTATCATTTTTATAAAGCATTATATGTGAATAAAATGAGCTTCAAAAGACATATATATATTTTTAGACATGATAGGAGAGTCTAAATCTCGCATATGACCAGACAGAACGGTTAAAAAGAACCAAAAACTATCACATGTATGTATTTACAAGTAATCTATAATTCAAATAAGGTTGTTAAGATAAAAAATTATGATTCTGTATAAGTCATTAGATAACGCCATCTTGTGAACTCGTGTGCTGTTTCCTATTAATTATATCATGTAACGAGTGTCTTCCTATTCCGGGAACGTTAATAAATAAACCAACATAAAAGATACATTCAAACCCAAAACATAAAACTACTAGGAGCTCCAGCCAGACCTCAATTTTGACTCGCTGCGCTCGCAAAATCTCGGTATGTGTTAGCATATTGAGCGAAGCGAGGTGCAATAACACCGAAGTTGTATTTACAAAACGTCGACGCATTCTGTCCTCAACTGTTTTTCAAGATGAGACACATTATTACAATTTTTATTTCGAAAATTCTTTAAAAACCACCACTAGACTGATATCTATCAGCGTGCAAAATTTGGAAATTTTCGTATATATCGTTTTTGATCGATGCTTGCACAAAGGATGCAGAAAAGTCTCTCATAGAGAGCGTCGCTCAAATATATATATTTCCTTCATATAATAAAAAGCGCGGTCAAAGATCACCGACCTTGACTAATTAATGCTAAAAAAGAAATATGAAACTCAATCACGGCAACAGTTATCGTCATGGGAACCGAGTTTCATGCATATTGCACTACTTCGACATTTATTACTGTAATTATCGAGAAATATATAAAGAAAAAGCAACCAACAAGCTTGATTTATGTAACTTCTTTATTATCTTTTCTGTTCTTAAACAAAATTTTTACATTACTTTGATTCAGAAAGTCAAATCTTTTAATGAAAAATTGTGTATGGAAGTATAGTTATGAAATTATCTTTTGTTTTAAATTATTTTGCATTCCAATACTTAGGAGGTATTTTTTAATTACTCGATCTATTTGACGTCGAAATTAAAAAATAAGTAGTACCAGAACTCAAAACCAAACTATAATAAAAAAAACATAAAATAATCAAAATTTACAGGAAACACGATCGTAATTGTATCGATTAAAAATCGAATAGCAGTAGACCATTAAATGGGTCCAAAATACGTAATTTCCTGCCGAATACATTTGCTATACAGCAAACAGTTCTTGGGGTCATAGCACCGAGCAGGAAGCTACGTCACGGGTCGCTACACGCTGACGAAAAATACTTTTCTAGGTACATGTAGCCGCATTCTAAGTGCCTCTGTTATTGTGAACACAAGATTTATACGAACATATTTTATATTATTATTTATTTATAAACATAATGATAACATACACGTTATACTATATCATAATTTGAAAGAAATCAAGAAGGATGGTTTGAACGTTTTAATTATCCTGGATATCTCAGTGGGATACCCTGTGCTGAGACATCCAGGGAACTCTGAAGTTTTAATATTAAAAATATATTTTTATATCAATATGACAGTTATTGATTTTTTCAAATGATTTTAAAGAGACTTAGATTCCCAAAAACTTTTGGTTTAATATTACATAAGCAATACAACCATTGTAAAAACCATAAAACATTGCATAGGTTTACGACTTAGTATAAAATAATAGAAAAGAAAGTTTACGTGATGTTTCCCATACACTGCCTCCATATTAATGAAAGCAGAGACTATTTATCTCTACATAATTATTTTTTTTTTATCTATAATTACTGGTGTGGCTTCCGTGTCACGTGTTTTTATATCTAATCGATTCTTTTTACTGTTTAATTACACAAGGATTAAATTAACCAGCGCTGTAATTGATTAATGACTTCAAAATACCATTTAAGTTAAATTTGCAAATTATTTGAAATATAATTTATGTTTATGAAAGAAGCTCATCAAAAACCGATAAATAAAATTACGCTCACCGACCCAAGTAACGCGTGACATCTGGTTAGTGTAATAAATAACGTAACAGATTGAAGAAAAAAAAACAATATAAACATGGCATAATAACATAACAATTTGAAAAAAGGTCGCATATTCGCGCTTAAATGTAATTTCATATTTCGAACACCCACCTCGCGACAGAGAGTCCCCACACGTATAATTAGGAGAAATGATCTCGGATTTTATGCACGACAGGCGTCGAAAGGGTCGGACCAGGCCACGCAAATATATTACTGATTTTTCTTATAGCACATAAAATATGCTCATAAAATTGTGAACCGTATACTTAATAATGTCACTTCACAGAATGGTCTTTATTAAAAAATATGGCGTCCATATTTTGTATGTGACATGAATGAGCTTTCATTCATGACTTCACAGATACTAATCAACTCGTAATTATATATCATCATGACTTAATGTTGATTGAAATTCAATTATTTTTAGAAAATCGACCGCACGCAATTGATATTGAATATATCCAGATCGTTCGATTTATCGATTTTAGAACGAAACTGTTCCAAATTTAAAACCGGCGTCGTAGTCTCTAATTCTGTTTTCCCGCCTATAATTGACACCGACACGCCATTTTATATCTCTTTCTAACTTGCATGAGTCATGTATATCTGTCTTTTTCGCTAGTCCATGTCACGTGCGAGTGTCAGCGCAGTGACTATTTTGACAATTATGTCATTTGCTTGTCATGGGGTGTCATTTGGGCGACGAACGATTGCCCTGTAATTTTGTGTTGTAGTATTTTTGGGGTCAATGACATTTGTTTTAGTATGGGAACATCTGTGTCCAGAATTATATTTCTTTAATCATAGTGACCATTCTGTTACATGTGCTAAAATAAAGAAAATAGTTTTTATGCTCAATAACAATTATAATGTTAAGACCTTAATGCAAGAGACATTAATTATTTTTATATACATAACTTTTTAAAGCAAAGAAATCAGATTCTATTTCCTTCAACCAATTATTATAGAACTGGTTATATTCAGCCGTGTTATAGAAAAATTTACATTATTATTATTTTTAAGAAAACCGTAAAATTTCAGTTAAAATTATAACTATTTATAATAGTTATTTAGTTCTTGACTAGACTCGTACTGAATAGAGATATAAATATCTATACTTTTGAATTAAATATGAGAATGAACCCAACCCCTGTATCTTTTTATAAAGGCAACACACACAAGTCACTATGGCGGTATTTATGTCTAAAAAATATAAATTATAATAAAGTTTATTTGTAAAATGTTACCATCGCTTACAAGCTTTATAATATTTTATATAACAACTTGCTGACTTGGCAAGTGTTGTTTTGTCTTATAAAAGACTAATAAAAATATTAAAACTTATACCGCTATTAAAAAATAGGGGCTGGTGGTGTAGACCTGAAAATTATGGTTGTATGTATTTTTAACGTCGAGTCATAAATAGTATAAATAAAAAATCTTGTCCAAAAATAATAATTTTTGAGACACACCATTCCTATCAATGAAGGGTATCAATAGTAGTTTCGTGTTATTTCGTAATAGTTCGGAGAAGATCGAGTACAAACGGTGTGACATGAGAATTTTATATATTAGATTATAAGATCTGTGTTGTTTTTACAATTCATGTGGAATTTCATGTTTCTAAATTGGCCATACAACTTACAAACATTAAATCAAGTAGATCGGTAAGTTATAAAAAATCTTGGTATATATGAATTTTATATTTGTCTGTGCGTGTCTCTCTGTCTTCTTGATGATTTATCCTGAGTGATAATAGGGTCAGTCATCTTTATTGTACTTCTCCACTTTGCTCTGTTCTTGAATAGGCATGTCGCTGTTTATATTTATGCCGCTGGTCCTGGGTCTTCCACCTAATCTTCGACACGGTTAGGGCAGCTCCTCCTCGTATGATTCGATTTCCTCCTCTTCGCATAAACCTACTATTTTACTTAGAATTTTATGTTTTCCTTAAATTTTAAAATAAATCTCAAAATTATATTACTTATTTCTATTTATCAAATCATAAATTGGGTTGATAATATAAATCAAAACATTGTCACTAATATTATCAATAGAAATATAAATTCATTATTTTTCACAAAATTTTAATGACCTTTGATAATAATATCATATGAACATAAAATTGACCATTGCTAAAATTTATCACTTTTATCTATTTATCAAAATTGATCAAAGTATGTAAGTATGCTAGAACTGCGACACGCGGCGCATTCTGATACAGTCTTTGTCTACACCGCTTCTGAGAAAGACCCAAGGCGACGGCGAATATTGATCTAGCCATCTCAAGGATAACTTTAAAATCGTTGAAACATTTTTAACCAACTTCAATAAAAAGAAATTCAACTATTATGTAGTAATAAAATTACTATTTAAGGGTTTTTATTCGGTAAAGCCCTATGCATACGTATAACAAAAAATATATTTCTGTGTTAAATATTATATAATTACAAGATATATAATTACAACAAAAAAATGTTTTGACTAACAGTTTACGGTTAACAGTAACTAAGAAATGTATTTCATTAACAGCAAATAAAACATCAAACTATTTAAATTTATAATTTCTTTATAAGTGACACAAATATTATATTGTACTTTAATGTATTTTAGATATTTCTTTCTGTTGATTTAATTAATAATTAAAACTACATAATATTATAAAAAATGTCTAGAACTAAAATATTCTGCTGAAGAAAAGACTTCAACGCGTCTCATCTGTATTTAATTTTATCATTTCAGTCCAATTAAAAAATGTCAATCTTTAAAATCTGATCTCTATATGTTATTATTAACAACACATGAAATATACAAATGTTTAAAAAAACATTATAACTTGTATTTAACGGTATATTAATAATTTCGCGTGCAATCTGTCTCAATAGTTCTCAATGTACATCATTTGTCATATAACGTGGATATAGTCTTATAATAATTATAATAATAATAACGTGCGGGAGCTGTGCGTGCCGCTGTGTCTGCACACGTTCACATTGTAGGTTTTATGCTCTCACGAGTTATTTGACGTACAAAAAGATACATATTATTATAAAGCATATTTTTTTATACAAGCTTAACTGTCTACAGACTTTTATATAAACATTGTTAAACTATTATATATGATCCGGCTTTATTCACGTAATACTAAAGGAGTACGCCCGTATTTCAAACCCATTCGGTTCCATATTCTTGAGTTCTGCATGGCATAATCACGGCGTGAACGTATCTTGTATCACAAAAGTTTAAGCACAAGAATAGCTAAAATATTTTTTGAAAAATTGATTTTTGTAAATTATCAATTACTATTTAATAAGTATTTATTTTCTTAGATTTTCATGAGTACACATTAGAAATAAAACTATTTTTACGGATTAAAACTCGCGTATAATTTGGTTACATTTTGATTTTAACCCGACGTTTCGAATACTTTGCAGTAATCGTGTTGACGGGTATACGAGGTGTAAGTGTCTGTCTGTAATAAAATTTTTGTATATAAACTTATTTGTTATAATATAATTCGGTCAGTTAAATTAAACTATGAGTTTGATAGTTGCTAATAAAGTTAAAAAATATTTGATAATGATTGATGATAAGTATGTTAACAATATTAAATTGATATGATTAAAAACGGTAAGCAAGATGAAAAGTTTGACGACAGTTTATTTTATAAATAATATAGTCGTGGTACCGTGGAGCTCCGCGGGGGCGCGTGCTGGCGACGTGACCCACGCGGAGAGAATATCCTTGCTGGTAATGAGAGGATCTAAAGAGATACGATTGAAATAAACTAGTAAATGATAATTCAAATAATAATTATAAATAGCAGTTCTATATTATAAGTACTGCTAGTTTGTAGAAGAAATAAATATCATGAGTAGTAACTTAATAAGTATATCGGTATTATAAAATTTTATACCGTTAATTTGTACAATATACAATAATTCGTACTAATGTTCTCTTTTACAAATTATTTATTAAATGGCTAGCTTCAACAATCACTTCATTTTATGGTGTTTTCTTGTAATCGAAAAAAACGTCAACGACGGCGGCGCACGCGCGGCTCGGCGGCTTCGTACGCACAGAGAATCCTAAGACGAGAGACAGAGATAGACATATATATACCGTGTATTTGTTAGAGCGAGATAAACATATGATTAATGGTCTCTACCCGTAACCAAGAAATGCAGTCAAATTAGGAGAAGTAAATATCGATAGTATATCGTACAACACTGACGATGTTAGTTTTAAAACTAATTGAATTAAACACTTTTTGTAAGAAACATATTGAGGTTACACTTACTTAAATAACTTGGAAATAGCTTTAAAATAACTTTTACAGTACAATAAACTGTCATTATTAATGTATTTATTATAAATCTTTGTATTGTATCATTTACCGTTTTTTTATATTCGAGTTCCTAACATCGCAACAGTCATTGTTATCAATAAAAAATTATGCTTCAGGACTTAAAATTACAAACAATCTTACAATACATACTTAGGTACATTCCATCCAGCCCTTTACATAAAACAGGTAATAGCCTGGCCTAGGCCTCAGGGCGTTAGACAGACAGCCTAGCACAATACACTCCTGGAGGTACAGAGTTTACAGCGCAACTTATTGCAGGTCCAAAGTATGTACGGAGCTGGTACAATTATGTTAAATAATTTGTCTTCATTTCATATTTTTTCTTGATATTTTTTTAACTTTATATCCTTTTCAAGTTTTTTTAACGTCAGTTGGTAATAAATATTTCATTATTACAAATTTTGTAATCCAAATATTTGGATATGTATTGAAAAATATAAGATTTCATAATTTCACAAATTTGCTTTCTTAAAAATTTATTAAAATATTTTAAGCTGAAATAAAGCTATCGTTGCTAACTTATACCACAAACAAAAGATATATTTTTGCTTCGACCAATATAAGCCTCCGAATAAAGCCTTCTTTATGGATTTCGGCAGCTTGGCAATTTTATTTCGCTGACCATTTCGAGGAATGCACAGATAAAAAATAAAGAATGACTCGTTTATGGTACACTGTAAATTTAAAATGTTGGCACTACTGTTTAGTGAGGTTCTTACTTTTCTAATATTTTCAATGGGTTGTAACTATGTAGAGAAAATGACGTTATATACATTTATGATTAATTAAATTCAGTTACAATTTATCACTTTTTACTATTGTTATGAAAACTGAAAAGGATTTTTATATTAAAATAACCAAGGTCTAGTTTCTATGGCAATGTCTAGAATTGTTTTTTGCATTCAAAATAGAGACAACAGGAGTGTGCTCAATATTTCCGACTAGAGGATGTATATTCAAATATTTAAATAAGCACATGAATTCAAAAGGTAACAAAGTACCCCATAGACTAAAAACCCCAGGCGGTTAGTTTATTGCGAGCGTTTTATAAGAGAAAACAAAATAAAACATCACTGCCACCGCAATGGTAAAAGAAAACCAACTTTTAAAAAACGACATATGCAGCTGGAGTCGAAATGCAAAAAAATGTCGCGAGACAGAGACGGGTAGATACACCGTTCCAGATAGAGTGGAATGGCAGAAATTTCGAATTTAGAATGCAGCGCGTGCGCTGGACATCCGTTGCGACAAAAAATCGTTGCCATCTATCGGCACTTTGCAACACTATTCTACGATTTGATATAAGTATTAATATACTCAAATACATATTACCCATTAGGACAATTGAATCATATTTTTTCCTAATTATATAAACATAGCTTCAGTGATAGCAAAATTATGTAGAAATTATTTGTCGTGGTGAGAAGAATGATGAGAGAGTCATGATTAGAAACATTAAATAGTTATAAGTTTGATTCTTAAAGGTTATAGGGTAACCAAAGAAGGGGATAGTTCGAAAGAAAGAAATATTGAAAGTGTAGAAGATGACTTAACAAGGTAAGAAGGTAAAAAAATTAACCTCCGTGTGAGTATTGACTGAGAAAAGTGTGTCAAAAAAAAAACATTCTGCTTCGAGTAAACTAGATATATATAAGAGCAGTTTGAAATATATATAGTTGGGTATGTCATCATAACAGTCATTAATGATTGGATCTAATTAATGATAAGCACGGACCACCGCTCGTCATAACACGTATGATTGATTGAAGTCATTATTATTATCATTAGTCTGACTTGTTTTGACTTGTAGGGCTTCTGTTGAAAAGTATATAGAATAGATATATTAACTTTTTTATTACATTTCATAGAAATATTTTATGCGATTTTAAAACGAAAACTGTCATTGTTAAGTCAACTAATTCAATTGTGACAAGATGTCACTTTGAGAGATAGCTGTCATTAAGACAGATTTTAAGTAACCCCCGAGTTAATGATCCCATCAATAACAAAATGATAACAGTGGTTATTTTCTACGAATATCCTTTTTTTGTACCAACATTAATATTGTATTTAAAATATGGCCAGCAATTTATTTTATTATAGGTTTAATATTTAAAAAACGTGTATTACACAGAAATAAAAAAAACATGTCCACGTACATACGTCATATTTCTAGTAGTTTCGATGCGCAGGCGCATTCTATAAATGACACTACAATATGGTGGTAATGGTATTAGGTTTCCACGCTACCGGTGGTCTGTTTATGATGTGTTAAGAGATAATTATTATAAACTATTGAAACTTTTGTGTAACTAAATACATACGTATAATGGTTTTATTATAAAAGATACCTCATATTAATTTTTACTGATCGTTTTGTTTTTTTCTTTATTACATTTGAATAAATTATGTTTACTTCAAGATATTTTAATTAAATCTATACCATACCTTACATTCATTAATATTCATATATTTAAACATGTTTTTTGCAGTTTAATATTTTTAGCAATATCTTAAATGTCATTTGATTTATTTATATCATTTTATAAATAAATTGAAATGAATTTTTTATTATAAACATAAAATATTACTTATATAACGTATTATTTTTTTTAATTATTAACATTAATATATTATATTTAATAAGACACAAGAGCACCATCACAAACATGACATGAATTACTATTACATCTATTTAAATCAATAAATCATTATAATATTCAGCCATTATCGATAAAGAAAACATCGATAATCCGAACAACTAATGGATCGAGCACAGCACTACAGGAAGCCCTTTCCAGTCATTTGTCAACTTGGCATTTGACATCACTCAAACAGGTTCAAGATGGTACCTGGGTTTACGTTTTTTGTTGCAAGCTTTAAATATTTAAAGGCAATTGCTTGTATGACATTTTGTGAGCATATTAACGAATAAACAATTATATTGTTTATATCTGCTTTACACAGATAACACAAAAAAATATTGACAGAAAGTCTGTTTTGTCATTTTAACAGACAATAAATACAATTTAGGTTGACAAATTTATTTTAAATTCTTAAGTTTAAACGTCGTTTAAATAATAAACCCGCTTAATCAAAACACAAATAACTACGCTATCGATTTTTTATCTACAACGCGCCTCTAAGCATGCAGTAGCAAGTAGCATCTCATTGATAAATATCCTTAAAGATTGTTAAAGCTCCCGATAATGCCTCCGCCAACCTTACAATTTGTAACTCATTTGAAAATATACTTTATGTGAATGACTTTAGAATTTAATTCAGCTTGTAACGGCGTACGGTTATTTATGAGACGCTCGCTGTAGGTGTTTTATAGTTATTTGATAAACACTATCATGATTATTTAGCTTGACTTTGTGACAGCTGCTGTCTATTTTGAATTCATAAAATACCTGTAATATTACGCTTTGGAATGTTATCTAGAAATTGAGCAACAATATTAATAGCTAATTCTAAGAAACCCTTTTTTTATCATCGATGCCATTTTTTCAGTATATATATATTATTGGACATAAAAAATGAATAAATTTTATGTAAAAAAAAAATTCAGTAATATAACTTCAGTAATTTAACTTTTAACATCACATAGGATAAGTAACGGGAAATAATACAAGAAATTTAATCATTTTATTTTATTTGCAGGTAAAAAATGGCGTTCATTGACCCCTCAAGACCGGCGGCCGTTCGTTGAGGAAGCGGAGAGATTGCGAGTCATTCATATGACAGAACATCCGAATTATAAATACCGACCGCGGCGGCGGAAACAGAACAAAGCCAGACCAAACCAGCCCTCCGCCCCCGCTAGTGCCCCGCCTTCTGCCTCGGCCACCCTTGGTTCTCCCTACGCAACTGCCACGGATTCTCCTGACACTCGGTTCTCTCACAACCCTGGAGCTGGATTCTCCCCCTACCGAACTTCCCCGTTAGCATCAGACTCTTACCAATCCAACCAATTTAATGGCCACGTTCAAACGCCAGAATCCTCCCCTGCAAGGTCTCCTGAACCCCAAGGGAGGAGGAGTGCACCCGCTGAAGCACCTCTTCCTACTCCTGATGCTTCGCCTGTAGAGAATGAGAAGGAAAACTTCCAATATGAAGAAAGGCGAAGAGCGATAAATGCTTCATCCATTAATGAGTCGTATTCTTACAAAACATTTAGGAATCCTGGTTCGTATTCGCCAGCACCGGTCGCTGCCATGGGGATGGCTAATGGCATGTACGTTATGTGTCGGACGTTAGCAGAACAGCCTCCTTTGGTAACCGGAACATTTTTTCCTCCAGTCGCTACGTCCCAGGACCAGCAGGCGCTAGGTTCATCAGCACCCCGAGTGTCATCCGCTCCAAGTGGGCCTCTCACGACAGAATACAGCATTCAGTACCATCCGTATGAACAATATGAACAGATGTACAAAACCGAAGACTCTTACGTGACTCACTATCCAGATCAACCAAAAACAGAGTACGAAGAATATAACCCAGGGGGAACTTACTTTGCAGAAGAACCACCAAATCAGCCCCAAGAAACTGAGCAAGGAATAATAAATGCTCGACCAGAGATGAGAACGGGATCCCCGGAATCGGACGTGGATGCTCGGGAATTTGATAAGTATTTGGACTATGGAAACGAAGGGGCAATGGAACAATACAGATACGAGCAACAACAGCAGCAGCAGTATCGACAGCAGTACTGTGAGCCGACACCTGGACCGGAATACTGTTCTGAGCGAATGTACCCGTCGCCATACGCGTCCGTAATCTCCGGGGCTCCCCCGGCCGGGACCTACGCCGCCACTCCTCCCGGTACAGACGCCAGGCCTGATGACGAGTTCAGCGTCATCCTCGCCGGGGTCCGGCAGACGTGTTACAGCAATTGACAATGACAGTTACTTAGCATATAAGAACTCTTTTTGAATGTATCCCAAAGAGCTATTTTTAGATCAGTTATTTATAAGAGATGTGCTCGTCCGCTGTCATGTGACCTACTGGACGTGTAACTGATCAAATTATATCTCTAGGTGACATATCATTTGTTATTTTTTGGATAGAATATTATTATGGATTTTTTATATAAATTTATTATTATCTCATTAGGTTCTGTTAATTTTAATCGTGTTGGTAGCCGACCTGTGATTTATATTTGAAATATTATATTAACATTTGGAATATAAACTTAATTTGATGTTGTGAAATGTTAAAGAAACTTAAATAGTGCCTTTTATATAAATAGAATTTAATTCTTAATATGAAAACAGAGGTTATTAATAAAGTACCATACATTTATGATATACAATTTAAAAAAAAAAGAAATTATTTAAAATGTTCACGTTCACACAACTCCAGCCACATTATACAATAATTACGATGAGACTTCCTTATAATAATAAAAATTCCTCATAATATTATTTTTATACTTTCAAAATATTAATTAACTCTTCAGCTTATCAAAGTTTAATTGCAAAAAAAAAACTGAAAAATATGTTTTTCATATTTTGACAATGTTAAGAACAATATGCAGTGTCTGAATTTGTAAAACGTTCAATTAATTGGTGCTAAAAATACAAGAAGCTCAAACTCGATGACAGACACAACAAACCTATCGTTAATGTTTCCTAATTAAAGATTATTTATTTGTATATCTTTGTATATTTTAATATGAATTTTATTTTATTTTTTTTGTAATAGTTCTTCCATAAAGCATGTAGATATATTAATAGCAATATTTTACTATATTTCTTAGATTAATATTTTTAACAAACGTTGTCTGTATAAATTGTAAGAACATATAATGAAAATATCTCATAGTTTTAATATAATTTGTACTAAATTGTTAGTTAAAATATTATTTAGTTTAAGTGATTCCATAGTTTTAATGAAAAAAAACACTCGCACTGCGAAACTAAGTTCTTCCTGTTTGTAAGAAAATTTATAAAAATAAAAATTATATTCTAAATATTCTGTATTTAATTTACCATTAAATATATACATTTATATATATCAAATTTGATAATTATAAATTTTAATCAGACTATATCAAGAAATATACTACTATACTAAAATTATAAAAACTTGAAGTTTGTATCGAGGTGATATTTTTTTAAAACTAATGTTCAAGTATTTGGGAATAATTTTGCAAGATAAAGTGACAAACAGATCAAACGAACTCTGTACCCTGTTGTCCAGAATGTAACGCGAGCAACACACATTAGTTAATATGTTGCAATTTCACGTTACAAATGCATCCAACATAATAATTAGTTACAATAAAACATTCATCATGACCTCACATTGCCAATGAAGTGTACTCAAATGTTATAAACGCCCCTAAGTGCAAATAAAATTAAAATTACTAAATAATTAGGGCCGGGCCATCGCCCGCGGCGGCGGTCGCCTGTAATTACGATACGAACCGCACCCCGCCCAGTATTGATGTATGAAACCAGAATAAGATCGCAAAAACAATGTTATGTTTTTAAATTTTGTGCAATATGGAGTTGAGTTATTTCGGTAGTTGATGCCAATGAACTTTTAAATGGCAAATATTGCCAATTTTTGTTTCATATTTATTTTTGCAAAACAACTCCTATCACAAGTTAAAATTAAGTGTAATTATTGGTTATTTGTACTCTGGTTTCTTGTAGCATAAGTCAGCCTCTACTCTCTATAAATATTACTAAATTACTTAACAGAAACAGTTTTATGAATTGCATTGCTTAAATTTATAGCGACAAATGATGGCCGAAAAATATTAAAAAGAACTATAAACACAAAATTGCTTCATTGTACATTTTAAGCATTTTACGATCATCTTAGGCACGTAAGTGTGAAGGGGGAGTGTGATCGTAAATTACATCGTGGAAGACGACTTCGTTCCTTAAGAAATAAACATTTTGTATGTCTGTTTCCTTTTATTGAGCGAAGCGAGCTGAGTGAGCGAAGTTCTCTATGAGAGACTTTTCTGCATCCATTGTGCAAGCATCGATCAAAAACGGTATATCTGAAAATTTCCAAATTTTGCACTCTGATAGATATCAGTCTGGTGGTAGTTAAAAAATTAAAAAAAAAAAATAACACAAAAACAAAAAATGTAACAATGCGTCTCATCACAAAATAAATGAGGACAGAATGCTTTGTCGTTTTGTAAATGCAACTTCGGTGTTGTTTGCACCTCGCTTCACTCAATATGATAACACATACCAAGATTTTGCGAGCACAGCGACTCTAAATTGAAGTCTGGTTCGCGCTCCTAGTTTATTAGTATTAAGTTTAAGTATTATTTTAATAGGTTCTGTAGTAAATAATCATGATAATTGTAACTTAATTGTCTTATAAGGTAAACAAAGCTGTGAACATGTAAGGTTAAATGAACAAAAATGGCGACCGGTAATAGGATCATAAATATATAAGTGACTGTATTTTGTGACTGTCTTACAGTTAGAGATACAGAGCTATATATCTTACCACACTAGCATTCATTAGCTTACATTTTTAATAATAAAATCATGTACGTCGTTCTTACTCTTAACTTTACTGACTAACTCTTATAATTAAAATTTTACATAAGAAAATTTTAAAAATATATAACTTATTTTAAACATAACAGATTCTAAATTATAAAATTCATAAAATCTATTGATTTATTAGAGCAGAATTAAAAATTCTGTCTTAGTATTAAATAAATAAAAATATATATATATAGCATTAATATATAGAGCAAATATAGTATAGCAAATCCTGTGCTACGACACAGGCCCCTACAGAGGCGCACGCGTCTATCGAGACGATGCGCCTTTCAAGATTGCGCCGATACATTTATTGCAATACTTTGCATACCATCAAACCGAGGTATGGAACTAATTATTTTTATTTTTTTGAGAAGTGTTTTATACAAAAATATATCACGTTTTTATATTTATTGTTTATAATTTGAAAAAAAAAAAAATATAACTAGAAATAAAAAAATCCGTTTCTAGTTATATTTCCAGGTTGCTGCTAAAACTATTAAGAAAATATTTTACCTCGTATGAAAAAAACTTGTATATATATCACAATTATCTAATCTCACGCAATATTGATATTCTCACGTTTATGTTACTAATAAAACCGTTTTGTCAAAGTTAGTTAAATAGCGCGTTCCTTGGATCTCATCAATTTTATTTAGAAATAATTTTGGCATGAAATTAAAGAAACCATCGGAGCCCTATATTCACCTAAAAGTTGACAAAAGACATGTCTTCGGTAAATCTAATGATGATATAGTCATCACAGGATATATCTCTTCCAAAAAATAAAATTCAATCAATAAATACTAAACGAGTTTTGTGAGAAGTGGGGGTAAAGCCATCGAAAGTCATCATCCGTAAGGAGACAGTAGAAACGGCAAAACACTTATTGGTGGTACACCCTACACCTCGTAGATTAATTCTAAAAAGAGATTGATATTTCTCACGCAAATTAAATTATTAGACATAATTTGGGAAACGATTAATCTTCCAATAGCAAAAATACTGAAGGGTACAACATGCCACCAAACTACTTGTGAGTACTACTTGTGAGTACTACTTGTGAGTACTACTTGTGAGTACTACTTGTGAGTACTACTTGTGAGTACTACTTGTGAGTACTACTTGTGAGTACTACTTGTGAGTATTACTTGTGAGTACTACTTGTGAGTACTACTTGTGATTGTCAAAACAATCAACTCTAACGCTCACTCTGTTCTAGAATACTCCTGTTTGGACTCTCATGATGGCACGTTTGAGATACAATACAAAATTCTTGAGGACATTTGTAACGTCATACATACTTGTAGAGTGCATTGTTCCCTGTTAAACCAACATCTCCAAAGATCACACTTAACACTGACCAGAAGAAAAGCGAGAGCGAGAGAAATAACAGCGTAATCTCTCCATAACCCATTTAAAGATCTTGGCCCTTTCTAGAACTATCATCAGTTTATTTCTAAAATGTACTTCAAAAGCGGCTTAGTGATATAACGGGTGCCACAGAGTTGAGACTTGTTAAATTACATACTAGTTCTTTATTTTTACAATGGCATTAGTATATTCATTTTAATATTTGTTAAGTAGGGAGATGAGCGTACAGATAAGGTCTTAGGCAGTTCCAAACAGTTTGCACTCATATCACTCATCTCCATCATCTCACTCGAACGGTGCATCCATAGAATGCTAAGAAGCTTCGTCTCTACACACACACATACACACACACTACGATCAGAACACTTACTTATTAATTATCAGCTTAAAAATACTACTGAAAGTGTTAAAGTAGTTAATTTAAAATTACCTAAAAGATTTTTTAGCTGCTTGCAACTATCAACTTTATTATGGTAAAGCTTTGGTTTTTACACTTATACCAGAATACGAATGCGCGTTTTGTTAGTAAGAAAGTACCTTCAATCCTATCCCAAGCCTTAGACTATTTATATCAAGTTTAATCCTACAACGATCCAGTTCAGTCCTAACACCTACATTTATTACAAGTTTCAGTTAAATACTCAGAAAAATAAACAGACTGATCGACAGAAGTAAAATTAGTGAACTTTTTTCGAAATCTGTGTAATAGTTCAGCAGTTATAGAAAATACGTGGTCGAGTGCGCGAGTGACTGTGGGTATCACTGAAACACACCCGCCGGTATTTGACCTACGCTGGATTAATGACTGTATCTAACACAGACTTTAATGACTAACAGAATTCAAACCATACTCCTACATATACCATTACCTTTTATTACTGATATTTACTAAAAATAATCCCTCCACCCTTTAAATGAATTAGACGTTAAGCCTCAAAGCCTTTTCATTATAAAAAAGTGTTTAACTATTTTAACAAGCTATGTCAGAGTGAAGGTCGAACAGGGTGCACCGACGGAGCAGACGTGCTCTTTTGAGAAAAGGTTCCTCGGTGCGATGTATCTGTTTAAAATTTTCTGTCACATTTAATAAATTATTAAGTATGTCCAGTACATTTACACGTGTTTTTACCAGTGCTACCAAAACAAACTCATAAGTAAGTACATCTTCCTTCCATTTCTCTCATCATCTAAATCGTCTCCTATCTTAAGTTGATCTTCACAGTCCTAAGTAGCTCTTCATTCAAGGCTTCTTGTTCTGTATTTGGTACAGAATATGGCATCATTTGAGTTTGTCCCTTTTTGAAAACAAAAAAAAATATTTATATTTTTCAAAACAAACTACTCAAATCAAAAATATATATTATACTTATACGATTAAAATTTAAAATGAAGTTACTACTAGTGTTATAACTTAAACTTCCCTTTTGCTGACTTGGGCTGTACATAAAAATATATTTTAAAAGATTTTTCAGTACTTTCTAGTTGGTACCGAAACCACGTCGTAGCCACGTGCGTTATCAAGGATGTCCTTTTTACCCATTTTATTAACTAAACAGCTATTAACGAGCCATTGTACTCGACGTAATATGTTTCCAAAACATTGCAGAGAAAATAAAAGATTTCGTGATAAGAACTCGATAACAAACTGACTTCTGAATCAATGAACGAAAATGTATTTATAGCGAATTAAGAATTTCATTTCCAATTGTCATACCGTTTTAGTAACTTTGATCTACCAGGCGATTTGTATGTACAGATTCAATAAATTAATTCAATTCATAGACCGAAATAATATAAATTTACTTATACATATATTTTATATAAAAGCCAATGATGACGACACAAATGTAACAATATATAATTTTATTTGAGTAAAAGATTTATTCGTTATATTTTGCGTTTAAATTTTGCAGTCACAGACACAAAATGACATGAAAATGACGTTATATATAAAGATGACAGATCTATTATTTTCTATTATTATCAGTACCAAAATATTCATTATATATTTATTTTACTTTATTTGTATACATTTAAATTATAGTTTAAAAAAACCTAGTCTAGAAAGAACTCCAGATGAATTAAGAACTCATGACAGTACAGGGTGCTTCAGAAAGCTCGCAGATTTTAAAACTTAGGACACTTCTACCCGTCTTATTTGTTGACTCCACCCGTCTTGTTTGTTCGTCAGACAGACATTATACTCAATAGATTCACTTATTTCACAAAATTACATTCAGAGTTAAAGGAAATTTGTTTCCTGGTGCGCTCTCTCTTGTTCTAAATACATCATCGTGTTGAAATACATACAGACAGTTTATTGAATGAATAAAGATAAAAAGCTAGATAGTTTGAAAAATAATATAACGCAGAAGTAAATCTGCTGAAAAAACGTATGATAGAAAAGGATGGAAGATGATATATTATTCCAATAATAGTTGGGATAGGGACAGATGACTGATTTATATATATATATAAATATATATGACTATTCAATTCCTCTAATTTACAATACTTCATTTTTTTTTTTCAATACTTGGAGTCATCATCAACCAGCAATTGTGTTTATTATTTTGGATGCAATGCGACAATAATTTCAACATTTTAATTTGAATTAAGTCAAATTTTTGCATTCTTTACGCGAAGGCTGATCTGCTTAATTTAAACCAACTCTTCAAGCGAAGGAAAGTATCTCTCCCTTTCTCTTACGTGTCTCTCGGAAAGACGTGGTAATCCTATTCTACGCTCCAGGACACTAAGAGTAAGAAAGATAGAGCTATATTTTTTATATATACCCCACAATCATAACACTAAAAGTTAAGACTCATACGGATTTTAATATTCATAAATGAACACGCATACATACATACATTATAATAATAAAGAGACCACCCCGAACGGATGATAAAAAAATAACAATATTATCAGAAAATAATATTAGGTTGAAAAATTAAAATGTATAGAGAGCAGCTTACAAATGAATGAATTAAAAAAATATATATCATTGAGAACTGATAGAACTTTTTCTTTTTAAATATTTCTATATTAAAATCGTTTTCAAATAGATTTTATATTTCTTAATTAATACGATAAATACATATATTTAGTATATATTTTAATACAGAAGCATTTGTCCCCCATTAAAGTAGCAGCGATCAATAGCGTAATTGCTAGGAGCAAATCCTGGGTATGCAGGGGCTCTTAGCGGGGCCTGTGTTAGCGCGGATGCCGAGATGAGGGCTAATTTAAACTGGATGCTGGAGCGTATAGACCCAGGAACTTCTGACATTACATACTTCTGCTGACATTTCATATTCTGACATACTGTACATTTATATAAATATATATATTTTTATAGCGTGTCTAAAAATCGGGCACTCCATAGCAAGAAATGCTGTGACTCATGAATGCATATAATATGTATTTTTGATAATTTCTCATATTTAATCGTATTTCCTAACATGAACTGGAATTGTTAACTTAGATCTTTTAATATGTATCTATACGCAGATAGAGTAAGTGAATATAATGTTACATCCCCTGTGGGTGTACGTGTCATTATTTTATTTATCGGTACAGCCTATCTGCAATATCTTGGATAGTGAAGCAGGTAAATGAGGCTCCACGTGATTTATCTACTTATTTAAGTTTTTACAAGAAATTTTTATGACGTCACAATCTGCATTAAACTTGAAATTAGACTACTATAACTGCACTTGCTTTTGTAAATATATAGTTAAAGAGCTACTTATTTACCAGTCAATATACATCTGACCATTTTTGTGACGTCATGGCTTATAAAATGTACACATTACATACTTGGTATATAGAGATAGTACATCGTGTGTATACGAGTACACGGCGGGTGTCATCCTACAAAGCACTGGGCTGACAGTCGACAGGCTACCGGCCACTGATAATATACTGTACCGTCAGGGCTGCTTAAACGAAACATAAAATGTATTATAATTGTTTACAAATATATTAATAAAAAAATTATATTTAATATACTTAATATTTATGATAGAACAAACGAAATATCTATCTAATAACAAAAATCTACAATATTGAAAAAAAATCTGTAATAGTTTTAGAATATACAAAATTTCAACGAATTTGAAACCAATATATTCTGTATGTGTTTTTATTTAAATTGTCCACTAAAGCCAATTTGAACTATATTTCTTTGTCCGCGTCAGTTGTGTACAGACTGTCCAATCTGTTCTCGTATCAAGCACACACAATACTAATTAATTATTCTTTGCTTTGAGCGTCACAGATTGTCTTGTAGACTGAAGAGGTATTGATGATGAGAGGATAATGATCGATAAGACTGATCTGAGACCACACCAGCTTTACATATATAAATTATTGCTTGTCTTTTGTCCAGTCTCTTTATATACGACTACTAGGAGCGCAAATCAGACCTCAATGTGACTCTCTGCGCTCGCAAAATCTCGAAGTTGCATTCACAAAACGTCGACGCATTCTGTCCTCAATAATTTTTCAAAAATTGTAAAACTAAATTTTAGCTTGAAAAAATTTTCCCATTGAAGTCTATGGGATTTTATTTTTTCCGTGAATTTTTCTTAACGACAACGAATATTTGACAAATTGTTGTTTTAAAACAACCACCAGAATGATATCATCGGTGTGCAAAATTTGTAAATTTTCGTACCGTTTTTAATCGAAGCTTGCACAAAGGATGCAGAATAGTCTCTCATAGAGAGCTTTGCTCAATCAAAAAATAATATACAATTTATTGTGACACTTCAATGAGTTTGAGTCGAATACGATTGTTCCGAGACATTTATAAACATAATGTATATTTTAAGTTTCGTTCTTTATATGGGAAATAATCCAAGTCAGGTATAGAATTAACGAGACACAAGTATATCATTATAAAATATGAATGGCAGCGATATCGGCTAATCAGTGCGCTTTAGCGAATATCTCCCGCTATCAGATACAAGCGCATAAAGATGCTGCGGATAGCCGTATCTCAGATAGCGATAAATGTACGCGCAGCCGAAATACGGAATCGAACAAAAAGGTGCGCGAGCGCAGGATAGCTTTATGCACTGTGATATATGTTTTTTTTTTAATATTTAAGTTTTTATTTGTTGCAAATGTTAAAACTGTTCGCTATCCCCCGTTTTATCTACCTCAGAAACCACATATATAAATATATGTACTGGTGAGAACAAACTATAATTAAATAGATACCGATAAATAACTACTTTCATGAAAATAGCTAAAAAAAATAGAATTTCTGAAAATTTCAGACGACAATATTCAGTGATATGTGACTTACCTACATATCAAAGCAAAGTGAGGCAGCGAATGAATTACAAGCTTTGCAAAATATAATCAACAGAGAGGCAAACTTATTATTTACTATATTATTATAATTTTTATTGTTTTACGAAATATATAAAATATTTAAATAGTAGATGATAAAATAACTCTCATAACAAACAAGATATAACAAATGAAAACATTGAACCAAAATATAATATATAAATATTATATATGAAAAATAATATTAGATATTAATATGCTCTTTGTTGCATGTAGCTCTCCCGGCGGTGTCCGCAAAGGCGGGTGTGACACTTTTATTTAATGTCCGCGGTACACACGGTAGAGTCTCCTCTATATTGTAGAGACAGGACTCTTGACTGCTTATATACTTAAAGACTAGATTATTTTTTATTTCATTGTACATAACATTTTAATCATAGAGCAACTCTCTCCCATGAACTCTCTTTACTAGGGCCATCAGCATGTGAGCGGGGAGAGCTTAGCAAACAAAAAAAATATCACGGAATATTTAGCATGATACGATTTCCCCAACGTCCGTAATTAACAAAAAATTAGAGATATAGTTAGAATTTACCATCTACGCGTGTAATAGAAGGTTTCTGTAAAATAAAGTTAATTGCAATTTACTCTTAAGCTACAATTACAATTTTTTTCTCAAAATCTATCTATAGGAATGTAGGCATCTGATAATCAACTCGTTCAAATTTGGTTCGTATAGCTTGAACGATGTAGAGGAGATAGCGGACAAGGTTTGATCGAATTGACCGGTAAAGAGCTTCGCTTCGCTCAGACCAAACGTTATCGTATTTATCAAATAATAAATGTAAATGTGAATACATATTGCAGTATTTTTGTTAAAACTAATTACAAATAACTATAGGTTTTATGGCTTGTTTCTTCCCGATCGGAACTCCGGACGAGGAAAGTTGGAATAGTATGGATATGTTTAAAAACGTATAATTAAAGTTAATTAAATTAATTTTTTTTTTTATTCCTGGTAAGATTTATTTTAGCGACTCGCTTTTTAAATAAAATAGCAAGTAAATAATTAATCTCTCTGACGACGAAAACATGTTAAATACTTTTGCACCTTTACTTCGCGAAAACGTCAGGAGAGAAAATTGTAGAATAAAACTTTCGTAGTTTCAGCCGTCGTTTACTTACACGACTTGTCCTATCTACGATATTCTTACCAAATATTCTGGTTCCTTATTTTAAATACTGTATTTATTAGAGATTATAGATATAGATTATAGATATATTATTTATTAGAGACATAAAAATTCATCTATAACTACATACACAGGTGAAAATTTATTTGTGTATTCGCAACGCTGATCTAAAATTAGTGCACCAGACGAGCTGAAACTTTGCGCACGGATTCATTTTGATCCCGGTATTTGTACCGGCGGGTGTTTGTGGTTATGTCTCAGTGATGGGTTAGTTCACTTACAAGCCTCTTAGTTCATAACTGAATTATTAGCACCCCTACCCAGTATTATGCTGTTATATCCCAAAGATGCGAGAAGTACTCGATGAACGAACTTGTGTTTTATACTAAAGTTACTATTGGACAATATGACTTTTATAAAACAACATTTAAATTGTAACTAAAAGAACTCTTATCACGTACTTGCTATTATCGGCGACATTATCTCTTACCTCAAGTCAACAATTAATTATTACAATTAATTACAAATAATAATTAAATTTACAGCTTTAGTTTTTCAGTGACCAAAAATATGTTATACATTGATAGGATTAATTAATAAAATATAAAAATATCAAACTTTATCATGACAAAAGATGCAATTAAACATAGATATTTTTTATCTGAGAAGATACAGCAGGAGTACAGACAAAGTCACCGACAGCAGCTAGTCTGTTAATATTCAAATATATTAATAGTCTTCCATAAAGCGTTATACTAGACTAGACCTCCTTGTTATAACGAAAGCCAAATATTTTGAAGCGTCGGTTATATTTAAACCAAACGTGGCTTATCAAAATCGGTTTATCTATTTGGGAGCTATGTTAAACATGTTAAACTTTTAACATGGTCTTCGTTTTAACATTGGGTTTAAAAAACACTTACTACTATTACAACTCCCAGCTCAAAGCTGAGCGAAGCGAGGCTCTTCACCGGTCAACTTGGTTAAATTTTGTCCGCTCTCTCCTCCGACACCGTTCAAGCTGTACCGACCAAATTTGGACCAGTTCATTATCACAGGCCCATCTATCTACAGATAGATTTTGATGATTAAGAGTAATTTACAAATAACTTAATTATTAATTGAAACGTTCTTTTACTCGCGCAAATGGGTAATTCTTAGTATAACTCACCTTTGTCAATTGTATAGAGATATTTCGTGATATATTTTTCGTTGTCTCTCTCATTGAAGAAATTCTCGCTCAATTTCTCCTGCTTGCATGCTGGCAGCCCTAATAATATAATATATGCATTTCTTTTTGTCACTGTCCCATGATATATAAATATATATATTTAAACAAAGCATTTTACATCCGCAATAGACCAAACAAAGCCATATCACAGGTCAAACCTATGATATATATTAAATATAAAATAATTTCTGTCTGTCTTTTAATTTAATATACACCTCTATATCAACAATACGAAATAAATGGAATATTTACCCAAAATATTCGATGTATGTCATGAATATTACAATAGTAATAATAGCGACATTGTCCGAGTACCTTGTTAGTTTGTTGGCGCGAGCACTACCCGGGGTAGTGGGTAGTGTATCAATAAATAGTTTCCTGCGGGTCGGTCGTGCGCGACCACGTAAATAATTAGATAGCACTAATTAAACCTGACTACTTGGATTGTAAGGCAACTACCACCATTTATTAATTGTAGTTTAATTATTATTATTTTTTATTAAAAAATTCATATTAAATTTATAGTAGCTATTTAAATTTATCTACACTAAATAAAAACATATTTACTTTACACAAATTAAAAAATATTTTAGAAGGAATAGCATAAAAACTAATATTTAATTAAATGTAGGTATTTACGTAACAGAAAAAAAACTAATAAATAATACAACAACAACAGTTTAACAACAGCTTAAACTATTCGGTACAACCCAAAGTAATATATTAAATTATTAGTTCTTAATTAACTTTGTTAAAAAATATTTTTTTTTAGTTTTCGTAACAGAAAAAAAAAATCTAATAAGTAGTAACAGCAGTTTAATGTATTCGGTACGACCCGCCCTCAACCAAACATGGTTCGCTAATTCCTCGATACTTGAGCGGTATTCTAAAAGCTATCTAATTTACTACCGAGACTCGACGGATTTCAAATATTTATAAAACACCTGCTTATAATACATATTTATTTAACGAACAGTTAATTCGAATAAGCAAAGATTTAAATGTATTCGTATTCTCTCAAAAGCATTCTTTCGTATTCTTTCGATACGGAATCATTGTGGAAAAAATATGAATACATTCAAAAATAGAATCTAGATATTGTCATTCTGGATTTTTTTTTATTATCTCAGAAAAAGTTATAAACGCAGGCACAGACCTCACCTTCATTAAACCAAGAAGGTTTTATTCCAAATGAATTCTCAATAACTTTTAATTTACCATATATATAAGTAAATTACTTAAACCATCACCAGTGATACGGCACTTTATTTTACAGCCCCTGACTGTTTCACTGACCATATACGGAACGTCTGTTTATCTAATCTTATATATTCATACAAAGCAATTCCATCTTTATTGCGTATACGTAAGGGTGAATTTCGAGATTCTAGAAACAAATCTGAATTGCTCAAATATAAAAATTATTTTTCGACTTTATTGCAAGTGTATAAGGTATGGTTTTGTATGTTGTCGTTGTAACCTGTGGATAAGCTAGACATATAAGTCACTGTTATATATCTCAAGTACGAGGATACGCTAATTTCCAATATTTATAACAACAATATTCTCTTCACACATACATATAGTTTTTTTTAACATAATATCAAATATTTAAAAAAATTAAGTTGGGTAAATTTTTTTTTTCATTTGGACTCCATTAAAATAAATATTTTTATAACAAAAGATAAAAATACTAATCCATCAACAAAGAATAAGGATGAATAAAAAATAATAATATATTATAATAAATCAAAATTCAAGTTGTAGAAACAATTTCCTGTCTAGTATCTGTCCATCAAGTGGTTACAGCTCACAGATATAAAAAAAACAAAACATGAATGAGTTCCATATTCAAATTGAGACCTCGACGATTAGCATCCAAGATGGCCGCGTCCGATTTTCGACCAGTGATACAAATTTCAATTTCCTGCCATCCTTATCACATTCCTGTCATCTGTTTGACAAATAAGTTAATTTTGACGGGTCGGTTGAAACCCATTTATAATTCTCACATTAACTAAACTAAAGAATAAATGATAAAGAAGGTTTTATCTAAAAAGTTCCAGGAGCTATCACGAGCGCATGTTATTGGATAAAGGAAAAAGCCGCCTCGCTGCGTCGAAATAGCAAAATAATTGCGACGTCGGCTCTTAAATCCAACATCATTTGTTTATTAAAGGGCCGCCAGTTTAGCATAAATAGTATGAGATAAATATAAAAATGTAAAATGTATGACAATCCATACACTCCATACTCCTAGTATTTTTAATAAAAAATCCTTCCTTTTAGGATGTTAACGTTAAAAATAATATGTTTTAGTTGAGACCAGCTTCATTACAATATATCAAAATATTCTTAACAATATATTCAGTTTATTAGGAAATCTTTATTGCCTGAACTTAATTTGAAAAATATTTTAATTGTAGATTTTAAAATATAATTAATAAATTGTCTCATAGGATTAACATGATAATCAGAAAGATCTATTGAATGCGTGAGTTACCAGTCACTGAATAGACGGGTGTTTCAACTTATTTACGCTAAATAAAAAATAGTTTGCTATATTAATCTTAAAGCCACTCTATCCTTTCTTTTTGTCATTCTTCGTCTGTTAATAAAAAATAATAAACATTATTACAGTAGTATAAGATTTCTCTAAAGGTTATATATCGCTCAGCTCACTCCGCTTGCGCGCAGGCGGCCCTAGTATACTATAATAATCCCAAACCCCTTAAAGATGGTAGATACTGAGCGTAGGGAAGTGTCACACTGCGCTCCCGCTCGTATAAATCCCAGGACGACATTCTTTACACAAAACAATCGTCGTCAACAGACAGACGGATTTTATTTTTATATGAATATTTAGATAACTTGAACATATATAATTGTTTACTTAGTATATTTTATTAGTTTTTATATTTGGGGGTGTGATTTAAAACTTGATGAAACGCAAATTAGTAACGATAAAGAAACAAAGTCATTGGCAATTTTTTTGGAACAAGTCAGTATGTAATTTAAGTTTTTATCTTATACCATAGTGATCTAAATATAAAAGTACCTGTTTTTACTGAGCGAAGCGAGCTGAGTGAGCGAAGCTCTCTATGAGAGACTAGCATTCTTTGTGCATGCATGAATCAAAACCGGTATATTTGAAAATTTCCAAATTTTGCACACTGAGTAACATAAATCTGGTGTTGGTTTAAAAAAATATTTTAAATATTCAATGTCGTTAAGGAATAAATAATCACTGAAAAACTAATTTCCTATAGACTTCAATTAAAATATAAAAAAAATAGTTGAGGACAGAATGCGTCGAGGTTTCGTAAATATAACTTCGGTGCTGTTTGCACCTCGCTTCATTCAAAATTGTGATCTGGTTCGCGCCCCTAGTTCTTTTGATAAATCCGTTACGAATACCTCGTCACCCAAGGAGATGATGGTCGGGGGTACTGCCCGTCATTATAGAAGTATATGACATTTCTACCATAGCTACCCAATTAAAAACCAAAGGTTGCCCTCGTTGTCGCAGTGGGACGTGAGCACTCACGATGAAATGTTAAAGTACTTTGGTCAACCCTGTCAGTGTCCAATAGTCAAACTATGGTTCAATTAAAAATCCCCAAAGGACCTATATAATTTCACTCTTATCTTAACACCGTGTTATATATACAAGCTTGCTTTGTTTAACCCCATCTAGTGATAATTAATAAAATTAAATCTTTATAGTTTTAACTTTACACGCATAAATGTATAGGTTTTGTTTTTAACCTCATCTAGCGTCTAAAATTGTCACATTGGTTTGCATATAGTTCCTTTTACTTATCCTTTTTTTTTTTTTTTTTTTTTTGTTCGTTGGAAAAATCCGTTACGGATACCCCGTCGGCCAAGAAGGTGATGGCCGGGGGGTTATGTGGGACTACCCGGCAGCATAGAGGACGCTGCCATTTTTAAGGCTACCCACTAAAAAACCAACGGTTGCCCTCATCGCCATAGTGGGACGTCACGGGATCGCGTTAACACTCACCGTGACGCCCCGGTCCTTTTACTTATCCTATTTACATCAATATTATTGTAAATTATTATAACCCTTTACTGACAAGCGTTTGTTTAAAGTAAAATTTAAAAAACGGATTACTTTACAACAAAATATAAAATAATTTTGAGCTTTTAACATAAAAATAACAAGCGGTATTTGGTGCGAAATCTATCATAATAATTTCCTGATTAAGAAAAATAAAAAGAATTAGTTTTTTTACGTCATAAGTTTTCATATATTTTTATTAGAATTTTGCTCGCAACAAATTTTCTATTAGGATTCGTGCGGCCTTTTGAATGTCTTCTCGCGTTCAACTAAGTTCATCACACGCATTGTATCACTAGAACTCATTACTGAAACTGGACTTCGCTGAAAAAATATTCCTAAGTTACTTTAATACACATCGATTAGTACTATTTGACTTTGTAATTCGTTAACTCTACTCGATTACTCAGGATGATTTCTTGCTAAAATCAAGATGATATCAATAACATCATTGATCAAGCAGTTAACAAGAATATAGTTAATTGTAATATAATAATAAATAGTAAAAAGTTTATAGTAATCAAAATAAATTAATAGATGTTTATGGGATTCTTATAAAAATATTTTTTTATATAAATTTGAAATTCTTTTAATAATAAATATATTATAATCAAATTTAAAGTTATTCAACATGTTTTAAACAATAATACTTTCTGGAAAGAATAGATTTCAAGATTTCAGAACTGTTTTATAAATATGATAGAAAACAACATCTGATAACATATAGAAATAATTAAAAATATCAAATTTTTATGAACTGCTTTTAACTTATATTTATACTAATACAATAAATACCCGGTTGTATTTGTCATGTGGTTCTTCTCAGACCATGGCGCGTCAGTAATCCTCGTAGCCTTAGGTTTAAGTTGGAGAGTATCTCAACAGAAGGGATTCGACAAGTATAGTGTCAAGATAGGCCCATCTGTCACTTCCATTTGTCGTACATAAATAAATAAATAAATAAATAAATAAATAAATAAATAAATAAATAAATAAATAAATAAATAAATAAATAAATAAATAAATAAATAAAGCCTGACATTTTATTCGTTTAAACGCGATAATCTTCGAAGGTACGGTCTGATGGATTTGAAGAATTGAGACACTCTATAGAGTGTCTAGATAGTCTATAGACTATCTATCATTACGCTCCTGCTCGTAGTTATCCAAATAGTAAATACAATCGTTCGTCCGCGCGTGAACAGCTTGTATTATTACAAACACAGTAAAATATTAAATCTCAAAGTTCACCACTCGATGGTCGTCGCACAGCACTCGTTAGGGTGTACATTTATATTCAGATTTAAAAAGAAATAATTATTTACTATTAATGTATTATACGTTTTAATTATTTTATTGTGATATTATAAAAACAACATCATCTGTAGTTATTTACATAAACGTTAGGTTTACGTTTTATTAGGCGCGATTATTTTTTAATAAATCAACCTTTCAAAAAAACTTTAAAGAGTCAACTAAACTTTTGAAGAGTCAAAATTTCAAATTTTTATAAAAAAATAAAGAAAACGTAGACCTATGGAACATTACAATAATCTAAATATAACGATATAATATGAATATTATATAGTATAGTAGATCCTACTGCACACACACACACACACACACACACACACACACACACACACACATATAATAAATAACAATTGTCCAAAGTAAATATATGCACTAAAATCGATTCGTTTTTTCGTTTAAAATAGGATTCGAATAAATTTAAAAGCGGATATTGATGATATTCAGGAGTTATTGGATTCCCACAAACGGGACCTGACTAATGATGAACTCATAGTAATGCAAGAACAACGGCGGTGAGAACATTGAGTGCACTCAAGTCCAAGGCAATTTTTCCAACCCACTATCAACTTTTCCAACTCCAGAAGTTTTAAACCACACCTTGGCGGTCGGTGAATCATAAATATTAGTAAAATTGTGTCTATTTTTTATTTTCTTTTTATCTGAAAAATAATGGGAAATTTCCAAACTGTCCATTCTGAGTGTCATGAAATTTAAAAGTACATGGACATTCTACACCGAGCACGTTTCTACATCAAATCAATAACAATCTCAACGTTAATATTATTTATGACCTCGCTCTCAATCAACAATAATTTGTTTAATGAAATTATTATTTTGTTATCAACGTTTAATCAACTGTATCTGAATGGTTGTTGTTTAAACACCTTCACACTATTTGGAAAGGTTTGTTTCGTGAACAGGAACAAAATAAAAACAATTATCTAATATATATGCACATGAAAAAGTAGGTTTATAGGTTTATATGTCTGTAACTTTTATTCTTTGCAGTTTTGGCATATGTTGTAGTTTAAGATGTTATAGAAAACTCCTATGTTGTAGTTTAAGCCCTAATATACTACAACATATGTCTTTTAAATGGAATTTCTTATAATTTGCCACAATTTGTTTGTAAGGTAATTAATTTAAATTGTGTTAAGAGTTATCTTTCCGTCTAGACCGTTAAGAATTAACGGGGGGCTTTCTAGTCTTTTATATATTGAAAGTCAAAATTAATTTTATTTAATTTTTCAAAATGTATTAAAAGTAACAAACTATAAATATGTAATTTGTAATTTTTGTTAATAAAGTAAGCTGAAATAAAATAATTTAAAAAATATTTTAAAAAAATAGAGTAAACTAAAGAAAAATATGTTTTTTTTTATTAGGTAAACATTAAAAAAACTATTTAAAAGAATAACTATACTATAAATGGAATATGTAAATAAATCAGTAATACTAATAATATTTTCATTAAACATTTACTTCACGTGACTTATTTTAAAATAACATTTTCATACTCAAATATTTATAATTATAAGCCTTAAATTGTTCATTTAAATAAAACATAATTAAAATATAGATAATTCTGACGAAATTTTTCATCTAATGACGAATATTCGTGAGTAACAAAACTGACTGTCAGTTTCTGAAACAATGGTTAAAATGAAAATATATCATCTGGTGAAAAATAGAAATGATTAACACGAACACAAACAAACGGTTGGTCTCTGAAACATAGTTTATAATAAAAATAGGTTGATTGAGGGCCGTGCTATATCTTTAAATAATTTTTAAGTAGCCATTACGTTATAATATTAGTATATGTTATAAGTCAGAAAAGGGAAGTTGTCTCTGCTTTAGAACATTTTTCAAATTAATATCAGCTCCCATTTGTTCATTGTTCTATTCACATGCTTTTGCCGAATCATTACTAACACGAATCGATAAGGAGTATCACACATTTTTAGTTTTAGGAGCGTTTATTTCAAAGAAGTATCATTAAGTTAATTAAATATTAAGAATATCCTTGACTTGTTGGGATATCTGTAGAGATGATTGACTCTATAATGGAGGTTGTTACGCCTTAGCCACCATTTTAATTGACTGTATTTCCTAATGAAACATTTTAAAATCTGTTGATCTTTCAGATCCGTTAAATTACAGTCCAGTATCTATGAAAAAAAAAAAATTAAAAAATATATATCAATAACTTGATCATTTTAATAACAATAATTTTCTACACAAAAAACGGTACGGTTTATAAAAAAGTCGCTTTACAACAGGTGCCGGGGTCTCTCTTATGTAACATATATTTACAGCCTGGGAGGAATCACATGATTCCAATCGCCTGTGTTGTGATCTATCCAAGACATTCGATTCTAAATAGCATAAAACTTTGGTCAGGAAATTATATCATTGTGACATAAGAAAACTTTAACCTTTTGATTTCTTATTTATCTAATAGAATACAGAGAATTGAGGTTAATGGATGTTTTAGAAGTCCAATTGGTATGGGGGTCCAACAAGGCTCAATATTAGGCACTTTTCTCTTCCTTGTGTAAATGAATGTCCTTTCGTCTTTTTCAGTCACATCTTTGATTTTCAAAGTGAAAATGCGTCAGGTCTGTCTGTCTGTCGATGTAAGCTCTCTAAAATAGTTCATTGGTTTTGGTTATTAAATAATAAAAAGACTAAATTTCCCAAGGTGGTAGTTAACTTGTAAAACCGATACAAACTAATGTTAATGTCTTATTGAATGAAAAGCAATGGAAGTGGTTGAATTTATAGTTGTTCTAGGAATTACTGTGGATATCAAATTGCTGTTTTGCCAATGATGCTGACATAAACACATTTTATATACTATTTTTTGGTCTCAAAGAAAAGAGTCTTCCGTCTTATCAACCATCTGGACCTCAGAGATTCTCTGCGTGCTAGGTTTAAAGATTAATGTTGCAACCGTCGCCAGTGTCCGAATATTTAGGATGTATCCTGGTCCTGGAGTCTTCGCCGCCAGGATATTTCAACATTATAACAAATTCCAAGTTCTTCAAGTTTTTTTTTAAGACAATCCCACTGAGTTTCTATCGCCGGCTCTTCTAATGGCGGAGGGATAGAATTTTCCGACCTGATGGTAGCTTTGACTACGAAAATATATTTTTGTAAAGTTGTTTTCAATAATACATTTCATTTCATATAATATTACATTATTTAGTCGCTAACTGTCTTATATGAATTTTATAGTTTTTAAAACTATTATTTGAGGTCAAATAGAGCTCATTAATGTATTTAGTGTAATGGTTGCTTAAAGAAAAACAAAGTTCGCATATCAGTTGAAGTTAAGTGTCAAGTGATCTTATATGAAGACAGTAAATAAACCGATAATAACAACATATTAGATATATGAAGGTGTGAGCTGACCTGTCTATAATAATATTTAATTATTTGAACACGTTTTAGAATT
The DNA here is from genome assembly GCA_959347395.1 of Mechanitis mazaeus. Lineage (NCBI taxonomy): Eukaryota > Metazoa > Arthropoda > Insecta > Lepidoptera > Nymphalidae > Mechanitis > Mechanitis mazaeus. The sequence continues at coordinate 19,776,614 of OY365750.1, forward strand.
ACTTAGGTAAATCTTTACAATGCTATAAACATGTGAGGTGCTCTTAGTTGTAATCTTAAGACTTGTTCTAATCATTTTTAACGGGAATTATTTGTATCCTAGAGAACAACCAGTAGCCTATGTGAATTTTTTGAATTATTCTTACTCTTATATAAATACTGGCAGCGTCACACCTCTTCCTTAGAAGTCATTATTTCAGTAGCGTTGGGGGTTGGTTTGTTCTCCTTCCTCAAACATGGCGAAAGGAATGATGGGTGACCCTTGCGTTGTACTCGTGAACTTAAACTCGCTGCTTGCGATGACTTCTTATCTTGCAGGATGTATTGCAATATTAGTTGATTAAAATCTTTAGGTACTCATATTTAATTAATGGCGATCTGTCTAGTTATTCACAAAAAATTAAAATAATTAATATTAAAGTCTTTGTTTGTCCGTGGTCACATTAAAAAAATACGTGGCTGAGTAAAATTTTCAATCACTTTTTTCGAAACCTGTTTTTCACTTCCGGATTAAGGAAGTTATTGTTATCACCCCGATTATTTTTTTGTAAAATTCTTAATTTTTGAAGTGTCTTAGTAATTTTAGACACTTTTTAAAATCAGTATGTGTGAGTGTATGTATGTGTCTGATTAGCTTTCCAGCAAAATCAAACAGGACGTATTAATGGTTTTTTAAAAAAATGAAACTGAAACAGCAATCGTAGTAAATAAATAAATAATTATTTCTTGTATTTACATCAACATTGAAATCCATTATGAGAAACAATTAAAAATATATAAATTACAAATAAAAATATATATTATTAAATGTCTAAATATACAAGTATGTCTTAGTAAACAGAAATATGTTAAGCAATAAAAAAAACTCCTACAGCTTAATAACATTTTCATTTCAATTGTAAAAATAAAATATTCACTTGGTAGCCACACACAAAGCGTGGATCGTAGAGCGCCATCTCTGGGCGGGCGTGGTAAGTCACGAGCATGACGTCACCGATGTAGCGATGAACTTTGAAGGCTCGCGTCGATCACGCTGTGTTATTACTTGAGGATTATCCATTCAGATTTGTTATACATGATGTTATTTAGATCTATTTATAATGTAAACAAGATCATTCATATTTTTCGTCACCAAAAATAAGTAACCTTATATTTATGACTTTTTGAGTAGGTACTATTTTAATATTGAATTACAATGTCATGAATTATAGTCTAATAAATAAGTAGTAAAAAATACAAGTCCAGATGAGTTTGTTATTTAAATCAATTATAGGTATTATTTTGCAAGAATTGTTATTAAATATTTTGTTTGCGTATTAGATTTATTCCCAATGTGCAGGATTTTACTTTAACGTATTTGGGCAATTTAGAATAAATTCTAAACATTCTGTATAAGAGGTCTTGATGCAAGGTTCGCAAGCTCTTATTAATAATATGAAGAAAGCTGCACCAAATCTGATCGAAAACTAACAGTGGGAGTGCTTGCATTTAACTACAGTCCAGAACACAAGTGCTGTTTTTAACAACGTTAATTTGAATATTTTAAGTCAATCTAAAAATTGATTAGTTTTTATATTTGACGCTTATTTTTTTTATAATGCTTCTGTCAAACGATGCACTAATTTCAAATAAGTCTAAATCATACATAAACATTACTTATTTCAGTATATCAACATGAGTTAAAAAAAAATAAGTTAGTCAATCAAAAATAAGATAAGTAATTTAATAATAGCTTATAAAAGTGATAACTTTTTATAATTTTAGTTATAAATAATTGTCTATATTTTTATAGCACAGCTAAACCTTATTTAGCCCACCGTACGTTTAAAACAAACACTCCATTCCCATACCTATCATAATACCGGTATCTTGGGCGCTTAGTTCGCAAAATATTATATTCGTTAATACTTTATTGAATAATCCACATACAAGATTGAGATACGTTACCCACGTAAATTAATATTACATACGATAAATTACTATAATTACTCTTCAGTTTGCAATAATTTGCCTGAGATAATTATGATGAATTAGTTATGTATGTTACAATGTTAACAAATGTTTATAATTATTTTATGCTTTATCATAATTGCAGTAGAATGTAAAGGTATTATGAGCAAGTAGTTTATGTATATTATAGAAGAAAAAAGTTAGTTAAGACATTTGTTTTTGGAAATGTAGCATTTATCATTTTACGCCATACATTGAATTGAATTGTATATTATCACACTCATATATATTACAGTTTCACATATTTCAGTTTTTAGTTTAATGTAATTCATATTGCTTTTAAATATGGCGCCTACAGAGGGCTTCAAAAATGTGTAGTGTTTCCAGTTATTACAACACTCCATTATTTAAAATTTCAATTTTAAAATACTTTAAAATTTTTACATCTATATCCTTTTTTTTTGTTTTGGCTTTTACACAGATTAGCCAATGTCAAGTAAATATTTATATAATTTTTATAATACGCTTTTATTTATTTCTTTTTATCTGGTACTACCTACCTAACTTAATAGTAGTTGAGTTTTACTTTTAAATTTTTAATCTGTGAAAACATCTTACTGATAAAATTGTTATCTAGAGACATATGTCAACGCAAACAATTTACAAAACTATGTCAAAATTTATTCTAAATTCTATGTAATAACAAAAACATTTACATATTTATCATTGCGCAGAAATTCATGTAAAAATTTATCAAATAGTTATAAAAGCTGAAGGATGGCGGAAAAGTGAGTTAATAAACAACTGCTAGTTAGGACAAAAAAATTCCCAAAAATACATATTACAGGTTCAATAATCAAAGTGCGCATTTATAAATAAATACTTCTTGCTTCTTTTCCGATTTTAATTGTTTGTGTTCTTTTCGAAACTAAATATAACCTTTGACTGACTAATTTATACTTCATCGTGTTTTTCACCAAGACGTATTAAATTGCAATTAATTGACTTATTGCGTGACCTTTAATATCTTAAAATCAAAATAAACACCACTATATATTGATTAAACTATTCTGCTTTATTTGTTAAAATAATAAATAATTATTAGATTTGAAAATTATATTAACAGATATCGTAAAAACCACACTTTGTTTTATTGTCTTTGTTACATCAATAAATCAATCAATAATGAAAACTTGTTATATAGTTAACAACTCTTGTTTACTAGCAGAAGTGAAACAAGTACCAGTGAGGGTAATACTCCTAAACAGGAAGACAAGGGAACGGGCAATTGGTGGGACTCCTGGATATCATCAGCCAAATCGAAAGTTAGTTCTATATTGTCTATGAGCTTATGAATATTTCTACCAGGAACAACTTTCAAAGGTATTCAGATATGTTCAATTTCAATCTCTTAATTCTAGTCGGCAGAAGTTTATACAATGGTGAAAAAAGATCTGGATGAGATTGGCACAGCTGTAAAATGTGAGGCGAGCCATGTTTTCAGTTCAACCTCCAATGTTATCGGCAAAACTCTCAAGGTTGGTTCGGTACAAAAACTTCAATGTCATGTTTATGTTGAATGAATGAGTTTTTTCTTTTTAAATAACTGATATTCTTGGTCTATTTTGTTGTCAATATAAAATATATTTAGTTTTGTTCAATGTCAATACATCAAGATATCATTATCTCTTTGATATATCAATACTATTACTATGTAGAAATTGTAAAAGTAATGTTTTTTTTTCAGTTGGATGTTCCCGAATCACCGGCAAATGTTATGAAAAAAAGTTTTAGCACTTTCATTGGTGATTATATTTATTTATTTTATTATAGCTTAACTAACATATTTATGTATATTTACTTATTTAGTACAAAGTTTTATTCCGTACATAAATAAAAGTAAACAGAAAAAATAATAATGTGTCAGAAAATAAACTAACATAAAGTGGGTATTGTAAGCAATCCATACTCCGTCTACACAAATCACTTCACCTATCTCTTTATCTATAATTGTAGATAGATTTAATTACAAGAAATAGATATGGACTCAAAAGAAATGATACACTTATCTACTGTATTTTTTTCTCCACATAGATGTATAAAAATTTGTGTTTGTTTGTGTATCCCATTAAAAAGAATATATGATTTTTATGGACAAATGTAAGTGGAAAGCGGGTATTTGATCCGTGTCATAAGTAATATGATGCCTATATAGAATAATAGTTGTACCATGATATATGTGTGTTATTGTTGAGTTTAAGTCTGGCTATTTATTCTTTAGAAGAATCTTTAGGCATTATAAATAATAATACAAATACCTATTGTGGTATTTGTACTTATATAAAATATTGACATTAGTGAAAATAAAATGTGTAGATATTTTTAGAATATATATATATATATATATGAAATGCTCTTTTATTATCTTATTACAGGTCAAGTGAGCACAGTATTGAATCCAGAACCAGATGATGAAGATGACACAGAAGTAATCTTATCCTCTGGTGATACTACTATGTTATCTACATATAAGGTAAATTAAAGATATTTTCATATTTTTTTAATAAAAAATATTAATATTATTATATTTGAAGTGCTTGTTAATATATTAATTAACAAGCACTTCAAATATAAATGAGGTTTATTAATTTAAAATAATATAATGTAGTATCAATATTCATTTGAAGATGTTTTTCTCAAATTTTATGTTTCATTAAAGAAAATGATTAATATTTCTTCTTCTACAACCATTTTGATTAATAAATAAGATTTTCGATTTCAAGTTATAACATCTTATGGAAGGGTAAACCGCTTCGTTACGTAACGTGTGACGGTGTCAGTTTCACTGGCTTAAGTTTCCCTCACGCATACTGCGAATCGTATTTCTTATGTTTCGGTATACAGTATGTCCGTATTTTGTAGGATTAAATAATTAAACTAATAATGTACATACACAAAATTCTAATGTACTTATTCAAGACTGAACTAAGAATAAAATTTATTTTATAATCAATACCCTTTCCTTATATTGTCGAGGCCTCGTGACGCATATGTTTTATTTTTGTAAATCAAGTATAATAATAATAATGAAATAGGGTTAAATAAAAATGTATGAACTTCTTCTACAACATTGCTTACTATCCTAACAGAAGGAGCTGGAAGCCCTCCAGCGAGTGGACGCCACGTACCTAGTCCCTGCAGACGGCCCCGAGTTCTCAGCGTGGCGCTGCAGCCTGGAGCCCGAGCGGGAGCCTCGCGCACGTGCGCGCCGCCTCGCGGCCAGCGGGACACTGAGGGAACAGCACGAGCGACTCGTCACCGACGCCGTGTCGGAGGACGACTTCTGGGAGAGGTGGGGGAAGAGACGAGAGAGAGATGAAGAAGTTAGTGTCGAGAGGTAACGTGCCCTTGTCGCAGGTACTTGTTCCGCGTGGCGCTGCTGCAAGACCGCCTGGCGGCTGCGGCGCGACGGCGCGCCTGCAGCACCAGCGACCCCGTGCTGCAGCACCTGCCGCCCGCCACTGAACAACCGTACGTACACACACACTACTATTATTATTATAGTCTTAATCTGCAATCAACCCCACCACTACAAATATAACAATACATGATTACACTCCACCTTATAGATGGTAAGGCACATTTAGTTGGTAAAGGCCCATTCACTTTAGCATTGAGGACACCCACTTTGTACTTGAGTGGACACACACACAAGCTGTTCCAGTTCATTTTTTCGTTTAAAATTTACCAAAAAAACCAAATCAAAACAAAACGCCTCATTCGGACACGAGGGACCTCCACGACGTTAGGAGGGACACTTGCCATCCGTCGAAACGTTCGACGATGAAGGAGGAAAGAGGAAATTAGCTCATGTAGTTTCTAATCACACTCACCAAAATATATCCTATAAAATACTGAGAGGATAGCAAACCTACGCCTGTGGTCAAGGCTATTAAGATAGGCATTGACCAATTCCCTGTCGCCAATCAGCCTCTTTGCTTGCCTCTTAAAAGAATCTAGAGCTGAAAAGTGATCCTTCACGTCACCGTCCACTATGTGACCGCAGTAACGCACGCAACCACATCAGTGCTTTGTATAATGTTAAAAGTTGTTATAGTGTAAAGTAATGTCGGACCTCTGCAAGACTTCAGAGCATTTTTGCAGCTGCTCTATCTCTGAACTGAATTCACCGACCAAGATAGATTTTCGAGGAACCTGTATTCCTAACAACTGAAGGCGGTCACTGTATTACAAACATATACTCTGAAATGCAGAAGCCAGAGATCTTTTGGCCGAAAAGAGATACGTTTGAGTTTTAGTGGCCTTGAACTTAATAAAATTGGCATTTACCCTTGCGGAAACTGTCTGAAATTTACCATTCAAATTTTGCACCACGGCTTCTCTCTCAGTCTGTACTGGATCACTACTGACCGGAGCACACAAATATTTTTCTACAAATGTGCTATCGCTTGCGTACTTATATAGATTTGAGCAGATCGTTGATGTGCAGCAGGAATAGAGTTACTGAAATGCCTTTACCCATCCGATCAGACCAAAGGATATACTTAACGCTAAGTCCTCCAGACGTCTAAAGAGACTCCTACTGCTTCTCTTTTCCTCTCGATAACTTCTACAAAAATATGTGAAATAGATTATCGAAAGAAATCATCATTCATCTATTTCGGCCGAATCTGTCCTGTCGTTCACTGAGTAGATTGTTCTGTTGTAGCTATGATAAAAGCATGAGTTCAATACACGGTCCATAATGTTGCAGGGTAGGGAGATGATATAAATAGATTTACAAAAGTGGGTTAGGTTTGCAAACTGCCATAGTTTCGGCACTATTCTAGTCTTGAAAGAGAGATACTACGTGTCAATATAGAAAACAACTCGCCTGCACAGGTATACCACTGGCTATATTCCAATCCAAGCGACACAGAGCTCTCCATTCCTCTTTTTTGAGATGTGATGTTTCTGGCATCGAAATACCGCAATCAGGCCGATGTAATGGAGTAGCGTTGTCAGTGTCCCTAATACGAAATAGAAGGTAAAAGAGAAGCAAACATATCCGCTAAAAACCTGATGGAGGGTCGGCAGAAATTCGATTCGATTGCATTGGAAAGGTACCAGAAAGCTCAACTGCTAAATGATCGCACCTGGCAGCCATGCTATATATGACAGCTACAGGTCAAAATTAATTCTGGTATTAAGTTATTACGAGCCGTTTCCTACTAATTTCGTCCGTATCCTTTATTTCAAGAAAGATATTTGACTCTGCTGCTTCCTTAACAAGATACGCAATTTTCTTCCAATTTCCACCAAAATCAATCTTGCTCAAACTCTCATCCTACTTATTCTTGAGTACGCTGACTCTTGCTATCTTGATATTTCTCAAGAGCAGCTAAGTAAACTTGAACGCCTTCAAAATTTATGTATTAAACCAAATATTAACCATATTTGGTTTACGAAAATTTGACCAAGTCTCTTTCGCGAAAAACTCAAAGTTGCCTATTCGCTTTCGCAGGAATACTCATATTCTCTCTCTCTTCTGTATTCAATACTGTTCAATCCAATTACTCCTACCTACTTAAAAGAGCGGTTTAAATTTTTAAAAGATTCACATAATCGTTCACTTCGTTCTATTCTAACTCCCAACTTAAAATTCCTTCTCACTATACTACTTTCTATACAAGTTCCTTCACTGTTCATGCTACTCGTCTTTGGAACTCCTTGCCTTTGTCTATTCGACAAACTCAATCCCTTAATATCTTCAAAAATCTATTAAAAAAACATTTTCTTGCACTTGCTTTTTATTGCAACTAGGTCCTCCTTACCTTGTACTTCTTTTGTGTTTTCATTAATATTATTATGATACTAGTATATTTTTAGTAATGCTTATATTATTTAATGTATATATAGATATATATTTATTTATATATATTTATGTACTACGTGTATTATGTTGTATTATATTTATATAATATATGATGTAAAAGCTGTACACGTCTTCTGCCAATTTTTATAATCTCCTATAACTGGATTACCTGAAAGAGATCTCTTATAAGCGATAAAGTCGCCTATTGTACATTTATATTTGTTTTTTGTTGTAACTTCTTTCCTTTTTATGCTGTAATACTGTTTGAGGATGTACAACAAAGGATATTATTATTATTATTAATCATTAAGCACTTCTTGGTCCACCTTAGAGTGGAAATATCTATTTTGAATTCATTGCCTATAAAGTTTGCTGGATGCGAACCAAAGCACTCTGCAAGGGACTGCGTTTACATGTGGGGCAGTATACCGTTTTTTACGGTTTTACACACTTGCCACATATAAAGCATGCAGACGTTTTTAGAGTGACCATGTTGGCATCTTGACAATGCACTATTGTTTTCTTTCATCTATGTTCCTTTGTTGTGACAAAAGTTAAAGTACAAATTTGTCTCTATTACGGCATTATTGTCCGGTCCCGACTTTATATTAACAACCTTTTTTGTTCTTTGGCTCTTTGTCTAGTCTGTACCTAACATTTATTATTTTACTTTCAGCTTTGTTCCAAAGTACATTAGAAAGTTTTAATATCAGTTCATTATAAAACACAGTGTGTGACGTCGAATGATGTAGGTTTCGGATGGACCTTGACGAGTTTTGTTATTTTTCCTTTTAAATATATATTCAACCGAAAATGTAATTCAGGCCAAGTGGTCATATATATTGATAAATTTACGATATAAGTTTTGTGATACAGATAATTCAACTGATTTTAGTGTATGATCTTAAAAGTGAACTGGATCGTTCCAGCGACTGTCAGTGAGCTGTGTCAAAACCTCTACTGGTAGTGGTGGCTAGGCTTATTTTTGACAGTAGATTAAGATATCAACCTGCAGGCTGCTTACCTATTTGAGGTTTTAACCGCTTCTTGCAATGAAGTTTGTGACTTATTTTTTTAAAAGTTCCTTTCTGAGAAAATTCTTTGATACTGCGGAGGAGATGGGCTAAATATTTCATTTCTTAGCTGGTGTGATTCATTTGCATGTTTCTATGTGATAGAACTAACATTTCCGTGACGCAGAAGTTAACTGTCGCAGAAGCGTTGGTCCTACGTTTTTTTGTTAGCTAGTTAAATTTTATTTATGATTTTTAATTTATCAATTTTACACTCTGTGGCTGGTCAACAATTTCTGATCAGACCTTCCATGTTTAAAATGAGCCTGAAGGAGACTCATAATACTTCCCCAAGCCATAGTTGTCACAATTTTAGAGCTACTATTTCAAGCTCTTGTTCACGTTGTCTGTTGTTGTCTGCTGCCTGTTGCTTTTTACTTTTAGCACATTTAAAACAGAGTTACTACTATTAGACTGAAAATATGATTCATTTTTTTTTATTAAAACTAAATTATTCATTGCTTCACTAAAGTTACATAAAGTAAATGTCGTTTAGCTCCTCCAGTATTATATTAATAAATATTAAGAAATGCCTCACCCTGTGAAGCCAATCTTCATACTTAAACTATATAAATCAAATATGTATAAACAGATAATAAAGTCATATAACTTTATACTTACTTGTTATTGTTAACTAAGCAACAAAATGAGAGATTTAAATAAGTTTTCATATCTATTGTTTGCAGGAGTCCAAAAAGAGTAGTCTCCGAAACAGTTACTGATACATGTGAAACAGACACTGATAATGTAACTTGGGAAGACGGTAAGTAACTCAAAATAAATCTTATTACAATAGTATTAAGATTGAAATTGCACAATTTACTATCCGCAGAAGATTTCGCAAATGATGTAGAATTAACCGAAGAGCAACAAATTCTGCTCCTAGAAGAATATGAAAAAGAAATTACCTCAAAGAAGAAACAGAGCCGAGACGTTATCAATAATAATAAAGGGAAAGATAAAAAAGAAATAACAGATAGTAAAATGAAATCACCACAGAAAATTAAAACTGACGAATGTGGTAATAATTTAGTTGAGGATTATTTTGGGGAAAAAGAAGTCAAAGATGATGCGAGCGCGAATTCAGATGAGAGTTGGGAGAAAGAGTTTGAAATTGAGGAACCGCTGCAGAATAAATCAAGATAGTTAGCTTTACAATGCAATTAAATGATTTATGCAATGGCCGATTATAAAAATGGGTTGCCAGTATATTTATTGTAGATAATCGGTGCCTCAAAAATCTCTTAAATTTTGGTTTATACATACATACAATTAAATTTAGTCCAAAGTTGTAAAAATATTAATGAATTGGCAACCCAAATTTTGTCTCGAGCATAATTCTGGCAACATTGATAAAATTTATGAAGTATCACAGATGATATAAAAATGATTAGATACATAACTAGCAGTACTATTAAGTGCACAAATTACTGTGCAATACATAATACTAATAATACTAATAATAATAATTAATGTGACCTCTTTTTAAGAAACTTTGTTCTCTGAATAAAACGACCAATAATTAGTTCATTTTATTCAGAAAAGAAACTAATAGAAGTTAAATTATTTTTATTATAAATATTCGATAAACGAATAATATATATTTATATAAAAACCTCATCAATTGGTAAGCATACTTCTTTTATAATTGCCAAAATTATTGTCGCCATACCTTTGAAGTATATTGTCTAATTTTCAGAATTGATAAGTGTGTCATCAAGTAATATTGGCACGACAACTGACAATTTTATTTGATCAAGTCTCAAACAATTGAAAGAATGGTTGTGTGTTGGCACCATAATAGTCAATTCTTGACCCGTGACTGTTAATAGACTCTGTTATTACATACTTTTTCTTGTTGCATTTAACATCTATGTTCAGTTTAATTATTTTTAGCTACTTTACTAATTATATACTATATAATTACTTATAATAATTATATTTATTACCTGAGTACCTTCTGAACTGACCTGTTACTGAACTTATTTACATTAAAACTAACCTTTCATTCCAATATCCGTTTTTAAAAGTTGATCCTCTCTAAAATACTGTGTGATATCAAAATATATTAAATATTTAGTATTATTTAGTTATAAAATCATTTGTGTTAATTTAAGACATTACTATAAATTATTTTTACTCTGTTTTGATGTATTATTTGATTAAAATCACAACCGACTGGAGTTGACATATATTCGTTATGTTTGTATACATTATGTTTATATTAAGAAATATGAATAAAGTTATTTAAAACGATGTCTATTTATTACGTACACACACACACACACACAGGCAATGTGTATAAATAAGATGCAATATTTTCTTGATTGTTTTAACTCTTCTAAAACAGCATTTTCTTACTCTTTTCTAAAACAGCATTTCAATAGCAAGAATATATTAGCAACATCTGACTACACACTATAGTGTGTTTTAAAAGGTAAATTAAACTTCATCGTGTTTTTCACCAAGACGTATTAAATTGCAATTAATTGACTTATTGCGTGACCTTTAATATCTTAAAATCAAAATAAACACCACTATATATTGATTAAACTATTCTGCTTTATTTGTTAAAATAATAAATAATTATTAGATTTGAAAATTATATTAACAGATATCGTAAAAACCACACTTTGTTTTATTGTCTTTGTTACATCAATAAATCAATCAATAATGAAAACTTGTTATATAGTTAACAACTCTTGTTTACTAGCAGAAGTGAAACAAGTACCAGTGAGGGTAATACTCCTAAACAGGAAGACAAGGGAACGGGCAATTGGTGGGACTCCTGGATATCATCAGCCAAATCGAAAGTTAGTTCTATATTGTCTATGAGCTTATGAATATTTCTACCAGGAACAACTTTCAAAGGTATTCAGATATGTTCAATTTCAATCTCTTAATTCTAGTCGGCAGAAGTTTATACAATGGTGAAAAAAGATCTGGATGAGATTGGCACAGCTGTAAAATGTGAGGCGAGCCATGTTTTCAGTTCAACCTCCAATGTTATCGGCAAAACTCTCAAGGTTGGTTCGGTACAAAAACTTCAATGTCATGTTTATGTTGAATGAATGAGTTTTTTCTTTTTAAATAACTGATATTCTTGGTCTATTTTGTTGTCAATATAAAATATATTTAGTTTTGTTCAATGTCAATACATCAAGATATCATTATCTCTTTGATATATCAATACTATTACTATGTAGAAATTGTAAAAGTAATGTTTTTTTTTCAGTTGGATGTTCCCGAATCACCGGCAAATGTTATGAAAAAAAGTTTTAGCACTTTCATTGGTGATTATATTTATTTATTTTATTATAGCTTAACTAACATATTTATGTATATTTACTTATTTAGTACAAAGTTTTATTCCGTACATAAATAAAAGTAAACAGAAAAAATAATAATGTGTCAGAAAATAAACTAACATAAAGTGGGTATTGTAAGCAATCCATACTCCGTCTACACAAATCACTTCACCTATCTCTTTATCTATAATTGTAGATAGATTTAATTACAAGAAATAGATATGGACTCAAAAGAAATGATACACTTATCTACTGTATTTTTTTCTCCACATAGATGTATAAAAATTTGTGTTTGTTTGTGTATCCCATTAAAAAGAATATATGATTTTTATGGACAAATGTAAGTGGAAAGCGGGTATTTGATCCGTGTCATAAGTAATATGATGCCTATATAGAATAATAGTTGTACCATGATATATGTGTGTTATTGTTGAGTTTAAGTCTGGCTATTTATTCTTTAGAAGAATCTTTAGGCATTATAAATAATAATACAAATACCTATTGTGGTATTTGTACTTATATAAAATATTGACATTAGTGAAAATAAAATGTGTAGATATTTTTAGAATATATATATATATATATATGAAATGCTCTTTTATTATCTTATTACAGGTCAAGTGAGCACAGTATTGAATCCAGAACCAGATGATGAAGATGACACAGAAGTAATCTTATCCTCTGGTGATACTACTATGTTATCTACATATAAGGTAAATTAAAGATATTTTCATATTTTTTTAATAAAAAATATTAATATTATTATATTTGAAGTGCTTGTTAATATATTAATTAACAAGCACTTCAAATATAAATGAGGTTTATTAATTTAAAATAATATAATGTAGTATCAATATTCATTTGAAGATGTTTTTCTCAAATTTTATGTTTCATTAAAGAAAATGATTAATATTTCTTCTTCTACAACCATTTTGATTAATAAATAAGATTTTCGATTTCAAGTTATAACATCTTATGGAAGGGTAAACCGCTTCGTTACGTAACGTGTGACGGTGTCAGTTTCACTGGCTTAAGTTTCCCTCACGCATACTGCGAATCGTATTTCTTATGTTTCGGTATACAGTATGTCCGTATTTTGTAGGATTAAATAATTAAACTAATAATGTACATACACAAAATTCTAATGTACTTATTCAAGACTGAACTAAGAATAAAATTTATTTTATAATCAATACCCTTTCCTTATATTGTCGAGGCCTCGTGACGCATATGTTTTATTTTTGTAAATCAAGTATAATAATAATAATGAAATAGGGTTAAATAAAAATGTATGAACTTCTTCTACAACATTGCTTACTATCCTAACAGAAGGAGCTGGAAGCCCTCCAGCGAGTGGACGCCACGTACCTAGTCCCTGCAGACGGCCCCGAGTTCTCAGCGTGGCGCTGCAGCCTGGAGCCCGAGCGGGAGCCTCGCGCACGTGCGCGCCGCCTCGCGGCCAGCGGGACACTGAGGGAACAGCACGAGCGACTCGTCACCGACGCCGTGTCGGAGGACGACTTCTGGGAGAGGTGGGGGAAGAGACGAGAGAGAGATGAAGAAGTTAGTGTCGAGAGGTAACGTGCCCTTGTCGCAGGTACTTGTTCCGCGTGGCGCTGCTGCAAGACCGCCTGGCGGCTGCGGCGCGACGGCGCGCCTGCAGCACCAGCGACCCCGTGCTGCAGCACCTGCCGCCCGCCACTGAACAACCGTACGTACACACACACTACTATTATTATTATAGTCTTAATCTGCAATCAACCCCACCACTACAAATATAACAATACATGATTACACTCCACCTTATAGATGGTAAGGCACATTTAGTTGGTAAAGGCCCATTCACTTTAGCATTGAGGACACCCACTTTGTACTTGAGTGGACACACACACAAGCTGTTCCAGTTCATTTTTTCGTTTAAAATTTACCAAAAAAACCAAATCAAAACAAAACGCCTCATTCGGACACGAGGGACCTCCACGACGTTAGGAGGGACACTTGCCATCCGTCGAAACGTTCGACGATGAAGGAGGAAAGAGGAAATTAGCTCATGTAGTTTCTAATCACACTCACCAAAATATATCCTATAAAATACTGAGAGGATAGCAAACCTACGCCTGTGGTCAAGGCTATTAAGATAGGCATTGACCAATTCCCTGTCGCCAATCAGCCTCTTTGCTTGCCTCTTAAAAGAATCTAGAGCTGAAAAGTGATCCTTCACGTCACCGTCCACTATGTGACCGCAGTAACGCACGCAACCACATCAGTGCTTTGTATAATGTTAAAAGTTGTTATAGTGTAAAGTAATGTCGGACCTCTGCAAGACTTCAGAGCATTTTTGCAGCTGCTCTATCTCTGAACTGAATTCACCGACCAAGATAGATTTTCGAGGAACCTGTATTCCTAACAACTGAAGGCGGTCACTGTATTACAAACATATACTCTGAAATGCAGAAGCCAGAGATCTTTTGGCCGAAAAGAGATACGTTTGAGTTTTAGTGGCCTTGAACTTAATAAAATTGGCATTTACCCTTGCGGAAACTGTCTGAAATTTACCATTCAAATTTTGCACCACGGCTTCTCTCTCAGTCTGTACTGGATCACTACTGACCGGAGCACACAAATATTTTTCTACAAATGTGCTATCGCTTGCGTACTTATATAGATTTGAGCAGATCGTTGATGTGCAGCAGGAATAGAGTTACTGAAATGCCTTTACCCATCCGATCAGACCAAAGGATATACTTAACGCTAAGTCCTCCAGACGTCTAAAGAGACTCCTACTGCTTCTCTTTTCCTCTCGATAACTTCTACAAAAATATGTGAAATAGATTATCGAAAGAAATCATCATTCATCTATTTCGGCCGAATCTGTCCTGTCGTTCACTGAGTAGATTGTTCTGTTGTAGCTATGATAAAAGCATGAGTTCAATACACGGTCCATAATGTTGCAGGGTAGGGAGATGATATAAATAGATTTACAAAAGTGGGTTAGGTTTGCAAACTGCCATAGTTTCGGCACTATTCTAGTCTTGAAAGAGAGATACTACGTGTCAATATAGAAAACAACTCGCCTGCACAGGTATACCACTGGCTATATTCCAATCCAAGCGACACAGAGCTCTCCATTCCTCTTTTTTGAGATGTGATGTTTCTGGCATCGAAATACCGCAATCAGGCCGATGTAATGGAGTAGCGTTGTCAGTGTCCCTAATACGAAATAGAAGGTAAAAGAGAAGCAAACATATCCGCTAAAAACCTGATGGAGGGTCGGCAGAAATTCGATTCGATTGCATTGGAAAGGTACCAGAAAGCTCAACTGCTAAATGATCGCACCTGGCAGCCATGCTATATATGACAGCTACAGGTCAAAATTAATTCTGGTATTAAGTTATTACGAGCCGTTTCCTACTAATTTCGTCCGTATCCTTTATTTCAAGAAAGATATTTGACTCTGCTGCTTCCTTAACAAGATACGCAATTTTCTTCCAATTTCCACCAAAATCAATCTTGCTCAAACTCTCATCCTACTTATTCTTGAGTACGCTGACTCTTGCTATCTTGATATTTCTCAAGAGCAGCTAAGTAAACTTGAACGCCTTCAAAATTTATGTATTAAACCAAATATTAACCATATTTGGTTTACGAAAATTTGACCAAGTCTCTTTCGCGAAAAACTCAAAGTTGCCTATTCGCTTTCGCAGGAATACTCATATTCTCTCTCTCTTCTGTATTCAATACTGTTCAATCCAATTACTCCTACCTACTTAAAAGAGCGGTTTAAATTTTTAAAAGATTCACATAATCGTTCACTTCGTTCTATTCTAACTCCCAACTTAAAATTCCTTCTCACTATACTACTTTCTATACAAGTTCCTTCACTGTTCATGCTACTCGTCTTTGGAACTCCTTGCCTTTGTCTATTCGACAAACTCAATCCCTTAATATCTTCAAAAATCTATTAAAAAAACATTTTCTTGCACTTGCTTTTTATTGCAACTAGGTCCTCCTTACCTTGTACTTCTTTTGTGTTTTCATTAATATTATTATGATACTAGTATATTTTTAGTAATGCTTATATTATTTAATGTATATATAGATATATATTTATTTATATATATTTATGTACTACGTGTATTATGTTGTATTATATTTATATAATATATGATGTAAAAGCTGTACACGTCTTCTGCCAATTTTTATAATCTCCTATAACTGGATTACCTGAAAGAGATCTCTTATAAGCGATAAAGTCGCCTATTGTACATTTATATTTGTTTTTTGTTGTAACTTCTTTCCTTTTTATGCTGTAATACTGTTTGAGGATGTACAACAAAGGATATTATTATTATTATTAATCATTAAGCACTTCTTGGTCCACCTTAGAGTGGAAATATCTATTTTGAATTCATTGCCTATAAAGTTTGCTGGATGCGAACCAAAGCACTCTGCAAGGGACTGCGTTTACATGTGGGGCAGTATACCGTTTTTTACGGTTTTACACACTTGCCACATATAAAGCATGCAGACGTTTTTAGAGTGACCATGTTGGCATCTTGACAATGCACTATTGTTTTCTTTCATCTATGTTCCTTTGTTGTGACAAAAGTTAAAGTACAAATTTGTCTCTATTACGGCATTATTGTCCGGTCCCGACTTTATATTAACAACCTTTTTTGTTCTTTGGCTCTTTGTCTAGTCTGTACCTAACATTTATTATTTTACTTTCAGCTTTGTTCCAAAGTACATTAGAAAGTTTTAATATCAGTTCATTATAAAACACAGTGTGTGACGTCGAATGATGTAGGTTTCGGATGGACCTTGACGAGTTTTGTTATTTTTCCTTTTAAATATATATTCAACCGAAAATGTAATTCAGGCCAAGTGGTCATATATATTGATAAATTTACGATATAAGTTTTGTGATACAGATAATTCAACTGATTTTAGTGTATGATCTTAAAAGTGAACTGGATCGTTCCAGCGACTGTCAGTGAGCTGTGTCAAAACCTCTACTGGTAGTGGTGGCTAGGCTTATTTTTGACAGTAGATTAAGATATCAACCTGCAGGCTGCTTACCTATTTGAGGTTTTAACCGCTTCTTGCAATGAAGTTTGTGACTTATTTTTTTAAAAGTTCCTTTCTGAGAAAATTCTTTGATACTGCGGAGGAGATGGGCTAAATATTTCATTTCTTAGCTGGTGTGATTCATTTGCATGTTTCTATGTGATAGAACTAACATTTCCGTGACGCAGAAGTTAACTGTCGCAGAAGCGTTGGTCCTACGTTTTTTTGTTAGCTAGTTAAATTTTATTTATGATTTTTAATTTATCAATTTTACACTCTGTGGCTGGTCAACAATTTCTGATCAGACCTTCCATGTTTAAAATGAGCCTGAAGGAGACTCATAATACTTCCCCAAGCCATAGTTGTCACAATTTTAGAGCTACTATTTCAAGCTCTTGTTCACGTTGTCTGTTGTTGTCTGCTGCCTGTTGCTTTTTACTTTTAGCACATTTAAAACAGAGTTACTACTATTAGACTGAAAATATGATTCATTTTTTTTTATTAAAACTAAATTATTCATTGCTTCACTAAAGTTACATAAAGTAAATGTCGTTTAGCTCCTCCAGTATTATATTAATAAATATTAAGAAATGCCTCACCCTGTGAAGCCAATCTTCATACTTAAACTATATAAATCAAATATGTATAAACAGATAATAAAGTCATATAACTTTATACTTACTTGTTATTGTTAACTAAGCAACAAAATGAGAGATTTAAATAAGTTTTCATATCTATTGTTTGCAGGAGTCCAAAAAGAGTAGTCTCCGAAACAGTTACTGATACATGTGAAACAGACACTGATAATGTAACTTGGGAAGACGGTAAGTAACTCAAAATAAATCTTATTACAATAGTATTAAGATTGAAATTGCACAATTTACTATCCGCAGAAGATTTCGCAAATGATGTAGAATTAACCGAAGAGCAACAAATTCTGCTCCTAGAAGAATATGAAAAAGAAATTACCTCAAAGAAGAAACAGAGCCGAGACGTTATCAATAATAATAAAGGGAAAGATAAAAAAGAAATAACAGATAGTAAAATGAAATCACCACAGAAAATTAAAACTGACGAATGTGGTAATAATTTAGTTGAGGATTATTTTGGGGAAAAAGAAGTCAAAGATGATGCGAGCGCGAATTCAGATGAGAGTTGGGAGAAAGAGTTTGAAATTGAGGAACCGCTGCAGAATAAATCAAGATAGTTAGCTTTACAATGCAATTAAATGATTTATGCAATGGCCGATTATAAAAATGGGTTGCCAGTATATTTATTGTAGATAATCGGTGCCTCAAAAATCTCTTAAATTTTTGTTTATACATACATACAATTAAATTTAGTCCAAAGTTGTAAAAATATTAATGAATTGGCAACCCAAATTTTGTCTCGAGCATAATTCTGGCAACATTGATAAAATTTATGAAGTATCACAGATGATATAAAAATGATTAGATACATAACTAGCAGTACTATTAAGTGCACAAATTACTGTGCAATACATAATACTAATAATAATAATTAATGTGACCTCTTTTTAAGAAACTTTGTTCTCTGAATAAAACGACCAATAATTAGTTCATTTTATTCAGAAAAGAAACTAATAGAAGTTAAATTATTTTTATTATAAATATTCGATAAACGAATAATATATATTTATATAAAAACCTCATCAATTGGTAAGCATACTTCTTTTATAATTGCCAAAATTATTGTCGCCATACCTTTGAAGTATATTGTCTAATTTTCAGAATTGATAAGTGTGTCATCAAGTAATATTGGCACGACAACTGACAATTTTATTTGATCAAGTCTCAAACAATTGAAAGAATGGTTGTGTGTTGGCACCATAATAGTCAATTCTTGACCCGTGACTGTTAATAGACTCTGTTATTACATACTTTTTCTTGTTGCATTTAACATCTATGTTCAGTTTAATTATTTTTAGCTACTTTACTAATTATATACTATATAATTACTTATAATAATTATATTTATTACCTGAGTACCTTCTGAACTGACCTGTTACTGAACTTATTTACATTAAAACTAACCTTTCATTCCAATATCCGTTTCAAAAGTTGATCCTCTCTAAAATACTGTGTGATATCAAAATATATTAAATATTTAGTATTATTTAGTTATAAAATCATTTGTGTTAATTTAAGACATTACTATAAATTATTTTTACTCTGTTTTGATGTATTATTTGATTAAAATCACAACCGACTGGAGTTGACATATATTCGTTATGTTTGTATACATTATGTTTATATTAAGAAATATGAATAAAGTTATTTAAAACGATGTCTATTTATTACGTACACACACACACACACACACAGGCAATGTGTATAAATAAGATGCAATATTTTCTTGATTGTTTTAACTCTTCTAAAACAGCATTTTCTTACTCTTTTCTAAAACAGCATTTCAATAGCAAGAATATATTAGCAACATCTGACTACACACTATAGTGTGTTTTAAAAGGTAAATCCACAGACAACATCTAGTCATAGAAAAAGAATAGATTAGCATTGTCAAATAATATAATACTATTTATAACAATAATAATATTTTTTTACTAAGAGAAGCTACAAAGTTCCACAGTTTATTAATTATTAATCTGCACAGTGGGTAGATGTAAGTCCGGTACTTGTCCTTGTAGGTGAGGGTAGTAGGCGCCGGAGACTGACGACGACAGGTCGGGGGTGTCCCCGGAGCGAGGGTAGGGGTGGTGGGGGGGAGCACCCATCCACTGGGGATACCAATATAGACCCTGGAAATAAAAGTATGATCTCTAGTTTGATTATACACCCGATTTTATATTTTATTGTATATTTTAGTGAAAATCTTGATGAGCTAAAATTATAATGTTCATGCGTGTTCCTCAATGTATCTGTGACAGTAGCTCCGTCGTATTTCATACATTTTAAAAAACTGTTTTTTATAAACGAAATGATGTTAAATGTGTATTACGAACTTTCTAACTGCATTTTGATACGGATCTCATCCGTCCTGGATAGCAATAGAAACGTTAGATCCAGGCTGAAGTGTGAAGCCTCTGTGTCACGATACCTTGTTGTTTCCTCCGGAGCAGGTGTAACGGTACTCGTTGACGGTGAGAGGGTCGAGGTACGACACACCCGCGATGGACCCGTAGTTAGGAGGGAACATGAACCAGCAGCCGTCCAGACTGTCTGATCGTATATCATACAGTAATTAATTCCCGGATAGGACAAATCTCTGAGAATATTTTTACAAAACACCGGCAATATGGCAGACATCGTGTTTAACAAGTGTGTAAGAATATATTAATGATGTATTTTATGTTAATAATTTTAACTTGTGTAATTATTATCTAAACTTAATAATAAAATTTGGTCCAGAACAAAAATCTATCCATTGGTGACAGTAACCGGTGCTTTCAAGTACATCTGAATATCTGATTTTTTTACCTGTAATTAATCGAACTAGAATTCTTAGTATATATTTTTTTAATATATTTAAATATAAAAAACCAACATGTAATATTAGCAAATTCAGGTCCAGGGGACTCCGTGGAGATTCTATAGGACTCCGTCGTCTGGTCAATGAAGGGCGGGATGGGAGACAAGCCCGTCCCAGGGTCACCTGGTATTATAAATGGACCTGAAATGCAATAACTTGAAAGTAACTAATATCAACTTTATAAGTGATGAACTTTTAAAAATAATGTAAGGATTATGAAGAGCATTGGAAATTATTCGATCATAAACAGACGTTAGACAAAAGTGCATCAGAAGGTAAAAGATTGGAAATTTAAACAGAACCAAAAGAAAAGTATATCAGTATATCTATTGGTAAAATCTCTATAAAAGTAAGCAGCCTAAAAATAAAAAAGATTAAAAATAACGACGTAAAGATACAAAATATTATTAAGAAAGACAAAAATTTTTGCACCTCGCTTCACTCAATATTATATCACATACCGAGATTTGGCGAGCGCAGCGACTCGAAATTGAGGTCTGGTCGCGCTCCTAGTTTACTACATTTTAGGTAGTGAATTTAATTCCAAGTTAGTAGTTAAGAAGCTTTCAATGAAAACTAAAGTATATAAGGCATGTCGTGAAGGAATGGTCTAGAGATAAACATATTTCATTTAATTTATTTGACACGTTGAACTTTGTGAGCTAAGCTTAGTTTGTTCTGTAATGTAGCTTACACTAAATGTAACCAATAATTACCTCCGTAGAAATTGGTGTTGTTCCATTCACAAACATGGTGGTCACAGACTAAAGGTGTAAACTTTTCCTTTGTGTAATAAGTAAAACCGTTTGGCAAGAACTAGAACGGAAAGAAATGATACAATTATTAACATTTTAAAATTTCAAGTTTATAGGTGTATTGGTGTAAAAATAACAATATACCAGCATATAATCGTAATGTCTAAAACGTATTCCTTGAATATTGAAGTCCAGTATAAAGGAACCGGAAGTTATTATACAAGAGGCAGCAGTGAGTGGGGGCAGCTTGTACATGACGAGACCGCACTTGACAATGGCCTTCGGTAGAGTAGATACGTCTCGTATATGCTGTAAGCTCTTTTTAAATGGAAACCTAAAATATAAGTATGGCTATAAAAATATATATAAAGGACAAGCCCGCTGAATTTCGTTCGCCAATTCTTCTACGATCTGAGGCAATATCTTTCCGAGCTGGTGGAAGCTTTTGCCAATGAAAAAAATTTCGTAAAATCTGACTTTCAATAAAGATTTTGATTTGGAGTAAAGTAACATTGCATTTGAAAAATAACTTCGATACTTCTGTTTGCACAGCAACTTCCGGTATTTGAATAATTAAAATTACCTAAAAATACAAATCCCCAAATGGCATTCGAGTCCGTGAATGTAATTGTCAATCTGAAAAGACACATTAGGATCTTCTTCTAGAAAGTATTTATTGTCATCCATGAAGTGGACAAAGCCCAGGAAGTGGAATCCACGATCCTTGCAATAGGGAGTAATTCCTCGGCCCAAGTTGTATATATCACTGTATAGCTCCGAGATGAAGAGGTAAATGTTTCTTCCGCAATAATACTCTGATAATCAATAAGTCTTTATTAAAACCAGATCATGTCATTCTAACAAGAATGAGATAAAAAAAGATCGACAAAATTAGCAATAACTTTTACAGATACATATACTTAACACGTAAATAAAGAGAATAAGCTCTTTTTATACCATTTATAGCTCTTTTTATTCCTGCACATTGGCCCTCTACATATTATAATACTATACCCTGGCTCATATAAAACTCAGAGGGCACGGCGCCTCCAGCTCCTGAATTGTAAGTAGCTACTCGCTCCGTCTTTATAGCGTTATGATTGTCGTACATAGTCAGCATATTGTCTATTGCGTCTTCAAGAGCTATTAGCAGAACCTGAATAAAATATTGGTAAATATAAACACAAAGGTCCAATACAAAGCAATTTATAACACTTTGACAATCTGTCTAGGAAAGGTTTAATTTTAAGTAAAGAGTATGTGAAAAATTTGTTTTAACTGTACTAAGACAGTTAGTACAGCGTCCTACATTAGCTCACCTTAAGTTCTTTGATGTGCATTGTAATAAACCTTCCAAGATGATCCGTCGCTATGTGAACGTGTTCATTGATGAGGTACTAGAAATGTTAATGACATAAAAAAGGAAATGAAAAATATTGTATTGAGAAGAAAGTTCTAAGAACTGTTGTTAGCAAACCTGATCCGGAGCCCTTTTGATCTTCATCATCTCGATCTGGTAATGGGCGAGGTGGTCCAACTTATCCGTGGGATCATGACCGTAGATCTCATATGCGTCTATAATCATAGCGATGGTAATATTGTCGCTGGGCTCTTGGCAGCACGGGTGGCGCCTGATGTCGTAGCCATACTAGATAATTTTTTAAAGTTTGTTCGATTTATAAAAAGAGATGGTACCTAATATAGATGGTGGAATATCATAAAATACTTACTGTGCTGTACAAAAATGTCAAAATTACAAATATACGTAATACTCTAGACGGGGCCATACTGTGATACAATACAATATACTTGAATAAAATTGCGTACTAAGTAATAAAAACAATAACCTTAACGAGCAATTATACAAAAACGTACAAACAAATCTTTAATTACTGATAAAACAATTTCGAAATAAATAATACAAAAAAAATTATGTCATCAAAATATACTGATCGTTAATTTTACTTAAAATCTACTATATTGAAGCTATTAAATATTAAATAATAATAAAAACAAACTAAAACATAAATCAATATTTGTCATTAAACGAGTTATTCAACTCTGAAAAGTTCTGAAAATGTCCAGTAACATCCTGTTCTCTTATTTTGTCATAAAAATCGGTAATATACGTATTTTCAATTTCAATCAACCTGTATTCTGTTATGAGATTGTGTGGAGACAAATTTGTTCATATTGATCGTTCTAGCGCGCATCCCCTTGCGTCGAACTCCCCGCTTCCTCTCCGAGTCGTGTAGCGGCCATTGAATAAGGAAACCCCTATAAAAATGGTTATAATTTACCATTTCGTTTAATCTTCCAAAAAACGCTAATTTGCGATATAAAATTGTAAATACAATGGGGAAAATTAATAATATATTCGCAAATATGGCTGTACTAAAAAGCACGATTATACAGTAATGTAAGAATTTATAGAGTAGTATAGTGTAACGAAGTCTTCCAATAAAATTAATTAAAATTAAGTGATTAGTGTTTAAATTATTGTCTTCCGTAGTTATACGTATATTTATAAATTATATTCGAAGTTAAAAAGTGAAAAGCTTAAAAATGATTAATTTGGGGCGTATCAAGTTGCCACCGATAAAGAATGTCCTGGATGTGGCAATGCAGACGGTCAGACAGCAAGTCCCAGAAAAATCTGGGGCACCGTCTCGACCACCGCAAAATGTTCGTTTTGCAAACACAGGTAGGACTATATTATTCAATTAATTATATATTATGTCACTATTTTCACGAATTAATAAATATATACAGAATATTACTCATGATGACACTCAATTCACAAAAATAAAGTAACTTTAACTCCCTAATCTATAAAAAAATCAAAATTTACCTATGACATATATGGAATATTACATAACAAAACTCCAATTATACTTATAGACATGGGTGAGAGTTGCGAGCTGTCTACTATGAATGAAACGACTTCTCCAACTTACCAATCTACGAATCCAACCAATCCATTCCTAAGCGGCGAGCTTCAAGCTGAAGACTCCTTTACAAGTTATCAAAATACTTACCCCCAACAAGATGGAGCACCCAGGTGTAACAATCATATTATAAATACTGTCATATAAAATCTTAAAGACAAAATATTATATAAATTTGCTAAACCGTTAAATTTTTAACTTCAGAACACAAAGCATGCAAAGCGTGGACTTCTATGCATCATCAGAAGAAGGAGGTTTCGAGGAAGGCGGTGGAAAACCAGGTGCAAAAATTAACGAATTTCAAGCTGCCTGGAACGTCACTAATGCTATTCAGGTAATAATCAAACTTTTAGCAGTATTTTAGAAATAATTATAGACCTAATTATAAATATTTGTGCAGGGAATGTTCGTGGTGTCTTTGCCTTTTGCCGTTCTTCAAGGAGGATATTGGGCGATTGCCGCGATGATTGGGATCGCCCACATCTGCTGTTACACCGGCAAGATTCTCGTCGAGTGTCTGTATGAAGATGATCCTGTAACGGGACAACGCATCCGAGTCCGCGATTCTTACGTAAGCATTGCCAAGGAATGTTTTGGGAGAAAATATGGGGCTAAAATTGTCAATATCGCTCAAATTATCGAACTTCTCATGACTTGTATTCTATATGTTGTTGTCTGTGGAGATCTCATGATTGGCACCTTTCCTGACGGTTCTATCGATACCCGATCTTGGATGATGTTAACAGGAATATTCTTGTTACCTCTTGCTTTCTTGAAGTCTTTAAAAAGCGTGAGCATGCTCTCGTTCTGGTGTACCATGAGTCATTTGATAATAAATGCCATCGTTCTTGGTTACTGCATTCTGTATATCGGGGATTGGGGTTGGTCGAAAGTAAAATGGTCATTGGATTTTGAAAATTTTCCGATTAGTTTGGGAGTGATCGTATTCTCGTATACATCGCAAATTTTCTTGCCCACTTTGGAGGGAAATATGGAAGATCGCTCGCGTTTTGAATGGATGTTGAACTGGTCTCATATTGCCGCAGCTGCTTTCAAATCTATCTTCGGCTACATGTGCTTTTTGACTTTTCAGAACGATACCCAGCAAGTTATAACAAATAATCTACGATCAGCAGGTTTTAAAGGGTTAGTCAATTTCTTCTTAGTAGTCAAAGCGGTTCTGAGTTATCCGTTGCCGTATTACGCAGCTTGCGATTTACTGGAAAGAGTTCTTTTTAGAGGAAAACCAAAGACGATATTTCCAACCATTTACGCTTTAGACGGAGAATTGAAAGTGTGGGGTTTAGCTTGGAGACTTGGAGTGATTATGTTCACAATTTTGATGGCAATTTTCATCCCACATTTCGCTATACTTATGGGTTTCATTGGTAGTTTTACCGGAACGATGTTAAGTTTTATTTGGCCAGCCTATTTCCACCTAAAACTAAAAGGTAACCAATTGGACAGCTCCACTATCGCCTATGATTACTTCATCATCTCACTCGGAGTGCTTTTTGGTGTCATTGGAATGTATGATTCCGGGTCGGCTCTCATCAAAGCTTTTAAGATAGGATTGCCGTTCTAATTACAAGTAGTGTTTAGACCATTGTTGACCTATTTTTAGATTTACGCATTTATTCGTGTTTGTAAGTTACTCACAGTTGCGACATGTCTAAATATTTAAAAACAAAAAAGGTCTAGTCTTATGTGATTTAATTTAACGTAACTTTAGATATTAAAGAAAATACGTTATGATGTTCAAAAAGTCTTCCAGCTCATAAATATATACATTAGAAAATTAGTAAATATTAAATAAATCCAATGTCTTCCTAATAAGGGATTTCGAATATTTTCGACAGCGAAGTCTTCCAAAAAAGATTTTAATATATAGTACATACATATATAACTTAATGCTTATATACATCTAAGCGACTATACTAAACCGTTTTTAGAAAAAAAAATCATTATAGTATTTTTAAAGGATTATATTCATGGACAATAAAGATGATACTGGTTTTTATTATTATTCGAATAAATCTTGGAATTAAATATATTAATTTAAATGAAATTAGTCTTCAATATACATATATACATTTTAATTTACATATTATTCTACAATATATAATTAAATGTAACCAACACGGTAAAACAATAATTGTTTTGTTCACTTTACCTATAACTAATAATTTAAACCTTAATATTATACATGTTCTGTGTTTAGATTAGTGCTGACAGATAGACAGTGACAGCGGCATAGTTAAAATAATTTACAGCTGCCATTTTTAAATTACTGTCAATTTTATTTTTAGTATTATTATTAGTAAGTTAATTTTATTATTAGTAGTAGTAGTATACGCTATAGATGGCATTTTTGTAAATTTTGTTACCACCTTTAGTTTCTTCTATCTGTCATTCGGGTGGTCTCGCCGGGGCGTCACGGTGTATGCTAACGCGATCCCGTGACGTCCCATTACGGCGCAGAGGGCCACCGTTGGTTTTTTAGTGGGTAGCCTTAAAAATGGCAGTTTCTTCTATAGTAGTACATAATTATTAACTTATGTAAGGGTTTTTAACAAAATAATATGTGTTATTAACAATAAATAATTTATTTATAAAGATTTATAATTTTATTTACAGCTTAGTTTTATAAATTTTAGGTCAGTGATCGTTTTTATTGTAATTATATATACTTTACCTGAATTACAAATAAAATAATTTATTTAAACAATCTGTTGTGTAGATTTCCTATTAGTTGTATGATTGATGTTATTTGTTAGTCAAATCTTTGAATATAAAAAAAATGTTTTATAAAAGACGTGATGGACATGGAGACATACTATGACAATATTAATAATAGTGAGTCAGAAATTTTGTTAATTAACGCTTATATCTAGAAATGTACTCAAGTGCAATAATGTTTTATAAATACTTAATCGCATGTTTGTGATCAAATAAACTCTAGGTGTGTATTTTAAATATTATAAAATGTTAATCGATTTTTGTGTTTTATTTGTGTCAAGAATACAGAAAAAACGTCGATATTTATAAACGTCTTTTTTTATTTGAACATTAAGTACATGTTCAAATAAAGACGAGGACAAAGACTTTTAACACATCTTTATTAAACTAAACATATAATTTTACCAACAAAATAGTTATATTTAACTTCGAAGTATTGCAATTAAGCTTACTTTATTTAAAACCATTAAGCGTGGAATTGCAAAAAATACTGTCTTACAGAAAAGGGATGACGAACTTTTTCGATGTCCGTGCAACAAAAACAAAAAAAAATGTTTAAATAGGTAACACGCCACAATAAAATTTCATTCGAAATATTACGGTGATGAATTTATACGTGAGTATAATTAAATAAACAGATAAAAACAATGTTTCTTATTTTTTATCAATAAATTTTTGTTTTTGTGAGTGCCGTCAAAACTTTCAGACGTGCCACTAGTAGCACGCGTGCCACTGGCTCTCATCCTTGTGATAGAATACTTGGAGACATAAAGTTAACCTACAGCCACTAAAAAACTTATTACTTAGTACCAACTTATTACTTACTACCAACTTATTACTTACTACCAACTTATTACTTACTACCAACTTATTACTTAGTACCGACTTATTACTTACTACCAACTTATTACTTACTACCAACTTATTACTTAGTACCAACTTATTACTTAGTACCAACTTATTACTTAGTACCAACTTATTACTTAGTAC
This sequence comes from Mechanitis mazaeus, assembly GCA_959347395.1. Classification (NCBI taxonomy): domain Eukaryota; kingdom Metazoa; phylum Arthropoda; class Insecta; order Lepidoptera; family Nymphalidae; genus Mechanitis; species Mechanitis mazaeus. The sequence goes on from OY365750.1 coordinate 19,804,828, forward strand.
CAACTTATTACTTAGTACCAACTTATTACTTACTACCAACTTATTACTTAGTACCAACTTATTACTTAGTACCAACTTATTACTTAGTACCAACTTATTACTTACTACCAACTTATTACTTAGTACCAACTTATTACTTACTACCAACTTATTACTTACTACCAACTTATTACTTACTACCAACTTATTACTTTCTACCAACTTATTACTTAGTACCAACTTATTACTTACTACCAACTTATTACTTACTACCAACTTATTACTTAGTACCAACTTATTACTTAGTACCAACTTATTACTTAGTACCAACTTATTACTTAGTACCAACTTATTACTTAGTACCAACTTATTACTTACTACCAACTTATTACTTAGTACCAACTTATTACTTAGTACCAACTTATTACTTAGTACCAACTTATTACTTACTACCAACTTATTACTTAGTACCAACTTATTACTTACTACCAACTTATTACTTTCTACCAACTTATTACTTAGTACCAACTTATTACTTACTACCAACTTATTACTTACTACCAACTTATTACTTACTACCAACTTATTACTTACTACCAACTTATTACTTTCTACCAACTTATTACTTACTACCAACTTATTACTTACTACCAACTTATTACTTACTACCAACTTATTACTTTCTACCAACTTATTACTTACTACCAACTTATTACTTACTACCAACTTATTACTTAGTACCAACTTATTACTTACTACCAACTTATTACTTACTACCAACTTATTACTTAGTACCAACTTATTACTTACTACCAACTTATTACTTTCTACCAACTTATTACTTAGTACCAACTTATTACTTACTACCAACTTATTACTTACTACCAACTTATTACTTACTACCAACTTATTACTTACTACCAACTTATTACTTTCTACCAACTTATTACTTACTACCAACTTATTACTTACTACCAACTTATTACTTACTACCAACTTATTACTTTCTACCAACTTATTACTTAGTACCAACTTATTACTTACTACCAACTTATTACTTACTACCAACTTATTACTTAGTACCAACTTATTACTTAGTACCAACTTATTACTTACTACCAACTTATTACTTAGTACCAACTTATTACTTAGTACCAACTTATTACTTAATACCAACTTATTACTTAGTACCAACTTATTACTTAGTACCAACTTATTACTTACTACCAACTTATTACTTAGTACCAACTTATTACTTAGTACCAACTTATTACTTAGTACCAACTTATTACTTACTACCAACTTATTACTTACTACCAACTTATTACTTACTACCAACTTATTACTTAGTACCAACTTATTAATTAGTACCAACTTATTACTTAGTACCAACTTATTACTTAGTACCAACTTATTACTTACTACCAACTTATTACTTACTACCAACTTATTACTTACTACCAACTTATTACTTACTACCAACTTATTACTTAATACCAACTTATTACTTAGTACCAACTTATTACTTAGTACCAACTTATTACTTAGTACCAACTTATTACTTAGTACCAACTTATTACTTAGTACCAACTTATTACTTAGTACCAACTTATTACTTAGTACCAACTTATTACTTAGTACCAACTTATTACTTACTACCAACTTATTACTTACTACCAACTTATTACTTAGTACCAACTTATTACTTACTACCAACTTATTACTTAGTACCAACTTATTACTTACTACCAACTTATTACTTAGTACCAACTTATTACTTAGTACCAACTTATTACTTAGTACCAACTTATTACTTAGTACCAACTTATTACTTAGTACCAACTTATTACTTAGTACCAACTTATTACTTAGTACCAACTTATTACTTACTACCAACTTATTACTTAATACCAACTTATTACTTAGTACCAACAGTAGGGACAAAAACAAATACTTCTAACGACCAACCAATTCCAGCAAATTGGTATTTGAACAATAAAATGTTATTATTATTGTAATTGAGTCGTTAGTTTATATGTTTCCACCATGATGGTACAATGGTCGCCTCTACACGTGCGCGCGTCGTGTTGGCAATATGCCTCTTACTTCAAATTACGGTTTGTATTAATTAATATTTTAATTAAGTATAATCGTTATATTGTAATAAATAATTAATCTACAATCTGAAACAAAAACAAATCAACTTTTAAAGACAATTTCTTACAAACTTAATCACACAAGTACTTATATTTGCAATGATAATTTAAAGAAATGTTATATATATCATCTCAATAAAAAATAATTTATTGGGATAGAGGGGAAAGAAACTCTAAAAATATTTGTAAGCGAAATAGGTATTTATTTTGGATGTTATACGTACACTAGCACTGTTAATTATCAACAAATTTCAGACACCATACAATATTCGCAATCATCCCTGCTGCTTGGAACCCAACGAGAATCTCACGCTAGCAATGATCATAGATGCCTTCGAGATCTATGGACACGACCCCACAGATAAGCTGGACAACCTATGGCTGTATCAGCACGAAATGTTAAGAATTAAAACTGCTGAGGACCAAGTACGGTCAATCCTAAAACTTGATAGATTTTAATTTTATTTTATGAGATAGGTAAAAAGTAAACAGATATTCTGATAGAATATGCCATCTTAAATGCTATAAATGAATATCAACCATCTTATAGTAAGTTTCCTTAAGAAATTTTATGTGACAAATTTCAGTATTTGATCAACGAAAGAGTTCACATCGCTACAGATCACTTGGGGCGTTTTATAAAATTACACATACAGGAACTAAAAGTAAGTTATATATTTTTGTAACCTAATTTTTCTTAAATAATACTTCAGGCAAGTATTTGTTTAAGTTATTCGATTAAATATAAATTAAATCTTTATAAAGTTAACAATATCAACAAGAGCAAGAGCCGAACCTGAGAACGTGGGGACTAGTTTCCGTCAGTCTGCCAAATGAGCTACCACATCACTCGTCTTATTTCCGTTACTAATTTATGGTCTATTTTGAATTTAAGTACATCTATATATATTTATTCAGTCCTAATAATGTTACTTCCAGTGGACTGGCTTTTCTCAATATTAAATTAGATCTATTGGTTTATAATTGAAGTAAATAATATATTTTTAATATATTAGTTCGTCTGTTTATGGGCAGGTTCTTTTAATAACTTTAGATGATGTAATTGACAATATGCTTGCTATGTATGAGAACCACAACGCCATAGCCGCTGAGAGAAAAGCTACTTACACTGGCGGACCAGTTCCCATGGAGTTTTATCTAAGTCAAGGTACGAGATACAAAATATACACAGCAAGGTGTTATTAATAAGCAGTATTACACTTACTCCTACTTCGATTATACTTCGAACTATCAGAGCTTTGATCAGTTTGAGTCTCGATGTCGTTGAAGTGAAATGATCGAACATATATTCGTACATATTTTTTAACAAATGGTATGTTTATTTTTCAGAGTACTACTGTGGGAAAAATGTTTATTTATTTTACTCAGAGTTATACAGTGATATATACCACATGGGGCGAGGGATAGCGCCCTACTGCAAGGACAGGTCCTTTGTATTCCTCGGCTTTTTACATTATCACGACGAACAGAAATACTACCTGATAGACGACCCCAGTATATCATTCCCGACTGATAATTATTTACACGGATTGGAATGTCACATTGGTATTTGTATGTTCAGGTAAATATATCAATGTTGAACCACAATTGACAACCAACGTTGGCTCAAACCGTAGGCTTTTTTTTAACTTTGAAAACAAAATAAGGGGAAGCTTTTTGACAGGTTCCCTTTTAAAAAGCTAATCCAAAGCGAGCGTGATGTAACATCATTACCAAAGGCTATAGTGAAGTGTGGTCTGGTGATGTACAAGCTGCCGCCGCTCACAGCCGCCGCCTGCATCATCACCTCCGGCTCCTTCATACTGGACTTCAACATACAGGGACTCAGATACAGACATTTTGATTATTTGTTGGTAATTTTTGACTTCATTTTAAGGATTATAACTATAGCTGGTTATATTTTGATTAATTTCTTTTGATAGTTTGATTAACGTCGAATATCAAATAATTTTATTACAATCCAATTCAACAAAGTATAACAATATAAATGTTGTATTTAAACTTTCGTTTCCATGATTACTTTTATTTATAATTATCCGGTTGTACTCACGTCCCGCACGAATGGGTTTGAAGCTACTCGGGCAAATTCCGATAATAATTCGTAAATACAGATACAGATAATTATATATCATAATATAAATGCCAATTATATGAAATGTTTCAACCTTTAGACTACCCCCAACGGCAACACATATTATACGAAGGAGCCTCATACACCACTGGTTTGCGATCACCACGTCTGCGAATGGAACTACACCAACCATTATGGTGGTTAGTTTTCAAATTTTTGTTTTTAAAACGCCCCCATTTCAGTAGCTGGTTAACTCATGTGTATTTCTTTTATTAGTCGTTCGTTCTACACAACATCGTTTTGCTGTTTAACAACCTCCGGTGTATCAAAAAGTATTTCTTTAATTTTGAATAACAATAATTTTGGCATAGGTCCATTCCTTATTCCGGGGGATCCCGGTACTGGGATAGACCCTGTGCCTCCGTACATCGAGCCTACGCCCAAACCTGAAGATCAGGACGAAGAAAACATTACCGTACCATGTGAGCCAGAATCCACAACCACGACAATCACTTTTATCATAATCATTAGTATATATATATATTTTTATGATAATAAGCACTCTTGTACAGAAAGTACTACACTAGAACTCTTATTTTTTTAAAGGAACGACAGTGTCCACGAGTCGGCAGTTCAATGTCACCCCTTTTTTACATTACATGTCAATTCTAGTTCCAACCCTTCTCTAGATATACTGGACGGCTGTCTGTTCATGTACCCTCCTAACTACGGCTCTATAGCTGGTAAAAGTTACTTAGATGCGGTGGAACTCCATGACGATCGATTTACATGCAGTGCCTCGGGTGATAACAAAGTGAGTTCAAAAATATCCTTATTCTTAATTTTTGGTAAAGTTTTATTAAAAAACTGATATAGCCAATTTGAATTTACAAAATTAATTGTATCCAGGGTCTGTACTGGTATCCCCAATGGATGGGGGCTATGCCTCACCACCCCTACCAGCCCCTCGTAGCTCCAAAGGGGAACTTCGAACCGCCCGGGCCCTTCTACCCTCATCAGAATTACGACATGGAGGAAGGAGACTCAGATTAAGAATAAATACATTTGTTATTATGTTTAATTTATAAATAAAAAAAAAGGAAATAAAAGAAAGTATTAAAAATATTTTATTATTCATATGATAATTAAGTTTGAAGCTGTGCTTAATTTTTTACATATATTTACTATACATATATACATATGTTTTAGACTTGATCTGTGACTAAATGTAAGTTTCCAAAAACCTACTCTCCACTCTGCTCCCTCGCGGTAAAACAAAAAAGGCGGGTGTCCCGGCCTTCAGTTCAAAATATTTAGACACCAACAAATCACCCAAATTCTTCGTGGTTTCTACAACATGAGGCATTTTATCAAAGCCCTCAAAATAGACATTGATACTGTCCCAGTTATATTTATTCTCTTCATCCCACGGCGCTGGGAATAACTGCTTCAACTGATGTATCAATCCCACGTTCTCTGAACAATCCTTCACAAAATCTGTCGTCTGATACTCCGGGTACAACAACAGCAGCGGCCATTTCAACACGCCGTCCTCCAAATGCACTATCGCATCCTGAGCTCCCGGAAGACTCGGCTCTAACGTCGATAAATCGATATCATCTTCATCATCACAATTCGATATTTTTATACCTCTATCGATAATCGCCTTAACAACTAAATCTTTTTGCTCATTTCTCTTCGAGTCCACTCTATTCTTCTTCCTTTCGTCTCTTTCTCGTATCATCTTTTTCTTTCTAGCCGTGTTCAAAAGTTCGACCAGTATCTTATCTTTTTGTTGTTTTTCTAGAAGTTTCTCACAATATAATATACAAGTATCGTAATTTGATATTTCAAGCGCACACTTCGCGGCTCGCAATCTAGCTTTGTCGTGATCTGGATTAAACTTCATCGCTCTCTCACTGTCATATAACGATGATCTGTAGTTCTGGAGATGCCAGTGCGAGGCCGCGCGGTTGTTGTACAAACCAGCGTTTATATCAGGGTCTTCACACTTGACTTTGATTCCCTCCGTGTACCTAAAATATATCATATATTTTAATGAGAGAAAGAAAGGAGTAGTTTAATTCAAACTTCAAAATGTTTCATGATGCAGGTTAAAACAACAATAAAATAAAATGCTGTTATTGTATCTTTTTAAAAAGCATTGTAGTATATTATATTATATAATATAAATCTCTATTTTAAACTTAGGTTAAATGAAGATTAAAAAAAGAAAGTAACCTTGTGAATATAAAAATAAAAATATATTTTATAACTTAAACTATTATAATTATCAAGAAATAGATTGAAGGAATACTTATAATTGTATTTTATTAATTTCATTATTGTGTTTTTTTGTGGGTCAGATATCAGTATGTATTAGATAATCAACTAAACACTGTACTGTCTCTGATGTCTGGTTTATTATCAATCATATTTTAAATGAAAAGCTTAGAATTGTATTTTTTGACTAGGAGGTAAAATTAGTCTAGTTACAAAAGCATACTGTGGACGGTACTTACTTATATTTCAGATTACATTTATCAAAATGAATAAAGAAAAAATGATAATATATTATTTTTTTTAATTAATATTTATTACTAAGTTACTGTGATATAACACTCACACATTATTGCTTAACATTAGATATAATGTAGTCAGGCATTGAATAAATAAATATATAAAAAAAAAATCTTATGACATCTGTTTTTTGTAGAAATATATGTATTTTTTATTTACAACTAAGATTGCAACGTAGTGCATATTCTTCATGTCTTCAAAACAGAAATGCTTTTTTTGTATATTATTTATGTATCATTTAATTTAACTTTTGAAGTGAAAGTAAAAAATTAAATTACATAATAAACTCACCCTAAAATTGCTAATCTATAATTTTTGTGTTTAAAATTGAAGTTTCCATCGTCTTTATAACTAGTTGCCAATTCTAATGGTGTATTTTCTTCTGGATCATATTTTAATTTTGCAAGACCCTCCGCCAATGGCGACATGACACCATCTTCAGGAACAGATTTCATGAAAAACGGATGTTTGTCCATTTCTTCCTATAATGATTGTAATCATAAATTATTTCTTATTAATAAGGATAATAATGTAATAACAATATTGTTGAAAGTAAATTAAATAAACTAAGTAACTAATTTTTGATGATTACTATATGATATGTTAAACAACACATAAATAAGACTACAGTCAACATAGATACAGCTTACATACAGACATCATAGCAAAAAATATCAAAACAACATTAAAACACATTTTTAAACAAGCTATTATCAATCATTAAACAGAAGATAAATAAATTATATTATTCTTTTGATGAAGATGGCTTGACTCAGTTTCACAACTAGTGGTTATGAGTACATTAAAATTAGTGAACTGTGTCTGTGTGGTGAGTGGTTTGCATTTTTTGCTACCCTTAAATGGTCATAATAGATTATTTAAGTGTCTTTAAACCCACAGCCTTGCAAAAATAGAACAAAAGAAAAATAATGAATTCTAATGAGTAAATATTGAAGGTTTTCAAAAACTTACAAAATACAATATTATACTAAAAATATTTTACAAACTTTGACATTGTTAAATTAAACTTATTATTTTATATAACACAAGAATTGTACCTCTAACTTCTATATCCAAAATTATTGTCTATTTGTGTTTTAAAATTAAACTTAACACGTCTCGAGAAGTAATATCTGCTTTTCAAAATGAAATATATAATTATAATAATCCTAATTAGTTACCTCCCAGCGGTCTTCAGGCCATCCCTCAGTGTACTGCTTCTTTTCCAGACCATCTATAAAATCATCAAGTTCTTTATCCAATTTTTGACATAATGCAAGTCGCTCCTCGTCCGACATAGGCAATTTTTTGCTTTCTGTTTGATCACTCATGTTTTATTGCAGTTAAATATATAAGATGAAATTATTTGATTATACACATTGCACATAAAATATTACAATTTGCATACGAGCATGGTTTTGACATTAACATTTGGCAGTTGACAATTAGACCGATTATAGCCCAGGTGACACTTTACTGAAAGACTATTTTTACTCATAATCTTGTCCTGGTATCGGACACCAAACGGTAGACACCAAGGCCGGAATATACCTTATTTTAAAAAAACACAATTTTTTGTCAATAACTTATTAAGGTCCTTAAAACAATTTTATTTTTCTACGTTTTTTTGTAACATTATATACTAATAATAAATATATTATACTTATTTCTAGCTTACTGGCATTTGTGGGAGGTTTTAAGACATGGTTACCATTATAAATGTAAGTTCTAGGAAACTATTAACTACAACGGAATACTATAAAGTAACCACCGACCTCTAAAGAAATAGTTGCGTCAGAAGCGGCTGTTATGAGTAATTTCTGTCCCGGGTACATCATAGGAACATTATGAGCAATTTCTTTTTATCGTAGGACGTTGCTTACTTTACTTATATATTTATATTATTTTGCATTACATTTTTACCTGACAATAAATATTTTGACAAGTGCAGTAGGTGGCATTTCAGTTGTCTGTTGTCAATTTTTAATCGTGTGTTGACAAATCGTAGCTGTATAACTCGGCATTTGAACTACTAACAATATTTATTTATAAACTACACGTTTCGTAATGGTTCCATATTATAATTTAAATACACAAATATACCTCAAAATAGTTTTATTTTCTGTGTTTAGTAGTATATTTTAAGTAAACAGGGTAAAACAAAGTGAATAAATCATGTCCGACGCCTGGGAAGAGATTCAAGCTGTCAAAAGCAAGAGAAACAGTTTAAGAGAAAAGTTGGAGAAAAGAAAAAAAGAGAGGCAGAACATTTTGGGTGCAGCGTTACCTAGTGGCGATAAAAATGAGACTGCATCGTCGACTGCATCTGGTGGTAAAGAACGATCTGTATCCAGCCCGGCGCGAAGTAAGTGATAGTAAGCTTTATTGTTTTGGAAGAACCATGTTATCAGTTTCTAATTTTTTTATGTTTCTAACATGTTTGTTTTAATTTCCACTGTATTTTATTTAGAAGTATGATATTATCATAGTTTTTCTGTAGTTTGGTTAAAATATTAATTTTCAACTTAAGCTCCACCCATAGAGAAGACAAAAATTATCCCATCGGCATCTCTGGAAGTTCAACTGTTACAAGTTCTCTCAGACATGCAGCTGCAACTGCCAGCTACAGCAATAGCCTTGATGCCAGGACTGGGAGATGTTGACACGGAAATTGTTGCTAGCCTACTGCAGAAATTTGCAACACAAAAGCTAATTACGTAAATTATTAAAATTGATAAAATAATCAAATTTTAGTTAAAATATTTTTCATTTATATATACTATTAGTCTGTTCTCTGTTGAAACAGAATCATTAATTATTTTATTTATTCTAGAATTAAAGAAAGGACAGAAAGCACAACAGATGCCAGTATAGAGGTTGTAAGTGCTGAATCAGTGAGACTGGCTGCTGTGCTGGCAGCTTTGATGGAAGATCAACCAACTGCAGTAAAAAGAAAAGGTATACTCTTAAAAAATATATATATATTAAAGTATCACATATTATATAATATTATTTTCTTATTTAAATATTGTAGAAACAAAATAAATAAGCATTTGAAACTGTTTGAGATATAAACTTGTGTTTTGGCATGGCCAACACTTCAGCAGTTTTCTATTTTGTAAAAACTGGCTGAAAACAAACTTTTAGTCAATTACTATAATTATTATATAAATAAAGTGTTTTATTACTTTTTATGTAGGAGACAGCACCATAGAAGACGGATCTAATCCAAAAGTCACAAAATCAGCAATAGATGAGAAGAAATCTGGCAAGGGTGATACAGACATTATGGTGATTATGAATAATAATGATTAAAATTTTATATACAAGTTATTTAAAAAAAGTAATTTTACAGCTTTCAAAAAAATTATTGAACCTTATGTTTGTATTTATAAGTAGTCTTTTTGTTCTGAAGCACTATCATAAAAGTTTTTGAGATCATATTATCATAGTTAATATATACCTGTTATTAGTTTAGGGCCTATATATTAAACTTATCACAAAATTAGGGTCATCACATGATGATAGATAACTTATTACATAGAACAGCACGGAAAAAGAAGAGTTTTTCAATATCAACCTCTCTTTTCCATCATTATAGTTTATTTATTTTCCAGTCACTTCTTGCAATGCCTTCTAGTAGAGAAAAAGCTGTTAAAAGAGTGGGAGAAGAAATCATGGACTTGTTAAGTAAACCCACAGCTAAGGAAAAATCTCTTGCAGACAAGTTTAAAAGCCAAGGTGGTGAGGATATATATATATATATATATATATTAGAATATTTCTGTTTCTGTGTCGTTTGTGTTTCTTTTTACTTGCATTTTTCATTTTAAACTCACTTTTTAAACACTCACATGGTAGAACTAAATTAATAGAACTCTGTTTATATTTTTGGCCATATCATACAAAAATTACTAAAACTAAAATACTATACAGGAGCACAAGTAATGGAGTTCTGTCCTCACGGCACGAGGGTTGACTGTGGCTCTACAGCCTGTAAAAAACTACACTTCAAGAAAATCATACAGAGCCATACTGATGAGAGTCTCGGGGACTGTTCTTTTCTAAATACTTGCTTTCATATGGATAGCTGCAAGTATGTATTTGTACCTTGAACGGATTTATACATATATAGAAAAATTGTGTGGTATTGACTCTTTAGTTCAATTGAACGAGCAACAGGATGATATTCCGAAGGTTGCAGGGAATCCAGCCTTTTGTCGATGATTTTATCATTCTATGATTATTTATAATTATAATAAAGTAGTTACACATGTGTATGACCTGTTATGTGTACGTGTAAGTCATGTTAAGTAATAGACCAGCTATTGTAACCATATACATTTTAGTATTTTTTTAACACTTTTCACGATACTAAATAGAAATATCGACGAAAACTAAGTCTAAAGAAGCAAATAACAATTATTAGATATGTTCACTACGAGGTGGATAACGCAGATCCTAACGTGGCTGCCAGTAAGGGAGCTCCGGAACCTGCGGCCAAGACAGGACATAATGGTAATTATTATTATTAAAGGATATATATGCTTAGTCACAGGATATATTAAAAGATACATACATATACACTTTTGAAGCAAATATCACCATTCATATTTATATTGGTGACTGAACAATAGACAAACATTTTTTTTCTTTGTTTAGATTTACATTATTTTCTATAATATGCGGCACTGGTTTTTTATAATTGATAAATGTCAATTTGGTTTGTCTGTTCAGGAACAGCTTCAGCTCCCAAGCCTGATGGAGTGCTCACCCTCACCCCCCCTCAGTGGATCCAGTGTGACTTGAGGTATCTGGATATGACGTTTCTAGGTAAATATAAAAAAATATATTACTATTTTACTATCAAAGATAACAAATTGTGTGTATTGATGAACTTGCTCCTTTTGGCATATCTAAAACAAAACAATCTCAAATATAATATGTTATATATAATGTTGAAAAATCCAGGTAAGTTTGCCGTCATAATGGCGGACCCTCCCTGGGACATCCACATGGAGCTCCCTTATGGTACCATGTCCGACGACGAGATGAGGTGTCTAGGCGTGCCCCAGCTGCAGGACAGCGGACTCATTTTCCTCTGGGTCACGGGCAGGTTAGACCAATAGTGTATTATACTCAAAAAGTTAGTGATCCTTCATCCAATTTATTAAGATAAACCATTGATATTTTCAAAAATACAAGACCTGTCTAACATTTATATATGCATCCTCAGAGCCATGGAGCTGGGTCGTGAGTGTCTGAAGCTGTGGGGCTACGAGCGGGTGGACGAGCTCATCTGGGTCAAGACCAACCAGCTGCAGCGAATTATACGCACTGGACGGACTGGACACTGGCTCAACCACGGAAAGGAACACTGCCTGGTGAGTTAGGAGGGGTGACCAGTTATTTAGTTAGTTGTTTTCATTACTTTCTAACTAAATTTATACAGAAACATCGAAATAAAGCAATCGACTTTTTGTATAAATACGTCTCAAAACAAAGTGCTCGTCATTTCTAATGGGCATACACAAATTGAATTCAATAATATTATCCACAGGTGGGCATGAAGGGTAACCCAGAGAACCTCAACCGTGGGTTGGACTGTGACGTCATCGTTGCCGAAGTTCGAGCCACTTCGCATAAACCGGACGAGATATATGGTATTATTGGTGTGTACTGACTTTGATATATGATTTGGACTCCATATATCAAATGGAGAGGGGGTTTTAGGAACATAACTTGAGAACGACTGATCCTTCCCAGAACATAATATTTTTGAAAGGTATTTCTATTACAAGTTGTAAAGATAAATAGTGCTCTGTCGATCTTGTGGTTAGGGAACCTGCTAGAGACCCTGTTTTCATTGTTAACTTAGTTTTATTTTTCTGCTAGAGTAATTTTTTTAAATATTTATTCAACTTCAAATTAACTTAACTGATATAAGTCATATTAAAACATTATATTTTCAGTGTCGAGAAGATTTTTGGCGACTTTTAAGATACGATAGATGGCGCTGTAGTCTAGATATTAAAGCTTGTTTTCCTGTTGCTTTACTTGAAAAGAATAGATACGAAACAGTTTGTTGAATAATCATATTGAAGCAACTTTTTATAGATTTGAATACTTAAATATAACTATTGCCTTATTTTTCTAGAGAGACTCAGCCCTGGAACTAGAAAAATAGAACTGTTTGGTCGACCTCACAATGTGCAGCCGAATTGGTGAGTATTATTATTAACATACATACCTGTAAGTTCATCGAAACCAAGTATCTGCCAAATGTACTACAAAGAATTTGGATGCTCAAAACTCCTCCTTTCCTCCCCTATTTTTCACATGAGGAGCTGTGGTGGCTTGCTTGCTTGTTGGATTGAGGAACATTCATATCCTCAAATTTCTATGACCTACCATTAGATGGATCATCTGCTCGAAAATTATATAGTGTAACTAAACAATTAAAACTTCTAGGATAACCCTGGGGAACCAAGTTGACGGAGTGCGTCTCGTGGATCCAGAGCTGATAGCAGCTTTCAAGAAACGATATCCAGACGGCAACTGCATGGCGCCTCCCCCCCCTGACCCTGGCTTAGCTTAACTACCAGGGTACATGTATATAACATATAACACTAATAGATTTAAGTTTGTAAATAAAATGATGAGGAACATTTCTTTTTTTTTAATAATTCATACTACTACTACTACTACAACAAATAAGAATTAGATATTAGTACCAAATTTATTCCCTATACATCACAAACAATTTGTTTAAATTAAATAGTGTTTTAATAAAAAGAAGGATGCGGTGATCTTCTGCCCTTCGGTGAGCTTGGTCGTGGACTGTAGAAGCCTCTTGTCATGGTCGGTAGGGTTTTATCCCTAGGTCCGCTGTAGTCAGTATATATTTAATAAATATACTATATTTCCTTGAAGAAAATTATGACTTTTACGTCACTTTAAAACCTTTTTTAAAGCTTATATTTACCTTTTTTATATTAGAAAGAAATGAACACAAAATGGCTTCCATTTAAATAGATAGTATTTTATAAATGTTAACGGTATTATTAAAGCTGTTCAAATTTAAATAAAACATTATTTTAGGTACTGGATTATTGAACTTTTTAAGAAAGATAAAATAAATCAAACCTAATATCATGTCCACCTCCTTGCTTGGTTCCTGTGCTGGTCTTTGAGTTTACTCTACATACAGCGGACTTTTCTTTTGGCGTTAAACTAAATATAAGAATTATTTTTAAAAAAATCGAACGATATGGCGACGCGACTCTATCATTTACTATTTATTATTACCTGTTTTTGTCCATAACCTTTTTGCCTGTTATGAGGCAATCGCGAAGTCTGCGTTGAAACTGAAATGTGAGAATTTATTAAATAACTGTACTACCGATCTCACATACGAGATAAATTTACTGTAATAGACTAAATGATTTATAAATAACCTATTAAAACATCACGCAAACCTTACCTAACTTTATAGAAAGAGATGAAAACGATTGCTGCAAAGCATTCGAAACGTCGGGATAAAAATTACATTACCAAATTATACGCGAGTTAAACCTTTAATAAAAAAGTAGTTTATTTCAAATGTGTACCGGTGACTATCTAAAATACAAGGAGATGAAAAATTTATAGAGACACCACGCAACGAGACCTAATTTATTTATTTTAATCCTTTTTGAATTTGACTTATAATTTCAGTTTGCTTACCATAATTTTCTTATAATTAAAAATCATAATTAGATAACAGACGACAGACTTTTGAATTCTAAGCTACCTTTATACTATTGAGCAAGTCCCCCTGTGTGGCGAAGGGCCTCTCGTCAGAGCGCACAGACGGCGCCCGGCGGCCGGGCGGCGCGTCGCGACGAGCACCCAACGAGGCTGCGCCTATCGAGCCGTCTTGAGGCACCGACACTGCCAGACACAATTAACACTTTTATTCATACTTTCTAAATATATTAATATGCGAAACTTCTATATTAAATATTTATTTTACAAAAACTATTTTCTACGTGTTCAAGTATATTTTTTCATTTAATTTCATTTCTCTATAGTAACTCATTAAATTTTCATAACTTTTACAATATACGTGATGGTATCAAACGAGGTAAAAAAAGTTTTCATTAATAAAACTAATTTTGTAAAAATCTTAATAGAATTCAAATAATTATGTAAATATATATTATTTTTGTTATTTGGTAAAAAAATTATATCAACTTCATTTTAGGAACTAAAAGCTTGAGTATTTATAAAAATTATATTATAAATAAAAATGAAATATATCTATAGCCATGTCTAAATATTCAATGTAATATTCAGCAACACTACTCGGACTGAAACAAGAGATCTAGATTTTTTTAGACAATTTAAACTTTCTAAAACATTTTTCTTGGCAAGTCAACATGTGATTATTTGATTATATTAACTATTAAATGTTGTAAATGTAATAATAAATAAAAAATATTTAAAAACATAACTTTTATTTTCTAAATCTAAATCACAATCTATTATCCACTAGATCTCTTAACAAGATATCATGACTTCCATAAAGAATCTAACATATAAATAAATTAGAGTTCATAATATGCTGAAAATATTGTACAAAGAAATTTACTATTGAATTTCAAGAAATTTCTAGATAGTATTTTGGTTTGGCTTTCAATGTAGCCCACGGCTAAAGCACTCAACTATTATTTTTTCTGTATTGAGAAGTATTGCACAAATCCATTAGAGCATAAGCTAGGAATTTTTTACGGCTTCATTCTTTTCTTCAACATCACTCTTTTGGCTCTCAATCTCCTTCACACCACCTTCAAGCAATCTCTTTCTTAATTCTGCGGGTCCAGCAAAAGTAGCAGGAGTTGTCCGAGTAGCTGGTAAATAAACCTCAAATGTTCTGAAGTATTTTAATATATTTTGTACATCGTCTTCTTTTAATTTATACTCGAAAGCTATTTTCGCAACAGTCGCCTCTTCAGGATTTACTTGATGTGATCCAATATAATCAATTGCATGCCGTAAGGTGGTTCTCCCATAAGGAATTTTTTCTGGTTCTTTTAAACCAAAGTCAAAGTCCGGTACAAGACCACGGTGATGAGGTAGCGGTCGATTCACACTCTTCTCCCTTTTCTCCTTAGTTACGTCCGCTTCGGGTCGCCCGTGCGAGGTTACATAAACATTCCTCAATCTATCATCAAGACTTGGGTCTTTTGTGTCGAGTTTGATATCAATGTTCGGATCTGCTTCCTGCACCCTCTTTAATTCTTCGAACGTTGAAGGATATTTCGGTGCGGCATCCGGTTTTTCTTTTGATATGATCTTATGAGCCCGATTTTCTATGTTAAAAGCTCTAAGTGGTCTTAAAGCTTTTGCTACTAAAGCACCCATTTCAAGTGGCGTTAGTACACTTTAGATTAATTAAAAATGGTTAATGTTCACTTTGAAAACATTGTTTTGATAATATTTCATATTTCATCTTTTTATGAAAGGTTATGTGAATTTGACATTGACAACTTAACTTTGACAATTCTAATTATAAAAAAGCTTTTAAAATTTTTTTAATCCATCAGAGGACAAAGGCTTTTACGCCATGCAACCTAGTCTTTAGTGCTCTGTTATCGTCAGAGAAATTCCTCTAAAGCATCCTTTCTTAGTGTGCTTCCGCTTTAATAAAAATTCAAAATATAGTCTTCAGTCTTGTAACTCAATTTAATATGGAATACTATTTATAAAATTATTATTCAAGTGCATTCATATGCGTGCGGATATTCGAGGACCTTAAGTACCGGTGACCGTATGTACCATTTCGCGGACAAAGCTACGTAAAAGTTTGTCCTCGCTATCTTGATCTCTCTCTTTATTAAATTGTCGTCGTAAAATCGAAATGTGATCACAGGAATGAGTGTAATTATCGCGCGACACCGATTTCCTAGGATAGTGTCACCGCTGCAAGGTCTACGGGCACTCAGCCGGTTTCTGTACGATCTAAGTGCGTTAAATGTAATAGGAGTAATAATGTAACCACGCTACGGCTGACTCGAGTGCGTAAGGACCCAGTCCCCGAGGACCCTCCTTATTACGTACTGTGCTACCAGAAGGGAAATTCCACAAATTACCACGAGTGCCTTAAAGCAGCGTACAGGCCATAGCCTACGAGGAATCCCTTTTGCTGTTAGTAGACTGTAGCGTTTACGGTGAATACTTTTCTTAGCTACATCATCCGTATTAAAGACGAGGGTAACCGACCGGTAAAAATTACAGAATTAAGATGTTAAAAATTTATAATTAAATAATAATCGTATCTAAAACCCCCGTAAATAAGAGGCTGTACTGTAAATTACGGCCAATATATTATAAGTATAATTTAAAAACATATGCAATTCTTGTTTCAAGAACAAAAATTATTGTTATTTATTTTAAAAAAACTATTAAAAAGGTTTAAACCATAGTTCTTCCTTGACATCATACAAAAAACTAATATTGCACTAAAAAAAAAAAAGGAAACGCTTTTGAAATCCTTCACCGCCATTAAAAAAACTCAACAAACAAACCATGTTTCAAAAAAATAATATATGTATATTATTTTTTAAAACATGATACTATGTATACGTATAAAAAAATAATACATTATATAGAGAATGAAAACAAGAAAGCCCTATTAATGCACTTTGACTTACGTTTTAGCCTTGACAATGCTTCTTTCAGTGCTGCCTTTGAATTACGCGATGAAAAGTTTGGTGCGGGAGGCGTGTTAGTAGCACGACTTTGTTCACCCGAGATTTTCATTGGTGGTGGACTTGGACTGCGACCCAATCGACGCCGATTGTTTGGTTGAGTGGGGCTTTTAGAAACTGTAACGTCATATAATATAGCACTGACAACATATTTATTATCAAGCCAACTTAGTATTTTAAATTTTAAACTCCAAACTCTGTAAACTCCAAAGCATAGCCGCAAGGTGGCTAGTTTTTAACTTTTAAACTCGAAAGTCTGTAAGCTCCAAAGTCTAGCCGCAAGGTGGCTAGTTTTTAAATTTAAAACTCCAAAGTCTGTAAACTCCAAAGTCTAGCCGCAAGGTGGCTAGCTTTAAATTTTAAACATCAAAGTCTGTAAGCTCCTAAGTCTAGCAGCAAGGTGGCTAGTTTGTCGGTTTTTATCGGAAACGGTTGGGAGAGCGTGCAACAGATAACACAACAACTTGATACACCCAGCTCCTTTCTATCACGAAACAATCAGAAGCTCAGCCAGAAAACACGATTTACGGTTGAGGTTCCAAAGTCCCATTCAAAGCATTTCGCTTCTACTTTCCTTATGCGGACGGCGAAAGTTTGAAACTCTGTGCCAGAGTCCATGTTTCCTGATAATTACAATCTAGAGGTCTTCAAATTTAGAGTAAATAGATACTTTCTAGATAAGCGTGCTACACCTTAGACTTAGACCATGCTTAACATCAGGCGGACTGTGTACATATATTAAACAATGTGCGGATGTAAGGGCGTGTTTATGTATAGAAAAAAAACTGCAGATACACAATTTTGAAATTGCGGCTTAATGATTAATAAATTATTAAACCTCAATTTTATAGTTTTATGTTTTGTAAGATTCAAAACTTATGTCCAGATTTATGTAAGAAATGTAAGTATTTTTATGTATATGTATGAAATTTTTTAACACTATTCAGTAAATTTGCAACCGTCCTAAAAAAAAGGTTATTGCTTTTAATTTTGTAGTAGAAAAGTTCTTATTTGAACTGTATTTGACAAGAAAAGACTTATAATCATGAAATTGGTAAAATTGGATTGCATAGTCTGGCAAAAACTTGCCCTTATCGCTGCGTAGAGGCAAAAAAATATTTTGGTTTATTAACAAACATAATGTCAGAATAGTTTTGTGTATGTACCTACTAGGTTTTTCGTAGAGATTTCTTTAATTTTCTCTCTCTTAAATGTTGCCATCATTCCCCGAGTACTTATTGTTATTTTCAACAGAAGTAACACATGTTATTTATAAACGTGACAATAGTTTCATATTTCCTTTCTTTTGACTGAAGTCTTTCTGTAGCGAATAAAGAAAAAATAATAAATAGTTTCTAAACTTTTTTACCTTGGCTGAAATTGCAAGTTTCAATTTTCGAAACGTCGCCAGGTACTGTTCGTTCTGTGTTAGAAAGTCTAAAGGAGTATTGTGGCTTTACAGTGAGAGCCGATTCCAACTTTTTTTCTTTTTGGTTATTGTATTGTAGAGTACTTCGCATTAAAAGTTTCTAAAAATATATGTTTATTTTTATTTTATCGAATGTAATGATTTCTAAACAAAGTATTCGGTATATTTCTTGGGATCATATCTATCAGATTCCTAAATTTAAACATTAAGTATATGTTTTTTTTATATAAAAAATTTGTAACCAACACAAGTAGCTATATAGTTATAATCGTGGACAAATAATAAATAAATAGATTAACTATATCAGAATTTAAAACAGAAACGAGAATACTCACTCTGGCATCACTTAACGTTTTTGCAATCGGCACCGGGTTGCTGGAGCGGTATGTCGGACTAGCACAATACCAACCTAATTTTTTTTTATCAGTTTCCTTAAATTAACATTATCATAAACAATAAAACGTATTTCTAGTAAACGTATTTAAATATATAACTATATTACATCAGGTACAGAATTCGATGTTCCTTTAACATTAGGAGTATTGCTTCTTGATGATCTCAAAGTTCGAGGTTCACCGGCGCCACTGCCGCGTCGGATTCTCGCTTCATTTACTTCACTTGGTATTCTTTAACATTATAAATTTTATTTTAACAATCTGCTTCAACAAAATACGTCCAATGATTGAACGAACGAGGCATAAAAACAAACCTTTTCGAAAAAGGAACATTACGGAGTGTGTTCATCTGCTCATTACATTCCAAAGTGTCTTTTTCGGTCGCTTTACTAGGAGCTACGATAAACACAAATATTATTACTAATACATACTAGGGGCGCGAGTGAGCGAAGCGAGCAGTGGAAACAGTTATCATTTATTGAAGTGCTCTTTAACACTAATGTAGATGTTATCGAGTAATTTTTATTTTAATTTTTTTTTCCACTCGCTATTCTTTGTGGCTATAAATTGTTGCGCGAAATATTTTTAACATTGCGGCCTATGGGGATTTATACAATCATTATTCCTCAACGCCACAGATTTTTTTCACAATTTTTTTTAAACCACCGTGTGGACATGATTAACATGTGTGCAATATTTGTTTTGATCGGATGACTCGTTTAGACTAACCCCGGACATTCAATCAGAAAAGTCTCAAATAAAGCGCTCCGCTCCCTTCGCTCAAAAATTCTAATTTTCATAAATATTTAGAGTACTAACCATATCTAATAAAAGGCAACATCTGTAGGAATTATTCCATTCTTTTGGTGCAACTTTCGCAAAACGCACTGCCAACATCCATAATTTATCGTAACAAGACCTTTTGCAAGGTTGACAGCACAAATATTTCTTCCATAAGGAAATATTATTAATTTCATTGTCACCGCAGATTAATTCTTCGTTTAAACTACCTTTAATTACACAACCTTTCATTGGAGTTACGTTCTCTGTCGGTTGTAACGTTAAATCACAAGACGTTATAAACAATTCGTCCTCATCGTTTTCGATATCTGAATCACATAAAACAGTCGTTGTAACCGTTACTCAAATAAACTAAACAAACTTTAAAACAACACTTATTGTGATGTTGGCAGTACGTTCGTAAAACACACGTTACACAAAGTAACACATTCAACCAGTGTTACTTTAAATTAAGAGTAAAAAGTACACTGTCTGAATTCAAAAAGAACGATTACAAATTATATGACTAGTACGTGTTAGTAATAATGAGAAATTGTTACTTAATATCTATCTTTATATCGGAAAATAACTAAAATGAATAAAAATTTGGCAAACTAGTTATATAATTTTACTTTGAGTTTATTTTTGAGTAATGTAGTTGTAAACAGAATAGTATTTTTTATGACAGGGATTACTCTCAATTGTCATCGTTATTTATTTGTACCTTCTCTTATCCTTGACGCTTGCGGTCGCGGAACAGGACAAATTTCCATTCTCTTTTGTCTCTGCATCGGCGGTGGAGGAGAAGGAGACTTATTGAACATTACCGGACGCTGTTTATAAGCTTTTTCAGAAATCGAATAAATGCCGTAATCGTGGGAAGGAATCCTGTTTGTGTCTTGAAATGTACGTCTCCTGTCGCAAACTTATTACATTTATAACCGTGCAGGTAATCATAAAAAAACTTTAATTTTAGTTATTATATCTTCACCTGTTTACCTATATAGATTTCCTTGCTTTATGAGCCATGCTTCCAGTTCTTCGAGCCAACCCTGTGATAGAACATACTTCTATATAGTAGGCAACTTATTTATATATTAATAACATAGAACATATATGTGTAGTACTATTTTTTAACCTGCTGATGTCCAATGACAGAACCAGGCCTACAGATCCTCATCCACGCAATAGCCTCGTGGGCGGTCATACGATAATGCTTCATCAAGTAACAGCCAATAAGTGATCCTGTGCGACCTAAACCTGCCTAAACAATAAACTCATCAAAATAAACAAACACAGAACACAGAATATGGCCACGTGTGGAGGCAAATAGTAAACATAGTACAACAATATATAACAACTCATAACCTTGCAATGAACTGCAATAGCCCCATCGCATTCTTCAGTTATTTGCAGGAATTTCAATAAAATTCGTCGCGATGGACATGAACCATCAGGAAAAAATAAATTATAATGAGCGATGCCACCGTTTATGAATCTAAAACACAATCTCTTTTAAATAAATAGTTCCATAAGTAAAATAAAGCGTGATATAGTCTAAAAATAAAATAATTCATACGCATTACTGTCGTAGAGCTTTTTATTCAGTCTCATTACGATTTGGACATTATTCTCTCGAAAATAATCCACGTACATTTCAGGTGGATGATACATGGATGATACGTGGTTGTAGTCAACTGGTCCAATGAAAGCCAAAAACTTCGCTGAAATATTAAACTATAGAAAGTTCTTGTATATGATATACTGTTGTTACAGTATATCATATACAAGATTAAATAATTTGAAAATATATTCATCTATACATTTGTAAATAACGAAGAAATGGAATTATTACTACCTCATGGCTTTTTATCTGTAATCCTAGTACTATAATTACTATGCTTAGCCTAACAAATTATTAGATTTAGATAAAACTTATAGCAACCTGGTACAATCCAGTTGAGGTCTCCACCTTGAATTTTGTCTAATCTTTCATACTCTTCATAATTAAAATCTTGAAAATCGAAAAAGCCCAAATCTCGAGCCTTTGTTATACCTTGTAAACAGTCCATTATGGTTATAGTATAGCCCGAATCACCTTGCGTGGCATCTTGGAATGGCCTTAAACAAAAAGTTTTCTAGGTAGTATATATTTTTGATAATATTTAATAGTGTGTAGTAGTTTTCATTTGATAATAAAAAATTTAGTATTTTGGATGAATCAATGAATTAAAAAATTAAACCAGTACAAAATTATGTACACTTGTGACGGCCAGCTCTTATCCTATAAAATAATTGCGCTTACCGATAACTTTGACCCTGACAAATGAGTGGTTTTAATGCATCTTTTGGGGATAAATTCAAGTATAAAACACCATAACATCCTATAAGAAACGCGGCATTTGCTTTTTTCTTCGGATCAATTGATGTGTAATGTACAATGCTCAGCTTATTTAAGTACTGTTTTAACTTTTCACTGAGAATCTTGCAATATTTATACACACATCCTAAATTCAAAGGACCAAAGTCTGAATAATAGTTTTCATATATTAAATCATTGTCTATACAAAAATAATGTGTATCAACAGTATTTTTAAGAACTTTTCCTTGTCTTACAGTAGCAAAATAAAGCACATTTTTTATATATTCAGTCATAAACAAAATATCCGAACTTCGTGTCATCGCTATATTAATATAAATATTTATAAGATATATTTTTATTCCATTTTCATGAATCTTTATAAAATATATACTGTAAAACTATTATAAAAAACTATGATTTCATTTCGTAAAACATTATAAACGTATTTCACAAAATAAATATAACTACAAAATGACTTTGATTAATGCAATATTTTTGTTTAAAAATAATGTCTATACAGTTTTTGACAGAATATTGCCAGTAGTATTTTATCAAATAATATTTCTTTTTCGATAAAGCGGTGAAAAAAAAGTAAGACAAAAAAAAAGACTTTTCACATTAATAAAATCTCAGGCAAGATAATGGCAACATTATAGTTTTAACTACTGTCAAGTTAACTTGATTTATAATAATGGTAACTCTAGTCTTTTCCCGGTACGCAAGGTAATGTGTCAAAAGTTTTTGATGGTTTTCTCTGAAATCTGTTAATATTAAAGTGATCTTTACAGTTTTTGTGTATTGAACGGTAGTGACAATATGGTCACGGTTATCTTAATACAACCCAATTCATATTTCAGGCTTAAGAACCGATTTATACCATGGCTGATGTTGATGTGTAAGTGTTGTTTTACTGCTCTTTATTATTTGAGTTTTTAAGTTAATTGCTACTTCTTTAATTATTTACAATTGCTATTCCCCGTTTCCACTGTTTGCCAAACCTATAACATTAAAATATGACTTGTAAAACATGTCAACATAACCTAATATGCAACAACATTAAATTCTTCTCTTTTTTATAATAATGTCTTATAAACAACGAAGACTTAGAATATTAGCCATCGTTCTTAATTACCCACCAATCTTAAAACTCGTAAACTTTTTTTCGAAATATTTGAGCCAATACTAACATTGTACTTAATTAACACTGTCTTAAAACTAAAATCTTGTAATATTTTTATGTGGCTTTCTTTGCAGTGAGGTACCAAACAACCCCGTCCTGAGCGGCGGTGCGATGGATGTCAACACAGCCCTCCAAGAGGTGCTCAAGACCGCGCTGATCCATGGCGGACTCGTTCATGGACTTCACGAGGCCGCTAAGGCTCTTGATAAGTGAGCAACATTAAAAATATGATTCTAACTAACCTTATAGCATTAAAAAAATATTTTTAATATAACCACCTCATTATTTATATACATTAAACAACATTGTTTGTTATGCAATTTATAATGCATTATCTGAGCCCCAAAAATGATTCAAAACTATATATGACAATTAGCTTGGTTACACCCTCTTACCATGTAATATCAGAATCCTAATTGACTTAGTGTTAGATATAGCACTAAAATGACTATTTAAATTATTATTCTTGTTAAAGTATGTTGGCTTTGGAACTACAAATAAATATTCATTCAGTATGTGGTTGTTTTAATCATTTACTGAGTGGAAATATCTGGCTGATTGTACTCTGTTGGATTCACTCCTAAGCCAATATTGCTGCATACACATAGTACCACAATACTTGGTATTTCAAGGTTGTGGCCTCCCACGTGTGCTACATCTGTGTTTATAAAATTTTGTATAAAGAACTCCAAATAGCAGATAATCTATTAAATGAAATTTTCTAACAATATTACTATTTTATTTAAGGTTTATTCCTATAATTCTATTATGAGTTAGATGTTAAATAATTTCACCTATCTGTGCATTTGCTTTTAATTTATACAATCAGTAACATAAATATCCAAGTCTATATTTATTTAGTAAATTTAAATTTAACCATAAAATAAATCTTTTAAAGCAGATAACACTGATATTTTAAGATAGAGGTAAATAAAATAATACAAATATTGTATGGCAACTTCTTAAGAACACGTTTTTATTGTTTGTGTATGTTGTAGGAGACAAGCTGTTCTCTGTGTCCTTGCAGAGAACTGTGATGAGGCTGCATACAAGAAGTTGGTACAGGCCCTCTGCAATGAGCATCAGATCCCTCTCGTTAAGGTACATCATATACATTTATACTTTTTTATTTTATTAAAAATATATTTTACTTAAAATACAACATAAAACCTTATATTTAATAATAATTTTGTAATATATGTACCACTAACATTATAATGGAACTTCTATTTAGTTATTCTCATTCAATATTAATTGACTCTCTCCTCACGAGCCTCTCTGTTTAATAGCAAGAGAGGCCAAAGGAGAGTAAATTGATTTGTGTGCCCCTATGGTGACCCATGATATGATGAGTCAACTTTCCTAGCATCCAGACAATTATTTTACTCAATACTAATATAATAAATATTTTTAACAATTTTAGAAATACATTTGTGAATTCATTTACTTCAAATGACACTTCAACTTTTTTTAACAATTTAGAAATTAAAAAGAAAAGATTGTGTTTTTGTATGAACCAAATTTTTTTTTGCATGAACCAAATATTTTGTGTTCAGGTTGACAACAACAAAAAACTTGGTGAATGGGCTGGTTTATGTAAAATTGACAAAGACGGCAAAGCAAGAAAAATCGTGGGTTGCTCTTGCGTAGTAATAACGGTAAGTATCTATATAATTATTATAAATAAATATTTTTATTATTACTGTATCCATTTAGATAAATGTATGTGAAAACAATGTTTAATTTCATTATACTTATTTCATTCTATAATAAAACATTTACATGTAACTATTAGTACTTATAAGATATTTTATTGAATTGTTATTAAACGCGCTATGCACGAACACAGTAACTTTTAATGGGTTATTAGTGACAAATGACGGCGCCATATTAACTCGAGTGACCCTATGGTGTCGTGCCCGTGCACTAACAACTTTCCTATCACTCATACATACAAGAAAACAGAGTATGGAATCAAACATGAATAAGATCCTAATGAGTGTAGATACAGGAGAAAGCATTTATATTTTAATTAAGATATTTTAAAATCCATTGTAAGTTTAAAAAATTATAATGAAACAAAACTAAAAAATGATAATCTTTGTGTATTTGCTTTGTTGGTAAGTGATGTAAACAAGTCAATCTAATTATCAATATACATTCATACTTCTGCAAATGATAACCAACCATCAACATACTACTACTACAATTGACTTAAATATGAAATGAGATTTTAAAATTTATCATTCCTAAGAAAATCAGAATGACATTTTAATCATATCTAAAGGTTCTCGAAGTTTCAATAAAACTATTTTAAGGATATAACTCGCGTTTATTATTACATTTTTTAATTTAAAAACGTTTCAAGTGCTTTGCAGCAAACGTGTTCGCGGTAAGACGAGAATGTTTTCAAAGTTACTGTTTCAACATATATAGATAAAAATAAGTTTTGTGTCAAGAGACATTGTGGATTGGATTAATGTTTTGCATAAATTCATCTAATTGCACTTATTGTGCCTCCAGTATTCCCTTGTTATCTGAACATGAAAATACAAATTGTCAACAGTTGTTCTGCAAAAATCACATTTTCATGGACAGTTTAGATGACAAATTCTGATTTGATTTCCATAGGATGTGACCGACAAGACTAGACAAAAACATAGCCTTTTAATATATATAGTATGCCTGGTATCGAAATAGAAATAAAAATATTTAATAAATAATAATTATTTTATATGCAACATTAAATAATATTTTTCAGAATTTCGGTGAGGAGACACCAGCACTTGACGTGCTCAAGGACTACCTGAAGTCTTCAAGCTAATCTTTAGGTTTAATGTCTGTTTAATAAAACTCAAAAAAAAACTATATTTTGTTTTATTAACTAGAATGAGGTTCAATTAAATGAGTAAAAAATTAAACACATAGTTTTGCAAATTGGTCACAAAGTTCCTTGTGCTTTGGCCATTGTTGGACTTGGCATTCCCTGTAATTAATAACACAATGTCAATTCAATTAGTTATTGGAATAGCTTAGAATATTTTTTTGCTAATATAAATTAGATTCGTTAGGTATGAATGTAAATTATTTTATATTGAAACATTTGACATTTTATAAATACCATAGACAATATTCATGAATAGAATTCTAAGGTTTTTCTATCTTTAGAGATGACTAACTTATCATTTATAGTTAATTGATATAAACAAATTCATTAATTTTTGTGCAGCGAAAATCTCTCTGCCATCGACAACGCTCAAGCGTCAATCACAATTCTATAATTTACTGACAGTACTATACCAGGATTGTAGTACTATTATTTAGATATACACTGACACAAATACTAGTAAGTAAGTAATAATCATATCGACCTGCCGCAATACCATTCAGTCTTGCATCGTGAACACTTTTTGCTGGCTCTGTCGCCACACTTGGCGCACTTCGCCCCACCACTGTCCAACGCTAGAGCCGCGTCACTAGTGTACGACTCCAGCAATCTCTTAGCCATATTCCTCGATTCATCAGAGCCGTCCATATTGAAATGATCAAGTTGACTTTTAGCAATTGATTTGGTTTTTTTATGAACTTCTTTGAGGTACTTTTCTTTGATCTACAAAATGTATAAAAATAAAGTTACAACTATTTTCCACTCGAATAAAAATACGTCGGTTACTATACAAACCTGTGGCACGACTTCAATGAGTGTACATCCTGGCTTCTTAACACCGTTAGTTCGGTTATGAAGACTCGAATAATCTCCAACCGCCAGTCGACAAAGGAACATCTTCAGATCTCCTAAGGGGGGAACTTGATCCAACGTTGCGTCTGTAAGCTTTGCTTGCAACTTTCAAAAAAAGGTTATTATTAACAAAAGAAATTGATTATTGAAGATAATTTTTTAATTTTTAAGTCGCGTAATGAACATTAATATTAAAATGAACATTTTTCACACTATAGGCGTCATGCACAAACATGCATGCTATAAGGAGTTTGAGTGAAATCGATGCATTGTCGATTAAGTTTTGCTGATGCTGATTTTGATGTTGGTTGACAAAAATGGAAACGCATTTCTCAATATTTGTTCCAATTTTTGTTTGTAACACAAGTTAATGGAGAAAAACTATTTTCACTAACAAATTTTAACAATGAAAATAGTTGTAAATATTTCTTTGGTGAAGTCCCATCTTTATAATTAATAAACTAAATAAAATGTACCGCACAGAAAGACGAGCGTCTGCATTCATCGATAGTATAGTGATGTGCCAGACGCGGCTCAAGTAACAATTGACGCAGACAAAGCCAAAGTTGCGCTTCACTACGATGAAGTTGAGAAAGATCGTCCTCTGACGGCTTGGACCATCGTCCAACTAAAACATTACAAAAGAAAATATATTGTAGATAATACTAAAAATATATAAAAACTCAAAAGTCTAAGAAAAACTAAGCATTAAAATTAAACTAACAGTTAAATATTTGAAGATCTCCTTTGTCGTCCACTTTTTTCCAAGGTTTTAACTTAATCAGATGGCATAAAATGGACGGTACGTCAAATGTTTTGTAGATATTAGTTGAAATTGAAGCTCCCACGCCTGCTACTTCCATGTGCTCTGTTATGTAGCTAAATAGAAAACCCAAGAAAGTATTACTATTATCTAAATACTTATTTAATAAAACACCCAGTATTTTAGTCCTGTAGATAGTGAAATAGTTTAAACAAATTATGCAAAACAAAATAATATAAAACGTTATCTATGAGAGAATCCGTATATGCCAATGCTTTACGAAATCTACCTAAGCATCTGTGTCCTGTAGCATAAATACACGGGTACAGCTACAAATGGCTTGCTAAGTACGGTAATAGTTTTTTACTTAAGTCCATATTGTATATATTTAATACCGGACAATAGAAATGCATCTCATGCTGATGTCGTATTGCAGGTCATCTTTCTGCCGCTCTAGTTCTTCTGGAGTTGTTTCACTTTCTCTTTCTTTTGTAGAAACTGGCTTCAAAAAACCTTTACTGTAAATGAAATTTTAAAATACTAACCATTTCCATTTGATTATTGGTCAAAATAATAACAATAAAGATGTGCTGACATAACATTCGTGCTCTTGTTATACCTACTATCTCAAAATAATAAAAAAGATTGTCGTGGACCTACTCATCCTCTCCGTGCCTGATACACGAACAAACCAAATAATAGAATTCAATTAAATCTTGATTTATTTAAACATATAAGTAATTAAAGAAAATAAAAAATTATACGATGTGCTCAACTTCATTTCACACAAAGTAGAGTTTTTGCCTTTATTTCAATGAACCTTGATTCTAATTCGAATGCTCGAAAATGGAATGTTATGTTTTTCAAGATTCAGATTGGAAGAAACTCGTTTACTTTGTTAACAAAAGAGAAGAAATTTATAACTCATATCACGGTTAAGGATTGCGCATAGCAAGACAGCTCTGTTCTGCCGGAAGTGAATAAAAACACTTAAATCACCTTTTGGTTCGTGTTAACACCCAAACGATTTCAACAACGCTTTCTCCGGTAAACCAAACTACACCCTTATTAATTATACGATTCTAATCCTTACTTGAAAAGAGTACTTGGTAAAATTCTGATGCTTACTTGATAAGAGCAATGAGAGTTGTCAACTGGTCAACAGCATAATATAGAAGATCTATTACAACTTCACTGATACATTGAGCGCCATCTTCGTGGAATAACACTGTTTCCAGTAGTCCTACAGTTGCTGCTTCATGATATAACTGTCAATACATTTAATATTATATTATAAACGGATATCATTTTATGTATTCATATAATACAAAAAATATTTCAATCTTCATAATATGAAAACATACATTTGCCTTTTTCAAAAGTACAAAGTGAAAAAAAATACATTACAGTAAAAGTTTCAATCATTTCAAAATGACCATTGTATTAATTAGTGGTCAATTCAGAAATGTTCGATTTCGCGGCTTCGATACTATTTACTAGTGCTATGGATGAGATTAAAATTAAAACATGTACAATGTAGTCAGCCAGCCAACTACCGCATGCTGTTCTTTATATATAAATTAAATTCTCGATGATTGAATAATTCCGACACAAAAATATACGACCATGAAATTAAAAAGCAACATTAGCTCGAGAGAATTCATTTATATAAAATTTACTGTCAATTAAGGTTTTATTATTTTTTAATTGAAGTCACCTACCACCATGTATATACCAAAAGTATTTGCAGGAATCGGTTCTAATTTCATAATTTGAGGGTATATTTTAAGACGCCATACTTGAATACAAATGGCTTCGTAAACTAAAATAGGTAACTGAAACATCAAAAATGATTAATCCTAAATTATTTTTATTAAGATATTAATTGTAAGCTTACCTTTCCATATGATATTAAAGTCTCTTTGGTTAATTCTTCCTGCATTGTTGAAGCTTCTATAACTGCTTGCTGATTGAGTTTCTGCAGTCGAATATGCCAATCGGTCCACCTAAAGCATCAAAAACTAGTAAGTTTTTAGTTAAAAAAGTTACTTTACTATTAATAATTACCCTTGGTTGCCTATTGCTTCTATTTGCCAAGGTTCTATACTTTGAACGTATAAGTCTAACTCTCCTAAATCTAAAGCACTTAATTGTGCTTCCTTTTCCGACATTTTTTGTATCGTATAAAACAATAAACTAAAACTAGTTATCAATAATAGGACTACAATTTTTTCCCCTTTCGATTTTGATTAAACAGTAATTGTTGTTAGGGTAACGCTACACTTTTGTTTATTAATGCATTATTATTATTAGTATTATGTTATTGTAAGAAATATCACAATATGAAATAAACATGAATAACTCTTTTTGTATGTATGTTTAAATATGTATTTTATGAATTTAATATATTCTAGAATGAAATGTTTCGTTAACTATCAAATATTGTTTTAGAAAAAACAATTATATTCTGTACTAATTTGTTGCCAGTCTGAAAAATATTAAAATTTTCGTTTACCGGAAATCTATGGGTACTGTCTTTCTTTCTATAATTTGACACACGTGCCGCGTGGAGTATTGCCTCGCAGGTTGATATTTTTTAAAATATTAATTACATTATTAGTGAAAATGAGATACTATTTCATTAAATAATATTGTTACAGTGATAGTTTTTTATAAAATCTTGCAATCTATGTGAGAGTGGAAACTCCAAGTGCATACCATCCTATTGACTAGTGAACCGCATTTTATTGTTAGGGTCTTGGATCTAAGATTAAATTATTTATTTTTAAATTTTCAAAGTTTGTTTTTTTACTTTATGTAATACTGAGTTTTGTAGAATAACGCAAAATAGGTATTTCCATACATATTGTATTTTTTCTAACCTATATTTTCACACGCCTTACAAACCATAATGGCCGTAATAAATAAATAATGTTATAAATTATTTAAAAGTTTTTAACAGCATTATATTATATTTGCTCGGTAATAAACACGAATAAGAATATAGACGTGCAATCAGAACGATAGACGACGATCTTTTGTATATATATTTTTTTAAGTAGTACATAATTTCGCAGCACAATGGTGGCATCCGACAAGAAGGCGGCTCCGGCCGAAAAGAAGGTGGTAAAGGGCAAAGAAGACAGCAAGAAGTTGCCCGCGGTCCCCGAGTCGGTGCTGAAGCATCGCAAACGCAGGGAGGCTCTTAGAACTCGCCGTATTCAGGTTCATACTTTGAATAATAATTTACAAAAGTTCTTATGACCATACAGTTACATAAATTATTATCTGTATTATGCACTTAATGATGATCCCAAAATTAAAGGCATAGTTCATCTGATCAAGATGCTGTATACTCTAATAACTGATTGAAATCATACAATAGATTAAACCTTGATTCCAAAGCATCACTGCAAGTTACATTATATCATTAGGTTACAATCAAGAGGCGTTCAGCAGCCTTCAAGAAGAGGAAAGAAATCTTCAAGAGGGCTGAGCAGTATGTTAAAGAGTACCGCATTAAGGAACGTGATGAGATTAGACTAGCAAGACAGGTGAATATATTGTTAAATACATCCGATGTGTTGATAAACACTATATTTTAAACTTTAAGTATTAGCTTAGATGAAACCAACAAGTTACAATGTGGAAACAATGTTTTATAAATTGCATAACATATTTCAGGCACGCAACCGTGGCAACTACTACGTCCCCGGTGAAGCAAAGCTTGCCTTTGTTATGCGTATCCGTGGTATCAACCAAGTCTCACCCAAGGTAAGATAAGATGTTCAATATTGGTAAACTGTTTTAACTAAAAAATAATTAAGAAATTATATCTAGAATTATAGGTTTCAATTGTCACAAAAATAAATCAATCATTTTAATTGTACAAACTTTCAATAATCTAAGAGTTTCAAAAATATTTTTATATGTAATATTATAAATTATTATTGGTATTAGGTACGCAAAGTGCTGAAGCTATTCAGGTTGCGTCAAATCAATAATGGTGTTTTCATCAAACTGAACAAGGCCACAGTCAACATGCTGCGAATTGCAGAGCCCTACATTACATGGGGATATCCTAACCTTAAGAGTGTTCGGGAAGTAAGTAATATGCTTTTTATTTTGTCACATAAAATGGAATATTTTTACTGTTAAAATGAAATAGACAGTGAAACTTGATGAAAATTATGTCTGAAACTTCTGAAATAAAATATTTAATTGTTTTTTTTTGCTTAGCCAAACGATATTATTTGCTACATGATGTATTTTAGACAAAATAATATTTTGCTGTCAAATTCTCTGCTAATATTGTTGATTTGTTGATGTTCTGATTGACAAACATAACTCTTGACAATCCTAATAAATAGTTTTTATTTGTAATTACTCCTCCATTAATTAGTTGCTAAACCTTTTCTAGTACACAAAAAATTTTATCTTTTAAGTACTATTAACATAGTCTAAGGGTTTACACATTTAGATGAGATTCTAATGATATATTTTCTTATAGCTGATCTACAAACGCGGTTTCGCTAAGATAAAGGGACAGCGCGTTGCGATCACATCCAACAAGATCATTGAAGAGAAGCTCAGCAAGAGCAACATCATCTGTGTTGAAGACTTAATTCACGAAATATTCACAGTTGGCGACAAGTTCAAGGTGAGATTAATGTTTTGTTGACTAAGAAATATTAGGTGTTCTTAATAAATAGTGCCATATTTCAATGAATCATTTCAATATCTAAATAATTGGTAATTAATTTTACAGTTTGCAAGCAACTTCCTGTGGCCATTCAAACTGAACAACCCCACTGGTGGCTGGCGCAAGAAGACCATTCACTACGTCGACGGCGGAGACTTCGGAAACCGCGAGGACAAGATCAACGAACTCCTCAGACGAATGGTTTAATTAAATAGAGTTAATATTATATATGTTGATGTTTTATTTGTATCAAGATGTTGAAGTATGTCTCCAGTATATACTTTAGTTGTTTAGTGTAGGCATTACATAATGACAGAGTGGGTTTTGTATTCTTTTATTATTTGGAGTTAACAGCTCCAAAATTTCAGAAGTTAAACAAATTACAAATGTTAACAATATATTTTATATAAAATTTAAAATCTAAGACCTGTAATTGATTTATTGATTGAATGATACTATAACACTGAATACCACATAATACGTATATGGAATTAAAAATAATCGTTAATTTTATTCCGTTTATGTTTAATTCTAATGTAGATTAATCATTATTAATTCATTTCTGCACAAAAAAGATAATTTATAAAAAAAAGTTCGTTTTTGTGGCACGTACCTCTTGTGGCACGCATGTCATTGCTTTGCCATCCCTGATCTATACACACGGTAGACAAAAAATGCAACCGAACACATTTTAATGTGTGTACATATATAAAGTAAGGAAGGAACAATAAGGAAATATAAGTTTAAACCATTTCTATTTATTCATATTAGATTATTATTTTTAAATATTCAATATGATACATAGTAGACTAGCTTTAACCCGCGTGTTGGTGACCTCCGCTTCATGCCACGCCGACTCGCATCAGGTCAACTTCATTAAGTTCATTAAGTAATATTATTGTTTTGAACTTAAAACTATTCGTCTAAATAATTTAATGGAGACGACAAAGTTAAAATTAAATACTCCAAAAGTTAAATATACAAATTCTAATAAGAATTTAACAAATATTTAAAAATATGTGTTTAAAACAGTAACAGATTTTACTATTCTTCTTTTGTGCACTTTTATTTAAAACACTAGCCTAGGGTACATTATTTTTGTGTAACTTCAACAGTTTAGGCATTCAGAGGACAGGATCTTTTCTGACTTACTCAATATTTATCCTTATATTATGGTCAAATTACACAATATCGATATAAATTCTAGTCCTAGTGTTAGTCTGATGTAACAGCTATATTATTGTAATGAGGATTCAAAACAGACTTTTTCTTTTGTAAATAAATCAAATAAAATTATAAATTGACATACTGCGTAAATGTATTTAACATTTTGATACTTATTACTATTAAATGTAAAAGTATAACAATAAAAAATTTAAAAGAAGAATATAACTAAATTGTTTTTTAAATATTTAGAGAAAAAATAGCATTTTTTTGAAATTTTTCATGCAGCTCAAGATATTTCTCGGCAGAATGTGCAGGATGCAGCGCCTTTATATCTTTCTCCAAATCCTGTAATAAAACATACTTTGAAATTATTTAGATTTTACAATATTAATTTCAATTCGTTTTTTAATTAAACATACCTCTAGAATGTTCAAAATTGAATGACTAACATACTCCTCATTTGAACAAGTATGTTCTGCGTGAAGTAAATTTGATATGAAGTTCCTAATATCTGATGCAATTTGAAGATTTATACACGCAGTTTTCAAAACGGGATTTGAAAACCCTATGTCGATATCAATTTCTACTTTCTCATTTGCAATATTTAATGAAACACTGTTTCCAGATTTTAACAAGTTGTCCGATGTCATTAAGGTCTTTAATAGTGTTTTTTGGCTTGAATTTAAATATTTATAAAAATTATCAGTTTCAAACAATTCTTTATAATGATTTGGAAGTTTCACATATAATTGCCATTTCAATAAATTTGTCTTATTTTTTTTGCTAAAATTAAATAAATTCCCATATTGTTTTGTTTCATTGTCACAAATTAAGTTATTGATTGTTTCTGGAGTTTTCTTAAGGTGATATATATTACTTGATGGCAGAATAGTTTTAATGAAGTGCTCCGACCCTAAAATAGTTTCACTCGTGTGTAGAGTGAGCCATAGTGTTTGCTTTGTGTTCAATGCACCGGGTATATTGGTCACTAGTTTGATACATACAGTTATTTTGGTGGTTTTCAAATGTGTTAATGGCACTACTATATTTATATTCTTTAATTGTTTAATAACTTTCACAGTTACTGTTTTGAAAACTTTCTTATCTGATAGAAGTGTAATATATATATCTAATTTACCAAATAAATCTGATAAAATGTCTGTAAATTTTGGGTGAACTGGTGTCACAGTCACTTTTATTAGTAGACAAAATGAATCCAATATATAATAATCTTTTATGTCATTGGTCAGGGTTAATATCTTATAATTTTTAACTATATCTTCATAACTTTCATGTACAGCCATCTCAAAACCAATGATATCATTTATAATATCTTGTCGGTTTGCAAGGGCAATAGTAGTAATCAAGCTTTCTTCCATCTTTATTTTCTTTGTTATTTCATCATTTTCTTCAATTTCAGATACAATTTGGTGCATATAACTTATGTCATCTAACAATTGTTTTGCCATACAATATTCTTTTGTAGAAACAGGTCTTATATAAGCTGTTTCATCATCCAATGAGAATCTATACAGTTTCTTCATGAAAGTAGTGCAGAGAATTTCATTTTGTTTATCAAAATAAATAAAATCTTTAACAAGTTTAACAAAAATCTGTCTAAAATGTATTTCTTCTTTACTGAATATATTATCAGCTCTCCACATTGTTTGACCATCTGTATAAATGAGGTAATTATTTACTGCTAGTATCTTGTGTATGGCTGTGTTAAGATGAATTATCAGTGGTTCAGGTTTTGTATGTTTTAAATATTCCAAATTTATATTGATAATAGTACCAATACTTAAGCTGATCAGGATGTTTTGATTTATAAAATTAATATCATTGATCTCTGTTGGGCAATTTATTAATTTTTTAGCAACAATACAACTATATGAGGGTTTAAAAGTGTTTAAGAAAAAATAATGTACTGTTAAGCTATTGAAAGTTATTATAATAAGATTTATTTTTTCATCAATTGAATGGTAATACATTTTACATTTGATACAATTTGTTTCATTATAAGTAATATCATTATTTTTGATTTCGTAACGGTTTAAAAGTTTAAAATTATATGAATTATAAACCAATAAATTACAAATGTTGGACACCATTTTCAGAATTAATATTAATTTTCCATTTTCACTTTTGGCTATAGATATTACATGGTCTTCTAATCTAATAAAATGGGGTGTTATCTCAAAAACATTAGATATGGCTTTCCAAACTCTCCCGCCTTGATCCCGACAAATTAAATACTGATGTGATGCTAAAACTTTGTCAAGTATATCAAAATCAAAAAATAACTCCTTGGCTACATTTTCAGAATCTTCGAGATTTAATGTGTATATTTGATACTTATTCCATAAAAATGCATTTTCTTCGTTTACATTGTGTGTAATGTTTAAATTGGTTAAAACATCACTATCAGAAATATTCATTAACTTAAAACTGCTTTTATTCCTCATTACTTATTTATATACTAAAAAGACTAAAACGGAAATTCTTTGGTCGCGTCTTTCATTCGAACAGCTTTGTCTACTATCTAAGACATTAAAATCTCGATATATTATTAAAATTCCTGAGAAATCTATAAATCCGCAAGGTTTATATTTGACTAATGACAAGTGACATTGTTATTGTTTACATATGATACTCAGACAAAAAGACAGACAATCTATACGCTACACAGCCTAAAACTAATTGACATTAATTTATTGATTTTTTACGATTATTTTTCTTGAGACAATAGTACGAATTATTGAAAAAGAAATATATCCGACTAATCAGTCAAAATGGTTTTTTTTTAAATGGTTATATATAATGGTAAGTGGTAATGTAAATCACACTACCATTGTTAAAGCCAGTTTACTCTCGTCTTAAAGACACCCACATTGTAGTCGATTGGTAACACAGAGGCAGGCAAGCTAATCCATTTTTTCGATGTACGAATAAACTTGAAGAAGCATTGAGTTTCATTCTGTCAGGAGGAATATTCACGACGTAAAGAAAATTGGAAGACTAGCAATTCTACGTCTGTGTTCAAGGGTTCTATCTTGGCATTTAACAAGTCAGGTTTCAATTAAAAATGAGACTAGTAAATGAGGTTTTAAGGGCCTCTTAAAATGCGCATACACGCTTACCTTTACTCTATCCGTTTCTCCATATTCGTTTTTCCGTTGGAAAAATCCGTAAGGGATACCACGTCAGCCCAAAAGTTAACGGCCGGGGGTTTATGTGGGTCTACCCAGCAGCATAGAAGACGCTGCCATTTTTAAGGCTACCCACTAAAAATCCAACAATCTTATCGCCTTAGTGGAAGGCCACGGGATCGCGTTAAAACTCACCGATACCCCGGTGGTACTCACATGAGGGTGCCTTCACGATGTAGGACTATGGTAGGTAAGAGGGGTCATCCTCCCCTCTCACCAAGGTACTACAGCTAGGATAGAAAGTACGTGCGTATCCCCATACGTTTCTCCTTCTAACTTAATGTCCATGTAGAAGTCCTCTATTTCATTTGAAAATATCTGAACATGTCTTGAATTTGGTGTCAATATCACATCAGTATCTGCAATATAATATGGACACTGTGTAATTCTTGTTACACTTTAATTGATAACACCACTTTTTCTCAAGACTTATTAATGATAATAACAACAACTAGGAGGCTGCATTGATAAGCGACGAATAAATTAGAGGGAAAAATATCAAAGATGAAGTTTAACATAATAAATAAATAAAATGTTATCTTTAAAATTGGAAGTTCCCTTAAGTGGACAACATACACGATTTTTGTTATAAGTTTTAAACATTACACGAACTACTTGCTAGAGCTCTCTGCGTTTGTTCTTGGAACTGAAACACTGACTTCAGATATTAAAAAGAATTTTACAATCAAGTTTCGAAAAGCATCAACTCAATAGACCCAAAACAATAGTCCAAAAACCAATCACGTCTCCCGTCAATTTATAAAATTCTAACTTCCATAACTAGATGCAAAATCAATATACACTTAGAACTTCAAAATAATGTAGGAGAAGAATAGAAGGGCTGCATCACATAGGTTGCAAACAAGAATTAACTCTACTATTAGATAAAACTCAATTTAAACTGTACATTTATTGATTACCGAAAAATATGATAGCGTATATCATTCGTTTATAATTAAAGATTTATAAATTTACAAAGTATCTTC
This sequence comes from Mechanitis mazaeus, assembly GCA_959347395.1. NCBI lineage: Eukaryota > Metazoa > Arthropoda > Insecta > Lepidoptera > Nymphalidae > Mechanitis > Mechanitis mazaeus. The sequence goes on from OY365750.1 coordinate 19,843,098, forward strand.
TCAATTCCTCTCTTATAATTAGTATGTATGTTATACTACAACACACCTTTTTTCTCGTGATGACAATGTAATGATCACTACTAGGACATTGATATTAAAAGCAGTAACTTGAGTATTTAAAACAGATTTCTTGTTTGGGCCCATAGCCTGGGAATCTCTTATATTGAAGAACTAACACTGAAGTTTTTAGCGAATACATTGCATCAATAAACTGTGTCTGTAGCATCCGGAATCACTGAACCACTGTTTCCAGAGAATTAGAACCTGGAACTTTTTAAGTCAAGGGTGAATCAGTTCCTTTTACGCAAGCGGGCTCCATCTTAGACCACTAACTTGCTTACCATCAGGCGATCTGTGGTCTATTTATATTAAAAAATGTATTTTTTTTTTATTGACATCTTCATGTTTTTTTAAACGTGTGTATTATTTAAATTGCATATTAAGTTGTTCTGATGTTGTCACTTTAGATTATCAATAACTAGAAAACACACGGCTATGAAAAAACACTAATTGTCATTAGGAAACCAGAGCGCTTAATGTTATCAGTTAAAGTAGTTATATATATTTTTTAATTATTTATTTTACCTTTTAACTACAAAAGAAAAATATCGATTTTTTTGTGGAAAAAGTAGGAAAATCAAAAGCATACTTTGTGATTTTAAATATATTTAATTAGTTTTTATTAACATACATATTTACAAAAAGATAGTTAAAATAATTTAAAAGACGGATATTATGATCGTAAAGTATAATTAATTACCGACATTACAATAGTGCTATAGAAAAGAAAACTAATAAAAATAAAAAGAACGCCAAATTATGATGGAATAAAAAATGCTTATAGAAATTTTGTATAGGCTTCATACTTATACTATTTATTTAAAACTTATATAAAATTTTACACCAAAGTAATTTATTTTCGTAAGATCGTTCTGTAATAGTTTCAAAACGCAATATTAAGGCGTGAACACACGTCAGCATAGTGTGACGACCATACTGAAGCGTGTATTTGATACTTAAATAAGAGTAACACCTCACAAAAACACAAATGATATAATTAATAGCAGATTTAGCAAACAACGAGTGGGAGAAGGATCTTTATATAACTTTCATTAATGGTAGGTAATTTTTATTAGAAGTAGTTTTGTAATTACTTGTCGCATTGATAACATATTGTCTGGGGTCTGATAGCAAGTTACATAAAAAATAATATTTTTTTTATATAAGGAATTTTAGTAAATATGTGGGTTTTTTATATATAAAGATCATTCTCCTCTCTTACGTCTGTCGCTATCTACTGTTATTTTGCAATTTGTAACTTTATATGCTTGTTTATATCATTACTGATATATTCAAATTGGGAGCAGTCTGTATCAATTGTCACTTTTAGTTCTTAAAGGACACAATATGAACAAAAAAGAGGGCGCCAGTGGCGTCACTTCGCGGGAATTAATATTTTTTAAGCTCAAATTCACGACTTTGTTCTGAATATAAAAATCCTTTATTAAATATGTATTTCTTCAGTTCATTCATTTTTTGTATTAATATGTATATTTAATTTAAATTACTACTCGAGACGACGTAGTATATTTTCTTCATTTACCAAATAATATTTAATTAAAAAATTTATATGAAACAATATTGTAACACTTATTTAATTATTAAAATGCAGTACAATAAACAAAACTATACATACATTAAATATTTAATCTGTACCTTTTAATAATAGTACTTCAAGTTAAAACTAATTGGCACACGTTCACAATGAGTCACTAGCAAAACTAATCCTAATTAAAAATACTAACTAAAGAGGTTTCAGTTGAATTTAAGACTGAATGTGAAAAACACTATTAACTCTATATAATCTATGTACAAAATGTAACATTTGATATGTGTTTTTATTGCGGTGGATTACATTTACCGGTTTAATAATAGTGTATGAAACAAAACGCGAGCTCTAGGATCACACTCCGCTGTATATTGTTACTTATGATATCTATTCTATATTTACAAAATTCTCACAATCTTGAGTATTTCATAATTGCACTTTTGTATGCGGTTGAGTTTATTATAATATTAATGTTTATATCGACGTAAAATACTTTGTAAATAATGTCATGGCACAAAATATTGATGATGTAAAGAAATTTGTTATAATTGTGTAAATTTCAAAATGTTGTGTGAGTGTTGCAATATAAAAATAATATTGTTATTTGTATTAATGCAGAGGCAGAGCTCGTGTTACTTCTTGATATCGGGATCCATTTTTGTCTTATCCATAGTCGAGGAGACCATTCCGCTCTGAGGGTACAACTTATCTAAGTGTTTGAGGGACTCGTTGAGAAAATTCTGTAAACCAAAATATATATTTTATTATTAGGAAATAATCTAATTATGGATTTGTGCGATACAGAAATGACTATATGTGTAAGCTTTAGTGTCCAGTTTAAATAGGCCTATCGCCAGTACCTGTATAGCGGTGAGCGCGGCCACGATGGCTGGTCCCCCGAAGCCGTGCGATATGAGTGAGAAGTGCGTGAGGTGTCGCTGTATGGCGGGCTCCAGCAGGTGGGGGGGGCGCGTGTTGCAGAGGGGGGAGCGGTCCTGGTTCAACAGGTCCATAACCTCCTTCACCACCTGAGAAGGAATTGATAATTGACAATATTGAACTCTGCACGCTCAGGGTGCGGTGATAAGAGAGAGTAGAGTGTGCTGCTCGACTGTGTGTGTACCTGTTTGGTGGCCCCCAGCAGGTCTCTCCTCCTCCGTGCGTCATGTTCCGCGTACTGTCTCGCGAGATACTCTGCCAGCGCTCGCGCCGGGAACTCCGTCTCACACACGTAGCCGAAATCACGCGCGAGGTGCACTGCCTCCGCTACACACACATGATCATTCAATATAACACTATTCTTTTTCTTCACGAATGTCTCGGCCCCTGCGATCTCTTACCTTCCACCAGTGAGGTCAGTAGTGTGACGTTGGCTGCTTTTCGTCTCCCCGCCGGCAAGTTGAGGCCGATCTTCTCTAGTTTTTCCCGAAGTAGCCTGCCGCCGTTTTTGCTTTTTGCCCTACAAATATTAAATTGATTTTCACTGTGAACTTAAACAGCCCTCGTGGAGATCAAAATATTAATTAGGAACAGTATTCACCGTGAGGAATTTGTAAAGAATTCGATCTCGCATTATATTATCTTAGACGTTTTCAATATTTAAATTAGCAACAATAGAGTTAATTTGGCTTTATTATTCGTGCTTTCGCCGGGTCATTGTTGGTGTATTTAAAAAACGATAGGACCTGTCAATTAAAGTTAGCGGGAAATTAATGCCCATCTGACGTCCGATATGTTTTGACATCTCTATTGATAGCGAGTGGAATGTTTAAATATAAGAATTTTAATTATTCTTCTAAATAGAATACGTATTATTACGGTAGTTATGACACATGCTAGCGTCGCGATAGCGGTCCTCAGTTCAGTCTGTTTCTGTAATTTTCTTGTCAATAACTATGTAGTATTCAATTTCTTTGTTTTTATCATCATAGTATAAAAACTTCTGAAAAAAATATGAATATTGGTAAAGGAATTTTAAAGGAAATGGTGAATATTTGTCCTGTTCATATTAATTATCTATAAAAATTGCACTTTTGTACAGTGCATTCTTAGCGTATATTGGTAAAATATGAATTGCACTTAAAGGGTTAAAATATAAAAACGCGTACAAAAGTAAAAATATTTAATAGGAAAATCACTTCCGTTCTCTCCAAATTCCTTCTGTTGAACCAAAAAAAATTTTAGTAAACTTATGATACAAATACACGATAAGTACTTAAGTATAAGACACAAAACACATTTACTCGCGTCTTTAAACGTGTTAGGTTTATACGATCAGAGTTACTCATTGATATGTTTGATGTGCCTTTTATATATTGTCTTAGACGAGGTTTAAACTTAAACATGGGGTAGATACTCATGTTAGTCTTAAGATGAGAAATCGTTACTGGTATCAGTACTTACATATGTTATAAATTTGAAAGGATTGCTACTGTCCGCTAGATCGAGCCACAATAAACCCCGATAAGTGATATTGTAATAAGTAATCAATATAGTGGCTAAATATTCTCAAGAATACTTCAGTGTTGACAGCATAATATATTTAAATTATAAATTTTTAGAGATGCGTATAAAAAAAAAATGTGTTTTAAAATGCTAGTTTTTAGACAATTAAATAAAATAAGAAAGAATAAAACGTAAGAAAAAAAAGCTTGATTTGATGATAAATATAAAATATATATCTGATAAATGTATTGCGACGGTGTATTGTATTATATAAGATCATTATTAAATTATTATTTTCAGCTATTAGTTGAAGAAAGAAATCCTATAAAGATTTCTGTATAATAATTAAAAATAATAATGAATTCTTTGTAATATAAATCGCGTCGCCTGTGTGTAATAGCCTCAATTTGGGAAACCAACGCCCGGGCGCTTCCCCTTTTGAGGGAATGCGGATGGAATTAAATTAATTAACAGTATGTAGGTATCTGTCTTAAAATATTAAATATTAATAACAAATTATAGACAATAAACCCGTTTTTAATTCCTAAGAAAAAATATTTGAGCGAAGATTTCTCTGAGAGACTTCTGCATCATTTGTGCAAGCATCAATCCATACGGTATATACGAAAATTTACAAATTTTCACACAGATGGACATCAGCCTGGCGGTGGATTTAAAAAAAATAAAAGAAAATGTAAAAATGTAATAATGTGTTTTATAATATGATAATACATACCGAGATTTTGTGACCGCAGCGACTTAAAATTGAGGTCGGGTTCGCGCTCTTAGTATATTAACAATTTGTTACTTGAAAGAATACAATTATACATTTATTAGCTTAAGTTTTTTGTTCTCAAAGTATTTTTTTTATTGTTAATAATAATTAAATTAAAAGTAACGCAAACATCAAACAGTCATCAATTGAAACAAGTTATCTTTTCTTTGCAAACGGTGTCTTTATATTTTCACACGTTCGCTTGAGCACGGACAAAAGAACAGAGTCTCATCCGAAGCTAACGAACCATACAATGATATCATTTTATAATCAATACTAAATATTATTTGAAAGTAGCGCCGGATACCAAATATTTTATATCAATTAACTAACATAATACAGTTTTTGTATTGAAATACACATAAAAATAAAACTAATGTGTTTGTGATCGGTGACTCGGTCCACGAGACGCGTCAGTCACTCACTCTTCAGTACTTACTGACTCCAAATGTCAAATTATATTGAGATATGACGCCTTTCAAATTCAATTTTAAATAAGACATTTATAAAAAAATGACAGTGTCAATGACGTGTTCGAAATTCAAATTAAAATATAGTTATTATTTAATAAAATAAATAATTACACTTCATTGGGCAAAGCTCTCTATGAAAGACTTTTCTGCATCCCTTGCGCAAGCATCAATCAAAAACGGTATATTCGAAAATTTCCAAGTTTTACATACTGACAGACATCGATCTGGAGGTGAATAGTCATGGAAAAACTAAAATCCTATAAGCTTCAATGGGAAAAACTTTTCGCTCGAACATTTAGCTCTAAGAATGACTCGACAGAATGGGTCGACTTTTTGTAAATGCAACTTTAGTGTTGTTTGCACCTCGCTGCTTTCAATATGATAACACATACCGAGATTTTGTGGGCGCAGCGAGTTAAAATGTAGGTCTGGTTCGCGCTCTTAGTATATTAAAATTAAATGTTGATTGAGAGTAATAAAATTATATTGTATTTTAACGAATATTATTTTAAGAACTTTAATCATATTGATTAGTTATTGTTATAGTATTTATATCAGCTCTAAACTGCCAGCGGTGATACTATTATTATGAATAATATGTTTTAATTCTAGTTATAATATACAAATGATATTTGCGGGATATTTAGGGTAGGCGGAGCATGTTCCATAAAAAGAAATATTTATTTATTTATATTAGATATTAATATATATATATATATTCCTCTTTGTATTATAATTAGTGATAGCTCGTGTGTCTCAGTTTATTGTGTCAGGAGTGTCTATTTTACCTCCATACTTATCGAAATAAGGTCTTCTGTAAGAACATTCTCCAACTTAAAGCTAAGGCTACGTGGGATCCAAAAGCGCCCTTAACCCTTTCAGTGCCAAGGAGCGCCGTCGCGCTGCTCTCGCTAGCTGTGAAAAATGCCAGCGTCGCGATAGCGCTCCTTTTCACAGTTCACTCTATTTCTGTAATTTTCTTGTCAATAAATATTTAGTATTCAATTTCTTTATTTTTATTATCTTAGTATAAAATCTTCTGAAGAGAATGTTGAAAAAATTATGAATATCGGTATATTGTAACAGAAATGATGAATATTTGTCTTGCTCATATAAATTATCTATAAAAATTCACTTTTTAACTGTTTTTTTAGCATATATTAGTATAATATGTACGGCACTAAAAGGGTTAAACTGTATCTCATTCCGACCCTCAAGTCTATTGTTAATATTTTCGTAATCTTTATAAATAGACCGATTTAAACAACTAAATATAAGATTTTTAAAACTCTATTATAACTCTATTATATATTTTTTGAGTCTGAAAAAACGTGAACTAGTGACAGTCCAATTTCAAACGTTCATTGTAAAATGTACGCAATGTCTACGACATAGAGCTTAGTTTCTCTTATTTGTATAATAATTAGGTGTTTAAGTTACAAAATATTTGTAATGAATCCTTTTGTGTAGTAATTGTATTTTTAGTCAATGACCTGACAGCAGTGTATCAGCGCCGTATTATTATATGTTATTATACTATATTAATAGCTTTGATTTAATACAAGACAATACAGCATCTATATATGTATAATCTCCCTGTCATATCTGTCTGTCTGTCTGTCGCGTGTCGTTACTGGAGGAAGCGCCGCAGAGACATGTGCAATATGTTCGTATACGTTAGAAAGCTCTTAACTTAAAAAGAGGAATGGCTATTATGAAATTATAAAAAAAAAAACAATTTGGAGGGAAAAACTGTAATTCTTTTCTGGACGACCGGACATCACGCACGGGCCACACCGGCTAGTTAACATTTTAATTATGAAAACTTTTTATAATATTTGTGTGTTGGCATCACTTTTTGAATTGTTTAATTATCAATTAATTTCATATTGTAATAGCAGCGCTACCGTTCTGAACTACTCGTCAGGGATCTCAAGTTACATTGTATGTGATACTAGTTTTTATGAGACAAGCTGCATATCAAATATCTTAGAAGAGATTATTGATAGCAATAGATTTAATAAACATAAAAATAACTTTAGTATGAACTGTTCTAGAGATAAATACACTAAAGATATTCAGAGCCTCTATTAACTATAATTCTTAGTTATTATAGAAATATCGTTTGTATCGCGACATATCTTTATTAAAGTGACTTCATGGAGTAGTTACATAATATGACGAGCTACCAACAGGTACACAATTAATAGTAATAATAGATAATAGGTAACTAATCTTTGTGTTGTCTGTGTGTTACTGTCGTCCGAAATTAATACTCAATATTGATTAAATTTTTGCTTCTACAGAGATAAAATACGTTTTCGTATCAATCGGAGAGATTCAGTGTGTTGTGTGTCAGTGTTTTGTCTCACCTCCTCAGCACTCCTCCCAGCAGCGAGGCGTTGAGGCACTCAGGCGGCGACAGTCGTCGCTGTACCTCCGCCACAGTGACCTTGTACTTGCTGGTGGACGACAGCAGCGAGAGGCGCCCCGGGACTGAACAGAACACGTCGCTCGGAGCACACGAGCCGGGGACTGAGCCGTCACGGGCCTTCATGGCTGGGGGAAGATACTCTATCGTGATCTACTCTCGGAGACATTAGGTTTCGATGAGTTGCAAGTGATATTCGTACAAAAAAAAAAACGATTGATCAATAATAGTGGTGAAAGTTTGTAGAAAAAATGTTCCCTGAATTTGGACACCGACAGTGTCCCTTACAATTATCGCCCCGCCCCTAAACAACCGCGCGCTGTGACGTCGATTTACATTATAATAATCCTTTGTGACAGCCCTAATACAATAAACACTAGTGTATCATTAGCGGAGCGCCACGCTGGCTCGCTGACACCGCGCGCTTTTCAAAATAGAATATTAGCTCCGGTGACTTTTTATTAGAACTATATTAACGACCGGTGCCTTTTCATTCCAGAATGTAATATTGTTAAGAAAAAAATATATTTTATTAACGGCCAGTAATACATTTAAACATAGAATATTTTTTATTTTATTTTATAAACGGCCGGTATTAATGAATAGCAATACAATTGAATATAGAATAATGATCACTTCCAGAATGTTCTTTCCAATTTAAATGATAAAAATAACCTACTTTTTTATTTCGAATATAGAAGATAAAATCATCATTAAACACGCTTGTAATACAAATCAATCAATGAACAAAAAAACATGAAATCTTTCACTCAATTAACCGCTACAAAAAACAAGTCGCATCTCATTTCCGTATCCGACCTGCGTTATTTAAATATCGAATGATTGATCGATACTTTTATTTCTTTGAGTTCTTCGTCTCAATGAGATGGATTTTTTTCGATACACCTGACCGATAGCGGGGCCTAATTATTGTATATCATCTCGGCCATCGACAATGTCTCGTTTCTTTGTCTTTGTACTTAATCTTGACATGAAAGCTGTATAGTGTCGACTGTTGCTTTTGGACTGTAATAAAAAAAACTTACTTTTTAATAATGGCAGGTCCGTCATGAAGCCCGTGGTGTCGTCCATGCCCGCGTTCTGTTCATACAACAAATAAGTTTCTTCATTACTTATAAAATTCCAACGCTCCCAGAAAAGGTTTTAATCTATAAAATATTATTAAATTCTTGGCGGACATGTTCTTCAATGTTTATTATAAAATGAAAAATTATTAAGCAGTCTGTGTTTTTTCGTTTTAAATAAGCGAGGGTTGATAATAAGATTAAAAATAGTCAATGAAAAAATTTGGTTGTTTTGAAAAATATAAGTATTTTAAAAGACAAGTAATCTTCATTAACTTATTTCATATTAGATAGAATACATAAACATGTAATTATTTCAAAGAACATTTGAATAATAATATTAAAATTCCTCATATAGTCATAACCATCAGACGATTTATGTATATGGATCCGGTAAGACAGAAAGTAAAAAAATTATACTACTTTGTATAAAACCATAGACAAAAAATGTCTAAAAAACTTTTAAAAAATTACATAAATACATAAAATACATTGAATAATGCCATAAACAAAATACAAGAGTATCAAATCACTTTAATTGTAAATCATATTGAATAACACAAGGACTCATGTATTATTACTTTATTGTGAAGTTATAAAGGATATACTTACAATACTAGTCTCAGATCTAGTTCAACACTTGACCAACAATCTCATTGATATAAAACTATTTTTTACGTATTTAACTCGCGTATAATTTTGGTACTGTACCTGTGTGTCGTCTGTGTGTAGTGCGTGATGCAGCGCGAGGTCGTGTTGCTCACGAGCGCCGTAGTCAGTGCGTCTGTCGCCGTAGCTGAAGCCGCCGTGAGACAACTACACATTTTATTAATTAATATTAAAATACGTAATTAATCAAACTGAACACTTACACATTTAAAATATACAATATAATATACTTAGTATTTATTTTTGTGCCCTTTTAGTGCCATAAATATTTTATCATATATGCTAAAAATTGACATTTTTATTGGAGTAAAAAAAGTGAAATTTTATGGATAATTAATATGAACAAGACAAATATTCACCATTTCATTTACAATGTTCATTATTTTTTCAACATTCTCTTTAGAAGATTTTATACTATGACAATAACAACAAAGAAATTGAATGTTACATATTTATTGACAAGAAAATTAAAGAAACTGAGTGAACTATGAAAAGGAGCGCTATCGCGATGCTGGCGTTTATCACAACTAGCGAGAACGCGACGGCGCTACTTGGCACTAAAAGGGTTCATCTATATTTTTTACCTATTGTAAATGACAGCAGTTCCAACCCATTAATATGTGATATTCCAAATACAAAACTTTGTAGTAATAATAGTTCTGTAAAATAACATTAAATTCATTGATATTAGATCTGTCGTGTAGTGAAGTGAATTGTAATCTCAGCTCGTCTCTGCGGGCATGTATCCTCGGGGTTTCCTCAGACATGTGGCATTGTGTACGAGGTCCCGGTTTGAGGAACATTATAGAGTTAATCTATTAAAGTATCATATTATAGTAAATTCTATGAAAATATCGTATGATCTTTGAAAACGGGATTATTTCGAACTGTATTGGAAATAAATGAATTTTGTTATGATGTCTATTATAAATATTTTCTTTATTATAACTGTTACAATACATACAAAAGTGCATCTGAATAATCTTTAAAATATAATTATTAATATATTAATATTCCGGTCAATTTGTTTCGGAAGTGATTTCACAAAGAATGTAGTTTGGGTCTATATTATAATTTTGATCAAATATCTAATGTAATTTGTAGGGCAAAGTATTCCAAGACTGCGGGCGAGGAACGCGAGCGACTGAGGGCGCATTGTTTTGATACGAGCCGACTGCCGGGAGAGATGTGTGCTTGTATATTACTGATGCTAACTATACTGTGTACTACCACTCGGTCCTGTTAACTGTCCATCAATATTATACTATTATACGACTCGCTGCTCGCGAAATCTCGGGTGCCGTTTACATATTGAGGAAGCGAGCAGGGGAAGAAATCGTTTATTGAAGCGCTCTTTAACACTAATGTAGATGCGGTCATAGAGAAATATTTATTTTAAAGAGGTTTCCAGTCGTGTTATTACGTCGGTCTAGTTGCGGTCTATGGGGATTTTTTATACAATTATTATTCCTTAACCCCAAAGAATTTTTTAACGAATTTTTTTAAAGCCATCGTGTGGACATACTTAACATGTGTGCAGAATTTCGTCTTGATCGGATGAGTCGTTTAGACGCCAACCCCGTATATTCAATCAGAATAGAGCGCTCAAAAATAAAAATGTATGTCTGTACAAGTGAACGAGTGTGCCGTGTGTCTCCTGTGTCTGAACTCACGTGGTGCGCGGTGACGTCATGATGGTCGCGATGGTGCCTGAGGTGCGGCGGCTCGTGGTGTCCGTGGTGTCGCGGCAGCAGCTGCTGAGGCGCGTAGTGCTGGCTGTATTCCGGACCACCTGAGTACTCCATGCCATGACTCTGTGGGAAAAGTCGAGCTATTGATATATATAATAAAGATTTAGTTTATATTATAATTGTTGTGATTTTCGTAAGAAGCCTACTAGATATCGACTCCTTCGCGACACGGGTCATATAGAATGCTAAAATAATCTAAACGAGTAGCGACACGGTAGCTCTATTGGTGAAGCTACCTGATGGTGATTCAGAAGTAAAGGTTACATCACCTGCTTTTATTGATAATATTTCATCACATTTTTTTTCAAACTGGTTTTATTTTTTTTCGTTGTTTAATGCCGTCGGTTGGGGGGTAAATACCGCTAAGTGATTTGCAAACTCCATAACAGCTCCTCCACGGGTTGAAACAATTGTAGATGCTGTATACTCTCAAAAGCAAGACATGAAGTAGAGCAGAATACGAGACGACAGGATTTGGAAGAGTTGTCGTTACTGACCTGTTGCTGGTGGTGCGGGCTGGCGGGGTGCGCGGAGGGCGCGAAGGGCGGCGGGAAGTAAGGCGGCTGGAAGTCGGCGAGCGAGGGCTGAGCGCCGCGGAAGCCGCCGCCGGCCAGCCCCAGCCCTCCGCCGCCCAGGCGCTCCTGGACAACACGACACACATTGACTCATAAGACTATAGATTTAAAGAGAGCTGAAACGCTGTCTTACTTTATCAGATCTACACTGTTAGCTCTCACGACTTCTACAGCGCTTACATAAAATTATTATTAAATATTATCTTTTTATTGTCGTGGCGGTTAATACTCTTTCAGTGTTTGAATTAAGATTAATGTTCATATTTCCTCGGCAGTATTCAATTTTCTTCTTAAACGAAGCGCAAATAAAATAATACATATATTTTTAAATGTAACATCTTATTAGATAGTTTTCATTGCTATAACTCATATTTTTCCAAACTATACTATGACTTCACAAATAAGGGATGTACCGGGACAAGGAAGAAAACAAACGCACTAACAAACAATGTACACTGTGTAGTACGTACCTACTGTAATAGACATCACTAGATCATTAGCTCTCTCATAAAAGTATAATTAACTAAGTTTTAATCACGCTATTATATTAGACTTCTTTCATTCTGTCTGTTTCGTACAAATTAAACGTCAGAGTGTATGAAGTGTATAATTACTTCTTAATATACTATACAGTAATGAAGGAGACAAAAAATATATAATATATATATACTTTATAATATACCATCACTCAGGGACATATCATGAGGAGGGATGGAGGAAAGTAGCACACTGTAAAAGACACTATCTGAATCTGGAACTCTTGTCACAGAACAAAGAGAAGAAATACGAGTAAGAAGTGAGAAGAAGTCAGAATGAATGTAGGAATGATTTCGCAACTTTAAAAGCAATCATTTCATCGTTCTACCCCTATCTAGGAATGAATAAATGAATGAAGGACTACCCCCTACCTATCTTTACGAGTTGGAGTTTTTCAGCTACTGTTTTAGTCAATAAGTTATTAAGTTATATTTGATATTAGTATATTATTATTAATATTATAAGATTCACGAGCTGTAACTAAATTTAAAATAACTACAACAAATTCATTTCTTTGTTCTTTACTCCTCTTATTACCTTTAATTACAATATAATGTGGCTCTCTAGTGAAGTCGCACGCGATATCGATATTATTATTACATTTGATTAGAAGTTGAACAAAAACAAAACGTTCAGACAAAAGAAAATTGAAATGAATTTATTTTGTACTGTGTGTAATTTCAAATTAATTAGCTATCGTGTTATAATATTGTTATTTTATTATTTATACATATTTATTAATTTTCTTTCGTAAATTTGAATAATGATGCACTTTCCCCGAGGGCTGCCCAAATATTTCAAGTTTTACTATAAATATAATTTGAGAATTATATGAGCTTTAAAAATAATAAAAAAGACAATTCCCCCGTACTTGGTACTTATTTTCCTATCTGGCGAACTTACTCTCAATAAAGATTTTGATTTGATTTAAGAAGGGTTTTTTCATACTTTGTAAAAACTAACTTATATTTAAACTATTTTTCCATCATACGGCAAGTTCAAAATATATGTATGATAATAAAAGATACATTAACAATATTAAATCGATGTTTATATATCCCCTTTCGAGTATGTGTAACTATTTAGTGTATAGTTCAGATCTACAATGAGATCTTATTGAGTTGAGGGAAGCATAGTTCTAACTGGTCAACAGTGTGTTTCGTTACTAATGCTATTTCGCCTAGAGGATTGATCGCAGGATGTTAAAACTTGGCAGAGTTGTCGAGGACAGTGACTTATAGATCCTGCAGTTTTTTGATAACATTAGTCATTGTTTTTTTTGTATTAAATGGTCAAATCGTGTCTCATAGAGTTAACATGTGGAACGTTTTGAAATCGCACGCGCGGGTTGTTATTAAGCTTAAGATCTTAGCCAGTATTTACTCTGCTAATTTTACGTTAAACTCTTTCAGAACAGTGCTTCGCTTAGCTCCACCTGTCGGGTACAGTGACGGAGCAAATTTTTTAAACCGTATTTTTAATTCACAAATAAAATAATGTTAGAACTGCAGTAACCGCGAAAATAAGAAAAAATAACTTTCTCCTGTCTAAACTGACTTACATATATTCTAGTTTTTTTACGCAATGGCCACACCGGATGTGGTTTAAACCAATCCGTCAGACGAGTACCTCGTGTGGTGCAATCTTAATTAATTTGACGTTTATGATAAGTCACTTTTTGCCGCCTTCAGCTACCATTGCGATAGATTTCTTTTTTACTAGCAACTATTAAAAGGTCGATACTCTGAATTTATTAATGAGACGTTATATCTGAATAAATATATGTTATTGAACGAAGCTCTCTATAAGAGACTTTTCTGCATCCTTTGTGGAACCGGTATATCCAAAAATTTCCAAATGTTGAACACTGATAGACATCAGTCTGATGGTGGTTTTAAAAAAAAAAAAAAAAAAATACAAAAAATGTAATAATGTGTCTCATCTTGAAAAACAGTTGAGGACAGATTGCGTCGTTGTTTTGTAAATGCAAATTCAGTGTTGTTCGCACTTCGCTTCTCTCTATATAATAACAACGGATCAACATTGAGGTCTGGTCGCGCTGCGTTTTTACTAAAAAAAAACTTGAAAGAAAAATCTATATATCAATATGATTAGTTTGATTATAAATAATGTTAATGTTTCTAAACTGACTGTTTCATGTCGTAAGTGATCTTGATACTATTTATGTTACTCTAATTAAACTGTCAAATTCAAACATTGACACATATTTGATAATTGATTGTAATTGATTTTGTATATATTTGAAAGTTTTAATGAACTCACAAAACTTGTATGACTTTTTCGAAACTAGATTCCTACTGATTTTGTAACTATTGTATTTTACAATAATAATATGAAACTAGTTCTGACATGCGGATGCGCTTGAAATAAGATTAATTTTTTGGGCAAAATCTATAGGAACATTTCGTACTTTTATATGTTGACTTAAATCGTTTTCCACTTTTAATCAATATCAGTGATCACTTGTATATGTGAGTTAGAAGAGTCCGGAGGCCTCCCTAAATACCACATTTATTAAAATAAATCATTAACAAGACACTCTCTAACTTCAAAGTTAAAGCTACGAGTGTTCCAGGCGCTCCCTGCTCTGAAGGGAACCACACAACAGACTAGAGTATATTTTATGGTTATCAATGTTTCACAAATGTCAAAATATCTACATAATTACAACATTAATCCTGTGTTATACCTGTAATATATTTTTATTAAAAAAAAAAAAAATCACATTTTTAAATAAAGAAAAATATTACAGTTTAATCAGAAAAGAAGTCAGTAATAGTGCTTCAAATTACATTTATCGATATCGATACGTCATTTAATTTACAGTTACAGTTAAATCAATCAATCATCGTGGAATGCGTAATGGCCGGGGTGTATCTCTATTACAATGATATATAAATTGATGGTATGTTAGTCTCATTAACATACGAGGTGTGCTGACTTCGTTTGTAAAGTTAGAGGCTATATTAATTTATAATAGTCTGTAACTTAGATTAATGATTGATATGAATATTCAAATTATCATTATATTGTGTGTATTTTAACATCTCATCTAATGTGATCCCATTATGAGATAACTGTACATAAAAAAACACACCTCTTTGTGTGTTGATGACGTCATATTTAGTGTTATACAAGATTCAATCAAATTGCAATATAATGGCAAGTTTTATATTTGAAAATTTTAAATCAATTTGTATAAAAACACTGCAACGTCACGTTTGGAGATTAAATACGTTGTTTAATAACTTACTTTACTTAAATAATTAAAAAGATTTATAACATTTTGATCTGAATTGTTGATTAAAATAGTTTAAGTGCCGTTAAATGATTTATTACAAATATCTTATTTACTTGTTTCAATCAATTTTATATTTGCATTTTATTGCTTAATCACGATTGTTGAATACTTTTTAATCCTTAAAAAAAAAGTCTGTTAAAAACTTGCAATTTGTTAAAGACTATTTATTTCTTTATAAGTCTGTTTTTTTTTGGTAATAAGAGAACAGATATTTATATTTAAAATAATTAAAAAATAAGATTTCCCCCAAATATCATTATTTGGGGGAAATCTATTTATTTCGACAGATGAGTGTATTTATAACAATAAGTATTTACCTGCACCTCAATCACGCTGGACAAGTCAACGTACGCCACCGCCACTGTTTCTGGACCAATTCACAAAAAAACTATATTCTCGTAACTCTATTTAATATACTTGTAACTAAATGTGAAAGCGAGCAAAAACAATATGTAAATTTTTCATGTCTGATAATTACCGGCCCCTTAAAAGGCGGACGATTCCGGCTGCGATCGGCAAGTGATTAGTTTTAAATTGCCGCCTTTCGATACTAGCTGGACCGCGACTGCCGGTTTTTAACTAACCAACACAATTTGTATTGAATAATCGCTATAATTATATGATATCGTTTAAACACGTGTGCTCCACATATCCGATATATAATATTAATTGAAATAACAATATTCTTTTTAATATCGATAAAAGCAATCAACGTCTAAGCGCAGCTCTAATGTTTAATATTTCATTCGATATTCAAATAACGTCGTAAAAGAAATTCTACATGGGGATTATAAAATTATTAATATTGATTTCAATTAATCATGAGTCGTTTGGTTTTGATTGTTTTTTTGTTAATTAAGATACTTTTTGAAATTATAGCTACTACTATTTGTTTTATTTAAAAAGATTAAAGCGAGTCATTACATTTAAAATTGCTACAACTTTTTTGCTTATCATTTCAGTTAACATAAATATTGGTATCATACAAATAGTTATGAATAACCAGAAAATCTAAATTATTTCAATTGTAAAACACAGACACTAAAACAACTCGTTTCTCGTACAAATATATGATATTATCAATATATCACATCACTACACTAACGACCTTGTAGCCGCGCCGCGTGCTGCAGACTGCCGAGGGCGGTACTACTACAGGACTACTACTTGTTGAACTCGAACCATTCTCACCGTTACTTACTAAGGCTGCACCCCAAACAAATTATATTATCAATATTTTTTTTTGTTGTATTTGTAAAATACTTTTTATATATACTTTTTATATATTTTATATTACAATAATCATGGCACAGGTACGTTATATAAATAATATCCTCATTATAAGCTTTTATTTAAATAAATAATATATTCGAACTCCACCAAATTATCTATCCTGTACCTCCATCTGTGAAGAAGCTTTTGACATATATTTTTAAAATTTCCATTCAATTAAATCAAACTTAAGTTTTATTACTCTATTAAAAAAAATATTAATGTGTTTCTTTTCACGACTTCAATGGTTATACAGAATTTACTAAGTCCTACTTTATGATGCTGGAAATCTAATAAACTATGGCGTAATGTTTTCTAATATTTACAACAGTACAACAAATTTCAATAAAACTAATTGACGGATATAACTTGCGTTTATTTTTATTATTTTTTACATTAATTTATTTAACCAAAACTTACAAATTAAAATTAGTGAAAACTGACTGACAGACGGACACCATCTTGTCTTACGCCGAACACGTTTGCTGCAAAGCACTCGAAAGGTCGGGTTTAAATTAAAAAATGTAAAATTAACGCGAGTTATATCCGTTAATTAGTTTTATTGAAAACCTATGAAGTTTTCGACAACTTTGTCGTTAAATCGAGTCGAATTTCAACTTCATGTTATATTCTAGTTATCATCGAGGACAGTTAGTAATCACGAACCCCGCCCTGAGGCGACAGCTAATTAGTAGGTACTACGTGTGATTGGCGAGCACTGCTCTGAAGAATCTTTGTTCAGCTTAGAGTATTGTATTATAGACTTTATTGCGATGAGCATAAGAGCTATGTGTCCAACCTGTAATTTAATACGGACTGCTAGGTGCTAATTAATTTATTAGGTATTCTCTTTCTTTTTTGTTGTTTGGTTTGCAATGTCTACAGTCACACGAACAAACAAACAAACATACGTAATAGATTTATGTAATGCACAGATTTAATGAAATAATTTATATATATAATAAAATTATTTATTTATTTTTTTAATGGTTAAGAATTAAAGAAGAAAGAATTAAAAATTAAAAAGACTTCAAATATGTAGTAAAACAAAAAGTGCACAAGCAAGCAAGTTCTGAAATGAGATAGAGTATGAAATTATTTCCTAATTCATTCAGTTTTGTTCAATATCCGTTAGTTAGTCCCCAGCAGCCGGCGCCCCCTGCGACCCGCCCGGGGGTGCGTATATTGTACTCATCCTTATATACTTGGACCCAAAGGGATGAAATCAATAATTATATCCACGAGGGGAGAGAACTCTCTGTAGAAAAAAACCTTCTGAAAGAGTGGGAGTGAGTTATTTTATAAAATCCTCTAATGGGCGCGAATCCTATCACATTAACTTCCTAATTGAGAACAATTCTATATATATATTTTTTATTTTTGTAAAATCCTAACCATCAATAGATTTATCAGTTTATCACTTTTTATTGATTTTAACACGCTGTTAGTGTACGAGACATCGCGAAGAAGCGGTTTTCAGTACAAAAAAAAAAAAAGTTTGATCGATTTTGACGAAAAACTAATTAGCTTTAATTTACGCGAATACGCATCTATCGGAACTAAAATAAAGTCCATTACGCTTACAGAGATATATATATATATATATCTCAGTGTGTATATATATATATATATACACACATATACATGTTTTTAAAAAGTGTCTAGAATTACTCAGGACACCTCAAAACGTAAATATTCCAAAAAAAAATATTGAAAATTTGAGTGCTTAGAATAACTTTCTTATTCAGGAAGTTAATAAATAAATAGGTTACATAATAATTATTATAAATAGATAGGGAGCATTTGAATCTGTACATATCATGTTATAGTTCATTTGAACCTACTAGTACTGTAGACTACAAGAATATATGCAATTTGACATTTATTATATATCTAGCTATGATTATATCAACAGTTTTTATTGCATATATAATATTTTTAGTTTGTACCAAATAATGTGAAACACTAATACATTTGTAAGAAATACACCTAAAATTAAAAATTATTAGTTATTGGACGTTTTTAGTAGATATTATTTAACAGATAGTTATTACCGCTCCTGTACCGTTGTTGGTTTCATTGCTTCAGTTTTGTAAACTATGTTTATGATATATATATAT
Source organism: Mechanitis mazaeus (assembly GCA_959347395.1). Classification (NCBI taxonomy): domain Eukaryota; kingdom Metazoa; phylum Arthropoda; class Insecta; order Lepidoptera; family Nymphalidae; genus Mechanitis; species Mechanitis mazaeus. Next base: position 19,862,162 of record OY365750.1, read on the forward strand.
ATTTATTTCAGTGCTCAGTGTATGTCGACGTGTAAAGTCAGGAGGATATATCATGGCCCGTGCTCTTCCACAGACGAATACAGATAATTATGTACTAAAAGTCTAAGTGACGGCAGTAGTCTTTACTATACATAGCAGTGGTATACTGTGTCATTTATATCAAATAAATTTATAAAACGTGTTGTGTGTATGTATGTTTGTACTGAGACAACTAAAATGTAATAGTTATTCTCTTTAAAACTTTTTTGAATACTATTTCTACAATTTGCAACAGTATTGTTAATAGTATACCACTTTATGTAATTCTCGTGGCCCATGATGACATATATCTTATATGTCTCTGTAAACCGTAATTTGACCGGATTTTAGCACTGACTCCGGATCCTTAACGACGAGCTCGGAGCTCTAAGATATCAGTTCGTTGAGTAAGTTTTGTATGACCTTAGAAATATAAGATACGATTGTCATTAATCCCAGAATCAAAATAACAATTAAAGTTTTAGTAAGTTCGTTGTGTCGTGTGAGTTAGATGTTTACTTCATATTATTTGTTGGTCCGCCGGTTCAGTGGCTTGTGGTTTTGTTTCTGTCTTGTGAGCCAAAGGTCGTGGGTTCGTTCGTTTGATCCGTAGATTGCAGTTTCTGGTCTGTGTGTTATTTGAATCCGTTATTTTTTTATTTGTAAAACCTTTCGTGATAAACAGATTATTTATCTAAAGCGAAGTTTTTTTCGATAATATATCTAGTAGGTTCAAATGTCACCGTTCAATAAGTTACATTAGCGAGCTCTTCAAAGCGCCGGAGCGGCTTAAAACACACGGGAACACACACACACACACACACACACACACACACACACATGACGTTTATATTGGAGATAACACCTGATGTAGTTAGCACCGAGTCACTGCCATGCTCAGTATCTATCTGCCAGGACATGGCAAGTGATCACCGTCCGTGCAATGACGAGTGTATTGACGATAATATTTATTTAGCTGATAAATAAATTTGTCGCTCCTTCTTTTAGCTTCACTACTCTACTCTATATAATAAACTCTTAAATTAAATAAAAGTGCTATAAAAGTTTGAATACAACACTGGCCTCTTACGACACAATAGAATATATAAAAAATAAATAGAAATCAGTGTGACAGAAGTGTTTCTGAATAAAGAACGCACCAATTCGTTCCACCGCCTCGGGCAAAATGGCGGCGGGGTGCCATAGCGGACTCCTCACACGGAAATATGAATTCTATTTGTCTAATCACGATGCATTTACTATAAATGTGTTAAGCCCTTATGTGTTAGTTACAATAACTAGGAGCGCGAACCAGACCTCAATGTTGACTCGCCGCGCTTACAAAATCTCGGTATATGTTATCATATTGACCGAAGCGAGGTGCAGACAGCACCGAAGTTACATTCACAAAACATAGATGCGTTCTGTCCTAAACTATTTTTCAAGATAAAAAAATCAAATCTCGGCACGCTCATGTCATTGTAAAGCTAAATTTTCGGTCAAAAAATTTTCCCCATTAGTCTATGGGAATTTAATTTTTCCGTGATTACTCCTAAACGATATCGAATATTTGAAAAATGACCACCAGACTGATATCTATCAGTGTGCAAAGTTTGTAAATTTTGCTAGCACAAGGAATGCAGAAAAGTCTCTCACAGAGAGCTTCGCTCAATGAAAACATTGCGTTGTGTTAAGTTTGTCCGCAGCAGCTGCTCCTCGCAGTGATCATGTGATCATTGAATTTCGCTTGAGAAAGTGTATAACGTCTGTAATAACATTAAAATTCCGTGGATTCAATAAGGTCATATTTATATTGTACTTGTATTTCTTCATATATTTTTACTCGGATATAATAGGTGAAAGTATCCTTGTACGTCTATCTTTACAGTAGCTCAGTACTTCAGCACCTCAGTACCCCAGTGGGTCCTGGGGTCATTGGAGTAGGCGTGCACTCACAGCTTAGGATATATTTAATTATAATACTATAATTAAACTCTTGAACGGTTTAAAAACAAAATCAATATTACTTCACTCTACTGATATTTTTATATTTAGTTAAGTTTTTTATTAGGTGTTAAGAGTTATTTACATATATATTATATTGTTTTTCACGTTAAAAAAACAAAACGTACGATTTGTAGTTTTTCAATAATAATAGTAATAAACATTGTTACAACAGTCGTACTCATCTTGATATTTAATAAACAGTTATAATACGTTTAATTACATTCGATACAAGACGCACTCGATATTTTCATCTAGTTTAAACCAAAATAATAAATGTAGTTTTCAACTCAATGATCTGACAGAGGCGTGTGATGTGACAGCCGCTGAGCACCCACCAGCCTCCAGCCAGCAGCCTCGAGGTGAGAGGTGAGAGGTCAGTGACCTTCAATTATACAGTAACAGCTACTGCATATAATGATCAAAGAACATATTAATTTTTTAATCTATATACAATGAACTAATCAAAGTTCTCTATTTTAACTTTGATTTGTTTTTTGTCCATGAAATATTAATTCGCTTTCTTGAATATGAATTATGAGTGTCTCTTACTAGCCTTCTTCATTCATATATCATATATAAAGAGATTAAAACTAAGAATGGAGCTCATTTGTTTATATAATAAATGGTAAAATATTTAATTCTTTGATTACTGATATTTATATTACAATTGCAAAAAGCGTTTAATTATAAAAAGAAAGCACAAAGGACGCCGTCTGACCGTTACATTCGTGGAAATGATTGATTCAATACTGCGTAGTGGCATTGTGCTCGAACATACTGACCGCCATCTTGAATCTGTTCATATTATAATATTTAAATAGATTACATATTAAAAAATATTTTTATTAATAAACAAAATACCAATATGTTTAAAATAGTTTGGTTCAAATTCATTTAAATTCATTTTTAAAATAGTTTGGTTGAAAAAAGTATATTGTATTTCTAAAAATATAGGTGTTTCATTTTAACATATTGTTAGTTAAAACTAATATTTGATAATTTAATTTTGTAACTGTAATTAAAAACATTTCACAATAAAATAAATCAGATTTAAATTGATTTATGAATCAATAAAAATATTTTTCAATCAAGAAAAAATAAAACTTAAATCAATATCAAATAGAAATAAAAATAATACACTTGCGCTACCACTGCGGTTGAAATTTGAATTAATATAATAAATTGCCAAATAAATACAACTCTTATTGCAAAGCAATAAAACTGACTTTCATATATCATTATTGATGATGTATTGACCACAGACCAATGAAATAACAATATTAGTACGGGATTTATTGTATCTGATAAGAAAATTGAATTTAGAATTTATAAATTTAAATTAATTTAATAAAATTTTATATGACAAATAATATATAAATATTAAGATATTTTTTGAAATTTGAACAATAACAAGCCTAAACCTAGTTTTGATTAAGATTTGAGCGACTTTCTATATTGAGTGACTGCAAATATAACCATTATGACTTTAAATATAAATACTATAATCGCACGTACATATATTAATAAGTCCGTACCAATTTTTCTATTAAGTACACAAAGTCTTTTATCGCGTGTCTCTATGACGTAATGACTTCATAATGTATTGCAATCAAATTTAACCCTTCAGGTAATAAGATACGGTTCATTATAGTGTTAAATATTGCTAAATATTACATCGTATGATTTTTACGTAAATTTTATTAAAAACGAGCTTTCGCCGAGTCCTGTTTGATATGATATATTATTGGTAGTTGTGAAATATACGACGTTTTTAATATAAGTAACAATATTAGCAAGGAATCAAATTTAAGAATGTCTACTCCATTATAAGTTGAATACTATATATATATTTATTATCTAACTATATAAGAAACAATGGGGTCGACACGAGACTTACAATATATGAGAAAGTGATCATATTTAGCAGCGCCCTCTAACGACGAATAGAAAAACATATAAAGAATTTATGAAAAATAAAACTAGGAAAGAATAATCACTGATGCATGTACAGACAATACAAATAGGTTAAAGCTGCCATAGCTAGAGGGAGTGCACTTGATACACAGAGCTTCATATGGAAATTAATTAATTCTACGTATAATGACATAAAAGCTGTCGCCGATGTTTCGGAGACAACACATTGTAACTAAGTTGTTTGATATAAATATTCGTTTAATTCAAAGCAAACATTTTTTGACTTTACTCAAAAAGGAAAAATAATGAAAATGTAATAAATAAGTGGTAAATGAGTTCAGTATAAAACTGCATTAAAATTATCGTTTTAATGTAATAATTATTTCGGCTCGTGGTTACAAAATCATAATTACTAGTAAAAGTATATATTAGCACGAGGTGGGCGTTTCTAGGATATAGTAGTTCCTAAGCTAACCAAACGAATGATTAGACATCAAGAAAAAACAAAGAAACAAACTTTCACATTATACGTTCTTTTATATACATATATGTGTGTGTGCGTGTGTGTATGTGTGCACTACATCGCCTCGTAGCTTTTACTAAAATCATAAATCTATAAAGAATTTAATCAACTGAAATATAGAAACTCACAATACGTAAGCATTACATCCGGAACTCATATGTCCGGAAAATGACCGACATTCTGTCTGAACATGAACGCGAGACTTTCAGAGCTTTTGAGCGGTCTTAAAGAGGTTCCAATTTTATACATATCGTAGACAATGTATCAAAAGTAATATATTATACATAGTACTACTCGTACTCGTCCTCGTCCGGATCACGGCGAGGAGCCGGAACATTTATCAAATGCCTACTTGAAAAATACAATGGAGCGTAAGAAACTAACATATATTATTGTTAGGTTCTGATAGGCTATTAACAGAGGAACTACTATTGGTTTGTTATCGAGTTTTGTGTGACTTGTGATTTATATTACCTACATTAAAGATTGGGTTACTTTATTGTTTTTATCTTTAAATGGAATCATGGTTTAAATAAAATAGGAGCGCGAACCAGACCTCAATGTTGATCCGCTGCCTCACAAAATCTCAGTATTTGTTATCATATTGAGTGAAGCGAGGTGCAAACAACACTGATGTTGCATTTACAAAACGACGACTCATTCTGTCCTCAACTGTTTTTGATTTATTTTTTTTCATTTTTTCCCGTTGAAGTCTATGTTATTTTAGTTTTAACGTGATTATTCCTCAACGACATCGAATATTTGTTTTTTTAAAACCACCACTCTATCAGTGTGCAAAACTTGGAAATTTTCGTATATACCATGTTTGATTGATGCTTGTACAAAGGATAAAGAAAAGTCAACAACAAAAAAGAAATATAAATAAATAAAAATAAATAAAACTCATTTATTTCGACCTCAAAGATCATATTTTGTTAGTAATACAATATATAAGAAATCACTACTCTAATGTTAGTAAACTTAATAACTTCCTTAATCTAAGCCTTATATCTAAGACAGCCCTGATTTGTCAGTACGTGCACCATACGGCAGTGGTTCAGGTACTGACAATCCAGACTGTCAGCAAATGCCCTCAGGACGCCACTGGGACTATCTCTAACCCTGCGCACCAGAGATGTGCACCGCTTGCGCATAATTGAGTAAAAACAATCAACATGTGCATCGGCGAACATACCTGACGCACTGCAGTATCGAGGCAGTCCCATTAACATCCTGAAAGCATTATTGTATTGTATGCGCAGGGCATTATATTGTTTCTGCGTGAAATCAATCCACAGGCTGCTTGTGTAAAATGAAGTACAGTAAGCTCTAAAGAGCGTTACTTTAACCGGGGTGGAACAACGAGCAAACCTGCGAGCGATCATGTTGGCCCTAATGGACAATGCCCTGCGCTCTCTCTCGATATCAGCATCGTCTTTCAGGTCAAAGGTTACCACATGACCTAGATATTTAAAATGCGACACCCTTTTTAATGGAGTACCATATAATTTAATGGGTGGTACAGTTGATGGCAATGCTTTTCCCTTGGCCTGAAAGACCATACATTCGCTTTTTTTAACATTGTACACTAAGCCGTGACTGTGAGCATAGTTTTCACATATGCTCAACAGTTTCGCTAAGCCACAGACAGAAGCACTCAGCAACACCATGTCATCAGCGTAACTAATATTGCTAAGACATACTCCGTCAATGTGACAACCGACATGTGTGCCACTGAGGGCCTCTACGAGGGCATTGACATACAGGTTGAAGAGCTTAGGGGAGGTTAAGCCTCCCTGTCTAACTCCACACTCCAACCTATATGGCTGCGAATAGGTTTCAACCCATCGCACAACATTGACCTGATTACGGTACCAGTATTTGAAGATGCTGGTTACTTCTTCAGGCAGTTCAGTATTTTTCAATTTCTGCCATAGGATATCGTAACTAACCAGGTCAAACGCCTTACTAAGGTCGAGGAAACAGGCATATACAGGTGTACTTCTAACCGAATAGTACTTAACAGTTTGCTTTAGACATAATATGGCCGACTCAGTCGACAAACCCGGCCTGAAACCAAACTGATTATCATGTAAAGTTATATGTTTATCAAGATGGATGCCAAGCAAACTGTCAAGAACCTTCGCAACAATCGTGGCCAGTGAAATAGGCCTGTAATTGAACCTATCAGACACATCCCCAGTTTTATTCTTCACAATTGGCACCACCACAGTTTTCATCAGCGGTGAAGGCAAATACGAGTGTGACATACACAAGTTATAAAACATTGCAAGCACTCCGGGCAAATGAGGACCTGCATACTTCAGGTGTTCAATACTCAGACCGTCGTGGCCGGGAGACTTGCCGCGGGACATAGAGGCTATAGCATTATTGACATCCCATGCTGTAAATCGGATTCTAATCTCCCGACCACCCCTACATTCATCTATTCCAAACTGTGATGGTCCCAATGGCGAAGTCACCGCAAAATGATCCCTGAACATGTCCGCTATGCGACTCTGATCGTTAAAACCGTCAACGCTCACTGGTAAGCCAGGTCTACCATTTAATTTATTAGTAGATTTCCAAAAGTTCTAAGTAAATCTCACCTTGTCAGGTGTTTCCAAATAATATTTTTTGATAAACTAGGTAGTTACTATATAGAAGCATGTAATATATTCCAATATTAATAAAAAAATCTCGAATGTTTCGAGAACTATTAGTAATGCTTTGTTTTACATATCATAGTTGACGTCGTGTGGGTGTGACCAGTGTATTTTGACCTCTGATGTATCTGTGTCAGTACGTGACAAGTGCTCTATATTTCATAACACGCTGCGTGTTTCACAGACGTTGTTTCATGCTGAAACTATCTACAAGATAACGAAAATAAATAATATTTATATTTCAGATATGATACAATTAGTTCCGAGATACATCAAAAAATGTTAACCTGATAGTGTCGTCAATTAAGAAGTAAGTATATATTGTTATTAAATATTATCAATTGCTACTAAACATTTTTAACCATAACTATTTTTAATAAATTACAGAGTTTTAAAAGTACCAAAAAATAATAAATAATAATAAGTATGTTCCAAGGAAAGCATTAATAAAAGACTAAATATTTAAAATTCATTTTATACTGGTTTCACACAAAAACCGTCCACGATTCACGTGACACATGCAGTTCATTGACCCGCGCAAAAAAATATATATAATACAAGGAAAAACTTGTGTTACAGTACGAGGAGAGTTAAGTTCAGAGAAAATAATATTCATTAATAATAATTACAAAATTTAATTTTTAACAATTTTATTAGAGAGAAGCAACTACTAATAAGTCTATTTTAATTGCAACACTGAGACATTATTTTATCAGTATATAAAATAAAACACAACATATACAAGAAATTTATATATGTGTCCTTGAGACAAAGATTTTTTGTCATTATCCAGGCAGAACCATGACATGAATGTAACTTCATTACAAATATATAGAACATACAACAGCTTGTGATCGCGAATTTCCGCGATAATGAAATGATATTCCTCAGTAGTTTTAATTATACATTATAATGAAATTAACACTTATATTTACTGTTTATTATACGTATTACTTGACAAATAACATTATACAGTAATGAAGTAAAAGTGAAGGATGATATGTTAACTTAGTTGTAAGTGGCTACTTTATTTTTATTAATTAATTTAAAGTTATTCTTGGGCACTAGTTAGTTTCTGAAAGATGATACTATTAGAATTATTAAAAATATTATAATAACACATTTGGGTCTCGTAAATGATTAAACTAAATACTAAAGTTGTTATAAAGTGAGTTCACATGGAACTTATTATTTTAAAAACCTGTTGATGTTTAACGTAACTTGAAGATATTTTCTGACCCAAAATACCTGAGTGAGGAATGTAGTGTACGATGAAATGAACGACTTCATTCTTCTTACTTAAATTAGCTCTCTTAGCTCCTCTCAGCGAACGACTATATTTATGTTAAAATTACCTTGATATATCGACGGCTGCTTGCAAATTAATTCTTTCTACTACGTTTTAGTGACATCTAGTGCAGGATTAAGAGCATTTACAAATTGCTACTACATATTATTTAATTTACTCGCAATTAGCGTCGTCAGGCGTCCGGATAAATCCGGACATAGGTAGGTTTTTTAATAGCTTGTGCGGCCAAAATAAACGCTGTCCGGCTCGTCCGGCTTTTGTAAGGCTTTTTTTGCATTTTGCAAACGAGCGCTGGCGACGAGAGTCTACCGTCCGTCGCTCAAATATACAACTTCTTCCAATATAATAATTAATTCAACATACAATTTTTTTTTGTCGTACCTATTATTACTGAGACAATATCATCAATAATGTACTGTGTCCGGCGTTTGTACCCAGTGTTCAGACAAACTGACCGACCTGTCCGACTACAAGGTGCGGCAGGTGTGGTGTGACCTGGCAGCCCTACTGGATGAAGAACTACGAACGCTTCGAGTTCGATGACGAAAGAAGGAGACGTTTCAAGTTTGACGAAGAAAAAATTCTGATCGTTGATAAAGTGACCCTGCATTAATAGTCTTAAAATTTACGTAATTACATAAATATCAACGTAGTGTTGCAATTCTCTTAATACCATTGCTCTAAATCCTCAGTAACAATCCACATGACACTTTCTTAACGTCATATCGTAATGGCGTCTGACGACTGACAGACTCGTTCCCGCCCGTGACTTGTCACGACTGTTGTTGCTATTTTTAAATATTTTGCATGCAAATAACTTCTTTGTACAAATACAGTTAAAATTCGCTACAAAGACATAATAATTTGGTAATGTTAGTAATTTTTTTCAATAATTTATTTTTCAGATATAACTAAGTATTTTAGTAGACAGCTTATTTTCTTGTCTACACTTAGTTCTGGTAATGTTGTTTAATAATAAATAATAAGCATACACAGTAATCATACATATGAGATATATTTTCTTTTAATTTGGATAAAAAAAAATCTAACTTCACAAAAACTGCTTTTAAAAAAAGGTAAAGAAAAAATGATAAATGAGAAGAAAAGTCAAATTATCTATTTTAAAATTTCGGTTTAGTCATATGATAATTGTATATGTCTTAAAGGTCATATTTGACGACACACAGTTTAATGTATTTGTTACGTACGAGTGTACAAGTAGGTGTCCGGAACAGCTCGGGAACTGCTTTCTAAATCATTACCGAATATAAAGAGTGATGGATAAAAAAATTGTGCGTAGGCTCAAACTAGATCCGGCCGCCATTAATTCAAATAGACTGACTATATTGAGAAATTATTTCAAATCAAAAACATCATATTTAAAAAATTTATTTAAGCTATTTGGTGTAAGATGATTTTTTATACAAGGAGCGCGAACCAGACCTAAATTCTGACTCGCTGCTCTCGCAAAATATCTGTATGTGTTATCATATTGAGCGAAGCGAGGTGCTAACCACACCGAAGTTGCATTTACAAAACGTCCACGCATTCTGTTCTCAACTATTTTTAAGTTGAGACACATTTTAACAGATTTTTTTATTTTCTGAATATTTTTTAAAACCACCACCAGGCTGATGTCTATCAGTGTGCAAAATTTGTAAATTTTCGGATATACCGTTTTTGATTGAAGCTTGCACAAAGGATGCAGAAAAGTCTCTCATAGAAAGCTTCGGTCAATAAAAAAATAGGTAATGTGAATTGAACAAATAAAATAAATCCAATAATCAATACACATATAATAATATTTATAATGAGAGTTAGTTCCGCTCTGTTTCGTTCCTAACATTCACGGGGTCAGGTGATTGTTATCAGTAACGGATTATTATCATTGCATCTGGACACGACTCGTTACGAAACATACCCGACTAGCTGACTCATGCGGTTTCTCTCGGTACTGCCACATGAAGCTAATTATTAAAATTATTTATAAAAAACGGACATAGTTTACATGTACGAATCTTTTTTTCTTCTGGTTTGATTCCCGCTTACATTTTCGTTTTTTCACTATCCAATAACTCAACAGACTGTCTATTACTAAGCAGAGATAAGATGGCCGATGATCAATAACTTTTTTAATATTAAATAGATGTCTGGACTTAAAAATGATTGGCTGTAAGTTATTCAAATTATAATTTCTGATGATTATATTTCAAAGTTCGCAGTAAGGTCTAGTGCACTGTAGAGTACATAGAGGTGTATATTTATATTTCGCTACCGCGGTGGAATCAAAGCGACCTGAGGTCTGACCTCCTGCCCGTTAGGGCTCCTGTTCTGTTATCTATCAGATGTATATTGATTATGTGGATATTGTTAGGAACCCGCGTGAGAATTATAAGATATTAGATTGAGTTACGATACACGAGACCAAATAAATTTTACTAATAAACATTATTATATTTTTATTGCAACCGGTGCCGAGTACTGCGTACGTGATACAATGTTTGAGAAAAATTATTATAAACAATAGATGTACGTAAAGTTGAGACTTTATACAACTTATTAGATCTCTTTACGAGTTATCGATTATTTTAACAGAGAACGAGTAAATACACGTTACAGAGACGTTCGTAAGGTTCGTGTCTATTATATTACCAAAAAGTCTATCGTTTTTTATTTAATTAAGACACTTACTTTTTCTCCGCCATTATTATTTTCTGTTTCGATTTCTTTTGATTTTTCATCGCAATTGTTAAATTCGTTAATCTCATCTAGTGACAACACCTCCCCGTGAGGCTCTTGGATCTTGTAATCTGTTATCAGCACCCGGTCGGGATGTCTCAGCTCCAGCCTAATAGTCTTGTTAGATTCTTTATCAATACTTATATTTATATTGCGCTGGATCTTATCTAAAACAATATCCTCCTCGAAGCCATTATTAGCTTTATCGGCTTTCTCATCTTTCATTTTAAGTTTTTTTCGTTTGATTTGGTCGAAAACAGGCGGATTCTGCTCGGTCATGTCGGTCAGGTCAGTGCTGATCTTGGTCATCTCGGTGTAATTGGTCACATTGTGCTGAGCCGCGAGCGGTCAGCGCGACCCATTGTAGCTCTAACACAGCGGAAATCATCCGAGATCATTATCTGACCGCTGTTTACAACTAACCTAGCCTGAACCCCGATTGTTAGAAGGACCCAAATTAAAAAAGCTTCACTCGAGCTCGACCTACGCTGGTCGGTTTATTGTTGGGCAATCGTGAACTTTTACGCGATTATTGTAACCATTATATTTAGTATGAGAATTCTATTTTCTTCAAATCGATTTCTCTATCTCTGTCTAACGCGAATGTACTTCTCTTTCTATATAATAGTATTATTGTTCACTTACTCCGTTTCGATATTTGAATCTTTTTTAACACTGACACTAGCACAAAAAAAAACAAAAGAAAATTAAAATCTCTTTGAAAACTCTCACAAGTTAACACAAAAAATACAAAATTAAATGGCGTTCTAAATTCAAATCTCCCGCGTCAGTAGGTATGTGAGCGCGCGTCGCTCGAGGCTATCACATGGAGTGGGCGCGCGAGCCACCACAGACAGCACACAGACGGGGATTGTGCAGTATACGACTGACAATGAGACAATTTGTACAGGTTTAGCAAGAAATATATTACATATTATTATAATATGTAATTAATTATTAAAACGTCTTAAATAGGTGACTAAGAATTCATAAAATTTTAAATTATTTAACAAATTTATTGCACTCTTTTATCTCTTTTATATTTATATAACTTTTTTTTCCTTTTTATATTTTCAGGTTTTACGAACCTTATTACAAATCAGTATAAAATAAAAAATAATGTATTTACATCATTATTATATATTTATCTTTATTTCAACAGTATACTGCATCAAAAGCACACGATGACGAGAAGCTTCCTCCTAGCAGCGTGCGCGAAACCCTTCCATATTAAATTCAAGTTTGATTGAGATGTGCGTATGTGTGTGTATGAAGAGTGTGCCTGTGTGTATAAATTCATTTGACACGATGTACCGTATATATTTATTACTATTTTGGTTTTATGTTTTGACATTTAAAAAATATGTAACTTAATTTGATAAAATTGGTAAAAAGATTGTTGCCAAAACCCCAAAAATTTGTTTAAAATATGTTTAAGCCTTAATAAAAGAATCGGAAATCGAAATTTTAATATACAAAGAGCGTCATACTTCTACATTCACTTGGAAAAGATTTCAACGAACTACTTCTACTACTGCTACTGTTACGTAATTAACATCATATACTTCTTTTTAAACTTTTCACTTCATTTTTTTTTCTAAGTAAAAATAAAATAATTTATTAATCTCTTATCTTTTTTTGTTTGGTAAAACTTTTTTTCTAACGTTATTTAAAAACAATAAGCTCAGACCAATATTATTTCCTAGAAAGTTAAAAGTAAACAAGAGATTGGGTTCAAATTAATGTAGGCGGGGGTCAGAGTATATTGACATGTCAATTCTTATAAGGTCAATGACGAAATTTTGGTAGGACATTGAGGTTTGTCTAACGACACTTTACACCTACACTTACTAGAAACACTGTCTTAGACACTTGACACTAGAAAAATATTAGTGGGCGTGTATAAGATTTGTGAAAAATAAGGCTTGAAAATAATAAATTTTAAGATGAGTGTTATCGGATAAATTATACTATTTTAATATTTTAATGTTAATGGAAGTTGTATGATCATCACGCCATCTGTATTTGAAAAGAGACATTTCTTGTTACAGTAAAAAAATGGGTTTGTAGTTCTAAATATATCTGATAGATGGCGCTGTCTAACCATCCCGGAGAATATTTTTTGAATACTATTTTAAATTTTTATTATATTATTCATAAATGTAAAAAGTATAAATAATTTATAAAAGATCCTTCATAATTTATAAGATAATCAAGATATTCATGAAAATATATACTTTCAAAACACCCGCCCGTCATCTAGGAGCGAGTAGTGGAACTTCAATAAATACATTTCGTATCAACTCACCCAGGTGGCGTTACTGTCATTAGACACAGTTTGAAAAGCAGGCACACAACGAAAAGTCATTTTCTTCAAAGTATTTTCTTATTCCGGTCATCAATCAGATTTCTTCTTGCAGCTTACCTAAAATAATATCATCATATAAAAATCTACCTTATTATTACAGATATTAAGAAATTTAAAAAATGTTAGGAGTAAATTTATATAGAAATTACTAGTTTATATAAGTATATACTCTACAAAAAATTGAAATATCTTGGAATAGTTGAAAATGGTGGTTTTGGACAATTTTCTGTACATTATATTCATGTAGTATATATATTTTGTATATATTATATATATAAGACGATCGATTATGCAACGTACAGTTAAGATAAATAGTAAATAATAGTTATTAAGCGTCGAGTGTGATCTATAGACCTCTGGAGATGTTCTTTTAAGGTTATTGACGACTTAATTGTTACTTATTAGTTGTCTGAGCGATGGATGTACCTGGGATATTTTTTTTTTTGGTTTTGGGTCTATTATTAAATGAACCAGTTTGTTAACTGACAAGTCTTTTTCAAGTAAAGTGTACCAAAATATTGAATTTATACTATATTTAATGTATAATAGTTTTATTAAAATGTGTAGTACTCGTGTCAATCTTAGAATTTTACGTGAACCAGTACGGACTGGCAACATCACATTAAACTATATTATTTTAATATTTTAAGACATCTCTTATTAAATACACATACATACAATAGTTTAAACTGTGTTCATTATAAATCATGAACTATAATCGCCAACAGATGGCTCTGTACTATAATTATTTATTGACAATTATTTTAAAACTGATAAAAAACAACTTTTACTGAGCACAGATAATGGTAAGATTTCTAGGCATTCCAGCCCGTGCCATGCCTCGGGCGATCGCTGGCCAGCTTTTTATGATTACCTCTTCCTAAGTGATTTAGACCTTATTGCCTTTCGTCAAGGTTTATTTTCTGAAATGTTAAATAATACTTTTGCATTTCGGATCCCCGTACAAGTGTTTTATGTTTCATTGTAGTTCAGAGTTATGATTAACGAGTAATCTTTTGAAGTCGCTGTTCAAAAAATATTGGTCGATTAAATATTAGTTTGAAAATAATTGCTGCCACGTGTGTTAGAAATATGATGGTGTTTGATATAAGTATTATTTTGAATTTAAAAATGATTTTGAACCGACCAATGACTCACGTTCATTGATGAATGATGATCTATCGACTTTATTATAAAATTCCAAATTTAACTAACAAAATTCCTATTCGCTTTTAAAACTGACGTTAAAGATTTATGTTAAAACGGAAGTCAATAAGCATCCCGTTTTAATTAAAAAGAGTCTTAATTCAAAACACTATATACAAAGTGAGTTTTATTACGAACGCCACAATGATTGTTTTTGATAGAAAACAAAATGCGTATTAAAAATTGGTAGCCCTGTTCGTTTTAACATTCCTCTCCCGCCTTCTTTTTCAAATTTGGGCTCTGTAGTAAATTGCCAGTGATTTGTTTTTATTATTCAAGGTAATGACGTGGCCGGTGCTCGGCCAATGCTCTAAGAACATATAGACCTCCCAAAACATATTTTTATTTCATAGATTTTTTATTTTCATAAAAAAATTAGAATATCAAAAATATGGATGAATAAGTTATTATTATCTCAAAAGGTCTAAAACCCTCTATTACCGACCGAACATGCATTGACATTCGACTTAAAAGCTAAAAAGATTGACATTATTTTTTTTATACTAAATCAATTATATCTATATTTAAAATTATTATAGTATAGATTAGGATCTCAATATATTTTATATGACAACACTGAAATATAACAATTGTAGTAAAACTAAAATGACACTAAATTATTTGTAATATTTAATATTTTTAAAGTTCGCTTAAAATAGATTCCAAGGACAACAGCAATTATAAAACTATGTTGAATATTAAATATTTAATATACTGAATTGAATGTAATAATATCACATTAATAAAATTTATTTGTAAATGATAAGACATCGAGTTTGTTGGACAAATCTGTCTAACGAATGATATTAACAATAGTTACAATAGTTGTACTATGTATATCTTGTACGGTTCTTCAAGTTGCTATGTTAAGACACAAGGTGAGCGTAGTACAAAGTCACTCACACTCTACTAAAAGTTGTCTGTTTCGAGATACATGTAATATTTTTTTTGTATCAACTTTGACGTTGACAAAGTTTCCTCAGTATTCTTCATTTAGTATTTTCTAAATAGAAATATTTGATATGAGCTTGATTGGGTCCGTCTAGTTTTATGTTTTTTTTTACACGTATTACCTCAGGGTGGGTTTGACTTAACTATTTTATTAGTATGTTTGTTTGTTTGTTTGAAGGTGAAAACTTAAATTAGATAAGGGGTTGAATGTTCAATCATCTCCAGCTGGCCGGTGAGACGGGGGGCGTGGCGCTGCCCGTGATGGATGCCGGTCCGGATTGAATGTCGTACTTGACAAGCGTTTTAAATTATTTGACAAGCAATTATTAACTCTATTGCCCTCGTAATAGGTGTTTTTAATTGTAATTCTCGTTTAAACTCTCGTTTATCGAGAAAATTATTAGGAAATAATTATGCCGTGTCAAAATGTTATTTAAAATACATTTAATATTTATATTTGTGTCCAGTAAATACTATTGTTCCGTTTGTGTGGTTGTAACTTTTTTGAAGTCTGTATTTTTCGAGTTAAAGCGTAGAATCCTTTTATTATATGTAAGTAAAGACAGTCACGACGACGCTGCTTACTTCGACTGTTAATTTTTCAGGGACTTCTATCTAGTCAGTGTAGTATTTTAAATCCAACTTCCTCCTCTACTTCAGATATACATTAAATTCGGTCAATTTTAGAGATTAATCATGAGAATATTGGCTCGTGGGCTCTGGCGACGTGGCTAGCTCACGCAGGCTGTATGCTATTTCCGACGTGATGAAGAATAATAATATGTATACAAATTTGGTTTTGATGTCATATAAGTACCTACTACCTTTACAAAACATACTTTGTAAATGAAAATGAAACAAATTCCAATTGAAGAGTATTTATTAAATCAGTAACACATGTAATTATTTTTATCTCACAAACATTGAAGCTACCGTATAATCGATAAAGGAATTTAAAAGTGATTACAGAATACGTGAGCTTACCGCGTTACGGCGAGGCGGGGCCGCTCGTGCGCGCGGCGCGGCCGTCCGCGGCACACTGAGCGAGCTGAATTAATTACCATTTTCGAATTTAGAACTATTTATTTGTTATGTTGTCTCTTGTTTATTCAAATATTGTTATTTATATTTAGAACAGTTTGCTTGATTGAATTTGAAATTGGAATTCGAAATTATTGTAGTTGAAATTATTATATATATATTTTAATAAGTTAATGGGATCATTAAACTACTAGACGCTTAAAAGAATAGATACGAGATCAAGAAACAGAGTCAAGCTATTAACATAATTGATGGTTTTAAATGAAGAGGTGTCATGATTTCCGGTGCTGAAGAAAAAAATTTTAAGAATTTAAAACGTCAATTTTGATATACGAGTGCGTAAATAATACAACAGCCTGGTTATTGTGTTGTAATTTTTTAATTTAAACTTCATTCATTTTTTTCAAAAGCATAAATATTAAGAAAACAAAATAAATATGTATAAAACTCTCCGTGTAATGTTACCGTGAAATGTAAATGAAACAATCTTGTTTAGAAAAAACAACATAATACCAATTCACGAAATTCGAATTAAAGAACGTGTTCGAAATTTGAAACATTTAAATTGCATGTTGGTGCTACTGTGCGGTGAATCCGATTCTTTTACAAATTCCATTCCCGGGTTATTATTATCTGCGATTTACTCATTCGGTGTTGCCAAAGTAAAAATTGTTATCCTAATTCGTGAGAGCTGAAATTTTACGCGTGAGAAGATTCTGGTAGAATTTAGGGGAATCATAAATATAGGATAAACGTATATGGATTAGAGGCAATTTACTTAATTCTTAGTTCTTCGGAGATTTCTTCGAAAATCCTAGTCTTGGCCTACAGTTGGATGGATTGTTTTTGAACTAAGATCATATTTAAAGATTGATTCGTTTGTACTTTAAATATATAGATACATAGGATGCACCATCATCAGATGAATATAATTAATTTGAATACAAAACCCATAAAATTAAAAAAGCATAACTTAAGAAAACGTCATTAAATAAGAGCGCAGAAAGTAAATTAAATTGAGATCGTTTCAAACCTCTGCGGAGGCTCCGACCCGCTGCGAGGTCGCACTTTAAAAAAAGAACGTCAACCAAACTGTCAGTGAGGGACCGGGAATGAGAAATGTTGCCAACATTAAAAAAACAGCCATTCATTCATAACTGGCCACTAATATTTAAAAATTAGTTTATTTTAATTACTCGGTGAGTGCATTCTTATATTAATTATTGTTAGGTTGTCAGCCTGGACAATATATTTTATTGTCTTTGGTATGATTTATATACTAGTTAGTAAGTTATTTGAATTTTAATTTAGAGAGGTTTTAATGGGGTCCGCTTGAATGGTGTTCTAATTAGGAAAACAACTGGACGGGACATGAATAATGTTACAAATAAATTCCAGTTAGGAGTTAGAAAACCGATCACCGCACAATGGCGTCGTGGCTGTTACAAATTGCTTTACAAAAAGTTTAATATGAAAAATGGCGGTTCTATTTAGTTATACAAACAGACATAACAACGGCACTGTTATTGAGCGAAGCTCTCTGTGAGAGACTTTGCTACATCCTTTGTGCAAGCATCAATCAAAAACGGTATATCAGAAAATTTCAAAATTTTGCACACTGATCAGTTTGATGGCGGCTTTAAGAAAAATTTAAAAATATCAAAAAATGTAATAATGTGTCTCATCTGGAAAAAAAGTTGTGGTCCGAATGTGTCGACGTTTTGTAAATGCAACTTCGGTACTGTTTGCACCTCGCTTCACTCTATATGATAACACAGACAGAGATTTTGCGAGGCAGCGAATCAAAATTGAGGTCTGGAAGCGCTCCTAGTTATATATTTGATGTTCTTATGGTGTATTATAATCTGAATGTTATTCTTATTATTCAGAGTGTACCAGTAAACCTGAGGCTTCTATATATTAAAGTCACGTACTCTAGAGCATTGTAAGTCATAAACTATTGTTATGACCATTAAAGAGCGACCGACCTTACTTGATACTTCATTAACTCCGATCAAAGCTTGTAAATCAAGTATCAAAAACAACGACCAACTCATTTAGTAGCTTGCTTTATTTATATAGATCGTATATATTTTATTAAAGATTAAACTTGAAAAGATATTAGGAATGAATATCTCTTGAGTCTCGAGTTTAAATTAGCTATAAATATTATTTATTTGTTGATACTAATATAAACGTAGCCAAAATAAATATTAAAAGAAAACGCCATTTAATAAAAAGATGTCTGATGTATAAATATTAAAAAATATTATTTGTCTGTGTTAAAAGACAAAGATAATTAAATTTTTCTAAACGTGGCAACACAGAAACATTTTTTTTTTTTGTAATTAAAGTTATTTGAGCGTCAATTTCCTTTTATCAGAACGTTTAATTCAGGTCTCAAATTTTGTTCGACTCCAAAGACCATATTTCATTTAAACTTATTACGTGTTATTTTTCAGAATCGTATTCAACCTCAATGATAACTCCTCGGCTGTGGGCGGGCTGTGGCACTCACATACACCAAAAACAATTTATTAATGTCATTTAATAATTATCTAGTAGCATAATAATTAATATAAAAAGAATATACTAGATACTAGATCTGATATAATATCATATAAATATATAACTAATTATTTAAATTAGTTATATAGATCATTGACATTCGCAGGCCGCTATGTTGGCAGCACCGCTCCCGTTCTAAATTCAAATTCGTAATTAATGGCCGATTTGACAGGAGCATTATTGTGCGGCTAATTTTAATGTTATAAAGCGATGACAGCGGCTTAATGGGATCGCCGGTTGTTTTAAAGTAATCCTTTTCATTTCATTTGAAATTGGTGATTTTTTGTATCTTTAAGAACATTGCCGACGGGTGTGCAGTGTGTAGGTACTGGGTAGGTGTGTAGTGTGCAGGTACTGGGTAGGTGTGTAGTGTGCAGGTACTGGGTAGGTGTGTAGTGTGCAGGTACTGGGTAGGTGTGTAGTGTGTAGGTACTGGGTAGGTGTGTAGTGTGCAGGTACTGGGTAGGTGTGTAGTGTGCAGGTACTGGGTAGGTGTGTAGTGTGCAGGTACTGGGTAGGTGTGTAGTGTGCAGGTACTGGATAGGTGTGTAGTGTGTAGGTACTGGGTAGGTGTGTAGTGCAGGTCACTCATAGAGAAGATATATCGGGAGAGTATTTGTAAGTACATGATACATATTCTATGAAATAATAATAATAATAATAATAATGTGTCACTAGGAGACTCCTGCGCCTCAATAAACTATATTATTGCAGATTACATTAAAACTTATCAATGTTACAGAGGAGTTTGTTTGTCTGTCCGTACGTGATTGTGGAACTTTAATCTACTTTTAAATATATATTTATTAGCCGGAAGTTTTAATTGTAGGCATTCGTATTCAACAATCGTACCTACGTTATATTGACAAAAACACGCACAAATCGCAATATATATATATCATAGTTGTTATATGTTATACAAGAATAAAGACTGTTTTCGTAATAATACTTATTCAAAAATAGTTAAATGTCAGTTCGTCGTTTATTGTTTTAAGTTTGTTTTAAGACGTGAGACAGATGTTAAGTAAAAAAAGGTGAATTCGGTGTTATTTAAAAGAATATAACTTATTTTTTAGGAATTTGAATCAAAATTCACCGTCTCTGAGGTAATATTACTTATTTGAAACTTATCTTTATACTATTTCTTACTTTCGGTTACCTCGCCACAAACAAACATATCCTCTGTATAATATTAGTGTATACTTTTTAGTTTTTATAGTAACATTACATGAAATGTTTTTAACATTGTAATAATATATAACCAGTGTCTAATACAGACACACATACTGTCAGTGGGTGAGGTACAGTAGCCGTATACGACTCTATGGATCTCTATACATAGTGTAGTATATAAATGTGTGATGTCAGCGAGTACGGATACATAAGGATCATGAGGAACATAAAACTGTTATCATTACAATTATAATATAAATGTAACGGGTATATGTAGTTGCAATTTAAATGTAAGGACGCGGACTACATTATATCACATACACAAACACACACACACACATATAATAATCATTATATTCTACTTGTGTTAACAGCACTTGTCTCCGAACTCAAAATTAAAAGTCGGTTCTATCAAATAACAACACTTCTTTGTCGTATCACATATCATAAAAAAATATTTTAAGATACGGGCTAATAGTGAAGTGATCGCGCCGGGCATTGAACCCGGGAGTTATTAAATTATATCACTAAGTCTTGTCATCAATTATTAATATTTTTTCAGTATACGGATTGTTCGTTTTTAAACTACCGAAATTGTTTATCGATCAATAATCCGAGATTGAATTAAATCAGACGACTTGTTAAAACTAGTACTTACACAGATCGCTTTACTAATTTTCAAAGTAGACCAAATAATTTAAGAAAGGCTTTGTAACTTAGCACAAAATAAGTATTCATTACTAATTTCGGCCGCAGTGTAATATGTTCAAGTAGTCGTTTGGTTGTCATATGTCAATATATTTGTTAGTTCTAATATGAACTATGTATTACTATCGGTCTCACCGCTGATTATATGATAGATGCACTCGCTGCGTGCGAGCACACCCATCATGATCTGACTTTAATCACTGCAGCATGACCGTCGGACGACACACGCTGACTTCACAACATCACATACTAGACGTATTTATAGAAATCTTATAAAACTTAAGGGTTCGTTTGTTCGGTTGAATGCGCTAATCTTTAGAATTATTGTATTGATTTGGTTTTCTTTCTGCTAATGATGGACAGGTTCACGAGGCAGGCTGTGGGCTGTCTGTCTTTACGCTACTTCTCTTAGTGATCTTAATTGTAAATAAGTTTGTTCATCGGCGTGTGGAGCGGCGAGCTCAGTCGGTATCTATTATCATATAAGACTTAAATCCTTTATAATAAATCAATATTTTTAATGTTCATAATAAATTATTACTTATTATAACTACGTATAATGAACAATATCTAGTATCACAGGTGTTTGAGAGCTGTGTGTAGCTGCGTGTCGCACTGGCGAGCACTGGCGAGCACTGGCGCTGTGCTCTGTGGACTGTAGTCGACAGAGTCGCGGGTCCAGTACTAGCTTATATTATATTAATTATAATATAATATAATACGGTGGAATTGAAAGATACTTCTTAAAAATATAATAAATAAGAGCAGAACGATCCACTAACGTTATTATAAAATATATATAATATTTATATATTATAGTATGTGTCTCGTGAGCCGTCGCTCCTCAACTACTAAATAATTGTCTTTTGTCTACTTACATATATATTATACTTAAATATATATTATATTAATTATAAATATGATATGTCTCATTATGTTACATGTACTTCAGTACTTATTTTGTTTTATTAACAATGTTTTAAATTTTTTAATAATATTGTCACTTCTATTGTTTATTTATTGAATTAGTTTGTGTATTCATACATACATACATACATACAAACATACATGGAAACAGACCGACGGCTTAATCCTTTCTTTCTTTCTTCTTCTTTCTTTTAAATTTAATTTAATACAAAAAATAAACATTAAAAACCTGAAAGAAGTTTAAAACTCGAAACAATAAATGATATCAGGACCGAGTCTTCAATACAGACGACAAAGAGCATATATCTATAAGCAGTACGTGAAGTTTTAGTATAGGATCTTCTCATAGTGCTATAAAGTATGTTATTTTCTTAATAAAAAAACTTTGTTTCAAAACAAAAATGAAGGTAAGTCATTTTTTGTGTTATCTCAAGTGTGTCCCGAGTAGTTTGAACAATAATTATAAAGTTCAAAGTAGAGCGAGGGATCGTAATTACAGGCTCTGAAGACACACACACTCGCACACACACACACACACACACACCCCGGCACTGTTTCATGAGATGATGATATCTCGCCTTCTCTTTATAATTGACTGGAAAATAGTATTTTGATATTAAAACTTTAAAAATTATCTACATTTTCACATTAGGCTACTTGATAAGAATTACCATTTCAGAAGTTTAGTTAATTTGTTAAAACCTAAAGCAAATTCACATAACTTTTAGGAAATTAACTAATTTAATAATATTTATAGAAGCCACTGCCGCGGACAAAGTCACTAAAAACAGTCAATATACAGGTGCAATATGTTAAATGGTGGCCTACCTCACGATGGCAGTGCGCGTAGAGGTTCATGCCACCGGCGCTGGTCCTATGAGCAGCCGAGGATCACTCTCATATCGATTCTTCGCCCGCGGCCGGTGCAGAGTCACGCGTACGAAATGTAATAATAATCGTCCATCCCGCGGGCTTATCGGAAAACGACTGCAGGCGAAAAGGTTTTAGCTGGGGGCGAAGCTCCAGGCTCCGCCCGGGCGCTGCCGATTGGCCCGCGAGCGCAGCGCTACGAGCTCTGTGATTGGTCGCTTCTCTGACGTCGGGGGACAGCGACAATATTTTGACGTTTTTTTGACATTTCTCATCGATGCGATTAATTGTTATTCACCGCGGCTATTGTAGGGTTAAGTGAGCAGTGCTGTTGGTGTTTGCTTTGTGATTCACGTTGCGTTTTGCTATTTTGCTATTGAATAGCATCGATGTAACGCTGTGAGCCACCTGTACGTCTAAGCCGAGTGCCGCTTGTTCATACAGGGTGTATAGAGGCTGTTAAAAGGTTTAGTTTTTTGCGAGCTCATAGACGCCCGCGGCCTCTGCGCCACGGAGACAGATTGTCGCCAGTTGCTTTTACAATTTCATACTTATATTGGTTTTTATTTTCTTTAATAGCTTAAAAAATTTAATTAATTGAATTAAATTGATTATTAAGAATGTTTATTTAGAATGTTTCAAATTATTGAACTGATTTTACATTATTCTTTATCTTTAACTTATAGTATGTCTAATACGTTAATAATATTGATAAGTACAGATCCTGTCACTTTTGACTGAGACGAGTAAATAAATCGAGTAAAACCGTAATTGAAAACTTACAGAGGTCCTAAATGTTAGATAACCACAGGCTTTATGTCTGACAACCGTTGCCTTACAAACCTCAAAATTAAAAAAGGAGCAGTGACAGCTGTCAGAGCATTGTGTGGTCTGCAGCGGTGCCAACATTGAAAACGAAACTTGTAAAATAATTTCAGTGGAGAGCTCTATGTCCCGAGGTGATGAACATTTGGTCGATGGGTTTCGTTTATTAATTCGAAAGTTTTAATGATTGTGTGATTGCTGTCATTACACACACACGCACACACACACACACCCACACCCACGCACGCTAATTGTTTACTTGAATATAGCAAACTGAACACCTCTGTGTTAACCGAGTTTCTTACGCTTTATAGTTTTCAACACATCTACTGTGTGCTGTAATTAAAAGATGTTACATTTATACGAAGTATTCAATGATGATAACATTCTGTAGTAATTTAATTAAAATTAATTTAATTCAAACTAATTCAAATACTCAGTGTAAGTATAACGAAAGAGACCCAGCGGCGCATTGACTTCGGCTAAGAAAAATGTTATATTATATTAATATCTTTACTCTTATAAGATACATTCAATCACTACCTTCACTAAAGTTATTGAACACTTATTGCAGACACAACACACTTCGTGATTTATAAATTTAACAAAACATTTCATTCTATTTATTTTTTACATTTTCTTAAAAAACACGTACGAGATATATATTTTTCCATTCGTGATCAATTTTTAGTGACACTACTACGCACCGCGTGGTGTCACCACCTCACCACCGCCCGACAGCGCACTCAGAACATTAACACAGTCCTACAAATAACAAACCAGACAGCTCTGAGGTGAATACTTGCCAAATGGTACCGAGACTCAGTTAAGTGTAAATCAAATCGTAAAAAATTGGAGCAACATACATATATATTTTTAAAAAGTGTCTAGAATTACTCAGAATACCTCGAAACTTAAAGTTATTACGAAAAATTAAATTTTGAAAATCGGGGCGATATTAGATCTTCGCTCAATAAAACGCAACCTTACAAAAAATGTATAAGATCAAATCTCCGGTCACTTTATTAATGATATATTATTATTATTATAAATTCCCGCCTCTTTTTTTTTTTGTACTCATTTGTCACGGGACTTACTGACAATGAACTAACGGTTTTATAATTTAACTACAATTTTCTATGCTATCCTAATGTTGCTCCACCTGGATATATTAACAGACTCATAAACATATATAATTGATATACTATGTTATATATTTTAGTATATTGGTATACGTTGAGTTCTGGTTTTGATTAAGACATATATTACTAATGGGGCTTTAAATCGAATAAATATAATAAAGTAACAGGTAATAATAATCATATAATAATATAAAATAGACTAGATGATTGATCCTGGCTTCATTTTTTTAAGATTTTTCAAAATTCTTTGTTAAATTTTCAAATATTTTATTAATCTTCAGGATTATTTAAAAAAAAATACAAACACAATAATATATATATATAAATAAATATGTTCCTAGAGTCGTATCTGTCCGTACGTACGTACGTTGATGAAGTATTTCATAAGTATAGTATAATATCTCAAACGAGGTCAATCTTCTCCTGTATTTGATGAAGAATGTCAAGCATGCAGTAATAGCCCGCAGTAGACTACACCTCACACAAATTACTGTTTTTATATACAAAAATGATAATAATACCATGACCTCGAACATACAGCGAGACATAAGTATTAGAGATATATACATTATAATATTGTTTTTACTAATAATAATAATATATTTAACTTGTTAGAAAATCATAAATATATTAAAATATATAAATTTATTTTCATCCATTTTTTTAAAAATATATTTAGTACAATAAAGTCTATATGATATAAAATGAATTGTGTTTAGTTAAAACATTATCATTAGTGCTATCATCATAGCTAATATTTTAAAGTTCAGAACAGGCAAATTCGTCTGAGAATGAGTTATTTTAATAAATACCTACTTTCAAAAACCTCTCATATATTATATAATATTTATAGTATAACCCTACTACATTATTTTTACTATAGATAACAATGAATTTAGATAATTTATTATATATTTCATGTTGTTGTTATTCTACCATACATTTATAATGAGTGTATCACTTAATACAGCACGCATCAAATGAATCACAATTTACTTAAAACATATATCTTATTACATATATTTACTGGTATGATGTTTTATTATAATTATAATACACGAGCTGTGCTCCGACATGATTATCACTGCACCCTTTGTGTTTTACTTTTATTTCCATCCCCTCAGTCACATACAACTATTATATATTATAATATATATGTTAATTGTAATATAAGTAGTTTAAATGACTGTCGATGCGTCAGTTTAATAAACAAAAGAGTATAGTTAAGATAATCTTTTCTAAAAGGTATATAATCTGAGTTGTTATTTATGATCCGTGCGAGTCGAGTCGAGTCCGGTCGAGTCGGCTGAAACGTTTATAACAATTTAAAGACATCCGAGACAATTTGGGGCGATCTCTAAGACAATATAATGTGAGTGATTGATCGCGCGACGCACACGCGAGCACACGCGAGCACACACGAGCACACGCGAACACACAACAACTATTAAGGATTTAGACACTTAAATTTACAACACGTGAGATATGTTGCCTTTTATAAAATAACTCGCTCGGGTTATTATTACATTCGGGGAGCAGATGAATTTAATTTATAATTTAAAAAAAACTAATTGATTTAGCGAAGACCTCTATGAGAGACTTTTCTGCATCTTTTGTGCAAACATCAATCAAAAACGGTATATACTAAAATTTCCAAGTTGTTCACACTGATAGCATCAGTCTGGTGGTGGTTTTAAAAACATTTCAAAAATTCGATGTCGTTGATAATCACGGAAAAACTAAAGTCTCATACACTTCAATGGGAAACATTTTTCGTGGGATAATTTAAGTTAACAATGACTCGAGCGCTGAGTAACAGCTTTTAGAATTTTTTGCCTTTTTTTAGATGTTTTTTCTTGAAATTGAGGACAAAATGCGTCGAAGTTTTGTAAATGCAACTTCGGTGCCGTTTGCACCTCGCCTCGCTCAATATGATAACACATGTTGAGATTTTGCAAGCGCAGCGAGTTAAAATTGAGGTCTGGTTTGCGCTCCTAGATAGTATTTACTAGTAGAGTACATCAATGTAAAATATTTCACATTAAATTCTGTAACAATAAAATTCTTTTGAGTATATCAAATATATTAAAAGTATTTGTTTGTTTGTTTTAAGCAATAGTTTTTAGTCTCTCAAATTAGTTTTTCATTTTTTTTATCCATTGTTGACTGTATGTCGTTCAAGAGGTCGACAGACGTCATCAGTGTGTAGTTAAGTACTTATTATAAAAACCAGAAGAAAACAGTTGTTGGCTCTACGTTTATAAATGTTGTAAACTTATATTGTTAGATATCGTATGCAGATATGAGCAGGTGTAGGTCTCTAGCGCCTCAGACCAGACCCGCGCCTGCTGCGACTGTTTATATTAACATTAATTACTATATTATTATATGTAACATTTTTCAAGTTTTACTAACACGGCTCACGCTGTCGCGATGTCTGTACATCACCATATGGAAATTATCATATTTTCTTATTTCTCATAGAAAAATATTTTATGACATGGAAGAGTTCATTATTTTATTTTTAAATTAAACTAATCATCTAACAAAAGAATCGCTCGGTAACTTTTTCTGTAAAACCTATAAGATCTATGTTACATGACACGCTTCGAGTGGTACCATCAGGGTGTCGACCGCATATTTGGTTTTTTTGGAAACCTCGAATATATAGTTTTCAATTTTAAATAAAAAAAAAAATCAAAACGCCTTTGTCGATGTCGCTGTAAAACTGATCAGCTCCAAATGACACGACACGCACCGATTGAGACGAATACGAAGAATTGCTTAGTTAGGTCACGAGGAAATGGAGTCGAAAAAACTTACATACATACACACACTCTTACACACACATAGACACATATACATACATACATGTTTTTAAAAAATATTTAGAAGTTCCCAGGATACCTCAAAACATTAATATGTAAAAAAAACAATTTCTAAAATTGTGTGATCAAAGAAACTTACTGAATCAGTAAGTTAAATATACTTCTTTAAACAATAATGATAATAAAATAAAACTCATTTACAGAATTTAAATTATTTTATAAAGTTAAGAGTATACTTGATTAAAGTCACCTCTAAAATGTTTTATAAGTTATGTAAAATAATGATATTTTAATGTACTTGTACAGAATAGATGTCTCTATATGATTATGAACTGGTAGGGTTCTGCTGTAGAAGACATCTGCACCACGTATGACTCTAGCACCGTCCTCTATCACACGACTGACGACTGACGACTGACGACTGACGACTCGAACAATACTTAATAGTTTGAAACGTAAACAAACTAACTAACGACAAATATGTGTAGGAACGTCACGTTATTAGTTATTAGTTATTAGTTATTAGTTATTAGTTATTAGTTATTAGTTATTAGTTATTAGTTATTAGTTATTAGTTATTAGTTATTAGTTATTAGTTATTAGTTATTAGTTATTAGTTATTAGTTATTAGTTATTAGTTATTAGTTATTAGTTATTAGAATCTTATTATATATTATGATTACATATACTCGGTTTATGTGCATTTATAATTTCCTCAGCTTCAATGAAACAGACCGACAGACAAGACGTGTACAGTAAGATGGAATATTTATATATATAGGTATGTACATAGAGCAGTCGACGTGTCAACTAGTTTGTTAAATTAAAAGCTGTTAAATCTTAATAAAGCAAAGAACACATTAACTAATAAATGTCTATAATTAACGACTTGTTCGTCTCAGAGCTGTCAGCTGATAGTTGACAGATTATATGAGGACATACACTACATGTAATAGTGTAACAGACACACACACAGACACACATTCACACACACACACACACACACATATATCATAGTTAGGTTTCAAAGAAATAAAGATGACTAAAAAGGTTGATAGTAGTAACAAGTATGTGCCTATCTTGTATGAACTATATACATGTTATGTGTGTGTGTGTGTGTGTGTGTGTGTGTGTGTGTGTAATGTTAGAAGGTGTTCATTCAACGTATAGTCTGAGACGGCGCGTGCCTGATATGATTGGCGGAAAATGTATATTGATGTTAGGGACGATTCGTTTTAAAGAAAACTATGATATAGTATGAGTGAGCAGCGAGGAGCGACTTGAATACACTTTAAACTACTGAACCGAGGTATCGTCTTCTTCTCATAGATTATATTAAACTATTATAGACAATATTTATTAATAAATTTAATTCGACGTACACTAGTTGTGTTATCCTGTGCGCTGTGCTGGATCTACTCAATAAACAGAATACTTTAAAAAAGCTATTTAATTTGGAGTCAAAATGTTTCCATATTAATAAATTGTTTGATTAAAATTCGATTAATATTTATGTAAACATTTTTTGTTTTCAAAATAAAATAATTAAAATATGAATTTCTCTTACTCCTGTATAATTAAATAATAGCCCATATCCTAGTACAAACATTGGTAGAGTTTTTTAACAATTACGTATTATAATATAATCATATTATATTATTTTCTCAGGTCCTCCAGTCCGTGGTGAGGGGCGCCGGCAGTCACGGGACACGCGGCTCCCATTAGGTGGTAGTTGTTAAAAACAAGGCCACGTGACCACTCCACACCGCCATTACCTCCTTACACAATTAATAAAGTAGCCCTAAGTAAACAGTGTATCCAGTTACGAGGGCATATTTCTATTAAGGACACTGGAGCTGGAGAGTTTTGTAACTTTTGATATTATAAAACTGGAACTAAGTCATTATTTATGAAGCACTCGGATTGTAATATAGTACTTACTTATTAAGTAATAAGTATATATATATATGAAGGCGTCAAGTATAGGACAATGGCGCCTGACGAGAGAGGCCGAGTGTCGACAGACTAGTGGCATCCCGCGGCGCGCGGCGGGTGTCGCTGGTAGTTCATTGATGCTTTGATTGACGGCAGAAGGTATGGTTCAATACGTATCGTTCAATATCAATTTAAGTGAAATATTTTTTTTATTATAGATATCCGTTAGATAGAAGCAGGAAGCAACTCTTTCTTTTAGCAAATTTTGAAAGAATTAAATTTACAGATCATACAAGTAATAGTTAAATATGTTTGCTTGTTTTATAATTTATTACACGAATACATCGTTTGGTAAAAAACATGGACAAGTGTACAGTCAGGCCCCGAGAAAATGAAGATGAACAAAACTTTTACATAAATACATACATAGATACACACACACAGACACACACGCGCGCGCACTAGCAGACGCTACGCATATACACACGCGCACAAACATACATGTTTTAAAAGTGTCTGGAATTCAGTACATGAAACTTAGGAAACCTCAAAACGTAAAGATATTAAAAAAACGATTTCAAAATTTGATGATCACAAGTTACTGTGACGAGGAAGTTAATACATCTGAGCTCACACCGACACACACAGATATGACTTACAGTGGCTTTGTGTTGGTATGAAGATATATGACGTTTTGACCGAATAAAAGTATCCTCTATGTAAAGTGAAGCAATCCTATCTTCATACCAAATTCCATCAATATTAATTTTATAGTTTTTTCTTGTTGTCTAATAAAAAACAGACAATCAATCTACATATGATGTATAAAACTATTATAAAGAGTTCTCCGTCATACCACAGTAACTAACACCTAACAACTCGTTATTTAGTTATTTGATATTTATTAATATAATACAATATAATACAATATTCTTTCATCTTCAGTCTCCAAGTCTCGACGGACATTTTGAGACTTCCCTTTAGCGAATAATAAACTTTTAAAATGATTATTTACGATACGCTCATTATCCTTTTATAATTTGTGACTTTTTATAGAAAATATTAAATATTATAAATTATAACATAACTTTGAAGATTATTCAGGCGGAAGTCCTTTTTCGAGTACGAAATTTGTAATATTAGATATATTATAAGAGTCGAATGAAAACGACTCTCGTACGTATCACTTCACTTATTATAATATAAATACTATTTATATAATGTTTACTAAGATTTCAATAAAACTATTTTACGGATGTCACTCGCGTTTATTTTTACATTTTAATTTAAACCCGACGTTTCCAACGATTTGTAGCAAACGTGTTCGTTAAGATGTTGGTGTCATAAAAAAAATTAATACTTAATAAACGCATGTAACACTTTTATTAAGCGCAGCTCTCTGTGAGAGACTTCTCTGCATCCTCTGTGCAAGCATCGATCGCAAACGGTATATCCGAAAATTTACAAATGTTGCACACTGATAGTCATAAGTCTGGTGGTGGCTTTAAAAAAAAAAGAAAAGAACACAAATGTCTCATCTTAAAAACGGTTGAGGACGGACTGTCGTCGTGTTCGGTGTTTGCACCTCGCTTCACTCTATATGATAACACATACTGAGATTTTGTGAGACCATCGAGTTACTTTGAGGTCTGGTTCGCGCTCCTAGTATAGTTCGTAATAAATTCATTTCTATTGTAAAATGTAAGAAATTAAAGTTAACTTTAACTTTAAAGTGCAAAAACTGTTTTTAAAAAATCAGTTTGACAAGAGTATATAGTAACAGATCTTAAATCCGAGACGAGTCCATCATTAGTTGTATTAGATTAGTGGCTGATACGGGGTTTGATAAAAAACCGATAGGGTTCCGTAATTATAGTCGGCCGATTATAATTTAGGGGTCCGTGTGTGGGGTTCGCTTTGGTGATCATTTTTTTTGGCAGATCTCGATGGCGATAAATACGTGTTTTGTTATTGTTTACTTGTTATTCATAGCTCCTTAATTATATATTTTATATTATATTTTTCATATCATATTGAGGGAGTGTGTATGTATGTGTGTGTTGGTAACAGCTGTAGACTATAGTTTTTAAATATTTTTATTTATAAATGTCAAATAATTAGCTTGAATGTTAATGAATATTAAAAAAAATAATTAAAAAAATTATGAGGCAAATGAAGTTTAAAATTTTACTAAATTTTCTTTTTTTTTTAACCTTCTTGTACTTGTTAAATATTTTCATTTTAAATAATATCGGTTGTTAAACATATAAATAAAAACTTATTTATCATAGCAAGCTGTAAAGAAGGAGGTCGTCGCGTTCTTTTTAAAAAATAAAAAGAGCTCTTTTAAGAATAAAAAGAGCTCTTTCAAGAGCGGTCGGTGAAATTGTCTATGGGCCGGGCTCGGTCATTTATCGTGACGGCCCCGGGCTCGCTGCGTTCTGCCACTCCAGCTATTGGACTATTAGCTGGCTTCAATGTGGACTAAAGTATAGCTTTGTTTTATCTGTACTTGTATCAGTAAATTGGTCTAGTACCACTTTATAATATAAATCTTTAATAAAACTATGTTACGGATGTAACTCGCGTTTATTGTTACATTTTTTTGTTTGAACCTTTTCGAAAGCTTTGCAAACGTGTTCGCGGTAAGACGACATGTTGGTGCTTTCTTACCACCGTCTTATGCAGACCACTTGTGGACACACCATCATCTCGTCTTACCGCGAACACGTTTGTTGCAAAGCATTCGAAACGTCGGGTTAAAATTAAAATGTAAAAATAAACGCGAGTTATATCCGTAAAATAGTTTCATTGAAATGTATAGTACTCGTGTCGATCTTAGAAAACATTATATTAATCTTTAGTTTGAACTTAGAATGGTTTCCTAAGATTTGTGTGATATATTATGTTTCCATTCACATTGTTATAAAATGAATTAGTTCTGATAAGTATTTTTTAAATATATTTGTTAGTTGACTAATTTAATATTATTAATGTCCCCAACACCTGGTATTCAATAAATGTTCAAAAACAAAAGCGGTGCGTAGAAAGGCGGTCGTGATGGCTGCGGGCTGTTCGGTCTGCCACTTCGGTAACTGAGGTACAGGCCATAGACGATGACGAACAGACGGGACAGATTAGACATTTTATATTTAAAGTTATTTAAAAAATAACAGTTTCATTATTTTCATCTATAAATAAATACGAGAAAGATGTTAATGATAAAAAAAAAATTATAAATATCTTATTATTCTTTGGTGTATTTATTATTTGACGAAGCATCTAGTATGTAAGTTCCATGGCACCTCTGTCCATACACATAAGGTTCAATATCGGACATCCAATTCATTTTCCTCAGTATTAATAAATTGTTACGAGTGTAGGCGTGATTTCACTCGCAGGTGGAATTCAATACTAAATAACTACGCAATGTACTGTACATACAACTTTACATGATTGCAGACCACTGTATGTATATAGTGTTGTGAAAATATGAGGACAAAACATATATATTTCTATTGAACTAAGAGCGTGAATCAGACCTCAGTTTTGACTCGCTGTTTTAAATCACAAAATTCTCGGTATGTATTAGTATGTATTAGCACATTGAGAGAAGCGAGGTGCAAACAGCACCGAAGTTGCATTTACAAAACGTTCATGCATTCTGTTCTCAACCATTTTTCAAGATAAAAAAAATAAAATAAAAACAAAATAATAAATCTAAAAAAAGAAAAAAATTCTAAAAGCTGTTAAAAGACTCAGCGCGCTCGTGTCATTGTAAAGAAAATTTTCGCGCAAAAAAAAAATTCCCATTGAAGTCTATGGGACTTTGGTTTTTCCGTGATTATCAACGACATCGAATTTTTGAAATGTTTTTAAAACCACCACCAGACTGATGTCTATCAGTGTAACAATTTGGAAATTTTCAGATATACCGTTTTTAATTGATGCTTGCACAAAGGATGCAGAAAAGTCTGTCATAGAGAACTTCGCTAAATAAAATAAGAGATATAAATAAATGTGTCCTTTAATACTTAACATTAAATGTAACAAACTCGTAATTTATTCACCCTTTTGATAATAATACAAACATTATTTAAACACACTACGATAAAGAACTCATTTACACGCCGTATTAGGCGGGAAATTAATAGTAAAAAACTGTTCATTACCTTACTTCATACCATTCTGAACCTTATGCCAACGAGATAAGAACTTACTATAGGCAGTCCCTTTGCTTAATATAAATATATATATAGCTATACCAAATTAGCTCTTATTATAGGTACATAAGGTTCATTCAAGTGCTTGATGTTAATAACACTAGACAATTTGAACAAATGTCACTCTTCAATTGAACTGTCAGATTTTAGAGGGAAAGTTGTATTAACAGCTATTTAATCTGTGGCGGAATAAATGTATAGGACGGTACAAATTAGTACGATTTGTTTGTTTATATACGTAGAAATATTTTGTTAAATATTAATAATGACACCAGCAAGTGACATCACTCACTACATTATTTTATTGAGTTTTTAGTTCTTCAGAGGACAGGCAAAGGCTTTCACCCCATGCAGCCTGGTCTTAAGTACTACAGGTAAGGCACAGATAATATATATATTTTTTTAATAGACAAAATGAGACAAGGAGGTAAATTAAAAAGCTTTGATAAAACTCCAAAGTTCAAATAGACATAAATAATTTGCTAAAACAGGCGCGTACTTAATTTTTAATTTAAATGACTCTATCCGGCCGCCGAGGGTCCGAATTCATTTCGCGCCCAATTTAAGGTCGATTAAAAACAAATTTCTATCAGAATGCATTCGTGGTTTAATAGGGCTGTTGTTATTTATGAGGACGTTAGTTATCGATAAAAACTTGTTATGATTTATTCATCTGTAACCTTCTTATTCGATGTTAATATTATAAATTGGTTTATTTTAATCTATGGAGGTTAATTATAAAAGGATTACCGGCGAA
This sequence comes from Mechanitis mazaeus, assembly GCA_959347395.1. Taxonomy (NCBI): domain Eukaryota; kingdom Metazoa; phylum Arthropoda; class Insecta; order Lepidoptera; family Nymphalidae; genus Mechanitis; species Mechanitis mazaeus. Next base: position 19,896,860 of record OY365750.1, read on the forward strand.
TAACTGTTTTAATATATCTACCTATCTACCTCACTAGCTGTATACTGAAATGAACAGTGTTACATTTGGTAAGTTATGTACAATGACGTACGTATTACGTTATGTACAATAATCTACTTAATTATAATATTGATACAAACTTCAGTATATCTTTATTTAAAATATCTAAAAAACATCATTAAATATATTATTAAAAACTTTAATATTAATAACTTTAAATAAGCCTATAGTAGATACACATAATTCTCTCTATTTACACACAAATAATTATCGCGAATGTCAATATATTTTTTAACCGGTAGGTACAGAAACATCGATAAATGCAACATCCCTACCCCGCGTCTCGTCGACATATTGCTTCATAGTCGGTATTTGTTACCCCTTTAAAAACGAGACGAGAGGAGTCTTTAGATCTTGCAGCCCTTCGTTCATCCTCTGTACATGATGTCTTTTAGGAGAGGTAACTGTTGGTACATCATCCCATCTTACCGAGAACACGTTCGAAACGTCGGGTTAAATAAAAAAAAATGTATATCCGTAAAATAGTTTTATTGAAATGTGTAGTACTCGTGTAAATATAAGAATACAAGTGTCTAAAGATAACATTTTTTCAATGTTAAGTCGAACTTAATTTGTAGGAAAGTTCAAAGTTCAGTTCCATGTCGTCACAATATAATCAAATTAATTCTGAAATCAACAAACTGACTAACTTTTTAATTTATATTTCTTTCGTAAAAGATTAAAGTCTGTCGACTCCTGGTGCAGGGGTGTCGCACCTCGCAGGGCGGTTACATTATATTTTATAATATTATTTATTTTAGAATGGTTGATAGATGATACTTGATAGATGTATTTTAACAAACCCTTTTTAAAATACATCTATCAAGTATTATAATATATTTGATAAATCTCCATAACCAAACCCTGTTGCGAGTATTTGTCTTGTTAGAAGTCAACGCATTATGATTGTTATTGAATATAAACGTTCGTGATCATTATTATATTAAATATAATATAATTATCCGGCTGCGCTCTTGTAATTACTATCGAAATTTGCTCGACTAGTTTGTAGCCCGTCGCGCCTCGTGAGCAGTCCGCCGCGCTCAGAGCTCGTCAATAGGTTTGACACTAGTCGGGAAATTCCGATATTAATAATGTGAGTACAGGATTGTTATATTTAATAGTATCATTACTTTTATACAACTTATAGGTGCAGCGACATATTTTTATATATTTTTTTAAGTAACCCACGTCCCGCAGCTCTCGTCATAAAAATCTAGCGGTTCATTTGTCTACAACTAGAATGTGTTATTTTACTGCTGGTGGGGAGAGGGGGTGTGTTTTTGTAAAATTACCTGTAAACCCCGAACAGTGAGGGCTAATGAAACAGTTTTAATGCATTATATAGTAACATTGTTAGCACCGGCCGCTCTGAGAGGAGTACATTGTTCAAAGTTTGAGATATTAAATTATTCGTAAATAGCAATATGTATTTGTATGAGTACATTTTATTAATTAGACACAATAATGTTAGAAGGTAAGAAAAATTTAATAATCTGTATTCGGGTACGTTTTGAAGTTTGAGGCTTTTTAAGAACAATTTAATAAAAAGATAAATAGAATGTGTCTGTATCTATAGAAAAATATTAAAGCACACAGGTATGTTTGGAAGGTTGTACTTTTTAACAATCATTTAATAAATAAACTGTTGCTGCAAGTATTGACTGTCTGTGCGGTTGTTTTTTATTAGATAAGCGACGCAGGAAGGCATGTTCGTATGATTTACAATCAATCCCGCGCCTCTATTTGTTATGCCTTTGTGTTCAAGAAATAAAAATGTTTCGCAAAACACAATGAGTCCTAAAATAACAACCAAGAAATCGTTTCGAGCTTTAAGAATTATATTTTTTTTTTGATATTATTTTTTCATACATAAATGTATGATGTTTGTTCAAAGTTGAGGTTTTACAACTCGTTGCTCGTGATCTAGTTTTACATACATTTTGAGGACAAAAAGTTTTTATCAAATAACTCGATGTTACAGTTCTATAATTAGTCTTATATTATATTTGTTACATTTCATTAATTGAATATTTTTACTAATTGTTAATGTCACGTCTAGTTCGGTGTCTCTCTTTCTCTCTCCGTATGTCCGTGTCTATGTGTGAGTGTTAACACCTTTAAAATATAATTAAAAAATGCGGAATCTATTAGAATTTTATAAATTATTTCACAAACATAATTCATATTTCACGCGTGTACGTACCAGCCAAATAGATCTAAATTATTTAATAATATATATAACTGCAGACACTATAATGACATCAAGTACCAGACTGACATCAGAAAGAATTGTATACAGGTCCTATTTTGAAATAAATTATTTGGAGTTTGAGTAGAGTTTTTCAGAGTTGAGTTCAAAATTGCTTCAAATTACTACGACTTCCGCCTTTTAATTTATAGAAGTTTAACACAATAAACTATATTATTTAGTAAAGCCGTCAAACAAACAAAAACCATTTTGTCAACTTTTTACCGGCGTTAAATGAATACACCACGCGGATGACGTCGCGTTCACAGCTAGTGGTATATAAGACATTAAAGTTACTAACAATATACAAACAACGACATATATAATAATTGTTATATATATATATATATTTTAGGTATCATATGTATGATAGATCGTAAAGAAGTGTATTTAGTGCGAGAGGACTGATAGTTATAACAAGGGAGGCCTCACGACATATCGTGTAAGGCTCAGTTCACACGGCGCGGCGCCCCGAGGCACAACACTAATACTACGAATACCCAAAAATTCATGTTCCCACTCGTGATGGACGAAAATTGAATTCCATTATCTCAAACGTTTAAGTATTTCTGGAATTCATATGGATCGTGTATGTTAAGGGTCAATTTTGTGTCATCTATGAACTAGAATCTTAAAAACTAAAATCTATGAAATTCTCGTTTATTACTTACTCTCTTATAATTAACATATAAAATATGATAAAAAGAGTATCAAGATAACACATACGTTACAACACAAGAAACTTAAGTTATGTTGTTAGTATCTATACGTAACGTTCGTTAAACATAACTCTATTGTTAATATTGAAGTTATTTATTAATAACGATAAGTACTCACACACACGACCTCGCACAGTGCGTCGGAGAAACCCGCGGGCACGAGGCCTCATGACCGCCGCGAGACATGCAGTAGACAATCTGAGAAACTAAATAATGTTTCATGTGTGGAAAGAAATTACTTAATTATAACCACGATTGCGAGTTTATACACTTACATACTTAGAAGCCTCCTCGCTGCTCCTCCACTGAGGCATTTGAGACAAACTCGCTCGTCTTGTTATTATAACAACTGGCACGAACTTTATAATTTGATCTTAAAAGCGCGGTACACTTTCTTTTTTTTTAGAATTTAGCGCATCAAAGGACAGGCAAAGGTTTTTACATAATACAGCCTAGTGTTAAGTACTCTAATTTACATTGAGGTTAATTTTTATTTATAAAAAAGAATTCGAAATAGATGAGCAAATATTTTTAAAATTGGAATTAAAGAATCCGAATCATTAACGGTATTGAAGTTACGTCAGATTCGTTTAGCTTAAAAGATTATTTAAAGATAAGATTAAATCTTTTGATTGTTGCTTAAGGAAAATATATATATCTTCTAACCGTACTTATCTTTTTCGACAAATTTTATTATTTTAAGAGTAAGGTTCAATAATATAGACAGCACGGCTCGTAAATGACGCGGCCGGTTACTACTGTAATGAGAGGTTACGAACATAATTATATTGTTTTGAGTTTACTTATTATGAACGACTTGTCCTTATTACACGTCAGACGGATGTAGGCACAGAGAGGAATTAAGACTACCGGTCGATTGTCTGTCTGTAATGTCACTGGCTACGTGACATTGACATTGTATTAAAATATAAATAAATCATTAAAACCATTATAATATAACCATTTATTATAAAACCATTTTTTGATATATATGATAAAATATGGTGTATTTAAAGTCTTTCGGTACTTACTTGATGATTTGATCAGCCCGTATATTGATTTATAATTAACATTGACTAGATGTTATATACATACGTAAAACATGTGATATGTATTTTGTATAAAATAATTAAATTATAATACAAAATGCGCTGAAGTAATGCGCTTAAAGCGCTTAATTGCCTGGTACGTAACTCAAGAAACATTTTTACAAAATGAAAAGATCTTTGCGCAAAAAGTAAAAGAATAACTTCCTCTGTGAGGAACGAAATTATTTATCTTAAATAAAAAAACTTAATTACTGCCTTGTAATATAATGTTCTCTTCAACTATCATATATTGTAGTTTCATTGTAGTGACTAGTAGGGTAGAGAGAGAGAGAGACAGCTAAGTCTCTCTCTCTCTCACACATTACGAGAAAAATAAGATTTTTTATTTCAATATAAAAAAAAATTATAAATTGATATTATTTCTGTACTGGTTACCTGATGTCACGCATTACTGTAGTCTACGATGTTGCACGATTACCTGCCGGAAACTTTTCAGGGACTGCAGCTCTTCAACATTAAGTCTGGTTGTTCGGTGTTGGACAGGAGCTGGGTGTAGGTCCTGTAGCTTTTCCCGTTGCACTCTCTTCGAAGTGCATCCCAAAAAAGGCTGAAAAACTAGCCACCTTGCGGCGATGTACCATACTTTGGAGTTTTGCCTTAACAAAGATAGTATCCTACGAGCTGCTATATACATTTTTCGAGTGGGTTTGTATTACACAGTCATATGCGTGTATACAAGAAGGCAGGTACATTTTGATAGAAAATTTATTGGAGAAAAAAATAAAGAAACAATAGGTTCGGTCTCTTTAGAAATGTATTTGTCTACTCCTCGTTCAAAGTATCTCAGAGCTGCTCCAAGTCCCAGCTCCTCACTCTGCACTGACAGCAGGTGTTACTTATAACATTGTCTTATTAAAGATAAATGTAACATCTCTCCTGAAGCTCACTGCGACGAATAGACGTATATAGTAGTGTTAACGGTTACTTCACATTAACACTAGTTTCATGTGATTTTCAGTGACGTGACGCAGATATAGACAATCTTATATATTTTATATATTAAATTATGATATAATTTACGTTTATAGGGAGTTTCAAAACATCACATAGCTCGTGGAGTCAAGGAGCACATGACATGAACACAATGAACTGAACAACTCTACTATAATTGACGTTATATTTCTAGAAGGTAGTTGTGACCAAGTTGGAAGTGTCACCTTGCTGTCTTCATGTATATCATATTGGTTACCTATATACCTGTGGCAGCAGACGCAGCAGCGTGTGTCTGTGGCCGGGGAGTGCGCGGGCGCAGTGAGTGCCTCATTGTGTCTGTGCCGGGAGCCGCGGGCGCGGATATTTTGAAAATAATCATTAGCCGGATACATTTATTATAACTTGCATATGTAAGTGACATACAGAGTGTTCATTTTAGTACTGGGTAGGATTTAATGTAATATATAGAAGCTTTATTAATATATTGAGGCAGCTGGTTAATATGTAGCCCTGTCTGCTGAGACAAAGGTCGTGGCTTCGACTCCTACACGGGACAGTTGGTAGTGTGGTCCACAGATTGCCATTTTGAGTCTGGGTGTTATTTTTGTGTGTTATTTCTATGTACGTGAAATCCTCCGCGACGCGGAGATCATCTCTCTGGTGCGAGAGTTGTTTTTTTTTTATAGGAAAAAATGTTATATGGATTAATCGATAATTATAGAACAATTCTCCTATATATAATGAACACCCCGTAGGTGTAGCCGGCTGGTCGGCTGGTCGGCTGGTCGCCTCGAGACACCGCGCTGTATGGCCGCTACAGATTACACTTTGATTTTTTAATCTGCCTCCTATAATGAGAAAGTAAAAATAATATATTGTTCAGGATACGCATACACACATACACAGAGACTTATGTATCGATATATACTATAAGAGAAGACGGCTAAGAAAGGGGATATATGTATTCTAATATGATATGACGTATGATACAAGAACTCTATAATAGTGTTTTCAGGATATTTTCAGTTGTTAACCTGATTATGAAGTTATTGTAATCATCGAAATAATCAAGTTTTTTTTATTTATATCTTTACGTTTTGACGTGTTCTAAGTAATTATAGACACTTTTTAAAAACATGTATGTATGTATGTATGTATGTGCTTTTTTCAGTTCCCGTTTCTCGCGAACTGATTTTGTGATTGACTTCATCTTTATACCAATCTATACGTTTCTACGTTTTAACTTGAAACTGAATAGTGTTTCAGAGACATATTATAAAACTAAATTATAAATATTGAATATTGAATTTGTTCAGTTCATTAATATGCAAATAAAAAAATAACGTCAATTATATTTCATTTTAATCGTACTTATATTACAACGAACAAACTTAATATACATCTTTATACATATACATGTCTGTAACAGAGAAATGTTCGTTATTATTAATATGAACATTTAGTTTCAGTGAGTCGTATCTTAGTAAGTGATATTACATCAATACTGTACAGTATTGATTTAATCATACGTCAAGTTGCAAAAAATATAATTATTTGAGTTTAATAATAAAAAAATACATTTATTTAAAATGATTACATAGATACTATTTTTATATATAATATTTCAATGTATTATAATATATAATATAAATGAGTTCCTAGATGTAATGAGAACATTATAAAAAGTTCTCTTGATATGTTATCGTAACATATAATATAGTAATGTCTCGTTATAAGTGCTGTACGTGTGTAGTATGCTGTGGGCACACAGCTGCCGCCAGGCTGCCCCGCCGCGGGCTCCGCGGACTGAACGTCCCCGTATGAATGGTAGTATTAATTCGGCGGTGAGTCCGCTCACAGGCAGCGAGTGACGAGAGCGAAGGGGTTGCTTACCCTTATACCACAGACATTGATATAAATACAGACAGGACGAAACCTTGTACAATCAATTATATTAATTGAGTTTATTAAGATATACTGTTCTTATACATCACTAACTCTGTATACGAGAGGATTTTTATTAATTTTTTTTAATTTTTAAATTATTCAATAATCAATAATTTATTATTGATTTTGTGAAATTTTCTAACAAAGTTCTAAATACTGTTTAAAATTATATTTATAGATATAATGTACAGTATAGCAGTGTTAGTATTATTAAATAATATCACTTCTAACAGATAACTAATTCTATGGAATACTAAAAGTAACCATAGCATTTATTAGATCAATAGTGCCTTGAACATAACTCTTATTAATATTGTTATTATCTAACAATATTGAAACATTTCATATTTTTACCGGACATACTTACATAGGCTGTATGTAATGTATACAAAACATATATTGATTTTATTATAGTTAGCCATGACGCCGTCTTTTAGTACTATCATATTGTTATTATTTTTTCCACTGTACTTGTATTGTTTTTTCTTTGGTGTGCAATAAAGAGTATTTATTATTATTATTATACGTATTGTATATATTAGATGTTATATTGTTATTGTAATTCACTCCACTGTGTATAAAGCGTGTTTCTTTTATTATTTTCTCTCGGCAGTAGTCGTAGGCGCTGTAGCGGTTGCCATGGCAACTAATGTTATTGTCCGCTCACTACTCTCTCACTCGGGGTACGAGCAATCGTAATGCGACAAAATACCCATGAAGTTGCTTCTAAGTACGAGATAAATTGATCAGACGAAATTAAACTTTATTTGTACGTAGCATAGAGTCTCAATGCAACTCCTCTCCTGCAGGCTGTTGATGATGCACTGTGCGACCAGATTTAAAAAACCCTACAGTTAAAGGAATTTGCTTTTTATCGTGTACCGCATAGAGTATATTTAATATAGCACAGCGGTCGCGTTACAGTGGCTAGTGCTCGAGATTGATTGTGACGCCTGTTACACAGTGAAATGAAAATTGTACGCACAGAGTATTGTATTATAGAAGTTGTTACAATTTGTTTTGCAATTTGAATTTACAATGTGAATGTTAACGAGAAATTATTGTCTCTTAAGAAGACTTCGGAGCCGTTTTATTGTATTATTGTAATAATATTATAATAGATAATGTTACAATATTATCACTTTTAAAATATATCTACCATCTTTTATCTCTCTTTTATTTCCACTAAAAAATGTATTTTTAACAAATTATATAAACATATTTTTCAAGATATTTCAGGACGTGTGTTACATCGTCGCTATTGTAATATTAATATATATTTTCAATTGAAATATACGGATGATTTCTTCACATTTGATAAAAAGTTAAGCTTATAATATAACCTGAGCTACCCTCACAAGTCACCCCCTGCACCGAGCGTCGTTTAGTTCCGCTATTTAGCTCTAACATGATAACATCTCACTGGCGATAACAATGTTACCATCTTTATATTATAATATACTATTATATATATAATTTTATTAAACTATAATCAAACCTGCAACCTTTGTCCGCGCACGTTACTGTGATATTGAGCTATCGTGTCTACAATTGATACTTTTAAGATTGACTTGCTTCACTTGTTTTTTTCAGTACTCGTTTATTGTCTATTATAAAGTAAGTATATAATAAAGTTATAATTATTTGTCCTCTTAAAACAATAATAATATATTTATAATAATGTTTTAAAGTCAGATCAGTTATCTTAAATTCTTACTACAAATATCTCTCCTCACGGAGAGGTCTCCCGGAGCAATTGGTTAAAATAAACTACTAAAGGTCAGAGGCAGTTATCTAATAAACTGTCTGTCCGTGTAAATTGACATCTCCGGCTCATTTCCTGCCTTGTGTCACTACAGGTGGCTCTAACCTCAGGAAATTGGTTCAGAGAACTCTCCGCGGACGTGTTCTTAAGATTTACGGAGGGGCTTATTTGTTTTATTTGATGTATTTTATAATATTTAATAGGATTTTGATCCAATAAGCGGTAGAGGATGCGAGCCAAGTTATATTATTTTTATTCTGCTTATGTATTATTCAATTTTTATTCAAATAAATTCCATCATTTCATTATTATTAGATATACTTATATATATTTCTTGTAATATTCTTAAAAATACAAATAAAAATACGAAATATATTTACAATTGTGATGATTTGTTACCGATGTTAACATGTATCGAGTTTTTTATAATCTTGGATAAGCTTTGTTCAGTTCTTTTCAAACTATAAAACCGATCGAGATAATGAAGAAAATGAGATGACATTCTTAATCGTAAAGGCAGCGTGACTCTGACTATAAGAGAGCACAGAGTTATATTAAAATATGTGCAGGATTTTGTCACTACAAGTTATCATTTATTTATACAACACTTCCTGCAGTATATGTAATAATATGAAACTATATAACATTTAACTTAAATCCTTTCAGTGCTTCATCTGTTTCGTACAAACAAACAAACATACATACAATGTTTTTAAATTATATGAGATATAAGATCAAGTTGTGACGTCACTGAAACATAACAATAGCAATGTTCGTAATATGTTCATAAATACATATAATATATATTATAATATATAATCAGTCATTTAGCGGGCGACGGGTTCAATGACCTACAATGTATTTGTTATATATTAATGACACGTAATGAGTTCTTATTTACTCACGTGTTGTGTAATTAATAAATATTTTATAAAATGATCTCGTTCCTTTGATCCACGAACACGGAAGAAGGATTATTATATATTGTTAATAATATTATAAAGAGGAAGAAGTTGTTTGTTTGTATGTATGTTATAAGTACTTATATATTGTTTTTGTTATACTAATTCTTTGAGTATAAGAGAGCTATATTATCACTGTATGTATAAATCTTAAACACGTAGCACTGAGATAGAGACACTAAACTAATTTATTATATAGAGGGGTGAGGGAGCTCGGGCGATGAGACTGACTTTGAGCAACATACATATATATTGTCATATAATATAATCTATGAGTATGTCATTAAATCTAATTTATATAATAATGTATTTTCTGTAAATTTATAAATAAACAAATTAAGAAATCCTACCCTGGAGGGAGACAGCTAAAAGTTGGTATAATTAAATTAGTAGGGGGTTGATACGAGGGGCAGGTGACTCAAAGGAACCGACTTCCTGAAAGTAGGCTGGAGTTTTGATAAAAATAATGAGCTCCGCCAGAGGAGAGAGAGAGGAGAGAGAGAGGAGAGGACTCACCAGTACTGTTTACAACAAGCACTTACTTATTACACGAGGTATTGTGTTGTCATTATTATATTAATAGCTGAATATAACAGAATACTGTAAGAACTACTGAGTTGAGTATGTTGCGCTGTTCTTTAGACGTTGCTGCAGAGAATCATCAGATTTGTTCGTTTTAACTAAATAACAAAATATGGTCTGAAAATAAATATGAGTTTATATCATAATCGTACAAGTAAGGGACTTAATGCTTCATTTTTCTCTTCACCTGGAGCGACTCCACTGCAGTCGACACGAGATACAGTAGGTATATATCTATTATGATATAGAATATACTATAAATAGTGTTATACTTACTAGTAACGTATATATGTTAATAAACATAGTGTTTCAATACTTATTGTAGAGACTTCTCCTACAGAGAGTAAATCTCTCCGGCCTCACTCTACCTAAATGTTATAATGTAAGTATACTTCAGTTTTACTTTGAGGTTTTCACTGAACATAAAAAGACTGTGTGTGTGTGTGTGTGTGTCTGTGTGCGTGAGCCCCGCCCCGAGCGCTGTAAGACGTGGCCCTCGGAGTCGCCGACGGGGTTTTCATAGGATAATGGTGTAAGTGACAATTTTAAAATATTTATTTAATATTTTTATTTTATTTTATATCAGAAATTAACTCTGTTAAAATCGAGCGTTTACTTGAAAATTTGACTAGAATATACTTTATGAAATTATATTATTTTTTAAAGCATTAATATTTAGCCGTAAAGAATACTACAGAGCCAGATTTAAAAGATAATCCAATTATAGATTAATTCTTAGAAAAGTAATTAAGATATTAAACTCCAGTTTCAGGGATCAGTTGCGTCCCTTTTCTTCGAGGCCGTGATCGTTTACAGTAGACATAGGGCGGGCTACTGTTCACAGCCTGCGGCCTTCCTGACCAATCACAGCGCTCCGAGCTATATCTACCTCCCTGTCTCACTCACCTATGCCTCTATTACACTGTCCTCTTCCCTCCCCCCGGCGAAAATCCTAGCAACAACCACTTAATATAACACATTGCACTCTAAAGTTTTTGAATAGAGTTGAATTTTATTTGTAGCATTCTGAGTCGCTTGAGGCGTTTTGTTAGTACAATGTTTATTTGATATCGAGCGTCAGCGACGATTTTCAAGTTCAGATTTTCCTTTCAAATGATTATGAACCTTATTCGTTAGCCTATAAGAGCTAACATGTTAAAACGTTTTGATAAAACTTATTTACGCGTGCAATGGCATTTTCATTGTTACACATCTGAATAGAGTATTAATGAATATTGAGCTCTATAGTGCAGTGTTAAAGTCTATATCGGCGTGCAGTGTGTTCGTGTTAGACGTACAGCGCCGCGGGCTAAAGCTATTTGCGATGACAATTTTGTGAACGAAAATATGCCTTTTATTCAGAACTAGAATCAGGATTAAAGTGCTAAAACGAAATTGGTGTCAGAGTTTGTAGACATTCGTGTACGACATTACATCTATTAGAGCCAATAGAGCTACAACTGGAGAGACTGACACACTCACAGCTATTATGAGATACTGTTACTGACAATTAAATAAATAGACAACTAGGAGCGCGAACCAGACTTCAATTTTGACTCGCTGCGCTCACAATATCTCTGTATGTGTTGGCATAACGCACGCAAGCATAAGCGTCGACGCATTCTGTCCTCAACTTTTTTTTTTTTAAATTTTTATTTTTTTTTATATTGCAATTCTAATTTTTCGAGGGAAAACTTTTCCCATTGAAGTCTATGGGATTTAAATTTTTCCCTGATTATTCCTCAACGACATCGAATATATGTGTTTTTAATTTAAACCACCACCAGACTGTAAATTTCCGGATGTACCGTCTTTGATCGATGCTTGTACGAAGACAAAGACAAGTCTCTCACAGAGAGCTCCACTCATTAATAGGGTACCTGCAAGAGATCAATATTGCTAAGGCCGTCTACATACGATGAGATGTAAACAGATTTCCACCTCAATTGTTTTATTGTTATTTTTTGTATTAATTTATTGTGTGTAATTAAGAATTTTATTTACTATCAGTTCTCGATCAGTTCTCGATCGAGCTACATACTGAGCGGGCCCGTAGTTAGTAGCCTGTGTGACCACTGATAAACTTACTGCAGCTATAATCTGTAATATAATACACAATAATACAAGTTCTTATTGTAAAATATATTGTTATATTAATAGACATCGTCCATCGTCTCACCAGCGCAGTCACCGCTGCACTGAACTCTTTAAATCTATTTTTTCGCGTACTTAAATAGTATAAATGAACTAAAAGTTGCATTATACAAAATCCAATTCCCAGCAACACCGTGAAATTACAATCCGTGTGGGAGCACCCCCTCCCCCCCCGACACCCCCTACCACTACCACTACCACCTGTCGCTAGACGACCTCGCACTGGAGCGAATTGATACCCATTGAAAGTATTAAACTATCAATAGCTTTAAAAATTACAATGGAGAGACAGATCACACCTATAATGTACACACACAGAGTAGTGCGTCTGTATGTCTCTGCCGACATGGGTAGTTAGATAGAATACTAGCTGTACCTCGCGGTCTCACTTACAACTACTATATTTAATGCTAGAGCGCCTATAGCATTTCTTAAGAACCTGCCAATCAGAAAGAATTATAGAAAATCCCATTCGTTTGTTAAAAAGATAAACGCGTTCAAACAAACAAAGTGCGCTCTATGATATTGTTACGTCATAACAGATCAGATGTACCGCAGCCTCGGTACGTTTAGATTGCGCTCGCTCCTTCACAGAAACATTATTATATTAATACTCGTATGACGGAATTGAAACCCTTCTGAGAACTGTTATGAGTTTTACTTCATTTATATATTTTATCTCCCTGTCATGTCTGTGTGTCTGTCTGTCTGTCGCGTGCCGCTACTCGTCGTCGTCGAAGCGTCGTAAAGACACGTGTAATATGTCATTCGAAAGCTCTTAGCTTCAAAAGAGGAATTAATATTTTGAAATTTTATAATTTTCTTAATTTTGTCCGGAAAAGCTGTAATTCTAAAACTATGCAAAATGTCCAACAGCAAAGTCGTTCCTCATCAAGAGATCTATCGAAAACATAGTTCATGGACACGGACAGACACGGACAGACACGGACAGACACGGACAGACACGGAGGGGCCACACCAGCCAGCTGACTGTAAGTAAAGTGGATCTTATAAATCAATATTAGACAATTAATTAAATAGTATTACAGTAATATTATTATTGTATGTAACAAAACGGTCGTAACTCTGTAAATATTATAAATTCATCTCAGCGCTGTTTGAATCAAACCGACTTGTTTTTACAAATTACATTTTTATGTATATCTTGGGGGAGATTGTTTGATTCTTATTACGAGGACGAGCGCGCGATTGTCGCCCTTACTGCTATACACATAAAGGTCGAATGTTAATTAAATATTGAAATAAGTTTTGTTTCTTACCGCTTTTTCTTTCGTTTCTTCAGCGGCTTGTTTTTTTGTGTTGTTAATAGAATTTATTTAATATAAGAGTTTTAAGAGAGTTTAGAATATAATTATATGTTGAAATGTTTGAAAAAATTATACTAGCAGCGCGAACCAGACCTCGATGTTGACTCGCTGCGCTCATGAAATCTCGGTACATGTTAGCATAGTGTGCGGAGCGAGGTGCGAACGGCACCGAAGTTGCATTTAAAAAACATCGACGCATTCTGTCCTCGACTATATGTCAGGATGAGATTATTTAATTTTTGTTTTTTTTTTTGGATTTTTTAAAACCACCTCCAGACTGGTGGCTATCAGTTTTAAAAATTTGTAAATTTTCTGATATACCGTTTTTGATTGATTCTTGTACAAGGGATGCAGAAGTCTCTCATAGAGAGCTTTGCTCAATAAAAATATATGTAAAAGTAGTGTTTTACTAGTCATGAATACTAAACTCATATTATTTTTAGTAGCTCAAAGTACGTGTGTTTGTCTGTTTGTGTGGGATTCCATAATATTAAGAGATGGTACTCACATGGAGTCCGAGGATGACGAAGGAAGGTGGCTGGAACACCTTTATAATAATAATGATAATAACTCTTTATTACAATTCTGCTTTATTTATAAATTAAATACAACATGCAGTTAACAAAAACAAAATTACAATCAGAATAATAATAACAAGATACAACAACTCAAAGCACTAAAATAATATAACTATAAAATTAAATTGAATTGAATTACATTAAGATGCATCGAATACTTACATTAAATTGAGTGAAGTCACATCACGTTATATTATTAAAAATAAACTAAAAATGTAATTAAAATAGAATACAATAAATTATAAAACAATTGATATTACTGAACACTGTCTCTTCTGTCGTCACAACTGACATGTTCTCTCTGCAAGTATCTATCACTGGCGCACAGTTAGAAGACGTGTCCGCAGTGTGCACTGGCTCTCTGTAGAACCTTCATGTTACAAAAAATGTGAATTTCAAGTATTAATATTATTACAAATAATCGTATTAACGATGTTATTACAAAAAAGTACTTCAGTCTATGTATATAAATATGTATATATATATGTGTATCTCGTTTTAGGCGTATTTAACATTTATTTAGTCCCTATATCTTATAATAGTTTTAAATATTAATATTTATTGGAATAATTCTATTTATCATCTATTTTTCTTTTTTTTTTGTTTCTTGCACACATTTACAACTCTCCTTTCACAGCTCTGCTGGAAGAGATTTGAATATGAAATAGGCAGTGCCTTTGTTCGATTTACTCTTTATATATATTTAGTTATTTATATTCCGTGTGTACATAAATTGATAAATATATAAAAAAATATGACGTCCGCGTAGTTTCAGTACATATGACGTAGAGCTGCCGGTAGCGCATAATGAAGTAGAGACTCCTCACCGACGATAAAGACACGTCAGATGAACCCTGGATTAAGTCAAATCTAATTCAATAGTTTGTTGGAGTATAAAAAACTATTGAACGCTCGAGTACGAGGTCTTGTAACAGTACAATACGCTGGCAGTTCCACTTGACTTGGTCCATCAATACCGACAATGGCCTCGCCGTCTGCGTTCAGTTTCAAAGAAACAGAGAGGCTTTATGTTTTTTGTTGGTAGTTTTTAAAGTTTGCGATCTCTGTTGTAGACTGACTGTGGATTTAACTGGACAACTAATTGTAGTGCATTCTTTATGTTTTAAAAAAATATTTAATATAAATAAATATTGGTTAGTTACAATTGCAGATAAAAGTCGTAGTTGTAGATTAATTATTATGTTATTGACACAGTCCACATTGTATCAGAACACACTATGTTAAAATTAATATAATAAAATACAAAATTCTTGTGACATAGGTGTTATGCTCTCATCTGTGACCCGCAGGTGAAGCTTCAAATTACTAATACTGTATAACTTCAAGTACATTATGAGTGGTATGTACAGATACACACATCACTTGCTAATAAAAAATAAATAAAAGAAATAGTTTAGCATATATAAGGATAGATAGATAGTTTACATCACCGATCTCTTGTTAGCGTCTCGTAGGTATATTATTATAATTTTATTGTAAATAAATAAAAAAATATTTAATGGATGAATCTTTCTAATATACTTGTGTATAAAAAGTAAACACGTGAAAGTATTTATAAATATGGCGGTGACATATAGTAGCGTATACCTGTGATAAGAGCGCAGAAAAGAGTGCAGACCCCCTGCAGCCGCCTCGACGACATCTTAAAATATTCATCAGTCATTAGAGAGATGTGAGATGCTGTGAGATGCTGTGTTTGATGTACTCGTGTATGAATAGACCTCGCTCCACTGAGTCTGGAGACTGACGCGTCTGTAATGACAGAAACTAACCTTACATCAGACTATTTACAATTTGAGCGCCTTCTTCATCTTTTTCATAAAAATATTAGGTTTGGCATATAGGTTTTAAAGTTAACCCATCTAGTGCCGAGGAGCGCCGTCGCGTTGCTCTCGCTGGTTGTGAGAAATGCCAGTCGCGATAGCGCTTCTTTTCAAAGCTCACTCTGTTTCTGTAATTTTCTTGTTAATAAATATGTAGTGTTCAATTTCTTTGTTTTTATTATCATAGTATAAAATCTTCCGAAGTAAATGTTGAAAAAATTATAAATATTGGTATATTGTAACGGAAATGTAGAATATTTGTCTTGTTTATATAAATTATCTATAAAAATGCACTTTTTACTGACATTTTTAGCATATAGCGGTAAAATATGTATGGCACTACTGTTAGTGCCATACATATTTTACTATAATTTGAAAATGAAGTTTATAAAAAAAATTCTACACTTAATTCAAAATGTTTCAAAAGTAAAACTAAATTATTGACTTAAATGTTATAGTATATTTATAATTGAATATCTCGTAAGCGGCAGCGAGCGAGGTGCACTCGTATGTGAATGTTGGCAGCGCCGCATGGGACGTGCGTGGCGCCAAAATTATAACCTTCGCGAACACAACACCCACAAATCATTAGTGCTTCAGACCTACTAATTGAATTATAGCTATTACAATATTACACGCATATCGTTCGTTTGTACGATCCTTATGGGATATTATTTTATAATAAAATATAAATTAAAGTGATTCAGTATATAGAATTAACAATATATTTATATTTATTTATTTATTTTCTTGTAATACGAAAAAAGCAATTGACACAATAAAAAAACAATATCTAGTGCTTATTTACCTGTTCTACAGTTGTCTTGTACATAATTATAATTCATCGTACAACATTAAAGTAAATATAATAAAGGATTATTCTTATAATATTAAAACATACAAAAATATATAAGTTGATATAAATGAAACAAAACCTAAGGTAAGTTGCAATAATATTAATCCATATTTGTATAATTCAGTTCGATAGAGTGATCTTCATTTTATTATAATTTATAATTATATTTATAAAGCAGTCACAGGCGGCGTCACGTGAGCGGCACGTCTCATGCTGCGAGACGAGTTTGATAAATACTGTGATAACACGAGAACAGAAATAACTACTTGTGATTCAATTACCGAGCCGTTTTATTTTTAATAAACATTACATTCAAAGACATTGTACTTCGAAACAACTAGGAGCGCGAACCAGACCTCAATTTTAACTCGCTGCGCTCACAAAATCTCGCTATGTGTTATCATATTGAGTGAAGCGAGGTGCAAACAGCACCGAAATTACATTTACAAAACGTCGACGCATTCTGTCTTCAACTATTTTTAAGATGAGACACATTATTAAATTTTTTATTTTTTTTTTTAACCACCACCAGACTGATGTCTCACAGTGTGCCTTATTTGTAAATTTTCGTATGTACAGTTTTTGATTGTTGCTTGCACAAAGGAGACAGGAAAGTCTCGCATAGAGAGCCTCGGTCAACAACATATCAAAGCAACACTAAATAAAAGATTAAATTTAAAACAAACTATACAAATAATAATCTGTGTCTCTCTAGTATTAAAATGTATTAAAAGCTGTGCAATAATAATTATATAAATGTCGGGGGGTAGTAATTCCACAAAGCGGTGTCAGCCCCAGATGACTTTGATCTCGAGGCTGTCTGTCCGTCTCCTCGTGCCTGCACGAGATGGATGTTGTATACGCAACGATACATTCAACTACACCTATACTACAGTTTAAAACGTAAATTAGGTACATCTGAGCATCTCAGAGTCCATTCCACCAACATTACTATTATATTATATTTATTGAATGTTTATAAACAATCACCCAAGAAACAAATTATTAAAGTCTTTTCTTCGTACTTTTTTATTGTAATTTCTTTTTGTATAATTAATTTTTACTTTCTAATGTCAAGTCAAACAAATGCCAATTATTGAGAAATATATATTTTCAGTAAATTTCATCATAATAATTATTATTACCTTTATCAATTTTGATTTGTTATAAATTTTAACTACCTGTATAAATAAATAAATTAGTAAATAAATAAATCAATCTTCGTGTTATTATAAATAATTTTTCATTTAAATTTCAATCAAAGCAGTTGTAACCGAACCCTACAACACTAAACCTGTGACTCTTTAGTTTCATATTATACGCTTCATTTAACAAGTAATGTTTAAACAGCGCCATCTGTCGACACCGAGCATTCATAATTTGTAAAAAACTACACTGAATTATTTAACAACTTGCGGATGTTTAGTGATGGGACACTGATTGCAAAATATCGATGAGACGTAAAAAGAAGTATATTTATAAGTGCCAACTGCATTCAACTATATTTTGTTCACGGGCTGACACGAGGGGGTGTTTGAACCCACTCCCTGTCATAGAAGAATAAGACGATGTAGCTGTTATAGTCACGTTTAGAACTACGTGCGAGAGAGACAGATGTTGACCTCAACCTCACCCTCCGCCTCTACCCCAGTGCTCCTCGTCCTCTATTTTGGACTAAAACCTAGATATAATAAAGTACAATAAAATTAAAACCAGTTACAATAAAGTATAATAAAATAAAAACATAAATCCCTAAACAAATATCGATATCGATAAGCCATATAAATGTGACAGATGGCCTCCGCGCCGGATGCACTGAGGTTTTTAGTTATTGCTCATTAGTCACAATAGCTTTGTTAAGGAATTTAAGAACAACGATGGTGGAGCTCCCCCCCCCCTCCCCACCATAAACAAATAAATACTTACATTTAATAAACTATAGAAATGTAAAAAGACGATGACTATACAAATATTATATTTGCAATTTCTTGTCGTTGTAAAGTTTTTTTAGATGCATTTTTCTGTAATTTAAGAGAAGATTTAATGATTTCTCAAAGCTTCAAATGTTCTTAAATTTTTTTAATATTACGTAGTTATTGTTTTAGTCTCGACAATCTTCAACCCTTCTAAGTTTGTGTTCGCGTATTAATAGTGGAGGGTTGATCGAGAGCTGCGGGACGGCTGTGTGCAGTACTGAGCTATCAATGTAACATTATAGAGCGCGGATTATATTTAATATATACAATATGTTTATTTCATTATAATCTTAGGCACTATTCACTATTCTATTTCAATGTGACTTATTTTAATAAAAAATATTGTTATTTTCGAAAATATCATAAAACTCAGTAAGTTTCCAATTGTCTTGTGCTATTAGATAATGTTTATATTTTAGAAATTAAACTTGAATGTATAGATATATGTATATTAATAAAAATAAATATTTTCAAAATAATTAATGAAATGATTAATATTTTAGGAGTCGTTTCATATTTCATTGACACGAAGACTCAAAAATCGCTGACACACACACACGCACACACACACACACACACACAGAGACGAAACAAGTAATATGTAAAATGACCAAAAAAACCATATTAGTAAATTATCAGAAGTAGCTAACATTTTACTATGTATCGTATAATAGTTAAACATAACTGGATGGTACCATCCTGTATCAAGTGATCTCTCTAGTATATCATACTCACAGTACAATAGCGCGCGGACATGTGTCACTGTTGACACGTCCAGTGGATACTCGATGTGTAGCGATTATAAAACAAATGTAATAGGTAAAGAATTTAACACAACAATATTATAATTTAAACTATTATTACGATCATGATCTATAAACATTAAATATATTTACATACAACATGTAACATGAAACATCTTCAATACTTCAATACGTCGTACAACACATATTAAACAGTACACTTTGAGCAAAGAATAAAATAATTAAGATATCAATATCCTCTCATGTTAACAAAATATAAAAATGAGAACGGTGTCAACAATATATACTTAAAATTATTGATCTAATAACGAGCTCTCCTCAACAGTAAATATGTAAATGTTATGTATATGTTATTAATAATAAGATGGCGCGGCGTCGCATCAATATGTCAAAGTTTAAAATAAGAACGCGGTAGCGTGGCGCGCGGTCGGGCGCCGCCGCCCGCTGAGTCCTCACACTACTGCCAACATTATAATATTATTAATACTTTTATTATTTCTTCACTACATCCACTTACAGCTGTTATCTGCTTATTATATCATTTATCGATTCGATCCTACATTAATATGGAGATGAAATAAGATAAACCAAAATATCTTAATATGTAATATTATAGTAAGTAAACATTTAATTTATAAACTCTTTTTCATAATATTATTTAAAACCAAAAGATATACTCATAGTGAAATCAAAAATATATAACAATGTGACGGCTACGTTCAGGCATCGCGTCCAGGACCCCTGATCATGTGATCCTACATACAGTTGATCCGAAATATAATCAAGAGCCCCTATTATGCCATTAGGTAATGAAAGATCGTTGTAATCCGGCTTTATAAAGTAGTGCGTACGTCGAATGTAAATACCCTGAAGCGCACGGTGTAACACCGTCCTATCGGTTTGCAAGGGGATTCCAAATTTGAATTCTTGGATTTATTTTTTTGTTTACTGAACCTTCCCAGCCAGCAGCAATATTTTAATGTTTTATTTTCTTTGGTAACAATATTTATGACCGATAAAAATATAATGAACAAATAAAAGCAAATATTTAAATGTAATAATTAACACATAGTGAAGGTAGTAATTTACTTTAGAGTTAGATCATTACCTCAACACCGACTACAAAAAACCATTGTCTCATAGCTCCCGCTGTGACGTGCGTTCGTTTTCCGAGCTGTCAGTTTTTAAAAAAGGAATAAGTTTTATTTTTAATTGGAACATATTCGCGCGGATCAATCGTTCGCATCCATTCAGCCAACATTTTTATTCAGGAAACGTGGGGTCATGAATAGGGAGAGTGTAGCCTCGAGGTATTTGGTTTTGGAAGAGTAGGCATATTGGAGTAAGACAATCTGGCCCCCTGCAATAACTCCGTAACAATACACGAGAGGAGTATATACCTTGTACAATATTATGAGTTATTTATATAAATATTCAATAAATAAATAAAATAATCCATAATTTTGCTAAATCAACCCTATTTGTTTTTTTTTATACTGTTATATTCTTTGATTTGATTTACTAAAATATATTTGATAAAATACCTGTCTCAATCGTATGCTATTTTTTTATATTTAGGAAATTACTTGGTTGTTTTTACTATCTGACAACAAAGAAGCACTTCCATGACTTCCGCTCGAAAAAGTCAGCGATAAAATTAATAATTGTAGTCTATGAAGTCTTATTAGAAGCCAGTTATTATTGTATAAACATTTGATTCCAGAGTTAAATTTATAAAACAACTCAATAATATGTTGTTTTATGAAACAGTACTTATAAATCTATCAGTACAGCTACACTTATAAAGCTCACAGTTCTGGTATTCATAGAAATGGCTGTTTATAAACAATTCCAAATTCAAATTCCCCGATATTTTAAAATTTAAAAGAGATTAAAGACGCGTACAGTAAGGGCGCGCACAGACCGCGCGGGGCGTGGCGCGGACTCGTCAGCGGCTCGCGGCGATCACGGCGTTGTTTAGACCAGGAACACAACATGAGCGGGAGTACAGTACTTATATAATACTACTTTCATATTAATTTCATACATTACATACATTTATTGAACTGTTAGATCTCAATGAAGTATTAGGTTTTATATATCAATATTTTTTGATAATCAATAATGTTCAATTACTTTGCACTATTATTATAATATTAGTGAACACATTTTCTCTATGCAAATACTGGATTCCATCTTGATAACTGACAGTATTTGTATAATATAGCTTTAATAACAATTTGGTACATTAAATTGATTATTCATTAAACTTTTATATCTCAATGGAGTATTAGGTTTTAAATTTAAATATTTTTTTGATAATCAATAATAATTTTCAATTAATTTGTAAAATTATATTGATTGATTATTATTATATTAGTGAACACATTTTCTCTACTCAAATTGCATTAGAGACAATAATATGACGTCAGACATAATTTAAACTCAATAAGTAGCATGAAGTGGGTTCAAAGAAATTCAAGAGCCAAGTTCCGTCAAGGCTTGAAGCTATCACGACGTTACTTAAGTAGAGTTTATAACATTGTAAGCTGTTATTAAATATTATTAGGCACTTCATCTTAACTATCACATATTTATATACGAAATAAAAAACATTTTAATATAGGTATACCATTAAGATTTAATTAATAATATACCAAAGTAGATATATGTATATATTTTTTTAAATATTTTTTATTCATATAAATCATAAGTAATGTGTACACGGGCGCAGTCGGCGCGCGACTGTCCGCTCGCGTGCCAGTAATTGCCGAGCGTTCCTTTTTTGAATAACTATCACGAGTTTTTCGCTCCACTTTTTTTTTATCACAATGTTCTTAGCATTCCTCGCATACAGACAGCCAATCTTGTTCGTTCCGAAATTTCTGGAATCTGTAATAAGTTTTATGTGATTTACTCTTCGTGATGATTTTTGAGTCAAGTATTACAAATTATATAATTTTTAACTGTACGAGGTTCAATAAATTAGGTATTATCTTATTCTTGTAAAAGAAATAATGATAAGTTGAATTTACTTATTTATTTACAGTCTTGTTGATATTAATAACTCAATAAGAGCGGATGACAATGTATTTATGTCTGCGTAGTTTGTAGCTCATGAACATATTAACCGACCGATGTTTTTATATAGGTAAGTATATAAAAATAATATAATAATCAATATGTCGCTAGGATCTGATACGATTCAAAATTGTAATAGTTCCTATAAATAGGGATATATCTTACAAAAATAAATAAAATAATTGAACATGCGTAACATCATCTATAACAAAAATAATTTATAACATATATAAATGCATTTGGAGATCAAAGAGCGCTTCGGATGACTATTAACAGTATTACAGATAGTACTGCTTAATGATAGTGATGTACACCGTTGACACTGTCGATAGTTTTATTCACCACTTACTAATCGATTATATATTTTTTACCCTATAATTGTTTTTAAGATTGCATATATTTCAACTTATTAGTTTTTAAAACATAGATAAGTCTTTAAAAGGGTACAAATCTATCAGCTGACTTAAAAAAAACATTTAAAAAATATTTATATTTTGTATCTATATCTGTAACAAACGTTCTTGTACATCACTGTTTAATAAAAAACCAAGTACAAAGGGCGAGTAAACCCGCTAGTCGAGTAGTTGTTCAATAACTATACTGGAGGGGTCATTGTATGCTAATCTGTGGGGTCGGTAACGCACAAATTATATAAAAAAGAAATCGAAATGTTTGTCGCAATTAGCTATATTTTAATATAAAACTTCATAACTAGGAGCTCGAACCAGACTTAAATTTTGACTCGCTGCGTTCGCTATATCGCTCGGTATCTGTTATCATATTAAGCGAAACGAGGTACAAACAGCACCGAAGTGCATTTACAAAACGTTGACGCATTCTGTCCTCAACTATTTTTTTTAAGCTAAATTTTTGGTCGAAAACTTTTTCTATTGAAGCTTATGGGACTTTAGTTTTTCCGTGATCATTCTTCAATAACATCGAATATTTGATTTTTTTTATTAAAACCGCCATCAGACTAATGTCTATCAGTGTGCAAAATTTGGGAATTTTCGGATATACCGTTTTTGATTGATGCTTGCACAATGGATGCAATTATTGATTACTCTTATTTTACATATAATTACAACACTGAACAAAGAAATCAAAACAAAACATAAAAAAACGAAAATTTCAAAGATGTCAACACATATAAATAGTACGTCAAATATTAATTCTTCAAACTGAACAGCCCCTAACTGGTGATAAATTAAAATGACAAACACACAGACACACAATAGGTTTCATCTAACCGCGGTTTCAGAACGCAGCGACGACAAATTTTGCCAATCGACTTCCCGCGGTGGTATCAATCTAACTGAATTATTGTTACAAATGGCGCCCTACTATTACAGAAATAATGATGAAATGATTGCGGCTGTGAGTTGTTCACAAAATACTAACGAATAGGGTACTTTGTAGTTATATCACCGATGATTCAAAATGTATATTTATATATTATTTTAGTTCATACAATCAAGCAAAAAACAGGATTTAAATAATGAGATCATCTTGACACAGACAGACAGTAACCTGTAAGATAGATATATACTATTTTGTAATTCCACAAAACATAAGAATCCCATGTAAGTATATAAAGCATGAAAACATCACCTCTGTTGGTTCTTTAAAAAGTGAATGAATTACGAGATCTGTTAAAGACAGCAAATTATGAAGACATGTACTGCGCTAGCACTACTACTACAAATTAATAAATACAATATAACAATGAAGAGTTGTCGAAAGAAAAATATATAAGAGCTAATTAACTTATTTCAAAAATATTAATAAATAATAATTAATTAATAGTTTTATTGTTATTAATTCTTTTTTTTTTAATTTTTTTAATTTTTTTTAAATTTGTAAATTTTTTTAACATTTTTAATTTTTTTAATTTTAATGTTTTTTATATGAAATTTATGAGCAACACCTCGCGCCGGTCTTTGATATCCAAAGCAGATAGTTTAAATTAATTCTCCAGACATTATAAATATAATAAATATGGTGTATCTTCTTGTTCTAGACAAAGGAATCAATCACAATTAACGTTACATTCATCATTACATGAACTCGTCACGTAATTACAGGACAGAGGTCATAATAATTGAACTCGCTCTGATGTCATTGCTATAATTCTACCGATTTTCTATAATTGCGACAAAATTGTCAAATTGAATGAAAAATTCAAACAGAATTGAAAATTTTACTACAAAAAAAAAGTATATATAAAAGTTTTTTTCCACTAACACGAGTTCAGTTGTAAAAAGCACTAATTTAGTATTTTCTTAGATTTTCACGCGTACACATTCGAAATAAAACCTTTTTACAGATTAAACTCGAGTATAGTTTTGGTTACATTTGGACAGATACTTACGTCTCGTCTCGTGAACACGATTGCTACAAAGCATTCGAAACGTCGGGTTAAAATGAAAAGGTAACCAAAATTATACGCGAGTTAAATACGTAAAAAATGGTTTTATTTCAAGCGCTAATTTAGTTTATTTTATAACCTGTCTGTGATTTTAATATTATTAAACAAAATAATATATTATTACATATAAATAATTATTTTAACAGAAACTTTGTTCTTACAAAACAATGAGAGTAGTATTCATCTATTTAAATATAAATTTTTAATTCTAATAATAAATACAGTTATAATGGTCTTTAATAACTGTAATAAATATAATAATATCTAATAATCTAATCTATCACAAAACAACGCGTGGGCGAGTCACTGGACCGGTACACTCCATGCTGGAGCTAGTACCTCTCACTGTCTCCTTTAGCGTCTGAGTCACTATATAAACTAATTAATAAACTAATATTTAATATATAGTTTTTAAAAAAATATGCTATTTGACACTATTTTATACCTCGTCCTCGTAGCATGGAGCGGGTGACGTCTGTCAGTACCTCATGACTAGGGATGGACGTTACGCATTTCATTTTCTGGCTTACGATACTCACAGCATAAATCTAGTTCTCTTTAATATTATTATACAAATTGATGTGTTATTCCGTTGTGCAGAGTAATTCCGTGTATGAACTTGACTTTACTGATGTAAAATAATCAAAATAAGACTAATGTTTTTTTTTTTTCGTGACAACATTTTGGCTCTAGCGCATCAGCGCGGCGGACATTTTGTTTACCCGTGTGATGCTGTCACTACGAGCGCTAGCGCCGACTGTGATATGACTTTAGAATTTAGATGAATAAAATATATTTTTTCTCAGCACCCTTTTCGGCAATCCCACCCTATGTATGTTCTGTTGTTTCATTAATATAATTATAAGCTCTTTAACAATAAAGATTTAACTATTTACGCACAATATGTTTTTTTATTATAAAGAAAACATCGACTTTCCATCGTAGCAGTACATCCCCTCGCTAATGCGTTATGTTATACGCATACTTTGCTTAATTTTCCTTTCTATTAACTGTTATTTGTAGTCAGAACATTGTCATTGGGCTTATTGTAATTTACTACAGTTATTACACATTATGAATGTGGTACAACTAAAATACTAAATTATAAATTGTAAATCGCGGCAACTTGTAAGAGAGATAAGAAACGTTACTGACAGTGTCACCCGCGCCATGCTACATCAATTTTGTCTCGCTGCTATCTCAAAATCTTGGTATGTTTTATCATATTGAGCGAAGCGAGGAGCAAACAGCGCCAAAAGTTGCATTTACAAAACGTCGACGCATTCTGTCCTCAACTAGTTTCAAGATGAGACACATTACTTTTTTTTGTTTTATTTTTTTATTTTTTTTAAACCACCACCAGACTAATCTAATTAAATAATATACCGTTTTTGATTGATGCTTGCACAAAGAATGCAGAAAGGTCTCTCATACTGATGAATGAAGTATAAATTGCAAAGCATTCGAAACGTCGGTTTAAAATTAAAATGTAACCAAATTATACGCTAGTTTAATCCGTAAAAAATAGTTTTATTTGAAGTATAAATGTTTGTTATTAGTATTAGAAAAAACAAATAATTTTCTATACAAAGAAAATAATTTTCTATACAGGTTCCATATTCAAGTTACATCGCCTGCGGACCTGCGCTCGCGCATCTCACCAATAACGATATATAACAACTGTAACTGGACAGACTATTACTCGCCGTTAGATATATATGACGATTGAAATATCGATACCGCCCCATCCCTATTATTTAAATCTAATTTGTCTTAGAACTGTGTTCAATAAAAAGATTGCGACAATTTTAACATGTCTAATACAACATTAGATTTAGAAATATTTACTTAGGGTATATAAGTAGTATACTCTACTCTGAAAATAAGTAGAGTATCTTATCTTTAATACATTTTCCTCCCAGTCACCTCTGTAACTCAATCATCTGCAGTTTGACTTATTTATGAACATCGGTCACTTTGAGACGGACCTTGTAACCTGTAATAGTATTTTAAAATAATATATTGAACACTAGTATATAAGGGAGTTGGTACAGCTAGTCCTCCACATAGGTCTCCTAGTAGTAGTAGTAGGTCCTAGTAGTAGGTCTCCTCTCACCTCCAAGATGTTCTGTCTTATTTCATCTCAAAATAAAAGTATACCACACATACAAACTCAAATACACACACTCACACACACACACACACACACACACACATCTAACCCAAAATTTAAATATAACAATTAAAAAGTCAAAGTTATTTTTTATTGTGTTTAATGTGTTTGGAAAGTTTAAATGCGTATTGTATGGCGACTAATCATAGGGCGGGGCTTTTTCGGCTCGTATGGAATCCCGGGAAAGCTGGGTCACGTATAATTAATGTCCGGGACAGAGCTTAGATCCCGCTAATTTTACATTTTACGCCCAACTTCGTGTTAATGTTTTATTTTGTATATTTTCTTTTAATAACGAAAATTAATATATTGAATATTAAAAAAAAACTAAATGAATGAACTGAAAAATAAACAAGAACATAATTGAATGATGTTGTCAAGAAACAAACAGTTGAATGATAAAGTCAAAGATCACATCTCGAGTGCGAATCGACACGTTATATAAACAAAATGGCGCCACAGGACACAAAGCTTGCCGCGCCGCCTCAAACTGAACGCATTCAATAAATTACGGCGCCTAATCACCTCTAATTGGGATGGTCGTGACCCAACTTAACCTCGGGTCAATAAAAAACAATAATGCAAACATAATGATACGAACGAGAACTCTTTTAATTTTCAAACTTTAAACTCAACGTTCCCGGACTGTAATTATCATCGTTCCCGGACTTAAATATACGGATAGAGATATTAATGTGTTTGCTTTTTTCTTGATTTATTTAATTTTATAGTAAAATCTGTGTTTTGGTAATGATTGTAAGTTTGTATGATTGAGGGGGGGAGGGGTGGAGGGGGGAGGGTCTGGTGTTTTGTTACCATTTTATTATATTTTAGGTGTTGAGTTATTTTTATCGAAATCTGAGGCACTTATTTCCAACGACTTGAACTTTTTTTGTAACTCTCATTATAATATATTTAGAGAAGATTGAACAAATTTCTTACTAATTTGAACATATTTAACAATAATAAAATAACAATAACCTTTTCATTTTTCTACGTAATATATGGCTATTAGTAAAAAAATATATATTATATTTATAATAAAATCCTAGCGTAACAAAATGTAGTATGAAAAGAATAGTTTCCACAAAACACTAATATAGTTTTATAGTAACTTTAAATAATTTAACATATTTGAAGTGATTCTCATCCCACCCCCGACCGCAGAGCACGCTTCCCTAATTGAGCCATTTCACAGATAAGTAGATAAAACACGGGATAGACCAAACCCTAAATTATGCGTATTATTTGCATATAATAACTGCAGGGGTGACATATCTACGACGTATGTATTAACATCCTTAGACACTATGATATTCAATTAACTTTAGATTCTATAAACATATGATCAGAGCTCAAAATCCGCTGATGCTTGTCATAGAGATGTGCGTAGCTGTTTAATCTTGTATCCCGGGGGATTCGGTGATGCGACAATCCCGTAGTGGGAATGCAGTTATGCAGATATCGTAATGATGGCAGTTATGTTACGTTTTGATGACGCGGTTTCTTTTAATGTGACTTCGTGTTTGTTTTAGATTCATGATAAGATATGATGCTTACTTTAAGTTGATGTTTAAAACATTATTGAGCGAAGCTCTCTGTGAGAGACTTTTCTGCATCTTTTGTGCAAGCATCAATCAAAAACGGTATATACTAAAATTTACAAATTTTGCACACTGATAGACACCGATAGATGGTGGTGGTTTGGATAAAAAATACTCATAAAAATTAAAAAGACAAAATATATAATAATGTCTCATCTTAAAAAATAGTTGAGGACAGAATGCGTTAACGTTTTGTATATACAACTTCGGTGTCGTTTGCACCGTTTTTCGATCAATACATACAGAGATTTTGTGAGCGCAGCGAGTCGATATTGAAGTCTGGTTCGCGCTCCTAGTTATTATATTCGTAGGTGTTACCGGTCGTTTTGTTAAACGCTACATATGAAGATCAAGCTGACACGTTCATTAAAACTATTAAGTCATATACTAGAATTTAATTTAAGGCGTAGTTGTTGAAATTATTATTTTTAATTTTATTTCACTTATCGAGTGATCTCTGAATACGAGTTCCTTGGCGACGCCAGCGCTGCAGAGACGGGGAGAGAATGGAGAATCTCCTGTAAAAGAGAGCACTGCGCATTTCTGGCTCCAACTTTACCGTTCTGTAAATTTTTGACCTCCAGAACAAACCTCGTGTACTACTGGAGATTAGTAATCAACTAGAATCATTATCAAAGAAGAATTTTAGGTATTTGAATAGAATTTGATTCATCGGATTTTTAATCCCACAACTTTTTTAGCATTGAATTCATACTATTACATACGATATGATGAAAAAGCAAATATTTTTTTTCGGGTTACTTTTTTTCTATAAAACACTAATCTCATATGTAAAAACCAAATACTAGCTTTATTGTATGTCGATGATACAGATGTCCTCGCCTCGCAGTGTGACAGAAACATACTTTTGTTGTAAATACTTCGCTACAATAGTTAATACTTATATTCAGTCTCACGTACAGCTGCACTGAGGTCCTAAACCCGCAGAGACCACAAAACCTCTAAATAACGTGCAAATCCGCATTTCCCAGGGAGGGCCATAACGAGCTTACTATTAGTGAAGTCCCGTTCCCGGGAGGAATATTTCATTAGTCTCTGGGAAAGAGTCCGGGACTCAGTTGAGTACAAAAATCAACACTTATTTCGTGTTGTTCATTTTAAGAGGATACAGAGCTAGAAGTGTATAGAAGAGACTGCATTATTGAATATGGCAGAAATCATTGTTGACGTTTTAGAAAATTAGTTTTAGCCCGCAAATATTTGATATATTAATGTGTCAAATTGCTTATAAAGTTGTGTACTATTAACATACTTAACAGTTTATGAAAATTTTAAATATATTTTTCAAGCTATATGTATGAAATGTATTTTAGAAAATTAGTTTACAAATATTTAATATATTTGTAAATAAAACTAATATTTGTTTTTAAAATATACCAACATGGGTAGAACTTGAATTTGATGCCTCTGAGATATATACACCGTTTTTTTAAAATGCGGTTTTTTTAACCAAACTATATTGTTTATTGTTTTACACAACATAAACATATTAATAAATATGAATATAATAATGATGTTATTGTACTATCTATTTGTCGTAACTCTGCAGCCCCGGGATCAACTCCTGACGTCAAGTGTCACTCAGCAAGTATTGACCGAGCAGATTATGTGACCCGATGCGTTAATACGAGTAGTGGAGCGAAGACCGCGCACAAATTATACCAATATGTTCTATAAATATATAATATATATAAGAAATACAAACATCATTCAAATAAACTTTAATTTATGATCGAAGCTCACTAAGAGTTATTAAAGAGACTATTAATTAGATGATATGAAGAACATCGACACAAAAATATACATATAATTCTTTTTAATCAAACTGTTCTTTATTTACATTTATACTCATTTCTGTCCTAAAAATATATTGCAATAAAATAATATAAACTAAAACGAATGCCAATTGATATTCAACCTCATTTATAAATCAAAAAGTTTTCCATTATAACATTGAAGTTATGTATTGCTATCTTGACGTTATAAAGAACCTCATACCAGAGGCAAGTTAATAAACCCCCAGTACTGTACAAACAGCACCACGTGACCGCCGGGGGGTGGGTCACGTGGCCACGGGACTGATAGTGATCTTTCGCGCGCGAAATTGTCTGAACTCAGTGATATTTGACGTTAGGACAGCTATGGAGGAATTACATTCACTGCCGGTGACAGACACAGAACAGACAGACACGGACACACGATACAAATATAAGTGCTCGGTTCAGGTTATTATAAATAATTGGATATTCTTCCATTTAGCTATTAATTGAACTATTTTGAAAATAATTAATATTGCCTTTTTATAATTAATTAGCTTCGCCCGCGTGTTGTGTTAATAAAAAGTACCCCATATTAGGCTATATATACATACCCCAAGATTTAGGCTATATATGTAAAGATTCATCACAAATGGCCAGATAAACAAACAGAGACACGAGTTTAAATTTTTTATAATGTCCTGTATAAATATTATTGAATTTATTGAAGAGTATTTTTGTAAAAAGTTTTTTCTTTCCTACGGCCGCAGGAAATATAAAATCTGAAAGTTTTGAAAAACATGAGTAATATATCAATAGATTTTCAATTTAAGTGGTTCTACTTACACACTGCAACGCTCTGTTACGTGATTTGCTTCGTTTACCCAAAACATGAATTTAAATAAGAATTAGTTAGTACAGATTTGATGGCTCATTTCAGTTCATTCTCATCTTTATAACTTTTAAGCTATTCACTCGAAATATTTAATATGTGAGACAAATTTTATATCCATTAAATATAATACAAATAAATTTATTTCATTTGATAAATATTCTAAAATATGAGTTGTTAGAAAATATTCACATTGACTAGTATCAATGGCTAATTATTTCAGTTATAATGATTTTCACGTAAAAGATATACGCGGACTTTTATTTAGACACGTCTAAAACAAACAATTCTAGAGTACATTATTTTCGTGTAACTTCAAAGGCATTTAGAGGACAGGATCTTTTCAGACTTATCGATACTCGGTATAGTATGGTCAAATTACATAAGATTTTTATAAATTATAGCCCTAATGTTGTTTTGATATATGAGCTATATTACTGTAAAGTGTCATTTAAATCTTGTCAGTAGTTTTAGCGTGTTAGAGTAACAGATATACACAGACCTACAGAGACTGGTATTTATAATGTTGTAGTAGGACGAGTAGGACTAACAATTAGTCCACGTACTTTATCGAGATGAGCGAAGCGAAGCTCTTACTGCTCTAAAGTATGTCTCGTTACTAATGCAATTCCTCTAGACGAATAATGGTAGGATGTCGAAAATTAGCAGAGTTGTCGAGGACAGTGACTTGCAGGTCCTGCAGGTTTTTGGTGACGTTTGTGATTGTAATTTCTTAATAAATTGTCAAAGTGTGTCTCATAGAGTTAACATGTGGAACGTGTTATAATCTTAAGCCTAATAACACGCGCTAGTTGTTATTAGGCTTAAGATTATAGCCACTCTTTATTTACTCTGCTAATTTTACAAGTATGTGAAACTCGTTCAGCGCCAATGCTTCGCTCAGCTCCACCTGCCGTATATTTAGTATAAGATGTCTAAGACCGACGGATGCTGGATTAATGTAATGATAACAACTTGACACTACTTGACAATATTTACAAAATTTAGGGGTTGATATCATTAACATACTATCACGAACATTGTTAGATAGAAGCAATATTACTTAGATATAAAATAAAAAAAATATTGAAACACTAAATTGTTAGTATTAATACTATACTAATATTTTAAAATTGCTGCCTAAGGCCCTCTATATGTGACCTATTTTTTGTAATCTTTTTAGTATTTAGCTCCAGGCCTCAGCTGTCAGCGAGAGCTAAGCATGCGGTGATGGTGATGCTATTAAATACTTAATTACATGGTGGAAAGCAATTAATCATCAGCCATCTATTGAGATTTCATTGATAATAAAGGTCAAGAGAATGTTCAACTATGAGTAATAAAACAGCTCGGACTTATTTTACTTACGCAAGTATACTACTATTTACAATCTCAATTAATATAGTGTAAGACTTATGATTAATATCATAATAATTATTGAAATTCTTATGTTTTTTTGTATTAAAATAAGACACAGTATACAGAGGATATTGTTTCAGCAATTATATTTTAATAATTCACCAAGTCCCGACGCCTTTTTACGCAATATATCTTGGCATCCGTCGGCTCGCAAGATGGCGCCGCCGCGGGCTGTCAATTTGAATAATGACATTCGATTAAATATTTCACGGTATCAGTAAAGCACCTACCATACACGACCATACACGACCATACACGACCATACACGACCTGGTGCCACCTGGCGGACAAAAAACGCTTTGTTTTAACAAAAACAAAAGAGAAGGAATATGTTAACATTCTTAAATGGTCAAGAGTTTTAAAAATATATATATTTTTTTATTTCATGGTATTGTATTGTTTACCGTTCTCTAATCCAGCTTAGACTTAGCATCCACAAAATGTTTATTAAATAACTTTAAAATAAAAATAATATGATATTATCTGAGTCCAAACAAATTATAAACCAACTAGAACAAGTCATAGACAAGTATAATTCATAGACAATAGAGCAGTGAGGGTAAGGTATGAGCGGTATGATAATGATTCTAAATTCAAAATTGAAGCACGGTCGCGCACGGGCCGATGTTGCCAGTTATATAATTAGAAAATGAAAGGGTGCGCGCACGCAGCCCGCGGCAAGACCACTACTATCGCTCACCATCGGGGAGTAGTGATGTCTAGAGATGTTATGTCGATGTTAGGAATTATACATTTCTAATATTATAAGTATTTTCATTAAAAAATTTGACTGAATAGATTTAATAAAAAATAACAATAGATAAGTATGATTCTAGAGTTTATATAATTAACAAAAAAGATAAAATCCTGTAACAATATGGACCGTCATTCAAGATGGTTTCTTACGATATCTGTGCATTTTATTTGTTCTGGAACTTCTAGGTGGTGAGGATGTTCTTAAGCGGCTGTGGCTTTCAGTCTGATGACGATAATCAGTTGTAGGAAACTGATACCTACAAGATTTTTAAAGATTATATATTTATGTTATGTTCGCAAATTCTAGATCTCCAAAAATTTCTTTCTTTCTTATTTTATTTCAAAAATAGGCAAATTATAATAAATAATATCTCTATCCTATATATATTTTAGGATAGATACTCTTTCTTGTGTAGTCAATAAAAAATGTATTGACTGTTTCCTTAAGCCCAAATGTTCTCGACTTCCCCTTCCCCGTTTCCTTCTTTTTTGCTCATCAAAGTCTGTCAGCGCTCTTTTAATCCTTCTGGTTCAGACCAGCAGTTCCTGGGTGGAGATGATTACTTACCATCAGGTTCACGTGACCTGATATTTTCCAATACTTTAAAATTTACTAATAATTTTTTACTATTATTCAGAAAATAGTCTCTATTCATAAATTGAATATTTAAAAAAAATGTATAGATCTCTAAGGAAAACGAATTAAACATGCAATAATTTATGAAAGTTTAAAAGATATCGATATAAATCACATACAACCCTTTTATAAAAATGTACTCCATACCTCAGGGCAGTTGGCAACATTCTTTATTTTAGAATATTAATAAGGAGCGGGCAACATTACGTATTTCACATCAAGTAATATCATTATATCTTTCTCCTTCATTCTGATACTTAATCCCTATATTTGTCCCTCTCTATCATTTAAATGGCGAATAATGGCGATCTCTTCCAAAGAACAGATTCATCTCGCGATTAAAAGTTAACCACTCGTTACATCCGTGTATTGTTTATTATATATCTACATGACTGCGAATATTATTGTTTTATAAATATTATATTTTTGCTCAATTAAAGAGCAGGGCCCAATTTAAACTTATAAAAATGAAATTAACTATAATTAAATATGAGAATATCGTAAGTAGAGACACTACGTGGATCATCTACTCTAAAAATTTTACTCAAATTTTATATTGAACTGTTTTGTTAATCGTGTGATTTCCTACATTAAAACAAACTTGTGTTATCTCAAACACACCTAATTTACCATTGAAATTGTTAATCGATTTACAATCCGAGATTGACATCGCCCACAGATAACTTCCTACAAATGAAATTCATAGGTTTTACATCACAATCCCTAGGTTTTACATCACAAGGTAGGTCCCTTCTACAAAACTGTTTAAATATGTTCTGTAGCACACAAATATGACCTTAATCACCTGCCACGAACAACGACCAATATATCTGTAGATCAAGAACTATGAGAGCGAGTTCATTTATACTACATATGTGTCTTAACAAACAAAATGATCAGACTTTCAACGAAACAGTCCTAGATGACGGCCTAATATTTATCAAATCTGGTGAGTGCATGAAACAGCTTCTGTCAGTACTGCAGGAGACTGAACATTGATCATCATTAACAATAACTAAATCACTATCTCAATGTCTCATGTCTCTAATTCTTTTAATCTCAACACATTGAGGCATGTTACTGCTATCACGAATTATTTAATAACACGACTAGTCTAGTCCCGTTTGACCGCTCCTCCCACCCCTCCCCTCTCCGTGGCCGGTTATAATTTCTATCAATTTGGGTGTCAATATCATTCTTATTAAAATTCCTACCAAATATATAACATCACGGGACAGCCGCGAGACACTCATCTGGTGGTGTCCATGAAGTAGAATACAAAAAAGTAATATTTTTCTTACATACAAAATTATAATGTATATATTTTTCTTAGAACCTTGTAGCTGCAGGTCCCCAGGCAGAGGTTGTTTAAAACTCCTAGCGGACAATTTCTCATTAAAGAAATTTGTAGTAGTCCGGATAAGCGTTAGTAAAACAAAACTATATCTCGACACCGGCATGATACATCACAATATATTAAACTGTGTAATATATTAGAATCAAATATTCTTAATGTCAAAGTGTGTTCATCCTATTTTCATCTTAACTCCATAGATCGCGTGACACAGTCTCTCACAGTCTCTGTGTTGTAAAACATTCCTCTGGGAACCAAAACTAGAGCAACTCACATAAATGAGCTAAGATCTGGCGAATTTAACTGACCGACACGTCAGCGGCTTAATTATAGACAGAGTGATATTATAAGAAATTATTATTCCTGTGAAATGAATATTTATTTTGTAATAAATATTCATTGTAAATTTAATTACTACAAGCATAACTGGGTGTTTGAAAATAGATAGCAGTGATAAAGTATAATATAATTATATATCAACACCAGATCACATATAACTATATTGTGTTTGGTTTCATCACAGCTTACCTCTAGCATCTATTAAGCGAAGTACTTTGTTACAATATTGTTATTAATAATTCCTGAACATTAATTCAGTTCGTGTAAGAGGAATCCATCGTAAGTTGCAATTATGAGTTTAGGCTATCATTTTTGAGGGCTAGGTTCTTTTAATGTGCACTTTGCAAAGGTCGTGACTTTCTTGGATTCACGACTTTAAGATGGACGTTAAGAAACCGAAACTTTAACAAATTATAGAGACGTTTAACTCATCAAATAACAACACTCAGACGGCGCTATTTAATGAAGGTATTAATGTAACACAAAGTCACACAACGATGGTCTCAAGACGTGTTGAAGCCGAGTCACTTACATGTTATAATATTATTGTTTCATACTACACAAGTGACACAGTCCGTTACTTTTATTATATTAGTTTGTAATATTTGTTTATTGTATTAACTTTTATTACATTTTGTTTTATATTGTACCTCTCATTTGTTTCTTCTGTCTGCCTACTGTCAGTTAACTGCTAGAAGATGCGTTACCGTTAAGTCCGCCATTTTTATATTTTATTTGTACAATAAAGATATAAAACAAATATATAAATATTCTTATATTTAAACTTTCCTGATCATATATATTATATATAATTTGACCGACTAGTCGAATGCATTTGGGGACCTTATTCATTCTTTTTGCCCTGAGTATAGTATCGCGTCGTACAGTCGAATGATTACATTAATATTTAGCATAATATTTATACACTCTTAAGTACGACATATATTCATTATATATCCATATTTATATTTTCTTATAATATTTTTGAAAATTTTATAAACTTAAATGAAATGAGCATAAAAAATATTACAATAAAATATATAAATACCCTAAAATTCAAACAACATAAAGTGTAAACCTCCTGTACAATTAATTAAAAGAAGTAAGTATCATAGACGGTGTCGATGAATATCTTAAATATCTTAAATATCTTAAATATCTTAATCTGCCTCGTTTGTTTTTAGGTACTTCAGCTGTTTCTGCTATCAAATAAATTTATAAGAGATAAATATATAATAATTATGAAAAATATTTATTTTTTCTTTTCCAAACTGAGTCCGTATCGGTTTTCATTTGTCTACGTCAACGGACGTGTAAGGAGGGCTTTTTTTGACACCATACTTATCGAAGGAAAGCCTTCTAAAACTTAAAAGGTAAGGCCACAAATTCCAAACGCGCCCTCGTCTGAGAAGAATGACACCTGAAACTCAGCCGGATTTAAGGCTTTGATACGAAATTTGTAATAAAAACGAATAGAATTACGAAATATTTTGATCTTATCCAGTCATAATATTAAATTCTTTGACTTTATTTGTTCGTATGATTCTTTTCGCATTAATTGCTGTAGCGACCGTCCCCTGCAGTAGTTGCGTCTGTTACATAGACGTAGGACTCGATACCGTAACAATGACTAATTATTATAGCTTTGTTAACTTGCGTATTCGTCGAACCGTGTACACCACAGAACTAATCCTGTTAGACAAACCTCATTGCAATTTTGAATCTAAGTTAATGCCCAAAAGAACAGATGAAATAAATACAATCAATAGTATCGGTCGAAGAGTATAAGGATTTAGTTGTAGTATAGTAATTATTATTATCCTTTTATTTTATTTTTTATATACATTCAATATTTTTAGTAGTATCTATTTTTTGTCGTATATTTAATTGTATTTAATTAATTTTATATTACGAGGTCGTTACGATCACGTCGAGCAGTCGTTACAAAATAACCCTCGCAGTGACTCCGAACATAATCACAGGTTGGACTCCACTATTTATAAGATTACTTAGCGTTCGATGAATTTTATAATTCTAGACTTTGAATCGTTTCTCCAAAAATTCTATCCTAAAATATGTATTTATTGAGGATCAGATAATTTGTTAATATGTGCTATGTGATACAACGAAAAATAAAATAATAAATAAAGCGTTCTATTATTAGCTATTAAATAATAAAAACTTAAAACAAAAGTATGTTTTTCATAAATTTGACAACTTTTATTAATAAATCATGTAAAGGATATAACTATTGTGGAATTACTAATTGTTTTGTTGTATTAAGTATTAGGAGGTAAAGAGGTCTATGTGTAATGAGACCTATAAACAATATTTTTACTTATGACCTCTAAATTATGTCCGTTTTGTTAATGCTAGCAGTTATTGACGGATTTTGATAAAATTATCAGTTTGTTTTTTGAAGTAATACTTAACTTACATTTAAAATGTACAGGTTTAGACACAAAATTTTATGATGGGTAACCATATTTTTTAAAGCCGGAAGAAAGCAGATGGACGCACTGGAAACAACTCAAAAAACAAGAAAAAGTAATTAAGTTATTTACTACCTATTGCTAGTGTGGTAATTACGTGAGGATTACTTTAGATAAAATTATCTTTAAATTTATCAACAAGCCCTTAGTTCCGTAACGTTACGTAAAACAGACCTTAGTATTTATAAAGTTCTAAACACATTAAATAATAAAACTTTGTAATACTTATTAGTTATTTGATTAAATTACTTGCAACAAGACACTTAACGACATCTAGTAGAAAATAGCTCTAAAATGATCAGTGCAATTTATATATTTATTTCAATTTAATCATATATGATAAAAATAGGAATATAACAGTGTGTTTTGATTATATTATTTTAATTTATAATAATATTGTTTTCTCATATTTCTTAATAATCTGTTTTATATTATCTGTCACTGTCATAAAATATTATTTAGCATTTTAGAGTTCGGTTTTCGCTTGTCATTCTTTACTAAATAACGAAAACTATTCTTTTTCTCAGATTAAAATTATACAATATGGCGTTGCTAGAGTTTTGTCGCTTAGATGAGAAAATTAACTTAAAACCTGTTGATACGCTTGCTTGTATTAACAACGATGTTTTGGGTTACACTCAGAACTTTTTAAACAGCGCCCAACTTGCAACTCCTCCATTCGCAAATGTAAGTAAAGCTAAAGTAGTAAATTATTTAATATTTACTACTTTAGCTTTATTAATTATAAATTTATTTATTTCTATTTAAATATTTTAATTATTACGGCAACTTGTTGCAGCCCGTTGAAACTTTAGCTCAGTTCAACACAAAAGATGAAACTGGACGTCAAATAAAGATAGAGTTCGACCATGGTACCACTACCCTTGGATTTCGTTATAAAGTACGTATGATAGGTGATTTGAAGGTTTTTTTTTGTCAGGCGTTAGTATTTTGAGGAGTAATGTTGGGCTAAATCATTGATGTTTAAGTAAGTACTTTAAATAAGTAACCTTATATGTCATTTTAGGTATTTTGTCATTTTTGTATTGTTGTTATAACAATATCTCACTTCTATTTTGCAGGGTGGTGTACTACTAGCTGTTGACTCAAGAGCCACTGGTGGTCAATTCATTGGTTCTCAGTCTATGAAGAAGATTGTAGAAATTAATGACTATCTACTTGGTAAGTAGGGTTTATTTAATTTTCTGTTTCTTCTTTAACTATTTTAAAGCTATATTGACTGGGATGTTATAATTCAGGTACATTGGCTGGTGGTGCAGCTGATTGTGTTTACTGGGACCGTGTCCTGGCTAAACAATGCAGACTATATGAGTTGCGTAACAGAGAGCGCATCTCAGTGGCTGCAGCAAGCAAACTTATGGCAAATATGGTGTATAACTACAAGGGCATGGGTCTGAGTATGGGGATGATGCTGGCTGGTATAGATAAGAGAGTTAGTTATTTTTATTGTAATAATACATATTATTTTGAAAAATTGTTTAAAAAAGTGCAAAATAAAAATGGTTAAAACGACCAACTATTGTTTATTTCAGGGCGCCCAGCTCTATTATGTAGACAGTGAAGGTACTCGCACCCCTGGCAAAGTTTTCTCTGTTGGTTCAGGATCTGTATATGCATTTGGTGTTCTTGATTCTGGATACCACTGGGACCTTGAGGATGAAGAAGCTCAAGGTAAAAATTTAATTTAAATTTGTCTTTGTTTAATACTAATTAACTTTAAATATATTTCTTTGTGCTACTAATTCATTAGAATTGGTGTTATGTGCATCAACACAATCTGTAAAATTAATTGTAATAGGAACAGGATCAAATGTTACATAAGTATTTATATGAAATAAATAGTAGATAGACTTCAACAATATTTTTATGCCTATTTGTTAGATACAAATCCCATCTTTTTCTCATTCTCTGATTAAAGGACAAAGTTACTCTCATATTATAACAAATAATTTCAGAACTAGGCCGCCGTGCCATCTACCACGCCACCCACCGAGATGCCTATTCCGGTGGAATCATCAGAGTTTACCACATCAACGACAAGGGCTGGGTTAATATATCTAACCAGGACTGTTCGGATCTACACTACAAGTACCAAGAGGAAAAGGGTGTTAAGGAAGAATAAATAGTGCTTTTTCATTTGTAATTATTGTTTTATTTAATGTAGTGTGTGTTAATATGATAACTAGTATGAATTATGCACATATAACAATTTATCTGATGGTTACCATTTCCTGATAAATTTATCATAGAATAGATTTATCTATCATAATTTTTAATATCATTATGGATTGTTTCTGGAATCATTAAATTAACTAGGAGCGCAAACCAGACCTCAATCTTGACTCGCTGTGCTCAGTCTCGGTACGTGTTAGCATAGTGTGCGAAGCGGGTCGCAAACAGCACCGAAGATGCACTTACAAAACATCGACGCATTCTGTCCTCAACTATTTTTCAAGATGAGACAATTACTACATTTTTTGTTTTGTTTTTTTTATTTTTCTTTTTTTTTAAAGTACCATCAGACTATTAATGTATATTGGAGTGCAAAAAAAATTAATATATAATTAATGTAAAAATATTGGTGTGCAAAATTGTATATACTGTTTTTGAGTGATGCACAAAGGATGCAGAAAAGTATGATAGAGAGCATCGCTTAAAAATGAGATTAACGTTGACAACAGTTTTAGCCCTTGTAAAGAAAATAGAGATGTAATTTGCTAACTTACACGCAAAGCTTTTATTTCGGGAAACGTGATCCTTTGTTAATGTAAAAAAAGTTAGCTATTTACACATAGGATATTTTCAATTTACTACATCATTTATTTATTTATTCAGGCAATATTATCTTAAGAACCCTATATTTTTTTTTTCTTAACCTATATCGTCCCACTGCTGGGCAAGTCTCCCCCAAACTTTTCCAAATTTCCTTGTCCCTTGCGGTCTCCCACCGGCGGCTGTTAAGGGAGACGAGATCGTCCCGCCAACGTTTACGTGACCTGCCGCGACGTCGCACTCTTTCCGGCGCCCACGTGATGTGGGCTCAGCGCTCGGGATTCATCCGTGATACATGTCCCACCCACTACCACTTGAGCCGGCAGTCTGGATGCTGACTCCGGCACGTGAACGCAGCTGGTGTTACGCACGCAGTCGACACTCGTTAGAGTCCGAGGAGTCTGCGTTCCATCGCCCTCTAGCAAATCTTGAGTTTAGAACTTTGTAGCTGAACTGTCAGGGACCATGTCTTAGCACCGTAGGGAAGAGCGGGCAGGACATGTATCGATGAGTTTGCACATGAGTGTAGGTTTTGAGGTGACCGCATCTATACAGATAAGACATATGTCGCCAAAGGGATTTCATTTTACAATATAGTGTATACCAACACATTATATACTATAACTAAGTAGTTTTTCTTTAATATTTTCATATTTGAAGAAAAAAGAGTGACCCGTTCAGCCATAACTAGTACTAGAACATTAAGTTGAAGTTATTAAAGTGACAAGAGATAATTGTAATAAAAAAAAACAAAAAACTCCAATTTTTTTAATATCTTGAAGCTTGTTTAACAACCAAAGCAAACAAAAACATGAGTCATTTCTTGTGCTAGGGTAAGTTGATTGAAATATTTAGAATTTATATTAAATAACTGTTGGTCTTCACAGACATACATTTAAAAGAAATCAAACCAAAAAAATACAATTGGTAGACTAGACATTATTATAGATTAAACTTAGAGCGAAACAAAACAACAATATCCTAAGGTAAATATTAACATTTAAGTTTTCTTATTCTTATCCTCCTCTTCATCAACTTTAATAGTAATTTCTTCAAATGTCTCTTCTAGCTCCCAATCTTTCAAAGGTACCTCAGTCAGTTTGTAGAACTTTCCATGTTTTCCAATACCTAGCAAAATATTAAATATTAGTATTTTCATTACTTCTCTTTTATATATTAGTTCTGTGCTCATTATATATTGCAATAAACAATGTTTTGTATTACAGACAAACATTTAAAATGAGAAAACCAAACCTCCTTGAAATTTTTTAATGCCCTTATTAAGATCCTCAATAGCCGAGCCGAGTAAGCTGTTCATGATGGCCTCATCTCTCATACTTTCTTCACTATTAGGGTTTAATTGTGAATTCACGGCGGCTAGCTTGTCCATTATTAGGGCATTTTGAGGAAATTTGACTATGGATTTTGCTAACTTGATTGATTCTCCGAGAGCTAAAAAATAATTGTATTAATCAACATTTTCTTTGGAAACAGGGGGCAATTAAAAGCGACAACGATATTTATATTAGATTGCATTGACGTGTTGTGTCAGGGTCGCATTGACGGTCTTTGTCGCTCTTAATGAACGCGCACTCGAGATGCAAAAACAAATTATGTGCCAATCAGATAGTTAATTTATTAGATGATAATAAGTATACTAACCAGTGCCTGTTGAAGTGAGTTTGCAGGCAAGTCCAAAGGCGTGTGCGTCTGTGCCAGATATAGGACGGCCGGTAATCAATAGGTCTAACGCTCGGGAAAGACCAATTAGCGATGTTAGACGTCTACCTCCATAGAGACTTTGTGGGGCTCCTGAGAAAAATAAAACATAATATTATTTTAGATGAAATTTTATCAATATCAGAAGGGGTATTTGAATCCGCAACCGACTGCTATGAGTGGCTATAGTCATGATAGTACTTAGCACATGATAGAAGTATTGGACAGTTTCTGAGTTTGCTGGTTCAAACAGTCAAAATTGAATGTTTTGTTACTACAATCAAAGGTAAATGCTATTATAATTAAGTGGATTCTATTAACAAGATAACAGAAAAAAGTAACTAATAATTAATTAGAACACACATAAGACAAAATATAGACAATCACCAAATCGTCGTCCCAGACAGCCCAGTACAGCAGTGTCTTCAATAACACGTAAATCACAAGCTAATGCCAATTCAAATCCCTCTCCCACCGCATACCCAGTCACTGCTGCTATAGTGGGCTTATCGCAGAGAGGCCGACGGAGAAGTCTTGACTACATAAAGAATAATTTATAGAATAATTATAATTTTCCATAATAAAAAAAGCAGTTATGGGTTTTATATAGTTACCGCAGCATCTACAAAAGTGTGATATCCCTTTTCGCCGACCTCATCCAGATCAAAACCTGAGCAGAAACTACCTCCCTCACCATTAAAAACGAGAACCTTTGCCTCTGAGTCTTTCTCAAAAGCGTTAATAGCCTCAGCCATTTCTCTTAACGTAGCCTCATTTAGACTATTTCTAGTGTGCTGTCTGTCTATATTCAGTGTTGTGATACCTCCAAATTTCTCTACCACTATATCTATACAAAAGATACGTAAGAAAATACAAATAAGAAGAAATGGACAATAAACATAATAATATGGGCATTTATTTTTATATATATTTCTTATAACTACAAAATTTTGAGACAAGTCTTACTCTTTTTAACTTCTACATTTTCTTTTTGCTCCTTAGGTTCTTTAGTGTCTTTTGATTCTTTAGGTTCTTCTTTTTTTTGAACATCGCTTTTGGAAGATGCTAGCCTAACAGTATATATTCTACGAAATGAAATGTTTGTAACAGCAGAAATTTTTCTAATTAAGCTAGCCATTTCAAGGTTATAATGTTACTTCTGTTCAAATATTAAAATTTTGTTTTTCTTACATACATTGATAGCCAGTTGAGGT
The DNA here is from genome assembly GCA_959347395.1 of Mechanitis mazaeus. Classification (NCBI taxonomy): domain Eukaryota; kingdom Metazoa; phylum Arthropoda; class Insecta; order Lepidoptera; family Nymphalidae; genus Mechanitis; species Mechanitis mazaeus. Next base: position 19,941,367 of record OY365750.1, read on the forward strand.
TATGTTTATAATTACTAATTTGACTTAAATTTTATTTATCTTCCGGTTTCAACTTGTCAAAATTAAAATTACTGTCAATTGTCAAATTGACTCGAAAACAAAAACAATATTGTGGCGAAACCGATCTCGATGAAGGTTTAAAAGCTCAAAGGATAGGCTTGCGCTTTAGTCGGATGGGTTACATGTTTTCTGTTCAATTTATTGTCTTACTTTTTAGTTAATTATGTACTGTAAATATTTCGGTTTTATTAGAATTATACATGTTACAAATCATAACATTTTAATATTCTTCAAAGTATTTTTTGTTATAATAATAGATGAAATGAAAATGTATTATTTTAAAAAAATATAATTAAAGCTAATTTTGGATTAAAAAAAATATATAATTTTTATTTTCAGAAATCCCCTTCTTTCCATATTATTTATCACAGAAGCTATAAATTTAATAATATGTTGTTTAATTAATCTAAGAAGTTAAATAAAAAATATTATTACTGATTTTAAAATTTCCTTGAAAGCAATTTTTCAAAATGCTTTTCATGATAGAACTAAATCAAATAAGTGAACTTTTCATTACCACTTGTGAAACTATTAAGATATTTCTCGCTTGGATTCCCAATAATTCAGAAATCGAGAACAAAGAGTTTGTTGACCAGTTAACTAAAAAGACTTAGTTGGTTTTTCTAAGTATAATTTTGCTTACTCTGACGACCTTTCGGTAGTAGTTTGCAAATATTTACAATCTACTTAGAGGTATCATTGGACAAGTCAGAATATGAAAAGAAAAATAGTATCGCAATAGATTCTCTGATTTGAATCCGTGATATCTTCCTTTATGAATTTAATCTTCTAACTCTCTAGAACCTCAGTGATTCTGATTTTAAATCCCTTGGTGGGCTTTTTTATTAAAGATATATGTTTTTTAATTATAAGTCTAAAAATTAATATTTATTGCTTATATTCTTACAATAGTAATAGTTTGACAATTTGTCTTATTTTAGGAATTCAACAAATTAAAAATTTAAACCTCATCGATGCTACAAAGTGCAATCTCGTAGAAATCCTATCGTCGGGATTGCAAAATTATTAAAAAAAAGAGGAAGAGTTGTTTATATGGGTACTCAATAATTTTATCACATCTTTATCACAAATAATACTTATGTCACAGAACAGTTTATTTGTTTAGGGGCAAGTAAAAACACTAGCATCTACACGTCAAAAAAACAAAATATCATTCACAGGCTTGACATCCTTATGAAGATTAGAATACGATTAAGACTGCATGGTGTAAAAGCCTTTGCCTGCACTCTGAAGGACTAAAAACTAAAAAAAAAAAAGAAATTTGACATTCCTGTTGCTTTTGTGATTCACAGAGTAAAATATTGACGATTTCATTTCTAGATATTTCTAGACAAATTCATTTAGGACACGTGTACTTCTTGTTTTGGCGTTGTATGAATCAATTTAAGTTCTAACGAAGACAAAAACCTCAAATTAAAGCGGTGGAATCTAGTAGAAATATTACACGTTCAACTTTTGGATTTCGAAGAAAGTGTCAAAATGTCCGAGTTTAAAGACTGGTATAATAGTGTGCCCTTCTTTACTCGTTATTGGTTGACTTTTACAATAGGTTTAAGTTTAATTGGACGGTTTGGGGTGATAAGTTATCATTATTTTATTTTGGACTACTACACTTTCGTACATCAATTTCAGGTATAGTTGATCTGGTTTTCTATTTATATTGTCAAATTAGGATCCAAAACAAAGGCATATTACTGAATTTAAGTTATCAATCTAGATATTTCCTTTAGTGATTGAAATATTTTAAGTAAATTTTATTACCCAACTATCATTATATTGTTTTTTTTTATTATACAATTTTTTTTCATATACAAAATATTACGATGTTTATATTATATTTAATATAAAAACGTAACCAAAGTTTCAAACGTTTTCTAGATATGGAGACCAATCACAGCACTCTTTTACTACCCAATTGGTCCATCAACTGGATTCCACTTCCTCATCAACTGTTACTTCCTCTACAATTATTCCCAAAGACTTGAGCTGAGTATGTTTGCTGGCAAGCCAGCTGACTACTTCTACATGCTGCTATTTAACTGGCTTTGCTGTGTCATTATTGGGCTGTTGGTTAATTTACCAGTGAGTATGACTTGTACTAAGTTAAAAATATCATATTTCTTGATGTATTTTTACTGATTTGTGAAAAAAGGTTTTATATAACCTTCAAAGTCACAGTATGAATTAATAAAAGTTTTATTTGTAGGTGCAGATTTTACAAAGATATTCTTCAAGTCTTTAAATTTTATTTATTGTTACATTTAACTGTAAATCTTATCTTTCAATTAATTTGTTTTATTTTATTAAAATAATAACAAGAATAATAAAAAAATACTATAATTTTTTTGAATACATTATTTTAAAGACCCATAATTGTGTAACACTGGCTCAGTTTTAATAAATTATCATAGTGGTCAAGAATATACTTTTTAATAACTGTTTCTACAGATTCTGATGGACCCCATGGTGCTCTCGGTACTGTATGTATGGTGTCAGCTCAATAAGGATGTGATAGTTTCATTCTGGTTTGGAACTCGCTTCAAAGCCATGTATCTACCCTGGGTGTTGCTGGCCTTTAACCTTGTTATTAGTGGAGGGTAAGCCACATCTTTTAAAGAATTTCAAAAAACTTTAAAAAATTGTTAAACATGACAGTGTTCATATCATAAACAGTTTGGATAGCTAGCATACCATCACTGCTTGTTGATTGTAAAATGTATACTTTCAAATGTACATATAACACTAAATGGTACCAAATACCATTTAGATCCAATGTATTTTTTCATAGAACCTTGTTTTATGTATTAAATAAATTAAAAATTCTTTTACAGAGGAGTTATGGAGCTTTTAGGGATCCTTATTGGTCATCTTGCATTCTTTCTACTTTTCAAATATCCTCAAGAGTTTGGTGGACCAGCACTTCTAACACCACCAGCATTCCTGTAAGTATACTGATGTGTTTTATATTATCTTCTTGTTCAAATTTGTTGTTTCTCATATAACTGTTATAAATGTCCTAGAAAGCAGCTATTTCCTGACACACGCTATGTAGGGGGCTTCGGTAGCGCTCCTCAGTCTGCACCAACGGCACGTCCTGGTAACGTGTTTGGACACAACTGGGGTCGGGGACAGACACTTGGAGGGAATTGAACTGGGACAAGTGTTAGTGGATGAGTCAATATTGTTTCTTGTGTTTGAACTTGGTGTGTTAAAGGAAATTTGTTTATGAATTTTTTTTTTTTATCAGAGACCATATAGTTTTATCTTACATTTTAATATTGTATTTACTTAGTAGTTTTAAATTCAGTGCTGATATATCAATATTCATATAAGTTGATGATTTATTGAATCCTTTGTTGTTCCAAGTGATACATTGAGTACATTACAGCATCTAGTATCACTACTATTAATATTATTAATAATCTTCAAGACATGCTTTTTGCTTTTATTAAAATTATTATTTTGTACGATTGTTGAAAGCTCTGTTAAAATGAATTTGAGAGTTTTTCAACAGCTGATTAATTTTAAAATACTTTTTCTTTTCAATATATTGTCATATTTATTTACAAGATGCACATATTCATGAGATGGTGTTTTTTTAGTTTTAGTAACATTTTATTACAATTATGTATGTAATTAGAAAACATATGGTTATATTTCTTTATAGTTGTTTAAAAATAAAATAACATATTAATTAGTGTTTATTGAATTCTTAAGTCCCTGTGTTTAAAATTAATTATAAAATTAATTACTATGAGAGGATGTAAACAATAAAAAAAAACAAATATAACTTCATAATCTTCATAGCCTGTGTTTATATCTCAGCACAGTTTTTATTTTAAGTAACTTAATTCAAGTCTCAACTCAGTATTGGAAAGAAAAACTGATATCACGATTTTTTTGTGCCAACAAGAAACTCTTAATTTATGTAACAATTTATACAATTCATAAAAAAAAATGCATGGGACAGCTGATATCTCTACTGGAATTTCTTCCAGCAACTCTTGATTTGTGACAAATGGAATTTTAAAACAAAAATACAATTGATGGGTTTGATAATTAGATTGCAAGATAGTTAATAAAATGAAATTTTATTATATTTTATTTATTAAGAAGACAAACAGTTGTATTGAACACACAGAGGAATAATAATAATATACATAAACCAATGAAGTCTCCACGTATTAATAAAAACTGTCGTAAGACAACAATAAAATAAATAAAACAAAAATATTCAAAGGTATTTAAAATTTATAACAAAACAAAATTGATACATGTTTAAAATTTTTAAAAATATGAAACAAATAACTGTGAACAAATTATATAAATATATAAGTACTTAAATAAAAATATATTATATAAAGAAATATATATTACAAATAAATGAATAACATATATCGGAATTAATATAAATATTTTTTAATGTAAAGAGAGTGCAAACGAGCGTTCGGGTCTCACATAAAATGTGATCACCACCGCGCACGAACTCCTGCAACATCCGAAGACTCGCAAAAGTGTTGTCGGCCTCGGAGGTACGAGTATACGCCTTTTTTGAAAGTACCCATGTCGTATCGATCTACAAACACAGTGACCCGTGCAGTAATCGTGTTCACGGGTAGACGAGATGTAAGTGTCTGTCCTACATCTCGTCTACCCGTAAACACGATTACTGCAAAGTATTCGAAACGGGTTAAAATCAAAATGATATTATTTTTCACATATATCACAAGCTCCGGTAACCGATATCAGACGCTCCGGTAGCCCATGATCAGCACAAGGCTTTCGTAAGGAGGTAACTACATCTCTGCTTGACATGGACGGTATTATGTCAACAATTGGCTACTTGCTGTAAGAATCTATTAATATTAAAAATGTTTTCCCCATAAATGGCCCCATAAAATCTATGTGCATCCTCGACCAAGGCTTTGTTGCCTCCGACCACAGATGTTCAGTTCTCGGAGGGTTATTTCTATTCAGCTGACAAGAGTCACATATAGAAACTGTTCTGTATATCGGAGTCAAGTGAAGGAAACCAAACATATGCTGTTGTCATTTTCATTTGCACCATTCCACTATGGCGTTCATGCATTATATTTAATATTTCCCTCTGCATTGGTATTACAACTTTATTAGCCCACAAAATGCAATCCTTATGCAGTGACAAGATTTCCCTTTTACGATAATATGTCTGCATTCCCCATTTATAACATGTGGCCATCCATGTAATAAAAAAAAAAATACTCTTTTTAATATATGATCCTTTTCTGTTTCTTGAGCAATGTCTTTTGAATTTAAACCTCGTACATCCTTTTGTTCAAAGAAAAATATAACTTTTTCCTTTTCACAATTATTCGATACACACAAGAACCTACTAAGGCTATCAAAATTTGCCATTTCCTTTCCTGGACGGTATACTAAGGTATAGTCAAAAGTATTGAGTGTTAAGGCCCTTCTAAGCATTCTTGCTGATACAAGGTCAGGAATAGCTTTCTCTCAACCAAATATGCCCAACAATGGTTTATGATCAGTGCTTATCATAAATTTTCGACCTAACAAATATTGTCTATTGTCTTCTTAAGACCAAACATGATAGCTAAGGACTCCTTATCGATTTAAGTATAACGTCGTTCATGATCTTGGAGTGTTCTAGAACTCATTACAATGGCTTCTCTGTACCGTCTAGCATTTTATGTACTAACATGGAACCAAGCCTATAATCTAAGCTGTAATGAACTAAAGTCAAATCTTACGTCAAAAGCGACTTTGCTTTATCAAATGCAACTTGTTCATTTTTTGTCCAATGCCAATTAACTTTATCTTTTAATAATATATACAAGGGTTGCATTACTGAAGCTTTATTCATTACAAATCTCTCATAAAAGTTATAAAGGTCTAAAAATGCATTTAATTCTGTGGAGCAGACTTCCCTCTAATTTCTTGCACTCTTTCCTCTGAAGGATGAATACCTTCACTGTCAATTTCGTAGTCTAAAAAACATACCCGTCTTACAGCAAATACACACTTGTTTATATTTAACCGTAAACCAACATCAGCCAAACTCTGAAGAACCTGTAGAAGTCTTTGATCATGTACTTCTATGCTTATGCCAGAATTAACTATGTCATCTAAGAGGCACGCAACACCCTCAACACCTTTCTTTTTTTTTCCGTTGGAAAAACTCGTTACCGGCACCCCATCGGCCCAGGGTGGTGACGGCCGGGGGGTTATGTGGGACTACCCGGCAGCATAGAGGATGCTGCCATTTTTAAGGCTACCCACTAAAAAACCAGCGGTTGCCCTCTGCGCCGTAATGGGACGTCACGGGATCGCGTTAGCACACACCGTGACGCCCCGGCGAGACCCCCCGAATGAGGGTGCCCCGAACGACGTAAAGCACCCTCCCATCGTAGGCCTATGTTAGGTAAGGGGGGTCACCCTCCCCCCTCACCAGGCCTACAACTGGGGAAGGAAGCGACGGGCGTATTCCCGCCTGCTTCTACCCAGTCTACTCCCCCTACGGAGCGGGTCAGCGGACGACGCAAACTCCCTGTCCCGCTCCGATGCCTCCTTTGCGGCGATGACTTGCTCGCAGAAGGAGGCCATTGCGACCCAGCAACTCTCGCTGCTGACCATCGCGCTAATAACGCGCGGCAGCGAGAGGTCCCTGCCAATCACGCCCACCAGCTCAGTGCGCTGTTGGTCCCAGGCGGTGCACTCCGCCAAGGTGTGACGAGCCGAGTCGACGGACTCGTCACAGTGATGGTAGGAGGGGGTCGTCTCCCTTCGTGCTATCCTGTGCAGGTACTCACCGAAGCAACCATGCCCGGTTAGCACCTGCACAAGACGGAACGTAAGCGTTCCGTGCCGCCGATTTATCTAGTGGTTGAAGTGAGGGCGGACTGCCCCCACTGTGATCATACCGGCGGCAGGGGAGTCCAAGTCTCTGTTCCACCGTCGCATCAGGGCTCGGTGAGCTAGAGCCCTGATTCGCGCCGCCTCGGGCCTTACCCCCGTGGCCAAGGCTTCTGTCCGGTGCCAGTACATGGCTGCGAGCACCTCTGCCTGTAGCTCCCAAGGCGGATCGCTTACCAGTAGTGTAGCTGCCGTGAAGGACACCGTACGGTACCCCCTGATCATCCTCATCGCTAGGACCCTTTGCATTCTTCGCAACAGGGTTCTTGAATCAGCGGTGAGGGACTCCGACCATATGGGAGCACCGTGACCCTGACCATATGGGGCCATGCTCCTCACGATGCTGGCATATAGGCGCCGGCATGGAGCCTGTGGCTCACCGATGTTGGGCAGAAGCCTTCTCAAGGCAGCTGCGGTGGAAACTAACTTCGGGGCGAGAAGGGAGAAGTGCGCCCCGAAGTTCCACCTTCCGTCCAGGGTGAGGCCCAGATACTTCAAGATACTTCATCTGGGCCTTCACCACCACCTCCGAACCCTAGACGGAGATGGACGCCCGACGAGGGGGACCTCGCCGAGGGCCGTGGAACAGGATGGCCTCCGTTTTAGTGACGGAGACCTCACAACCCAGCAGCCCTATGCGGTCCGCAAGCGTTGCACCGACAGTAGCAAGATGGGCTGCTTCGGCAAAGTTCCCTCCCCGTGCTGTGACGAGGGTGTCATCAGCGTAACAAAACTCCCTCATCCGGGGAAGGAGAGGGCAGCGGAGCATCCAGTCATAGCCCAGGTTCCACAGGACCGGTTCCAAAACGGACCCCTGTGGAACCCCTCGGCTCACGGCACGTCGTTACATTCGCTGGTCGCCGCGCTCCCACAGGACCTCTCTATCCTGCAGGTAGGACCCCAACAGTCTCCGGAGATAGGGAGGCACTCCATGGAGCGCCTCGACCAATGTCTCGAACGGAAGACTGTTGAAGGCGTTAGCGACGTCCAGCGAAACCGCCAAAACGACGTCCCCTACGCGAACAGCCTCTTGGGTCACATCTCTCAGAGCTCTCAGGGCGTCTATCGTAGAACGACTCGCCCTGAAGCCGAACTGAGCCTCTGAGAGATCCGGACCCACCTCCTCGAGATGACGGATGAGACGGGCAGAGTATTCTCTCGAAGAGTTTGCCCGTCTCATCCAACAGCACGATCGGCCTGTATGCGGAAGCAGAGACGGCAGAACGACCCTCCTTCTGCAACAGGCACAACCTGCCCCCCTTCCAGGCTTTCAGGAACTATCCAGTGCGCAAGCAGGGTGTCCTGAGCAATGTAGAGCACCCTCCCATCGCAGGCCTTTGTTAGGGTGTATTTAGGGTTAATAGCTCTGCAGTCTCCTTGTCAACCTTCAACTGATTATAGGCATGTTTAAGATCAATTTTTGTTAAATATTTGCCACCTGAAAGTTGAAAGAAAGCTTCATTTGCTGTAGGCAGTGGATAGTTATAGGCAGGTCGAGTTTACTGTACTTCTATAATCTCCACACAACCTCAGTGATCCATCTAGTTTAGGGACATTTCTCAAGGGGGTAGCCCACCAAGAGTGTATAACGGGTGTGATGATACCATCTGCATTCATTTTATTTAAATGATCATTTACCTTTACCCTTAATGGAAATGGTACAGGACGAGCACGCTGAAACACTGGAACTACATCTGATCTCATATCAATGTGAACCATAGGGCCAATATATTTATCCATTTTGTTATCAAAAATTGAGGAAATTTGTCTTGAATATTGTTTACTTCTTCGTTGTAATTTACAGTATTGATCCCTTGAAGTGAAATTCCTAAATCTTTAAACCATGTGCCTCCCATTAAAGCTGGTCCTCTGCCGCAGCTTGTAAGTAGAGGTAAATTAATATTCAACTTCTCATTTGTCCAAGTTTCAAATTTACTATCACACAATGTTAAATCAGGAAAAATATCTTTGTCTCAAATAGACACTGTGTGGAAGTATGGAGCATGCAGCACCTGAGTCCACTTCCATAGGTATTATTACCACATCCATTGTATGGATTTGATCTCACGGTAATGACATTATTTTCAGTAGTCATTAGTTTCATAACATTGATAGTGTTTATATCCGCTGTTAATTGTTCCTGGTGCAAGTGTTCAGATACTTGACATCCAACTTTGCCATAGTTGTCAATATGCATGTTCCTTTTATCTACTGTACAGGCATCCTTAATGTGACCTTTTTTATTACATTTATAGCAAGTAGCACTAGCAAAACGACATTTCCTCCATGGCGTTTCGCACAGTGGGAACACGTCTTGGTACTAATTGCATTCACTTCCATAGGTTCGTATGCATTTCGTGTGAAATTTTTAAAGCCGTATTGATATGACATATCATTTCAATAAAACAATTTTTCGGATATAACTCGCGTTTGAGCAAACGTGTTCGCGATGATGGACAGACACCATCATCTCGTCTTACCGCGAACACGTTTGCTGCAAAGCATCCGAAACGTCGGGTTAAATATAAAAATGTAATAATAAACGCGAGTTGTATCCGAAAAATAGTTTTATTGAAATGTGTAGTACTCGTGTTAATCTTAGAAAACATTATGACATATCATTCCCATAGATTTCTCCATCTGAATAGCTTCGAAATTCAATGCCTGTTGCACCACCTTTTCGTACGTAACTTCTTCAAGCTCCATTTTCAACAAATCTTTCTTTAAGTTGTCATTATGCACACCTAGTTATTATTTGTTCTACTAAGCGCCATCCCAATTCAGAAAATTTACATCTTGAACTTATATCATGTAATGCCGCCACAAAATTAGTGTTAGAATCGCCTTATCTTTGTTTACGTGCATACACTTTTTCAGTTTTTCAGAAAAAAGAATTTATTAAGTAATTCTATAATTTCTGCAAATGAAACTTCACTAAGTTTTTTAGGTGCCAGCAGCGAAACAATTAATGAAAAGGCTTCTTTTCCACATTGTGATAAAAATAAGGCTCTTTTCTGTACGCTTTCCAATTTTCCAGCCGCTTCCAATGCGAATTAAAGTTGTTCACGATAATTTTCCCAATTATCCTTATGGGGTTCAAATTTCCCCGGTAAAACAATACTCTCAGTACTTGTAAAAGCGATTTTTAACGGTATTTTGCTCTTCGCCACTATTATAACTTGTATTTTACAATGTAAAATGCTTTTTAATCATGATACACAACTTATTTATTACGAAATCAGCATTAGTACAACTTGTCACATTTATTATTTTTATACCCACATACAACTTAATAACTTTCTTAAATAATAACATAACACCGGCCATATTTGAAAACTCCTAGAAGTGCATCAACTCGCCGCTTGGCTACTGGATGAGAGGACGCGATTAAAACGTTCGGAGAGGCGGACATACCGCGCGATCGCCAGAGTAGTCCTACTTATGTTGTACTTCACTGACTCTTCGTCGTAAAAGTCTAGCCCTTAAACGTATTTAAACTAAGTAAATAACAAACAATAGACGAAAAAAACCTTATAGAAAGGGATTTCATATCCTCTTCATAAAAGTACATACATCAACACGATTTTCACTCCTGTCCACCATAATCTCAATACAGATAAACCGTACCTCCTGTGTCTTATGGAAGCCAAAATGAAATGTTCATACGATGTGTCTTACTTAGCCAGGTACTTAACCTAACCAGGGTATACCCTGGAGTACAATGAGCGACACCTAAGGCATATATCAATTAGAACTTTTACTGACAACTGAACTATTATCTTTTGGGAGGGGTGTTACTAAAATTATATGATTTTCCGACGACGTGTCTTTTGTTAACTCTTTGTGTTTATAAAGCTCCAATGGTTTCTTTAATTTCAACCCAAAATTGTTTTGCTCTCTAAATAATATTGAAGAGTTCATTGTAAGAGCTAACTCAGCCACAAAATTAATATTCTTGAATCTATATTTCACAAAAGAATTTCATTGAGATCATAAACTAGTAATATCTAAAACTAGTTGAGATGTGACATTATATAATTGTCCAAAAATATATCCAAACTGTTTTTCTTTTTCCATAGCCATATGTGTATATGCAATTTTATACAAAATAAAAGGCTCAAATAACACATGGATTGGTATTAATAAAATAAAATAATAATTCAATTACAATAACTTTACTAATAAACTATGAACAAAGATTAATGATGCTTTTGATCTTTTGGGTCTGGTTTTCCATACTCCTTTTCCCACATGGCAATAAACTCCTTCTTCCTTTGCTCACGCTTTTTGAAGTATTCGGGATACTGGGCCTTTTCAAGTGGATGCCAGTAGTCGAGTACCCAGTCAGGAGGTGTCACCACACGTTCATGGGCTACTCCACCAACACTCATAGGGACTAGAATGTTATAAAATATTTATGTAACATTTTCATTTTATATATAATAAATATTTGTTTAGAACTGCTTTAATTTTTAATATTAAAATACAACATTTTATTGTATTTAAAATTTCACGATTTTTAAACATGACAGAAATATATTGGGACTTAATCGTGAAAACTTTTTAAGGTATTTATATGCCTTTTATTTTCCTAAAGTCGTTTCGATCAAATGGTTTTGGACCAACTGACCACTACCGGTGCAATTCAATGCAATTAAGCGTTGATATATTTCTATCATATATAACATTTTGTTTAATAAAAACTGTAAAATCCATTTTTGTTTTATAAATATTAGAAGGTGGTATGTTGCTTATTTATAAATATCTGCTATCTTTAACTTACATTTCTTTGGAATTGGATGTTGCATAAGGAATAATTCCTGTTCCATATCTTCTAAAAATTTAGCAGATTTCCTTAGGTCACTTATATTGGCATTCTTGTCAAAACGTTCACGCATAAGTACGGCCTGGTAGCGGTATACATGGCTGCATGAAAATTTTCAATTACAAAACGGTACGAAAAGTAAAAAAAAAAGACTGATGAAGACTAACTATTTAATATTTTGATGCCAATAACATTATCGAGACTTTATCTACAAGAAACATGAAACAATACATATTACATTAGAGCGACATTTACACCTCAAAATAATACAAAAATATATAAACCTCGTCAGTTTCAATAAAAAAATATTCCTTTTGGTCTTGAAATTAAAAAATGTAAATAAATCTGAAAGAACAACAAAGGTTACAATTCGAAAACAAGCTGTCATTACGTAACTGAATATTTCTAAATAACTCCTTACCGTCTATCATAGAACGACTCTAAATTGCGTAGAACCCTTTTGTAGAGGCTACACATTTTTTGATTATGTGTTAAAATTCCAAGAGGTAGTTGCGCTGCCATATTCGCAGTTCGATTTTTGTTTTATTTGGATTTAGGGAAAAGTATTTGACATTGGTCGCAAGAAACTGACAACGTCAGTTCATGTCTTGTCACAAACATTAAAATCGGATACTCGTATATTACATAGTTGTTAGAAATAATTATTTCGAGGAAGATGTTAAGTATATTTTATCACAAATAATGCAGTTTCCAGATTTTTATTTCAAATATATGTGTGTCATTAAAGACTTATGGTAACTTGAAAAATCGTCACTAAACGAGATTGAACAAAACCAGCTTATATAAAGTACACTATGTTAACATTTTCCCAAATTTACATAACGAAACGATCTATAGATAATTGAAAACTATACAATTTATTCAAACCTGCTTCTAACGTGATCGATATTTGTTTAAGAATTAATTTACATATATATAAAATACTCAGTTTACTCACGTAATTACTTTCGGGATGTGACCAACTAGTTTCAAGCCCATTACGGTACTTTTTCATAAACTCTGAGCAGGGTGGAATTGCGCCATGAACTGTTAAAGTTAGTTTAAATATAAAAATTAGTGTCTTAAGTTTACACACATAAATGTATTTTTTTTATTTTTATCGCCATTTTGTATAGTTCTAGTATTTCGTGTCTTATTTTAATTAATATAACCATTTTATGTAAGGTATAAGCTTAAACTAAAAATATGCAAACTGCATAATATATAATTATATTTACTTCAATATATAAGAAATTTTTTGTTATTGGTCAAAATAACAAAGTCATTAACAGAAAAGTTTTTAAAAGCTGACATAGTTTTATTTATCCTTTTACTTTATATTCGGTGTTTTCTCTAGTTCTTAAGCTACTTTTTTAAGGTTTCATTTTTGCCGTCTGTCGGGTGAACTGGGTAAAACTTTAGTTTTGCAGTACAAAGTTATTGGAGATCAAAATTTATTTTATTTAAAAGGGGCTGGTTCCTTTTCTTTTAATACTATTTTTAGACTTAGAATCGAAACAAATACCGTACTTTTTTAAATTGATATTTTTGATAACCAGTATTATATGCTGCTCAAAACAATTATAGGAACAAAACTTTGAATGTTTGTAACTCTCGAAGTATTTGTTAGGTAAAAGTAATTTTAAAGCTATTTTAATTGTTATTAATCGCTAAAAAAAGATAATTAATGAAAAAGCAATATTGATATTTTTTTTCAATAAAATTTCAAATTTAGTGTAGTTTGGGCGAAAGACATTGTGGTGTGTAAATTAAGAGCAGTTGAAAAAGCGATCTTATTGTTAAAGCTTTGCCCTCCAGAAACTTCTAATGACGCGAGTGACCTCCACGGGCCCTAATCACAGCTCGGCAACGATGCGGCATGCTTCTAATAATCCTTCGAATATTTTCTTGCTGAATTCTTTTCCATTCTTCCATCAATGCTTCAGCGAGCTGCTGCAGCGTTTGAGGTGAAATAGGACGTTTCCGAATGCCTCGATCAAGCATATCCCATACGTGTTGTATGGGATTTAGATCGGGGCTCATAGAAGGCCTCTCCATTACACGTATTTCATGATATTGTAGGTAATCCGACGTGATGGCGTTTAATGTTATTCACATAAACGCCCAAAGCATTCCGGCTCATTTTCCTGATATGCTTGCATCTTTTCAGTCTCATAATATACACGCTATCCTTGTTTCTGAATCGTGGCTTAAACCCTGTTTACCCTCAACATCTTATGCACTGTCAGGATTTAATCTCATTCGCAACGACCACATTGGTAAGGTAGGTGGAGGGTAGCGATTTACTTACGCTCTCACATTCCCTTCAATATCATTAGTATGTCTATTCAGCCGCCTGCCTCAGATGCGAGTGAACATCTCTTATTAGAAGTGATTTTAGCTGCAAAATTCTTCTTGGTGTATTTTAGTGTCCTCCCTCTATTTTTAATTATTTTGATTCCTTTGAAAGTCTGTTAGAAAATTTAGTTCCCATATACAAACACTCGATTTTAATGGGAGATTTTAATACATGTTTAAATAAAGATAATGCTCGCAGCAAGAAAATGTTAAACTTAACTGATTCCTGTAATTTAAGTATTTTGCCCCTAGCACCAACACATTTTTTTCCTGGCAGTGTTCCTTCTCTCCTTGATTTGATTATTGTATCTTCTCCAGATTTTGTCTGAAAACATGGGCAGTGTACCGCTGATGCGTTTTCCTACCATGATTACCTTATGAAGGTATACCTTATGAAGGTATATTACCTTTCTTATAAAGTCCGTCCTCTAAAATTTAAATCCAATGTACTTCTGCGGCGTAATTTTGGAGGAATTGATGAAAATGATCTTTGTGAGGATGCCCGTAAGCTTGATTGGTTTGCTATTACACAATACGATTGTATAGATACCAAAGTCGAAATGTTTAATAGTCTATTAACTCAACTCTACGACAAATATGCCCCTATTAGACCAATTAAAATAAAACACCTTCTCGCCCCATTGTTAACAGATCAGATAACAAAACTTATGGATAAAAAAAATAAAGCTAAACATAAATTTAAACTAAGAAATACTGATACTAATCGCTCCAATTATAACAGAGCCCGAAATCGCTGCAATACATCGTGTAGAGATGCACTGCGACGCCACATTCACAAGTCTATTGAAAGCGGTGATACTGCAAGAACTTGGAAATTTCTTGAATCGCTGGGAATTGGTAATTCACCCCATAATTCTTCTATCAATATTGATATTGATCTTCTTAATAAACATTTTTCATCTTCAGAAACAATTGATACTTATAATAAAGATTGCACACTTAAGTCCCTTTCGTCTCGTCCAACTCCTGATTTTCCACCATTTACTTTCTGTCCTTTCACTGAATGTGATGTTAAGAAGAACGTGCTGTCCATTTCTTAGAATGCTGTTGGTGCAGACAGCGTCAGCCGTAATATGATTATTCCTATCCTAGATATTATTTCCCCCATATTGACCCATATTCTAAATCACTCCATTTCTACCAATAAATTTCCCGATGCTTGGAAACAGGCTCATATAACTCCTATACCTAAAAAAAGTAAACCTGTGACCCTCTGCGACTTTCGTCCTATCTCCATTCTACCCTTCCTTTCTAAAATCCTTGAAAAATTAGTTTATGAACAGTTAAACCTATTTCTTAACAAAAATCTCCTTCTTAATCCCTTTCAATCTGGATTTCAACCCGGTCATAGCACGGTTACTGCGTTGGTCAAAGTTACTGATGACATACGAATGGCAATGGATAGTACACAGCTTACAGTAATGACTTTACTAGATTTTAGCAATACCTTTAATACAGTTGATTATGATATTTTAATAGCATTGCTGCGTTCTATTAACATATCTCCATCAGTGATAGACTTGTTTCGGAGTTACCTTACTGGTCATCAACAGCGCACTCGGAATGATTCTCATTCTCATTCTGGTGTAATGTCTCGGCAGGGGTACCCCAAGGCGGCGTGTTATCTCCGCTACTATTCGCAATTTTCATTAATTCTATTTCTGAGTATATCTCTTCTCTCTATCACATGTATGCAGACGGTGTACAAATATATCGCCACTCACGCCTTGAGAGTCTATCTTCTACTGTATCACTCGTTAATAGTGACCTGAGCGCTATCTATAAGTGGAGTAGGCACTATGGCCTGACAATAAATCCAAATAAATCTCAGGCAATCATTATTGGTAGCCCTGAAATGATAGCAAGGATTGATTGGCACACGTACCTCCTATAGTGTACAATAATGTTAAAATACCTTATTGCTCAAATGTCAAAAATCTTGGCATATTTCTAGATCAGACATTGTCTTAGACTATCCAAAAAAAGAACTCAGAAAAAAACATTTGGTGTTATGAGTTCACTACTACGATTGCGATATTTTCTTCCAATTCCTATCAAAATTATGTTAGCCCACTCCCTTCTTCTCTCTATTATAGATTATGCCGATGCCCGCTATCTTAATTTAATCGAGGACCATCTAAATAAGCTTGAGCGTCTCCAAAACAATGTCATACGGTTTATATTTGGCTTGCGCAAATATGACCATATTTCCCAATTTCGTCGAAAGCTCAAATGGCTTCCTATTCGCTGTCGCCGGGATTTACACGTTCTTTCTCTCCTGTACTGTGTATTATTTCACCCAAAAACACCATCTTACTTAAAGGGAAACTTCAACTTCTTAGGAGTACCAGCTGAAGTACGATCATCACAATCCTTAATAATTAGAATGCCAGTACACAACACCAGATTTTAGAAACACTCTTTTACAGTTCATTCCATCAAATTGTGGAATAACTTGCCACTTAGTATTCGAAAATCGAAATCTCTAGCAATATTTAAAAAATCGGTTAAAGAATATTATCTATCTAAAGATATCTTGAACGACGTATTGTAACTTATATGCACATAAATAAATATGTATGTATATAAATATTGTTTAGTTTATACCTTAATATATATTGATTATATTTTTATTTATGTACTATAATTGTGTATTCGTGTGTAGTTATTTGTAAGTAGGTTTGTTTATTTACGTACATTTGCGCCACTTACTGTTCTAAAAAAGTTTTAAATGTATATCCACCATAACACTGGTTGTCTGGAAGAAATCGCCTTTAAGCGATAAGACCGCCTTTTGTAGCTCCTACACTTACGGTTTTTTATTACTTCCTTTTTGTTGTTATAAATTTTTACTTGTTTTTAATTTTTTATATTTTGTTTTTTTAATATTTTCAAAATGTATGGTGTACAATAAAGAATATAAATAAAAAAATAAAAAATTGCAGCTGTATGCGATTTGGCATTATCATGCATTAATATGAACTGTGGACCAATACTATACGCTGCGGGCAAGATGTGATCCTCAAGAACGTTATCAATGTAAGCTTGAGCGCTAAGTCGCCTAGGGATAACGATGAGGTCCGTGCGCTCTTCGATACTAACACCGCCCCAAATCATCACCGAACCACATCCAAATTTATCATACTCCTGAACTGCTGCTGCACTATATCGTTCAGCAGGGCGCCTGTAGACACGTAGGCGACCATCGCAACGCGTCAGACGGAATCTTGATTCATCCGTAAATAGCACTGGTTTCCAGTGACTTAATTGCCCATTCACGTGGTTTTGGGAGAACTCTAAACGAGCTTGTCTGTGCTACCCTGTTAGCCTCACAGCTCTAACAGGTCGGTGTGATCTTAACCTATTCCTTACCGTCTGATCCGAAATTGCGACACCAGTGGCCGTCATCAGTGTATTTTGCAGATATCTTGCAGTAAAAGTGCGATTACGTAAAGTACAGTTTATGATGTAGCGATCTTGAGCAGTTGTTGTTTTTTTATTGCGACTCTGTCCAGCCCTTCTGGAGTATTCTCCTGTCTCTTGAAATCGTTTCCAGAGTCTACAGATAATAGAAGGTGCGACTCCGAGGTCATTTCCTACATACCGCATAGTATGGCCCACTTCAAGCAACGCGACGGCTTTGGAGACTTGAATTTCAGTCAAATTTCGCATGAAGTCCGAAATTTACAATAATTTCCCTCACTGCCCAGATATAAGTAACAATATATTAAGCTAATGTTTGGTCTACTTTGGCAGTGTGTGAATGGTTTGAAAAAAGGTGCATGTACTTTTTTAATGTTTGTTTTAAATAAATTGAATTTTTCACCTTGAAAAATCAAATTTACATCATTATTTAAAAAGAAATAGAATAAAAGATTTTTTTAAAAAGAATTTTGTGATGTTGGTTTTGGACGCAATCAAGTTTTTGCGTTCATCGTCTCTAGTTTCAAGTAAGTCGATTAGATCTTCATAATTTTCATTATCAATTTTCCTAAATAATCTATCATTTAATACCATTACGTCTTTTCTTTTTGAATGCTCTAACAACGTTACGGAAGCGACGTGTGCAGGTGTTCATTATGATTTAGACAACCAGGTTTGACGATGAATTACACAATATACAGCAAGTACATTAGGTACCTATTGCTTGTTTTAAATACGCAATGAAATCTCATGACGTCCCATCGTTGTTCGAGTACCATCTGTAGCATCTGATGAAATATTTCGAATATGAATTTCCTTTCACTTAAAAAAAAACCGCGAATTCGTGTTTTTTTTGTCATTGTCGTTGTCACGCTGTAAGAGGCCAAGTCTGTAGCTTCGTAGTTGGCGGTGGCGGCCCTTCAGGGTTGGCTGAATCCGTACTTAGGCTCCCAACCATCTGCAACCAGCCAGCAGAAAACCCGATACCTTCCATGACTAGATACAATAAATACTAACTCGCCGTTAAATCGTTTCAGCATTTCACCGCAGCTGTTCAGACCTATCTCCATATGGCTCCATATGGCTACATCACTTTGTAGCTAAACTTTATCGATGGGTGGTAACCTTGCCTGCGGCCAGATTTTAGAATCACTCAAAATCGCAATAGTCGAGTCTCATGACCGTCGATGGTGGAGTGACCACTCTACCTTGTAACCGTACCAAAATGCATCGAAATTCGTCTGATAACTTGTATATGAAGAAACAAACAGATAAAAATACTATATTATCATACATATGTACATGATATTCGGCCATTCGAATGCGTCGGAGCAAGACACAGTGTATTGGTGACGAGGTCAGCGATGCTCTTCTGAATGCTATTCTATTGTAATAATATATATTGGTCCGTTGCAAAAACAAACACGTTATATTTATTTATAAAGCTATAATTTTTTATAAAACTATTCACATAATTATTGAAATGCCGATGTAATTAAAACAGTTATTTTGATTGCTATTAGTTATTCACTACTACTACTTGTATCAGTATATTTTTTACATTACATTATAAAATGCAAACTAAAATCTGTCTGTTTCAAACTGTCATACAATATTGAGGTCAAAGAAAGTTAGAAAAACGGAGGAGAGATGGTCGAGGCGTCGAACCGGTCGTAGCTCGGTTTCGAATCGAAATGATGAAATGGCGCAAGAGACTATACCTGAGACGTTTTATAATTTTAAAATAAAACAAGAGTAGGTTATTTTTTATATGAAAGTGCCAGTGTTTAGTATTTTTTCAGTTTCCTTAGAAAGTCCAAAGAGGTTTTAATGATAGATACTGCGCACGCGACCTACTGGTACTGTAATATGCCAGTGTTAACTCAGAACTTGATGCGGTGAGACTATTGCTATCGCACATTATAAGAAAAATATATATTATTATTATAAGTGCGAGTATTGCTGTGTTACAATCCTTTTGGATGAGTTGAAGTTTAGTCTTGGAATTAATTGCAATAGCGTTTCTGGTAAGTACTATGTTTTCGTTTTTTATTCAGGGTTTTTAGAATAATTAAGAAGATCAATTATTTTAATAAGCATTGTTTAATTGGCTTATCCTCTTCCATTTAAAATAGTTTTAATTTTGATACAATTTTCCAAAGTTTTTTTAGATTTCGAGAACTACCTGTGGTCACGAGTTTTTAAAACCATATTTATTTTTAAATTAACTTTTTTTATGCTTAGGCATCGTGACTTTTCATCTGTATTTTTTAAAAAATATTATTTTTATATACATAAAGAAGTTTATACAGAAAATTTTGAATACAACTATAATTTAATTTGTTAAAAATATATTACAAAAGTAAGAAATGTGTTATGTCCCACCGCTGGGCACAGAACTTCTTCCTTGTTAAGAAAGGGCATTTAAGTCACCACTCCACTGTGGGCTGAGTGAACAGTGGGTCAAGGTCAACCGCCTTGATAATTTAAAAGTAAGTAAAATTATATTTAATATATTAGTTTGGTGAAATAAGTTTTGTTATAAATTTTCTCAGGTGTTTTCTTAATAAACTGATTCAAATGTCACAATATAGGAAATGGTTCTTATATAAGGCCTGTAACAACAATATAAACACATGACTGTACTGACGACATATAACTATTGTTAAAACAAATATCAATGGAAGTCTTAGATTTATATAGATTTAAGATTATCTTCAATCACGTCTCACTCAACAACATTTTTTAAATGTATAAATAATAGTCGAACCCGGGAGTTGAGAGCAACAGATCATAAATACTAATATTTATCTTAAGTAATGAGTTTATGAACGTATGAATTAATTAATAAGTCAGTAAGTAGGCTGCATGCTCTGACCAGTGAAAGTGAAACTCGAGCTGGTAAGATGTTTCCGCGCGCAGGGTGCTTGATGCGAATAAATTACATTATCAAAATATTTTTTTCCAAATCTTTAGAAAGCGGTTCAGATTAGAATGTAAATAATTTATTCATTTGTTTAATGTATTCATTAAACAGTATATTTTTTTTTATTGGTCCTGTGAGAACGAACTATTTGTACGAATACAAAATGACATTGAGGGACACCAGTCACCGCTGATCACTCGTGCCAATGAACTGTTTATATATACACGCCATTACAGCCCCTAACTTGTATCAGATATAGATTGTATTGGCGCGAACTAACAGTTTGTTTGCGAGTCATAGGTGTGTTTTTTTTGTTATGACAACGTTAATTTTTCAAGGTTTAATAAATATTCAAGTTAGATTTATAACATAATAATTTTAGTTTAGCTAGATTATACTGTGTGGTTCAAAAATAAAAAAAAAACTTGATGAAACCAACATAACTCAAAAAAAATCTATTTGGTATATCAACTAAAAATAGATAGAGAATGAAAATTGTATGAAATGTGACTCTCTTTTATAGAGTAAGAGTAGAGCATGAGGATAGCAATGTAGACTTCATTTTTAACTCGCTGCGCTCTCAAAATCTCGGTATGTATTAGCATATTGAGCGAATCGAGGTGCAAATTGCACCGAAGCAACGTTTACAAAAACTCGATGCATTCTGTCCTCAGCTATTTTTAAAATGATACACATTAATACATTTTTTTTTAAATATCACCAGTCTCTCAGTGTGCAAAACTTGAAAATTGTAGTATATACCGTTTTTGATTGGTGCTTGCACAAAAAATGCAGAAAAGTCTCTCATAGAGCGCTTCGCTCAATTATAAGACATTATTTATTCCTCCAATGAGTCAAACGTTGCTAAATTCATTTCATATATATTAACTATAATTAGTTTATTAATAGTTTGGTTCACTTCGATGTGTCATATTTACATGAAGTCGGTATGTATGTTATATAACAGACGAGACTGGTTATAGAGGTTTTGTAAGGTAGGATCATTTGGTACGAGCCATACTGAGTTAATTCATATTACACAAAATAAAATATATATAATGTTGATTTTATAATATATAAGATAAGAAAATATGGAAAATTTAACTTTTATTTAAATAATAAAGAAACAGAAGAATCCATTTCTGTCAGAACAAAATAAAGGGTGAATTTTTGGAATACTTCAGTAGTTTTATTAGATTTATTTTTAAAATTACCTAAACATGTAACTATATTATACTATGTTCATTAAATTATAACCTTATTTTAAAATCCTGACACTTTAGAATCTCGAACTTATCCGAAACGTGAACGTGTGAATGAAAATCAATTATTTACGAAAAGCATTGCTATAGCAATCGACCGAGGAATCAGAACGACAGCGATTGTCATTTTATAAACGAAATAAAGTTCAAGACACGGAGCAGTATCTTTTTTATAATATAAAAAATTATAATTTTAATGTAAAATATTATCTTAGTTATATACAATGTAGCTCGCACTTACGTATATATATTTAATTTAATTAGTGTATTGAATGTGGTGGTATGTTATACACCGCAGGCCTGTTTTTACAACTTACGACTTGTTGAACACTAAAATTTATGTAGATATATAAAATGTACCAACAATTAATCAGATTCAAAACTTTCGGCTCTTTGTTGTTTAGTTCATGTTAGAAAGTGAACGTATTAAAATATTTTTGAAGAAATTATTAACGGCATATTTTTTTTTTCTACAATCACGACTTCTTTCACGATATTCCTTCCGCGCACTTCCATATTACGTTTAAACTTAAAATTTATATTCTTTGTTCTTTGTAAAGAACATATCTAGTCAAATGAGAATAGTTAATGAAATTAATATAATTACCAAGTTGGTGGCGATGTGGTCGTCGCTGATGAATAATTATAAAAGCCTAAAGTTTTAAAGCTGTAATGTTTTCAGCGCAGTAGCTGCAACATATAACGGCATGACTCAAATCGTCCCCATTCCGCGTCGCCGGTCCGGACTTTCCCCATTCTCTACAATTACACAAAAACCACCCTTTCTCTTTTAAATTAAAGCACATAATCCTATAAAACTTATACTTAAAGATACGTGACATACAATTAAAATCCTTATTCAAATACATTAAGAACTAATTTTGTAAATCTGTATTTTAGATGCATTTAATAATTTCTTGCGACAAAGGAGTTTGTATTTGTATGTGGATGAGGAAACTAAAAGCTCGGAACCCGTCATAATAAACCATCTTTCATATTTTGAAAGTAAATATCTTTGTAATATTAGTCTAGGAATGGAAATGAACAGATGCTCTACCTGACTGTAAGTTATTAAAGTCTCTATTTATCTCTGACACATAGCGACTCTTAAGAATTGGGAACCATAAGGCAGTTTCGAAGGAGAAGAACTTACTTTTTCTCCGAGAGTTTAAAACCTGCTGTATATTAGGTTCTTCGATATGACATTAGCGTTTTAAATGGAAAAAGTATAATAAAACATGTATATGTATCTATAATGTGATATAAAATGAATCGATGTATTATCTTTATCTTTATCTTTATCTTTATCCATGCAGTTTCAGCATTTCCCATGCAGTTATTGATTCCATTGTTGTACAAATTGTGGGAATCAATATAATCTTTTGAAGATAGTTTTGATTGCTTTTTGGAGAAATTATACATTTTCCTTGCAAGGATTTGTAAAATTTTTGAATAAAAAGAGTAATCCGTTGATAGAGCAAGGTCTAAAAAATCTGTGAGGAGGATGTTGGGTTTCGTAAACATTCCAGCTTCCATTTAGCTGTAGTCCGTCGTAAAGTATTTGGTCTAGTGTGTCAACATTTCCTTTGGACATGACAGGAGCGTCTACAACCGTCCTATTGGATACATTTTTAATTATAAGTAATTTAGCACAATGTTTTATAAGATAGCCACGAATACTCCACAGTCCTACATCTCGTCGTCTGGTGAACACGATTGCTATAAGGCATTCAAAACACCGGGTTATAATTAAAAGAGTAATAATAAATGCAAGTTTAATTGGTAAAATAGCATTCTTCAAAAATGTAAAAGTACTCAATGCGTGTCAGTAGATATTGTAGATGTGCTTCCGTACTCATTGTTCAATTATTCAAATCAAAAAGAGATGACGAGGCTTGCGACGGATCAGTCTCCATGGTCACCTTTAATTCTTAGTGGTCCACTAGTCCCTGATCGTCTACGGAATTTGTTCTGTAGGTCAAAATTTCCAGAACGGAAACGTTCAAACAAAAAGGTATCGGAGCGCTCAAAGAACTGTTAGTTACATCAATCTATTTGAACAATCTGCACAATTCTTAGTTTCAATATTTTTGTCACTTTCTATTTATTATCCAAGCTAAGGTTATGAGGGATGGGACTGTATTTCCATACTTAATACTTTAATGTTTTTAGTGCCATAAAAGAAGTGAGTGAAATTTATGAAGAGTGTTATACCCGGATAAGAGATTGACAAGATTTGTAAAATGAATGCGGGTAGCTCAGGCTCATGAACGACGACGAACGACGCTTCAGTACTTAAATGTTAATATTAACTTAAGTAAGATTATTTGTTAACTTAAATAGTCTGAGATCATTAGCTCAATGACGCGTTAACAAAAAGTATAATAAAAATAGTACTTTAATGACAGTTATTTAACTAAGACATAAAATTACTAAACTAAAAATAATGTTCAATGTTACATTACTTTGATAATATATTTTTTGTTCACTCAAAATTACTAGTTCTGTTATTTGTGGTTTTCTCTCACAACTTCTAGGGAAAATATTGGCTCTCATGAGTGTTGGTTTTTTAGATTTAGTATAAAAATCCGCATCGATTGATTTATAGAAATATATTTTTATGAAGATAATTTTTGTCCCAAAGTATTATTATTATATAGAATAACGTATAGGATCAATATATTTTATATAATTGTTTTTAAACGATACCATATACATTTCATTTATTTCTATAAGTAAATCGACACCCAATTGAATTAAAAAAACATTAGGTCGAGTCATTTTGAAGATCAAATAAAAATATCATGTATCAAATATGTTTAAAGGAATAATAATTATTGTAAAATTTTGTTATTTAATTTTTAATAAACAATTTTAATATCATCATCATTATCTTTAATATACTGCAACAAATTTAAAACATTTAAAAGTAGTTTTCCTGTTACGAGTCCCTCATACACTTTGTATTTATAATAATTGTACCCTATATGGAGGTAATGGACGATACGTTTATGTGACGACAATACAGACTAACTATTTATATTTATAATTTATTAATCCTTTTATTACATACATAATGTTTTGCATATTCTTTATCTCTGCAAAAAAAAAAACAAAGGTAAATTGACCTTAATATTTTTGCTAAAACAAACAAGCAAGAACCAGTAAGATGTATAAAGAAGACAAATCCATGTTTGAAAGTAATTAATAATATGTGACAAGCAAGAGATTAAAGATTTAATTTTTTCGTTTTTTATTCATTTATTTAAAAAATACATAGAAAGATTACCTGACTCATTATGAACTTCATGAAAGTCACCCTATTGACAGTTCTCTTGAGTACAAAAAAATTGTCTTAGTTTTGACCGATTCGTTGATCAAAAGTTACGAAGGATCAAAGTCGGAAGGTTGAGTTAATGAATCACTTGACCGATCAAACTTAGAATGCTTATTAATCGAGGGTAGTTGATTGATGAAAACCTTCAATTGACGTCGAAAATTAACCAGAAATAAAAAAAATAACTAATTGAAACTTTACAATTTAAATGAGATAACGACGCCTACAAGACATTAGTAATTTAGGGATAGTTGTCGGAGTTGAGTGCTTGATATTCAATATTTATATTAGATATAATTTGATATTTTTGGCGGACAGGTTGTGTTAGAAAGAAACTATAATACCAAGAACGCGAACCAGACCTCAATCTTGACTGCGTTTTGCTTTTGCAAAATCTCGGTAAGTGTTATCATTTTGAGCGAAGCGAGGTGCACATAGCACCGAAGTTTCATTTATAAAACGTCGACGCATTCTACTTTCAACTATTTCTTTTTCTAGCAAAATTTTCGCGTGAAAAATTTTTTGGCCTTGAAGTCTATGAGATTTTAGAGCTTCCGTGATTAATCCTCAACGACATCGAATACTTGATTTTTTTAAATGACTACTAGGAGCAGCTCTCAAATATATATTTATAAATAAATTAAAAATGCATCAGATATGAAGTTAGTTTAAATTCGTGACGACGCAAAGGTACGCGGAAGAGCGAAATAACGTAAGATGAGTGGAAAACATTTTCACTTTGGGTTCTGTCATTTAAATTATTATTTTACAACAATAGAAAAAAAGGATCGTTCTAATGGAAATTAATTAAAAAATGTAAGGATTTTTTGTTATTTAAAGAACTTTAGTGTTAAAAGTAAGGTACTGTTAATAAAAAACACTGTAGGTCTATGGATTTAGAGAACATAGATCAAGAAAAAAAAGGGCTTGAAAATATTGGTATAGAGGAGTGAAACAAAGGAAGATAGGATGAGTGATGCCTTGTGATGTTCGAGAAGGACTTAAGATAATTTGTTAAGGCTGTGTGTTTTCTATCAGTCGATTAAAGTTTTTATTTTAGATATAACTTTCATTTAGTGTTTAAATTTTAGAGAATCCTTTGTTCCAAGTTTACATTACTTATTGTGTGTTGTTATATTTCCACGGAACCCTAAACAAGTTGTCCCCGGAACGATTACAATTCGGCAGTAACGGCGCGGGACCATTGACCGCATGCAGCTCCAGTTTTTTAATGATCGGGATTGTTTTCAGAACTTACTGTACCTGATGCACTCCAGAAAACCATTTCTATAATTATATGCGAATTAAAAATGTTGGCGCAAAATTAACTTCGAATTATGTTAATTATTATTAGGTTACTTATTTAAAGAAAATATATTTTGTTTTTTTTACTAAATATTGAAACTTTGTTTACGCCTTATAGTGAAAAATTAAACCCTTAAAGTCGAATTTCTAAGTTTTGGCGTGTGTTACAATGACTAGTTAAGTGTTTTGGGTCTTATAACGATATAAGCAGCCGATGAAGGAGTAAAGCCTGACAACTTACATAGCACCTCAAAGGGCAATAGCCTATAAAATAATGTAGTAAGTAGGTACTTGATGCGGCAATAATTCGGGAGCAAGAGGCAACGACCGCAGTTCGACTTGGCAGAGGTTTAATGTACGACGTATACCGAATTGTGGCCAAAATGTAGCCGTGAGTGTTACACGTTTTGTTTATTTGTGGGTGAAGATGTGTTTCTCCAGGTCATGTGTTACATTTAACTGAACTATCTGTGTGTTTTATTTGCATTTTAAAGTTATGATAAGTTATATATATATATATTTCAATGATGGTGATTTTTATATAATATTTTATAATGTTTTTTACTATTTATCATACTAAAGTTCTGTTATTAAATGAAACGTGAATAAATTTTTGCTTACAAAATTAATGATGTGTTGTTAATGAGTTAATTTTCTCAAAAAAAAATAAAAAAATAAATGCGTATATTCATAATTGATGAAGCGCTGTACATTAAAGTATATTTAAGAATTCGCTTTTTAAAGATTTAAAACTAATAGTTTTGAGCTTTGTTATAACTATTATTAAAAAAAATATGTTCAAATAAGTCTTATAATAAGTAGTTGTATAGTTCAAAATAATTGATTCTGAACAAGTACAATTATAGGGATAAGAGATACAATCCTGAATTACATTTTACATTATATATAACCTATTGTAGCTCTTATTACAATACATATAAGATTCGTTATATTTATACTACATATGTTTTGTTAATGACTGTACAAACGTCAGTCGGTGGAATTGAAACGACTTTATTGATAATGATAAAGAAATCAATAGAATGTCAAGTAGACCTTCAGACCTTCAGACCTTCAGACCTATGAGAATGAATTGTTACTGATATCTGAAGGAATGACAACATACAAGTTAATAAGATATTATTTCATTATTAGGTATAAGTATCTTCAATTTAAAACAAATTGTCAAGTTTTTTGAACTGGTGGTAACTATCAATATATTTAGCATAATTTAGCAACATACAAAGAGATCGTTCAAGATCAGGGAAAATACAGCGTTGCGACGCTTGTATTTTTATATAAAAATGGAAGATGACCTCCAAAATTGGCGTCTTTGATACTTTCACTCGGGTATCTCCGACGTCATAGTAAAAGTG
Organism: Mechanitis mazaeus; assembly: GCA_959347395.1. Classification (NCBI taxonomy): domain Eukaryota; kingdom Metazoa; phylum Arthropoda; class Insecta; order Lepidoptera; family Nymphalidae; genus Mechanitis; species Mechanitis mazaeus. The sequence continues at coordinate 19,969,193 of OY365750.1, forward strand.
ATAAGCCTGCTCTATGCTATTTTTGCATCATTTTTACTTTCATTTCGCACTAACATAATGACTTTTAGGGCAGTTACAGATCACTCGCACGATGATGAGCATTGTGCTTATTTAAGATATTAACTTATAAATGTATAAAGTTTTATATTGCACTATTATTTCGTATTTTAAAATTCCTGACACGATACTGATATGTATACAAAAGAAATAGTTCTCATTATCAATATTAGTTTTATCGTTTTAGTAAATATATAACTTTTACTTGTAATGTATCTATTAATAAAGACGACATTCGCACCGATTAGCTTTTACTTTTAATGATATTTTATCATTAATAACACTTATTATTTAATGTATTCAAGAAGGTATGGTAGTTGTGTTATACAATAATGTGTCTGTTAACTGTGTCAATAGAGTGCTTCAACATGAATGTTATCCAATTACAAGTTACAAACTCATACGTTATTAATGGTGGTTTTGGGACATCATAACTATTTTACAGGTATAAAGGGGGATGTGCTTATATAGTATCCTAAATATTTTATTTTACGTATATTATTTAAAATTAATTATCATTGATTTATCTCTCATTGTTACAGTTTTAAAATGGCCACATCAGTTCTCCAGCCTGAAGAATGTCGCCGGGAACATACTCCCAAATCCGACATCGAACCAAGGATGGCAGATGATGAGAGACTGGCTATCCTGGAGATGAAAGAACGAAACACCGGAGACCTACCCCCTGAGCTGAGGGAAATCGCCAGGATCGATATAAGAGAGGAAGCAGCTATACGAGAACATGCGCTTACGCAAATGAGACATTTTATTGAGAAACATCCTGCAATTAAGAAATGCAGAACCGGTGAAGAACTTTCGAAATTGTGTTACCTGATTAGTTAAACTCGTTAAATGGTTACAAATTATAACTTTAAGTAGAAGAAAGAGATTAATATTTAACATAAATATTTATCTTAAAGGATATTGACAGTTTATTATTGTGGGCATATATACTTCAAATTTATGAAAAACAAATGGGTCATAAATAATGGGATATAAAATCTTTAAAATGATAAATATTTAGACATATAGAAATCTAGATCCATCGAGATGGGCTTATGTGGTAGTTCAATGGTCAGAGCTACGGCACGGTTTCCTAGAGGTCATAGGTTCGAATCCTGCCCGAATCGATAAATATTGCATTCTACATTTTTAAATTTATAAGACGTTATTCGCTAGCAACGGTTTTATGTTAAAACAGCATGTAATGTTGGAACTACCCTTAAAAATATTTAAAAAAATTAAGAATATCTATGACAAACAATTGTTAAAAGTGGATTAAACATTGTTTGCAGATGGACCGTTTCTTCTTCGCTTTCTTCGTACAAAAAAATATTCCATACCTCAAGCCTGCTCGATGCTGGAGAGATACCTGACCATCCGCGAGATGTACCCACAGTGGTTCCAGAAATTGGACCCCCTGGACCCCAAAATAGCGGCGGTCATCGAGGCCGGTTATCTACTACCTCTGCCCAAACGAGACGCCGAGGGACGCAGGGTCGTCCTGTCTCGCATGGGTAGAATATATTATTTTATATAAGTTTTAATTATCATTTCAATATATCGCTCTTCATATAAATCTTCTATATCATAATCCACTTCAGGTCGTTTCGACCCTCACGTGTACGACAGCTGCGTAATGGCGCGCGTGCACTCCATGGTAGTGGAGCTGTTGCTGGACGAGCCGCGCTCACAGCTGCTCGGCTACACGCACGTCAACGACGAGGCTGGTATGCAGATGCCGCACGTCAGCCTGTGGTCGCTGAGCGACGTGCGCCTCATGCTTAACTGCATACAGGTCGATACGAGCGAAGGCTCCTTGTGTCCTCTTGTTTATTCCCCTAATGAACTTTAAATTCTGTTCAGGTTTTAACTTATTTATATTATTCTTTATCCATTGTTTCAGAATTCGACTCCAATGCGTCACAAGCGTACCCACTTCGTAAATATACCTCATTACGGTGTGAAGATCTTCGAGTTCGCCGTCTCGTTGCTAAGCGATAAACTCAAAGACCGGGTTATGGTAATTGGAAATAAAAAAAATATTAATATATTCATAACTAAATTAAAGGTTTAAGAACTTGACTTCCGCTAGGATATGATATATCATAAAAAATCATCCAATTAGAATTCTTATTTCTTTAAAATTGTAATTTTTCTTAAATTATTTTTTTAAATTAAATTTATAAGCATTGTAATTTATAAACCTAACTTATTTGTGTCATAGTTCCATCGTTCATCCGAAGAACTATCTAAATTTGTGGACCCATCGATATTACCGAAGGAATACGGCGGAACAGTCCCCTTGAAAGATATGATCGAAGAGCTAAAACGAAAACTTTTGAAGCACAGAGAGGAATTACTAGCTTTGGATGATATGAGCATCGACCTCTGTGCGCTGGAGAAAAATGACTTGACCCAAGATCTACACTCAACTGCTGGATCTTTTAGGAAATTAGAACTAGATTAATTTAGACCTAAAACTAACTTACTAACGTACGATGTAGCCACTACTGCCTTTGCTTGAGATTAACTTAAACTGTCCTTATAGTTTAAAGGAAATAATATCTCTGATCAATGATGGCGCTATTTTCAATTTCCTGAAATAAAACAAAAGATCTTTACTTTGAGTGTTAAGTGTCTCATTTTGTATTATTTTACTAGGATTTATCTTTTAATATCGTACTGTATTATTGTATACACTAGTGTAGTATGGGCAGCCGTCGGTGGAGTCTCGTTACCGTTAAGAATTGATACGTTGTCATAACAACGATTTTCTGACAGCTGCACAGTTGTAATGTTTCTTGGTTATTCTGCATTTTATTACTTCAGCCATGACAATGTTTAATTTTCTATTTGACTCCAAAAATAGTGAGTTACAAGCTTTATATTATAATTAGAACACTAACAGCCTTTTAACTATGGGATATTAGTGCCCTAGTGAGCCCAGTGCTCGGTGAATTGTATAATGTAACTGCAGTGTTGATGACTTTACTGGTTGCTTTATAATAATTTATATTTAAGTTCTATTTTGGATATGTACTTTGTAAGTAATTAAGCGATCTTGTTTCTTAAATAAAATTTTAGATAAATCTAAAAATTCTTATATTTTTACAGTCATGTTCCGCGTATTAAATTGTAAGTAATAAAGTAATAAACAAAAAAAAATATTTATACGAGCAGGATTAGAACCCGTGACCTCCGGATAATTGTCCCTTTCCATTCTGCTAATTGAGCTAACACGTCGCTGTTTTGCTGCGATTTTTATTCAATTTAGCTTTCTATATGTAACTGTCTGTATCGAGACAGTAAAATCTTTTAGTCTTATTTCGAAAAATATATTTCCAATTTTGCAGTATTCCTAGTCTTTGAGAAATATTTTAATAATGTAAACTACTTTTAAAATCTTTAAAAAGTAAAGTAACGATATCGCAAACATTACAACAGGCAGTAACAATGATAAAATAAAAATAACGAAATATTTAATGAGAAAACTTGAAGAGAAAACCTTCAGTATATTTAAAATTCATATATACCATAGATATTTTAAGTCTGATCTTGGGGTTGCAACTTCTTTTAAAACTTTCTTTAACGGTATCAAAGTGAGCCGCACCGGACCTAAATCCACAAACTCTTTAACAGATGCCGCTTTGAAATCTCTTACGGAAAATGTAAATCAATGTGGTATTAATACTAGGAGCGCGAACCAGACCTCAATTTTGAGTCGATGCGCTCGAAAAATCTCGATAATAAAAAACGATGTTCAAACAGCACCGAAGTTACATTTACAAAATATCGACGCTATTTGTCCTCAAATATTTTTGAAGTTAATAAAAAATAATAAAAACAAAAAAAAAACTAAAAAAAAAGAAAAAGAAAAATTTTTAAAATCTGTTAAAAAAATTCCGCACGCGCATGTCATTGTAAAGCTAAATTTTCGAGCGAAAAATTTTCCCCTTTAAAGTTTATAGGATTTAAGTTTTTTTGTGATTATTCTTCAACAACATCAAATATTTGAATTTTTTTTAAACTACCACCACATTGAAGTCTATCAGTGTGCAAAATTTAGAAATTTTCGGATATACCGTTTTTGATTGATGCTTGTGCGAAGGATGCAGAAAAGTGTCTCATAGAGAGCTTCGCCGAATAAAAAAGAATATATTTTTTAACTTATTAGTGTATAGAAGAAAAGTGATTTATTAAAATATCCGTTAACTTAATTATAGACTCTAATAAATATTGTTGCGCTAGACTTAGCATTAATATGCTATAACTGTTTTAATTGTGGTATATTTTCTATTTTAATGAAACAGTAAAATAACAGTAATCCAATCCAGCTAAATATAAAACAATTTCAGTATTATCCACATTTAGAAAGATCTTTAAAGAATATATTATTAATTGACTAGTCTCTTATTTTAATAAATATAACCATTCTTTTTAAATAGTTGGTTTCACGACACGTTGCTTAACAACAGATGTCGGTATTGCTGAATATTTTTGAAGCTTGTGAAAACTCACAAGAAGAGCGTATCATATTTTGAGATTTATCAAAGCTTTTCGAAGTAAAGTAAAGTATTAAGTCTACGACATGTCAAAAAGGTCAGAACTAATGTACAATTAAATAATGATGAATTTGATTTGGTCAATTCTACCATTTCCTTGTACATTATCTTACATGAAAAATGTAAATGTACCCTATTACTTATTTTATTTTTCGAACACACCTAGTTCTGCCACAAGGGCGGTTTTAAAACTACGAAGGTTATTAAACGTTGAAACAACTAGATTAGTTTACTTCAGTTAGTTTTATAGTATCATTATTCATTGTATAAAGTAATGCATCAGACATTGATATTTGCACTGCTGAAGTGGGCTGTTCAGCCAATTTATAATATGGGCACAAGAAAACCATTAGGAAATAAGTTAGAATAAAGGTATGACTGTATAATCGCAACATATTTATGAAGATTTATTTTTCGTTCTCAAAAATAAAAATAAAATAATGAAATAATGTGATTAACGTAATTTAATCACAAGAATTACTAAAATTAATTTGCTCAAATAAACACAACTATGATTAATTATAATTTTATAAATAATTTAAAAGTTATCGAATGAGATTCTTGCTATTGTTTCTCCATGGCTCTACACTTTGGAACTGTAACTAGAGTATGAGTTTTCCTAAGTTACAATGCTATCTATGCAATCAATATTAATTTATGTTATTAATCTATGCCTACGTGAACTACGAAATTATGACTATGTAAGGCCTTCATATCGATTTGATTGCCATGGTTTTCGTTCCCAATTTGATAAATCTGGATGTTTAGAAAAATTAAAAAATGTAAAAAAATATGTTGTGTGAATGGTTGTGTTGGATGAATTTCTACTCTGATTGAGGCGGTTGAAACCCTCGCAGCTGTAACTTTGAGTTGGAGAGTGTCTTTACAGAAGGGAATTTTGATAAGTTTTAAAATAGGTCCTTCACAAATAATTACCGATATTCATTCAAAATGAAAAAGATGTAAACATAAAAATATATAAATTTATTGTAGCACACTTCTGTATATTTACCATTTAAATATGCCTACTTATGACACTATTTTTTACAGTAAAGTTGTGTAAATGCGTTACAAAAATCCATGTGGTAGCCAAAAATCAAGTGAAGAGTATCTGTTCAAAACATCAAAATGTACCCGTTTGAGACTTTTCTAAAATTCTCAATCATATCACTGCACTGTAAATTAATATTTTTTACTTGGACTTCCGGAGTCACGATTTGTAATATAAGACTCAAAAGAATTTTGAAAAAGCTTTCGCAAAGAGTTGAGTTTAAATTTTGTGAAATGAATAACAAATCTATCTTTAAATCAAAGTTTCGATTACAACAACGATGGGAAATTCAGTCTCTACCCAGCCACACTGCATGGCTGAATATTTCTCATAACGTGTGACGGTGCCAGTCTGTCTGGCTTCCCTTTTTCTCACACATACGAGAGCGGCAGTCTCTTCCCCTCACATTCTAATAAACAGTACTACCCGTTTAATATAGATAAAATTCAAGTAATAACCTATGCTTCTCCCAAGTTAAACAATTTCAATATTAAATAGTTCGACTTAGATTATTTTAAGTTATCACTTCTATCAGTCGTCTCGAGACTCCCTTAGACTAAAAAAAAACGTTACAGCTCCTTTTACCGCGCACCCAGATAGTGCGACCCGCACTTGGCCCCTTTTCACAATGCGATCTGGGGTAGTAACCGTGGGCAAGCGAGATAAAAGATAAAAAGTGTGTCTTACTCTTACATCAGATTAGATCGCCGGCTCTCTAATAGCTATTACATTTGACTAATTGCTTATTAAATTGCATAATTTTAGTTATTTAGTTAGTTTATTTTAATCTTGTATATCTCAGGGTTCTGATTTGACAGGACATCATTAGGTTGAATTACGTGGGTGTTTTTTAAAATATTTTATTGATTGAAAAAATCTCTCAATTAAATTAATTCATATCCCAAAAATTACAAAATAATTTATTTACAGTTCTGTTCTAAATATTTTCTAAGAATCTGTTTATGAATTTGTTTATATTAAAATTGTTTTGATAATTATCGTTTGTTATTATAATTCGTACATTAGATGACGAACACGAAAAATGATACCACAGGTTGCTTACAGATTATTAAGTACGCCTATGTAGTCCTATGGGATAACACAAAACAAAGACAAGGCATATAACTATTACTAGCTGTTGCCAGTGACTTCGTCTGACTCTTCTTTTTTCTTCAAACACAAAGCGTCATCCATCGATCATCGCCTAATATTTTTTTTTCGAAAGTTCTGTGAACTATACATGACATGTGACATCGGCAAGTATCAGCTATACCCGAAAATGGAATGAATTGTAATCTGAAATAAGAAAATATTCCAGTCTCCTCACAATAGTTAATAGTTAATATTTTATCTAAATTAATAGAAATTGTTAAAAAAAAATATAACGAAATAACAAGGCCTCCGACCACAACATCGGGGCAAGTTGGAGAAATATTTAAAAACCGAAATTGAATTTGGATCATGGTCGTTTTGTGACATTTTATAATTTAGCTCAGGTGCACCTGACATCTTCACAGCTGTGATCTATATATTGGGATCTTCAAATTGTAACACGGTATTACGAAAGATTATTAGATTCTTTTTTACGCATTACTTTACACGTTAATCCCTAACTTTTCTCCCCTGATATACTAGAATTAAAAAATATGTTTCTTTCCTGAACTACCCGCCAGAACCGAAGGCGCTGCCATTTTTATAATTACTCACTAAAAACCAACGGTTACCCTTATCGCCTACGTGGCATGCAACATACTCACTATGTTTGGCAGAAGTGATTTACTTTTGCCATCACTGTAACGTCACATATGAGAGTGCCGAGAACAGCTTAGAGAACTATAGTTTTATCTACCCTATAGTTATTGAGACGGGTCATCCTCCCCTTCCAGCAAAGCAAGACAGCTAGGGATAGAGCGGGCATACTTTCCATCAATCGAATCATCAATTCGTCAAATGATTCAGATCAGATTTAATGCGTAAGCGTTTGTAAGACCAAACGTCAAAGACAGGCAAATCGCATTGATAACTCAAATTTACAAAATTGCAACAAAAATAACTCAAACTTCAAATATATTACATCCATCTGGATATTTAATATAACGTGGTAACATGTGCATATCATTTTGATTTTAAATGTGAATTTGTTTATTGGGTTACTGAACAGATATTCATATTACAGATTAAAAAGAACCCTTGAAATGCAACTTGAAATGTTGCTAACTTCACTGTAGTTTTTCCCGCAGTTTGGCGTCCACCGATTGTTAAAAGAATTTCAATACGATTTTACTGTGTATTTAGATCTATTTCACATTATTCTGTTCGTATGTTTTATTTCTAGTGATGATATTATAAAGTTAATATGTTTCTGCCGTGATTCCCTTGTTTGGGTTTACCTACTGTGGTGATTTTGTAAACATCGGAGTTTCAGGGCCCACGTCTATGACTTCTTGTACGTATTTTAGCCATTATCACTTTACCCTTTCGTTTTATTGTAATCCATATAAAAAATAAGTAGCATTGCCTGATATTTTCCTTAACTTAAATTGATTAACCTCTAAAAACTGTGTTGTTTATGCGTAAAGCATTGGCATACATTTCAGTCGCGGAGTTTCTGCGGCTGTCTTATGAAAGCAACCACGAATGCAAATATGTTATCCAAAATATTTGGGTAATATGCCTACAAGGTGGATAGCATTCAATTATTAAAACCTTTTTTATTTGGTATATTTTATGTTATACAAGCATATTCCAATGTTTATGAACTGTACATATTGTTAATATAGACTAGTCTCAAATATTTCAAATGGAGATCTTTTCTAAAATGGTTTTTTTGGTTATACTCAAAAAAATGTTAAGATTTCCATTATTTTGTTTATTTATTACAGAATTTAGGTATTTAAAGATAAAAATATTGAATTTTCAACCAAGACGAATTTTAAGTAAATAGGGCACTGTTACACCATAGATTTATGATGTGTATACATAATAATACTTTTGGGCCATTGTTGCTTTCTTACTAAGAAAAATACTGTTATTTTCTACACACCTGCTTCAATTGCTTTTAGTCTTACAATATTTATCAACAAATGCTTTCTATGTTAACACTTATCACAAATTCTTCTCATGTTTATGATCTTACTCAGGTATTTGTGTAATTTTAAATTTATATTTAGTCACACTTGTACTTTTATGGGAAGTAGTAGTCTTTGTCAAGTAAATGTTTGGTCTAATTAGTGAAAGGCTACACAATTACATATCATTGCTTCACAAAACAATAAGTTTGATAAGCGTAGTGGTGGAATTTGGACACATTGTCAATCTCATTTTGAACAAAACTCCTGAGTGATGATGTAAAGCACAAAATAGAGACACTAATTTCTTTACCATCCAATAATATTACATTTACAATTTTTACAGAATGAGGCAAAAAGAAAAACTATAATCATTAAGTATGTATGTATGTATGTATGTATGTATGTATGTATGTATATCTATATAACTTTTTTATGCTGGGATGTTCATGTTTTATTTTTTTTTGCATTTTTCATCAGTATTTTTATTAAAATATAACTAAGTGACCTACAAGGTAACATTTTGTAAAATTTATACAATATAATTAATATAATTCTCTCTCTTTCTCCTTATTTCTACATGATATAGTAATAATGTGTTTGAGCAAAAAGACTACAAAAATATTAGTATACCTTATCACCAACATATTGAATACTATATACAATATATTTATCTTCATATCATAAATACAATCTTTAAGACATTGTAGTTTTTCATAACCTATACATTGAAAAAAAAATGCATTTGTTTTTTGTCTGAAACATGAGTAATTAATAAATTATTTTGTGTTGGTAATTATTACAGTAATTATCTCAGAGTAAAAGTAGGTCAAACTTTTCTTTTATATAAAATGTTATCTAAATAATTTTTATCATTTTTTAAGTTTAAATATGTGGTTAATATAAATGCTTGCATTTTTAAATAGATATGTAACATTCTAGATTTTATTCATCTAAAATCTATAAGTACTTAAATATATATATTATAATATTAATTGCAGTCCTTGATAATTGATTTATCAGAATGATAAATAAATAAGCTTCTCATTGTTAATGTTAAGGTTATCTAATGAAATGTAAAATTTTTTATTATAAAAGAATAATCCCCTCACAGTAAAGTAAAGCATAGAATAGAATAGTCATAATTAATAGTTTTTATTTCACGTCGTCATTGTCATAGTCATTTTCCACTTATGAAACAATATACTTTGGTTGCATGTTCAAAAGGGTAGTTTTATAGAGAAGAACCGACAAGAAACACCATGGATTCTGTTGAGAATTGTCATACTTGATAATATTAATACATTATTAAAGATTATGATATGTTGTAAGTAGGTTTTTTTTCCATATAATATATGATTGTAAAAAATCATAAAAAGTCATAAACAATTTGAAGTGTGATACAAAAAAAATGGTCTTTTAACATGCATTCTTTAATGTACTTAAGTAATCTTATATTTTTAATGATAACTGTAACTGAAATATCTTTTTTAATTCCATATTATTATGTTAAAGAAACCTAATAAAATAACTCAAGGCAAACTATTGTATAATCATATAAATCTAAATAAGCTATAGATAACCTTTAAAGAAAAATTAACTATTAGAGAAAAAAAAACTATTGCCTCTTATATCGGGGTACTCAATTTTGTCCACAATAAATCAATGGATACAAAGAGTCCAAGCCTTAAAATAAAAGAATATTTAACCAATTTTCCCTTACATTTAATAATAAAGTAAGAATTTAATTACAGTACTACAATAATAGCCAGTAAACAGTGAAGAGTTAACAGATACTATTTACATTATGAATTGACTAGCTAGAGATGAATGCTTTGTTTGAGAATACTATGCTGTATGAAGTGGGTGTCATCTGTTATAGGAAGTTTCAGCATGATTCAGTTAAAGTAACTGTTTATATTTGTGAAGTACTATTTAAATACATACAGATCATACATTTTGAGGCAAATCTATACTAAAGGTTGACTACTATCCAGATCTTTGTTCAACATTGTTTATTATTTCCTGCATTCTGACCATTTTTTAATTTAATTTTTTTTGCAGATTAGCTTATGCTTATACATTACATCTGTTGTATATATGTAATTTTATCTATATGTTTATATTGCTTTGTAGTTTGTCAATATTTATTATATTTAGCAATTAGTATAAAATTTTGAACATAATCACTTATATCTTTATTTTTTTTTTTATATTTTCATTTTATACATCTGTGTGTAACCTGTGTTCAATTTGTTGCCTCTCATATATGTATATGCAAGTGTTTTTTAATAATTATTTATTTATCTTTGTGTTTGTGTTAAATTTCAAATGTTTATAAAATATATTATTACTGGGTCTTCCTTATTCAGCTTAATCAATTAAATATTTAATTTAAGTTATACATGAAAAGTGTGTAAATTATTTTTGTTTTTGCAAGTTATTTTTAAATATGCAATTTATTTAAATTATATGTAAATTAATTTAGTGACTGAATTGATTTTAAAAACTTAATATTTAAAAAAATATTAAAATTATCTGTTTGTTGCTAAATATTATTATGGCAAATATTAATTAATTAATTAGAGGTTTCTGGTGTCAAGTAAATTATAAGAAGTCTTTAAAAATGCATGAATGGCATATAAAATAAATAAACCAACTAAAATAAATAGCATACTGTTTTACTACTGATAGGCTAAGTATTGGTCCTTAATGTTGTAATGTCAATGTGGTTTAATAGCACCACTGCCTTAGCCACTTAGTACTATTTATATATTGCATCTTACATAGTTTGAGTTCTGCGGGGATCATGTATCTCATGGACAACTATTGAAAAATATAGGTTTCCTCCAGTAATTTTCATGTTAGCTAAACATTTTTAGATTATACAGTGATCCTCTTATCAAATGATATATTTTTTGTCTCAGCAGATTGGCAGCATGGCGGAAATAGTGTACCCGCAAGGCTGCCGACCAATTACGGACGACCTAGGACCAGACGAGCTTGTTCGAAGACTTAAGGTAAACTATAGCTGATTGAAAGCAGTACCAAAGATGAAGAAAAGTTGATAATTAATAGTAAGTGGTGGTGTGGTTTCCTAATGAAAAGTATGTCACAAAAGTTTTAAATGTGAATCTTTATAAGTGAAGACGACGGAAGAGGAAATAGATGGAGTGCGTGCATAGTCCCGGCTGAGATGACGTATAATAAAAAAAGATGAGAAAATATCACGTCAACCACAAATGGGATAAGAGTAGGTCGAAGATGATCTATACTGCTTTGATCAATCTTTTCGCGTTTGAAAGATTGAGGAAGTTTATCAGTTATAAATTACAATACGACATTTAGATTAGTTTTAAAAAGTGCCCTATTAAAGAACGCTGTAACCTATTAGGACTGTTGTCTACAGAAATATTACAAAAAACCGGATTATAAATTTTCCTTTCCGGCTTACATCTTTAGCTCTGAACTAATATTTACAGTACGTCCTGATTTAAATGACTTGTCTTTTTTTTTTTCACCGCCTAAGTCAATGCTTGATTACATTCCACCTGATGGAAAGTGGAAATGTAGTCATAGGTAATGCGCATTAACTTAGTAACCTATTCACTCTTCTCTTGAAGACACCCACATTATATTCAGACAGAAATACCGACGCAGGCAAGCCGTTCCAATCCTTCATCGTGCGAATCAGGAAAGATGAAGCAAAGGGCTTCGTTCAGACAGGTGGAATATCCACAACGTAAGGATGGTTACTCGCCGTGCGTCGGGATGTCCGTTGGTGGAAGGGGAATTGGGGTATTATATCATATAATTCCTGTGCACATTATCTAAAATGTATTCTATAGAATACTGAGAGGCTGACAATTCTACGCCTGTATCCAAGGCTTTGAAGCTTGGCATCAGCCAAATCATGGTCGCCAATAAGCCTTTTTGGTCGTCTCTCAATTGAGTCCAGAACTGCAAGATGAGACTGCCGGTGTGAAGTACTGTCGGACTTTCGCAAGAATGGCAAGCTTTCCTGCAGCTGCTCTTGCCCTGGACTCAATGCACAGACCATAGTTGAGATTCGATGAAATCTCTAAGCCTAACAACTGAAGCCGGTCACTGTATTCCAAAAATACATTTTGAAAAGTGGGAGCCAAGGTGAAAGGGCTCTTTTTGGCGGTGAACATACACGTCTGCGTTTTGGTGGCGTTGAATTTGACAAGATTTACTTTGCTCCATGCGGAGACTACCTGAAGTTTGTCACTCAAACGTTGCACGATGGCTTCTCTTTCTGACTGTAGGTGTTCTCTACTAGCCCGTCGACCTATTTCGGCGAAACCCGTACTGTTGGTCACTGAGGAGATCGTTGCCTTCTAGGTATGCTAAAAGTTCACACATCAGTTATAGCATCCGCGCATCTCGACGGATTCAAAGAAGAGAAGCAGACCTGCCGCCAAAGATAAGATGCAAAAATAGCATCCGCGCATCTCGACGGATCCAAAGAAGAGAAGCAGACCTGCCACCAAGGATAAGATGCAAAAAAGTGCCGCATCTTATCCCAATCTGCTGACTTGTATTTCCATACTCGCCTAACACCAAACGGTTCAGATTCTGGTGGGGAATATGTAAATACAGATTTCACCAGACAGTGATCGGAAGTTCCTAAGGGTGAGGAAACCTCTACACGGTAGCTGTCCGGATCAGTTGTCAGCAAAAGGTCCAGGCGGTTGGCTGTATGGGACTCCACATCAGGAACCCTTGTCGCTTGCCTAACCAGATGAAAGAGGTTCAAAGACAGCGCAAAGCTCCGTGCCTCTCTTCCAGCACGGTCCGTCTTCTGGTACGGAAACAGCGAGTCCTGATGACAGGCATTAAAGTCGCCCAGAAAGACGAGCTGCGCTGAAGGGTACCGATGCAGAGCCACATCAGCAGCCTCACTGAGATACTCAAATAATCGAGTTGTCTCCTGATCTCCGCTGTGCGAGCGGTAGACACAGGAATACAGGATTTTTTCGTTTCCTAAAAGCCATAAGGAAGAAAAAGTGGGGTCTTCAAGGTGACGGAGACGATGGATACAGAGATCGTTCCGCGCATACAAACAAACCTCCGCACGTGAGCGAAAGTTGTGCTCTAACGCGTAACCGGGATAACGCTCATAGGACAGGAATCTGCGTCTCCGTCAAAAAGAGTAAGTGCGGCTGCGCTGTCTCGAGGTGGTGGTGGACAGATTCGAGATTTGAGTGCAAGCCTCGGATGTTACTGAGGTGCACTAGGAGTGAGGAGTGCAACCGCTGAAAAAACTTTTTCTTCTTTGTGGACTATTTCATATTTAAAAAAAAAGATATATATCGAAGAATGAATAGGATAGGAAATGGCAGTTGAACGAGGCGCTACGTATCGAACCCGACGTCGAAATTAGTGTTGTCATGTCACTGGAAGGCTAGTCTGGAGACTGCGGGGACGCCCCAAACTATCTGCGGGCGGCCAGCGGAAAGCCGTCGATTCGGATCCCGCTATCCTCCTCGACTAGTCACCCGACACAACAAACATCAACTCGACGCCAAACCAGTTCGCCAACGCAACGCAGCTGTTCAGACCCGTTTCCCATGAACGGCTTCATCGAGCAACGTGCCAGAACACGACTAGGTCGCTTTGCGGTACGACTTTGCCCAATGGGTGTAACCTTGCCGGCGACCCGATGTTATAGTCTACCACCGAAAAAAGCATTGTCTAAGCATTTGAAACTAAAATATAAAAAAACTTGCATATAGACCCTTTATATCAAAATTTATTTTTGTAGTAAAAAATAAAACAAATATTTATACTGGCATATTTATACTGATAAAAAACGGTCTCCCTGAGTCAAATTTTTTTTGAAGTGATAACTTATGGGAGGGTAAATAGCTTCGTTACGTAACGCGTGACAGCGCCGGTCTCTCTGGCTACCCCTTCTCTCACGCTTAAAGCAGCGGCAGACAGGCTCATCTTCTTTCACTCTAATCCTATTAGTATTTACCTATATTATATTGCAAATATGGTAGATTTAGAGCTTGGTATATTTGTTATGTCCGTTGTGTTTGTGACCTTTAAAAACATATTTTTAATTTGAACTCATTGAGAGGCCGAGGTCACGAAAAGCATGTGTTATATCTAAGCTCAAATCTATACTAATATTATAAAATAAAAATTTTGATTGTTTTAATGCTCTAATCTTCGAAACTACCGGATGGTTATAAAAAATCTTTTCTGAATATGATATAACAACTCTATGAGAAACGCTATCTAATATAACGCTATTATTCTTTAGTATTCTAATAAGTTACAGTAAAATATAATCGCTCGTCAGCGTTTGAAACCGCGAGTACCAGCAGTATATCATTACATCTTATAAATATTTTTTATATTTGTCGGCATTAGTTTATTGTTATCATGTTAGGAATTTTCTTTCAAATGCATATTAATATTATTAAAACTGCTTTATAACATACAAACAAATCTAAATAACATTATTTGAGAAAAATGGCGTTTAAGTTACCTATATCAAGAGACAATGGAAATGTTTCTTTATATTTCTTATAATTCAATGTTGGGGCCAACAGAATATTACTTAAAATATCATCGCAGCTAAGTATCCTTCAACTATTACTATTTATTAACATTTTTAGGCGTTTGAACTGTCGTTCAACTGTATCATAAACAGATCAATAGCTGACAAATGCAACACCGATAAAACAACAAATATTTATATATAAAAGTATATGTTATCGTCACATACAGGCGCTGGCCCACACGCTACAAGGCCTCGGTCAGGATGAAGGCATGTACCAGCAGTATATCCCGCTAGCGCTCCATCTGGCCGATGAGTTCTTCCTCACGCACCCCTCACGCGATGTTCAACTCCTCATAGCCTGTTGCATTGCTGATGTGCTCAGGGTTTATGCTCCAGAAGCTCCCTACAAAGACCAGGAACAGGTTTGTTACACACGTTTCCCTATTAAGATGACACCTATTGTATTGTCAACCACGAGAGAGAGAGAGAGCTTAATGTAAAATCATTATTCAAGAATAGATATTGTTTTTTTTTACTTTGTCTCCATATCATATTCGATAAAATATAAAATATATTTTGTAGTCTATATTTATATCATTGTTTATGTTAATAGTTGGTCTTTCTAAAACTAATGTATCAAGTGTACTTTTTGTATTTGTATTACAGACTATTGTTACATTTAAATATAATTTCTTCTTTAGGTAAAAACTATTTTCCTGTTCCTAATTAATCAACTGCAAGGTCTCCGGGATCCCAAAGACCCTGCTTTCAAGCGGTATTTTTACCTGCTGGAAAACCTGGCATATGTTAAGTCATTTAATATGTGCTTCGAACTGGAAGATTGCCAGGAAATATTCTGCGCACTCTTCTCTCTTATGTTTAAGATTGTCAAGTGAGTGTATTACAATCATTATATTTTTGAATCAATTCATCATCAATCAGTTAATACGTTTTCAAGGCTTCGAGATTTAAGCCTTAGAGTAATTAAATAGTTTTATATTAAAAGTCGCTGTCACTCGCATTTGTGACAATATATTCGTATTCAATGATTTATTAATGAATTGAGGATGCTAATTTTAAGGAATCTCATAATCAGAACTATAAAGTCGTTACTAAAAAAATGAAATAAAGTATTAAAAGTGGGCCTTTTTTGGAATTTTTGGTCAATCTGTAAAAAATGAAAACGAAATAATATATGTTTATTTATAGTACGGAACACTCCTCGAAAGTGAAGTCCTTCATGCTGGACGTCCTGTGTCCTCTCATCACGGAGTCAGACGTGGTCTCCAACGAGCTCCTCAACGTGATACTTCTTAACCTCGTGGAGCCCAACAAGAGGGAGCACAAACACGCGTACGCGCTCGCCAAGGAGCTCATCATCAAGACCAGCGAGACCCTGGAGCCGTACATACAGGCCGTAAGTAGCTTTACCATCGGCGACGACGGACTCTTTAAAAATCGATAATACACACGCGCGTCTCGGTGTTACAGTTCTTCAACCACGTCCTGATCCTGGGAAAGGAGGAGAAGAATCTCGTAATATTCTCGAAGGTGTACGAGCTGATCTACGAGCTGAATCAGTGCTGCCCTTCCGTGCTGCTGGCCGTACTGCCGCAGCTGGAGTGCAAGCTGAAGTCCGCTCAGTTCCCCGAGCGGCTGAGCGCGGTGGCTCTGTTGGCGCGCATGTTCTCCGAGCCGGGCTCGCAGCTGGCACAGCTGTACCCCGCCCTGTGGCGAGCCTTCCTCGGACGATTCAACGACATCTCGGATCAGATCCGTATCAAGTGCGTGCAGTACTGCATGCACTTCCTGGTGCACCATCCCGATCTGAGGAGGGACATAACCGACACGCTGAAGATGAGGCAGCACGACGCGCAGGAACAGGTGCGCTACGAGGTGGTGATGGCCATCATTGCCACGGCGCAGAGGGACTTCAAGGCGGTGGCCGCGTCCGAGGATCTGCTGCACTTCGTGCGGGAGAGGACGCTGGATAAGAAATTCAAAATCCGCAAGGAGGCCATGTCCGGCCTGGCGATGATCTACAAGAAGTTCCTGACGGAGGAGTCCGTCCCGGCCGCCACCGAGAAGGCCGTGCAGTGGATCAAAGACAAGATCCTTCACGGCTACTACATGACGGCTCTCGAGGACAGGCTTTTGGTCGAGAGACTCCTGAACACCTCCCTCGTGCCCTACACTCTGCCCGCCTCGGTCAGGATGAAGAAATTGTATTACCTGATGTCCAACGTGGACGACAATGCCACCAAAGCGTTTATAGAATTACAGAAGCACCAGCTGGCCGTCCGTCGTACGGTCGCCGAGTGGGTAGATTTACATCGGAAGCCGCCGACTCCGGCGGTGCAGAAGGAGATGATCTCTAAGGTGTTACATATAAGCTCCAAATTCCTGCCCGAATCGGTCAAAGCGCAAGAATTTTTAAATAAATTTTCGAATCACATGAAAAAAGCGCCGGAATTGCTGCAGGGTATGGAAACTATTTTGAATCCGAACGTCAGCTGCGAAGTCTGCGTGCGGACCACTGTGAGTATATTTACTATCGACTTTAATTTATATGTGGCGGTCCAATCTCACTCGTGTTACATTTTCAGTCGAGTGTCCTGAAAAAACTCGGGCTGCCGGTTATGACGAATCTGTACTATAATACAGTCAAGATGTTACTGGAGCGAGTGAGCTCCGTGATGGTGGACCACGAGTCCCTCCTCATACTGGTGGGATACGTGGAGGGCGCAGTCAGAGGCAACGACCCCTCCACGGCCGAGGAGTGCGGTCAGTAGCGTTAACTTTATACATTAAACGAATGAATAATACGAAACAAAATTAACAATCGTGGCAACTATTACGTCTAAATAATTATAGGAGCATCGGCCTTCGGCCATCGGCGAGCAGTAATCCCATGAGATCTGAAATGAGAACGAACATTATCGACTCTGCTAACCGATATCCATCCTCCAGGTATCGACATAAAGAAGGCGGCGGAGCGCGGCCTCAAGCTGCTGGTGATGCTGTCGTTCGTGTTCCCTGCGCACTTCTTGCACGAGGACGTGCTGCAGCGCCTCACGGGGCTGCTGGAGATGGATGACGAGGCGGTCGCACCTCACGTACTGGCCGCACTCACCTTCCTGGGGAAATACAGGCCGCTGGGTGAGGGAGGACCGCAAACGATGACACCCTGCGCCGGGAACATTGTGACTCTATTACGACTCTTTTGTAGGTGAAGCGTGTCCAGCGTTGTTCCCGAAATTGATAGCCCTCTGCAAGGCTTACGCGGAGGTGGGCACGCCCAAGCAGGCGAAGAACGCGGTCAGGTGCGTCTTATGCCTTATCAGATAAAACTTCATATTCTTTAATTAATAATCATTACATAAATAGACGGTTTTAACGTTTCAGATGTCTGTTCGTGAACGTCCCGGACCAGAGATCACAAATCTTTACTGAAATTCTAGAAACGTTGAAGACGACCCTGAGTCCCCATTCGGAACATTACCGGACGGCTATAGTGACCCTCGGACACATCGCGCACAACTTGCCGGATAACTTTCCCGTGCACATCAAGAACATCGTGTCCCGGAAGGTGAGTTGTATATAAAAAATTGTATTTTGACTGACCGGTCTGTTACCGCACATACCTATTTACATTAAACATATAATATCAAAAGAAAATACGATTCTTTTCTTAATGTAGACAATATCATGGTATCGATTTCTTGCGATACTCAAAACCAAATACATACAACAGATAGTAAAAGAGCTGTTGGTGCGGGAGGGCGGCGGGGGCCCCAAAGCCCCCGAAGGAGACTGGTGCCCGGAGGAGGACCTCCCCGAGGAGACCCGCTGTAAGCTGGAAGGCCTGAAGTGCATGGCTCGCTGGCTGCTGGGCCTGAAGAAGGATGAACTGTCGGCTCAAAAGACTTTCAGGATGCTCAACGCGTTCATCGTACACAAGGGTGACCTGTTGCAGGTTAATGTGATTATTGTTCTTTTTTTTATTTTGGGTTATTTAATTTTATTTTATGTAGTTTATATGCAAAGGACAAGCTCGCACTTAAGATAATTTAAATAGGTTAGGTATCGAGCGTATTTACAGTCAAAGTTCGTCGTGGTAACTATTGTGAGAGATAGCCGTCGACGGTGCTGATGTTTTTTGAGGATAATAGAAGTAGACCAGTAATACAAGCCAACATCTTCGATTGCAGCAGAAGCAGCTGTCGGGAGCAGAGATGGCTCACCTGCGGCTGGCCGCTGGCGCCGCCATGCTCAAGATCTGCGAACAGAAGGGCGTCGGAGACCAGTTTACAGCGGACCAGTTCTACAACCTGTCACATCTCATGGTGGTGAGTGAAACTGACGTTCTAGGATATTCTCTACAGGATGAATTTACTGTTATACATCGTTACTATAATACTCCTCGTATCAATCGGACCTCCAGATCTCTTTCAATTAACCTCAACCTTCTGAATTTTATTAGATAGGTGAAAAAATCAAGGTGTTAGATGAATAATTTTTAATTCCATAGAGATATAATGATCGATGGAAGATGACTCAGAGAACATGATGAATGCTACAGCTCTGGTGATAACAATTTTTCTCGAGTTTAATCAGTTATTAAATAATATGGGCAGCCTCGTATGATCCGATAAAACACTCGTTTAAGCTAAATCCACCTTCTCATTGGTGAACTCTTGCAAGTCTAGAAAAAGAACAAATTTATTACTTGACATTGATTTTTTATAATAATTTATTTATTATTATTTGCTTTGTATTATATTATTGTATTTATTATGAATTGATATTTATGAATTATGTGACCGATATACAATGAATATTTTCTTTTTATCAATAATAGAAACATAATAAACTTTTAAAACATTTCATGTATGTTAATAAAAGTTCTGTGAACATTTTCCTTTTTTAAAAATAAAAAAAAAATTAAATAAAATCATTTTACGTCTCTTAAAAGTTTATCCAAATTTAATATAAAAGATATATTTAATAATTATAATTATCTTTTTATAGGATAGTGTACCTCAAGTACGAGAAGCTTTCGCAGCTAAACTACACAAAGGATTGTCAAAGGTGAGAAACAGTATGTTAGGATATAGATTATATACGTTACCACTTAAAAAATAATTACTTTTAGTTAACACATGTACTTAGTGCTTCAACTTATGATACACAATTGAAAAGTGAGCCAGTACTCGTCGTATTACTAATTTTGCTCACTCTGTCTTTTTACTACATACGTTTTTTTATAGCAATTTTATAATTAATTTTTGTATCGAAATCGTTTCCACGATCAACTAATTAGCTACGCGTTTAAATTATTAAATGAGATAGATTTAAATTCCTTGCAAACCATAATCCACCATCGGTCTCAATACCGGCTCCGGGGATAGAGTTCAAAGGTAGCAAGAAGAGAAGAGCATCAGTTCGAGTGTTCGTTCCAGGGTATACCCAACAAGTGTCTCCCGCTGGACTTCATGGGCATGTACGCGCTGGCGGGACGAGAGCCCGAGAGGCGCGTGCGAGGAGCCGTGAGGCAGTACATGCTGGCCGACGTGGTGAGGCGCAGGGAGTACGTCAGGAACATCACCGTGGGGACTAAAGGTACACATCCGTCGAGTATACTCCATACTTGCCAGCGGGCACGAATGATCATTTTAAAAATTAAGATTGTAGGGCTTTATCACGATTGCATTGCTCCGTAAGCTCAGTACAGTACAGTATCCCGTGTCCCCAGTGGAGCGCGCCGTGAGTCAGTTGCCCCACATCCTGCCCGACTACATGATGGTGTTCGCTGTGCCCGTGTTGGCACACGACCCCGCCTTCACTGCACACGACAACGTACAGCAGCTCAAGGTACACTGGCCACCGAGTGACAGGAGCGCCTCCAGGGAGGGCTTTTTTATTCATTATGTAACATATATTTGAATGCGACAATAATGGCTAATTTATGGATCAGGTGATCAAACAATGTCTCTGGTTCGTCCTGGAGCCACTCATCACTCGTAACGATTTCTACTGCTACGGTTTCTATAAGAGTCTGGTGGAACGAATGAAGAACCACAAGGACGCGCTCAACGAAACAGACGACGCCGTCAATTATGTGAGTGAATGAAGTGGGGGAGAGAAAAAGGGGGGGTGCTAGTCGTATACCGACGTCACACTAAAGAGAGAACAATGTCACGGGAAGACTTCAAATAAATTTCCTTGCACACTTTATTATAGGGATCGAGAGAGAAGTTAATAGTTTCTTTTTGAAAATTAAATTAATCGGGAGGGATATTTTGTATTTATTATTGATACATTTACTTTAGCGTTATGTTATGTATTCGACTAATGAACATTCTACCGATTAGTAATGTTATATGTGCGCGTGTTCGTGTTGCAGAAGCTGTGGGCCACGTGTGACCTGGCCATGTCGGTGATCTGGTCTCGCTCGGGCAGCTTCGAGCTTCGTGACTTTCCATCGGACGCTCGTATACCCACCATGTACTTCGCTCCGCAACCTGACTTCTTCGTCAACACCAGGGTGTTCCTCCCGCCCGAGCTACAGGTCGGTGTGCCCACACCTCTGGGAGTATACGCAGCGGTAGAAGGGGATCGATCGAGTGCAAAATGATGAAAATAAATTCGGCTCGACCGTTATATTTAATTAAATACGACAATTTCTCGAACAGTTTCAACCGAAACGCCAAGGAGCCACCGACGCCGGCACGAAGGCGAAGAAGCGACCGCGACAGGACAAGGACGCAGAGAACACGAACGACGTGGAGGTATCGATCGATTTACTACAAAAACAATCAGTATTGTAGTGCTGAATACGTTTTAATAATTACGAGGCGCCTCGCCGTACCGCTCGAGGCTCATAACACGGACCTACTCGAGGTCTGAGTCAGTCAGAGGCTGTAATGCCCGAACGAAGGCCACGAGTGTGTGAGCGAGGCGTCGTGTACATTGTGATGTATCTTTGCAAGCTAATCGTCGGTCGCTCCGGGAGTATCGACGCTAAGGTAAACGCGCCACGCATGCGGGTACATGATGTTACTATCCAGTAGTCTCTCCTGCAGACGTTATCATTTGTAGATAGTCATTTGGCGAGAGTATCGTGGGTTGCTGTTATAATTTTGAATTTTTTAACGTTGTGTTTATATTAGCATTTAATAAACTACCAACGCCATTTTGGATTTCGAGCGAACGATATAATTAACTTTGTCCTATAATTTATATATTTTTATCAAATGGTTTTGGTGGTATTCATTACAGATACATTTTCAGTTACTTAGAGGGCACCGTTGATTTGGCTTAATTTTACAATAATTCAGCTTATCTCTTAGTGAATTTTTTTATTTCGATATTAGATTTAAATTTTTAATTAACTTTCAGCCCTCGGAAGCGTCGGAAACGCAAATAATCCTGCCGGGAATCGAACAGCCGCCGGAGACTGAGCTGGAGGAGCCGCAAGCGAAACGCGTTTTAAGCGACTGAGCTACTTGCACCGGGATGTATTCTATGAGCTCCGTACGAGACATCGGACTCACTACAAGAAACACGAGGCCATGTCTTACGATATATATTTTTAAACTGTTTTAATTTCTGTTGTACAAATGAATCGAGCCTCAGAATGTATATTCGACTAGTGTAATAAGTGTCTTCATTCTTTTCTACAATTCATGTAAACTTGTAACCAAATGAAATCCTATACTTTCAATTTGCTATTAAAATTGTCTACCAAGTCTACTATATAAAGTAGAATACATCCCTTCGTTTCTTCAAGTCAGGTGTTACTTAGATTCGAAGACTGGCTATTTATACCCGATTGAACTCTAACTCCGAGACATAAGACTCATGTTCCTGTAACGGAAATACAATCCCGTAATATTGTGTTGTGAAAAGTGTGGGATTATTTTGTATTCGGTCTGAATTTAAATAGATTTTGTAATCTTTCAGAAAACCACATTGAAGTTAATTTTATTTCTTATTCAATATTTTGAAGTTACGAGGAATATATTTCTAAAAAATAAAGTCTATCTGTTCCCGGCTCGTGAGAGCTCTTCGACGACTAGACTAATGAAGGAGAACAGTGTATAGTGTTTGATTGTAAGTTAATGATACAGTTTTTGCTCGTTGTTTTAGATTGTAATTAATTTTTTGTCGGTTGGTCGTTTATTCACTCGTTTGCGGGCTCGATGCCTGCGCAAGCGCATGACATGATGCACTAGACACTAACTAGTGTCTTAGACCACATGGTGATTATATTTTCATTATTATTTGACATATTATTTTGCGCAAACGATCTTGATTCTATTATAAGTTCAATTGGATACTAAAAAGTATCAAAGTTAATTTAATAAGTTATAAATCATGTGTATTCAATTAAGGATTGCTTCGTACAGACACAAGTTACTTGTTAAACGGTGATGGACATCGAGACGGATCTCTTAGGGTGTGACACACTCGGAGTTGACATCACTGCTGTGGGGGAAGAGGGGGAGGGTTGAACCTTTGGTATCAACTTCCATTATGTCGCGTTTTTGAGAGATTTTTAATGACGTATAAACCTGTATTTGTTAATACGCTAATTTTATATCTTGATTTAAATCATGATAAGATATTTAATGATTATTTTGTTACTCTTAATTAATTTGAAGACGTCTGATGTACTATTTCCTCTTGCAATGCATTTACACGATACGTCTCGATGTCTCCGTCTAACTGAAGACAATGTTTCAATTGTTTCGTGTTACTTTGAAGGTGAACCAAAACAGTGAGGCGTCGCCTCGCACGCGTCTGTAGTTATGTATGAAAATAAATAATAAATACATTTATTTTTGAATTTATTCTCACTAACCGATCACATAACTAACCTATCCATTGTAAAAAACACAAAAATGCACACACAACTACAACGTGAATGTTCCCATACTGCGGCTAACACACACCGGTGTGTG
This sequence comes from Mechanitis mazaeus, assembly GCA_959347395.1. NCBI lineage: Eukaryota > Metazoa > Arthropoda > Insecta > Lepidoptera > Nymphalidae > Mechanitis > Mechanitis mazaeus. The sequence continues at coordinate 19,993,438 of OY365750.1, forward strand.
CAGTACGGGAACCTTTTTAGTTTGATGTTTCAAGACTCTGGCTAACACAACTTATGTTTTAGAGTCGCAGTCGGGGATATTAGCGGTTTAATGGGCCGCAGCCAACTTGTTAATGTGTTTTCCTAAGTGTATCTTGAATACAGGTCTTAGCAAAAATACTGGGTTGTATTGTTTTAAACTAAATGCTGTTACTAAGGGAACGTTCATCAATAATTTCAAACAATCAAAATGTAATTGATTATTTAATTCGAGTTATACGAAATATACTCTTTACCAAAATACGGTTAGCGCTGTGGGTGAGAGTGAGAGGAGCTTGCCTGCCGCTGTCGTATGCGTGAGAGAAAGTGAAGTTAGATAGACTGGTGAGATGTTATCATTTCAAAACCTAAAAGGTAGTAAATAAGATAACTCAAGTGTTAAAACAAAACCAAACTATCCTCTACAGAAACATTAAACTCTTAAACAAGTTATTTCCTATATCAAATGTCTAATTTCCTACTGCTATTACATTATTATTAGGTACATTCACAGAAAAAATAGATTATAAAGAAGGTTTTATTATTACTACATTAATTTTTATAAGTAGTACAATTATTGTTATATGAATTACTAACAGCCGTTATAAATAATAATAAATATATCTTTGAAAGATAAAAAAGTATAACATATTATATACGTGTTGAGTTGTAGACGAGGAAAACTCTATCAGGAAGAAAAAGGAAAGTAATTTAGATATTTCCCTTAATATATGAAACGCAGCTATGACATCGCTTATTAAAGTTAACCATACAGCTCTACGCGGATCTGTGAGAGAACAGCACCCTTAGAACCTCTAATGGAATAAAGAATAGTAGAAAAAATTTGATTAAGATTTCAATAAAACTATTTTAAGGATATAACTCGCGTTTATTTTTACATTTTCGCTTTGCAGCAAACGGGTCGAGTGGTATCCGTAAAATAGTTTAATTGAAATGTGTAGTACTCCTGACATCTTAGAAAACATAAATCAAGATTTTTAATAATGAATATATTAGATAACTTCCAATATATATCATTAAAATATCAATCGTGTTTTTTGTCTGGTTCTGTCACTTCATCGGGATCGTTCGCGAAAATGTCTTCGTCCCTGACGTGCACGGGCGGACGCACGGCGTGGTCTATCTCGTGCATTGCATCGATGAGCTCTTCAGTGGTTTTGTATGACGATATCGTGTGTTTGACGAAGTCCCTTGAATATATTATGCAAAACATAATTTTATTATTAAACTTAGTTAAATATAAGTTTTAAAATCATTTTCTGTCAGACGAAAAACAAAAAAATAGGGTCTTTAAATTCAGAGCGAATGCCACACAGCGGTTTTTACTAGCGGTAGAAGTGGTAAATCGTAGACTATAGTTATCGTAGATTGAAGACAAATGCGAACCTATTTAGATTAAAAAAACAAGAATCTCCTGCTTTGTAACCCTGACCGCCGGTGTTCCCGTGATCAATAATATTTTTAAAATCTACATTTATTTATTGCTATGCGGATGCTGTATATTTTGTGGGTGCTTTATTCTTTCGGGAAAACATCGATTGGTGCTGGATGCAAGGTGCACAATGATACTGCGGTTTTGAATAACTTTCTGCCACGAAGTATCAACATTTGCGGCGGTGTCTCCCAATCGATGCCATATGGGTACTTTCAAAGAGAGCTTCTACTCCTTATTTCAATTACAGGCAAGGTCGTGTGTATCTCCTCATATTTTAAGAAATCAGGGATGGTGGTAACCACTTACCATCGACATTAACACACATCGAGTAATACCACCACAATTGTGCAATTAAGGTTTTTTTAAATTCCGAATACACGCCGAATACCGATTTGTCAATTTTGACTAATCAGCTCCAAGTTACAGTAATACGTATCGATGTACCTTGTATTGGTAGTTTTTTTTACTAAAAGAAGCTACCTGAAGTAAAAGGCTTTAATGAACACTGCCGGCTGGAACTCATGACCGCAGCGCTCCGGGCCGAAACTCATGACTCCCATCAGACGGTTGTGTTGAGTTGCTGGAGCACCCGCGTCGAACTAACGCACATAGGCATAAATGTACAAGAAATCAGGTTTATGAATTCAGTATGAGATATAGATGTTACTACAAACTTAGAAAGAACCTAGACGTGGATCCAGGAGCGGCGGAATTGTCTCCAATGCACTATAACTTGAGGAGGTCTTGATTTTGCCCATGTTTTTGTATTTTCATACAATTATTAAATTTTCATATTTACACATTTACGATTAGATGAAATCAATAAAGCTAATATTTTAAAAATATTAAAATTACATAAACGAGTGCTTTCTTGAAGAAATGTTAATTTATGTAAAGATATGTCCTTAAAAATAGAAGATCACCAGGCAGGCGTCTCTAGTGCCATTCCTCAATGAAGCACAGAAGAAGTCATTTGTAAACTGGAAACCGCTGACGAGTTGGTAGGAGTCTGTGCAGTAGTTGCGCGTGCGCACTTTGAGACGCGCCGTCATTAAATCCGGGGTATGGTCTCTGAAGGCTGTGTCTGTGCCCTAGGTTTATAAATACAGAACATGATATCTGTATGTTGATAATATTTCCAGAAATAATTAAAGAATCATGTCTAAATATTGCAAAAATAAAGTTTAAGTAAAGAAACCATTGTTTTGTAATGATAATTACTCGAGTGGCTCCCCAACCTGTCACGGATACAAAGCTTTGTGAATACGGTTCTTGCAAACCTTCGTATATTTTAATTAAATTGATGTGTGTCTGGAAGTCTGAAAATAAACAGACTCTAAAAATAAGAGTAGAAACTTTTGTATAATTTGCTGGTCAGTGTTGTGATGAAGTAATTATACTTGCCAATATTTTCGGCCAGCTTTAACAATGCTATATCGGCATGTGGAACTGGTTCTTCTTCAAACTTGGGGTGCCGTATTGCTCCAGCGACGTCTATTAATACTCCGCCTTCGTGGGGTCTGGCACTACCCACACGGACTTTTACGTACTGACCAAGTGTCTTCATCGGCGCCACGTGGAGCACGCTGGGAACAAAATCAGGGAACCGTTTTCATGTTTTTAAATATGTTTCTAATTTGTGTTTTGTTTAAAACAAACCTACAAGATTTTCTGTATTTAAAGTAACGTGATCCCTGATTATTGTTATATATAACTACTTATTCGGTTCCTGTTAAATACTTGGCATTTGACGAACTGGACAGTTCCTGCCACGATTAGCTGACTTCGGAGCTTATCAGTTAGGGCCAGGAATGGATTAGAAGCAGGCAATCCCATATAACGACGTAAGTACAGTCGAAAGTAAAAAACCAAGTATTAGTAAAAAAAAAACTAGAGAGGACTTTAGATATCGATTTCATACAAAAAAATTCTTTAAACCATTCACTTACTAATTTAAACAATGGGCTGCAGTAAGTACCCAGTTAACATCTACAATGGTGCCAGCACACCACAACCTTCCGTTGATTATTATAGCAGCGATGTACGGGTAGTTCTTAGTGTCTGTGGCATTGCCGCCTCTGATCCTAAGATTCTCTTTTTTAACATTAAACATGAAATCATTGCGTATTCGTAGCGCTTTATTCTCATCTTGGTGTCGACGACGGCCATCTTGAAGTTTCTTTGGTTCGTTGTAACCTAAGTTCATTTTGAATTTAACTTGAAAATACGTAAAATATTAGATACGCTTTAAAAGATGTTTACATGTAATATACATAATATTGAAATTTAAGCTTTAAATATTGGCATCTCTTACCTACTGAGTCATCATTGTTTTTATTTAAACTTAAAATAGTGTTACATAATGTAAATATCGTCCCTACAAATATAAAATCCATTGTTTTGTTAGTAGTATAAATTTTTCCTTTACTTTTTTTTATCAAAACTATAAAAGGTAAGTTATTGGCAATTCAGTTAAAAGTTATTACTTTGAATGTAAAATGTAAATATTATTATTCAAAATATCAGAATAAGTTTGTATGATTCGTTATTAATGTGTACTTTGCACTGTTATTATATTTTTTATCCACTTAATTTATTTAATATGAAATTTAAAGCTTCACTCGGGACTTTATTGTAAAAAAATATAAAAATAACCTGAAGGAATTCTCGATTTTATTGAGCCTAGTTAGGAATAGCAAGTTAAGCACTTTTATGAAAATTTAATTTATGTCCATAAAAATATTAATTCATTGAGGAAAAAATTGCGATTTACGCAATTTTTTCATTTTTTTTCTAACGATTATTTCAGCTTCATGTATATATATATATATATATTACTCAGATATATTATTCAGATATATATATATATATATTACTCAAACGGTCCTTTTCTGCAGTACCAATATAGTCATATATATATGCCATATGACGATATAATTTGTTACTGAAATTGTCATCTAAGGCGGGGTTACCTCTGTAGATTATATCGCTCTTCGGATTACCTCTGCTTTGCACAACCTACTTCAGTAGTTTTCTGAATATAGCTAAGTTCATCAGGCCCCTGTCAGTGATGTTCACTAAAAAGGCTCTAAGTACATAAGTAAATTAATTTTAAAAAACGTATTATTCTGGGCGCAATAAAATCGTCCCCAACGAAAGCGTTGTTAATAATTGTGGATAATATTATTTTCAAAAACATGAAGAGATCAACCGCTCATTTTTAGTAGGTAGCCTTAAAACAATTTCTAAACTGGACTAAAAACTTACTAGTGTTTGTGGGCAAATAGTCCTTAGTAGAATAATTACTTGAGAATGTATAAGGGGCTTCTTTTTTATACCCCATGCATACCACGTTGATACTATGAGTGGTAACACTGGATGTTGTGTTACTAACATATACTGTATGTAAGATAAAAGAAAGTTAATAATTAAAATTAACATTTAATGGCACTTATCACTAATAATACATAATTCGTCAAAAATATCACAATCGGGGGAAGAGACACGGAATATAATATATCAATATAACAGCATTCACAACAATCATCACATATAAAATAATTTTCGTCATAAATAATATTACAAATATATAAATATGGCCGCTCTGCGATCACACGTTAAGTACTTTGTAAAAATTTTATAACCTACTAATCTCCTTCCCTTCTTCTGCGTCTTTTCTTTTCTTCTTCTTCCTTCCGTCAAGAATGGAGTATATCTCTTCAAGAGTTCTGTCTCTAGTCTCTGGTACGTAGAGTATTGTGTAAGTGGTGCCGATGAAACAAACCAATGAAAACAATATGAATACCCAATGGATTCCAAGTACTTTGAGGAGAGGGTCGTAGGCTTTTGTTTGTACGAAGTCGCTCAGGGCGTCCACGCTACTGACGAATGACGTCACCATGCCACGGTGCTGGAAAAATATTAACAATTATCATTTATTATTAAACTAGGAGCGCGTTAGTATATTGAGTGAAGCGAGGTGCACACAGTAACGAAGTTGCATTTACAAAACGTCGACGCCAGACTGATATCTATCAGTGTACATAATATGGACATTTTTGGATATACCGTTTCGATCGATGTTTGCACAAAGTATACAGAAAAGTCTCTCATAGAGAACTTCGCTCGCTCCGCTCAATAAATAATTTATTACTTTCGATAATACTTTAAATGATGTTTAATGTCATTTTGAAAAAGGCTGTTATATTAATTATTTTTATTTATTTTCTGTCTGTTTTGTCTCATCGAGGTACAATTTAAATTTATATTTAATAAACTTATGTAGATAAATACAGTTTAGTTAATTTAGTTAATCTATTTTACTGTATAATTTTAAATCAATAGAATGGGACAAAAAAAAATTATCGGCAGTTAAATAATAAAATATACCTGAAAAGAGAATAGTTCCGATGTGATAACGTAAGGTACAGGTTGATATCCAGCCGCATTGGCGAATATACACAAGCACATGGCGGCGACGGGCAGCCAGCCCGGCAGCCATATTGATGATGACGTCACAAAGAACCACACGCCCAGACCCAACATCGACAGCCCCGTCACGAATGACGTCACCGCTAGCAGCCACTGCATTTATTATTAAAACTAATTAAAATACAATAGTGTGACATATTTTAGTTTATATTGATATAACATCGATATATATTTTAGCCTTCAAGTTAGATAAAAAATGATAAGGAAATTGTTTTTTTTTTATACGGAAAAAAACAATAAACTTAAATGACATGTGTTTCTGCCGTAAACTTTTTTATTGTTTTTTTGCGAAGTAATTTATAATTTATTTATCATTACTATTATTTTATTATTGTGGTATGGAAGCTAATTAACTAGCATTATAACGTGACGATCTTGATCCTACAAATAACTGTATCGCAGTAAGAACGCTCCACCGCCGACTAAATGATATCTGTTATTAGGTTGAAGTTATTATTAAGAAAAAAAGGGGAAACAAAAATATAACATGCAAGTGAGTGTGCTGTTCAGATTATTTATTATTCTCTTGTCTTCTGTATCTATTAGGTATTAATTGTCATAAAATATCCTACCTTTCTGCCCGTTTTTTCTACAATACAGCTAGCCACGATGGATCCCAGCAGCTGGATGGCGCCTACCACGATGGTTTGCTTATTAGGGCTCAGTGTAAGCTGGATGGACTCCGACGCTTGTTCGAAGATAGAGCCCGCGTACATCAGCACCACCAAGTAGCCGCAAGTCTCCTGGGATAGCATCACGTTCACTGCTATCCTGAACGCTTTGAAGGTAGTTTTATCTCGAACTGGAAATATATTAATTGCATTTAAATATTGCTCTTAATTTTTTTCATAAAATGATGGTTTTTTTATTGATTTTACTTGGAAATAAGTTGTAATACAAAATCTTTATATATGACCTCATATTTCAAAGTTCAGTTGACAAATAGTTTCATGTATTTATTTCCGTCACGGCTTCTTAGAGTTGAAATTATCAAACATCAAATTAAAGTCTATGTTCAACATTTCAGAACTCTTCAATTGTTTTAGGCAACACTAATAAAGAAGCTTATTTTCTTCCTGATTAAAGAAGTTATTGCAATCACCCCGATTTTTTTGCGTCATGGGCAATTGTAGACACTTTTTAAAAGCATGTATATGGTTGTGTAAATTTTTATTTAAAGAATATATTATATTGATGGATCGCATCCTTTACCACTAGTTATTATTTATCTTGATTCAAATCAAATGATAATTGCTATAGACTTTAACAACCTTCAATTATTTTACCTATGGTACGTTCTAAAGTTCTGTACATACAATAAGATATTTGTTGTGTAATATACAATAAGATATTTGTTACAGTAAAAACAAAAAATAAATAATACATAAATCCTAATCAATAGTTTCCTGTGACCATTAGCTGTTGCGTTTTAAAAATATATCTACAAGTAAAGTAATGCCTGAAGTAATTCGATTGAAAGTATCGTACAACTTTGATCGTCTGTGTTATTGATATATTTCATCGGGTAGTTCTGTCAAGTTTAATGCGGTATTTCACAGTTCAATTAAGATGGCGCTGATCTGAGGAGCTTAACTCGCTACGTTCAGTAATCATTGTCGAGACCATTTAATTTGACCTCTGTTAGTCGTGTTCATGTGTAGTTTATGAAGATAAGTTTACGATTACTGCAATTAAATAATAAATGTATAAAAATAATTGCACTGTTTGTTTATTACTTGAAAATGATTCAACTAAATTCATTTTTTTCTTTTTGTTATTTAAAATCCATGCTTACTTTGTAAAACTTAAAACTATAATTTGGTAGTCTTGTATGACAGTTTTATTAAAAATAATGTATGGTACGGTGCACTTCATCAGTAGCTTATATTTATATAAACATTATTATATTCAATATTTTTTTTGTTCTTCTGACACTTCGATAACAGTTGTTTTAGGATGGTATAAAAATTATAAATAAATGACTTGTGTTTAGTCTTATCTTTTGAGTTTCATATATTTACTCAATATGGGTATAATATTCTTTATTTTGTATTGAAAATGTATGCGCCATTGTATTTAACCTTTTGACGTTTATTTAGGCGTCATTCGGGTCAAAAGTTCACTCGTGATACAAATAATGTAACGATAAAAACTGATATTTATATATAACTCAACGTACAGAGGGCTGACCTTGTCTCCTTCGTCATCGTTAACAAACTTTTTTTACAAATCATCATACCTAAGCTCTTCCAGGTGGCCTTCTTCACGGTCCTGGCGTAGTCTTCTTCCCTCTCCATTCTCTGCACTTCTTCCTCCAGGTTCTTATCATCTACGGAGGTGTTACGCAACCACGCTAAGACTTTTCGGGCTTCCTAAAATATACACATTTTTTATTGAATAATATATTATTAGTGCATTATATTATTAATTTGAAGATATATTTGTTAAAGAGCGAGGTTACATTGATAGTATTATTCTCGGGGCCTCAACGTCTGTACAAATGTGGTATTGTATTGAATCTAATACAATTTCCTATACTTACTATTGTAGCTAGCTATATATTAATAAATCATTTATTCGTGGAATGTAAAATAACAATATGTATGTTATAAAAATATGTGAGTTGATTTGTTTAAAATATATTATTTTAGTATTCTTAGATTCTTGAAGTGTTTATTTAATTATAAAAAAAATTGTTAAATTTATAATATTTCTGTTTCGTTCAATTGTTATAGTTGTTTTTAAATTATTTATTTTAGAGTTATTATAGAGTTTGTTAGTATTCTTATTGCCGATCAATAAATAGTCAGGTTAAGAGAAATTTCTCAAAATATGTGAAAGCCAATGGTTTTATATAAAAATCAAAACTCATGCTCATATATGGTCATCTGTTGTTTTAATCTGTTTGACAACTTTGGGGTTCTGTCAAATATATACCATTTTGAGACATTTTATTATTAATTTTGTGTTTGTATCAAATTACTCTGTAAGAACTTTTATGATGTAATTACACTACAACGGCCACAGCTATCTCAGTTTTAATAAGACCACACCACTTCATGATATTAGTTCAAGGCAGAGTGAATGTTATCATACTAGAGACACCACTTGTCTATGAATTGATAGGAGGAGAATATTATATTGTATTATTTTGACACAATACAGCAATAAACATTATTATATTAACAGAGAAGAAGCTGAGAAGTTTCATCTCTTCATATATTATTTGGGCTCGTCGCGCTACTGGGAGAGGAGTGCACACAGTTAGTTCCTGGGACTTGTAGTTTTATCTTTTAGATCCAGGTGTAGGTTTAAAGGACCCCTTAAAATGAGTATATACAATATAATGAATTTTGCATTTCCTTTGTAAAGAAGACGGTTCTGTTAAAATTAGTTTTATTTTATTTTTGTCTCATACCTAATTTTTGTTTTAAGATGTTGATTTTTTGTTTGATTTGAGTTTGTCTATTCTGTTTTTTGAATATCATATTTATCATATCCTATAATTTATTCATAATATAATATATTACGAGCAATAAATATAAATTTAAGATTTGTTTTATTTTATCTTCGGTTTTCCTCCTTGTACTTCTTGGAAATTTCAGTTTGGCGTAACCGAAGTATCCATAATAATCAGTTCTCATTGATGTGAAGAAATTTAAGTTTTATTACGTTGTAACTATATTAATTAATTTATTCGTAAACTTTATTGTAAGTGATTGTTTTTCATTCTTTCAATGAACTAATAACAAATAATAAGAAGTGACCGTTTGTTACTTTCTCCTTCGCTGATTTCTGGAATTAACGTCTGATTTTAAATAATAATTTTGTTTTTAATAATCAATTATTAACGACTAGCTCTCCTCGGTGGCGTCGTCTACCCACAAATATAATAATTATTTATCTAACCATTCATTTTTTTAGTTTTAATCAAATTATACAGAGATCTAATTACTGTAAAAAATTAAAAAAATACCGTATATTGATATAGAAGAAACGTAGTTCATACGGACGGAATCGCAAATAAAGGCTAGATTACCTAAATAAATATTTATATATATACATATTCGTATATATGGTTGAAATGGTTAAAAAGCATCCACCCTTCCGATCCTGCTTCACCACTCATATCCTAACCGCTTTAAAAATATATAATTAGTAATATTACCTTCACTTTGCCTTGCTTGATCAGGAACACGGGAGTCTCAGGCACTAGCAGGAACAGCACCATGTGTACCACCGGTATGGCGGCACAGAGCCACAGCACGGCGCTGAAGGAGAGCATGTCGCCCGCCACGTACACCACCAAGTACCCTAGGTTCTGGGACAGGATGAAGAGGGATCCCAGGGCGCCACGGATCTTGTCTGATGCCACCTGTTACATATTTAATAAATTTTTATGCTTAATTTCTTTTATATACTGGATTATATTTTTTGTTAAATTTGTTAAATGAATTTAAAATATAACAACAAAAACGTCGTTAGACATTTTGTAATATTATAAGTGTCTGAAGATAAATATTTTTTAGGAATTCTGACAGAAATTATCATACATTTCATAGCACTTTACGTCAAAAAATTATAATTAGGGAATCGAAAAAAAATTGCTGCTATTTAAATTTAAGACTCTCGTCGGCGCTGTGACTCCGCCTCACTGAACAAACCTCCTTCAAGTAGAGAGGTGTTACCACGTAGCATCCGGCGCAGCCCAGGCCTGCGACAGCGCGGGATGTTATCAGAGCCCAGGGCCTCAGCGAGAACAGCGTTATTATCCAACTTATCTGAACACAACATCACAATGGTAACTATATATTCTTATATATTATGTTATATGGGGCTTGTGACGGATACGTTTGTAATAACGATGGCACGTTTGGTTCTAAAATATGTAACAAATATTGGATTAGTGATACGATATAGTGCCAGTTGCCCAATGGTGGGACTACTGGGATAAACTCCAAAGCATTTATTCGAAAGTATATATTAATAAAATATGTATAATCTTCATTTAATGCTTTAACAAAAATAGTTTTAAATAGAACAGTGGACGGAGCAGTTAAATTAATAGTTACGTAAAACCTTTAATGTTCATAATATTTTATTTTATCACTATTCATAAAAGATAACAATACGGAATAATAAAAATATTATTATTTGCTTGAGAATAACATTTATATAGTTATTTTAATTATTATGCAATTATTTAATTTTCTGTTCTTTAAATTACCAATTTACTTACTAAAAATTACTTTAAAAAAGACATTCTTATAAAATCATTTTAGACATGCATTTATTAAACTCAAAGTACGTTACTCGTATAAGATGTAGGGTCAGACATTTCTGACACCTATATGAATGTTGTGTTACTTACAGATAGCATTAAAGAAGTCAAAAGAGTTGTGATCTTTCTCCCCCATCTATCAGCCACGTCTCCCACCAGGAACCCGATAAAGACAGGGGGGAGGAAGGTAATAGAAGCCATCCAGGATATGGTGTCATCGGTGATAGGTTCTGGTGCTGGTCCGTCTTTAGATTGCAGGATTGGTGTCATGGGAGACTGCCATCCCATCAGCATCCCGAAGTTTAGAACCGGTATTGTAACTGGAAGATATGGTTTATATATTAAGTTTTATAGAGATTGCTAAATTTACTGAAATTGTAAACTAAAGCTATGGGAAGGAGTGTGTGCGCGTCGCAGGCTCGACCCCGCATTGAAAACATTTGTTAATTTTAATTGAGACTTTTAATGAAAGACTTTCCTGCATCCTTTGTGCAAGCATCAATTAAAAACGGTGAAACGGTTGCACACTGATAGGCAGTCATACTACATACATACATACAACTGATAATAGTATGGTGGTTGTTTAAAAAAAATAATTCAAATATTCGACGTCATTGAGGAATAATCTCTTTAAAACTAGAATTCCAGAGACTTCAATGATATTCTTTTTTACGCGAATATTAGCTACAATAACAAATAGTAGTTGAGGATAGACTGTGTCGATGTTTTGTAAATGCAAGTTCGGTGTTGTTTGCACCTCGCTTCGCTCAACATGCTTACACATACCGAGATTTTGCGAGCGCAGCGAGTCAAAATTGAGGTCTGGTTCGTGCTCCTATTTTAAATACAATATTAATTTATTAATAATTATGTAACGTTCTACAATTGTAAAATTAATTATATTTGTCAAAGCGAGATGTAATATTTATAAAAGTAGCAGATAAAACGACTGTTAACTAGTATATTGCGAACGACACCGTCTCTCGGTATCGTGCTGTCTGGGAGAGGTTTCCGTATCCAGTTAGATCACGTTACATCAAGACAGTACATCACGTGGTGTTTACTCGTAGCGAAGAATATGATTATTATTCCTTGAACTATTTTAATTGTTTTTATATAATAGTGTATATAAAATATTTCTTTACATATATCATTAATTATATTTGTTTTATATTAATAACACGGTATGTTTGAGCACGTTTTTCTATATATTTGTCTATTTATTTGTTAGTATGATTATTTGATAACGCTATAATCAACTGTAAAAATTTAGATAAAATTTGTAACATTTTAATACTTCGAGTTAAATAATTAAAACGGGAAAAAATAATTTCTTTTAGAATTTTAAAATGTGGAGATTTTATATAAATTTTATGCGAAGATGTCTTATTGTTATAGATGGTTGAAGCAGATAAAGAGTTATAAATATTCAACTAATAATTATAATAACATGTATATACAGTTGTCTCTGTTTAATAAAGCATAGAGTTCATTGACTCGTTTACATTTATTTGTCGTAAAAATATCAACATTTGTGTGCACTTAGAAGGGAACCCGTTTCGATGCGTCTGCTCATGTGATTCACAAACCCGTTTTGCATAAGCAGGGTTAAACTCTACGACGCGTGAGTTTTACACCGGTACATACATTTAATATCAGGACAATTGTAATATATTTACAAAAGCTAACACAAGTCCTACCACCCCCCTCCCCCTACCTACTGCAACATTTAATATTGAGACATTTATTAGAAAGTGGTTAGTACTATAATATTATTCGCATTCTCTGGAGCATTATATAATGAATATGTATAACATGGCATTGAAGGATCCAAATATATACATATGTAAAATGTAAGTTTCTGTGTTTGTTACTATCAGAGTATGGTTTTAAATTTCACTGAGAACAAAATTAAGTTAATTTTTACTAAACACCAGTGACACGAGTTTGAATGTTTTATAATGTTTTGACATCACACTGTGAGTAAAATGTTTTTTCCTCAAAAACATGATGGCATCATCACGATGCCTCTTATGATGAAAAACAACTAACACTTTATTATTTATTATAATATATTACTTAATTATTTATTATAGTAATTATAAATTTTTATATCAATAAAGATCAGACTTTTTTTTTCGAAATATGTGGTACCAAAAAAAAAAAAATAATAATTAGGAAGTTATTGACCTTCACTTCTATTACTTAACTTTACATTTATTAAGTAAAAAAGTAATATTACTAATATTTAGTAGTGTCAGAATAAAAACTAATATATTACAATTAGAAAAAATAAATATTGGATTATTATTTTGTATAATAAATAAGTTGTGTAAAGGATAATATAAATAATATCATAGCAGTGATACATAACAACTCTGGCTTGTAAAATCACTGAATGATTTTTCTGTGCATTACCACAATATAGTAATTCTGTTTCTTTGGCCCGTAACTAACAGTTAAAAGCCGGTTATATGAGTAATAGTTCACTATGTAGGCCATTTTAACTTGTACATCTTTTAGGTCTATTAGTTCTACTAGGTAGGTTTATAATCAGGTAGTTTGGATAACTAGCTGGTGTGGCTCGTCCGTGATGTCCGTGCGTCTAGAAGATGAGGTATTCGTCGTCGATTAAGCAATATTATTATTGAACTATAGTAAATAGTTAATTTGTAGTAGCTTTAAACACATATAGCCATTCGACAGATCTCTTGAAGAGGAACGACTTTGCTGTCGGACTTTTTGCTCCAACATGCATAGTTTTTGAATTACAGCTTTTAGAGACAAAATTTTGATAATTTCAAAATTTCAAAATATTCATTCCTCTTTTTAAGCTAAGAGCTTTCGAATGACATATTGTACGTGTCTCTACGACGCTTCCTCGAGTAACGACAGACAGACAGACACATAGACATGACAGGGTGATTATATATTTATAGATAGAATGATAGATATGAACTCTGTTCAGTATCTTTTTAACGACGAATGAAAAAAAAACAACTTAACTTCATATCTATATATGTATAAATATGTGAATAACGTCAAGGCGAGGAGCGACTTGAAAGCTTAGAAGGGCCTCAATGTCAAAGTGGATTATTATTATTATATTTTGTTATATATATAAAGCTAAAGCTAATAACGCATACACATTTATATTATATACATCATGATATTAAAACAGCACTGAATATTTTTTATGAAGTAATCTAAGAGTGTAGGACGTCTTATTTCTTCTTTTCTTTTTCACTCTCAAATGGTCATATTCTGTATAAAAAAATGTCTATAATATATCTAATAAATAATATTAATAATCTCCATTCGCTTTAAATATATACTCCCTATGCCTCTTGTAGTTTAGAACCTGTAGACAGATCAAACATCTAGCCCGGGCAGTATTCGAACCAGCGACCTTTTGCTCAGCAGGCCACTGCCTCACTAGTGCCATTGAGCACGATACCAAAAGGCCCTTATTGAGAATTATTATGTGTTGTTTTCCTTAACGTTTAGCACAAGGTTGGTATGAAAGACAATACTTGGAAAAAACATCTTAAAAGTCGATAATTTTCATAAAAAATATTATAAAAAAATTAAGAAAATTGACTTCATTGTTCGCTGAGCCGAAGACAATATGAAGGCTACACCACTGAAGGTACTTTTTTGTTAATATTTCTTTCTAATTGTTCTCATCAGTAAATCGCAACCACGCAACGCCGGGGTCGCTCGCTAGTATATTATAATATTCACTGCGACAAGAGAGATCACATCTATACGGATCATATAGAAACCAAATACGACATTTTTATGTAATTTTCTTATGGAAAGTTACTTCTAGAAAGTTATTTTAACTTGTTATAAATATCTTAAGTTCCTAGTTTAGTGTTTTAAATAACCAACAGGTTATTAAGTGTTCTTCAAAATACAACCTTATATATATATTACTTAAACAGTAATTTAAAATGGCTCTGAATAAAATTAATACAATTCTATTTTAAATTATATAGTAGAGTTAAAATGATATTGAAAATACGAGCAAAATATTACAAATTAGCCTTGAGTCGTAAGTAGTCTCTGGATATTTTAGAACGCCATCTATGATTAATGTCAATCTTGGATTGTTATTAGTTTGTTAAACTATGAATGTTACGTTTATTTATATAATAAACTGAACTTCAATACTACTGATTGTACCTGAGAAGAAAATAGCCTAAGTGAGTTCACCCACGGCACCACGGCACCACGGCACAGGAGCACAGAACACACGTCCAGTAAAAGACGACTTTACCGAATACGGAAATATTAGTATTATATGTATGAAGTGCCTCATATAGACTGGATGTAGCTCAAGTCATCTTAAACGTTTTTGCTCTGTTTTAGTAGAACACACAACACGCTGCCATTTTTTAGTTAATTTTAGTACTTTTAGTAAAGATCTTAGATTTAATTATATCTCATTCACCCTTTCCAAAATGATCTCAACTCTCAATTAAGTGTTGAAGTAAAGCTGGTAACACTAGCCTTGCACCCCGTCGTGCTTGTTACAATATACGTATCATAATTTTGAAAATTTAATACTACATGGTAGATATCGTTAGTGCAGTCTGTAGTCAGTAGTTAGTAGCATATATATATTACAAGCATTATTATACTTTTTAAACAAAATTGGGTTGTTTAATTACATATTATTAAACTATTTATTTTAAGACTTTTTATTCAGTTTAATTTTTTTTTATGGTATAAAAAAGTTGAAAGTATTTGTCATAATTTTAATAAAAATAGATATATATGGATTTTATTAAAAATATTTATTTCACACAGCAGGAGCAAGTAATAACTTGAGCTGGACAAAAGAGAAGAAGAGGAAGACGTAGAGATCCATTAAAAATGTATGACAGATGACTTGGTGTGTCTTTATTCAGTTACGTTGTTTGGTTTATTTTTACATTATCCTTTTTGTTTTTTTTATGTTTTCACTTGTAAACTGTACTTATTTTTTACTGTCAACTTATGGGTGAGGATGTTGTATTTTAGTATACTCGTCCTTGTACTAAAATTATGCTATTATTATATTATTATTATTATTTTATTTCTTATTTATTTATTTATTTATTAGGTATTTTATTTAATATATATATTTATTTATTTAATTATTTCTCAAATAATTGTCTTTTCTAGTATTATTATTATTATTTTTTAATTATTTTTAGAAAAATATGGTTGACAATGATTATTTCAGTTGTACTTTGGATGAATATCAGAGTGCTGGACATAGTTACAACACCTCAACATCTGATTCGACGGAAATTTTTATCCTTGGTGCATATCAATGCGCAGAGCATACTTGCTCATTATTCTGATCTTCACACATCTTTTAGCACCAGCATAGTTGATGGCATCCTTGTTTCTAGAACCTGGCTTAAACCATCTATCCCGTCCACTAGTTGCTCTATTCCCAGCTACCAGTTATTTCATAATGATCGTACGGACCGAGGTGGTGGAGGCGTGGGTATTTTTCTCCACAGCTGCCTACCGGCTACTGTCGTAGGTTGCTCACCTTCGCACTTATTAGGAACTCTTGAATATATATTTTTACAAGTTATAATTAAACATAGAAAACTGCTGTTGGGAGTTCTTTATAGCTCAAATGACAAAGGTAATTATTTTAATAACCTGGAGGAAATTCTTGAGCGTTTAATACCTGATTTTGATCACGTAATCTGCGGGGGAGATCTTAACACTTGCCTTCTAAAAAACGACGGCAGAGCACAAACATTACTTTCACTTACCTCGTCCGTCGATTTGCACCTCTTACCATTACCTGATCCTACTCACCACTTCCCTATTTGTAGACCATCCCTTATTGACTTAGCTTTTGTCTCTAACCCCAATCTTATTCCCTCTCATGGACAAATGACATCTCCTTTCTCCTATCACGACCTAATTTTCCTTACATACAAAGTGCGTACTCCCAAAATTAGAGGCAAAATTATCCTTCAGCGCAATTTTAAGCAGATGGATCTAGAACGCTTAAGAGAGGAGGTGGGGAAAATCGACTGGTGTTTTGTCACCAAAGCAAATAACATCAATACCATGGTTGAATCATTAAAATTCCATTCAGAATCTTACCCAAGCGCAAGTTTGGTGATTCTTAAGGTCGCTAGGAGTCGGCAAAGCCTCTGTTGTTTGTCAAAGCTCACTGGATCTCAATATTTTAAATTCTCACTTCACTACTCCACCTCTAATCTTAGACAACCCTTGTTAAAACATCCACTCTTTCTTTTTTGAACAGTCAGACTCCATCCCACCTACCATATTTTCACTTCAAATCAGTCAATGTAGATGTGGTAAAGAAGTGTGTTCGGTCTATCTCCACCAAGGCCATTGGTAGTGACAATATAAGCCATGAGATGATTCTTCCAGTGCTGGACGAGATTGCATCTGTCATCACACACATAATTAACTTCTCCCTGCCATGTAATGTTTTCCATCGCTCTGGAAGAAAGCAATTGTCATACCACTACCTAAAACCCCAAATCCCTCATGTTCTACTCAATATCGTCCTATATCTATCCTTTTTTTTATATATATATTCTTATATTCCTATTTTATCCAAAGTTCTGGAATCTATAGTTCACCAACAACTTTATTCTCACCTCATCTCCAACTCTCTGTTATGTCCTTACCAATCCGGTTTTCGCCCATTTCATAGCACTGTTGGAGCGCTGTTGAATGTGACGGAGGACATTCGGTGTGCTATGGTTAACACTAAGCTCACTGAAATGATTTTGTTAGACTTCAGTAACGCTTTCAACTTTGTAGACCATGACATACTTCTTGGAACTCTTCGTGCAATTATTATCTCACCCACTTGCATTGATTGGTTTCTTTGATATATATCTCGGCGTCAGCAGTAAGTAACGACTGATTATAACTCATCGAGTTGGTTGAATCTTACTGCTGGTGTCCCACAAGGCGGCGCACTTTCTCCATTACTTTTCTCAATTTTTATTAACAATATTTCAAATGTTATCTCTTCTCCCTACTACCTGTATGCAGATGACTTACAAGTTTATCGTAATTTTGGGCTGAAAGTGCTGCATGAGACTATCAACCATCTTAATAAAGACCTTGCTGCAATTCATCTATGGTCCAAATCGTTCGGACTTGTTATCAATCCTGTAAAATCTACACTATTATCTCAATAGTAAAGAATGAAGAAATCAAAAGAAGAAGGATACGGCTTATACATGTAACTTTATGTATCTGAAAAGAATTCCCAAAGCAGAAACATAAAAACCCACAACGCGTCTAAAAATAACATATTTAACTATATAAATAAAAAACTTGAAATGTACCAGATATTTAAAAGTTTAAAGCTATATAATAAATATTATAAAATTAATATTTCACCCATTAGCGCCATGAAGAACTGGTTGGCGATGCCGCCATCTTGGAGGCGATGCATCGATTTCATGAGGAGGGCACTCAGCATTTTGTTATATACTATATAACAATTTATATATATTTTATCCAATCATTTTCTGAATGTTATATCTGTAAACAATAAGAAAAAAAATACATTTTATAAATGTTATACCATTCACTCGAGTCAAATATATAAAAAAATCCCGATATATTTTAAAATCTATATTCGATACGATTTTAATGTTATCTTGTTAAATGGATGATAGTATCAAGTTAAATAAATAAATAAGAAGAAGTCTCCAGTGTAGATATGCATTATATAATTTAATGTTTAATGAGTCTGACATGACGAAACATGTAAACATGTAAACCGCCAATTTCAAAAGGCAAGTTAACAATAAAAATTAATTTTAGAAACGGCCAAGTCAAAATATTTTTAGTAAAGTGTTCAGTTTAGAGTTAGGAGTCCAACTCTAATTGGCTTAGAATGGAATTTCACCTATTTTTCCTTTTTTTAGAGTGTATTATGTATCTTGCATGAATGTTTAAAATGCCTTTTTATACTTACTAAACAGTAAGTATAAAAAGGCATTTTAAACATAATGCAATTTATAACATAAGCAAAGGCTTATGTTATAAAAAAATGATACAAACTTCCCTAAAACAGAAGTATACGTGTCTGTGGGTGATTTACTAAAAGTCCTAATATATTTTTTTAATTACTTATAGTATTGACCCCTTTATATCAATTTAGAGCCCTAGTTTCAGAATTTTAGAAAGTCTTGTAGAAAATATTATAGTTTCGATTAAAAGAACTAAGTATAAGATTTTTCTTATAAGCGTACTAATACTAGTTTGAGTATCTAACTTCTACTTTCTAGGCCTTTTAGAAGTATCCTAAAAATGTTCATCAGTGAGTGAATAAAGAAAACTGGTTTTTAGATATCAATAGAATCTAAATCTTACAGTTCACTGGCTATTGACATCATATCGTGGTTTTTGTCGATCTGAAATGCCTCCAGTAAATGTAATTAGTATTGGTGATGTTCGCTTGTCTCGTCTCGTCGGCTGCAGCAGGTAGTATTTAACCCCTAGACTGGTACCGTTTTAGTAGATACATGACACCCGACACAATACTTTATATATTTGGTGTGTCCATCTGTTTACCTGTGGTGGTGTAAAATATGCTAACATCACATCTATGGTAGGTTATTGTCCGACACAACACGAGAGGTGCTTTTGATTTTTAAAACACTTTTCATTACCACGGCAAGAAACACAAAAATTTATTTTTATTATAAATAAAATATACCTTGAAATGTATTTGTATAAATTTAAAGTAACAATAGATTGTAAGAATTAAGTGGAGAAAATGAATTTTAATTTAAATGATGATGATCTATCCGACCGATTTCGGCCATGGCGGCTACTTCTGTTTCTAATCTGTCTAGCGCTGATGTACATGAAGATGGCTTATATAGCCAATTTTTAATGCAAACTCCCGTGCGCAGTTTGGGCATGTTAGTTTGCCTCTAACATAGTTGTAGCTAATGGCGACGGATGGCCCAGCCTTTAACTCATCACGCGTGGAATCGAGGTCTCCTTTACGCTGCTTCTCAAATTCCTCAACGTGGCTCCTTACAGTTTGGCGCCATTCGAGTCGGTGTGCTGCCAAACCCTCACATCGAGAGGGCTCGATTTTGCATCTTTTCATATGACGCTTCTGAACATCTTTATTTCGCTTGCCTTCCTCTAGTGCAGAATAAAAGATGCGCTTCGCCACTCTTTTCTGATCCATTCATAATACGTGATCGCACCATCGAAGTTGCCGACGCATTAAATATGCCTCAATGCCACCGACATTGGCTCGTCTCAAAACATCGGTATTACGCACTCGGTCAGACCATTTGATCTTCATGATGGTACGAAGGCATTTCAGGTGGAAACGAGCACTTATTCTGCTATTGATCTCAGCATCAAGGTGATCTCATCATCATCATCATCATCATCATCATCATCATCAACAACACTTAGATATTATAGTGTTCCCCAGATAACGGAACTTGTCGACCTGTTTCAGCACATCCTCGCCAACTTTAATGACCAGCGTCTCACGACCATGCGTGTCTAGACATATTTATTTAAATAATGAGTCTTTGAATAATAAACATATTCAGGTATTTGGACAAAATCTACATTTAATTGTTTTACATTTAAATATGGTTCAAATTTCATCACAATGAACACACGTCACGTTTAGTTTTCTTGATATTATAGACAGATAGATACAGATCAAAGTCTAGGTCAAGTAGACGCGTGTTATCAATCTTAATATTATTATTATAATAATATGAGGTAAGATTGTAAGGAAAAGCTGTATTATTTTCAAGACGCCCGGACATCACGAGCCGCACCAGCTAGTTCTTTATTATGATTTAAAAAAGACTTAAAATTATTTAAATGTACAGAAAACAGCTTAATTCTAACAATTTATTAACAGTAACATCGATTATATGTAACAGATCAATTGCTTGTTAATTTGTCATTATAATTTCTGATTAAGATTAATGATAAAACAATTATTAAAGGATTACAGATTATAAGCTTCATTAAATAATCACTCGTAAATTAAGTTGTTCTATTTCTAACAAGACAATCAGTAATTATAGAAGACAAATTACGTTCTATAGTACACACTCTATTTGTCTGAAATTTCGACAGCTCTGAATAGAGCAGTGAGGCTGAGAATGATTTGACAAAGCTTGGTATTGTGAATAAAGGATTTATGTAGGAGAAAGGACACGATTACAAGATTACACGCTATCATAACATTTAACTCTTTCAACCTTTGTCATGTGCATTTCAGCAGAAACACCCCATGAAGTAATACAATGAGAAAGAAGGTATCCAACAAGATACTCAATCTTAGATGCAACAATAGGTCCTTTTGGTGAAATCCACAAGAAAAAAAAGTTTTATTAGAATTGTGGATTAGAGTAAAAGAATCTAGTAGAATTTCCTAAATGTGGTTAGTGAATTTAATATAACGAGTATTAAGTTGACTAAGCGTTTATGAATTTTTAGTAAATTATTTTGAAAAATTGGTCACTACTTCGGCTTTGAAAAAAGTGTCTTTCCAAATTTTATGGAAGATTATTTATATATTGTTCAATATATACGTTGGTCACTCACACAGTTTGTTTACATAAATTAGAAAAAGGAAAGGGAAAGGAAGCTGCCTTGTGAGAAATCAAAAGTCATTTTCACGGTAACATATATACAATTATTCATTTTAACTATTGGGTGTCTACCCAAAAAATAATCTTTCAATAAATTGAGAGCAACACCTTGAATGCCATTATCAATTATTTTGATAAGTAATGTAGAAAAGAGACTGTGTCAAATGCTTTAATAAAGTCATATTGTTATTTTTTTAAGCTAAGTTTTTAAGATAAGTGGTAAGATATAAAACGATAACATTAATTGATCGTATTTGAAACCTTACATATATATATTACATATATATTTATTAAAAACTTGTGAATGGTTATTAAAATAATTTATATATTATAACTTATATATTTAGTATATTTTAAATAATTACATGCTGTGTTTTATAATTCATTGAAGCGTTTATTTCTCCGCACTTCATTAAAATGCACCTGTATTTTACATCGCAGTTCTGAATAGCAATTTTATTTTAGCTATATATTAAAAATGTGTATGCTCGTTTTTTTTGTAAAGCTGTAATGGGCGAGACGCAGTCTTCTTAGACTAAAATTTACAAAGACATGTCTTGACCGCAATGCTTATGTGAGGTTTGCAAATTAGATACTGTTCTGATGACTCAGACGTATTTTTACGAGGTTAGATTCAATAATCATACATTAAAAACAAAAAAAACCTTAGCTCTAGGGTTGTAGGACGTAAGTATAGTTGATACAAATAACAAGAACAGTAATAACATAAGTCATATAACGAAATATTTGTTTATCACCGTCATTGTGATAGTAATTCGTACATGAGAAGTTAAATGTCATTCAGATCTATACATCTACTTGTAACTTTACCTATTATTAATAAACTCCGACTGACAGCTTCCTCATCTATAGAAAGTAAGAGGTTTTATCTCCCGCTTATGAGCCACTTGTAGATAATATCAAGTATGTGATAGATATTGTAACCTTACTAGAGACGTAAATAAGTTATGTTAAGTATTTGAGTCCAATGTAACGTAATCTTCTCATTTAAATTGTAAAACACATCGTCTCTTAGTAATTAACATGTACAAAACCATTTATCTCTGTACATAAAAATGTAATTGGAACAATAAAAGCATTGGCGATAAAGAGAGAGAACAGTTATTTTATTTTTATTTTTTAATAGGTTTTATTTTTAAAAATATTAGATACCACTCACTTCTTCGCGTGGCTTTATGGTCATTATGAAAAGTTAGTTATTAATATTTATTTATTTATTTATTTATTTATAACTTTTCCACTTTGAAACCATATCAGTGATCACTTGTGTACGTCAATTGGAAGAGTTAGGAGGGCCCATATTGATTATCTTAATTATCTAAACTTATCAAAATAAGCCCTTCTGGATACTCTCCATCTTAAGAGTTAAGACTACGAGGGTCACAAACGTACCCTGGTCTGAGAAGAACCATACAACAAACTCAGCCGGGTAGGTTTTTTTGTGTGATGACTCTTAAACACAAACGTCAAAAATTATTATAAGACGTTGACCGACCAGCCGATAATTCAACCTTATTAAGTCAAGAGTTGTCGGTATATAGTCCAATGGTGTATATTTGAACCAATATTGAAACCAACTTCACGGACAGACAAAACAGTAGCTTTCCTCATTCTACTATTATATGTAGTAAAGATTATTTAGTAGCATTACATACAATTTAAGTTGTTGTGCCTTTTTTACAAATATTGAAGTTTTCTATTTAATTATAGAGTCAAATAGAACTCAAAAAAATTAAGTTTTATATCACAAGCTCATATTCACGGTCGTTTTTATCTTCTGTCACAAAAAACAAAAACCATATCAATTGCGTTTTAGAATATCTTTAAATAATATCTGAAGTAGGTACAGTCATCTTCAAAAGTCGATTACGATATTGAAAGTTTCAAAATAGCTATACATCATATTATACCAAAATTGCTAAATATGACAAATGACAATATTAAATGAACATCATTAAAATTCAAATTACCTAAATATCAAGTTGCCCAATTCATCAAACATATGTTGTGTTCCTGACAGATTTTATTTAATTTGAGAGCAGATGGAAAGGTCCACGCAAGCGAGGTTGGCCTCGCGACGCAGCGCGTGCGGAACAAAAACGTACTATATGTTAACTATATGAGACACATTTGATCAATTATCTCGAAAACTACAATTACGATTCGGCTAATTTTCACTCCAGACCGGGTTTTGCTTATAATGCCCATATGTGCAATAATTTCGTGCGTGTAGCTCGTAAATTAAAGCAGGAGTAGGGTAACAAAGAGTTGAAAATTTGGGTAGTAAAGAGCTTCGCTTCGCTCAGGTCAAAATACATTATTTTTATAATAAAGTGTTATAAAAAGAAGTTTTGTAAAAAATATAATTTATAATCAAAAATAAAAATTTATAATTTAACAATGGTTTTAAATCATTGATATATTCTTTTTGTAATGTGTCATCAATGTTATTATACTGAAATGCAAAGAAAGAGTTGCTATATTCTTTATTTATATTATATACTTTCATTCCATGACAATGTTACTTATAATTTGAACTTTAATGATGTTCATTCAATGTTGGCGTTTGTCAAGTTCAGCAGTTTTGATGTAACATAGGGTATAGCTATTTTGAAACTTTAAATATGGTCATCGACTTTTGAAGTTGACTGTACCATGATATTACAAAAGATATATTATGTTGAAGAGCCTTTTTTAAATCTACTCAAATTGTGATTGTGATAACATACTATGTTTACGATTAAAGTTCAAAGAAAATACGAAGTCGCCGACAACAGCTAGTGATAAAAAATAGCATATATAAATGTAAACACATAACATTGTCCCGTTTCAGCTGCTTTAATATGATTGTATGAAAGAGATACCTAGATGGATATGAATATAGTTTACTTTTTATTTTAACTTGTAATAATTATTACTTAGATTAAAATTTTATGTTAAACAGTTATGTTTGTTTGTTTATTTGGCGTTGCCATGCTTCAAACATTTGAACATATTTATTTTATCATTTCTTTAAAGCATTATAATTAAATGTTAAATATCTACAATAAAACATTTATTATATAATGACTGACTGATATATTATATATATGAATTAAGATATTTGCATATATTCATAAATTAATAAATATTTTTTATATATAAAACCTCTAATTAATATTCCTGATCGTGTGATATAATTTATTCCGTCTCTCCCAAAGTTTTTGAATAAACACAATAGATATTAATGAACACATCATTGTGTTCTAAGCTTTATTAGGCTGAATGCGTCCACACCTCGCAGTCTATACACTACCTTATAAATTGACATACACTATAAGAAGACCAAAAATAGTAAAGTTTTAAAGAACACACCGCCACGTCCGGAAACAATAGATTACGAAGACCTTTTTGTTCATATGAAATGGATGTCGCTTGGAAATTATTTACAAAGTTTACATTAAACTATGTGTATAAATAATAAAATAACTAGGAGCGCGAACCAGATCTTAATTTTGACTCGCTGCGCTCGCCTAACCTCTGTAAGTGTTAGCATATTTAGTGAAGCGAGGTGCAAACAGCATCGAAGTGTCAAGCCACTACCAGACTGATGTCATTCAGTGTGCTAATTTTGTAAATATTCGTAAATACCGTTTTTGACTGGTGTTTGCACGAGGGATGCAGAGAGGATGCAGAAAAGTCTCTCATAAAGAGCTTCGGTCGCTCCACTCGTTACGCTAAAAAATATATATATTTATATATTTTTATGTATGTAATTTTGTTATAAATATTGATTACAAATGGCATTGATATATCTACTGTATTAATTATTGTTTTTGTGACGTAAAACGGAGGATATATTTCTTGTGTTACGTAAAAAGAGATTGCTATTTGTCAGCATTAAGATACAAGTTTAATATCGATTAGATATATTAATATATCAATAAATATTATAGGAAATAAGATATACAAAATTCATTATTAGATATATGCTGTGAGAACTCTCATTGAAAAGAGGATAAAAAAATAAATAATTATATAAAAATAGCGCATTTTTTATATAATCAAATCACATAAATATATATATACATATATATAATAATATAATGTAGCACAATACAATGATAGTTAATGTCACTACGGTCGCAGGTCGTGACGCTCAGTAACAAACACGTCTCAAGACATTAAAACTTAAACCACATGAAACTATACTAAAATGGCATTAAAACCTTAAAAAATATTTTCCTATTTCTCATTAATTCAAACTTATCGTTGAAGGTCGAGATATATAATAAGAAGTAACTAAATAATAGCACATGAGGATAAAGTGAACAGACATATCTTAGTCAAGGCAAGAATTTTGTAAACAATTTTTTAACAAAATTTTAGTGTCAATGACAATATCTTCTCTAGGCCGCTCGAGTTTATGATACCTGGTCTAAATACATACAGTAAAATAGTTCCGAGGACTCATTTGTTAATCTGTTTGTTTGTACTCGTCCAATTTTTATGTTTTTATTGTAATATCCTTAATTTTACTACAATAAGGACATAAATATTGGCTCGAGGTTACTTTTACAACGAACCTAAATACATCCGAACACATTTTATACATATACATGTCTGTTGCTTATTATTTGGTAGCGCGAGATAAATGGTCCTAATAATAATAATAATAATAATAATAATAATAATAATAAGCCCCCTTCAACTCCAACCATACGTCCGAGTCGACCATCAGAGTCACGTGGGGGGCGGACACACGATATGAAATTACTGGCGTGGCTAACATGGCTCTGGGAACCCAGACTATGGTGATGAAATTAAGAAGTAAACGTATAATGCCGCTATCCGGGGGCGATCGCCGGATCGCATGAAGTGGACTAAAGATGTCAATATTTTCATAATGCGCTCATACTACTTAATTACAAAGCTAGAAACTGACATGACTTGCTACAGACAGAATCTGCATAAATTATTCAAACAACAGTACCCAGACATAAATGTAACAGAACAGAGAATTTCAGACCAAAAACGTGCAATAATAAAAAATAAATATCTTTCCGATGAATCACTAAAACATATTAAAGATGAGGTTATGGAACAACTAGAGACACAAGCAGGAACAACTGATACACGTTCATTTTCACACGTTAGACAAACAAATATTACACCTACCTTTCAAGATATTATTTTAGAAACTCAGACACAGCAAATTCCTCAAACGCAATTATCCTCTTCAACATTTCAAACCAACCAAAACTCCACCCAGACCACTACTCATTCTACCCAAACACAATCAACAATAAATATACTTCTAGAATCTGAACTTGAAGTAATAGACCAAGTTGCACCATCAAGTGATACTACAAATAAATTAATAGATCAATTACAAGGTAAACTAATAGAGTATGCAGGAGTAGATCCTACTTTAAGACCAAAACTGCCAAAACTAAATTATAGCAAGAGACTTTTTGAATTATTAGATATATTTAACAATATTATACTGAATCGATTTATTACGCAGGATGCTCTTCTCACTGATTTACATACCCTTATATATTGCACCGCAATGGTAATAACGTTAGAATTAACTTAACATAGCACAAACCACAACCAATATTCCGCACCAGCTTGGTAAATCCTACTTCAAAAAGATATTTCAAAACTTAGAGCTGATGTAGGCCGACTCACTCAATATATTAGGGGAAATAGATCGAGAAAAATAGTACATAAAGTAGAAACAATATTTAAAAATACTAAAGTACACACTATACACGAAAGTAACAATAAAACCCCTGAAGAATACCTAGACACCCTTAAACAGAAATTAACATTAAAAGCGCATAGATTAGCTAGATACAAAAAAGCAGTTCAAAGAAAAGAAGAAAACAAATTATTTGTTACTAACGAAAAATTATTCTACAGACAAATTAAACTAGTTAACCCTACAAATAGAAGTAATGAAAACAATGGAACAACCACTAAAGAACAGCTTGAGACGTTTTGGTCGGCCATATGGGAAAAAGAAACCGTACACAACGAAGAAGCAACATGGATAAAAGACGAAGAAAATAGATGCTCAAATGTGCAAGAGATGGAATTTAATGAAATCGGAGAAATTGATATTAAAATT
The DNA here is from genome assembly GCA_959347395.1 of Mechanitis mazaeus. NCBI lineage: Eukaryota > Metazoa > Arthropoda > Insecta > Lepidoptera > Nymphalidae > Mechanitis > Mechanitis mazaeus. The sequence continues at coordinate 20,021,480 of OY365750.1, forward strand.
GTAACTGATAAACTTCATAACTGGAAAGTAACCGGCGTTGACAATATTCATAACTTTTGGTACAAAAAACTATACAGACTACATCAACCTTTAGCTAAATGTATGACGGATCTGATATTCAGAAAGCAGCCTATTCCAGCTTTTATAGCCAAAGGAGTAACATATATGATCCCTAAAAATAATAATACAAGTGATCCCTCGCAATATCGACCAATTACATGTCTTCCCAACATATATAAAATTTTAACATCGGCAATAACCCATAAAATAAATGCACACGTAGATACTAACAATATCATAGCTGAAGAACAAAAGAGATGTAGGCGTAATCACATGGGCTGTAAAGAGCAAGTAATAATAGATTCTGTGATTCTTAAACATGCTAACGTTAAACATAGAAACTTACATTGTACTTATATCGATTATCGCAAAGCATTTGACAGTATTCCTCATACCTGGTTATTGAAAGTGTTGAAAATCTATAAAATAAACCCAGCTTTAATTAACTTTTTAACAGATATCATACCATTTTGGAAAACTAACTTGAACCTACGTAGTACAGAAGGTAACATTGTAACTAGAGAGATTCAGATCCGGAAAGGTATTTACCAAGGTGACTCTTTGAGCCCCCTGTGGTTCTGTCTCGCCCTTAACCCCTTATCATATTTAATTAATAAACAGAAAGTAGGATACCGTTTTATAAACAATAATACTGAAGCTTCCATAGCCCATTTGATTTACATGGACGATATAAAATTATACTCTAGAACACCGAAAGACATGAAAAAACTTATAGATATCACAACCAAATTTAGTTCTGACATCAATATGCAATTTGGCTTAGATAAGTGTAGGACTTTAAATATTAAAAAGGGGAAAATACAATCTGGAGACTACACATTGGAAGACGGAGACATTATATCGGCCATGATATCGGATGAGTTATATAAGTATCTGGGATATCAGCAATCAAAACAACTAGACCACACAGCTATAAAAAAATCCTTAACTGAAGAATTTAAATGTAGAATAAATAGAATCTGTAAAACCCATCTTAGCAGTAAGAAATTAATTAAAGCCATAAATTCATTTGCAATTCCTGTACTCACCTTTTCATTTGGGATTATCAAATGGTCTAAGACAGAATTAACCAATTTAGAAATTAAGATCAGAACCATATTAACAAAACATAATAATTTACACCCAAAGTCAGCAATAGAGAGGATGTCTATCAGAAGAATAAACGGAGGCAGAGGTCTCATAGATATTTTAGCTTTATGGAAAAAACAAATCAGTAGTCTAAAAATATTTTTTAATAGGAAAGCAGGTACCAGTGTCCTACATCAAGATATTGTTAATAACGATATTAAACTAACCCCCCTTAATTTTGCAGACCCGCATACCAATACACAGATAGAAAACACACGAATAGAATCACAGAATCAAAAACTGGAACAATGGAAACGTAAAACGTTACACGGAAGACACCCATATGATTTAGAACAAACACACATAGACTCGCAACCTTCTAATAGGTGGCTAACTAGCGGCTATTTATTCCCAGAGACCGAGGGCTTTCTAATTGCAATCCAAGACCAAATTATCAACACCAAAAATTATAGGAAACATATTATAAAAGATCCTAATACTACTGATGACAAATGTAGAAAATGCCATAGACAACCTGAAACCATACAACATATTACAGGGGCTTGTGGTACACTAACACAGACGGACTACACACACCGACATAATCAAATAGTTAATATAGTACACCAAAAATTAGCAATCAAATATAACCTTATTCAGGATACACATACACATAAACAAATGATAATGATAATCATATTTATTTGTACTATGATCAGGTACAGTCAGATGTCAGTTTCAATGTTCATTTATTCTGCTTAAAAAGAATGTAACATTTTAATTAAAGTGCCAATATAAGACTAAGTTAGATCAATCAAGATATTCCTTAAAATATGTTAAGATATTCATATGTATAGTTTATTGCATTCTCGTAATTCCGTTATGACTAGATATTATTTTCTTTATGTTCAAAGTGACATTAATAACATATATAACATATTGAATATATATATATATTTAATAATTAAGTGATTTTAAATAACGGTTTGGTCTCTGTCATTCTCTCTCTTTCTTTGTATATGTAGTCGTAGTAAAATAATAATAATAGGATTATTGATTTTTTTCTAACTACATTACTTTTGTTTGTTATCTTGATAATTTTAGTAAAGATGTAACCAGTAGGTAATAATGAAACAACTACTTTTAAATAATTTAAATATATGAAAGTAGAGTGTATGTGTGTGTGTGTGTGTTATACAAGTACACTATAACTTATAATGTTATATATATGACATATGACAGTTATATATATATATGACCAGGTCGGGGAACAAGTCTTTGTTTCTTAGAATTGTCAAAGTGAATAAGATGAAAACTTTTCCTCGACGAATACCTACATGTTAGAAAATAGTATCGAGACGATATATATACATAGTATATAAAAAAAATATTGAATATGTTCACTACATACAATCGATCTCAAAACAATAGTATTTATATGTCCCTTTGTACGTTCATGCAAAAAAAAATGTCGATTAAGATAGAATTTGGTTGTTATAGACTATCATATTAATGAAGATATAGGGTTCTCTTTATATCTGCAAAGTCTCTGACTTTTGGGGAAGGAGGAAGAAATCAGAGCAATTAAATACAAATGAAAATTAAATACGACAAAACTATTTACTATGAAAACTATATACTTACATGAACATAGACACTCGAAATAATTTTTATCTTATATAAGAGATACTGATCATAAATTTAATAACATCGCCGTTGCAGAGGGACGGAAATATATAAATATTAACTAAAGAGCTGACCCAAGGTTAGTTCTGGTGTCATAATTGCTTTCTTGAGGACAGGACATAAAGGATTTGTCTTATAATATTAATAACTACGACATACATTCCTCCGGAGCAAGTCGCGTGTGTCGCTCACTAATACATCATTGTCAATTTACGACGTACGAGGTCACCTTGATATTAGGAGACAGGGATATATATTTATATATTATTACATATAATTTTCTATACACCTCACTATATATTATTATTACAGTAGTGAGGTGTAGCCTTTTGTTTTTTTTTAACTAAGAGATTATAAGGAATTAGGTATTCTACGAATGGTAGTTTCGTATTAAATATTAGTATTGAAAATATATGTTAATACTATATATAAATGCTATTTAATATTAATAAAAGTTTTTTGAACTTTTGACAACTATTAAAATAATTTGGGACATTTTTTGGTCAATAAAATATAAGTACCTGTTTTTTTAAACAAAATAAAACAAGATTTGAAAACCGGATATTTTTAAAAATGGTAATAAATTTATTATTTTATATTTTTCTGTCAAAAGTAAGTTATTTAGTGTGTAATAATTATTTCTGTTCTTGATACATTTTGGATAAAGCGATATTTTTTAATGAACATACATGATATCTAAATATTAATATTTGGATTCAAAAATAGTAAGAGGCTATTTATGACAATTAGCGCACTGACACCCTCAACCATCGAGGGAGGCCCGTCACAAGTGTCGATGCTATGTTAATACATACTCTTTCCATGAAATACATAATTTGATTAGTCACTGGCAGTGTAAGTGGTGTCGATGCAACGCTATATCGGTTGCACCCTCTACATGGTTTGAAATTAAGTCAGTAATTACCATTAACTTGCACACCAAGTTTGGTCAAAATCGGGTAGTTTTTTAGAAAATCGTTTCGGCGATAGGCGGACGGACAGACGCACGGACATCGCAACAGTTTGATATATAAATATATACATATATTAATACATAGTATAATGTAGAGGCTGCTTCGAGTGAAAGCGTCGCCTCATTGCGAGATTACATAGTTGTTTACTTCTTTATACGATATATTAAAATTATAAAATACTTTACTGTATTCTAGTTATATTTGTTTATTTATTTATTTAAAACTAGTTCTAAATTCTTATACTATAAAGTTTATATTACATTGTGCAGTTATAAGTTATAAGTTTGAGATAACGCATTGTAAGTAATTGTGAAACATTTTTAAATTGAGATCAAGTATGGCGTGAGGATTGTTAGCGATTAACTAAAAAAAAGTATAGTTATTTATAAATTAAATCTGAGAATATTAATATAAATATATGCAGGTGGTAAATACGTTTAAAACTATAATTATTTATTATTATCTTTATAATTCTTAATAAAATCTATTCCATTATTCCTTTCACTAAAGTCATTAAAACAACGTATTGATTTTTTAAATTTTCGAAAAAAACTGTGAAATATTTTTTTAATTTTGTAAACTTTTTTTCTGATTTTAACACACATGTACGTGTGTATCTGTCCACAACGACCACGAACACGCATTTAGATGATTAAAAATAAGAAAAAACGAAATTGAAAACTAATCATCTTTAAGTGACGAGAATATGCAACGACTGGTGTCTCAACGAAGTCGCTAATGAGATCGCGAGTAAATGTAGTCGAAAATACGCACATACAAACACAAACATACATACATTTAAAAAAAATGTCCAAAATTACTAAAGACATCTCAAAACAAAAATATTACAAAAATCTTGTAAATCGGGTGATTACAATAACTTTCTTAATCGGGAAGTTAAATGATGCCTCTGGTTTTGTATGTTAAAATTAATAGTAACAATTTTAGTCATTAAATAATTAACATTGAGGAAAATTAATGAAATATTGTAGTAATTACTAACTAATAATTAATGGTAAGTATCATAATTACTAACGAGTAATAAGTTTCATCGGTTATTTCGTTACGTATATTGGCCCTGTCTGTTTAGTATATATTATGAGATGTTAAGTAATTTGATTTGTTTTACTTGTACTTAACTAACTTACTTAATACTCGTATAATAATGACGTCACACAAGAAAAAATACAACTTATTTTTTCAATTTTACTTCCTTTTATTGTAAATAATACTGAAATATCAACATAATCAGGATTTTACTTTGAGGATATATTTTTGAGATCCTTAACGTATCTAATTATATATTATATATATAAGTTTAAAAAATATATATAATAATAATTATATTTAATGTAGAGTATGCAGGATACACGTCGTATCAAACCTAATAAATTCACACGTCAATATGTTCGTAACAATAGTAAACATAATAATTAAAATGAGTTCAGTTTCATCAACTAACGAGTGGTAAAGAGTCAATGTAACCAAGTAAAGACACGGCGCCCTGACTGCAGGAAGCATCAGGAAGATGGGACTTTAGTTTGATATCTGTTTCAATTGTATTTTTCTTTATTTTTGTAATAATTATTTAGAAGCCCTAAAACATGAAATTTACTTTTCAAATATTTTTTTCATACAACATAAATTAATTGAAATATTTTCTGTTCTTTTTTTTCTTTTTTTGTAAATTTATATTTTTTAATAAAGAATATATAATAATATATTTTAAATGGGTTTTATTTTGACTAAACTATTTGATCAAATGTTTAAAATTATACTTTATAATTTTGGCCACTCCACTGACTGCTCGAAACAGAAAACGGACGAATTCACCAAACCTAATTAAATATTATATGAACCTGAACTGAACTACAGGCCATGTGTCTTAATTATAATTGTATTTAGAAAATTGTAATTACCTATAAATGAATCTATTCGTACTAATACTGAGTCGTAAAAGACTGCTAGTGACTTCAGTCACATATTATGTAGTTCAAAACTTTTGTGAGGCTGACAATAATGCGTCTCAAATAACGATAAAAGGAATTTATTAAACATTTATTATTAATATAATTATAATCTATTTTTAATGTTACTTTAATTTGAAATTTATCTTTATATGCTATTATTAAAACAAGTGAATCGACATCGAAACATGTTCTGTTAATAATAGATTAATTTTTGTTTTGTCATAGCACATGTCTTTAACATTCATTTAAATTATTTAGTGACGTACTGTTCTTATCTCAGGAGTCATAAGTTACTTAAGCTTTTATGAAATATTATCAAATTATATAATTTGAATTATAATTCTATAATAAAATTAAATATTTATAATCATAATATAATAATAATTGAACTTACGCTCATAAATCTATTTGACAACTATATTATTTTAATGATTCTTATCTCAATAGCCATCAGTTATTTAATTTTATTAGAACTATTATCAAATTATTATTTCAAATATAAAATTATATAAATTAAATGTAATATTATATATAACATAATAACAATTACACTTACGGTCGTAAATCTCACTTGGCAACTGTTCTATATGAAACAGTATATTTAAATGATAACTTTCTCTCGAAACTTCACACTTTAAAATGAAATACACAAAGTTAAACTATTTTATGTAGTTTTATGAAAATGTATAAATATTATATCACTTTTATCGTAAATAGTATCGTTGTCGTTAATTGGAGCAACGCACGTGCGTCTCTGAAGACGCTGTGCAATTGACTAACCGTTTTGTTGATTGCAGATTGGAGTCGGTGTTATAAAACGAAATTTTAAACAAACAAACTACTTCCTTCCCGCGGCGAGCCTCAATCGCTTGACCTTCCGTTGTATTTAACGAATATTTCAATCTTTATTTTTATGTTCTTGGAGTCAATATCGAAGCTATTTTATTTCGTCTGGGTTCACCGCCGTTATTAAAGACTAAGAAAGGCTTAAGGATAAAAAAATATATGGCGGTTCTTTTATATTGAATACCTATTTTTTATAAGACGCGTGAAGTAGGTTTTATAAATCTTTATAAAATACACGGAAAATAGCTATAATTCTTATTTGAACGTCACAGACAGCGAGCTCGAATGCCTCTCTAAACCTTTTTATGAACACGGCCGAGATGGAATGTGACCTGCGTATGAGTCACCTTTGGTTTTTTATGAAATAAAAAACTTCCTGTCCAAAACAGAGAAACACAGTCTGTATATTGAAACTGTTAAGTATATTGACCAGAAACTCAATAAATTAATTGTATGATATATTTAAATACAGGATTTTTGTATAGTTATTGTACATACTTTTCCTGTCTTCGAAAATGTTTTTAATTTGAATATGGTGAGAACAAATCAATACATATTTTTGTGTATAATGTGATTTCTGGACCTTTTGAAGCATTTTGGCCTCGATTTAGAATAGAAGCCGCACATATTGGCTGAGACACAAACATAAGAGAGTGTACAATTCTTTAACACTTATCAGACATATGGCCTAAGTCGGACCAAAACGCGATATACCCAAATAATTTGATTAAAAAGGGAAAAATTTTTTTTTTTTTTACTACAAAATATATTATTCAATAGCTGTGAACTTTATACTGATATCTTATAAATATTTCTTACATTTAGTGTTAATGCTGCGATCACCTTAATCTGTTATCTCAGCCAATACTTATAATAAAAATATATATGAATGAACGGGAATGACAGACGAGTGGTGGTGAAGGATCATGGGTTTATTTGTCTATTAAAAATATTATAATACTCATCTACTCCTTCTGGAACATCAAAAGTTTTGTAAGACACTGTCTTGGTGCTGGCGGCCCTTGTTCTATTTATAACAAGATGTTAAAAATGTTATAAGAACTATAAGTTTAACATGCGTGCTTTGAATTACTCGCGTGAACTAAACTATAGCGACCATCGTTAATTATTATAAAACATACAGTATGGAGTACCGTCTGTTCAAACTTCCTTTTAAAGAATTCACCCATTAAAAGAAATATTTTATGGTTACGACGTGACTAGAATTTTGAAAATTATTTTTAAGTAATTTGTATTTGTTTTGTATTTATAACATTAGTGGTGTTAAATATATATTGTAAATAGTATAACTATAACTAATTATTTATCATACGTGACTATTGATTATTGAGCGAAGCGAGCGGAGCGCTCTACTGGAGAGAATTTGCATTGGTTTTACAAAGTTGGCATTAAAACGGCTTAACGGTTCGGTTTCAAATTTTGCACACATACCATGCTGATATGTGTGGTGGTTTGTGAAAAAAAAATAAAAGAAATTATATAGACTTCAATGTAAAAAAAATTAGCGCAAGTGTAAGGTCTACAATTACGACATCTCACACCAAGACGAAGCCTTCGGCTTGGCTCGCTTCGCTTAACGAGATTTCGCGATCGCAGCGAGTCGAAATTGAGGGTCTGGTGGCGTTCCTAATATTTAATAAGTAAAGGACCTTTAAATCTTTTTGTAAATCATCCATCTTCCATCTTTGCGCAGGGAGGATGGCTCGTGGGTCCACACGGCAATAGAGAAAGCCGATCTTCTTGGGTCTCTATTAGCCTCTAACTCAACTTTTAATGACAGGGATAGCTTACCGCAAACCTTCCCGCGGGTTGAGGGCTCTATACCCTAAAAACAACTTACGTAACGTGCTGTTCGTAAAGCCTTGATTTCATCAATAAGTCGAGTGGCCCCGACGGCATTCCTCTTCTTGTGCTCAGGACGTGTGCTCCCGAGTTGGTACCGGTTCTAACGCGTCTTTTCCGGCTCTCCTATTCCGCCGGCGTTGTACCGAGTTCATGGAAGACAGCTTTAGTGCATCCGATCCCCAAGAAAGGTGATCGCTCAGATCCGTCCAACTACAGGCCCACTGCCATTAGCTCTTTGTTCACCAAGGTAATGGAATCCATTATCAACCGCCAGCTCCTTAAGTACCTAGAGGGTCACCAGTGATCAGTGACCGCCAATGTGGCTTTCGTCATGGTCGGTCGGCTGGTGATCTTCTAGCTTACTTGACACATCGATGGGCGGCGGCTGTGGAGGGTAAAGGGGAGGCGTTAGCAGTCAGTTTGGACATAGCGAAAGCCTTTAATCGGGTTTGGCACAAAGCGCTTCTTTCGAAGGTTTCTTCCTATGGGCTTCCCTAGAAATTGTGTCAATGGATATCCAGTTTCCTCACGAAGCGCAACATCAAGGTCGTTGTCGACAATTTTTGCTCCGACATCAAGCCCGTGAATGCTAATGTTCCACAAGGCTGCGTTTTGTCTCCCACTCTGTTCCTTCTGCATATTAATGACATGTTGCAGGTTCGCAATAGTCATTGTTGTGCAGATGACAGTACTTGTGATGCACTGTACACCGGCCAACGCACTTTTTCTCGAAATCACGTTGCAGAGTGCCGGAGTGCAATTTAACCCCAAGAAGACATATGTCTGCGATTTTACCTCTAAAAAGTCTCCCTTTGTCGTTTCTGCTCGGTTTTAACGCACTCCTCTTAATGCTACAGCCATTATTGGTATTCTTGGTGTCTCCATTTCGAACGATGTTTAATTTCGCAGTCATTTGGAAGAAAAAGCCAGATTAACGTCCAGAAAATTTGGCGTGCTCCGTAGAGCGGAGCTGTGTTCCACATGTGGCCATCGCTTGCAACTATACAAGGCGCAAGTACGGCCTCATTTGGAATACTGCTCTCATATCTGGGCTGAGCACCTCAGTACCAACTTCTTCCATTTGATCGCATCCAACATCGAGCAATTCGAATGGTTGATGATCCAGTTCTTACCGATCGGCTTGATACTTTATCCCTGCGAAGAGATGTCTCATCTCTTTGCGTTTTTTATCGCTTTTACTATAGGGAGTGCTCTGAGGAGCTGTTCGAATTATTACCCGCCTCTGAATACCACCACCGCAGTGCACCAAGTTGCAATACCACCCGCACCATTTCGACAGCTGGCGACCACAGTGCGCTTTAAAAGACACTTCTTGCCACGCACCACCACCACGGTGTTTCCGAACCAATACCATTTAGGGACCTTCAAGAAACGAGCATACAAATTTTTAAAAGGCCGGCAACACACTTCAGACCCGTCTGGACCTGCAAGTGCTCATGAGCGGCAATGATCACTTTCCATTAGGTGGATCACTTGCTCGTTTATTATTCGTAGTTTATTATTCGTATTTTTTCCAAGTAACATATAATATAACGGATTAAAATAAGTTTATCATAACGCTGTATTTATATACAACGATTAAATGTTTTACGTGTTCCTGATTTATTAAACGGACAAGACGTTGAATATTTCAATCGGATGTAGTCCATAGTAGCGGACAACTGTCTCACTCCAACCTAATCAGATGTAATCGCAGACAACTGTCTCACTCTAACCTAATCAGATGTAGTGGCGGACAACTGTCTCTCTTCAACCTAACGCCTGGAATCATCGAAATCGTTTTTTTTATATTGACTCCGAAATCTACTTAAACTTCGTTTTAAAAGATCGTCTTGTATACTAATAACACACGTTTTTATCTTTATAACAAACGTCAATGAAATTATAAACGTGTTTATAAAACATATATATTTGTGTTGGGAAGATCATTTATAGACAGATATATTTAATTCAATCAAAATCTCCTATAAATTGAAGATTTATCACTAAATGTAAATATTGCAAGTCTAAAAGAAATAAAGTTTTCGAACACCGAGTTTTACATTTCAGTCTCCAGCATTTTTAACACTTTATTATATATATATTTTTTCTCAATTAGCTGATACAAAAATAATATAATATCAATTATTATTCCTACGAATAGGTTTATTATTTTATAAAACTTATAAATAACTAAAAGACAAAACTTGTATTAAAACCATATTTTTAACAGGTTGTTACCGGCAATGTTCTTTTAGTTGTAGGCTAGATTATAAAATCACTTATCACGCAGCTGTCAGAAGAAATGCACATAATGTAATATGTGTTAATCTATTGCTGTATCATGTAGTGACCTTTTAGAGAACATATATTTATCTCATGTTAGTGACTAATGACTTGTTTTCGTTCTGTTTCCAGAAAATAAATGATGCAGCCTTATTGCTTGAATTTTATAAAACTATCCAATACAATGTATTATGAGAAATGGTTTATAGAGAAATATTTTTTGAAACAAATTCGTAGTTATTATGTTTTGTTATTTTAATTATTTTATACGAATTTAAATTTTAAAGTCGTTTAGCAGTTTATTTGGCAGTTTCTTTGTTTTTATTCCATGTTGTATGATATAAATTAATGCTTCTTATTTACAAACACTCAGACAAGTAAAGTCGGAGTCTCCCAAATAAGGTTCTGCACAAATTTGTAGATTATATTTATAAGAAATATATTACAAAAAAAAAAAAAAAAAATATTGAACTGCTCAAGTTTTTAATTTCGACACGCCCTAGGAGACCATATTTTTGATAATATAATTACAAATAAAGAGTAATAAGGTTTTTTCTAAGACTTGTACTATGAATCGACATTACTTGATCAAATTCATAGTTCTATCTTAACACTAAGTACCCTATCAATATTTATTGCCTTGAGAGTTGTTGTTTCGCGGGCATATGGAATACGAAAATATGGAAAATTATCTTACTGCCGAGAACCGACGTGACGCGACGTGCTCAACGGGATCGAGTTCTTCTATATATGATCATTCACCAAAAAATTGACTCACCATATTTAGTTTCTAAGTTAAATTTTAAATGTAATAATAAGTCTCTCTTAACAAATTTAAATTGAATGTCAAGAACAAGTTGATGAATTGTAATTGAATTGTAATTGTGATTGATTTATTTTATAGTAGCTGTAGTCTTCCCATTCTCTAATTATTATTCAGATTATGTATATTCAATAGTTACCTACCAATTGTTTGTTTTCATTATTATTTATTCTCTAATTATTGTTAACGTGCATCTTTTCTCCTAATTTTATTATGTGTTTTATTGTAACATTGGAAACTGCTTTTGGTCAAGTGTTTTAATGTTTGCTATTTTATGTTTTAAAAATGAAAATAAATAAATAATTAAATAAACGGGCGTATATTTTTTTACTTAAGTATATGGTTTTAATTTTTTCCTCACGCATCCTGGAAATTCAGATTCTTGACAAATAGATGATCAGACAGACGAACAACAAAGTAATCCAAAGGGTTACGTTTTCTTCCTTTTAAGGAACGGAGAACTTAAAAAACATAAAGAAAACATTGTTAGGTGGACTGTACATATATTAATTATACAACACTAGCTGGTGTGGCTCGTCCCCTGATGTCCGTGCGTCTAGAAGATGATGTATTCGTCGTTGATTAAGCAATATTGTTATTGAACTCTAGTAAATAGTAAATTTATAGTAGAATTACACACAATATAGCCATTCGACAGATCTCTTGAAGAGTAACAATTTGGCTGATGGACGTATTGCTCTTACATGCATAGTTTTTTAATTACAGCTTTTACCCACAACATTTTGAAAATTTCAAAATTTCAAAATAGCCTCTTTTTAAGCTAAGAGATATCGAATGGAATATGGTGTCTTTACGACGCTTTCTCAAGTAACGGCATACGACAGACAGACAGACATGACATGGAGATTGTATATATATATATATATAAAGGTGTTAACAAAAATCACGGAATTTTGTATGAATAGAACACATTTATCGTTTATGAAGGCTTCAATTATTATTGCAAAATAAATATTATAAAGACATTATAAAGTTATTTGCTTTATACTTAACGACTGTCGCGCCCACGACTGTTATTTTATCATAACATCATGCAATACGTAGGTCAGCTCAGATGTAGAAAGGTCAGCAGACCTGCCCTATCAAATGAATAGTGAATGGTTGATGAATGAATGAATGAATGAATGATATAGCAATAAAATAAAACTCGTTTACAACACATCTACCCCTTTGATTTGTATTGTATATATACGAGTTTGTCATCGAGTACTCCTATGGGGTAGTCTGTCCATTATAACACCGTGCCAACACTGAGGAGCGTGAAAATATAAATAATTAATAATGATATTGTCATAGAGACTCCAAATAAATAAGAAGTTACTTTTATTATTATGCTTCAGTTTTGAATATCATTTTCAATCTTATCTATTATAACATGTCTCTAATAACCTATGAATAGAGATTGTAGTTTAAATTTAAAGATATAGGTATAAAGGGAATAATGTATCGGACAGGGAATCGAATCTGAAACCTCTAAAAAAGGTCATTTATTCGCATTTACTAACCAGCCTTACTGTCTCAGAAGGTTTAAAACTGCTTGTGTATGAAGGCTCAGTATGTCATAATTTTAAAACGTACGTGCGCTTTCAGAACAATTCCAAGAAGCTATTGAATCGAAAGCGTTTCACCCATATTTTATGAACACTGGTGTTACGTTTGTGTTCCACAAATCTGGTGAAACAAACTTTACACCTATTACGTTCTTATCCACAATCTTTAAGTTGTTTACATTCATTTTAATATCAAAATTAAATAGTAATTTTTATGCAAATATCGAATTAGATCCTGTTCAAAATAGGTGTAGAGTTAGGTCTAGTGGTACTAAGGAGCTTCTTCTGATTGAAATGGCTGTCAACGAGCAAGTTCGTCGTAGACGTAAGGGCCTCTGTACTGCCTTGATTGACCATAAAAAAGCCCGCGATTCCGTACCTCATTCATTGTAAAGATGGGTGCTAGAATTGTATAGAAATTGACACTGTTCTGCTTATTCCACGGTTCTTTGTCTTTCAAGAATGATGCTTCCGTACTTTGAAACCTGTAAGGATCGAGCGAGATATATTTCAAGGTTATGATTTAAGTCCTTTATGGCTGGCTTGGCTTTGAATCCTTAAGTGTTTTATTGAGACATTCAATACTAGGCTTTCGGTTTTGCAGAGGAGGTTTGATAATCTTCTGTATCCTCTGTGTATGGATGACCTCAAATCATTTGTACCTTACAAATCAGATCTGGTATCAGTATTAAACATTGTTCACAGATTTAGTTGTGACATTAGTGTAGAGTTTTGTGTAGAAAAATGTGTGCTTGAACATGTACAGAGAGGTAGAGTTGTAAATAGCGAATACTTACAGCATTCCGAAGATAGAGATATCTATTAAATCTCTCTATGAGACCGAAAGCTACCAATACCTCAGTATGCCACAGTCTTGAGACGTAAGGGATACGAACACTAAACAGTTGGTGATCCAACGTTTCCAAACCCAGCAGAATCTAAATAGTTCAATTTTTACCTATATAACATACTTAAAAGACGTGTGTTTACAGATTTTAATGATTTTATTTGATTGTTAATACTGCCATCTGTCAAAAGTAGACAGAACTACTATAACGTTCTAGTTAGCGGAACATATCAGGCCGAGTACTACTAGCGCCTTGAGCATACTCCTCATAACATTCGTTATACATTTATGACAAAAGTCATGTACGCAGATTTTTTGTGTATGTTGCGCTACGCTTGTTACGGTCTCATAGGTACTGCTTGGAACAACCTCATTCGTCTCGAAGGAGTAATCAAAAGTGTAGCGTAGCGTTTATTTATTGTAAAAAGACTACTTATTTTGGCCATTGTACCGTTTAAAAATTTTTTTGACATAGTATTTTCTTAGATTTTCATGAGTACACATTTGAAATAAAACTATTTTTACGGATTAAAACTCGCGTATAATTTGGTTACATTTTGATTTTAACCCGACGTTTCGAATACTTTGCAGTAATCGTGTTCACGAGTAGACGAGATGTACAGGTAAGTGTTTGTCAGAAAGTCAGTTAATTAATCATCTACCTCCAACGGTTGCTTAGTTTGCGGGCATAGAGTTCCGGATGTAGACAAAACGTACTAACTGTATCCTGAGGTCAGACAGTGCGGTCACAGACGTGAGACTTTACAGTATTTATGAGTGGGTCCCAGGTGTTAGAAACAACAAAAATGAAGAACCTCACCGTTCTCCGTGCAGATAAGGGGAACGCGACCGTAGTAATGGATACGAGTGACTATGACAATAAAATAACAGAAATTCTCGCGGATAACAATACTTACAAAAAGGTTAAAAACGATCCAACCAATAAAGTTTTAAAAGAAACCGCCGCTTTAATAAATTGAATTTAGACACAAGGTCACTCATGCCATCATGTGAAAAACCACCAAAATTGTATGGGTTACCTAAAATACATAAGCAGGATGTCCCTTTACGTCCCATCGTTAGTCAGATTGATACACCTACATACAAACTGGCTAGCCTCATTGCAAGGATACTTTCACTTTTCCGAGGACATACACAAACTTATGTCAAGGATTCTTATCAGTTTGTTAATGATATTCAGCCGCTCAAATTAACAAACAATGACATCATGGTTAGTTTTGATGTACAGTCACTATTAGCAAGTTTACCTGTTGCTGATTGCATTAAAATTGTCAAGGAAAAGCTGAAGAATTACAACTTACCTGTAGAATATGCAGAATTATTAAAGCATTGCCTAACATCTGGCTACTTAATGTGGAAGGATAAATTCTATATACAAGTTGATGGAGTTGCAATGGGTTCCCCTGTCTCAACCGTTGTTGCAGACATCTACATGGAGCACTTCGAGGCGAGGGCCCTTTCTTCTGCAACAGCTGTTCCTAAGATCTTTAAAGGGTATGTAGATGACACCTTCTCAGTTCTACCTATTGATCATACATCTAATTTCTTAAAACACCTTAATTCCATTAATAATAAAATACAATTTACTATATAGAATTAGAGTCAAATAATTCATTAGCTTTCCTTGATATTCTTATCATCCAGAACCCTGAAAATACATTAGGACACACTGTTTATAGGAAACCCACACATACAGATAGATATCTCAATGGTAAATCCCACCACCACCCGAGCCAGTTAGCTACCGTTGGCAAATATTTGTTTCAGAGAGCTCATTACATCTGCGATGCTGAACACCTAGAGGGGGAGCTCCAGCATGTCAAGCATGCCTTAGTTAGCAACCACTTGCCTGTCCCTCGCCAGCGTCGCAGAAGCCACATCAAGCCACTCACAGTCGAAAGACAACCAGTCCTACTTCCACATGTTAAGGGAGTTACTGACAGAATTTGTAATATCTTACAAAAGGTTTCTATTAAAATTATTTACAAACCTCATAGAAAAGTAAGCCAATTCTTGAGACCTATTAAAAGTAATATCCCTTTACAATGTGCCGAGGTATATAAACTTGACTGCGATTGTGGTTTGTCATACATTGGTCAAACGAAGAGGAGTATCGGTACAAGAGTTAGGGAACACATCGAAGTCTGCAGTGTGTGAACATACCATAGACTAGCCCAACTATATTAGATTTGATAAACCACAAATCCTCGCTAGGGAACCCCGCTACATACCAAGAATAATTCGCGAGGCTATTGAAATTAAAAAATATCCAAATTTCAATAGAGAAGATGGTTCGAGCCTTTCTAACACCTGAGACCTACTCATAAATTCTGTAAAGTCTCACGTCTGTGACCGCGCTGTCAGACCTCAGGATACAGTTAGTACGTTTTGTCTACATCCGGAACTCTATGCCCGCAAACTAAGCAACCGTTGGAGGTAGATGATTAATTAACTGACTTTCTGACAAACACTTACCTGTACATCTCGTCTACCCGTGAACACGATTACTGCAAAGTATTCGAAACGTCGGGTTAAAATCAAAATGTAACCAAATTATAAGCGAGTTTTAATCCGTAAAAATAGTTTTATTTCAAATTTTTTTGACATTTTATTTTGGTTACTTTATTGAGTTCAAATGATAAAAAGTACTATATATTTATAATTGTTTAGCAGGTTGTACACACAAAAGTAATTAATATTGTATTCTTTGCTTGTTTTTTTTTTCAAATATTTTAATAAGAAAAGTAAATAATATTCTGAATAGTTTTGGAAAGGAAAACTCATTTATGGCACGTACGCATTTTTCGTAGTTTCTTGCAGTAAAAGTTATATAAAATGTTGACCAGAAGGTTCAGCTATCACCATTCCAAATTTCATCAAAAAGCCTTGCGTAGGATTTAAGTTATTCGTGCACAAACATAGAGACAAAACGTTCAAAAATGACTGATTTGGTATCTATTGTATATCAATTATCTACTAAACGCCCATTCAAAGTCTTAAAATATATTCTATGAACAGAAATAGATTATTTACAGATTTATTTTTGTTCTCCATTCTCTCAACCAAAATTACAAAGAGAAGAGCTGTTATTTCTAAGGAACCACCCTCCATAGGGCACTGGGAAGTGATGACTCCTTGTTTATTTTCAGGAGTTTATAATGGTGGAGGCATTCCAAACCTACAGGCTGAAGCCTCTCATGCAAAGACCCAGTCTTTAGAACAGGCGCCAGAATAATCGAGCCCAATCCAAAATGTCACGACAGCCGACCAAGTGGAACACGACCCTTTATTTAGATATATTCGAAGTTACTATCCATAATTTTATCCCAAAAAAAGAGTAAACTTACTCCTAGAAATTTGTATGTATAAAAAAATATTAATAAATTGATGCTTTTGAAACAATTATATTAAAAATCCACAATATATTTACAAACGATAATACTAATGATTATTTTACACACGTGAAGAGATTCTTATATACATTGCAATAGGTTTAAACTAAATTATATGAATTTACCAGTGTGCTGACTGCGAGTTTGTAAAACAACCCCGGTCCTGAGTAGAGTATTGGATTTTGTATGAAAATCTCGAAGTTTAAGCTAACAAACAAATTGGTTATTACAACTCGCACTCAGCACGAAGAAATTTATTTCTTCAAATTAAACTATTCATTTAACTCGCGTATAATTTGGTTACATTTTAATTTTAACCGGACGTTTCGAACATTTTAATACAATTAACCCGACGTTTCGAATTCAATTAAATTGACTTACTGGCAGACACTTACATCTCATCTATCCGTGAACATGTTTGCTGCAATGCGATCGAAACGTCGGGTTAAAAATAAAATGTAACCAAAATTATTGCTAGATCAATCCGTAAAAAATAGTTTTATTTCTCTAATCTAAGAAAAAAAAATATTTCTTATTACGTAACCGATGTGATGAAACAACTAATTTCAATTGAGTTTAAATAAAAGATTTTCTGTATATACTTTAGATTGATTTATAACAGATAATAATAACGTTCGTGTGTTTGTGTGAGAAATTATAATATTAGATACCTAAAGCAACCTGCGTCAAAATGCAGCAGGTTTTGTTATTATCTAAAACATTATTTTCATCTATCATATTTATTTTATCTATATACACTAAAAGTTAAGATGAAGATTAAGATTGGATTATTATTACGTTTACAATTACTTATATATATTTATATTATCGACAAGAAACATTACACTAATACAGTCTTATTTGTAAATTAAATCTTATCGTAATGGAGACACAACGAAAATATTTTAAGTATTCATCAGCTGTTACTTTCAAAATCTATTCTTAATTATTTTTAGTAATAGTTTTATTTAGAGTCGTGTCTATTAATTACATTGAAAACATTTATGGCACAGCTTTTAATCTGTCATCGTCCTTCTTATTTTGAGATAGTTTTTCGTATATTTCTTCGACAGATTTTTGCCTTGTTTCCGGGAAAACGAAGATAGTATACAGACAAGCGCAGAAACAGACGATGGCGAAGAATAAGAACGTCCAGTGGATGCTTATCAGTTCAGCAATGTTGGTGAACCATTTCATCTGTACGAAATTGCTGAGTTTGGCGCAAATGTTTGCAAACGAAGACACCGTGCCCCGGAGCTACAATTATATTATTGTTTTTTAAGTATTTGAAACTTTTATCATACAATCCTTTTAAACCAAAAAAATAAATTTAAAAATTAATATGTATACCAACCTGAAAACTAAAAAGATCGGTAATGATGATGTAGGAAATAGGTTGAAATCCGGCTGCATCAGCGAATATACACACGCACATAGCCAGGACCGGCACCCAGCCGGGGAGCCACACGCCCACACCCGTCAGGTAGAACCACCCTGAGAGTACCAACATGCCCAGGCCCACCGCCAGCGACGTGGACACTAGTAGGAGCTGAGGAGTATGTTTCTTATTAAAATAAAATATTCTCGTTAGATGACACTTTTGCATTTTAATAACGGACACTAACTACATCAATGATGTGATCAACAAGAAATAACTACTTATTGTATATCTTTGTTTAAATTGTTCACAGTTTAGTGTGGCCATGTTTAGTGTGGCCAAAGTTTAGTGTGGCCATGTTCACACTAAACTTTATAAATATTAAATAAATATAGAATAAAAAATTATCGATACAAGTCGAATCTACAAAATTTGGAAAACGATCCCGCCCCTTTAAGCTGAATATTTTTCTCGCATAAAAGTGTAAATATCATCAGAAAAACAAATGATAAATATAATTTTATTGTAAGTATCATAATTTACAACAAATATTTTGTCGAATAACTAGTAAGCTACGCTGTTTGTTTGACGTTGTTGTTATTATTGGTGGGAGGCGGGTTGCCTTCGTCTATCATATATGGCAAGGGGGCTCATGGCTGACCCTTACGTCATGCTCGTCAACGGCACCTTCTTGCAGAGACTGTACGTCTTACAGGTCGAGTTTACAATAGTAATAGACTCAAATCATTAAGCCTCCATCTTGAATTGAACGTGATGGTTCAACTTCTTCGCAATTTGTTTATTAAATATTTCAACGTTTAGGAAACAATGATCATAATAAAAAAATATCCAGCGGATTTTGTTGTGCGGTTCTTCTCAGACCAGGACGTGTTTGGAACCTGAACTTGTAAGTTGGAAAGTATCCTAATAGAAGAGCTTATTTTGATAAGTATGGTATCAGAATAGGTCCTCCTGACTCTTCTAAACCTTCTTATAGATTTAAAATGAAAAAAAATGTTAAAAATCAATAAATAAATAGATAAAATTACTGGTTTCTGTTATAATACTCTAAATAATAATATAACCAACATTTTAATTTGCCTTAGTTTCAGATAGAAAAATCTAAAATCGTTTATTATATAACTTGGCCCGTTAACTAAGGGTTGTAAAAAAAGAAGAAATAATAACTTCTCACCTTCCTCCCCGTCCTCTCCACAATACAAGTGGCCACGACAGAGCCCAGGAGCTGGACTAGTCCGATCATCATGACTTGCTTGTTGGGACTTAGTTTTAGACTAATTGACTCCGAGGCTCTACCGAACACAAATCCAGCGTATATCAACACGATGAGATAGCCATCGAACTGCTGCGCGATCTTTATAACGAGGGTGATGATGAAGGCCTTGAAGGTCGCTTTGTCTCTTACTGCAAAAGATTATTCAACATAATCTTAGAAAACATTATAAATAAAACTATTTTATGGATTTCACACGTTTTTATTATTTTGAATTAAATCCTTAAAAGAGTTTTATTTATTCGTGATGATACTAGAATATATCATGTTGTTTCTTTTATTTCACTATGTTTTGATAAAAATGTTTGTTTTACAAAAGAACAACGATTGCTTTAGAAATTTAGTAATCGCGAGAGAGTTTTATACACAAATATATAAACTTGAAACATTAATCTGTACATCTCACAAATAATGATCTCACCTACGTTTCGAACACACAATCATTGGGTCAGTTGTCATAACTTCAATATGGTAATGTATATATATATACATTACATTATATATATATATATATATATATATATATATATATATATATATATATATATATATATATATAAGTATTTCAAATTTCCACTTTCATTATTAAAAGATATTTTCAAATCAACGGCAACAAATTATTTTAATATTTTTTTATTTTATTCATAAATAAAATCAATAATTTTTCCCTTCCAATTAAATTACCTTAGAAATGTTTAAAATTATGCAAAAAATAACTTTAAAACATCATTGGTAATTATAAAATTGTCGACTATATACAATTCTTAATATAATTGACTATTTTTGGCAGCAGTTAATTGTCTGGTGAAACGTATACGTTTTGTAACTGGATGTAACTCCGTTGCAAATGTACATCTTTAACATTACTGGCAAAGAAATACGGAACTGTACTTTGATACAGAGTAGGTGTATTACAGAGGTGTTATGCATGGTCTCTGCCAATTCTTACTACAAGATATTTACATAGGATTTGTAAGGTTAAACTAGTTGTTACTCGCGGGTCCATGAGCGGACGAAAGATTTTATTTATATTTAGGATAACTAAAAACAAACACTAACAAAAATAATAGCGAAATACTCGATAGGATCTAGCCTTCTTCATACACCTGCCTACTATAATCATAAGAATTGTTTAAATCCATTCGATAGATTCGGAGATCATCGCGTCTAAATAAACAAACAACTTTTCAATTTAGTTTTTCAACTTTATAAAATTAGTATATTTAGTATATTAGTATTCGTATGCACTGTGTGGACGTATATTTTTAGTAATGTACTTGCAACATTAACTAGCTTCTCTTAAAAGATTCCCAGAATAAATCTGACTTAAATAAAAAGTGTACTAAAATGCAGACGTAACGGTGTTTGTTTTACTCACGAATAATTTTCCAGACAGATTTACTGTCAGCCTTGGTTTGCTTTTCTACTTTCACGATGTTGTCTATGTCTCGCTCCAAGGATCCGTCCATGACGCTAAGACCTCTCAACCATGCTAGAACTGTCTTGGCTTCCTGGAATTGTATAATAAAACCTTAAATTTGTTTAAAATATATAATCTCACAAAGCTTTGATGCTTTTCAATGATAAAGAGACGTGTGGGGAATAATATAGATATTAGACTTACGATCATTAACTATCACACCAGTAATGAGCTTATCAGACTCTCAGAATACAAATCCTACTTACATCAACTTTGCCCTGTTTGATCAAAAACTCCGGTGTCTCCGGCATCACCAGGAAGAGGAAGAACACCACAGTCGGTACGAGCAGGCCTATCCATAACATTGTATTTACTTCTAGGAGGTCCGCGAACACGTAGCTCGCGAGGTAGCCGATGTTTCTGAAGGATTATTGCTATTTATGTAATACAACAATAGAGCAAAATAATTACATGCTTATCAAAAATAGTATTTTTAGGTGTTTAGCTCAATAAAAATAACGAGTTTACGATAACAATATATTAAAAGTACAATTTGTAAGCGTATTTATATTGTTTAAGAGAACATGGTAGGATCATAGAGAGGACCTTGTTGTAATATAAAAAACACCACGTGTAATTAATTAAGATAGTACCGACATTATCGATCAATTCCTATACATTTATTAACTTCTGATTAAGGAAATTTTTTAAAAATGATTTTTCTTTATATCTTTACGTTTTATGGAGTACTGAGCAATTCTAGACACGTAAAAAAATATATGGATGTGTATACCTGTGTTTGTCTGTGTGTATGTATGTAAGTAAGCGTTTTTTAAGGCTCCATTTCCAGGTTGTGAGACAACCTGATTACGTATTGACTTTTAGTGTCAATCGAAGTGTATTTGCGTAACTTAGAGTTGATTAATTTTCTGACGAAAAAAGTTGTTAAAATTGAAAAATATACAAAAATATTTTTTTGTTACACGACACGGCTAACATATTTTATTTTCTTTCTGATAACTTTTCAAGGTTATTCTATTCTTGAACATTTTTCTGGGTTTGGGACTTGGGATAGAAATTTGAAAATAGCTTGTCACTCTTGAAGAATGGGTGAATGACGAAGAGTTTGAGACGAGGTGTAATTGTTACTGTAACTTTGCTCATGGTTAGTACTGCACGTCGATCTTCTGCGAGAAGGTGGCACTGTCTCCCGGCTGAGACGAACCAATCAACTACACTCAAGTGTAGTTTTATTTTCAAATGAAAGCCCACAGATGTCGCCATAGTTCACAATGCGACATCACGGCAATAGCAACATGTGACTTCGCCATCATAATTTTTTGAAATCTATTTTTTAAGTATAGTACATTTAACATACTTATAGACAATCTTTAAATATAAAAATATTGGCATCTAAATATATACTCCACTTTACAACACGTGGTCTGGTCAGGTCTCGTCATTGACTGTCGTCGGTACTCATTATTGACACGAGGTATAATGATGTAATATTACGGTTATTCCTGTATCAGTTAGAGCTGACATTTTTTCGTCATTGTTGAAGGTCGAGGTTATTTATTTTTTAAGGTTGAAAGTCAAAGTCGGTCATCGTTTGAGACTCGGGTCACTCGGGTCGGGTAGACCTGACGGTTAGTCAAGAAACGGTCGGAAACTTTGTTTGCTATTAATTTTTATACACGAAATTTTATAAACTATGGACGGAAGACATAGACACCGACACAGACAAAGTGTTTAAAAGGTAACCAACCTATCTGTGTAAGGAAATTATGAAAACGTCTCTTCTTAGCGTGAACGTAAGTTTTTGAAATGAAGGAACTACGTAACATAACAGTAGCCAGGTCAGGAGACAAACATTAGAAGCTATTTTTATTTAACGTATATTATTATTTTACTAACGGGAATTAACGCGTCACGTCAGATATTATATACCTCTTAATTGCCATAATCTTCGGCCGTGGTCACGGGCTGACTGTCTTAGTATATTAAAATTACCCTAAGAAAGTCTTTCAATACTTTTATAAAAATACACTACCAATCGGTGTTTCGAAAAACGCGTACAACTTTTATAAAACTAAAATAAAAAATATAATAAATCAAAATGTATATTTAGTAAATATTGTCAAGGAATCAACTTATGTGTATGTTAGAAAATATAAAATTCCTTACAAATCGTATTGAGCTGCGAAAATAACCATCATTATGTTCGTTAAAAAACTCAGAATATATAACTAAAAACAATTTTTTTTTTGCACGAAGTAACAATGTTTTTATAATACTTTTTTTAGCTTTAATTCAAATAACACTGTTCTTCGAAAACTAGAAATATTACAATATTAAAATATTCAAAGAATTTAAGGTCGAGTTTTGAAACGTCGCATCCGTAGATTATTTTATAAAACAACTTATGTTTTTAATTTTTATTTACAATATCGCCGGCACACCCACTGACTGACACATTGGCTTCCGCTTGCGTACGGTTTAAAAAATATCAATATGGTTATAGCTATTAACATTCGATTTTAATGACTTAAAAAAAAACAGTCAATTAGTAACATATTATTATTATAATAAATCGTAACCATAGTCTGTGACTACAACTTGTTTGAAAATTGTTTTAATAGTATTAGAGAAAATCACAAAATTCATTTCTAAATATAGTTAGCCGTAATGGCTGCGAGCCCCCTCATGTCACATAAGTTCCTGGTTAACAAAAAGGTAATATAATTGTATATTTATCTATTTTTTTTTATTTTATAATGAAATCTATTCCATCATGTGATTGTTAGGTCATATGATCCTATATTTTTTCTTAAAAGAAAGAAAATCTAAGATTTTTTTTCCAATTGTGTTCACTTTTTAGTTCCAGTAAAACGCAACATAAGTTGGACAGACACTTACATCTCGTCTACCCGTGAACACGATTACGTCGGATTAAAATAAAAAATGTGACCAAATTATACGCGAGTTTTAATCCGTAGAAATAGTTTTATTTCAAATATGTACTCGTGAAAATCTAAGAAAATACTATAAATATTTTTGCAGTCGTCTTACCCTTAGTCTACAGACTGAAGCGGTGACAGCCAGAGGTTGTTTTAGGCGTTGAGCAACATCCGTTTAAAGCTTCCTCTCGACACTTTCTTCTAGGCAAATATATTTTTTTCTTTCTTAACTACTGTGAAGGTTCTTTTATACTCCAAGATAGCCCTCGTACCTTGCGCCCGAAGTGACGACTTTATTTATGACATGTTAGAGCTAGCCATGTAGCCAGGAGGTCGGCCGGCCAGTGGCCAGCAAAGATTAAGGGCTCAGAAGCCTAACCAGGGTTTCCGGCTTAAGTATCTTAAAGTGCGCGCTATAGTAGTTTTAAGTCTACTTTTTATGCAAATGTTGATTATAAAAACCCTAGTTTTTAAACAAATCAATATATGCACTTTGTTATTGGTTGTCTGAATCAGTAGAGGATAGAGTGAGGAGTCCATCCTTCACTGATATAGGTACAGTAGTACCTATATCAGTGAAGTATAGCAATACTATACTAAAATACAGGGTATTTTAATCATGTTGTTGTGAAAAATGAATTACCTGTTCAGAATTAGCATGGAACCGAGTGCTCCCCTTAAGTCAATGTCGCTGATCTCCTTCAAATATATCGGCAGGACGATGTAGCACGCCGAGCAAGGTATCCCGGCGATGGCACGGGCGAGAATCAGAGCCCATGGTCGGATGCAGAGCAGCTTGATCTGCCAGTATACCTCAAGACAAAAAGCATTTCATTGTGGTTGTTTTCAGTCGTATTCTTCTTTTAAGTAGCATACAGTCCAATAAGCCAGTTATGATTAACATTAACATTAAAAGAGTCTGCAGCAAGTAATTATTTACAAAATAATAAAACAACACCAGGAATAAATAAATAGGAAGGAAGTTCCGGTTAAACTTTTCTATAGAATCTATTTCTTTGACACAACTTTAATAGATACAAAAAAACAAAAACAATTCAGATAATAGAATGAGAGCGGAACATTTTTTTCTTAAACAAATTGAACAAAAAATACTCTTTGTGGGTTTGGCGATGAACACTTGGAAGAATTTACTGTTTACAAACATACCTATATAGGTGATTGGCCAGAAATGCATTTTTTCTGAAAATGCAATCAATAAAAAATAGTACTCAGTTAATAAATACTTTAGTTAAATATGATTATACTAGCTGGTGTGGCCCGTTCGTGAAAAGAATTACAGCTTTTCACGCCAAATTTCAAAATTTTTAATAATTTCAAAACAGCCGTTCGACAGTTCTCTTGAAGAGGAATGACATTTCCGTTGGATATTTTGCTCTAACACGCATAGTTTTTGCAAAAAAAATACAGCTATTTTCGCCAAAATTTAGAAAATTTAAAAATTTAAAAATAGTCGTGACATATTGCACGTGTTTCTACGACGCTTCCTCGAGTATCGGCACGCGACAGACAGACAGACATACAGACAGACACACAGACATACAGACATTTATATAGATTAATATCTATAGGCAGTTGTTAAAATTCATCAAAATAATGTTGATAAGAAACTTTTAAATATTTAATAACTTATGTGTCATTACTTTATTTTAGATATTTAACACTAACATCTGTGAGATGATATAAATACCTCAAAATGCCTATTTCTTTAAAACCAATTATCGACATTAATTTATTATTTTTAAGCTGTCTGTAAATACGATTAGCAATGTCGCGATAAAATAGTAAAATAATTTACTTGATTTTGCCATCTTGAGTATGAGAATAAAGTTGAACTGCGACCTCAAAACTGTATTTAGATGATTATTAATATATAATTCTACACAAGGTTAATAAACTTCCTGATTCCAACACTCGTAGAGGCGTGTACAGTACGTATGGATGTCGGTCGCTCAAAATATGTATTAAGTTTTTTTCGACATCCTAGTTCTTCGAAGGACAAGCTACTGCGTATTATGAATTGTAACATTTAAATAATTTTAATTATAAGACTTAAATAATTTAATAATTTAGAAATTCTTAATCATTTTAAAAGTAATTTAAAATTTTGTAAAAATATTCGTAATACAGTCGTAAAGTACAATACACTTGTACTCTTAGCACATAAACTAAACTGATATAAAAATTGTAATTAATTTCATACAACACTATAATCTTGTACTCTATTTGTTGTTGTTACAACACGTCACTTTATTGAACTTACGATTTCATTTTATATTTTAACGAAAATATTAAACAGTTTTTATTATTCATACAAACATAAAATAAATATTAATTGACCTCGTGCTTTTTAAAACATAAAAGTCCATTTAAAATATAGAGGATTAGATGTTATAATTGTTTTATTTATTAATTATTTATTAGTCACTAACTGGTTGCCGGGTATAGATATAGCATTTATAAAATTAAAATGAAACCATATATTTCTTAAATACTTACGATTAGCGACAGTGCAGTAATTAATGTCATTATTTTTCTTCCATATCTATCCGTTAGGTATCCCATGGGAGCTCCGAAAACGATGGCGGTGATGTAGGTGACTGAGGTCATCCAGGATATTTCCGCGTTCGTGAAAGGTACGGGCGCCGGACCCGCGGGGGACTTCAGCACTGAGATCATGGGGGATAGCCAGCCTTGTACCATCCCGAAGCTTAGCAGCGGTATTGTTACTGGAAATATATTACAAATTATATAGAGCTGACAAGTCAACATTCTCTTTATAGACAAGTATAATATATTTCGGTCGTCTACGAGAAGTAAAAAATCATTAGTTCAGTTCAGTAGTGAAACGTTTGTACTACTGGGACTACTAAGAACACTCTGACTACATATTACTCCCATGGCAACTACATATTACTGTTAAGCTAAGGAGACAAAATAGTTTAATTTTTCTTACAGGAAATAATAACTAGGAGCGCGAACCAGACCTCAATTTTGACTCGCTGGGCTCGCAAAATCTCGGTATGTGAAGGCATATTGAGCGAAACAATTGAGGTGCACAGAGCACTGAAGTTGCATTTACAAAACGTCGACGCATTCTGTCGATTATTATTTTTTTTTATCGCTAAATTTTTGCGCGAAAAATGTTTCCCATTGAAGTCATAGACTTTATGTCACAAACAAACACACTTGTTAAGACTTAATAGACCTACGTGCAATATTCAACATACAAGATTGTTCATTACTGGACGTAATAAGCAATTTAGATTTTAATTTTCCTATCAGTTACAAATTGATCAAATTTAGATAATGATACATTTAAAAAGAATTGTAAACACGAACGCTTAATCATTTCCCAATTACATATAATTGCATAAAAAGTGTAGCTATTACTGGTTAAAATGTTTACAGAAAGAATTTTTATATAATCCTTGTAAATACACACTGCCACATTTATCAAAAATTCTATCATTCTTCTGTTAAGTATTGATTATATTTTATATATTTTATCATAGTTTTACATTTTTATTTATTTTATTTACTCTTAATACAAATATTTAAAACACTCATACACTGGATGATCATCTTGGCAACTTTGAATATAATTTAATCTGAACATAGGCGAAGGCTGGGATACACTGAGAGGAAGGGAGAGTCACTTGAGGATATTTAAGATACTACCATGAGGGTGTCAGTAGTATACGATCAGTGGTCAAATGAGAATCGATAATGAAGATGTTAAAACGTTTTAACTGAATGTTCAGCAGAGATAATATTGGTTCCAACACAAGTATACTTAATAATAGAACTAAACTATTTATTACTATTTTTGATGTTTTTCTCGCACGCAACATTTAACTTTTTGACGAGAAGTAAGTGACCCTTGAATAATACCTAAAAGTGTAAAATATGACACTTCTATTTACCAAGTTTATTATCGTATCATTTTATAAAGTAACTGGCTGTATTATTTATAATACATTAATAATAACATGTTATAAGAACAACTCTGATTGATTTTATTGTATATATGAATGATTTGCTGATATAGTATGTTCTTAAAGATACAAAATTACCAACATAATAATATTTATTAGATGTAAGGACTCGTTTGTCTCGGTTAAAGATATAATTGAGTTGTATTATCAATTATTACTTTTGTAATGCAAATTTAAATATTAGTCTCTCTATAACTTTCATTCCAGTGTATCTTCGGAACCGATGAACCGATAAATGATGTTTTGAAAAAATTAATTAGTTCTACGTTACTCTTTTGTTTTAAAAAATATATATAGTGGGTAATATATGTATTGGTAGCTTGTTGTTGTATTGACATTGTGAAGTAGTTGAACGAAGCTCTCTATGAGACACTTTACTGCATCCTTCGTGCAAGTATCAATGAAAAACGGTATATTCTAAAATTTCCAAATTTTGCACACTGATAGACATCAGTCTGGAGGTGGATTTAAAAACAAATAAAAAAAAAGAACAAAAATTTTAATAATGTGTTTTATCTTGAAAAATAGTTGAGGGGAGAATGCGTCGACGTTTTGTAAATGCAACTTCGGTGCTATTTGCACCTCAATGTTTCGCCCAATATGCTAAACATACCGAGACTGCGAGCGCAGCGAGTCAAAATTGAGGTGTGGTTCGCGCTCCTACTAATATATGTATAATTTATAAGTATATGACATGAAAAAGAAATGATTTGTGAAATTTTACAAACATCTACGTGAAAGATGTTTACATTTTTAATTTAAACGAATCAAACACTTTATCTCATTTGAAGCAGAATATCAAAATATTTTATTTCATTCGCAAAAAAGGGTTAAACGCTTGTTTTCTACAAATTTACACACAAATTGATTAAATGAATATTATTTATAGTTCACAAAACATTGGTATTTAGTGTTTAGAAAGTAGAAAGATCTCATATAATATTATGGAGACAAATAACGGGTTTTTAAATGTTTTTATTAACTTGTGTAGAAAACATCCAACCACGTGTATCATTTGTCAAAGACATAGTTTACTAGAGTACGGCGAAGTAGAGGAATATGGTATAATAATATTAATAGTGAAGCGCTGCGGCTCTGTTCGTACGTACGGTTTGAAAAAATCTAACGTAATACATGTTTTTTTTAAATAGTATGATTTCAGGATACAATTATCATCGAGACAGTCCCAAATTTATAAATGAATAAAATTTTAATAACACTCAACATTTATTGAGCGATAAAGATCAACATTATTTTGATAAGTAGACTCTGAAGAAAATATTTAATTGACACAACTACAAGAAGAACTTATTATAAGATACTAATACTGAGTTTATTCCTAATTCGCAAAGTTAATACTTATTACCTTTATTATATTAATAGTGCATTACTAATATATCGGTACATAAAAATAGAGAAAAATATATTATTGTTTCTTTAATAGAATTTAGTTAACTTGTACAGTATATTGTAAATATTAAATACGGTATGTTAGTATATATGTACACTTCACTCACACACGCAACAGGGGCTTATGATAAGTTTTTTACCTAAATATGTTTATATACATGTGTGTGTATAAACATATTTAGGTAAAAAACTCTTTTTTATAACTATCACAGGCTATATTTTTTATTTTATTTTTTGTTGACAGACTTTAGTTATATTATATATCATATTGTAGTTTATGTAATTATAATTAGAGTATTGTATTGATATATCTCAGTATTATAAATATGCAACACCGTGTATTATATTAAGTGCTTCTAGAATAACAACTAATTACTTTGTTATTTAATGTTTTACATTAAATATATATCACACTTGCTCTATATAAACTATATCTGTATTATATGTTTAAGTGACCTTCTAAAAACTGCTATTTTATATAATTATTAAACTTTATTCCGTAGTTTATTAATAACAGTTCAAAATGTTCATCTCTATTGATCTCCTAACTAACATTATTCTATTATATCTATTTACAAAAACTTTTCTGTGTAGAAAATGACATTCTCTTTCATATCTCTCTTTCTTTCTGCAAAATCTAATAGTATTTATTAATTATGTTAGACATTTATCTTTATGAGACTTATATTTTAATAAATACGAATTAACCGTATTCATTATTATTTTTATTATTTTTATTGTTTATTAGTAGTACGGGAAAAAGATTTTCTTAGAAATACAACAATACATCAAATGCGAGTCTATTTGTTATGTATGGATAATATATATTGTATATTCATGTAGTTTTAAATTTATAAAAACACTGCAATAATGAATACGGTACCTTTATATCATATCTCATCACTTAATATGTTTACATGCTTATATTATTTATAATTATTTACATTTAAATTAAAATTAATTTTCCCAACGAATTCCCTGAGTGAAAAATTAAATATATTTTCATTTAGGTAATAATATCTATCTATCTAACAACATATCAAATATTATCAAGTCTCATCAAGTAGCGAGATTGAATACAAAAATAAAGTTTAAATGAGTTTTTGTGTTTTTCCCTGAATATGAAATCATATTTCGCATTTAAAAGTATTATTGTTACGTATCTTTCTGTTAAAATAATTTTCATGAAGACCAAAAAGTTTAGATATAAGTATTAATTATTTACTTTAGGACTTAACAGATATTCAGTGAAGTAAAAAGTAAATAATACGTCATACATTATTAGTATATATTATATATTATGACGTCGTGTTCGTGACAGACGATTTTAAATTAAAAATTATATCATTCCAAATTAAACAGACTTACTACATATCTACATAAAACAATTATATACATATTGATTAATACTAAGTTTATTATTATGAAAAAATAAGGTGTAGTCACTTGACTGACATGTGAAACCCCAAGCTACCCTGCTTCCACCCCGTCTTAGTTGTTTAAAGATCGCAACTCATTTGCGACAAGAACCACGCATATTCAAAAGTCCATGGTGGCATGGGTCCCTGTCCCACTCTGCCCAATAAAATAATAACTTTATAAATACACAATTTAGTTTTCAAAAGGTTGTAGAGGTTTGTTAACCTGTTCTGAGATCATTATGATGGCAACATTATGATGGTAACATTCGAGCTTCCAATCATTATATGATAAGAAAACGACTGATTAAAATAATAATTATTGCAAACGTCTTACTTTACTCGTAGTAGTAAATATTTATGTTAACGTTAAATTAGAGTTCATTAATTATATAATTTTTTTTATTACATAAAAAGATGAAAAAAAAAATACATTTTTAAATACCGTTAAAAATAATAAATTAATCATAAAACGTAAAAAATATAGATACCTGTTTATATAAATATTTACCTAATAACTATACCTACTTGTAAAATGTAAACAGACATGTTTTAGATTGTTATAAACTCGAATACTCGACATCCAAATACCCGGTCTTAGGTATACCCGGTAGGTACCCAGTAGGTACCCAGTAGGTACCCAGTAGGTACCCAGTAGGTACCCGGTAGGTAGGTAGCATGTCTAACTATAAAAAAACTTGTTGTTTGTTTCTTAATGTCTCGTCTATATTATATATTATATATTTTTGTTTCTTAATGTCTCGTCTATATTATATATTATATATTTAAAACAAACTTTGTACCAGCATTATATTTAAATTTATAAACAGATAAAAATATGTTTATATTACAATACTATTTTATATTTTAAAGTATTTATAAGTAGTTTTTAAGTACTTAATATTTACCATTGGTTTTTTATTTTTGCCAATTTAAACGTAACTGTATTTTTTCGTAATTTATATACATAACATATAAAAAACAGTATAAATTTAATGTCATTAGATAAACTTCAAAATTCTTTAAAAACAAGTCTTTTTGGAGTTGTTTATACAAAAAAGTAAGTTTATAAAAAACCTATTGCTATGGAACAAAGATAAAGTAAATTAAATACAAAACACCAATGTTTCCAACATTTTTTTTTGTAAATGATTTAATTATGGTATCATTACTTTTAATGATAATGAAGTATACAATTTCCAGTAAAAACCGACTTTTCAAATACCTATTTACTTGTTCATTATTGTTAACGGGAGCGGATTAATAAAAGCACAATTTTTATTAAGCATACCTCCATATCTTAAAACCAATATCAATAAAAGCGTATTTGAAAAACATCAACAAATTGTAAACAACATTCTATTTTTGTGGAATTTTAATATAATTTAAGACAAAAAGAATCAAATTAGTACATACTGATAATTGCAAATAAATATTGGTTGATCCGGGATCCATTCTGCCACATTAATTTAGATATTATAATATTCATTTTATGTATCGTCTGTCACTTGTTTCTTTGCGCCCAAACACTGCGGTGTCTTTTCTCACACTGGGGAGACGGTCAGAGCGGTGAGCAGGCGGCGTGTGAGTCGTGACGTCGCTTAGATCATATGAAGCGAGGTTGGACTTCAGCTTTGAAATGGAAATCTTTGGAGCTATTTCCGTATAACACGCTTTTTGATAACAAGTTGGTTAATTGTTACTATCATAAAATTAAGCTTTTTACCATATTTTTTTACAAATTAACCACTATTGCCAAACGCGGTAACAAACAATTTTTTTTTTCATTATTTCATTATTATTATTATTTACTTTGTGAAATTATTAGAAATCTTATTATAGTTTTTTTCCTTTTAGGGTTGCAGATCTCAAAAGGATATGACGGAACCCTTGTAGCACCGTTCTGTTGTACGTCTGTCTATCAAGCCCTTCATTTTCGCGAATTGCTGAAGATATCGAGCTGAAATTAAAACCATATATTCAGGTCTCTATTACCTTAAAGCTGTTTTCACAGCTAAATTACTGTAATATGATAAGGGCAATTTACGCCTCAAAAGCTTGTATAGGAATCGAAATTGGTAGGGGGCTAACTGTGAAATTCAGCATGTAACGTCTTTGTATAGTACAAGTTTAAAGAAAAATATGAAAACTAAGCATTTGTAATAAAATCATGAAAAACCATATAGTGTTATGGGTGGTAGAAATTTAAAATTGAAGCTAGTAGTAGTAGTGTGGTGTACGAAAGAGCATCTACACATTTAAAAACATGTTTATTAGTTTTTCTTTAATGAAAAATACAAAGGTTTTTTTCTTCTTCTTTGCTTATTAACGAGACTAGCGATTTGTATTATATATATTATATATATATTTGTATTATAGGCCGTTTGTTGTGTTTGTTGCTTTGTAGTATAAATAAAACTACAATTTAGGACAACAATCGTTTAATTGTTCATATTACACTAGGTTTAGCTGCTTTTCTGGCCAAATGGCTTGTGATGAAAAATTCCAAATAGCAAGTTGTGCAGCGCCTACTCCTCTGCCTCACGCGGCGCCGACTCATTGCAGGCGACTAACGGTGCTCTGTTCAGTGCAATCTTCTTGTGATAATTTTAAAGTTATTCGTTCACATTACTTGAGAGAAATCTTATATTAGTGTACGCTGTCTAGTGCGTAGGGCGTGTAGTCGTGTAGGCGTCACCGGCACGATCTTTTCCGATTTACTCGATACATATCCTTATATTATGACAAAATTACATTTCCTAAATTTTTAATTATTATGTGTAAACTTTGTTATCGTCTAGTTTCATACCGATTCTTTCCGTAGATTCTTTCTATGATTTTTTGCGTGAAAGAGTAACATACATACAAACATACATCCTCACAAACTTGTCGTATGGAAGAAATCGCCTTTAGGTGATAAAGCTATCGTTTGTATGTACCTATTTTATTGTACTTGTTGTTGGAAAAAAATAACGACATAATCCATCTTCGCTTCCCGAATTAGTGTCGGTCGGGACATATTAAATACTTTCGTTCTTCTATTATCTCATCATTTTATTCATCTATTAGCTGTGGCCGCGAAGTTGTACTTATTATCTTTATTTATTCAATATCGGTAAAAAATTGACAAAATAGTTTTCGTTTGTATCATTAAAACTACTTGTAGCGGCACAACTCGTACTTACGTCAATAAATTTTGAACGTTCTATTTTCTTACCGAATATAAGTTGCAATTTCGAATCATTGAGAGATAGTGCGGGCGAAGACATATTCTTATATAGTTTGGTAAAAACACGATAAAAAGTTTTTTCAAACATGTGGCGCTATTTATTGTCGGACATCAAAACAAAGTAGAATTGGTATTTTGTATTTTCTGTTGGAATTTTCTATACTTTAGAATAATAGAAAATAGTCAACATTTAAGATAACTTAAATTAAATGTTGACTAGAACATTCAATACACCAAATTTCATCAAATCCGTCGCGTAGGTATTATGTTATTCTTGCACACTGTTTTTGACACACAGACTTCATTTAAAAAAAAATGTGATTATCGATATCTAAGTATATCGATTACTTATTACACCTCCATTAATTATTTTAAAAATATATTCAATATACAGAAACAGGTTATTACCTGTTTCTGTACATTGAATATATAGTTATATATAGTTTTATTATATTTTATAGTATGATTATCAAAAAACAAGATTATCGTTGATTTTAAATTTCTTTCATAACGTCTTATAATATTTGTAATATATGTCATGTATATTGCTTTAATAATAATGAATATTATATTTATTTAACTATATATATTCTCATTTACATATCTACATTTATAGATATGTATATTTATTTATGTGTATGTGTATTATTTGTAATTAAGTTTCAATTTAAATTTAGTTTCATATGTGTAATTTTTTTTGTGTTTTATTGTTTATACCACCATATTGTCATACTTTTCTTGTTACTTTTTTCTTAGTTGACTGGTAGACAATGCTCTATACTACTTGTCTAAATCTAAATAAATAATCGAGCGACCAATTTTTCCAACTAAAGTCAGTCAGGGTTCAGTTAGTCCGTGATTATTCTTCAACGACATTGAATATTAGAAAAAAAATTTAAAACACTAGACTGATATCTATCAGTGTGCCAAATTTGGAAATTTTCGGATATACCGTTTTTAATTGATGTTAGCACAAAGAATGCAGAGAAGTCTCCCGTAGAGAGCTTCACTCAATTAAATATAGATTTTTCGGCTGCACGGTCCTCCTGTGACCACAAACATGTTATATTGAAGTATCTTTTAACGAGTGAATTTAATTTATTTAATAATCCAGTTTCATGTCCAGTCCAGTTCAGTCATCGCTTCATTTTTTATACAAGAAAATTGATTTGTATAATAAATTTATTTGTAACTTGAGTTACGACTAAAGTTATACTTAATATAATATTTATTGTAATTGTTGTTTATTGAGGTGTCATTACCGACTTAGGCGATTAAACTGATATTATTGTTATATAACTTAATTAACGTTTAGTTGGTTGAGATGTATGTTATGAAATATTTTTATATTTAAATCTGCAATGTATAAAAATGTGGAAATAAAAGAAACCAGGAGAAGCAAGGTAGATATTTTAAGTTTGAGCTGCAGGGTCTCTCGGGTATCGTCCATAAGTAAGTCCATAAGTAGCCACTCTCTATACTGTATCTATACTGTACTAAATACGTCACGCTGGTCTTCAAAGAGCAGATGATACTGTCCCCGACTGTAGGAAGATTAATACAGCCAGGCTTCAAGGATATTATATCTACTGGCTTAAAGACGAAAAGCGGTCTATTAATTTACAAATTTTATTATTTAAATTTTATTTGTTTTTAAATAAAAAAATATTGTTTTATATAAAGCTAATGTTATATTTCCTACTTGGTTAATTATTCCATATATCTTTGTATTGACTCTTTACATTGCAACTGTATTTTGTAATGAAATTTTTTAGGGTTATTTAAAGTTATTGTTGTTTCAGTTTACAAACTAATTTGTAAGTTGATAATATTTCAATTAATATAAATCCAGCATTTGTTGCTTAGATCCAAGAGAAGATCCAATGCGAATGTTATATTCGCCTTGTTATAAGGCGACATTGTTTATGAAGAACAGAGTGACCAGTGCTTGGTGGAGCCGATGGTATATTAGCTGAAAGGCCTCGGTGATGATGCTTCAGTCGAACACAATTTACTCAACTCTAATTAAGCTAATTTATTACTCTACTGTAGAGGATTACATGTTAGAAATGTTGGCCTCCTAGCTGCCTTTAGGTGGAAGTTATAAGGTAAAAGGTCATGCATGCAATGCATATGTGGCAGTTTGCAAATTTCAGATAGACTTTCACAATTAATTCTACAGCTGTTACAGTAAATTTTTGAACTATGAATATTAATTATTCCTTTTGCGCTTGACAACATTTTTACAATATAACTCATACTTGACAATCTTTCGCTAATTTAAGCTTTCGTGCTTTAGCGACTGGTTATGAATAATGTGATGTCAACGAAGGTGACGTCACCCAATTTTTTAATCGAATACCCGCTTCTGATACGATATATTATATATTAAAAAACAACTCCATTAGAAATTTTGAATAAGCGGTTATAAGTTTTTTTTTTAAACTAAAACTTCGCTTCTCCATTTAAATACATCGATTTGTATCATCTAGATGTACTAATTCAAAGGACTTAGTAGCTTGGGGTACAATATTAAATATAGGTCTAATGGGGTTTCTGTCGTACTTAGTCTGTCCACATACTATGCACTCATTTATATATTTAGAAATTTCGTCTTTCATTCTAGGCCAATAGTATTTTCTAGACAAGGCTAGATAACACTCATTAATGCTTCGGTAGTTTGTCTTTCCATCGTGATAATGTTTAATTATTTCCTGTTGTCTAAGATACTTACGTTTTCTAGTTCTATCTTTGCTAGGACTAGATTCATAGAAGAACTACGGAAATGAGTTTGAATTATAGATAGAATAGAGTAAATGCCTAAAGGAGGATTAATTTTAATTTTTGGATTAACAAATTCTTTAATGACTTTATGAATGAATTATATCTTGTTCTAGATTAGACTCTGATACTTGTACGAGTGTCTTAGTATGAGTTTCAAAAGGTTTTGTTGTTGTTGGTCTACGTTTCATGTCGCCTACAATAGTTATATGTATCTGTCTATGAAATTTATTCAGTGGTTCGTCGGTGATGGGAATTTCAAGGATAGGGTTTTC
The DNA here is from genome assembly GCA_959347395.1 of Mechanitis mazaeus. Classification (NCBI taxonomy): domain Eukaryota; kingdom Metazoa; phylum Arthropoda; class Insecta; order Lepidoptera; family Nymphalidae; genus Mechanitis; species Mechanitis mazaeus. The sequence continues at coordinate 20,059,092 of OY365750.1, forward strand.
AGAACTAGTGTGGGCGGTTAATGTACTAGAACCAGCAGTAGAGGGCGGTCTTTCAGATATGTTAACTATTACTAAGTCCGTCGTTTCATTATTAATCTCTATACGAGACAAAGCGTCGGCGTTGGTGTTAGATTTGCCGGATTTATATACTATAGTATAGACATATTCAGTTAGTTTCAGTCTCCATCAAGTCAGTCGGGACTTGGGTTCTATGCCATTCATTAGCCACTGTAAGGGTTTAGTAATTTTTGCGAAGTCAGGGATGAATTTTCTGTAATATCCTATCAGTCTAAGGAATTGTTTGATTTCTTTACTAGTCTTTGGGATTCAAATTCAAAAATTCAGACTTATCCATCTGGATCTTGAAATTGGATTCACGCAATCTGAAGAAGACCTTTTCTAAGTTTATCATATGTTCTTGAAGAGAGGTGCTGAATACTATTACATCGTCTAGATAGACTAGACAAATCTCGTTTTGTAGACCTCTGAGGACATTATCCATGACTCTCTGAAATGTAGAAGGAGAGTTCTTAAGTCCCCTGGGCATTCGAAGAAATTCAAAATGCCCATGCTCAACATTGAAGGCAGTCTCGGGTATGTCATCAGGGTTCATTTCTACCTGATAGAAACTGGATGCTAGGTCTAGTGTAGAAAAGTATTGGCATCTCCCTAACTTGTCTAGGACGTCAGCTATGTTGGGTATAGGGTATTTGTCATCTATGGTCTTGTCGTTCAATTTTCGAAAGTCTATTACTAGTCTCCATTTTTGTCTACCAGAAGCATCTGCCTTTTTAGGTACCACCCAGGAGAGCTCCAGGCAGAGTCAGATGGTCGTATTATACCTTGTTCGAGCATTTTTACAATCTGATCCCTAACTTCTTTTCTATGAATGAATGCGTATCTGTAACTTTTGGTATAAGTAGGAATTTCGTCAGTAGTCTTAATATTGTGTTTAATTTTATTAGTGAAAGTGGGTGCTTAACCCTCTAAGTAAAACACGTCAGCAAATTTTGAACAAAGAGTCTGTAAGTTAAGCTTTTCTTCGTTATTTAAGTGATCAGTTCTAAGTCGGTTAAGTACGTCCTTAATGCGTGTAACTGGCGGTTCTGGCAGAGTGCAATCAATATCGTAACATTCTATTAGTAAAGGTTGTTCAAAAGTCAGTGTGACTTCATAGTCAGTGGGGTTATCTATTTCTACGCGACCTGAATTGTCCGTAACGGTCGTGATACACTCGTGAATAATACAGTCACATATTAATTGTTCAGATACGTATATGTCACCAGGAAGATAGATGATAGGCACGTAAACTATTTTCTGAGAATGCGCGGGAATAATTTCGTGGAAATTGACGGTGCGACATTTGTATTTTAATAATGGAATGTTCGTATAGTCTGTCATTAATATATTATGTTTAAGATCTATTTTACAGTTTTCTAGCATATCTACGCCTACAAGACCGTCAAAATGTATATGGAATTTAAAAATAAAGTGTTTTACTTTCCTTTGTTCATTAAATTCTGCAAATTGAGGAATTGTAATAGAGTGTTCATGATGAGAGGTAATACGAGAGTTTGTTACCTCAAAGGGGTCGTCGTTAAGTGGTACGTCAATAAAGTATTGCCTAATTGCGTTGGGACTTTAAAAAAGATTGATTAGCCCCAGTGTCCAATTTAAGAGGGGGGTCCGAAATCTGTATATATCTTAATTCTTTTTTAGATTGCAAGTTCAATTCTATTTTTTTCCCTATTGAAACGTTCCTTGTGAACATCCTGCTCTTCTGAAGATGAAGATTGCGGCACGGTTTCTGTTACAGGAAATTGCTTAATGTGCGATGAACTAGGTTCGTAAGTGTAGTCAGGAATGTTTGTGTCATAATAATAGTAATTTTCATCGTCATTGGGTGTGTAATAGCACTCATTCGGATCATAGTAATAGTCTAAGTCAAGGTTTGAGTCGTTATAGTCATATGTCGCGTTATAGTTCATTTCCCTAGATTTGAAGTAGTTAGAAGGGGGTGGATTGCCAAACTTTGACCAATCATGTCCTCTAATCAGTGGTGGAAAAGGCTTAGCTACATAAGGGCTAACGCCGCTCATAGGTTTAGGTCCTAAGTTTTGTTTAATCTCAGATTGGGGAGGCCTAGCTTGTATTCTAAATCCACTATTCTGTGCGTTATAATTAGGGGTAGGTGCGCGGAAAATCTGCTGCGTTCGAGACTGCATATTGTAAGGTAAGCGCTGTTGGGGGTAACCTACCTGGTAAGCAGGTCGTTGAGATACACCGTACTGGAAATTAGGTTTCCATGGCTGCGGCGGTGGTTGGAAGGGTAAAGCTTTGTGCTGGCTAATATTTGGTAAGGCTAGCATATTAGGTTTATTCATAGTAAATGGTATGGACATAGGTACTTTAGGAGAACTATTGGCATACAAATTTAAGTTTTTCCTATCACTATTACTACTGCGACGCTGTAGGTACATTACGTTAATCTCTTCTTTCACAAACTCCAGAGCCTTTTCAATGGATTCAGGTCTCATACACCTAATGTGTGAGCCAAGAGGTTCGTTCAAATCTCTGATAAAAGATTTTAGGGTGAGTTTACGATAAAGATCGCGTTTTGCTTCTATGGTGTAAGGATATTTTCATGTATTTTCATGTAGAGATATATGTTATTATTGTACTAAAAAGTTTCTGGCATTTATCGTAAAATTCCTGAGGAGTATCGCTATCTTGAGAGAGTAACAAAAGGTCGTTATATAGGGCGTTTCATCCCTTTGATCAGCAAAATTATTAATAAGTGCGTTTCTTATTCCTGCCCAACTGTCAGGGATCCCGTTCGAGTTAATTTTTCTCGCAGCAGGGCCAGTAATTTTATTTAAAATACCGTTAGTTAAACATAAATTACTAAACTCTGGTTCATTTTTTAAATACTGTATAACTATTTGGTCACATATTTTAATGAATCTTGTAAGAATATTAGGGTTCCCGTCGAACTCGAGGACCGGACGAAGGGCCTTATAAATAATATCGATATCTCAAAACATTTCAACTAAATTATTTGCTATTTCTAATTCCCTATGCTCTAAATTTCTTTTTAAATCTAAATTATTATTTCGTGAGGTCTGCCTATATGTGGCAGAATTTTCCACGATTTTTCTTGGGTGGAAAATTTTGGATAGGATAATAAAGAAAAGGAAGGAAGCAACACTTAAGTAAAGTTTCAAAGTACTTACATTTGGTTTTCTTTCGTACTAATTTTTGAGTACGTCCTTAGCCACAAACGCTCGTAGATTCGCGATGCTCAGCAGTGGGACTGGATAGTCACTTTTCTAGCTTGCGACGCGTCGCGGCATCAATGTGAGAGTACCTTTATCGCGAAACTATGCTCTGAGCATCCTACCGACTGCGCCAATTACGTTGTTCGCAGCCGAAGGACTCAAAACAACCGAATTTAATATAGAAGTGAATTTATTTTAACTCACTAATTAACTTATTATAATTTAACTAAATACTCTTCATGTGTTGAAGTGGTAACACAGAGTGAATGAATTATTACAATTTATAAAATAATGTTAAATCTAAACTTAAGCAATAAGACACAGAGTTTCTGGAAACGATGAATGGATGTGGTTCGATGTTGCGCAGGGGTTGCCGGAACGGGCCGTAGTAGGTGGTCTCGGCGAACGCGGTGTCGCAATATTGTAATGTAGGGTTGTCACGTACGTAACAATCCTCTGTTTACAATATCTTTATTTTTATTTTTTTATATGAAAACCTTGTCCTGACAATAAGAAACTCATAAAAAAAGAATCATCCAATTTGGTGCAGTCTTTCTCAAGTTATGCGCGTACATACATTTCGTTGATACATTTTATTTAAAGAGATAAATCACTTATCAGGCTATAACTTCACCTCTAACTTATTTTATTTTATGAAAGATTGCAATAACGATTATTAAAAACAAAAATTATATATTAAATTTTATAAATACTAAGAGCATCATTTTTAAAAATTACATTTGGTGAGCGTGTAACACGATTAACTCCAATTATAGTACACTTATCCCCCGATTTACACGGTACTTGTTTTACACGTTTTCGCTTTTACACGGTTTTCCAAATTAGTTTTTTTTTTGTTATTATCGCTCTCTACTAAATGCTACTGTGATTGAACACGTGCGCTGTGTATACATCTCACGGGGAATCCCGAGCTTATGTGTTTTTATTTAATTACAATACATTAAACAGAAGAACAAAAAATAAAACACCTTTGGTTTTATTTTTTGTTCTTCTGTTAATTAAATAAAAAAACAGTGTTTCCGTAATATATAATATTTTTACTTGTCAATGCATTTTGTTTTTATTTCTGTAAACTACTAAAAATATTGAAAAAAATCACAACTGTTAAATAGCAAAATTATGCATTTTCTGAAAGCTTTTCGATTTACACGGTTTTGACTTGAAAATTTTTAATTTTCGATTTACACGTTTTTCTCAGGAACGTATCTACCGTGTAAATCGGGGGATAGGTGTATATGGCGAGTTATAAATAAATCTTTAATAAAAGTCAACCGCACACCGCGTATCTTCAGACTACTACAAGCAGATAGTGACGTCTAAGAGACTACGGCTACGAAACTGCTATTGGTAGGGTCTGACGGTCCGTTTTAAGATTCTACACTATCACATAACTCTCCAACCTCCTATCAAGTGGTACTTGGCACTGTAGCATTTTTCCCAAACTTTTTATAGGGGTACTTGTAAGTCCGCCGAGAATTTAGCTTTTGATGTGTGGAAACTCGCCTTTTAAACCTCTAAATGAACCCTTATATTTAGTCTCTAATTTAGTTTGGTTGTTTTTCATTGAATTAATACGAAATCTTCCACTGAAAAATTATGTCGTCTTATTTTCGAGATATAAACTTTAAACCATTGAACCAAAACCAAAAATTAAGAAGGTATGTTCGATTTATCCAGATTATTTAAATCTTAAAAAGGCAATTCTAGGCAAAAGGCACTGGACTATATCAGTTCTGATATCGAAAACAGCGACAGTGGAGCGAAAATCTCGTTACTATTTAGACTCGATGCTACAAGACTTTGACTTCGAGTCGACTTCGACTTCGAGCAAAATGTCAGTGTTGCAGAAACCAAACTGACACTGTGACACTTCTTTTAGATACTTTATTATGTAACATCACCTCTTAACACTCACCAACTTATTTACCACGTAACCAGCTCCTCACCTACACAAAACAGTTAGAATCGAATATCATCTCCTTTTTTTTATTGTCTTAATAAAACTTCACACGCACCTCGAATTTATTATATTTAAATAATTTACAAAATGTATTTTACCGGACAGGTACATCTTAGTAATATATATCAAATATATCAAACTTTGGAATAATTCATTTAGTATTATTTCTAGTCTTATTAGGTTTTTACTACTATAGTATAAAAACAATAACTTTATAATGTATTTAAATATAAAAGATTTATTTACTCTTGATATAATTATTGTACAAAATAAATAAAATAGTATCTATAATATAATCATTGTGCGGTCCGTCCGTCCGTGATATTGAACATTATAATATAATCTCGTGTTTGAAGCTCCTCGTGAGATGCTTGTGAGGTAACACAATGGAGTTGAGAAGAATCATCTCGTCCGGGACGACGACCCCAGCTCCTGGAATGTATGTACTATGTATTATATAGTATGTAGTATTGTATGTTTTTACTATATATTTTTAAGTAAATATTAAAAACTCATAAACACACGTCGCGTAAACGTGACGAATACTGCAGTCTGTATTTATTAAAAAGAAAAATGAGAAATTTGGTAATTTAAAAAATAACTTATTAACAAATGACAAGTGTTGTTAAAACATTAAACTGAACATAAAAGTTTTGTACTGAGTTTTGCAAAAACTAACAACTCGAAACAATTTCGGCCAAAAGAAGGATAAAAATTCCATGTATTTTAAAGTTGTAAACAAGCGAAACTATATACGTAACAAAACTTGCCAATTTTTTGGAAATATTATACCGTGTAGATAACTATCGGTCTTACTATTATTATTGCGAAATATGGCACAAAATATGAATTTTGTGTTTCACACAATGTCTTAACCACCACGTCAGGCAGTGTGTGCGTGTTGTGTGTGTGTGTGTATGTGTGTTTGTGTGTGTGTGTGTGTGTGTGCGTGCGTGCGTATGCGTGCGTGGTGCGTGGGTGGGTACGTGCGTGTGTGCGTGGTGCGTGCGCGTGGTGCCTTGCGTGCGTGCGTGGGGCGTAAGTGTATGCGTGCGTGCGTGCGTGCGTGCGCGTGTGTGTGTGCGTGGTGCCTTGCGTGCGTGCGTGGTGCGTAAGTGCGTGCGTGCGAGCTTGCGGGCGAGCGTATGTGCTTTCTTCTCAATAGCAAAATTCTTTTTAAGCGACTTTTCTCTCATTTAGTCTTTTCTTCTTTATACAGAATGAATGAAATAAAGACGAAAAGTATACGGCACAATTGCAGCAATTTAAGCTGTAACGAAAAAACGTTAGAGAATTTAAAAAGAATTGATATTTTTTTATATTTGTAATTATTTGATAAGATATTATTCAAAATTGTTTTATCCAAATTATAGAAATTATTACGTAAATTGTACAATAGAAGTTAATTTCTATATTATTTGTGAATTCCGCCTCAACCTGCTCGTATATAGTAATTTCCGCCGCACCGCGCCTGTATCTCTAGGTTTTGGTTTTAGATATAGAAGATCGAAGACTCACCAAGTATAGTGATAGAAGGATTGAGTCTCCCGTCGTTGTTAAACAGCGGAGTGTTGTCCATCTTCGCGAAGGGTTTGTTGGGGTCGGGGTCGGAAGGGGTTCCTTCTAAACGAGACCATTTACCCACTGAAGCGTCTTGACCCACTGAGAGATATTATTTATATTACAATTAATAATTGTAGTAATATAAATATATCAAATACTAGGACGGTAAATTTATTATCTAGGATATTAGCTAGGTCTAACCACATCTCTATTTCATTAAATGTACGGTTAATTGAGATTGTAAGTACTGTACTGTACTGTCCTGCACTCACCCACAGTGTACATGACCAGCGCATGTTGGTGAACAGTAGCGTTGTTAAGTATGATGGATTCCTTGATCCTCACTCCCGCCTCCACTGTTACTCCCGCGCCGATAGACACGTTGGGACCGATCTGATCGACAAACAAATATATAAGATAATTATAATTAGTATATAGGTTGGTCTCATCGCTGCAATGTACAAAATATGGACAAGACATGTGTCTTAAGAAGCATTGATTCGGTTAGTTTTGGGCAAAACTTGAGTTTCGGTTTTGGCCAAAACTTCGAGTGATTGTGAATGTGTCGTGCGCAGTGTGTGCAGTGTGCAGTGCGCAGTGTGCAGTGTGTGCAGTGCGCAGTGCGCAGTGTGCAGTGCGCAGTGTGCAGTGTGTGCAGTGTACAGTGTGTGCAGTGTGCAGTACGCAGTGCGCAGTGTGCAGTGCGCAGTGTGCAATGTGTATAGTGTGTGCAGTGTGCAGTGCGCAGTGTGCAGTGTGTGCAGTGTACAGTGTGTGCAGTGTGCAGTGTGCAGTGCGCAGCGGTCACTCACGACGGCGGTGCCGTGTACGGCGGCGGAGGGGTGCACGTAGACGGGCGGTCGCTCGCGAGCCGACAGCTGCAGGTAGTGGCGGTTGGCGTAGAGCACTGAGCCAGCTGTCTTCACCTGGGACCACCAGCTGGACACCTGAGGGCACATGGTATTGACACATTATGTATTACAATACGCATCATTTTATATAGATAAGAGTTGAGGCGGTGCAGAAGAAGGACAGATGTGCGTAGAAGAAAAGGACACATACACGGATACACCTCGAGGGCGACAAGGACAGACAATAATATGCGTACCTGCATGGCGTAAATCTTTCGAGTCCCAGCCAAAGGCGCCAGGACGTCCTGCTCCCACGACATGTAGCCGGCGTGTGAACCGTTCTGACCGTGGCAACTAATTATTAATATAAAATAATTGTTAGTGAAGTCATTTATGAAAGTTCAGTACTAGCAAGGATTTGCTATTTTATTAAGCGAAGCTATGAGAGAGCTCGACGAGAGACTTTTCTGTATTCTTTGTGCAATCGTCGATCAGAAACGGTACATCCAAAAATTTCCAAATTTTTCACACCGATAGGCGTCAACATTTCGTAAATGCAACTTCGGTGTCGTTTGCACGTCGCTTCGCTCAAAATGTTAACACATGCCGAGATGGAGTAAGGCGATGTCTAATGTCGTTTCTTGTATGTAAATTAAAACCTGTTTTGTCTAGAAGCGCTTTCATATATTTCTAGTTTTAATTTTACTCCTTTCCTTTTATAATCGGACTCTAAAAGCTGACTCAACATTTGATTCGATTCAACTCGATTTTTCGAGGCACCCCGAGGGTTAATTGTTTTAGACAGAATTAATTCTCAGAACTACAAAGTTCCATCATATTTTGGAATAGAAGGAAATGAAACAGTGGACCACTTAGTACATTTATAATTTGTAGTTTCAGAATGTGTTGAAACACTTATTGTTCATTTTTACCACATCAATATATGTAAATTTATAATTACTTAGAATATTGTAATTAGGATATTAATTAATATTAATAGACATTCAAGGACATTAAAATTATTAAAGAAAATAATAGTTCTAACCTAATAAATATCTTAAAAACTGTTGCTATTAGAGTTTTAATATTTAACTTACAAATTAATTTTACAGATTTTGTAATAAAACTCCAATTTCTAACATCTTTTGCATTAAAAAAATGACATAAATCATGAAATTACCTATAAAGTCCATCTTGTTTTCTCTGAAATGAGTCAGCCATTGTATGAAAGACTTGTAATGAACACACATACACCCCACAATTGATAAGTGTAGATATGTAACTACTGGGCTTCTCTACATAATGTGTTACAGTTTTTGTAGTAGGTTCTTGCACTATGCAGCCGTAGTGAATGGATTGCTGACGTGTTGCTTCAGTTCCCATTATTGTTACCTTAAAATAATAATAATTTATTTATTTATATACTAGATTCTTTTTTTCTTTTCTTTTTAATACAAAATACGTTTATTTATATGTTGAAAAGTTACATTCAAATGTATGATAATACAGATTGATTTTGTTTTAATCAAAAAAGTATATGTTTTTTTTGTATTTAAATTTTTGTGATCCATGATTACTGTCTATGTTAATATAATGAAGCTGAAGAGTAAATTTGTGTGGTCGGTTGGACATGCTTATATTTGAAACTATCGGATGGATTATATAATAAGCAGTGTTAACTAGACCTGATATAGCTTATTAAGTCAGCTTTCTTAGCCAATTTATCAATTGTTATAGTCATGAGACTTGGGCTTATGCCAACCGTATTTTGAGATATCTTAAGAAAACAAAACATTCTGTTCTAAAATATACTACATGTAGCAACTCTGAATTTGAAGGGTATGTTGATGCCGACTGGGGAAACAATGTTATAGATAGAAAATCTTAAACCGGTATGTGTTTTTTTTTGGCCGGAAGTGTTGTTAGTTGGGAAGCAAAAAAGCAGAAAACTGTTGTTTATCAAGAACGGAGGCAGAATAATAAGGTTTAGCTGAGGCTTTCCTCACCTTGCCACCTATATGTCACCTTCTTTACAAGTAAAGAAGCCACACATTTCATTAATCTGTTAAAAGAAATTGTTGATGAGTCATACACTATAACTTTGTTTACTGATACCCAGGGTGCACTTAAACTGTTTTCAGATATTTGTTATTATAAAAGGAAAAAACACATACATTAGGCGGTACCATTTTTGTAGAGAATGCATTGTTAATAAACTTCTTAAAGTTGAGTATTTGCAAACCACTGAGATGCCAGCGGACCTTTTAACAAAAAGCTTGATTAGCACCAAGCATTATTATTTTTTGAAGTTGTTAGGAATACAGGATGTTTAAAATTTGAATAATTCAGAGATTGTGTACCTATATTATTTTGATAAGTGCAGCTTGTGTTAGCTGTAGCAAACTAGGAAGTTGAAGCGACATCACTGAATGTTAATTGTCAATAATGAATGCTGTATGAAATATGAATGAGTTAAAATAAAGTAAAAGAGTATGTCATGTGCAGCATAGAACCATGTCACATTAAATTTAATAAAACTTATACTTTATACTTATACTTATTCTAATAAAAAAAACAAAATTATTTTATGACAACATTAATTCAATCATGTTATGTTATGTTATATGACAAAATTATTTTTTTTAACATAAGTATATAAATAATTAAATGTAAATTTTAAGCTTTTATATATACCTATTTATAATGTTGGAACTTCAAGTGTGTAAAATGTAATCTGATACTCTTACCAAAGCATCAGGTCGTTCTTCATGGAAATTCCAAAGATCCTTCAGTGGAAAGTCTGCACAGACATCACCATTTAACAGAAAGAAAGCAGATGGATTTCCGGCTCTGACCTGATCTCTAAAGTGGTACAGGCCACCACCAGTGCCAAGAGGGGTGAATTCTTGTAAATATCTAAAAAAAAATTAAACCTTATGTTAAAACAATTTACTATAATGTGTCTTAGTAATTACTCTCTTTTCTTTTTATACACTACCGAATAATAACTTTATATTCCTTTTGCATATCATTCACAAACTGTGCCATAGTGCTTGTACTGTAGGAACCAATAATAAGAATTTCCTTACATTCTGCAAGTTTCACACAAGCTGAAATATGGTGCTGTATTAATGGGATGCCGGCTATAGGAAATAATGGTTTCGGTGTATCCAAAGACAGTGGCCGGAATCTGGTACCTAAAAGTTATATCGTATTTAAGAAACTAAGAATCATTTTGATTTTTTTTTTAATTTCAATAATAGATTTCGTCGATATGCTCCTATGTTTTAAACTGGAAAGTGTAACAACAAGATTTAATTAAAATATTACCATAAATAGATTATAATTTGATCACTTTTATAAAATATAAAATTTTAATAACATTCATAGCGTGACCGCGAACAAAACCGGCAAAGTTATCAGAAAAATATTTTTACCCTTTTGCGGTCCACCGATAAGAATCACAGCTTTTAACATTTTTAACTTACAGTACAATTTTAAATTTCTTAAGAACTGTTTGCAGTTTACTTAAAGCCCGTTACCCTTTTTATCTTTATTCTGAGTTTATGATATATACTATTATATATTATGAGACGGCTGTCAAACGAAAGTTATGTGGCATACTGGTAAGCACAGAGTACTATATATAGAGTGCAGACTTCGTAGTTTGGACTACTAACGCCATCTATACTCTGAATGACAAAACTACGTCGGAATGCTTGGTATCCACATTCCAAGCATTTTTAAATTTTCTTTGAATTCTCCATTTAAACTACACTTTCATGAAGTTATTTATTATAAATGAAAAATGGTAAATTAATATTTCACCTTTTTTCATTTATAATAAATGACTTCATCAAAGTGTTCAGATGAAATAAAAAACAAAAATTAGTTAAAATTGTTTTATTAATATACGAAATAGCAAATAGAAAAATATAAAATATTTTTTTTTGGGCAATGTTTAAGTATCTAAAATTTACCACCAGTTCGGAATGCTGTGTCTAACGAGAAGAACTGGCAAGAAACTCGATAGTTACTCTTTTACAATTTACTAAGTAGATAATTACAAATATAAAATTCAAACATAATAGTAATTATAATCACTAGACGTTAAAACCACAAGGCCTAGTAACAATTTGTAACAAATAAATAAGTATTGAAGTAAAAATATGAAAAAAAAAAATCTTACCAACCAGGCTTGGTGGCAATAACCTCTTAAATTATAAAAAAAAACTATGAAAAAATATAATAATTATACAATGCAAAAAAATTCCAGAAACAACCATCACCAGGTCTGGTGACAAAAATATTCTAAATGGGAAAAATGCAACACTAAAATATCAAAATTGGATAAATTTATTTAATTTTAAAATATTGAAAACAATATTTTACTTTCACTAGACCTAGTGATAATAAGCTCTTAAATGAGGAGAAAACTATATAATATTAAAATAAAAAAAAATAAAAGAATTTATATAAAGAAATAACTTTAAAAAAATAATCTTACAAGTCCAGGCCTGGTAAAATTCGAGTACTTGTATGCCCAAAAATAGAAAATTTATATAATGCTAAAATATCAAAATATCAAGAAAAAAAATAATCTAGTCTCACTAGGCCTGGTTGCCAGAATCTCATAAATGAGAAACGAGGATTTTACCAAACAAATAAATAAAAAAAACTATATTTGTATGTGTTATCAAAACATTTATAAATTTTGATTGCTATTGAAGTGAAACTTGTTATAAAACTAAATATGAAGCTAAAGACATAATTAAAGTTTTTTTATTTGTAGCAAAAAACCAAAGGCAGATTTAACTTAATAACACCTATAATGGTAGTATAAATAAAATGAAGTTGTTTAAATAACTAAACTTTTAAAGTAATAGCACATACAATTAACTATTGACATATAGTAACATTCTCAGGCAGCAGATTTTATAGGGTATATTTTTGACAATATTAAACAATAATAGAATAAAATAGGCAATCACTTTGATTAATGTTTTCTTCTAGACATGAAATAAGCTTTGGCAGCCTTTTGAATCTCATCTGAATCATCAATAGCACTGTACTTGCCACATAGTATTTTATTAATGTCCTTACACCAGTTGTACAGAAAAAAGTTACATGACAAATCTTGCAACACTTTAATTATTTCTGATTTATGCCTTTCACATTTTAAAAAATCATAATTAATATGAATACTCAGTACTGTTTTAATGTAATTTGAAATATTTTTGATAAAACATTTCCTTTTAAGAATATTTATTACAATATCCTGTATGTCAGAAAAACATTTAATTAAAGAAAGTGCAGGATATGTTAAGCTACTTTTATTTAATATATTCTCTCTAATTTTAATATATGAGCAAGATTGGTCATGATTATATAAAAACTGTTTACATGCATGACAGTCTTTAAAAACTTTAATCCTTAATTGTCTTAAAACATATCCAGTAACATATTCCAATGCTGCCCATATATGAGGACTATTCATTTTAGAATTAATATCTATACAAGAATTTTCAATAATATCCTCATAGTCTATATTCACAGGAGTAGAACTTAATTGTGTATTGTTAAAAAATATGGTATTTAATGATTTGAATAAAAAACATGAATCATCTTCGCAATTGGACCCCGAAGAATGAAATGAGCTAATATTATTAATTAATAATGACGTAAAGGCTGCTTCAAATGCAGCACATGTAGGTGAATTATTTCTACAACCGTAACTGCGAATACAACCAAAAAAATTCTCTAATGGGTCCTGATTAAAATTTCGCAGCCATACTGACTTTAAATTATACTCTTGTGACAACAATTTAATTAAATATTCTATATTTTCAATAGTTAACAACCAGTTTCTTATTGAAGGTGCTATTACTGTTTTACCTGCCTTTGTTACAAATCGCATTGAATGTAAAATCCTCTTAGCTCTTACCCACACTTCATGATGCTTAGAGTTCGGCTTCACAGGACCCAGCAGCATCTTCTTCCCTCTCTTCTTAAAATTGTTATAGCTGCCATTCAATGAATCAAATAATTCATCAAAGAAAAGAATCACATGGGCAGTGTCTTTACTTTCGACAGGAAGAATACCTTTATCTGAAAAATAATAACAACAATTACAATTTTCCACAAATATTGTGTATTTGAAAATGTAGAATTATTTCTATAAATAGAATAAAAAATATTACCAGCAAGATATCCCATATTTAAAGCTACAGAAGCACTGAAAACTTGTGTTGCGATCTTCACTTTCATCTTCGACATTTTCTGGACCATGACGTGGCTTTCTGTTAATTTTGGAAGTAATCTAATCCCTTTATATCCAGGGTTTTCAGAATATAAATGTAAAATATGTTTCCAGCTAGCTGTTTTTTCCTGATCATCAATAGAACATTTTAAATTTTTAATAAGTAAATTATTCCTAATACATTTAATGAGATGAGGAGTATCATATAAAGGTGCAACCTTTCTACCATCTACCTCAAAAATATGATGTCTCAATTCGCAACCATTTTTTAAATATTCAAGTTTAGTTGTTTCAACTAAAGTCTTCAGTGCACTAACATTCGAGGTCCCTTGGTCACATACTGTACAAGTAACAATAAGACCTATCGAATGTAGCTTTTCTATCATCTCAGTTATAAGTATATGTAATATATTCTTATTAGTGCTACCACTACAAAATGTGTAAGAAACTGGTTGTTTATAACTAGATTTTATTCCTCTTATCATGAACACTAAAACATGATTCGCCAATTTATGTTGTATATTTCTACCATCATTAACAAAACCAATAATTTGATCCTTCTTACAATTGTAACTGAGATGAGGAGTTATAGCCATTTCATCAAATAGTAAAGCACATAGCTTTTCATGGCTTTTCATTTTTGTTACCCTTTTTTGCAACTGTAGGAACAAATGTTCATTTATTCCAGGTTCTAGCCTTGCCCTAGAAACCATCGCTCTAAGAGTGTTGCTAGAGGGTAAAACAAAAAATTTCCTAAGCCATCTATATGCTTTGGGACCTTGTTTGTATAAAGCAAGGGCCAAAACTTTTTCCTCCTGACTAAATCTCCAACCTTGGTTGTGTTTTTTAATTTCACGGAACTGCATATTTAAAAATAACAGTGCTCTTTTATCAAATCTACAACAAAGTTTTTGAAAAAATTGATTTTGAGAAAGTTGAAATGCGTTTTTTAATCTATCAGAATAACGTTGTTTCCTCATTTGTGCTACATTCAATTGTTTTTTTAAAGCAATTGCGTCCCTGTCAAACATTTTAAATGTTTGGCGTCTCCTTGGTTTCCCTGAAATTTAATGAAAAATAAATTAATCAAATGTAAATATATTTAAATTATTCAGTAAATTAAAATATTATAAAATATACTCTGAAAGTATCAAACTTAAAAAAAAGTAAATATTACCTTCAAAAGAAGTGTTGGATGCCAATGTGGCTTCACCATGTGAAACAACAGCCTGCATAGAAGTTGATGGAGATTCTGTGAACGAAAGTTACATGATGTACATAAGAAATGGTTCAATTATATTTTCAAACATTGTTATGAAAGTTACATGATGTACATAAGAAATGGTTCAATTATATTTTCAAAAATTGTAAAAAGTCAGCTCCAAGTAAATATTACCTTCAAAAGAAGTGTTGGATGCCAATGTGGCTTCACCATGTGAAACAACAGCCTGCATAGAAGTTGATGGAGAT
This sequence comes from Mechanitis mazaeus, assembly GCA_959347395.1. Taxonomy (NCBI): domain Eukaryota; kingdom Metazoa; phylum Arthropoda; class Insecta; order Lepidoptera; family Nymphalidae; genus Mechanitis; species Mechanitis mazaeus. The sequence continues at coordinate 20,074,494 of OY365750.1, forward strand.
TCTGTGAACGAAAGTTACATGATGTACATAAGAAATGGTTCAATTATATTTTCAAAAATTGTTATGAAAGTTACATGATGTACATAAGAAATGGTTCAATTATATTTTCAAAAATTGTAAAAAGTCAGCTCCAAGTAAATATTACCTTCAAAAGAAGTGTTGGATGCCAATGTGGCTTCACCATGTGAAACAACAGCCTGCATAGAAGTTGATGGAGATTCTGTGAACGAAAGTTACATGATGTACATAAGAAATGGTTCAATTATATTTTCAAAAATTGTTAAAATAAAGTTCGAAATAAACATTACCTTCCAAAGATAAGTTAGGTACTGATATGGGTACATCATGTGAAATAACAGCTTGCTGGGAAGTATTTAGGTATTCTGTAAAATAAAGTAATTATAATGTTTACAAGTTACAATTTACTATACAAATAATTATTTATATTAAGAACTAGATTATACCTGGTAGACAGTCCATGATAGCTGAACTGTTTTGATTGGTTCTATCCCTTAAAGGGGTATAATGTTTAAGACCTGTAATGTTTAATAGAATTATATTTTTATCTGAAGTTAATTAAATTCAATTGTTAAATCTAGAATTGATTATCTTTATTTATTTTTAACTCTTTTATAAAACATATTTCAAACAAATGTTTGAATATCTAAATAATCGAATAAAATAATACTTATCTGCAACTCCTTGGTGTTATTCATTTCTTTTCATATTTCATTTGATTTCAAAGCTTATAAAAATATATTATCCATGCTTAAAAAACCCATTAAATATAACTATCATACACATGCAACCAGCCACATTTCAAAAACTACACTATTGTTAAACAGGCATAAAATTACACACTAATAAATAAAATATACCTATAATTACATACCTATAATTTCATTTGTCTTTTTTATCTACTGATCAATGTTTATTAATGTAGCTTTAATAAAAAAAATCAATTGTATTATGTAAAATACAATATCGAAATAGGCAAACCTTGTATATTCAAGGTTGGAACAGCATTTCCAGTGAGTTTAGTCCCAAAATGAAATATCTCTTGGAAATGACATCGACAAACTCTACGGTTATTGTAAATAGTTTTTTTGTTTACAGTCAATATGTTCCCACCAATTGAGTAAAGCCATGTGTCAAACCTTTTAGGCTCTTTGTCAGGATTAGGAAAACGATGGAGTTTTATACCACAGTTACCTAGAAAAATATATATTGCCAGACACAAATGCTTGTGAATATTCTAGAATTTAGAAATTAGAAGAGTGTATAAAATGTGAAGTTATAATGTGTAAATAATGAATTTTATGTTTAAGTTAAATACAATTAGAGGTTTAGCCATAACCTATTATTAGTTAAATTTAAATTTTTGAAGCAGCAGATCCATTATGCCACCAGGATTCCGAACATAAGTTCTTTATAGTATGCTTAAAACATTCAATATAAAAGCAAGTTAATAAAACGAAAAAGTTTTCTGAGTTTGAAATATAGTTAAATATAAATAGCAAAAAACAATATGCACAAATATGGAACAACGTGCTTATGTTCAATGAATGCTTGTATTTAAATGTACCAAAGATTAAAACACGATGCATTAAAAAGAGCCGCTTATTTATATACAAATATATTCGTAACTTACATGCTATCGTTATATTGCAACCTGGAACACAACATCTTGAATAAGCCATCTTGGGAATCGGAACTGGTATCTGGAATTAAGCTGAAGAAACTCGCCGTCCAATGAAGTCTTGGTAGAGGCTGCAGAAGCTCACCGTCCAAATGGGAACAGGTCACAGCCTGCAGAAAAAGCTCGCCGTCCAAATAATATCTGAAATTAGAAATACAAAAAGTTTTAAAGCTTATTAATCGGATACCGAAGTCCAACAGTCCAGGGCAGGATGCAGACGTCGTATTTTCAAGTCTGAAACAAAAGAACGGAATAATTTAATGTTTTAAAATTGTCTGAAATTAATAAATGTATTGTGAAATGACAATCGGAGCGACATCAAAACACAAATGGCGTTTTCCGTTAGAAATTAAAACTGAGCTCGAACGAAAAAAAACGACATGGCACGACGAAACGCGATTATGCGCCACCTACAATTAAAATTTGCGAGGAATGCGGAGACAGTCAGTATGGAGTTTACATACCCTGCTGGTAAGTGTCAACTGTTACACAGAGAATACTATTCTCTCAACAGCTCACACTTTTCGGTAGACAGAGACAATTTCATTTTTGGAAGGTTTAAATTGTCTACGATTGTATAACATCGTGTGTTATATTATTTAATCGATACTATAATAAATGAAACCCTAAGTTGCCCTAATTATACCGGTTACACGTTAGAGTACAACTTTATCCTCACGTGCCGGGGTTACTTTATATTGAAAACTTAAAAGTAATGTTGTTTGGCTATTGACTTGTTTAAACGTTCATAGGGCGCATCCAATGTTATAGAATTTTTGCCAATTTCATCTACATTTATTGTTACCAATTAATGAAAATATATAAATTTATTAGCCAACAGTAGCCTCCATTACTCTATGATATCACCTTTCTAACAGTGAAAGAATTTTAATAAACAACAATAAATAATATAGTATGTATAATTTTTTCAAACCTGATGTATTTAACGAGCAAATACGCAAATTGATTGTATCAAATAATAAGTTAAGGTTCACATTCTTTTTACTATTTGTTTAAAACGCGGCCGTGTGATCTCTCCTAAAATAAACGAATATTGTGTGACCTCTCCTAAAATCCATTTAATACGACTTAAATTAAATACAAAAACTTAAACACATTGAATAAAATTGTTAATCGAAGTAAATATTTCTAAAAGCTTAAAATTTCTGTAACGATATAAATTATTTATCTGCCTACACTGTACTAAAATTCATACCAAATTAATAAAATTCAATTGAACAGTGTATTTTTGTTTAAATAATAATTCATTAATTTACGTATTTTAAACCTTTAAAGCTTTTATCGATTTTTTCTACATTTATGCATTAGGTAGATATTTAGTATGATAAATATTAGATTTAATTGATACAAAAGAATATTTTATATTTATTCAATATTTTATAATATTGAACATTTGATTACAAAATATTATTTATATTTATTCAACATTTTATAATTTTAACATTTGATAGTAATCGTTAGGTTTTAATTTCAAAAGTTCTTAATATCGCGGCTGACTATTCCATGGCACTCAAGACGATGAAAAGCTCTAACCCTTCAACAGCAGCTGCCGACCTAACTGAGCTGTGCGTGTTGAGCAGCACCGGTCATTGGAGGTGTCGACGAGGAGAGAAGAGTGGGATGATCATATTTTTATTTTATTATTTATTTATTTATTTTATATTTACTTTGCCGGATTATAACCATTATTTACCTTTTTAACAAACACCGCTTATAGGAATTTATAATAAGACGTTGAACAAAACATTGAAGTACCTGAAATAATAAGCCCGATTTTATTGTAAATTAGCTAAATTACCATAATTAAAAATATTCGATGCGTTCATTTGGGAGTTTATACAAAAAAAAATGTCCTCTTTTTAAATTTGACTGTCTTATATTTATATTATTGAAGCAAATGCAAGGTTGAACTATTGTAACAACTGGGACAGGATTTTTTATAAAGTTTAGATTTCCTATTTTATGTCAGATATTGCTTTTATTCATTATGAACGTTGAATGTTCTTAAATGGTGAATGGGCCGTTCGCACATTAACAAAATATGCACAATGAATGACAATGCGGTATTCTGTTGTGATATATACATAGTAATGGCAACAGCCATTATAATCAAAGTTTTTTTTTTTTTGGTAGCTGTCAGTAATGAGTCAATGTTAGAGATAATTGTAGCTAAATTATAATAAATATATATATTTTTTTTTCATTGTGAATCAACATTGTGTAAGTCGGTGATGGGTGATTAAATGGAAGATGGAATACTATAATTGAGCTGAGCGAAACGAAGCTCTTTACTACTCAAATTTTCAACTTTTTTTTACCCTACTCCTCCTTCATTTTACGAGATACGCGCACGAAATTTTGCATACATGCGCATAATGAGTAAAACTCGGTCTGGATTGAAAATCATCCGAATCGTAATTGTAGTGTTCGAGATAATTGATAAAATATGTCCCATATAGTAAACATATAGAAAGTTTTTGTTTCGCGCGCGCGACTGTTCCTACAACACTACTTCAGAGGTGTCTCACGTGTATTCACCTCACTCGTGTTTGTAAATGAGTGCCAAGTTCTGTAAAAAAATTGAAATATAAATTTATAGGAACACAATAACATTATGAACAAGCTTGAAACTATATCTTAGCGTACTTACAAGAATTGCTTTTAGTGTTGAAAATGTGAGTTCTTAAAGTAGCTTAGATTTGACTTGGCCATAATTTGTATAACTTATTAAAATGTCACTGCCTTTACTTACATATTTACAAACGTACTTAATTAATTTAAAGGAACTGCAAAACTCGACATTTATATGAGACTTTTTTTTTTTTTTTAGCACTCGTTAATTGTCAATTTCTAATTGATTTGTAAAATTTTACAGTCGTATTTTTTTTTTTTTTGGACACTATTCTCCGCATTTCTACGACGACACATTGGAAAATCGTCAATGTCCGTGACAGTGTCATCTTTATACGGCTTTAGGAAACACTTCTTAAATGTTAAAAATCTTTGCACTACTGCACGGTACTTGGATTTTGTTTTCGGTAAAAAATATTAAGTAATTCTTAATCAATTGACGGATCTGGAATTTCGACAGATATTATTTAATCAATTTCTTCTAGACGGTTTTTTTTTTGACACTAAATTAAATGTGGCCACGAAGCAAACCTCGTTTTTGCATCGCAAACGAATACACAACCAACAACGTGTGATACTTGAAACGGAATAGTCAGCATTATACTCAATTAAGAAATTTAATTTCTGTTTGAACACACGTGCCATTATATCATGACGATAAATTGCTTTTAGTCCTATCAAAAATTTATCTCTTTCTAATTCGAAACACATGTAAATATAATCAACAGATATCGCATCTTGTATATATTCCTCCATTTTACGTGGTAAAATGAAAGCATTAAATAGAATATAAACAGCAACAAAGCGCTTCGAATTAAGTGCAAGTATCTTTAAGCTTGCCTTTTAAATACGTTGACATTCTTTGTTAGCCTATCCATAGTTCAGCTTTGGTGTCGTTTAGGTTTGGCGTGTACAAGTTGGTGTCTTTCAGGTTTTGCACTAACAGGGCGATGAAGAACTCTTCCGCAGTAGATTCAACGTCTACGTTACGAAGACAAATTTAGGGTGCCTTCCGTCTCGATTCTGTCACCCTCAGAGTTGCTCGAGTACCTTTTTTAATTTTAGCCGCACACTCGCACTTATTCACAGGATCAATGCGACGACCACCGCCCGCGTGTTCTGGGTGCACAGATATTTATAAGATTCGTATACGCTTTGTTTAACCGCGACGCTATGCCTGTTAAAATCTTTATAACATCTTTGAAGCCGCAGTACACCTTGTCCAAAACTTTTATCTTATTCCCTCTACCGGTGGAATTGTTCTCTCTAAGGACGAGGGGATTCAAGCTGTGGCCTTATACCATATGCCATTGTCCCACCTAAGACACGTAAATTTCGTGACAAGTTCGTCAACGGCATTACGTACGCCATTTTAAATTTTCGTAACTGCAGTGACGTAAGCAAACATAAGATATTTCACGTTTAACTTGTCTTGAGCAAAGTTCCTGCGTAACGAGCCAAGACAAGAAAATATCTATAGCAATTTCTAAGTAGTTGTGACAATAATTGAGGAAAGTTGAGGTTAGGTTCTATTATTGTCTTTTAAAGTTAATTTTTGTAAAAGATTATTATAATTGTGAGTTTTAAAAAGCACCTTATTTTAAAATACGTTGGTTCTGCCAAAGATACACAATGTTTATTAATTTTGTTTTATTATGAAGCTAAGAGTGGTTTATAAAATACTTTTGGTATGGAGGAGGTGGTGGTGACTGAGGTAAGTATCTATGTATATACATACCTACTATGTACTTACAAATTCAAGATGTTTCCACATTTATTTTTCTCCTCGAGAGCCTGTCTGCTTTTTTATTACCTTGTATCAAGTTCATATTATACATATTTGAAATTGCTTTCTGTAAGTCAGTTGCATGAAACCACTGTTTTGTTAAGATTGACACCAAGACAGCCAGCCCTCCTCTGGCTCTATACCCGGCTCCTGCTGCAACAGCTGCAGCTCCCATGCCTAAAGAGGTTCCCGCTCAACCGATTCCCCCTCCGAAAAGCAGCAGGAAACGGACAAGGCCAATTGTTGGTAAGAATTCAAGATACTACTACTTAATATATTTACTATTATTACTTATTACTTTATTTACTATTTAAACTAATTTTTATCTTGTTACAGACAACTTTGATCTGAAAATGATGAAAATTGAGGAGGGAAAATTAAAAGCTAAGCAAGACAGAAATATTATTTTCAATAGGTAAATTCTTCAGTAATTGTAAATGATCTAGCAAAAAATATGTAGCCAATATTTTTTTAAAATATTGTCTTTATTGTATTGTTACAGACATGATTAGCATACATTTATATAGGTACATAAACATAACAAATAATAAAACATTAATTTTGTTATGTTTGCAAAATTCGTTTTGCACATTTATGATAGAAATTCAGTAAGCTTTATATTACTAAGAATTTTTTCTTATTTATATAGGTGTTCACAGATTTATTGGATGATTTATATCTAGAGATAGAGATCCCGACAGCAAAATTACATTCCTGCAACATGAATCAAGAATCATAGCAGTAACCTGACAGACTCCTACTGAGAGAAATAACTTATATTGCCAAGGATGTATAAGTATTTTAAGCACAGCTTCAAAATAATTATATTACTATAGAAATGTTCGGCTTATCTATTGTGCTGCTTAGCTATTAGCTTTTAAGCTCTGATTTTGTGTTGCATTTGTGTGTCAAATTATTATCTTCCTGTATCAACATTATCTAAATAAAGGCACTGATGGGACTAAAATAGAATAACAATGTAATTAACCATTTGTTGAATAAATAACCAATAAACTAAAAACATGAGATTAAATAGGATGCCTAAATATATAGCTGCATGCATGCCATATTTCATAAAATCATTTACTTTTTTGCAGGATGGTGGATGTTCTTCAAGACATAAAAAACAATTTAGATAAGTTATTAGAAAAATAAAATATTTAAAACAAAGAATCTTTTATTATCATTCCCTAATTTAGGTTACATAATATTTTTCAAATGACCAACAACAGTATTTTTGTGTATGGGTCAAGAATGTGATAACAGAGAAATACTCATACATATTTCTCATTTATTCTTGAACCGTAAAGATAATTATACTTTTTAATGTCCAAATTACTATGTACAAATATATTCTATTATTACAGTCACAATAATAATTAGTATCAACTTAAATTTACAGCGCCGGACAAATACAAAAGAGAAGGTGCAGGCGCGGCGCCACTTTCATATAATTTTTATTTTCATTTAATATAGATATTAAATACTTGATCATATCCAATTCAACACTACTTAAAATTCAAAATATTTACATATTGGCTATTAGATACACATACACATTAAGTACAGGCAAGACAAACTTACACATTTTTATTATTTAATTTTAAATAACCAATGAAAAACTAGTATAATTTTTTTGTTATTTCAGTAAAGTGGTCTTAATTTATATTTATGCCAACACATTTAATTTTCACTGTAAACCCAAAAATGAGGATACAGTCAGTATCATTGACATGAACTCACTCACTTTATAGAATGAATTCTTTTTAACAAATTATTAACTACTATAGTAATTTCTTAAATTTTGACGAGTACACATTTGAATTAATTTTAACCCGACGTTTTGAATGCTTTGCAGCAATTGTGTTCAGGGGTAGATGAGATGTAAGTGTCTGTCAGTAAGCTAGTTTATTAGTCATCTACCTCCAACGGCTCCTTAGTCTGCGGGCATAGAGACCCGGATGTAGACAAAACGCACTAACTGTATCTTGAGGTGACAGATAGTGCAATCACAGAAGTGAGACTTAACAGTATTTATGAGTGGGTCCCAGGTGTTCGAAAGACTTCAACCATCTACTCTATTGAAATTAGGATAGTTTTTAATTTCAATATCCTCGCGAATCATTCTTGGTATGCAGTGGGGTTCCCTAGCGAGGATGTGTGGTAACAATCACAGTCAAGTTTTTATACCCTGGTACATTGTAAAGGAATATTACTTTTAGTAAGTCTCAAGAATTGGCTCACTTTTCTAAGAGGTTTGTAAATAGGTTTAGTAGAAACCCTTTTTAAGATATTATAAATTTGTCAGTAACTTCCTTAACATATGGATGTAGGACCGGTTGTCTTTTGGCTGTGAGCGGCTTGATGTGACTTCGACGACGCTGGCGAGGGACAGGCAAGTTGTTAACTAAAAAATGCTTGACATGCTAGAGCTACGGGAACAAATGTATTCCTTCGCGGAGCCTTCAGTTTCTCCGCCAACACTGCACAAAGGTAGGTAAACAGTGCTTTGGTTATACGAAAGCACTGTTGGAACTGCCGGGGACAAAGTGCCAATGGGTCCGCAGATCCGCAGGTCAGATTAAATCGAAGCTAACAATTCAAAATAATATTTACTTTGGCCGAAACTACGAAAATACTTGACATTGACTAATGTTGTTGTTTTTCAATTTGTCCAATATCAATTCGGACCAGGCAAAGATCGGAGACCATACAGCCTATTCTAACGTTTTTCTTCTTTTCTCATTTCTTTTCCACTTTAAGGCAATGCCTATTCATTGGTTGTTTTGTGAATATATAAAAAAAAAAATTGTCTTCAAATTTTAATTCTTGTCATTTGTTTAGTATATTAAGGGCAACCCTATTCAATATACACCCAAGATATACACTCTCAATTTAAGAGGGTATTTTCTTGGTTTAATGCTCACTCGTTTTTTTCTTTTTTTTTTTTATTGTTTACGTCTTGTTCGATAATTTTCATTTTTATTTATGTTTTTTTTTTATATTTTATTCACTTTTATAATTCTTGTATCGTATTTTGTATATATTTATACAAATATGGATAATTGTCACAGTTTTTTAAAAGAATCTTCAAAGAGCGCGGTACATTTTCTATTGTTTCGTAATTGTCAAGCAATTCGTCAATCAGCTCTAGGCGCTGAATACCGAAAGACGAGCAATTGAAGAATATGTGTTGTAATGTTTGCGATTCAGTTTGACAAAACATACAAGTTTCAGATTCAGCCATTTTCATTCTAAATAGATGATAATTAATCCGACAGTGACCAAGGCGTAGACGGAATATAGTCGTGTAAAATTTTCTATTTTTAAATATTTAGCTTTTGAAAACCAGGGTGTAGTAAAAATATTATCCTGTATATCTGCATACCACAAGCCTTTCTTCTCAATGCTGGTGCAAGAGTTCCATGACTTAAGCCAAACATTCCTACTGTCATTTCTGATTTTTATTACAACATCAGTATAAGGAATGGCAGCCTTATTTACATAATTATCTCTTGAATCTTTGTTGGGTATTAAAGGTTTGATATTTGATATTGTTCTTGCCAAGAAATCTGCGCTCTCATTTCCAGTCAAGCCAATATGTGTAGGAATCCAAATAAAAGATATGAAATATCCATCCTTAGTAAGCTGAAGCCATTTCTGTTGGATTTCATATATTAGATAATTATTTTTAGAATGAATCTTGTAATTACTTAATGCTGTAAGTACGCTCATACTGTCACTTGCTACAATCCATTTAAATTCTGTATTCCTTTTTTTAATATAATGTAAAGCTGACAAAATAGCTAAAGCTTCGGCAGTAAAAATGCTTGCGTCCGGGTTAATTTTTTCACCAACACCAATACTATTTTTGCTATCATAAATAGCGATCGACGTACTATCCGAGTTCTTCGATCCATCAGTATAAATAAATTGGTAATTTTTAAAATTAGAACACATTTCATATACTTCCTCTTTTCTTTTAAGTTTTGAATTTATGATAATTTCAATACATGCATATTTACTTGCGTAAGTATCTTTGAAGCACGGCCAGCTATTCTTAGTTCTATGGATATTCATTGACGTTAAGAAATCAGAAAATTCGGTAAAACCATTTAGGAGATATAGGGATTTATGATTAGAAGAGTCTTCTTCTTTTAAAAGACAATTAAACAGATAGTTATTTCTAACAGAATATAGTTTTAAGAGAAACTTCTTTTTTAAGTATTCAAATCTGATTTTTAGAGGAGGAAGACTACATTCAACTTGCATTGAGATAATCGTCAGGCGTATCAGGCTTGGGTTAATGCGTTAGTCATCAGGGATCCGAACTCTACAGTTCTGAAGAGGAAATACAATCGTGCAATTTCTAATTGATTTGTAAAATTTTACAGTCGTATTTTTTTTTTTTTTGGACACTATTCTCCGCATTTCTACGGCGACACATTGGAAAATCGTCAATGTCCGTGACAGTGTCATCTTTATACGGCTTTAGGAAACACTTCTTAAATGTTAAAAGTCTTTGCACTACTGCACGGTACTTGGATTTTGTTTTCGGTAAAAAATATTAAGTAATTCTTAATCAATTGACGGATCTGGAATTTCGACATATATTATTTAATCAATTTCTTCTAGACGGTTTTTTTTTTGACACTAAATTAAATGTGGCCACGAAGCAAACCTCGTTTTTGCATCGCAAACGAATACACAACCAACAACGTGTGATACTTGAAACGGAATAGTCAGCATTATACTCAATTAAGAAATTTAATTTCTGTTTGAACACACGTGCCATTATATCATGACGATAAATTGCTCGCCAGAGTGTACGAGTGGACGGCGGGGAAGCGGGCGCGTGGAGAGCATCCGGCCCCGCAAGAGAAGGCGGTAGTGCGGCGTGAGGCGAAGGAGGCCATCATTCGTCACTGGACGGAAGACCTTGCCTCCGCCCCATTCGGTCGTCGCACACTGGATGCCCTCGGGCCTGTCCTGAAGGACTGGCTCGAGAGGCCGCGAGGTTTCCTCTCCTTCCGCTTGGTACAGGTAATGACAGGCCATGGCTGCTTCGGGTCGTACCTGCACCGAATCGGGCGGGAGGAGAGTCCGACGTGCCGCCACTGCGGCGCGCCAGACGACACGGCACAGCACACTTTTGAAGTGTGCTCTGCATGGTCCGAGCTCCGCCGCAGTATGGCTGCGGAAATCGGCCCCGACCTCTCGCTCCCCGGTGTCGTCAAAGCCATGTTGGGGAGCGAAAAATCTTGGGTAGCGGTCGCCTCCTTCTGCGAAGAGATAATGCAGCAGAAGGAGGCGGCGGAGCGTGCGAGGGAGGAGGACCCTTTCGCACCTCCGCACAGAAGACGGCAGATACGCAGGAGAGCGCGAGTCGCCTCTCCTGTGCGGCGGTGAGCAGCGGGCGCAGGCGCGGGGGCGCCTGCGTCCGCTACAAATGCTCACCTAAAAAGAGGTGAGGAAGCGGTCGCCCACTATGACCGCTTCCTGGCATGAGCGGCCTGCAAACTTGCGGGAATCGCCAGAGGGGTCCTGGTCGTAAAGGCTATGCCGGTCTCCCAGAACCCCTCCCTAACGGCGAAGCCGGGAATGTCCCCGGGGTTTTAGTGGGTATACCGGTCCATTCTAGACCGGGAGTCCCACACTACCACCGCTCCCTCCCAGAGGTCCCCCCCCTCTACACCTTTGGGAGTCGTTAACATCTTGACGGTGGTGTGCGTAACGCATTTCCCCGGAAAAAAAAAAAAAAAAAAAAAAAAAAAAGGTTAGGTTAGGTTTCCTCGAGGATTGGCTCTCGCCCCCCGTCGACGCCTGTGATGTGGACACTGCGGCGGTCCAGCTCAGAGCCTCCCTGACCGGGGTGTGCAACTCTAGCATGCCCCGGTCTCGTCGTCCGCCTCCTCGACGCGCCGTCTACTGGTGGTCGCAGGAGTTGGTGGACCTCCGAGCCGCCTGCGTGGCGGCCAGGCGGGCCTACACTAGGAGCCGGCGGCGGCGCATTCACGACCTCGCGCACGAGGACCGCCTCTACGTGGCATACGTGGAGGCCAAGGCGGCCCTGACGGCGCGAATACGCGCCGCCCAGGATAGCGCGAGGGCGGAGATGCTCGAGGGTCTCGATGCTGACCCGTTTGGGAGGCCGTACAAGGCGGCACGTAACAAACTGCGCCCGTACGGTCCTCCGGTCGCCGAGACCCTCGAGCCGTCGCTGCTGGACGGGGTGGTCCAGTCCCTGTTTCCACGCAGGGACAACTTCACCCCGCCAGCGATGAGCACCCCGCAGGGCGCGGCTCTTTTGGCCGAGGAGGTCCCCCCAGTGACGGAGGACGAGGTGGAGAGGGCGGTCGTCCGCCTCCGGCCGAAAAAGACGGCCCCGGGTCCGGATGGCGTCCCTGCAAGGGTCGTGGCCATCGCCGCCTCCCAGATGGGCGAAAGGTTCCGGGACCTCTTCAGTGCGTGTTTGGCGTGTGAGAGGTTCCCGGAGGCCTGGAAGGAGGGCCAACTGTGCCTTCTGAGGAAGGAAGGGCGGCCAATGAACTTCCCGTCGGCATACCGACCGATCGTCCTTCTGGACGAGGTCGGTAAAATGTTCGAGGGGATTCTCGCCGCCCGTATCAAGGGGCACTTGGGCACAGTTGGCCCGGACCTCTCGGAAGCCCAGTTCGGCTTCCGAGCTGGGCGCTCGACAGTGGACGCCCTATTCCGCCTAAAGAGCCAGGTGAGGGAGGCTATGGATGCGGGGGATGGACTGTTGGCGGTGTCTTTCGACATCGACAACGCATTCAACTCCATTCCCCACTCCACCATACTGGAGGCGCTCCGCTTTCATGGAGCGCCTCCGTATTTGCGGGGTCAGGTGGCGGACTACCTGAGGGGCCGCTCAGTACTGGTCGTGGACAGGTCGGGGCGGCTCCTTAGATACGGCGTCGAGTCCGGTGTTCCACAGGGTTCTGTACTAGGACCGCTGCTGTGGGACATCGGGTTCGACTGGCTTTTGCGGGGAAATCTCCCCCGTGGCACATCCGTCGTCTGCTATGCAGACGACACCTTGCTAACAGCCCGGGGGAGAAATTTCGAGGAGGCGGCCAGCTTGGCCTCGGCGAGTGGTTCGCGAGTGGTGGACCGAATCACCCGCCTAGGGCTGAAGGTGGCGCTGCACAAAACCGAGGCCGTGTTTTTCCACGGGCCTCGGCAGCGCCAACCGCCCGACGCTCACGTCCACATTGCGGGTGTCCGCATAGAGGTTCAGGCCCAGATGAAATATCTGGGCCTAGTGCTCGACAGCAGGTGGCGCTTTAGTTCCCACTTCTCCTTGCTGTCGACACGCCTCATGAGGACTGCGGGCGCCCTCTCATGGCTCCTCCCGAACGTCGGGAGGCCCGGGGACAAATGCCGGCGTCTATACGCCGGCATACTCAAGAGTATGGCCCTCTATGGGGCTCCAATCATGGCGGACTCATTGGGCAGGCGGGAGAACACCACTGCCCTCCGCAGGCCACAGAGGGCCATCGCGCAGCGGGTGGCGAGGGCGTACCGCACCATTAGTTTTGCGGTTGCGTGCGTCCTCGCAGGCACCCCGCCGTGGGAGCTCGAGGCCTGGACGCTCGCCAGGGCCTACGAATGGACGGCGGGGCAGAGGGCGCTTAACGAGCCACCGGATCCGGGGGAGCGTAAGGAGCTCCGCGAGGAGGCGAGGGGTGCCGTCATCCGGCACTGGACGGAGGACCTCGCGTCCGCAGCCTACGGCCGCCGGACGCTGGATGCCATCGGGCCGGTCCTCAGAGGCTGGCTCGAGCGGCGGCACGGCCATCTCTCCCTACGTCTGGTGCAGGTGCTGTCCGGGCATGGATGCTTCGGATCGTACCTGCACCGTATAGGGAGGGAGGAGACTCCAGCGTGCCACCACTGCGGTGCAGCGGTGGATACGGCGGCGCACACCCTGGAGGTGTGCTCATCGTGGGCTGAACCCCGCCGCACCCTTGCGGCGGTGGTTGGGGACGACCTCTCGCTCCCCGGGGTGATTGCCGCCATGCTGAGTGGCAACGAGGCATGGCAGGCGGTGGCCTCCTTCTGCGAGGACGTCATGTCGCAGAAGGAGGCGGCGGAGCGCGCGCGGGAGGATGACCCTCTCGCGGCGCCGCTCCGCAGACGTAGAAGGGGCGGAACTCGGCGGCTAACACAACGGCCGCCACCATCCGCCCCGAGGGGTGATCAGCGGGCGATAGGCGCGGGGGCGCCTCCGCCTGCATTGCACAGATCACCCCACCTGCGCTCTGGCCAGGAACCCTCCCCAGCCGGGGGGGGGATTGTTTGAGGGGCCTGCCGTAAGGCGGCCAATCGCCGGAGGGGGACTGGTCGCCACATATTCCCAGACCCCCTCCATTAAGGCGAAGCCGGAGCGCCGCTGGGTTATTTTTTAGTGGGTATACCGGGAGCACCGGGGAGTCCCACATACCCCTCTCGTCCCCCGACGGGAGGGGATGCATAAGCACGCATCTTTTTCCCAGCGACAAAAAAAAAAAAAAAAAAAAAAAAAAAAAAAAGGTTTCGCCGTCGCCGTGGGGCGCCGGCAGAGTAGAATTGCGCCCCCCCTCGGGCCCGGGGCCTCGGGCCTCGGGCTCGAGCTTGGCGGAGTGGTTGATAGGCGTAGCTGTGGTCGCAGAGCCATATTTCATTCCCGAAGTGGAACATTGGGCGTCTGACCGTGATGGCCTAGTGGCTATTATTACCCGGCCCGCTGTTGGCTCTCCCCCCTTTAGTCACATAGCAAAGGGCAGGGGATGCGTGGCAGTTACCCTGGGTAACTTGGTTGTAGTAGGGGTCTACTTCTCGCCGAACCGACCTTTGGCAGATTTCGAGGAGTTTCTAGAAGACCTCTCGGTGATGATCCAGGGATTAAGGCCGTCCCGCCAAGTGCTCGTCCTAGGGGACTTTAATGCAAAATCCGCGGCTTGGGGTTCCCCGACGACTGATGCCCGCGGCGACGTGCTAATGGATTGGTCTGCATCGATGGGTTTGGTGATTCTAAACCAGGGGTCGGTCTACACGTGCGTGAGGCAGGGGGGTGGGTCTATCGTGGACATCACGTTTGCTTGTCCTGCTCTGGTACGCCGTGTTCGAGACTGGAGAGTTCTTGAGGAGGCCGAAACGCTGTCCGATCACCGGTACATCCGGTTTAACGTTTCGGCCCAAACGTCAAGACCTGATCAGCCGGCCTGCCGGTTACGAGATGGGCCGCGTTGGGCACTTGGGCGTCTCAACCGAGACAAACTAGAAGAAGCGGTGACGGTGGCCACATGGGAACCAGCCCCGGAAAGACCCGAATGCGTCGAGACGGAAGCCGCTTGGTTCGGGGCGACGATGACGTCAATCTGCGACGCGTCAATGCCCCGTGTTACCTCAAGACGTCCCCGCCGTAGCGTATATTGGTGGTCACAAGAGATTGCTGCCCTTCGCTCGGCTGGTATAGAGGCCGGCCGGCAGTACCAACGTTTTCGACGCCGCCTACGCCATCATCGCCGTCCGAATGACGAGCGCCGAGAAGCCGAACTCTCCAATGTATACCGAGAGGCAAGGACAGCTCTCGAGCGGGCGATCGAGGAGTCCAAAGCACAACACAACACAGAGATGCTGCAGACCTTAGACAATGACCCCTGGGGCCGACCGTACCGAATGGTCAGGAACAAGATGCGCCAGTGGGCGCCGCCTCTCACCGAGACCCTCCAGCCACAGGTCCTGGAAGGTGTGCTCTCGGGCTTGTTTCCGAACAGAGCTCCACACACGCCACCGGCGATGGCACCGCCTGACGCGAGGCCAGACGATATTTCCGATGTTTCGGAAGTCACACATGAGGAAATGGAGGTCGCCGTCATCAGACTTCGGTCGAAAAAGACGGCGCCAGGGCTGGACGGGATTCCGGGCCGCGCATGGGTGATGGCCTTAGAGTGCGATGATTTCGAGTCTCGTCTCAGGGGTCTATACTCGGCGTGCCTGGAACGTGGCCAGTTTCCTTTGCAGTGGAAAACTGGGCGGCTCGTACTAATTAAGAAAGAGGGGAGACCGGTGGAGTCTCCATCATCGTTCCGCCCTATTGTTCTTATAGACGAGGTGGCAAAGCTATAAGACCTACAGGGATAGGGAGGTAGGCAAGACCTACAGGGATGCGTGCATACTGGCAACTGCCGGAGTCGCCCACGTAGTGTCGCGAATACGCGCCCTCGGATTGGAGGTTGGTCTACACAAGACGGAGGCCATACTATTTCATGGGCCTCGTAGAGCTCCCCCCAGTGGGGCTCATCTCGTAGTATCGGGGGTGCGCATCGAAATTCGATCCACCCTCAATTATCTTGGTTTGCTGTTGGATAGCAGGTGGTCCTTTCTTCCTCATCTTAAGAAGTTGGCGCCGAGGCTTCTGAAGGCCTCTGCAGCCCTACGGCGAATAATGCCCAAATTGGATGGTCCCGGAAATGCCTGCCGCCGTCTCTATCTCGGAGTCTTGCGGTCCATGGCCCTATACGGAGCTCCCGTCTGGGCTGACGCTCTTTCGGTGAAACTCGTACCTTTGCTACGGGCACCTCAGCGTGCCATCGCGATAGGGGTAATTAGGGGATACCGGACCATATCGAGCGAGGCGGCGTGTCTACTTGCAAGCTCTGTTCCCTGGGAATTGGAAGCCAAGGCCCTTGCGTCGGTTTATCATTGGCGCATGGGCCTTCGGATACGGGGTCAAAACCCAACCCCTCGCGAGATACAGCAACGGCGTGACCTAGCCCACGCCAATGCCGTTGAAATGTGGAGGGAACGGCTCTAGCCGTTGCTCTAGCAACCGACTTTTGGCGTTAGAACAGTCGGGGCCATCGTAGGTGTCCTCGACCGCTGGCTCGGTAGAAGCCATGGAGTGCTCGGGTTCAGGTTGGTGCAGGTCTTGTCGGGACTGCGCCTGCAATGCCCGGTTGTTGCGGCTAAAGCCGTACTAGCCAAGGGGCGGATACTCGTCGGGTTCAGCTCGGCCGCGGTACGAACACTTGACAGCGTGCCTTTCCGCTGCTTCAAGTGCTTCGGGATCGGGCACACCCGGGCCATGTGTCCGGCCACGGTGGATCGGGTGGACACCTGCCTCCGCTGCGGGATACGGGGCCATATGGTGGCATCCTGCACTGCTGCCAAGCCGCACTGCGCAGTGTGCGCCGCGAGTGGCCGCCCAGCCAACCATGTTATGGGGAGGAAAAAGTGTAACCCCCCAAAAAAGATGGGGAAGCCGCAGGCGCCAAAGCGCCCTGCCGCCGCTGCCAACGCCGCCTCCGGGTCGGTCGCGCCAGTAGAGGGTGAAGCAATGGACGAGTGATGGGGTCAATCCATCGCTTCCTCCAAACCAATATCAACCACTGTGCAGCGGCTCAGAACCTGCTCGTGCAGGCCATGGCTGAGTGGTTGGTGGACGTACTCGGTCCCTGGTCATTGGCTGAGCGATAGGGACGGCTTGGTGGCGATAGCGACGCGGTCTTCCTCAGACTCCCCTCCTCTCTCGCCCTTAGAGAGAGGACCGGGATACGTGGCTGCCGCGGTCGGAGACCTGGCCCTTGTAGGTGTTTACTTCTCTCCCAACCGCCCCCTTCGGGACTTCGAGAATTTCCTCGGTGGCGATTATATGCCGGCATCCTGAAGAGCATGGCTCTGTACGGGGCGCCCATCTGGGCGGACTCCCTTCGGAGAAGGGAGAACACAACCGCTCTTCGGGCGCCCCAAGGGGCCATTTCAAAAAGGGTGGCAAGAGCCTACCGCACGGTAGGTTTCGCAGCGGCGTGCGCTCTGGCCGGCACACCGCCTTGGGAGCTGGAGGCGTGGGTGCTCGCCAGAGTGTACGAGTGGACGGCGGGGAAGCGGGCGCGTGGAGAGCATCCGGCCCCGCAAGAGAAGGCGGTAGTGCGGCGTGATGCGAAGGAGGCCATCCTTCGTCACTGGACGGAAGACCTTGCCTCCGCCCCATTCGGTCGTCGCACGCTGGATGCCCTCGGGCCTGTCCTGAAGGACTGGCTCGAGAGGCCGCGGGGTTTCCTCTCCTTCCGCTTGGTGCAGGTAATGACAGGCCATGGCTGCTTCGGCTCGTACCTGCACCGCATCGGGCGGGAGGAGAGTCCGACGTGCTGCCACTGCGGCGCGCCAGACGACACGGCACAGCACACTTTTGAAGTGTGCTCTGCATGGTCCGAGCTCCGCCGCAGTATGGCTGCGGAAATCGGCCCCGACCTCTCGCTCCCCGGTGTCGTCAACGCCATGTTGGGGAGCGAAAAAGCTTGGGTAGCGGTCGCCTCCTTCTGCGAAGAGATAATGCAGCAGAAGGAGGCGGCGGAGCGTGCGAGGGAGGAGGACCCTTTTGCACCTCCGCACAGAAGACGGCAGATACGCAGGAGAGCGCGAGTCGCCTCTCCTGTGCGGCGGTGAGCAGCGGGCGCAGGCGCGGGGGCGCCTGCGTCCGCTACAAATGCTCACCTAAAAAGAGGTGAGGAAGCGGTCGCCCACTATGACCGCTTCCTGGCATGAGCGGCCTGCAAACTTGCGGGAATCGCCAGAGGGGTCCTGGTCGTAAAGGCTATGCCGGTCTCCCAGAACCCCTCCCTAACGGCGAAGCCGGGAATGTCCCCGGGGTTTTAGTGGGTATACCGGTCCATTCTAGACCGGGAGTCCCACACTACCACCGCTCCCTCCCAGAGGTCCCCCCCCTCTACACCTTTGGGAGTCGTTAACATCTTGGCGGTGGTGTGCGTAATGCATTTCCCCGGGAAAAAAAAAAAAAAAAAAAAAAAAAAAGGTCTTGTCGGGACACGGCTGTTTTGGTGAGTACCTGTGCCGCCTTGCTCTGAGAGAGCCAACACCGGAGTGTCACCACTGTGGAGACAGAAATGACACGGCACAACACACGCTAGAAGAGTGCCCAGCGTGGTCGGAAGAGAGATCGGCCATGGCCTCCGTCGTCGGCTCTGATTTGTCTTTGCAAGCCGTAGTTTACTCTATGGTACAAAATGAGAAGGCATGGACAGCGGTGTCCACCTTTTGTGAAAAGGTTCTCCTCCAGAAGGAAGCGGCGGAACGTGAGCGCGAGGCGGTAACTGACTGCCCGCTGCGGCGCCGCAGAGTAGGTCGAAGAAGACGGGCGTACGCCGATGCCCTTCTTCCTCCATAATTGAAGCCGTGACGGCACCCGAACTAAGGGTTTGCCGTCACACTCAGGCCTCGAGAGTGCGCGCGCGGTGTGTGTCCGCGGGCCTCTTAAAATGTAGAAGTGCGAAACGCACATCTGAAGATGGGACCCTCGCTCAAGGGTCAGCGCTGCTGGGGGGTAAGCTGGCGGGCTTCGTACCGTGACCCCAGCACTCTGCGCACAGAGGGACACAGTGTGTGGCTTAGTGGGTATTAGTCCGGTCTAACGATGAGCCCCGTATGGGGTGAGTATGACCGGGCGTGTTTCCAGACTCTGGCTTGTTCGGAGTCTGGTGGCCAGAGTCCCACATAACCCGAAAGACCGTTTCGTCGGTCGGGTATGCATAAACGCATTCCACACACTTAAATAAAAAAAAAAAAAAAAAAAAAAAGGTTAGGTTAGGTTAGGTTAGGTTCCCCCCCGAGGCTGCCACCTTGTCGTGGTGGGGGGGCTTGCGTGTCCCAATGATCCCTGAGGCTATACCGGCAGAGGCACTCATACCGGGAGGTTTAGGGTGAGGGGCCAGACTAAGAGCAGCCACTCCAGGCGTAGGTATATGACGACACCATCGCCCACCGGCAATCCGGTGCAATCAGTCGAAAGCCGCAATCGCGGCACAATTTCATACCGTAACCTGGCCATTGCACTACGGCCGGGACCGGGGGCTCACTTGATGTGCTGCGAGGAAGGACACCTCTATAAAAACCACCCCGAAACCGTAGTCTAGCGTGCTGCGGCGTAGGGTTAACTGACAAGCGCTGAGAAGGCGGGGGAGCTCACCCGAAAATGAGCAGGTCTTCTCTTTCCTTTTATCGATATTTCTTTGTATCTATTTCTTTGTTTTTCTTTCCTTCTCCTTTCAATCTTCTTAAAAATGGGACGACGAACGATACAGGGAGCCCACCCTGTCTAATAAAAGCAAAACAAAACATGGCGAGTAAAAACAAATGTATTAGTCCCCAGGAGGGTCCCGCTTGCGGGGAATCCCTTCCGGCTCAGGACGGTGCTTTGGCATCTGAAGGAGTCGGCTGCTCCACGGTATATGGGGGGAGCGAACTACGCCTTACGTTTACAGAGACTGACCCTTGCAAGTTAACCGATACCCTGTTTAAGCAACGCGACGACGACCATGGCAATCTTACTGGATCATTGATAAAACAAGCGATTTCGGCAGCTGGGCCGACGGATTCTTCCTCTGCCGACCCCGTTTCCGGAGAATATGACGGAAAGCGGGCAACTGCACAACCCGGACTAACATCTAGGCCTGTTGATGTGTCTATGGAGCTGACATTGTCTGACTCGGCTGAGTCTGTGAGCACAGTTCCCAATAGTGAAGTAGAGACTGCGATTGGCACCAAGTTCTGGCGCAAACGCAAGAACTCGGGGCGTGAGTCCTCAAGTGACGAAGCCGAGCCTCTGTCTTCTAGGGCTATTAAGGCTTCTAAGCCGAAACATATCAGCAAGCGCGGCCGAAGGCGCGTCTCTGCTGGGCTATCGACCACGCCTCCACATAGGGATCCGACGGGTCGCTTTGCCCGTCGTCCAGATACTCCAACACCGACACCCATTTGCGAAGACCCACATCGCTCTCGTTCGTGCAGTGGTAGCGACAATTTATCTTCGGCGTCTACGGTAAAAACTACTACTTCCAGAGGGAGAGGCAGGCCGCCCACTACCGGACAATACGTCGGCCTCGCCAAGGCGAAGGCCGAACTGATTGCTAAAGAGCGAGAAGAACTCCAGCTCCGAGCCGAGCAGGATTGTGCCGAGGAAGCCCGCCAGGTTCGTGAGAAGAGAGCTCGACGTCGCTCTCTGGTAATCGACGTTGACGAGGCTCGCAACATAAGCGACTTTAAAGAGGGAGCCTTGCAATATGTGGGGCTGATCCAAACAGTCGCCAAGAAATCGGGCAACCTCAAGGGCTCTTTCCAGAGAGCTCTGAAGGAAGCGGCCTCCTTCATTAAAGAGGCAGTAGAATACCTCCACGACACAAATGTGACGGAGGAGTGTAAAAAGATGGCGGCGGATATCGCCCGCCTAAAGACGGAATTGACCGTAACCCGCGCGGAACTGGCCCGACATTCGGCGGCCAGACCTCCGTCTCCGGTAAGGTCCCAGTTAGACCTGGAGACCATCAAGCGGGCTATCGTGGATCAAGTGGGCAGTATGCTGAATGCCCGCTTAAAGGCTATAGAGCCGCGGCTTCTGCCAGAGGAGCGTCTGCGTCCCCCTTTGGCATTCGAGAAAAGGGGGAGTGCTACTCCTCCACCCCTTCATGCAGCGGAACAGGAGCCTCCCAGGCCTCCCATAGTCCTGTCCAAGACACCAGCAGGTCCGCCCAAGCCTAAAATTGGTAAAACTGTGACTGCGAAAGCGGCGATGGCCGTCCCTGGTACATCCTCGGACCCTGTCCCCTCTACTTCGACTGCTCATCCACAAAGGAAAAAGAGAAACGGCAGGAAGAAGAAAGATGGTTCTGCTCCATCTACACCTCCTGCTCCAGCAGCGCCAACAGCTCCTGTTGCCCGAGCTGAGACAGCGCAAGAGGGCGAATTGACCCTGGTGACTAAGCGTGGGGCTAACCGCAAGCAGGACCCAAAGCCTGCAAAGGTCACCGAGACCAAACAGCCGAAGCCGGTGAGGTTACGAACTCCTCGTTCGACAGCTGTAGCAATAAAGCTGCAGCCGGGTGCTGCCGACAGGGGCGTAACATACGCCAACATTCTTGCCGCTGCCAAAAAACAGCTAGATCTCCCTAGTCTTGGGCTTACTAGTGGGGTTCAAATTAGGGAAACAACCACAGGGGCAAGAATACTCAAGGTCCCAGGAGCAGCGAGCGGCGAAAAAGCTGACTTGCTTGCCGAAAAGTTGAGAGGAATTCTCAGCAGCGAAGATGTCGAGGTCTCCAGGCCAGAAAAGTGCGCAAGTCTACGCATTTTAGGTCTGGACGACTCAGTTGAGCAGGTGGAAATCGTAGAGGCTATCGCTCGCGCTGGAGGCTGTCCAGTGGGCGCGGTAAGGGTCGGTGAGATCCGTTGGGACTCTTCGAATCTCGGCACAGTCGTCGTTTCCTGCCCTATCGCGGCCGCCAAGAAGGTGGTCGATGGACAGCACTTCCTAGTCGGCTGGGTGTCGGTGCAAGTAAAGTTGCTCCCGGTGAAACAGATGCGGTGCTTCCGATGTCTAGAACTTGGACATGTTCGAGTCAAATGCACCGCGGACGAGGACCGAAGCAGCCAATGCTTCAGATGCGGTCAACTCGGGCATAAGGCCGCCACTTGCACGTCGGCGCCTCACTGCATCTTGTGCGCGTCGAAAAATAAACCGGCAGCCCACAAACTGGGCACCAAAGCCTGCGCCGATGCAAGTCTGGTGAAGTCCAGAAAAGGAAAGGGGAAAAAGTCAGCTTCGGCTAGTACTGCTGCGGGTACAGGCCAGCCAATTAATTCGAGGACTACGGAAATCCTCGAAAAAGCGGAGTCTATGGCCGTCAATTGATAATGGCCCAAATTCTACAAACAAACCTTAACCACTGTGCCAGAGCTCAGGATCTCTTGTACCAGAGTCTGGCGCAGTGGTCAATAAATGTAGCGATTATTGCCGAACCCTACTTCGTTCCACCCAACGACACCTGAGCAGTGGATCAGTCGGGCACCGTGGCCATTATCACCCGCACAGCAGCTGGCTCCCCTCCCTTTACTAGGGCAGAAAGGGGATCAGGGTACGTGGCTGCGGAAATTGGTGGTCTCTTATACGTGGGAGTTTATTTCTCGCCGAACCGCCCCCTGGTGGAGTTCGAACATCTCCTCTCCCAGGTTGGAGCGGAGATTAGTCGCAGCCATCCTCTCCCTGTCCTGGTGGCGGGAGACTTCAATGCGAAATCAGTGACGTGGGGGTCACCAGCCCCTAACGCTCGCGGGGCAACATTGGAGGAGTGGCTTCTGGTCTGCTGGTCCTCAACAGGGGAGCTGTCAACACCTGCGTGCGAATGCAAGGTGGTTCCATCGTTGACCTTTCGTTTGCGTGCCCTGCTGTCGCACGTCGGGTTGCTGGGTGGAGAGTGGTAGAGGGCGTTGAGACACTCTCCGACCATCGATATATCCGGTTTAGCATCTCCGCCATGCCGCGAAATCAAATTAGACCGAACCGTGCCCCCTCTGAAGGAGGTCCCAGATGGATCGCCAAGTCGCTAAACAGGGAGCTCCTTAGGGAGTCGACAATTGTAGCAACTTGGTCCCCTCCTCTTTCTGACCCTATCAGCATCGAGGCTGCAGACAGGTGGTTTAGAGACTCCATGTCAGAGATCTGTGACGCGAGCATGTCACGATCTCTACGTCTCTCACCACGAAAGTGGGTGTACTGGTGGAGCGCCGAGCTTGAACGATTGCGCAGGGCGTGCATCTCGGCGCGCCGTCAGTACACACGCTCTCGCAGGCTATGGCGCCGAAATGAAACCCGAGAGGCTAATCTCTACGCCGCCTATCGTTCCACAATAGGTGACTTACACATCGCCATTCTTCGCGCGATTGAGGCGGCTAGGAAAGAGTTTCTTGAACTCCTGGATAGAGATCCGTGGGGAAGGCCATATAAGCTGGTGCGCGATAAGCTCCGGCCATGGGCCCCCCCACTCACCCAAAGCTTACAGCCTGAGACTGTAAATGGCATCGTGGCCGCGCTATTCCCGAGGTGCGAGGAGTTCTCACCGCCTTCAATGTTAGCTCCGGCCACAATCAATCCCGGCCTTGACACTGGAGTGCCGGAGGTGACCAGCGAGGAGCTCGAGGGGCCTCTAGTTCGGCTCCAAGCTAAAAACACCGCTCCTGGTCCCGACGGCGTCCCAGGGCGTGCGCTTGTATTGGCCCTCAAAGAAGATGATTTTCGGGTTCGATTGCTGGGGATTTTCAATGCCTGTCTCGCTCAGTCCTTAATTCCACAAAGGTGGAAGACAGGCAGACTGGTTCTCATTCGCAAAGAAGGACGTCCCGTGGATTCTCCGTCTGCCTACCGTCCGATTGTCCTCCTGGATGACGTGGCCAAGCTCTTTGAAAGGGTGGTGGCCGGGCGCGTCATCCACCACTTAGAGACTGTCGGGCCGAACTTATCAGATGCCCAATTCGGGTTCCGCAGAGGGCGCTCCACGGTGGATGCCATCCAAAGATTGAAGCGTTCTGCGCAGGAGGCGGTCTCTCAGGGTGAGGTTGTTCTGGCGGTGTCCTTGGACATCGCCAACGCTTTTAACTCCCTCCCTTGGGCATGTATTAGGGAGGCGCTCCGTTTCCACGGAGTGCCGCCCTACCTGCGTCAGATCATCGGCGCGTACCTGTCTGACCGCAGGATCATTTTTCAGTGCCAGGACGGTCTAGGTCAGTGGCATATGACTTGCGGCGTTCCACAGGGGTCGGTCCTCGGACCCCTCTTGTGGAACCTTGGATTTGACTGGGCCCTCAGAAGTTCTAACCTGAGGGGCGTTAGCGTACTTTGTTACGCAGACGACACGCTCGTGCTCACGCGTGGTTCTTCTTATCGAAGAGCCGCCATTGTAGCTACGGCTGGCGTGGCTCACATGGTGGGCAGAATCCGCCGCTTGGGTCTGGAGGTGGCTCTTCCAAAATGTCAGGCCTTGTGTTTCTACGGGGCCCGAAATGCGCCACCATCTGACGCGCATATCGTCGTGGGTGGGGTTCGTATTGATGTCAAGAATACAATGAAGTACTTGGGTTTGGTATTGGACCGTCGATGGAGCTTCCGCCCACACTTCGAGGTACTGACGAATAAGGTGATGCGTGCCGCGGGCGCGCTCAGCAGGCTTGTCCCAAACATCGGTGGTCCCAACGCTGCGAGTAGACGACTGTACGCCGGGGTGGTGCGCAGCATCGCTCTCTATGGAGCTCCAGTCTGGGCTGATGCCCTGAATGGCAACTTAGTCGCCTTCCTGCGAAAATCGCAGCGGGCGATGGCCATCAGGGCAATAAGAGGATATCGAACCATCTCGTGCGAGGCAGCCTGCGTTCTGGCCGGTTTCCTTCCCTGGGACTTGGAGGCCCAAGTTCTCTCGTCCCTCTATGTCTGGCGAGAGGAGGCCCGAGCTCAGGGACAGTGGCCTGCACCGGTAGAGGTGAAGGGTCGAAGAAAGGCTCTGCAAGAGAGCGCCCTTGAGGAATGGAGTCGGCGTTTGATAAGACCCAGTGCGGGAGTGCGAACAATTGAGGCCATACGGCCCATTTTGACGGAGTGGATAGCGAGACGACACGGCACGCTCACATACCGCCTGACACAGGTGCTCACCGGGCACGGCTGTTTTGGTGGGTATCTGTGCCGAATCGTCGGACGAGAATTAACGCCTCGCTGTCATCATTGCGCGGAGTGTCTGGACGACACGGCCCAGCATACTCTTGCCGAATGTTCAGCCTGGGATCACGATCGCGATCAACTACGCGCAGAAGTGGGAAACGATCTCTCATTGCCTGTCGTCGCTCGCGCGATGGTTGAAAGCGAAGGGTCATGGAGCGCCGTCCGCGCCTTTTGCGAGGCGGTGCTTACAAGGAAAGAGGCGGCGGAAAGAGAACGGGAGGCATTGGCCACTGATGACGCCCGCCGCCGAAGACCAGGGCGTCGGCGAACGGCCTTTGCTCGCCGCCATCCACCCTGATTGGGCCTGCGGGCAGTGGACTCGGGGGAGTTCACCGTCATCGCACGTAGACCCGTGAGGAGGCGCTGTACTGTGTGAACCAGTGCGGCACCCCAGCCCAAGGAGCTAAACTGGGCGCGCGACATCAGCGCGCCCGTGTGGAGGCCTGTGGAGGCCAAGCCGCATGCCGGGGACAGCGGATGTCGCATGTAGCGTTCCCGCACCCTCCGGTGCTGCAAGCGGCAGAGACAGTTCACCGCAGAGTTTTAGTGGGTGCGAGCCCCACATAACCACGTCAGCGCCCCCGCGGTGGTGTGGTATGCGTACAGGCATTTCTCTGCGAAAAAAAAAAAAAAAAAAAAAAAAAAAAAAAGGTTAGGTTAGGTTGTCCTCCGCTAGGAGGGCCTACCGGGCCCTGCTTCGCCCCCCGTGAATGGGGCCGGGGCTATAAGCCCCAAAGGCCTCAGAGGAGGTGCGCGTGGTACCACGTGTGATACCACGCGCTTTCCTAAGCCGTCACCGGGAGGCACTGGCATTGGTGCTCCTCGGTCCCCGATGGAGGCCGGCGCGACTCGCAAGCGCGTCGGCCGGTGCTGGCGGAGGGGTGGAAGACTGCAAACGCGTTCCCACCCCACGCCACCACAGGCACAGTAGGAGGCGGACTTCGCAGGGGTTTTAGTGGGTATTCCGGGCGTCCATGGAGTTAGGAGGGGCGTTTCGGCGAGACGAGTCCCACACTCGGGCGGCGGCCCGGTCAGTGCGTAAAGGCATTTCCCCTGACGTGAAAAAAAAAAAAAAAAAAAAAAAAAAGGTTGTCCTCCGCCGTGGGGCGCCGGCAGAGTAGAATTGCGCCCCCCCTCGGGCCCGGGGGTCGTCGTAAGAGGCGACCGAGGCCACCGCACACTCTACATACACTTATACACACCACATTTTATACAACATTACACACCACAGTATACGGACATGATAACTCACACACTCAGAAACACACAAACAAAAACTCATCTGTACACACAAAACTGTGGATCAGTGGGGAAGGGCGGGAAAAGGAAAGCGATGGGAAATGTGAAAGCTGGGGGAAAAGTGGGGAAAATGTGAATGCGGGGGGGACAGGGAAAACATTTCATGCGCTCATACACACACACACACACACACACACTCATGCACAACACCACTCACCACACACACGACGTATCGAGGAGATAAACAAACCATGCAAAGAACGACTAGTGAAAAGACTCCACGGGTGGGTCCTGCCTCAGGCAGGGAATCCCACAGTGGTCCCAATGGGACCACTCTGCCACATGTATACGTGGGTGGCAACTACCGTTTTGAACATGAAGGAGGGGAGAGAAATAGAAGTAGAAGTAGGAGTAGAAGTAGGAGTGGAAGTGAAAAGAGTGACGTTGAATGCCGAGAAGGTAAAATCAGGGAAAAGGGAAGGGAAATATAAGTACTAAGTAATCTTTGTTTCG
The DNA here is from genome assembly GCA_959347395.1 of Mechanitis mazaeus. Lineage (NCBI taxonomy): Eukaryota > Metazoa > Arthropoda > Insecta > Lepidoptera > Nymphalidae > Mechanitis > Mechanitis mazaeus. The sequence goes on from OY365750.1 coordinate 20,101,944, forward strand.
TTTCTTTTCTTTATAATAATTTAGCGACATTTAGTTAGTTGTACAGAATAGTTTAAATGATCACAGTATTATTTAATATATTTTGTTTTCTTTATTAATAGAGCCCCATTAATCTAACAAATTCAACAAATTTGGATAATTTAAATTACACACCATCATTTCTAAAGGATTTCTTGGATCGTAAAAAGGTTACTGATCATTTTTTATAGTAACTCGACTAACTAAATATTTTTTTCAATTTTTAGTAATATAAGGCTGTAGTAATCCTGTCGTCCCTTGTCTTCAGCACTGAATAATTTTTCGATCAATTAGCTGGATGCTTTCAAAGTTGCACCGCCTTCATCTCAAAGCCAGGGTGTTCATATAAATTTAATATACCGCCTGCAGCCGCCGCAATTAAAAAGACAATAAAGTTCAGTTAGATGAAAGTTCCTCGTAAATCCCGCCTCCTTTGCAATTATTTTCCCAATGAAGCCTGCATGTACGAGATGCAATCAAATAAATACAACAATATTTTTAAAAACTTGTCCTGTATTAAATATGTTATGTCACATATAAACAAAACGTTATAAGAATCTTTTCTTATAAATTAAATTAAAACATCAATGATTTTTCTAAAGTTGTTTGGTCGGTAAAATTTATTTAATAATTTTATAACAAAGTTAATCCTGTTATCTCTCTCTAGTCTCTAGAATAAAAAAAAATATTTTATTATAAATTCCATATCATAAAATACTACTACTTGTAATTATCAACTTCTTTTTTCAATGTTTAGGTCAAATTAATTTTGATAATTTCATTATTAAATTAGTGTTTATTAAAAGAAAATAATTATAATTAAATATAGAAAAAAATAACTAGGTATGCTATCAGACCCTCAATTTCGACTCGCTGCGATCGCGAAATCTCAGGTGCCGTTTGCATGTTGAGCGAAACGAGCCAAGCCGAAGGCTTCGTCCAGGTGTGGGATGTCGTAATTGTAGACCTTACACTTGCGCTAATTTTTTTACATTGAAGTCTATGGGAGTGATGTTTTTTGGACATTATTCCTCAACGACAATGAATTTTATTGAAATTTTTTTTTCCCAATGTAAAAAGTCAGAATAGTAGCCTGCTCCTTAACAATGAAGTTTTGGAAATGACTGACTCAAACACTCGCAGGGAAACTCAGCTCTGCCGTCTATGCAATTAAAAAAATAAGACAATTAACAGATGTCAATACAGCTCGACTTGTTTATTTTAGTTACTTTCATTGCATTTTGTCTTACGGTATTTTGTTATGGGGCAGTGCTGCTGAAGTTAATTCTCTATTTATTTTACAAAAAAGAGCTGTGCGGGCTATTTATAACTTAAAAGCTAGAGATTCCCTCAGAGATGTCTTTAAAGAAATTGGTATTCTTACGGTCGTCTCTCAATACATATTTAATAACATTTTATTTGTACGTCACAATTTGGATAGATATGTAAAAAACAGTGACAGACACGCTATAAATACTAGAAATAAAAATAAACTTTCAACGCAGATATTTCGTCTGCAAAAAGTTAAAAAATCCTTCATGGGCATGAGTGTTCGCATATATAATAAGCTTCCACAAGATATCTTGGACCTTCCTTTACTTGCTTTTAAATCTAAAATTAAAAGTATACTGTTAAATAAAGCTTATTATAGCATACAAGAATTCTTAGTTGATCGTATTTCGATCAAGTAAAAGGTTAGGTTGTGGAGCTTTGGTTGTTGACTCATTTGCAGGATATTCTAATCTGTACATCAAACATTGTTCACATATTTTAAAAAGAGCAACTGTTGAGTTTCTGGCCAGCTCTTCTCAACAGAACAGCATTCCGAGCTGGTGGTAGCTTAAGGACGGACTGACTACTGACATTTTTATAATGTAATAATTGACGATTCAAAAGTGCGTGTAAATGCCTATTTGAATAAAGATATTTTGAATTTGAATTTGAATTTGAAATTTCAATTACAAACCACCACACATATCAGCATGTGTGTAAAATTTAAAATCCGAACCGTTATGGCGTTTTTATGCCCACTTTGTAAAACCAATGCAAATTTTCTCCAGTAGAGCGCTCCGCTCGCTTCGCTCAACAAAAAGAGGACTATATTATAAAATTTGTTAAATTAAAAAAAAATATTTATCCACGTTTTTTGTATACAATATTTTAAGTATAAAGTATAACTAGTATTAGTTTAACAAAAAAGACAAATAATAATCTCGGTGTGTTAATTAAGGCCTTACATATACCGTATAAGTCTTTTAAAATGTGTTTAATTAAAAATATACTAACTATAAACCTTAGTTTTAATTAAGCTTTTATTATTTCATGACCAGAACACTTTAAACCCTTTTAAGTCCGAACATCAAAGACATAAAAAAGTAGAAAGAAATAAAAGGTATCAAATTAAAAAGAAGAAATGCGTCGGTTAAGTAATTACAAAACTGTCAGATACTGTAAAATTTTAAATTAAACCTGCAGAGTTACAGAGTTTAAAAGGAAGTTTAAACCGAATTTAATGAAGAAAGATTAGAAATTTCGTCGCTGAGTGAGTATAAAATTACTTTCAGATTAAATTGAATTTCAAATTTATGCAACGTAAATTTCTATTACTAGTCACGTCCGTGTTATATTTAAAAAATACAATTTTAAATTTAAAAGGTCTTTAAATTTTTTGATAAAGTTTTATATTAGAAATGGAGTATGTAAGAAGTATGTGTTACACAAACTTTATTATATTTTAAATTTTATAATCATTGTTGAATTATAAATTAAGAAGAATTAAGTCAAAAACTGTTTCGTTTTTAAAGCTATTTGGTACAAAAAATTTTGTTTGATCCTGTGACCGATTAACTTTATTTTAACTTAGAAACAATCTTCTTTAAATAAGTTTAAAGACTTAGAAAGTCTTTAAAGTCATTTCTATGTTTCATATGAAGCGTATGAAGACATAATATGTAATTACGGTCAATTGCAAAGGAAGCGGGATTTACGAGGAACTTTCATCTGACTGAACTTTATTGTGTTTTTAATTGCTGAGGCTGCAGGCGGTATATTAAACTTATATGAACACCCTGGCTGTGAGATGAAGGCGGTGCAACTTTGAAAGCAACTAGATAATTGAGAGAAAAACTATTTAGTGCTAAAAAGAAAGGATGAAAGTATTACAGTTTTTTATTACTAAAAAACTCTATACAAATATTTAGTAAATTTTCTGAAACCTTTTTACTATCTAAGAAATAGTTTACGAATTAATTTTGTATAATTTAAATTATTAATAAAACACTAAATTAATCGAGTCTATAGCGATGGTCAAAAATTGTTTGCCAGGTTTTTAAAATATTTTTAACGTTTGTGAAACAGCGATCACAATAAATATAATCCCGCTTGGTTTTTTTCAGTTCAGGGCGCGTTTGGATCCCTCAGATATAAAGTTAATTTTATGAAAATGTGTCTATATAATAATTTCGGGAAATAAATATCAGATAAAAGCTAAACATTTATGTACGCATCTAGTCCCATATTTAACCCTTGTTATGCAAATTAAAGAACGAAGCAGTTGGACCCAATTATGAGAAATATTCCTAATTAAATCCTGTATTTAAATTTGCAGAAGTTATAATATTTTGGAATAAATATCGTAATGATTATATTCAACCAGAAAATGTTTGTTAGGGTTTTGTCTAATGGTTTATTTTTTTTATTTGTTTACCAGAAATATGGCCCTGCATGCTGATTGGATACTTTGGAGTAAAATAAATATTCCTTTTAAATATGCTGTACACACGAACGTAAGGTCTATACATAATATAATTTCTTAGATATATTTTATAATAATAAATTAATAACATAGGTAGTTCTAATCTTAAGTGATACTGTTCTGTTTTGCTGAATAGGTTCTTGCTCTTCCCCAACAAGGGGAATAATTAGAAAATAATAGAAAAAAACTTAAAAGTCAATCGAATTAAATATCTCAAATTACTTATCAGAAAGAACTCGGCACACAAGCAATATAAAAGCACTACAGAACTCATTACTTGGTATATCATCTAGTTGCCAGGTGTGATAACTGTGGTATGTGACTCCAGAGAATTACTTACATCATATCAATTTATCAAATCCATTTAAAAGTCCAGTTAATCCCATTAGATACTACTGACTTCACGCTCAATAACACCCTTTGATGCTAAGATAGTCCTCTACCGGAGACTACTGCCCTCGCATTAAATAACACCTTTCCTAGCCCAGATACATGAGACTACTGACTTTTAACGTACATACAACATAAAACAACTTTTTAATGGCCAGCTAGTTGCATAAATTGGCAACAACTATAAGCAGTTTTCTTTATCATAAAATATTTTAAACCGTTACTTTTTTGCCTACAATTTAAATTATAAATTACGCTTAAAGATGATATCAACATGTCATCAGCATATATTTGGATATAAGTAACACCCTTTGATGCAGTTAAGATATCTGATGTAACAGTCCCAGTACGTTCATCATAATATTTCTTACTTATGCAGTGAAATCCAGATATCGTGTCCCGTGAAGAGAAAGGAAGAAGTATGATGCATATCGGTCTGATATTAATTATTTCAAAATTAATGCATTTTTTCTTGTTATTATTTTAAATAATACACCTTTACTAATAATGTAACTTCATACTCTAGTTGCAATTTGTCAAAAATTAAAACCATGGCGGAAAATCGTCAATCAACACCGTGGATGAATAATTCAATGTCTACTATTCCTCTCAGTGTCATAATTGATTTAAGGTAAGCAATTAGAATTAAAATAAATAATATTACAACTAACCGCGTTGCTACTAGTCCTATGATGCTTTCATATTTACAAGGGCTTAAAAAATTCATAATTACACATTTTAAGGAATTATAGAGATACAAACAAACACCTAGTAATTATATAATGAATGATGTTCAAGCTCAGTACGCCAATAAACAACACGTTGGTAGTAGTTGTTCGTAACGCAATATGTGCAAAATTGTCAACAAGTTGGTTGTTGCGAAACCTATCTGCAGCTAAATCATTAACTAAAAATCTACTTAATCCATTTATGATCATATCTACTATTTATATTAAGTAAAGCACTTTGTACATTAAAAAAATTGCGAATTGTTATCGAGTTTAAAATTTAATAAGTCTAATATTTTTTCTTTATTACATTCCTTTAGCTATTCGCCAAACTCTAAATTGTTTTAGAACCGATCCAGAAATATCAAAGAACTATTTTATTTTTGATTAAACATTCTTATAACTTTTATAGGTATCCCATACAAATGTTGTTCTTAGCTCTAAATAATAATAAAATAAACTTAATATAAAGGTTAAGTATTCCTGCACATTACTAAGATATCTATCTCTTGACACGTACCTTAATTTTTGATACAGTCACCGTCCAGGTTGAGGGTTTTAAGTAGCACAGATATGTACCAGGTGTGCCGGTGATCCGCGTCTGACAATAAACTAACATGTCTATTGCACACAAAGCGCGTTCGTTTATTTGAAGTTAGCACCATCAGCAAGCGTCGCCCTCGCCATGTATAAAATAAAATAATAGTGTTAAATTATGTAAGAGCTGATCAAATAGTGACATCCAGTAAAAAAAATTAATTAATAAATGTTATAAGTACGTCCATTAAAAGCTTAGTAACAGATTTGTTAAATTCAAATTAGTAGCATAACTTAAAAAATATATTTTGTACTGTAAACGGTTTAAATAATTAATTTTACCTTTAAAATCCATGTTTTAAAATAATTCCCAATAACTCTACAAGCAAATTTCAATGGCGGCGTCAAGGTCATACTTTACCAATATCTTTTTTGTAAGTACCGCCACAGCAATTCAAGCAACAATAGCACTAACAGTTGTTGTTTGTTGGTCAGCATCTAAAACACGGTCCCAGATTAATCTTTTTATCCCACTTCTGATGTCGTAAGGAGACCGAGACTCATTCATTCTACCCCTCAACTAATGCGTATTGTAAGATATAAATGCTTAGAAATTGTATATACTGTCTTTTATTCGGGATAAACAACTAATTAAAGATAAATTTATAGACAAAATTTTAAAGTCAAACATATTGAATTAAAGCCATAAGACAAAAACGAATAGCCGGATAAATCCTTCCCGTGGCCAGCTCAAAAAGTAATGGCCGCCTTCGCGCCATTCGGGCTCACGTAGTATACTTTGCTTCTCGAAAGACGAAGGCATTAAGTATTATGCCTCGCCGACATATATAATTCTATATTTTATTTAATATTTTTTTGTAGTATAAATTTATTACAAAAAAATATTTTGGTCGAAAATAATTTAAAAGAATAAATCAATATTAATTTATATTACAATATTAACTTTTATGTGAAATAATAGGAACGTATAATAACTTCCTTGATAGGTAGAAAAACTGTTAAGTGTATGTAGGCGTTATTGCAGTACAAACGATAAAAGCCAATACGCAGTTAACGACCACTGCTTCTGCAATTGACTATGTATTATACTGCATTGTCATTTTATCTTACAGCGTGTTTTCATTTAAAAATAAGACATAAAAAATATAGATTATACATTATTTATTCTATTTCATAGAAAAACATCTTATATGAATATGAAATGAATTGGAGTATTCAAAGTCTCAATGGAGGGTCATAGGTTTAATGGTGCTTCTCTATAACACATCCTTTTAGAGAGGCTTAAAACTAGCAGCGTTGATGTTTTAAAATATATTTGACTCCATTTTAATGGATACATACATTATGTTATAATAATAATAATAACATAGTATTTTCTTAGATTTTCAGGAGTACACATTTCAAATAAAACTATTTTTACGGATTGAAACTCGCGTATAATTTGGTTACATTTTTTTATTTTAACCCGATGTTTCGTTTGAGTGTCTGTGACACTTACATCTCGTCTACCCGTAAACACGATTACTGCAAAGTATTCGAAACGTCGGGTTAAAATAAAAAATGTAACCAAATTATACGCGAGTTTCAATCCTTAAAAATAGTTTTATTTGATAATAATAACATATGATATAAAAGTTTACATGTTTTTAATATAATAAAACTAACAAATGAAATATTTTCTATAAGTGCCTTATTGCTTAATCTAGTTTTACAAAACAGATGTTAAGCAATATTATCAATATTGCGTATTGGAGAATAGCCAAAACCTATTGTTCAAAAACCTGAAAAGTATCCCTCGAGATCGGAACTACCTATATTATTAATTTATTATATTAATATAAAATATATATTTGATGCTAGGGTGCTCTATGAATATTGATAAGATATTAAATAATATATCTACCAAGGTACGTTCTAGTGTACAGCATATTTAAATAGAATGAAACCCTATTGTACATTTCATTGCTAAGGATATAATCATAATGATATTTATTGCAAATTATTATTACATACAAAAATTTGAATTCTGCTTTTAAATAAAATGTATATTTCTCGTAATTGGGTCCAGTTGCTTAGTTCTTTAATTAACTTAACAAGGGTCAAATATAGGACTAGATGTGTACATAATGTTTTGCTTTTATCTGATCTTCATTTCCCGAGATTATTATCTAGACGCATTTTCATAAAATTAACTTTATATTTGAGAATTCCAAACGCGTCCTGATCTGAGAATAACCCCGCAACAAAATTATACGGGAATATTTTTATTGTGTTTTCACAAACGTTTAAAAATATTTAAAACAATTTTAACAATCGTTATGAATTCAACAAATTTGGATAATTTAAATTACACACCATCATTTCTAGAGGATTTCTTGGATCGTAAAAAGGTTACTGATCATTTTTTATAGTAACTCGACTAACTAAATATTTTTTTCAATTTTTAGTAATATAAGGCTGTAGTAATCCTGTCGTCCCTTGTCTTCAGCACTGAATAATTTTTCGATCAATTAGCTGGATGCTTTCAAAGTTGCACCGCCTTCATCTCAAAGCCAGGGTGTTCATATAAATTTAATATACCGCCTGCAGCCGTCGCAATTAAAAAGACAATAAAGTTTAGTTAGATGAAAGTTCCTCGTAAATCCCGCCTCCTTTGCAATTGACCATAATTACATATTATGATACGGTCCATATAAAATCTAGAAATGAATTTAAAGACTTCAAGATTGTGTATATGTTAAAATAAAGTTATTCGTGTCAGGATAAATAAACTTTTTGTACCAAATATCTTTAAAAACGACACACTTTTTGACTTAATTCTTCTTAAGTTTAGAGTTTAACAATGCTTATCAAATTTAAAATGTAATAAAATTTGTGTAACACATTACTTGTTACATACTCCATTTCTTTATATCATTACTATAATAAATATCATTTTAATAACAACTTATTTAATAATTAAATTATCTTAATTAATTTGACTTAAGCGTAAGAAAACAAGTTCAGAGTTAGAAGTAGTACTATTTTATGATATTGAATTTATAAATTATGATATTAAAATAATTGTTTTTTTTTTCTAAAGATGAGAAAAATTTATTGATATTCAAATATAAGAATCTAAGAATGCCTTAAGTTGTCCCGTAATAGGATTAACTTTGTAGTAAAATTATTAAAATTTTACTGATCAAATAACTTTATAAAAGTCATGTTTTTATCTAATTTACTTATAAGAAAAGAAAAACATTGCACCAAGGTTTGTATATTTTTTTATTTTTTGTGTTTTTTTTTTTACATATTTAGTAAATTACAAATGAAGTAGTTTTTAAAACGATTGCAGTATCTATTGCATTGCATCTAGAAAAGGGAAATACCATCTATTTACAGATGATTAGCTAAAGTAGCCGTTTTTATTTCGTTGCATGCGATTAATGAGAAATCGGAAGCCCAGCACACACCCTTCTCCCTCTGGTATACTCTTTAAACTCTCCTCATTTTTCAACGGGACAATATATTGGAATAAATTTTTTAAAATGAACGTATCAGATTCGTCAAGCATGATCCTAGTATTGTGACCACATAGGTTTTCAGGGTGAATACAGCATAGAAGTATGTTTAGAAACAAGTCATATACTTGAATTGGGTGAAGAACGTTGTTTGGTCAAAGGAAAAATAAAGTTCAGACAAATACCAAGAAAACAATATTATGTTTACTACTAATAATATTGATGTACATCGAATACGATGTAATCTAACATTGAAGGAAGGAGTTCAAAAGGAACTGTCGTGGTGGGGCTGCATAAAATTGAATAATATTCAGTTATCTTTGTGCTTAAAATATAAATTGAGGTGTTGAGGTGTTTTGACAATAAAATCTTTGTATGCAAATAGTATTTTTACCTGTATATAATTCATTATTGCACTATAACAATTCGGTTTAATTATTGCAGCGCAATATTACATTTAACTTAATTGTATACTCATCAAAATATAAACCGTTAATCAATGTAAGTAATCCACATCCACAAACTTGTCGTTCATTTTCTTTCATTATTTCTGTTATAACCTCTAAAATAGTTTTTTTGAACATAATTTAGTTTTAACTCTTAGTAAAGAAAAAGTAATATGCTATTCTTAAGAAGTAAACAAAAATACGTTAAAACAACAGTAGTGGTTGTAGACGATATATATTAAAAAAATCATTTGGTAGGTTTTTCAATGTATGGAAGGTGGGCATGCTTCTTTTCATTTTATAATGTTTTCAATGGGTTGGTCGTTAGAGAATGCTATACAATATTAAGTCCATCCATTATAACATTTTTTGGACAATAGAGATTAAAAAAATAAAAGCTTAATAGCCATAAAGGGAAATTCGTAAAATCATCGCGTTTTTTAAGTCAAATAATTCAAATAAATAAACAAGCGGTAATGGGTGTGAGTACCATTACAATAACTTATTATTTTATCAAATCAAATAGTATTATAGACATTCATACACGGTAAAACATTAGTTATTAAGGTTGTATCAAAAAATGTGTCTGTTAACGATCAGAGATAAAGTAAAACGGAACGAAACTTACATAGAACATAAGCTTAAGCTTACATTTGACGTCCAACGACAAGCAAATAAGTATAAAACTAATTAAAATAGGTGAGATATTAAGTTTAACAACTTGTTTTGAGTTATAATGCTTTAATAATAACTTTTTTAACTATAAAATACTTTACAATTTGGACAGCTATGTTTTTATTTTCTTTAGACGCATATTATAAACGTTAATACGATTAATTATATTTTATATATAAAACTCATACAATAATGTAAAATAATGCCCTCTAAATACTAACATCGTTCTATGTATACGGACACTATTTAATGTTTATATTTTAAGCGTAGACTTTAGTACATTAATTTTATTCTAAGCTTCTAAGTATTGAGTACTACCCTTGTTTCATAAGATATATATCACAACCCCACAAAAATTACTTACAGGCTAAAGCAAATAGAACGACGAAAGCAGTGGTTCAATCTTGCAAGGATATAAACAACAACAAAAGCGAAAAATGTTTATTATTGTGAAGATCATTAACATGTAATTATTTTGAACTTATATATCACAGTGTTAGTCTTAGACTACGGAACTTTTGGATTTTCAACTATTATATACATATTTATAGGTTAGGTTTAACGTTATACTTTGTTATTTCAGATGTTAAATGACATGGAAAATTCTAAGGAGTTTCACATAAAGGGTTCAGTATCTAAAATACGGATGAAACCAGATTGCCTACTAAATTCTACTGTCAATCCAATAGAAAAACGTACATCTGACATGAGTAGACCGTCGACATCTTGATAAGAGGGCGATAGGTTAAGGTTACGTTATCGTCATAGACTCTATACGATGTTTATACGATAGACTATTGCCACTACAGAAAAATGAGTAGACATAAAATAGGCTACTATACTAATACAACAATAATAGCTAATTAAAGTGGTCTGTAAAGGGGCGTTATTTTCCCAATGAAGCCTGCATGTACGAGATGCAATCAAATAAATACAACAATATTTTTAAAAACTTGTCCTGTATTAAATATGTTATGTCACATATAAACAAAACGTTATAAGAATCTTTTCTTATAAATTAAATTAAAACATCAATGATTTTTCTAAAGTTGTTTGGTCGGTAAAATTTATTTAATAATTTTATAACAAAGTTAATCCTGTTATTTCTCTCTAGTCTCTAGAATAAAAAAAAATATTTTATTATAAATTCCATATCATAAAATACTACTACTTGTAATTATCAACTTCTTTTTTCAATGTTTAGGTCAAATTAATTTTGATAATTTCATTATTAAATTAGTGTTTATTAAAAGAAAATAATTATAATTAAATATAGAAAAAAATAACTAGGTATGCTATCAGACCCTCAATTTCGACTCGCTGCGATCGCGAAATCTCAGGTGCCGTTTGCATGTTGAGCGAAACGAGCCAAGCCGAAGGCTTCGCCCAGGTGTGGGATGTCGTAATTGTAGACCTTACACTTGCGCTAATTTTTTTACATTGAAGTCTATGGGCGTGATGTTTTTTGGACATTACTCCTCAACAATATTTTTTTTTGAAATTTTAATTACAAACCACCTCACATATCAGCATGTGTGCAAAATTTAAAATCCGAACCATTAAGCCGTTTTAATGCCCACTTTGTAAAACCAATGCAAATTTTCTCCAGTAGAGCGCTCCGCTCGCTTCGCTCAACAAAAAGAGGACGTTTATAAAATTTGTTAAATTAAAAAAAAATATTTATCCACGTTTTTTGTATACAATATTTTAAGTATAAAGTATAACTAGTATTAGTTTAACAAAAAAGACAAATAATAATCTCGGTGTGTTAATTAAGGCCTTACATAGACCGTATCAGTCTTGTAAACTGTGTTTAATTAAAAATATACTAACTATAAACCTTAGTTTTAATTAAGTAATAATTATATTATATTAGTTGAAATTAGGTTGAGATTTCGTTGCCCTTTAGAAACAGTGCACTATGCACCTATAGTACCTCCATGAACCTTTTAACACTTTAATATAAGTTGTTTTAATATGAGTTTAACTTGCATAAATACAAATACTGTTATTATCTTATGTATAATTTATGAAGTAACTTTTGTTTCTTACTTCTACGAACTAAGTTGATAGAACGGTTACATTTTTTTTAATTTCCTCATCAAGGTATCTGGAGACGCCTGTAAGAGCTTCTACAAGACTATCAGAAGAGGCGCATCGTAGCCGTAGTCGCGTAGGAGTTGGTGACGACGCCCGCTGCCGGCGAAGAGTATGGAGACGCATCTCCTACAAGATATTTCATATTATATCATCATCATCATTCATCTAAATAAATGATAAAAAAAACAATAGCACAAAATAAATATTAACATATTTATAACAGGAGTTTAGGTTCATATTACGATAATTGTTTTGTTTTTATTATAGCTGGCTTTCTTTTCTTTATTTTTATGACTGGTATAGTGATTTTTCAACTAGTTGTAGACTAGTAGTGTAGTGTATGCGACTGGGCACAGGTGAGTCAGTTACACAGAGTACTATATATAGAGTGCAGACTTCGTAGTTTGGACTACTAACGCCATCTATACTCTGAATTATAAAACTACTTCGGTATGTCTGGTATTCACATACCAAGCATTTTTAGGTTTTTTGAATCCTACGATTAAACTACACTTTCATAAAGCTATTTATTATATATGAAAATTCAATTTTACCATTTTTCATTTATAATAAATTGCTTCATGAAAAGTGTTCAGATTTAATAAAAGACAAAAATTATTTCAAGTGTTTTATTAATATTGGAAATACCAAATATGAACATATTAATATTCACTAAAAACTATTAACAGTAACACCATATAATTAAATATTGACATGTAGTAACATTCACAGGCAGCATATTTTGGAAGTATATTTTTTTAACAATAGATAACATTAATACAATCAAATAAGCAAGGAATAAATGATGTCTTCTAGAAATTAAATACACTTTGACACCCTTTTGAATCTGATTTGAATCATCAATATCATTGTGCTTGCCACATAATATTTTATTAATTTCCTTACACTAGTTGTACAGGCAAAAGTTACATGACAAATTTTGCAATACTTTAATTTTTTGTGATTATGTCTTTTACATTTTCAAACTTCTTCATTTATATAAATGCTCAGTGTAGTCTTTTAATATAATAGAAAATATCTTTAATAAAACATTTCCTTTTAAGAATATCTATAAGAATATCTTTATATCATTGAAATATTTAATTAAGAAATGTACAGGTTATGCTAAGCTACTTTTTTATAATTTTTTTTTTCTAACTTTAATATATGAGCTAATTCATAATTATATGACAACTGTTTAAATGACCCACAGTTTGTAGAAACTTAATAGTCTTAAAATATACGCAAAACCATATTCTTATGCTGCCAATATATAAAACACATTTTTATACATTCAATAGTTAACAGACAGTTTCTAATTGAAAGTGCAATTACTGTTTTACTTGAACTTTTTATAATTTGTATAAAATGTACAACCCTCTTTGCTCTTACCCACACTTCACGGTGCTTAAACTTTGGCTTCATATGACCCTGCAGCATCTTTCCTCTCTTCTTAAAGTTGTTGTAGCTCTCATATAATGAATCAAATAATTCATCAAATAGAATGACATCTGCAGTCTTAACCTTCTCTGAGAAGTATACCTTTATCTGAAAATAATAAGAATAATTACAATTTCCATCTATTATTTGTAGTCTTAAAAATATTAAATTATTTGTAAAAATTCTCAATATTTGGCATCTCCTTTGTTGACTTAAAATTTAATAATGAAAAAAGTATTTAAGATTTTAATTTATTTCAAGTAAACTTTACCTACAAAAGTAGTGTTAGACACTGATGTGGCTAGTGAAACAGCAGTTTGCCAAGAACTTGGTGGGTTTTCTGTGAATAAAATTGATATATTGTCAATAATTTGAAAATAGCCATATCTCTAAAGAGTATGAAAGGTTAGGTAACAAAAATGGTTCAATTACATGTATAATATTTTTATATTACTTTAAGTTATATAAGGGAGTAAAATTACAACCTAGTAAATAGAATATATCTATGATTACTTAATCATACTTTGTTCTTTAATTTATTGATAGTTGCTTATTGATTTAGCTTTTTAAATTAAAAATATTGTTTTATGTATAGTGTAAGAATAATTTCTATATTTGCAATAGTTTTATCCTAAAATGGTTTTTTTCTTAAAAATATAGCCACAAATTCTATTGTTATTATAAGTATTTTTATTTTATTACAAATAATTTAGTTATCAATAAGAAAGTATATCTAGTTTGAAGTTATATTAAGACAATAATAAATTTCACGGACTGTCTATATCTATCTTAAATATAATTACAGCCGACAAATATCAATTCAACGATAAAGAAGATCATATAATCGATCACATCGATCAAATCACTGAGAAATGCCAATTTGTAAAATTAAGAAAAAAACTTAGGAAGCGGTGATTCTATTACTCTGGAGGAAATTATTAGTAAGCAAATGAATTAAAAGTTGTAACTCGTCTAAATTATTCTATCTCGTTTAAATTATTTTTATTAATTTGTTAAATTATATATATTTACTATTTTAGTTTTAACATGATTAGTATAACCTATCATATTATTCTAGTAAATTAATCTTAAACCTACATTAAAAACTACTACATAAATGTTGTGCTGTAAATTAATGTACGGGGACTGTGACGATACAAATATTATTTATTAATTTATTGATACATGGGGTGTTTTTGAAATTAATTTGTTATCTTCAATACAAGTTTAATCTTAAAGAAGGTAATCTTATAATGTTTGCTGAAAAACTATCTTGTACCCTACTGTTTAATACTTTTATGTTATTATTAGCTTATTATGGAACTTGGAAATAAATTTATTATTAAAAAAAAAATAATAAAAAAAAAAATATAAATGACGAAAGGTTAAATAAGGTGCTACGAGTTTTAAGAGAAAATGACATTTTACTACATGAAAAAACAAATGTATTTATAAAAAAAAATGAGTTTCTTGATCATGTACTTTCCGTAAATTGTGTTAGGCGTTGTATTGGCGCTGAACTGGTAAAGATGGTCCGCGTGTAATTTAACATTCGGTCACAAGTCTCTTACTGATTGTGAATTGTCAAACAGAAAAAGAAGCCCCAGCACTCGTCTGGGCAGTAGAGCATTTTAAAATATCTCTTGGTTAAGACTTTGAACTGATAAGCCATTGGAGACCATGTTAAGCCAAACTTCTAAGTCTTGCGCCAGAATTAAACGGTAGGTACTTAGGTTACAGGCTTACAGGTATAAAGTCATTTACAGACCAGGTAAATTCACTAAAGTCGACACAATTTCCAGACTGCAAAACTTTCTCGCCAAAACCATTTGACTAGGAAAACTAAATTAACAATATTGTAAGTTACAGCTGACCTGTCGCGGGTCCATTAAATGAAATTAAAGAAAGTTCTACAGCAAACGACGAAATTTTAAAAAGGCACTAGGATAGTCATACCCGTTAGTCTGCGACAACGAGTATTGGAAGCAGCTCACGAAGGGCATCCAAGCATAGTAGCGATGAAGGCTCGTCTATGAATTAAGAGCTGTTGAAAGTCTCCGTCAGAGCTGTTTTATGAGAGACAGTTCACAGACAAAATTCCTGCAGTACCTGATATAGAACACACAACCATAGATGAAGAAGATAGGCATAGATCTACAAATGAAAGAAAAAGGAAAGGAATACAGGGACAGTAAAAGGAAAGCGAAAGATAGGGGAAAAAGTACTAGTAAGAAATGTAATGAAAAATAATAAGTTGACCTCTAATTTCAATTCCACTATACATAGAATAACAGACGTCATGGTGGCGATATTAGTATTCGAAATGATGAAACCGGAAAAGAATATCGGCGAAACATAGGCAAAATAACAGTAATCATGATTTAAGAGAAAATGATGATTAATCGTACATTCTTTGTTGTGACATAAAAATTATTGATTATTATAATTTTTATAGAAATATAAGTTGCTTTGTTTACATTTTGCAAAACGTTGTATCTAATTATAACATTTAACGTAATTAACATATTCGCTGTGTCATGGAATTTATAAGATTTATTAAAATTTAATTGTAATGTTTAAACTATTCGAATAAATTAAAATAAAGAAGGGATGTAGTGTATGCGACTGGGCACAGGTGAGTCAGTTAGCTTACAACCGTCATTGTGAGCGGATGTGTTCTGTGCTCCACATGTATTAGATCCATTTGAGATTTAAAACGAGTTTTATTTCAATCCAAAGGCAATAAAATACAATAATAATTTCGTTTTCATCTTTTACATTCATTCAAAATTTACATTAGTGACATCCAAATCTGTCTAAAGATAAAAAAGTTCATAACTTTTTTAGATATTTAGGCTAAGACTGTATTTCTTTCGATATAATATAACTCTCATTGATCGTAAACCCTCGTAAAAATGGAGCCTGAGTTCAAAATTGTGAAGAGCAATGGCTTCTAATGTTTTATAAATTATAGAACGATATCTACAAATATAAACCTTGATTTCTTAGTAACTGACTTTAGGTTAGGAAATATTCAAATTTAAAAAAAAAATGTTTATTACATCAATAAAGATATCAAATTTCTCAACTCGGTATCTACTACCAGTTCATAACGATATATGTAAAATACACACACAAACAAATTATACACAAACCAATTAAGTTTTCACAATATATACATGATAAGCGGGTAGTAGTCGGATCATATACAGTCAATAATTTATAATATCATTAATCGTACTATTAGAGTCTCTACTCTATATTAGAGCACTTTAAAATTCATCGCACCGTACTACTTACTACTTAATAAAAAAGTCTTATATTTAACTGAAATTTCATTTTCTTATTACTTACGAAAATTGATCCACACAGCTATTATTGGCATTTAAAATAAGTGAATTTAACAATTAATTCAAATTGTTGAGATATTATAAAAAAACTTTCATTTCATTTCAATTTATTCTCAATTGAAAGATGCTAACTCGCTGCCTCAGGCCGTGCAGTTGAATAACTTTTCGCTGTCTACTTTTTGAAACTATCAAATAAAGTTTCTTTAAAATGTAATTATTTTAACAAATAAAATGTCAGAGATCGACAAATAAGAAATATGAATCCTTTTCCATAATTATTTGAAAAAAAGATAAAATTTCTTAAATATATTCGCCAAGGAATACTTTACAGGATAAAGTAGGTTACTTAAGAGACTATCATTTTAAATTTTTGAAAATTTTTCACTCAAGGTAAAAGTGATATAGTTTGAAGAAGATAGAAAAACTTCTACAATATTTATTTCGATATTTATAATATTTATTCAAACTTATATATATCTTAAATTCGTAATAAACTAGACACTATATAAATTACATTTTATTTTTTAACTTTAATACAAATATAGGTACTTCGAGCCGAAACAAAGTTTATGATGAATAGAGGTTTAGATCATAAAAATAATAAACACTATAGTCTAAAATATTTTGTTAATAGACATTTCTGTTGTATGTATGCTCTGCTGCAGACACTCAGACTGTCCTGTATTATTTCATATTCCGTATTCTTTGGTAATATAAATAACAATTTCCTTTTACTAAGAGAACTCTGTTAAATAATTTGTCATATAAAAAAGTAAGGAGTAAATCGATAAACCGATAAGGTTATTGTCAAAGTATGTATAATTTACACATACCCATGTTTTAATTGATGTCTTATCTGTGTTCCCTAGATGTAGGTTTAGTTCCTATGAGTAATTTTAGTTAGTTAGTTAGTTAGTTCATTTGTCAAGTTACTTGTTGTACAACTAACCTAGCGAGTCTCTGTATTCATAGTACTTTAACTACATGTTGAAGTTAACATTCGAGAGTTGAACAAAACAATGAATTGGTTTTTTAGTATCTAATATTATAGATAATATAGTGATCAATCAAGAACATATGTTTTTAAAATTGGTGCTGTAAAAAAAATCTTTGGGCACATTATGTATAATGATCTAACTCTATACAAGACATATTGCAATATAAAATCAGCAGGCATCTCAAGTATTCTATATCTCTCGCTATTTCACCATTGAGGTCTATTTCTACCTTAAACCATTAAATAAATGAAATATCACTAGCCATTCTAGTAATATCCACTTACACGTGAAGCCTAATAGATTTATATTGAGATCGTTTTGTTTAATGGAGTTTATATATATATATTTATATATGAGTAAAAAGCAATACTATAGGATCAGGTTCTTAGTAAACTTTACTTACTCAAAACGAAATGTGGATTTTGTTTATTCATATTTATTTTATGAATATAAATTTGTATTTGAACTACGTATGAACTAATTAAAATAATAGTTATAAATAAAACTATTTTTTTACTGATTAAAACTCTCGTATTTTTACTCGGTTACATTTTTATTTTAACCCGACGACGTTTAAAATGCTTTACAGCAATCGTGTTCACGGGTGTGAACAGGTGTGAAAACGATTGAATGTGTACTCGTGAAAATCTAAGAAAATAATAGTTAAAATGTTTAAATTACTCATATTCATGTAATATCGTTAAATTTTTTAAAATAAGAAAGCTACAAAAATAAATTTAATAAAAAAAAAATGAGGCCCAACAAGAGAAGTTAAAAAAGTTTACTTAAAATATTTGCTCTCTGGAGAAATGTTAATTCTTTCTTTATATATTTAAATATTCTTTATTAAAATTAAATTTTTAATGTCTATAACATTAAATAATAATCATAAACCTACACGTAAAATATTATCACTGGTTCACTGACCTTCCCTACTTAAATTTAACAAAAACAAAATACAATTACATTTAAGAAGAGTAAAATATATATTGTGAATTATAAGCAAGATGGGGAATTAATTGTAAGTAAAGTGAAACAGAATCTTATTATATAACGGAAGTGGTAAGTACCTACTTTTTTATTACTTACTTATTAAAATATTTTTCTGTTCTGCTTAAATATAAAAAAAACACATTTAAAATGATTATTGGATATTTAACTTTCAAATTATTTATGACTTAGCTGTTACATTTATAATAATAATGCTTTAGGATCATATTAATATTTATAGTAATTTCGTGCTGTCCTATTTGTACATGGTTTGAATTCTTTCATGAAAACGGAATTAAATTTAAAAATACCTATCTAATTTTAATATACCTAAGTATATTTATAGTCATTTAGTCATTGTCTTCGCTTAGTTTTGTTTCTTTTACAAATTTTAAAGCCAATTATATAATTATATTATATTAGTTGCAATTAGGTTGAGATTTCGTTGCCCTTTAGAAACAGTGCACTATGCACCTATAGTACCTCCATGAACCTTTTAACACTTTAATATAAGTTGTTTTAATATGAGTTTAACTTGCATAAATACAAATACTGTTATTATCTTATGTATAATTTATTAAGTAACTTTTGTTTCTTACTTCTACGAACTAAGTTGATAGAACGGTTACATTTTTTTTAATTTCCTCATCAAGGTATCTGGAGACGCCTGTAAGAGCTTCTACAAGACTATCAGAAGAGGCGCATCGTAGCCGTAGTCGCGTAGGAGTTGGTGACGACGCCCGCTGCCGGCGAAGAGTATGGAGACGCATCTCCTACAAAATATTTCATATTATATCATCATCATCATTCATCTAAATAAATGATAAAAAAAACAATAGCACAAAATAAATATTAACATATTTATAACAGGAGTTTAGGTTCATATTACGATAATTTTTTTGTTTTTATTATAGCTGGCTTTCTTTTCTTTATTTTTATGACTGGTATAGTGATTTTTCAACTAGTTGTAGACTAGTAGTGTAGTGTATGCGACTGGGCACAGGTGAGTCAGTTACACAGAGTACTATATATAGAGTGCAGACTTCGTAGTTTGGACTACTAACGCCATCTATACTCTGAATTATAAAACTACTTCGGTATGTCTGGTATTCACATACCAAGCATTTTTAGGTTTTTTGAATCCTACGATTAAACTACACTTTCATAAAGCTATTTATTATATATGAAAATTCAATTTTACCATTTTTCATTTATAATAAATTGCTTCATGAAAAGTGTTCAGATTTAATAAAAGACAAAAATTATTTCAAGTGTTTTATTAATATTGGAAATACCAAATATGAACATATTAATATTCACTAAAAACTATTAACAGTAACACCATATAATTAAATATTGACATGTAGTAACATTCACAGGCAGCATATTTTGGAAGTATATTTTTTTAACAATAGATAACATTAATACAATCAAATAAGCAAGGAATAAATGATGTCTTCTAGAAATTAAATACACTTTGACACCCTTTTGAATCTGATTTGAATCATCAATATCATTGTGCTTGCCACATAATATTTTATTAATTTCCTTACACTAGTTGTACAGGCAAAAGTTACATGACAAATTTTGCAATACTTTAATTTTTTGTGATTATGTCTTTTACATTTTCAAACTTCTTCATTTATATAAATGCTCAGTGTAGTCTTTTAATATAATAGAAAATATCTTTAATAAAACATTTCCTTTTAAGAATATCTATAAGAATATCTTTATATCATTGAAATATTTAATTAAGAAATGTACAGGTTATGCTAAGCTACTTTTTTATAATTTTTTTTTTTCTAACTTTAATATATGAGCTAATTCATAATTATATGACAACTGTTTAAATGACCCACAGTTTGTAGAAACTTAATAGTCTTAAAATATACGCAAAACCATATTCTTATGCTGCCAATATATAAAACACATTTTTATACATTCAATAGTTAACAGACAGTTTCTAATTGAAAGTGCAATTACTGTTTTACTTGAACTTTTTATAATTTGTATAAAATGTACAACCCTCTTTGCTCTTACCCACACTTCACGGTGCTTAAACTTTGGCTTCATATGACCCTGCAGCATCTTTCCTCTCTTCTTAAAGTTGTTGTAGCTCTCATATAATGAATCAAATAATTCATCAAATAGAATGACATCTGCAGTCTTAACCTTCTCTGAGAAGTATACCTTTATCTGAAAATAATAAGAATAATTACAATTTCCATCTATTATTTGTAGTCTTAAAAATATTAAATTATTTGTAAAAATTCTCAATATTTGGCATCTCCTTTGTTGACTTAAAATTTAATAATGAAAAAAGTATTTAAGATTTTAATTTATTTCAAGTAAACTTTACCTCCAAAAGTAGTGTTAGACACTGATGTGGCTAGTGAAACAGCAGTTTGCCAAGAACTTGTTGGGTTTTCTGTGAATAAAATTGATATATTGTCAATAATTTGAAAATAGCCATATCTCTAAAGAGTATGAAAGGTAATAGTAACAAAAATGGTTCAATTACATGTATAATATTTTTATATTACTTTAAGTTATATAAGGGAGTAAAATTACAACCTAGTAAATAGAATATATCTATGATTACTTAATCATACTTTGTTCTTTAATTTATTGATAGTTGCTTATTGATTTAGCTTTTTAAATTAAAAATATTGTTTTATGTATAGTGTAAGAATAATTTCTATATTTGCAATAGTTTTATCCTAAAATGGTTTTTTTCTTAAAAATATAGCCACAAATTCTATTGTTATTACAAGTATTTTTATTTTATTACAAATAATTTAGTTATCAATAAGAAAGTATATCTAGTTTGAAGTTATATTAAGACAATAATAAATTTCACGGACTGTCTATATCTATCTTAAATATAATTACAGCCGACAAATATCAATTCAACGATAAAGAAGATCATATAATCGATCACATCGATCAAATCACTGAGAAATGCCAATTTGTAAAATTAAGAAAAAAACTTAGGAAGCGGTGATTCTATTACTCTGGAGGAAATTATTAGTAAGCAAATGAATTAAAAGTTGTAACTCGTCTAAATTATTCTATCTCGTTTAAATTATTTTTATTAATTTGTTAAATTATATATATTTACTATTTTAGTTTTAACATGATTAGTATAACCTATCATATTATTCTAGTAAATTAATCTTAAACCTACATTAAAAACTACTACATAAATGTTGTGCTGTAAATTAATGTACGGGGACTGTGACGATACAAATATTATTTATTAATTTATTGATACATGGGGTGTTTTTGAAATTAATTTGTTATCTTCAATACAAGTTTAATCTTAAAGCAGGTAATCTTATAATGTTTGCTGAAAAACTATCTTGTACCCTACTGTTTAATACTTTTATGTTATTATTAGCTTGTTATGGAACTTGGAAATAAATTTATTATTAAAAAAAAAATAATAAAAAAAAAAATATAAATGACGAAAGGTTAAATAAGGTGCTACGAGTTTTAAGAGAAAATGACATTTTACTACATGAAAAAACAAATGTATTTATAAAAAAAAATGAGTTTCTTGATCATGTACTTTCCGTAAATTGTGTTAGGCGTTGTATTGGCGCTGAACTGGTAAAGATGGTCCGCGTGTAATTTAACATTCGGTCACAAGTCTCTTACTGATTGTGAATTGTCAAACAGAAAAAGAAGCCCCAGCACTCGTCTGGGCAGTAGAGCATTTTAAAATATCTCTTGGTTAAGACTTTGAACTGATAAGCCATTGGAGACCATGTTAAGCCAAACTTCTAAGTCTTGCGCCAGAATTAAACGGTAGGTACTTAGGTTACAGGCTTACAGGTATAAAGTCATTTACAGACCAGGTAAATTCACTAAAGTCGACACAATTTCCAGACTGCAAAACTTTCTCGCCAAAACCATTTGACTAGGAAAACTAAATTAACAATATTGTAAGTTACAGCTGACCTGTCGCGGGTCCATTAAATGAAATTAAAGAAAGTTCTACAGCAAACGACGAAATTTTAAAAAGGCACTAGGATAGTCATACCCGTTAGTCTGCGACAACGAGTATTGGAAGCAGCTCACGAAGGGCATCCAAGCATAGTAGCGATGAAGGCTCGTCTATGAATTAAGAGCTGTTGAAAGTCTCCGTCAGAGCTGTTTTATGAGAGACAGTTCACAGACAAAATTCCTGCAGTACCTGATATAGAACACACAACCATAGATGAAGAAGATAGGCATAGATCTACAAATGAAAGAAAAAGGAAAGGAATACAGGGACAGTAAAAGGAAAGCGAAAGATAGGGGAAAAAGTACTAGTAAGAAATGTAATGAAAAATAATAAGTTGACCTCTAATTTCAATTCCACTATACATAGAATAACAGACGTCATGGTGGCGATATTAGTATTCGAAATGATGAAACCGGAAAAGAATATCGGCGAAACATAGGCAAAATAACAGTAATCATGATTTAAGAGAAAATGATGATTAATCGTACATTCTTTGTTGTGACATAAAAATTATTGATTATTATAATTTTTATAGAAATATAAGTTGCTTTGTTTACATTTTGCAAAACATTGTATCTAATTATAACATTTAACGTAATTAACATATTCGCTGTGTCATGGAATTTATAAGATTTATTAAAATTTAATTGTAATGTTTAAACTATTCGAATAAATTAAAATAAAGAAGGGATGTAGTGTATGCGACTGGGCACAGGTGAGTCAGTTAGCTTACAACCGTCATTGTGAGCGGATGTGTTCTGTGCTCCACATGTATTAGATCCATTTGAGATTTAAAACGAGTTTTATTTCAATCCAAAGGCAATAAAATACAATAATAATTTCGTTTTCATCTTTTACATTCATTCAAAATTTACATTAGTGACATCCAAATCTGTCTAAAGATAAAAAAGTTCATAACTTTTTTAGATATTTAGGCTAAGACTGTATTTCTTTCGATATAATATAACTCTCATTGATCGTAAACCCTCGTAAAAATGGAGCCTGAGTTCAAAATTGTGAAGAGCAATGGCTTCTAATGTTTTATAAATTATAGAACGATATCTACAAATATAAACCTTGATTTCTTAGTAACTGACTTTAGGTTAGGAAATATTCAAATTTAAAAAAAAAAATGTTTATTACATCAATAAAGATATCAAATTTCTCAACTCGGTATCTACTACCAGTTCATAACGATATATGTAAAATACACACACAAACAAATTATACACAAACCAATTAAGTTTTCACAATATATACATGATAAGCGGGTAGTAGTCGGATCATATACAGTCAATAATTTATAATATCATTAATCGTACTATTAGAGTCTCTACTCTATATTAGAGCACTTTAAAATTCATCGCACCGTACTACTTACTACTTAATAAAAAAGTCTTATATTTAACTGAAATTTCATTTTCTTATTACTTACGAAAATTGATCCACACAGCTATTATTGGCATTTAAAATAAGTGAATTTAACAATTAATTCAAATTGTTGAGATATTATAAAAAAACTTTCATTTCATTTCAATTTATTCTCAATTGAAAGATGCTAACTCGCTGCCTCAGGCCGTGCAGTTGAATAACTTTTCGCTGTCTACTTTTTGAAACTATCAAATAAAGTTTCTTTAAAATGTAATTATTTTAACAAATAAAATGTCAGAGATCGACAAATAAGAAATATGAATCCTTTTCCATAATTATTTGAAAAAAAGATAAAATTTCTTAAATATATTCGCCAAGGAATACTTTACAGAATAAAGTAGGTTACTTAAGAGACTATCATTTTAAATTTTTGAAAATTTTTCACTCAAGGTAAAAGTGATATAGTTTGAAGAAGATAGAAAAACTTCTACAATATTTATTTCGATATTTATAATATTTATTCAAACTTATATATATCTTAAATTCGTAATAAACTAGACACTATATAAATTACATTTTATTTTTTAACTTTAATACAAATATAGGTACTTCGAGCCGAAACAAAGTTTATGATGAATAGAGGTTTAGATCATAAAAATAATAAACACTATAGTCTAAAATATTTTGTTAATAGACATTTCTGTTGTATGTATGCTCTGCTGCAGACACTCAGACTGTCCTGTATTATTTCATATTCCGTATTCTTTGGTAATATAAATAACAATTTCCTTTTACTAAGAGAACTCTGTTAAATAATTTGTCATATAAAAAAGTAAGGAGTAAATCGATAAACCGATAAGGTTATTGTCAAAGTATGTATAATTTACACATACCCATGTTTTAATTGATGTCTTATCTGTGTTCCCTAGATGTAGGTTTAGTTCCTATGAGTAATTTTAGTTAGTTAGTTAGTTAGTTCATTTGTCAAGTTACTTGTTGTACAACTAACCTAGCGAGTCTCTGTATTCATAGTACTTTAACTACATGTTGAAGTTAACATTCGAGAGTTGAACAAAACAATGAATTGGTTTTTTAGTATCTAATATTATAGATAATATAGTGATCAATCAAGAACATATGTTTTTAAAATTGGTGCTGTAAAAAAAATCTTTGGGCACATTATGTATAATGATCTAACTCTATACAAGACATATTGCAATATAAAATCAGCAGGCATCTCAAGTATTCTATATCTCTCGCTATTTCACCATTGAGGTCTATTTCTACCTTAAACCATTAAATAAATGAAATATCACTAGCCATTCTAGTAATATCCACTTACACGTGAAGCCTAATAGATTTATATTGAGATCGTTTTGTTTAATGGAGTTTATATATATATATTTATATATGAGTAAAAAGCAATACTATAGGATCAGGTTCTTAGTAAACTTTACTTACTCAAAACGAAATGTGGATTTTGTTTATTCATATTTATTTTATGAATATAAATTTGTATTTGAACTACGTATGAACTAATTAAAATAATAGTTATAAATAAAACTATTTTTTTACTGATTAAAACTCTCGTATTTTTACTCGGTTACATTTTTATTTTAACCCGACGACGTTTAAAATGCTTTACAGCAATCGTGTTCACGGGTGTGAACAGGTGTGAAAACGATTGAATGTGTACTCGTGAAAATCTAAGAAAATAATAGTTAAAATGTTTAAATTACTCATATTCATGTAATATCGTTAAATTTTTTAAAATAAGAAAGCTACAAAAATAAATTTAATAAAAAAAAAATGAGGCCCAACAAGAGAAGTTAAAAAAGTTTACTTAAAATATTTGCTCTCTGGAGAAATGTTAATTCTTTCTTTATATATTTAAATATTCTTTATTAAAATTAAATTTTTAATGTCTATAACATTAAATAATAATCATAAACCTACACGTAAAATATTATCACTGGTTCACTGACCTTCCCTACTTAAATTTAACAAAAACAAAATACAATTACATTTAAGAAGAGTAAAATATATATTGTGAATTATAAGCAAGATGGGGAATTAATTGTAAGTAAAGTGAAACAGAATCTTATTATATAACGGAAGTGGTAAGTACCTACTTTTTTATTACTTACTTATTAAAATATTTTTCTGTTCTGCTTAAATATAAAAAAAACACATTTAAAATGATTATTGGATATTTAACTTTCAAATTATTTATGACTTAGCTGTTACATTTATAATAATAATGCTTTAGGATCATATTAATATTTATAGTAATTTCGTGCTGTCCTATTTGTACATGGTTTGAATTCTTTCATGAAAACGGAATTAAATTTAAAAATACCTATCTAATTTTAATATACCTAAGTATATTTATAGTCATTTAGTCATTGTCTTCGCTTAGTTTTGTTTCTTTTACAAATTTTAAAGCCAATTATATAATTATATTATATTAGTTGCAATTAGGTTGAGATTTCGTTGCCCTTTAGAAACAGTGCACTATGCACCTATAGTACCTCCATGAACCTTTTAACACTTTAATATAAGTTGTTTTAATATGAGTTTAACTTGCATAAATACAAATACTGTTATTATCTTATGTATAATTTATTAAGTAACTTTTGTTTCTTACTTCTACGAACTAAGTTGATAGAACGGTTACATTTTTTTTAATTTCCTCATCAAGGTATCTGGAGACGCCTGTAAGAGCTTCTACAAGACTATCAGAAGAGGCGCATCGTAGCCGTAGTCGCGTAGGAGTTGGTGACGACGCCCGCTGCCGGCGAAGAGTATGGAGACGCATCTCCTACAAGATATTTCATATTATATCATCATCATCATTCATCTAAATAAATGATAAAAAAAACAATAGCACAAAATAAATATTAACATATTTATAACAGGAGTTTAGGTTCATATTACGATAATTTTTTTGTTTGTATTATAGCTGGCTTTCTTTTCTTTATTTTTATGACTGGTATAGTGATTTTTCAACTAGTTGTAGACTAGTAGTGTAGTGTATGCGACTGGGCACAGGTGAGTCAGTTACACAGAGTACTATATATAGAGTGCAGACTTCGTAGTTTGGACTACTAACGCCATCTATACTCTGAATTATAAAACTACTTCGGTATGTCTGGTATTCACATACCAAGCATTTTTAGGTTTTTTGAATCCTACGATTAAACTACACTTTCATAAAGCTATTTATTATATATGAAAATTCAATTTTACCATTTTTCATTTATAATAAATTGCTTCATGAAAAGTGTTCAGATTTAATAAAAGACAAAAATTATTTCAAGTGTTTTATTAATATTGGAAATACCAAATATGAACATATTAATATTCACTAAAAACTATTAACAGTAACACCATATAATTAAATATTGACATGTAGTAACATTCACAGGCAGCATATTTTGGAAGTATATTTTTTTAACAATAGATAACATTAATACAATCAAATAAGCAAGGAATAAATGATGTCTTCTAGAAATTAAATACACTTTGACACCCTTTTGAATCTGATTTGAATCATCAATATCATTGTGCTTGCCACATAATATTTTATTAATTTCCTTACACTAGTTGTACAGGCAAAAGTTACATGACAAATTTTGCAATACTTTAATTTTTTGTGATTATGTCTTTTACATTTTCAAACTTCTTCATTTATATAAATGCTCAGTGTAGTCTTTTAATATAATAGAAAATATCTTTAATAAAACATTTCCTTTTAAGAATATCTATAATAATATCTTTATATCATTGAAATATTTAATTAAGAAATGTACAGGTTATGCTAAGCTACTTTTT
The DNA here is from genome assembly GCA_959347395.1 of Mechanitis mazaeus. Lineage (NCBI taxonomy): Eukaryota > Metazoa > Arthropoda > Insecta > Lepidoptera > Nymphalidae > Mechanitis > Mechanitis mazaeus. The sequence continues at coordinate 20,130,108 of OY365750.1, forward strand.
TATAATTTTTTTTTTCTAACTTTAATATATGAGCTAATTCATAATTATATGACAACTGTTTAAATGACCCACAGTTTGTAGAAACTTAATAGTCTTAAAATATACGCAAAACCATATTCTTATGCTGCCAATATATAAAACACATTTTTATACATTCAATAGTTAACAGACAGTTTCTAATTGAAAGTGCAATTACTGTTTTACTTGAACTTTTTATAATTTGTATAAAATGTACAACCCTCTTTGCTCTTACCCACACTTCACGGTGCTTAAACTTTGGCTTCATATGACCCTGCAGCATCTTTCCTCTCTTCTTAAAGTTGTTGTAGCTCTCATATAATGAATCAAATAATTCATCAAATAGAATGACATCTGCAGTCTTAACCTTCTCTGAGAAGTATACCTTTATCTGAAAATAATAAGAATAATTACAATTTCCATCTATTATTTGTAGTCTTAAAAATATTAAATTATTTGTAAAAATTCTCAATATTTGGCATCTCCTTTGTTGACTTAAAATTTAATAATGAAAAAAGTATTTAAGATTTTAATTTATTTCAAGTAAACTTTACCTCCAAAAGTAGTGTTAGACACTGATGTGGCTAGTGAAACAGCAGTTTGCCAAGAACTTGTTGGGTTTTCTGTGAATAAAATTGATATATTGTCAATAATTTGAAAATAGCCATATCTCTAAAGAGTATGAAAGGTAATAGTAACAAAAATGGTTCAATTACATGTATAATATTTTTATATTACTTTAAGTTATATAAGGGAGTAAAATTACAACCTAGTAAATAGAATATATCTATGATTACTTAATCATACTTTGTTCTTTAATTTATTGATAGTTGCTTATTGATTTAGCTTTTTAAATTAAAAATATTGTTTTATGTATAGTGTAAGAATAATTTCTATATTTGCAATAGTTTTATCCTAAAATGGTTTTTTTCTTAAAAATATAGCCACAAATTCTATTGTTATTACAAGTATTTTTATTTTATTACAAATAATTTAGTTATCAATAAGAAAGTATATCTAGTTTGAAGTTATATTAAGACAATAATAAATTTCACGGACTGTCTATATCTATCTTAAATATAATTACAGCCGACAAATATCAATTCAACGATAAAGAAGATCATATAATCGATCACATCGATCAAATCACTGAGAAATGCCAATTTGTAAAATTAAGAAAAAAACTTAGGAAGCGGTGATTCTATTACTCTGGAGGAAATTATTAGTAAGCAAATGAATTAAAAGTTGTAACTCGTCTAAATTATTCTATCTCGTTTAAATTATTTTTATTAATTTGTTAAATTATATATATTTACTATTTTAGTTTTAACATGATTAGTATAACCTATCATATTATTCTAGTAAATTAATCTTAAACCTACATTAAAAACTACTACATAAATGTTGTGCTGTAAATTAATGTACGGGGACTGTGACGATACAAATATTATTTATTAATTTATTGATACATGGGGTGTTTTTGAAATTAATTTGTTATCTTCAATACAAGTTTAATCTTAAAGCAGGTAATCTTATAATGTTTGCTGAAAAACTATCTTGTACCCTACTGTTTAATACTTTTATGTTATTATTAGCTTATTATGGAACTTGGAAATAAATTTATTATTAAAAAAAAAATAATAAAAAAAAAAATATAAATGACGAAAGGTTAAATAAGGTGCTACGAGTTTTAAGAGAAAATGACATTTTACTACATGAAAAAACAAATGTATTTATAAAAAAAAATGAGTTTCTTGATCATGTACTTTCCGTAAATTGTGTTAGGCGTTGTATTGGCGCTGAACTGGTAAAGATGGTCCGCGTGTAATTTAACATTCGGTCACAAGTCTCTTACTGATTGTGAATTGTCAAACAGAAAAAGAAGCCCCAGCACTCGTCTGGGCAGTAGAGCATTTTAAAATATCTCTTGGTTAAGACTTTGAACTGATAAGCCATTGGAGACCATGTTAAGCCAAACTTCTAAGTCTTGCGCCAGAATTAAACGGTAGGTACTTAGGTTACAGGCTTACAGGTATAAAGTCATTTACAGACCAGGTAAATTCACTAAAGTCGACACAATTTCCAGACTGCAAAACTTTCTCGCCAAAACCATTTGACTAGGAAAACTAAATTAACAATATTGTAAGTTACAGCTGACCTGTCGCGGGTCCATTAAATGAAATTAAAGAAAGTTCTACAGCAAACGACGAAATTTTAAAAAGGCACTAGGATAGTCATACCCGTTAGTCTGCGACAACGAGTATTGGAAGCAGCTCACGAAGGGCATCCAAGCATAGTAGCGATGAAGGCTCGTCTATGAATTAAGAGCTGTTGAAAGTCTCCGTCAGAGCTGTTTTATGAGAGACAGTTCACAGACAAAATTCCTGCAGTACCTGATATAGAACACACAACCATAGATGAAGAAGATAGGCATAGATCTACAAATGAAAGAAAAAGGAAAGGAATACAGGGACAGTAAAAGGAAAGCGAAAGATAGGGGAAAAAGTACTAGTAAGAAATGTAATGAAAAATAATAAGTTGACCTCCAATTTCAATTCCACTATACATAGAATAACAGACGTCATGGTGGCGATATTAGTATTCGAAATGATGAAACCGGAAAAGAATATCGGCGAAACATAGGCAAAATAACAGTAATCATGATTTAAGAGAAAATGATGATTAATCGTACATTCTTTGTTGTGACATAAAAATTATTGATTATTATAATTTTTATAGAAATATAAGTTGCTTTGTTTACATTTTGCAAAACATTGTATCTAATTATAACATTTAACGTAATTAACATATTCGCTGTGTCATGGAATTTATAAGATTTATTAAAATTTAATTGTAATGTTTAAACTATTCGAATAAATTAAAATAAAGAAGGGATGTAGTGTATGCGACTGGGCACAGGTGAGTCAGTTAGCTTACAACCGTCATTGTGAGCGGATGTGTTCTGTGCTCCACATGTATTAGATCCATTTGAGATTTAAAACGAGTTTTATTTCAATCCAAAGGCAATAAAATACAATAATAATTTCGTTTTCATCTTTTACATTCATTCAAAATTTACATTAGTGACATCCAAATCTGTCTAAAGATAAAAAAGTTCATAACTTTTTTAGATATTTAGGCTAAGACTGTATTTCTTTCGATATAATATAACTCTCATTGATCGTAAACCCTCGTAAAAATGGAGCCTGAGTTCAAAATTGTGAAGAGCAATGGCTTCTAATGTTTTATAAATTATAGAACGATATCTACAAATATAAACCTTGATTTCTTAGTAACTGACTTTAGGTTAGGAAATATTCAAATTTAAAAAAAAAAATGTTTATTACATCAATAAAGATATCAAATTTCTCAACTCGGTATCTACTACCAGTTCATAACGATATATGTAAAATACACACACAAACAAATTATACACAAACCAATTAAGTTTTCACAATATATACATGATAAGCGGGTAGTAGTCGGATCATATACAGTCAATAATTTATAATATCATTAATCGTACTATTAGAGTCTCTACTCTATATTAGAGCACTTTAAAATTCATCGCACCGTACTACTTACTACTTAATAAAAAAGTCTTATATTTAACTGAAATTTCATTTTCTTATTACTTACGAAAATTGATCCACACAGCTATTATTGGCATTTAAAATAAGTGAATTTAACAATTAATTCAAATTGTTGAGATATTATAAAAAAACTTTCATTTCATTTCAATTTATTCTCAATTGAAAGATGCTAACTCGCTGCCTCAGGCCGTGCAGTTGAATAACTTTTCGCTGTCTACTTTTTGAAACTATCAAATAAAGTTTCTTTAAAATGTAATTATTTTAACAAATAAAATGTCAGAGATCGACAAATAAGAAATATGAATCCTTTTCCATAATTATTTGAAAAAAAGATAAAATTTCTTAAATATATTCGCCAAGGAATACTTTACAGAATAAAGTAGGTTACTTAAGAGACTATCATTTTAAATTTTTGAAAATTTTTCACTCAAGGTAAAAGTGATATAGTTTGAAGAAGATAGAAAAACTTCTACAATATTTATTTCGATATTTATAATATTTATTCAAACTTATATATATCTTAAATTCGTAATAAACTAGACACTATATAAATTACATTTTATTTTTTAACTTTAATACAAATATAGGTACTTCGAGCCGAAACAAAGTTTATGATGAATAGAGGTTTAGATCATAAAAATAATAAACACTATAGTCTAAAATATTTTTTTAATAGACATTTCTGTTGTATGTATGCTCTGCTGCAGACACTCAGACTGTCCTGTATTATTTCATATTCCGTATTCTTTGGTAATATAAATAACAATTTCCTTTTACTAAGAGAACTCTGTTAAATAATTTGTCATATAAAAAAGTAAGGAGTAAATCGATAAACCGATAAGGTTATTGTCAAAGTATGTATAATTTACACATACCCATGTTTTAATTGATGTCTTATCTGTGTTCCCTAGATGTAGGTTTAGTTCCTATGAGTAATTTTAGTTAGTTAGTTAGTTAGTTCATTTGTCAAGTTACTTGTTGTACAACTAACCTAGCGAGTCTCTGTATTCATAGTACTTTAACTACATGTTGAAGTTAACATTCGAGAGTTGAACAAAACAATGAATTGGTTTTTTAGTATCTAATATTATAGATAATATAGTGATCAATCAAGAACATATGTTTTTAAAATTGGTGCTGTAAAAAAAATCTTTGGGCACATTATGTATAATGATCTAACTCTATACAAGACATATTGCAATATAAAATCAGCAGGCATCTCAAGTATTCTATATCTCTCGCTATTTCACCATTGAGGTCTATTTCTACCTTAAACCATTAAATAAATGAAATATCACTAGCCATTCTAGTAATATCCACTTACACGTGAAGCCTAATAGATTTATATTGAGATCGTTTTGTTTAATGGAGTTTATATATATATATTTATATATGAGTAAAAAGCAATACTATAGGATCAGGTTCTTAGTAAACTTTACTTACTCAAAACGAAATGTGGATTTTGTTTATTCATATTTATTTTATGAATATAAATTTGTATTTGAACTACGTATGAACTAATTAAAATAATAGTTATAAATAAAACTATTTTTTTACTGATTAAAACTCTCGTATTTTTACTCGGTTACATTTTTATTTTAACCCGACGACGTTTAAAATGCTTTACAGCAATCGTGTTCACGGGTGTGAACAGGTGTGAAAACGATTGAATGTGTACTCGTGAAAATCTAAGAAAATAATAGTTAAAATGTTTAAATTACTCATATTCATGTAATATCGTTAAATTTTTTAAAATAAGAAAGCTACAAAAATAAATTTAATAAAAAAAAAATGAGGCCCAACAAGAGAAGTTAAAAAAGTTTACTTAAAATATTTGCTCTCTGGAGAAATGTTAATTCTTTCTTTATATATTTAAATATTCTTTATTAAAATTAAATTTTTAATGTCTATAACATTAAATAATAATCATAAACCTACACGTAAAATATTATCACTGGTTCACTGACCTTCCCTACTTAAATTTAACAAAAACAAAATACAATTACATTTAAGAAGAGTAAAATATATATTGTGAATTATAAGCAAGATGGGGAATTAATTGTAAGTAAAGTGAAACAGAATCTTATTATATAACGGAAGTGGTAAGTACCTACTTTTTTATTACTTACTTATTAAAATATTTTTCTGTTCTGCTTAAATATAAAAAAAACACATTTAAAATGATTATTGGATATTTAACTTTCAAATTATTTATGACTTAGCTGTTACATTTATAATAATAATGCTTTAGGATCATATTAATATTTATAGTAATTTCGTGCTGTCCTATTTGTACATGGTTTGAATTCTTTCATGAAAACGGAATTAAATTTAAAAATACCTATCTAATTTTAATATACCTAAGTATATTTATAGTCATTTAGTCATTGTCTTCGCTTAGTTTTGTTTCTTTTACAAATTTTAAAGCCAATTATATAATTATATTATATTAGTTGAAATTAGGTTGAGATTTCGTTGCCCTTTAGAAACAGTGCACTATGCACCTATAGTACCTCCATGAACCTTTTAACACTTTAATATAAGTTGTTTTAATATGAGTTTAACTTGCATAAATACAAATACTGTTATTATCTTATGTATAATTTATTAAGTAACTTTTGTTTCTTACTTCTACGAACTAAGTTGATAGAACGGTTACATTTTTTTTAATTTCCTCATCAAGGTATCTGGAGACGCCTGTAAGAGCTTCTACAAGACTATCAGAAGAGGCGCATCGTAGCCGTAGTCGCGTAGGAGTTGGTGACGACGCCCGCTGCCGGCGAAGAGTATGGAGACGCATCTCCTACAAGATATTTCATATTATATCATCATCATCATTCATCTAAATAAATGATAAAAAAAACAATAGCACAAAATAAATATTAACATATTTATAACAGGAGTTTAGGTTCATATTACGATAATTTTTTTGTTTTTATTATAGCTGGCTTTCTTTTCTTTATTTTTATGACTGGTATAGTGATTTTTCAACTAGTTGTAGACTAGTAGTGTAGTGTATGCGACTGGGCACAGGTGAGTCAGTTACACAGAGTACTATATATAGAGTGCAGACTTCGTAGTTTGGACTACTAACGCCATCTATACTCTGAATTATAAAACTACTTCGGTATGTCTGGTATTCACATACCAAGCATTTTTAGGTTTTTTGAATCCTACGATTAAACTACACTTTCATAAAGCTATTTATTATATATGAAAATTCAATTTTACCATTTTTCATTTATAATAAATTGCTTCATGAAAAGTGTTCAGATTTAATAAAAGACAAAAATTATTTCAAGTGTTTTATTAATATTGGAAATACCAAATATGAACATATTAATATTCACTAAAAACTATTAACAGTAACACCATATAATTAAATATTGACATGTAGTAACATTCACAGGCAGCATATTTTGGAAGTATATTTTTTTAACAATAGATAACTTTAATACAATCAAATAAGCAAGGAATAAATGATGTCTTCTAGAAATTAAATACACTTTGACACCCTTTTGAATCTGATTTGAATCATCAATATCATTGTGCTTGCCACATAATATTTTATTAATTTCCTTACACTAGTTGTACAGGCAAAAGTTACATGACAAATTTTGCAATACTTTAATTTTTTGTGATTATGTCTTTTACATTTTCAAACTTCTTCATTTATATAAATGCTCAGTGTAGTCTTTTAATATAATAGAAAATATCTTTAATAAAACATTTTCCTTTAAGAATATCTATAATAATATCTTTATATCATTGAAATATTTAATTAAGAAATGTACAGGTTATGCTAAGCTACTTTTTTATAATTTTTTTTTTCTAACTTTAATATATGAGCTAATTCATAATTATATGACAACTGTTTAAATGACCCACAGTTTGTAGAAACTTAATAGTCTTAAAATATACGCAAAACCATATTCTTATGCTGCCAATATATAAAACACATTTTTATACATTCAATAGTTAACAGACAGTTTCTAATTGAAAGTGCAATTACTGTTTTACTTGAACTTTTTATAATTTGTATAAAATGTACAACCCTCTTTGCTCTTACCCACACTTCACGGTGCTTAAACTTTGGCTTCATATGACCCTGCAGCATCTTTCCTCTCTTCTTAAAGTTGTTGTAGCTCTCATATAATGAATCAAATAATTCATCAAATAGAATGACATCTGCAGTCTTAACCTTCTCTGAGAAGTATACCTTTATCTGAAAATAATAAGAATAATTACAATTTCCATCTATTATTTGTAGTCTTAAAAATATTAAATTATTTGTAAAAATTCTCAATATTTGGCATCTCCTTTGTTGACTTAAAATTTAATAATGAAAAAAGTATTTAAGATTTTAATTTATTTCAAGTAAACTTTACCTCCAAAAGTAGTGTTAGACACTGATGTGGCTAGTGAAACAGCAGTTTGCCAAGAACTTGTTGGGTTTTCTGTGAATAAAATTGATATATTGTCAATAATTTGAAAATAGCCATATCTCTAAAGAGTATGAAAGGTAATAGTAACAAAAATGGTTCAATTACATGTATAATATTTTTATATTACTTTAAGTTATATAAGGGAGTAAAATTACAACCTAGTAAATAGAATATATCTATGATTACTTAATCATACTTTGTTCTTTAATTTATTGATAGTTGCTTATTGATTTAGCTTTTTAAATTAAAAATATTGTTTTATGTATAGTGTAAGAATAATTTCTATATTTGCAATAGTTTTATCCTAAAATGGTTTTTTTCTTAAAAATATAGCCACAAATTCTATTGTTATTACAAGTATTTTTATTTTATTACAAATAATTTAGTTATCAATAAGAAAGTATATCTAGTTTGAAGTTATATTAAGACAATAATAAATTTCACGGACTGTCTATATCTATCTTAAATATAATTACAGCCGACAAATATCAATTCAACGATAAAGAAGATCATATAATCGATCACATCGATCAAATCACTGAGAAATGCCAATTTGTAAAATTAAGAAAAAAACTTAGGAAGCGGTGATTCTATTACTCTGGAGGAAATTATTAGTAAGCAAATGAATTAAAAGTTGTAACTCGTCTAAATTATTCTATCTCGTTTAAATTATTTTTATTAATTTGTTAAATTATATATATTTACTATTTTAGTTTTAACATGATTAGTATAACCTATCATATTATTCTAGTAAATTAATCTTAAACCTACATTAAAAACTACTACATAAATGTTGTGCTGTAAATTAATGTACGGGGACTGTGACGATACAAATATTATTTATTAATTTATTGATACATGGGGTGTTTTTGAAATTAATTTGTTATCTTCAATACAAGTTTAATCTTAAAGCAGGTAATCTTATAATGTTTGCTGAAAAACTATCTTGTACCCAACTGTTTAATACTTTTATGTTATTATTAGCTTGTTATGGAACTTGGAAATAAATTTATTATTAAAAAAAAAATAATAAAAAAAAAAATATAAATGACGAAAGGTTAAATAAGGTGCTACGAGTTTTAAGAGAAAATGACATTTTACTACATGAAAAAACAAATGTATTTATAAAAAAAAATGAGTTTCTTGATCATGTACTTTCCGTAAATTGTGTTAGGCGTTGTATTGGCGCTGAACTGGTAAAGATGGTCCGCGTGTAATTTAACATTCGGTCACAAGTCTCTTACTGATTGTGAATTGTCAAACAGAAAAAGAAGCCCCAGCACTCGTCTGGGCAGTAGAGCATTTTAAAATATCTCTTGGTTAAGACTTTGAACTGATAAGCCATTGGAGACCATGTTAAGCCAAACTTCTAAGTCTTGCGCCAGAATTAAACGGTAGGTACTTAGGTTACAGGCTTACAGGTATAAAGTCATTTACAGACCAGGTAAATTCACTAAAGTCGACACAATTTCCAGACTGCAAAACTTTCTCGCCAAAACCATTTGACTAGGAAAACTAAATTAACAATATTGTAAGTTACAGCTGACCTGTCGCGGGTCCATTAAATGAAATTAAAGAAAGTTCTACAGCAAACGACGAAATTTTAAAAAGGCACTAGGATAGTCATACCCGTTAGTCTGCGACAACGAGTATTGGAAGCAGCTCACGAAGGGCATCCAAGCATAGTAGCGATGAAGGCTCGTCTATGAATTAAGAGCTGTTGAAAGTCTCCGTCAGAGCTGTTTTATGAGAGACAGTTCACAGACAAAATTCCTGCAGTACCTGATATAGAACACACAACCATAGATGAAGAAGATAGGCATAGATCTACAAATGAAAGAAAAAGGAAAGGAATACAGGGACAGTAAAAGGAAAGCGAAAGATAGGGGAAAAAGTACTAGTAAGAAATGTAATGAAAAATAATAAGTTGACCTCCAATTTCAATTCCACTATACATAGAATAACAGACGTCATGGTGGCGATATTAGTATTCGAAATGATGAAACCGGAAAAGAATATCGGCGAAACATAGGCAAAATAACAGTAATCATGATTTAAGAGAAAATGATGATTAATCGTACATTCTTTGTTGTGACATAAAAATTATTGATTATTATAATTTTTATAGAAATATAAGTTGCTTTGTTTACATTTTGCAAAACATTGTATCTAATTATAACATTTAACGTAATTAACATATTCGCTGTGTCATGGAATTTATAAGATTTATTAAAATTTAATTGTAATGTTTAAACTATTCGAATAAATTAAAATAAAGAAGGGATGTAGTGTATGCGACTGGGCACAGGTGAGTCAGTTAGCTTACAACCGTCATTGTGAGCGGATGTGTTCTGTGCTCCACATGTATTAGATCCATTTGAGATTTAAAACGAGTTTTATTTCAATCCAAAGGCAATAAAATACAATAATAATTTCGTTTTCATCTTTTACATTCATTCAAAATTTACATTAGTGACATCCAAATCTGTCTAAAGATAAAAAAGTTCATAACTTTTTTAGATATTTAGGCTAAGACTGTATTTCTTTCGATATAATATAACTCTCATTGATCGTAAACCCTCGTAAAAATGGAGCCTGAGTTCAAAATTGTGAAGAGCAATGGCTTCTAATGTTTTATAAATTATAGAACGATATCTACAAATATAAACCTTGATTTCTTAGTAACTGACTTTAGGTTAGGAAATATTCAAATTTAAAAAAAAAAATGTTTATTACATCAATAAAGATATCAAATTTCTCAACTCGGTATCTACTACCAGTTCATAACGATATATGTAAAATACACACACAAACAAATTATACACAAACCAATTAAGTTTTCACAATATATACATGATAAGCGGGTAGTAGTCGGATCATATACAGTCAATAATTTATAATATCATTAATCGTACTATTAGAGTCTCTACTCTATATTAGAGCACTTTAAAATTCATCGCACCGTACTACTTACTACTTAATAAAAAAGTCTTATATTTAACTGAAATTTCATTTTCTTATTACTTACGAAAATTGATCCACACAGCTATTATTGGCATTTAAAATAAGTGAATTTAACAATTAATTCAAATTGTTGAGATATTATAAAAAAACTTTCATTTCATTTCAATTTATTCTCAATTGAAAGATGCTAACTCGCTGCCTCAGGCCGTGCAGTTGAATAACTTTTCGCTGTCTACTTTTTGAAACTATCAAATAAAGTTTCTTTAAAATGTAATTATTTTAACAAATAAAATGTCAGAGATCGACAAATAAGAAATATGAATCCTTTTCCATAATTATTTGAAAAAAAGATAAAATTTCTTAAATATATTCGCCAAGGAATACTTTACAGAATAAAGTAGGTTACTTAAGAGACTATCATTTTAAATTTTTGAAAATTTTTCACTCAAGGTAAAAGTGATATAGTTTGAAGAAGATAGAAAAACTTCTACAATATTTATTTCGATATTTATAATATTTATTCAAACTTATATATATCTTAAATTCGTAATAAACTAGACACTATATAAATTACATTTTATTTTTTAACTTTAATACAAATATAGGTACTTCGAGCCGAAACAAAGTTTATGATGAATAGAGGTTTAGATCATAAAAATAATAAACACTATAGTCTAAAATATTTTGTTAATAGACATTTCTGTTGTATGTATGCTCTGCTGCAGACACTCAGACTGTCCTGTATTATTTCATATTCCGTATTCTTTGGTAATATAAATAACAATTTCCTTTTACTAAGAGAACTCTGTTAAATAATTTGTCATATAAAAAAGTAAGGAGTAAATCGATAAACCGATAAGGTTATTGTCAAAGTATGTATAATTTACACATACCCATGTTTTAATTGATGTCTTATCTGTGTTCCCTAGATGTAGGTTTAGTTCCTATGAGTAATTTTAGTTAGTTAGTTAGTTAGTTCATTTGTCAAGTTACTTGTTGTACAACTAACCTAGCGAGTCTCTGTATTCATAGTACTTTAACTACATGTTGAAGTTAACATTCGAGAGTTGAACAAAACAATGAATTGGTTTTTTAGTATCTAATATTATAGATAATATAGTGATCAATCAAGAACATATGTTTTTAAAATTGGTGCTGTAAAAAAAATCTTTGGGCACATTATGTATAATGATCTAACTCTATACAAGACATATTGCAATATAAAATCAGCAGGCATCTCAAGTATTCTATATCTCTCGCTATTTCACCATTGAGGTCTATTTCTACCTTAAACCATTAAATAAATGAAATATCACTAGCCATTCTAGTAATATCCACTTACACGTGAAGCCTAATAGATTTATATTGAGATCGTTTTGTTTAATGGAGTTTATATATATATATTTATATATGAGTAAAAAGCAATACTATAGGATCAGGTTCTTAGTAAACTTTACTTACTCAAAACGAAATGTGGATTTTGTTTATTCATATTTATTTTATGAATATAAATTTGTATTTGAACTACGTATGAACTAATTAAAATAATAGTTATAAATAAAACTATTTTTTTACTGATTAAAACTCTCGTATTTTTACTCGGTTACATTTTTATTTTAACCCGACGACGTTTAAAATGCTTTACAGCAATCGTGTTCACGGGTGTGAACAGGTGTGAAAACGATTGAATGTGTACTCGTGAAAATCTAAGAAAATAATAGTTAAAATGTTTAAATTACTCATATTCATGTAATATCGTTAAATTTTTTAAAATAAGAAAGCTACAAAAATAAATTTAATAAAAAAAAAATGAGGCCCAACAAGAGAAGTTAAAAAAGTTTACTTAAAATATTTGCTCTCTGGAGAAATGTTAATTCTTTCTTTATATATTTAAATATTCTTTATTAAAATTAAATTTTTAATGTCTATAACATTAAATAATAATCATAAACCTACACGTAAAATATTATCACTGGTTCACTGACCTTCCCTACTTAAATTTAACAAAAACAAAATACAATTACATTTAAGAAGAGTAAAATATATATTGTGAATTATAAGCAAGATGGGGAATTAATTGTAAGTAAAGTGAAACAGAATCTTATTATATAACGGAAGTGGTAAGTACCTACTTTTTTATTACTTACTTATTAAAATATTTTTCTGTTCTGCTTAAATATAAAAAAAACACATTTAAAATGATTATTGGATATTTAACTTTCAAATTATTTATGACTTAGCTGTTACATTTATAATAATAATGCTTTAGGATCATATTAATATTTATAGTAATTTCGTGCTGTCCTATTTGTACATGGTTTGAATTCTTTCATGAAAACGGAATTAAATTTAAAAATACCTATCTAATTTTAATATACCTAAGTATATTTATAGTCATTTAGTCATTGTCTTCGCTTAGTTTTGTTTCTTTTACAAATTTTAAAGCCAATTATATAATTATATTATATTAGTTGCAATTAGGTTGAGATTTCGTTGCCCTTTAGAAACAGTGCACTATGCACCTATAGTACCTCCATGAACCTTTTAACACTTTAATATAAGTTGTTTTAATATGAGTTTAACTTGCATAAATACAAATACTGTTATTATCTTATGTATAATTTATGAAGTAACTTTTGTTTCTTACTTCTACGAACTAAGTTGATAGAACGGTTACATTTTTTTTAATTTCCTCATCAAGGTATCTGGAGACGCCTGTAAGAGCTTCTACAAGACTATCAGAAGAGGCGCATCGTAGCCGTAGTCGCGTAGGAGTTGGTGACGACGCCCGCTGCCGGCGAAGAGTATGGAGACGCATCTCCTACAAGATATTTCATATTATATCATCATCATCATTCATCTAAATAAATGATAAAAAAAACAATAGCACAAAATAAATATTAACATATTTATAACAGGAGTTTAGGTTCATATTACGATAATTTTTTTGTTTTTATTATAGCTGGCTTTCTTTTCTTTATTTTTATGACTGGTATAGTGATTTTTCAACTAGTTGTAGACTAGTAGTGTAGTGTATGCGACTGGGCACAGGTGAGTCAGTTACACAGAGTACTATATATAGAGTGCAGACTTCGTAGTTTGGACTACTAACGCCATCTATACTCTGAATTATAAAACTACTTCGGTATGTCTGGTATTCACATACCAAGCATTTTTAGGTTTTTTGAATCCTACGATTAAACTACACTTTCATAAAGCTATTTATTATATATGAAAATTCAATTTTACCATTTTTCATTTATAATAAATTGCTTCATGAAAAGTGTTCAGATTTAATAAAAGACAAAAATTATTTCAAGTGTTTTATTAATATTGGAAATACCAAATATGAACATATTAATATTCACTAAAAACTATTAACAGTAACACCATATAATTAAATATTGACATGTAGTAACATTCACAGGCAGCATATTTTGGAAGTATATTTTTTTAACAATAGATAACATTAATACAATCAAATAAGCAAGGAATAAATGATGTCTTCTAGAAATTAAATACACTTTGACACCCTTTTGAATCTGATTTGAATCATCAATATCATTGTGCTTGCCACATAATATTTTATTAATTTCCTTACACTAGTTGTACAGGCAAAAGTTACATGACAAATTTTGCAATACTTTAATTTTTTGTGATTATGTCTTTTACATTTTCAAACTTCTTCATTTATATAAATGCTCAGTGTAGTCTTTTAATATAATAGAAAATATCTTTAATAAAACATTTCCTTTTAAGAATATCTATAATAATATCTTTATATCATTGAAATATTTAATTAAGAAATGTACAGGTTATGCTAAGCTACTTTTTTATAATTTTTTTTTTCTAACTTTAATATATGAGCTAATTCATAATTATATGACAACTGTTTAAATGACCCACAGTTTGTAGAAACTTAATAGTCTTAAAATATACGCAAAACCATATTCTTATGCTGCCAATATATAAAACACATTTTTATACATTCAATAGTTAACAGACAGTTTCTAATTGAAAGTGCAATTACTGTTTTACTTGAACTTTTTATAATTTGTATAAAATGTACAACCCTCTTTGCTCTTACCCACACTTCACGGTGCTTAAACTTTGGCTTCATATGACCCTGCAGCATCTTTCCTCTCTTCTTAAAGTTGTTGTAGCTCTCATATAATGAATCAAATAATTCATCAAATAGAATGACATCTGCAGTCTTAACCTTCTCTGAGAAGTATACCTTTATCTGAAAATAATAAGAATAATTACAATTTCCATCTATTATTTGTAGTCTTAAAAATATTAAATTATTTGTAAAAATTCTCAATATTTGGCATCTCCTTTGTTGACTTAAAATTTAATAATGAAAAAAGTATTTAAGATTTTAATTTATTTCAAGTAAACTTTACCTCCAAAAGTAGTGTTAGACACTGATGTGGCTAGTGAAACAGCAGTTTGCCAAGAACTTGTTGGGTTTTCTGTGAATAAAATTGATATATTGTCAATAATTTGAAAATAGCCATATCTCTAAAGAGTATGAAAGGTAATAGTAACAAAAATGGTTCAATTACATGTATAATATTTTTATATTACTTTAAGTTATATAAGGGAGTAAAATTACAACCTAGTAAATAGAATATATCTATGATTACTTAATCATACTTTGTTCTTTAATTTATTGATAGTTGCTTATTGATTTAGCTTTTTAAATTAAAAATATTGTTTTATGTATAGTGTAAGAATAATTTCTATATTTGCAATAGTTTTATCCTAAAATGGTTTTTTTCTTAAAAATATAGCCACAAATTCTATTGTTATTACAAGTATTTTTATTTTATTACAAATAATTTAGTTATCAATAAGAAAGTATATCTAGTTTGAAGTTATATTAAGACAATAATAAATTTCACGGACTGTCTATATCTATCTTAAATATAATTACAGCCGACAAATATCAATTCAACGATAAAGAAGATCATATAATCGATCACATCGATCAAATCACTGAGAAATGCCAATTTGTAAAATTAAGAAAAAAACTTAGGAAGCGGTGATTCTATTACTCTGGAGGAAATTATTAGTAAGCAAATGAATTAAAAGTTGTAACTCGTCTAAATTATTCTATCTCGTTTAAATTATTTTTATTAATTTGTTAAATTATATATATTTACTATTTTAGTTTTAACATGATTAGTATAACCTATCATATTATTCTAGTAAATTAATCTTAAACCTACATTAAAAACTACTACATAAATGTTGTGCTGTAAATTAATGTACGGGGACTGTGACGATACAAATATTATTTATTAATTTATTGATACATGGGGTGTTTTTGAAATTAATTTGTTATCTTCAATACAAGTTTAATCTTAAAGCAGGTAATCTTATAATGTTTGCTGAAAAACTATCTTGTACCCTACTGTTTAATACTTTTATGTTATTATTAGCTTATTATGGAACTTGGAAATAAATTTATTATTAAAAAAAAAATAATAAAAAAAAAAATATAAATGACGAAAGGTTAAATAAGGTGCTACGAGTTTTAAGAGAAAATGACATTTTACTACATGAAAAAACAAATGTATTTATAAAAAAAAATGAGTTTCTTGATCATGTACTTTCCGTAAATTGTGTTAGGCGTTGTATTGGCGCTGAACTGGTAAAGATGGTCCGCGTGTAATTTAACATTCGGTCACAAGTCTCTTACTGATTGTGAATTGTCAAACAGAAAAAGAAGCCCCAGCACTCGTCTGGGCAGTAGAGCATTTTAAAATATCTCTTGGTTAAGACTTTGAACTGATAAGCCATTGGAGACCATGTTAAGCCAAACTTCTAAGTCTTGCGCCAGAATTAAACGGTAGGTACTTAGGTTACAGGCTTACAGGTATAAAGTCATTTACAGACCAGGTAAATTCACTAAAGTCGACACAATTTCCAGACTGCAAAACTTTCTCGCCAAAACCATTTGACTAGGAAAACTAAATTAACAATATTGTAAGTTACAGCTGACCTGTCGCGGGTCCATTAAATGAAATTAAAGAAAGTTCTACAGCAAACGACGAAATTTTAAAAAGGCACTAGGATAGTCATACCCGTTAGTCTGCGACAACGAGTATTGGAAGCAGCTCACGAAGGGCATCCAAGCATAGTAGCGATGAAGGCTCGTCTATGAATTAAGAGCTGTTGAAAGTCTCCGTCAGAGCTGTTTTATGAGAGACAGTTCACAGACAAAATTCCTGCAGTACCTGATATAGAACACACAACCATAGATGAAGAAGATAGGCATAGATCTACAAATGAAAGAAAAAGGAAAGGAATACAGGGACAGTAAAAGGAAAGCGAAAGATAGGGGAAAAAGTACTAGTAAGAAATGTAATGAAAAATAATAAGTTGACCTCCAATTTCAATTCCACTATACATAGAATAACAGACGTCATGGTGGCGATATTAGTATTCGAAATGATGAAACCGGAAAAGAATATCGGCGAAACATAGGCAAAATAACAGTAATCATGATTTAAGAGAAAATGATGATTAATCGTACATTCTTTGTTGTGACATAAAAATTATTGATTATTATAATTTTTATAGAAATATAAGTTGCTTTGTTTACATTTTGCAAAACATTGTATCTAATTATAACATTTAACGTAATTAACATATTCGCTGTGTCATGGAATTTATAAGATTTATTAAAATTTAATTGTAATGTTTAAACTATTCGAATAAATTAAAATAAAGAAGGGATGTAGTGTATGCGACTGGGCACAGGTGAGTCAGTTAGCTTACAACCGTCATTGTGAGCGGATGTGTTCTGTGCTCCACATGTATTAGATCCATTTGAGATTTAAAACGAGTTTTATTTCAATCCAAAGGCAATAAAATACAATAATAATTTCGTTTTCATCTTTTACATTCATTCAAAATTTACATTAGTGACATCCAAATCTGTCTAAAGATAAAAAAGTTCATAACTTTTTTAGATATTTAGGCTAAGACTGTATTTCTTTCGATATAATATAACTCTCATTGATCGTAAACCCTCGTAAAAATGGAGCCTGAGTTCAAAATTGTGAAGAGCAATGGCTTCTAATGTTTTATAAATTATAGAACGATATCTACAAATATAAACCTTGATTTCTTAGTAACTGACTTTAGGTTAGGAAATATTCAAATTTAAAAAAAAAAATGTTTATTACATCAATAAAGATATCAAATTTCTCAACTCGGTATCTACTACCAGTTCATAACGATATATGTAAAATACACACACAAACAAATTATACACAAACCAATTAAGTTTTCACAATATATACATGATAAGCGGGTAGTAGTCGGATCATATACAGTCAATAATTTATAATATCATTAATCGTACTATTAGAGTCTCTACTCTATATTAGAGCACTTTAAAATTCATCGCACCGTACTACTTACTACTTAATAAAAAAGTCTTATATTTAACTGAAATTTCATTTTCTTATTACTTACGAAAATTGATCCAC
The DNA here is from genome assembly GCA_959347395.1 of Mechanitis mazaeus. NCBI lineage: Eukaryota > Metazoa > Arthropoda > Insecta > Lepidoptera > Nymphalidae > Mechanitis > Mechanitis mazaeus. Next base: position 20,148,633 of record OY365750.1, read on the forward strand.
ACAGCTATTATTGGCATTTAAAATAAGTGAATTTAACAATTAATTCAAATTGTTGAGATATTATAAAAAAACTTTCATTTCATTTCAATTTATTCTCAATTGAAAGATGCTAACTCGCTGCCTCAGGCCGTGCAGTTGAATAACTTTTCGCTGTCTACTTTTTGAAACTATCAAATAAAGTTTCTTTAAAATGTAATTATTTTAACAAATAAAATGTCAGAGATCGACAAATAAGAAATATGAATCCTTTTCCATAATTATTTGAAAAAAAGATAAAATTTCTTAAATATATTCGCCAAGGAATACTTTACAGAATAAAGTAGGTTACTTAAGAGACTATCATTTTAAATTTTTGAAAATTTTTCACTCAAGGTAAAAGTGATATAGTTTGAAGAAGATAGAAAAACTTCTACAATATTTATTTCGATATTTATAATATTTATTCAAACTTATATATATCTTAAATTCGTAATAAACTAGACACTATATAAATTACATTTTATTTTTTAACTTTAATACAAATATAGGTACTTCGAGCCGAAACAAAGTTTATGATGAATAGAGGTTTAGATCATAAAAATAATAAACACTATAGTCTAAAATATTTTGTTAATAGACATTTCTGTTGTATGTATGCTCTGCTGCAGACACTCAGACTGTCCTGTATTATTTCATATTCCGTATTCTTTGGTAATATAAATAACAATTTCCTTTTACTAAGAGAACTCTGTTAAATAATTTGTCATATAAAAAAGTAAGGAGTAAATCGATAAACCGATAAGGTTATTGTCAAAGTATGTATAATTTACACATACCCATGTTTTAATTGATGTCTTATCTGTGTTCCCTAGATGTAGGTTTAGTTCCTATGAGTAATTTTAGTTAGTTAGTTAGTTAGTTCATTTGTCAAGTTACTTGTTGTACAACTAACCTAGCGAGTCTCTGTATTCATAGTACTTTAACTACATGTTGAAGTTAACATTCGAGAGTTGAACAAAACAATGAATTGGTTTTTTAGTATCTAATATTATAGATAATATAGTGATCAATCAAGAACATATGTTTTTAAAATTGGTGCTGTAAAAAAAATCTTTGGGCACATTATGTATAATGATCTAACTCTATACAAGACATATTGCAATATAAAATCAGCAGGCATCTCAAGTATTCTATATCTCTCGCTATTTCACCATTGAGGTCTATTTCTACCTTAAACCATTAAATAAATGAAATATCACTAGCCATTCTAGTAATATCCACTTACACGTGAAGCCTAATAGATTTATATTGAGATCGTTTTGTTTAATGGAGTTTATATATATATATTTATATATGAGTAAAAAGCAATACTATAGGATCAGGTTCTTAGTAAACTTTACTTACTCAAAACGAAATGTGGATTTTGTTTATTCATATTTATTTTATGAATATAAATTTGTATTTGAACTACGTATGAACTAATTAAAATAATAGTTATAAATAAAACTATTTTTTTACTGATTAAAACTCTCGTATTTTTACTCGGTTACATTTTTATTTTAACCCGACGACGTTTAAAATGCTTTACAGCAATCGTGTTCACGGGTGTGAACAGGTGTGAAAACGATTGAATGTGTACTCGTGAAAATCTAAGAAAATAATAGTTAAAATGTTTAAATTACTCATATTCATGTAATATCGTTAAATTTTTTAAAATAAGAAAGCTACAAAAATAAATTTAATAAAAAAAAAATGAGGCCCAACAAGAGAAGTTAAAAAAGTTTACTTAAAATATTTGCTCTCTGGAGAAATGTTAATTCTTTCTTTATATATTTAAATATTCTTTATTAAAATTAAATTTTTAATGTCTATAACATTAAATAATAATCATAAACCTACACGTAAAATATTATCACTGGTTCACTGACCTTCCCTACTTAAATTTAACAAAAACAAAATACAATTACATTTAAGAAGAGTAAAATATATATTGTGAATTATAAGCAAGATGGGGAATTAATTGTAAGTAAAGTGAAACAGAATCTTATTATATAACGGAAGTGGTAAGTACCTACTTTTTTATTACTTACTTATTAAAATATTTTTCTGTTCTGCTTAAATATAAAAAAAACACATTTAAAATGATTATTGGATATTTAACTTTCAAATTATTTATGACTTAGCTGTTACATTTATAATAATAATGCTTTAGGATCATATTAATATTTATAGTAATTTCGTGCTGTCCTATTTGTACATGGTTTGAATTCTTTCATGAAAACGGAATTAAATTTAAAAATACCTATCTAATTTTAATATACCTAAGTATATTTATAGTCATTTAGTCATTGTCTTCGCTTAGTTTTGTTTCTTTTACAAATTTTAAAGCCAATTATATAATTATATTATATTAGTTGCAATTAGGTTGAGATTTCGTTGCCCTTTAGAAACAGTGCACTATGCACCTATAGTACCTCCATGAACCTTTTAACACTTTAATATAAGTTGTTTTAATATGAGTTTAACTTGCATAAATACAAATACTGTTATTATCTTATGTATAATTTATTAAGTAACTTTTGTTTCTTACTTCTACGAACTAAGTTGATAGAACGGTTACATTTTTTTTAATTTCCTCATCAAGGTATCTGGAGACGCCTGTAAGAGCTTCTACAAGACTATCAGAAGAGGCGCATCGTAGCCGTAGTCGCGTAGGAGTTGGTGACGACGCCCGCTGCCGGCGAAGAGTATGGAGACGCATCTCCTACAAGATATTTCATATTATATCATCATCATCATTCATCTAAATAAATGATAAAAAAAACAATAGCACAAAATAAATATTAACATATTTATAACAGGAGTTTAGGTTCATATTACGATAATTTTTTTGTTTTTATTATAGCTGGCTTTCTTTTCTTTATTTTTATGACTGGTATAGTGATTTTTCAACTAGTTGTAGACTAGTAGTGTAGTGTATGCGACTGGGCACAGGTGAGTCAGTTACACAGAGTACTATATATAGAGTGCAGACTTCGTAGTTTGGACTACTAACGCCATCTATACTCTGAATTATAAAACTACTTCGGTATGTCTGGTATTCACATACCAAGCATTTTTAGGTTTTTTGAATCCTACGATTAAACTACACTTTCATAAAGCTATTTATTATATAT